>CM050933.1:15974302-17391562 GCA_027789145.1 Solanum arcanum
ACAAAAAAAAAGAAAATCTTTTTTTAAAAAAACAGAAACAGAAATTTTTTTTAAAAAAAAGTTAAAAAAACCGTGAAAAAATGAAAAATCAGAAAATAAAAGAAAAAAATAAAATAAAAGTGGAAATTAAAAAAAATAAAAATGAAAGAAAGAACGTAAAAAAAAGATATAAAAGCGTAATTTTTTAAAAAAAAAAAATAAAAAAATACTAATATTATATTAATAGAATGTAAAAAAACAACAACACAATTTTACAAAAATAAATAAATAAAAGAGTAACAAAATTAGTACAAAATAATTTGAAAAAAAAAGACAAAAACTATAAAATAATAATATAATAAAAATAATGATAAAATAAAATAATAAAAAGAACAAGAGAGAAACAGATTTTCATAGAAAAAAAATATATAAAATTTAAAAATATTAAAAAAACGAGAAAAAAATACGTGAAAAAAACAACAGAAAAGACGTAAAAAAGAGTTAAAAACATAAAAAGAACAAAAAGTAAAAAATAAAAAAATAAAAGATAAAAAAGAAAGGGATGTAGCACAAAATTTATTTTTTTCAGTAAGGAACGTATAAATAATAACTAATTCTTTTTTTTAAAAAAAAGAGACAGAATGTTTAAAATTATTACATGCATTTAAAAAAATGTTAAAACCTTTCTTAAAAAATAAATATAGTCCTAATTTACTTAGAATTTTTGTGATTTTAAAACTAATTTCAAATCTTATAAAATTTCATCTTTCTATTTTTAATCCTAAATTAACTTGAACTCTATTTTTTTTAAACTATAAAATACCTAAATAAATTCATCCCCATAATACATGAAAAAATATAAAAAAAAATGTAAAAGCAAAATAAATAAATAAATAATAAATATGAGTTTCAAATTTTGAATTAATGGACACACCAAAAATAATAAAATTATTTTCAATATATTTAAAATAAATAAAACGATTTTTAAAAGGTTTAAAATAAATGAGAGAATAAAGTAAAAAAAAATATTTTTATTATTAAGTTAAATAATATAATATTCAAAATTAAGTCTAGTCATATCAAAGTCAATGAAGCGACCATGCTAGAACCACGGGACTCGAGGGGTTCATAACACCTTCCCCTCGGTCAACAGAATTCCTTATCCGAATTTTTAGTTCGCAGACCCATAAAATAGAGTCAAATTTCTTTTTGATTAGGGATTTAAACAAGGTGACTTGGAACACCAAAACTCAATTTCAAGTGGCGACTCTGAATAGTAATTATCCCTTTTCAAAATGTCACTTTAATTGGAAAAACTCTTTCTCTTTTGAAACAAATAAAAATCAAAAATATTTAGAGAGAAAAAAAAAGGGGCGTGACACTCTCTGCTACATCTTCTCGTGATGCAGGTTAACGTTCTCAGAATCCAGATCACACATAGATTGGTTCCCGATCTCTACTTGAGAAGTATCAGTAGTGAGTCCTCATTCTTCGAGGATAATTAACATGTAATCTTTGTATTTTTAGTCTTTTGGTTTCATTTTGCTAGAGTTAGTTGGGGCATGTTCCAACATCTTTAGTCATTTTATTCAAGCATAGTTGGATTAAATTTTTAGTTGAGTTTGATGTTGGGCTTTGTGGAGGCTTGTGAGCCGGCCCGACCCATTACTGAAACCCTAGGTTAACTATTTGGTTTTCCTATAAATATGATCCTTGTATTTGTAATTCTGAAGGAAGCACAAGTGAAATAAAATCCTCCTGTTACAGTCGTGGAGTAGGGAAACCGAACCACGTTAAATTCTTGTGTGTCCCGTTTGTGCTCCGTCTCTTTTTCTCTAGATTATTTGTGTGTGTTGTGTGTTTAATTCCCAACAATTGGTATCAGAGCGAGGTTTCAATAACACTGTAACACAAACTGTGAGAAATTGTCACCTAGGGTTCTTGTGTGAAGAACTGTGTGCAGGGAGGAGAGCCGCCGTTACCGTGTGGGTAACCTCAGCGGAATGTGGCTAGGAGAGGCAGCAGGTGCGAACAGCCGCCGTCGTCAGTGTCTGTCCGTCGCGCCGTTCAGTTGGCGCCCGTCAAAACGCCGTTAAGGGAATTGCCGAAGGTGGGGTTTTTTTTGTGGGGCAATATTTCTGACGAAATTACCAAGATTTGAAATTAGTTGTTCCGAGTATCTCATTTAGTCCTTTGAGATGGCAGAAGATGGGAAGTTGAGAAGTGAGAAGTTCGATGGTCCTGATTTGATTGGTGGAAGATGCAGATAGAAGATTTGCTGGTTCGAGAAAGATTTGGACGTAGTGTTGGGTGACAAGCCAGGAAAATTGTCACGATGCAGTGGGCGATTTGGATCGGAAAGCTATGTCGCTTATCCGACTCGTTGACCAAGAATGTTGCGTTCAACATTCTTAAGGAGAAAACGACAAAAGGCATCTTGGAAGCCTTGTCTAACATGTACGAAGCCATCTGCGGCAAACAAAATTTTTACGATTAGAGAGTTGGTGAACACAAAGATGAAGGAAGGCGATTCGATTACGAGCACATCAACTCATTGAATTCGATCTTAGCGGACTTTTGTCGGTTGGCATTAAGTTCGATGATGAAGTTCAAGCTTTACTCTTTGTTATCATCATGGCCTGACGGTTGGTCGGAGCGATTCTGGCGGTTGCGATTGATGGGACCTAATGGATTCACCTTTGAGAAGATTCGTGATCTCGTTCTTGGCGAGGATGTCGGAAGAAGGAGTTACGGAGAATCATCGGGTGATATGCTAAACGTCGTCGAGGCGGAGAAAATACTTGAAGGTAGTGGGGCGAGCAGAAGAAGGAGTCGATCGAAGGCTCGGGATGGCTCGGGTGTAACATGTTGGAACCGCAAGGAGGTGGGGCATTTCAGAATCAATGCCAGAAAGACAAACAAGTCAACATTGCGTACGGCGTCAACGAGGATTTGTTTATCTATTGCGCGAGAGCAATGTGGATTCCTGGGTCATGGATTCTGGTGCTTCTTTTCACGCTACCCACAGCAGTGAAGCATTGCAGAATCTGGTTATTGGAGACTTTGGAAAGGTAAGGCTTGCAGACGATAGAGCTCTTGATGTTACGGGCATGGGGGACATGGTCTTTGAAAGACGCCCGGTCGGTTTCTGGACCTTGAAGGATGTCAGAGTTGTTCCAAGCTTGACGAAAAGTTTGATTTCTGTTAGGCAGTTGGATGAACAGGGACATCATGTGAAGTTCGGAAATGGGCAGTGGAAGGTCGTGAGGGGCAATCTTGTCATGGCTCGTGGAACAAAAAGAGGATCGTTGTATATTGTCGGATCTGTCTGCGAGGGAGTGACCGTCGATTCGGAAGAAAAACAAAGTCCGGTTCCACAGAATCTCGTGGGCAGAAGAAGGTTGTCTTTGCAAGAAAGAAACCCAGAGCCACAGGTCAGATTCAGGATGAACGAGCAAGGAAAGGTTCAGGAAGACCAGTCAGAGGCGTTTGTGGCAGTGGGAGCACCGGCCGTGCTACAGCCTAGGCTCCTAGAAGACGATGGGTCAAGAGAACCAAGATTCCACCGCTGATACGTCTCCGAAAATTTCTTCTTGAGTATGGAGAGTGTTTGTTCTCGGGGAGTTCTAGGATCCGGCGATTCGTGTCTCAAGTGGGGCCGGTAGGGACCGAGGACGAGTCTAGGCGATTTCAGCCGTGACTGATGTGTTGAAGCCGGGAGCTTCAACGGGCCTTTCGATTGGTGATGAGAAGGTCGTAGCAGAGAGAGAGTTGAAAAAGATTACTAGACATACAAGTGTTCTAAGTGGATGACAGTTGAAATTCTTCAAGCCTCCAAGTGGGAGATTGTTGGGCTTTGTGGAGGCTTGTGAGCCGGCCCGACCCATTACTGAAACCCTAGGTTAACTATTTGGTTTTCCTATAAATATGATCCTTGTATTTGTAATTCTGAAGGAAGCACAAGTGAAATAAAATCCTCCTGTTACAGTCGTGGAGTAGGGAAACCGAACCACGTTAAATTCTTGTGTGTCCCGTTTGTGCTCCGTCTCTTTTTCTCTAGATTATTTGTGTGTGTTGTGTGTTTAATTCCCAACATTTGATCCTTCCGTTGTCATTAAACTCAATTATATATCTAGGTCCCATGTTAACGTCCATATAGTTCTGAAAATTAGAAACAAGTAAAAAAGATTTTGAGTTTTGAGAGAACACTTTACCTTTGTGAAGAACACTTTCTACCTTATGAAGTTTTTCAATATCTCTCTTGAATTTGATAAAATGAAGTTTAATCTAAAGTGGATTTACTTGTAATTTCTTAATTATATGTTACCCATTACTTATTTCATAGAAGATATATTTTATTTTCTTTTTTATGATGGGTGGCTAAAACCCCAAGATCTAGGGATGAAATTATGGGATTGGGTGTTGATTTAATATAGTATGTATTGTGTTATGCTTCATATTGCTCATGTTCATATATTTATTTTGGCTAATTAGCATGAGGTGAACCCCAAGACCAAGGGGCTCAATTATGGGGTTGAATGTTCATATATGAGTTTGGGCTCATTAACATGAGGTCAACCCAAAGAACTAAGGTGCAATTATGAGGATTGAGTGTTGATTTAATGTAGTGCATAATGTGTTATTCGTCGTATTGTTGATGTTCAGACATGAATATTGACTAATTAACATCAGTTAATTTTGGTTGCTAACTTAGGAGAAGATTAGTCAGCACGTCATGAATTTGGATTAATTAACATCGGTTAATTTTCACTCTCTTGTTGGTGTTCATATATGAATTTGGGCTAATTAGCATCATGAATTGGGTAGTCGGGTCTTGACAGATGGTTTAGACAAGATTAGCCATTGCGCCAACTTTTTTTCTCAAAAACACTTTCTTCGTCTCCGGTCAACGAGGAAAAACTCTTGAAATTCAGTTTTAATCTTGCTTTCATTAAATTACATTTGATTGATCTTCTAAGTTAAAAAAAATTATGTTATCCATCATTATTAGTATCATTATGATACTATCGTTGTCACATTTATTGAATTACTAATAAAATACATTTTTTTCATAAAAAAGTCACTTCTATCTCTTTGTGTTTAATTTTAATTGATTCTCTTTATTTTATTTCTTATTTCATACTTACTAAATCAATATAAATGATCAAGGAAAATTCTAAATATTAGTACTTCTACTTATAAATTACATATTACACTTCTTATAAAATTAGAAGCTCAAATGAATTGACATAAACAACGAAAAAACCCAAGAAATACTTCAACTATTTTGCTACCAAATAATAACCCAATTATGCAAACCAACGAAAAATGGCACAATATGTACTCTCTTTTTACTAATTGGCAATATATAGCCCTTTTTATTTTTATAACAAAAAAAGTTTTTTAAAAATTAAAATTGGCATATTTTGGACCTTTTGGCTGACATTAATATATGAAAAGTAATTTATATTTAAATTAATTATTTTTTAAGTTGATTGCAGCATGTTGCAGTTTTATTAGGAAGTGGGACTTTGTTCACTTTTTTTTCTCCTCTTTCCTCATATGCACGTTTTCTTTGATTGGTGAATAGTTTTTTGATAATGTAAACATTTATATCATTCCTTCAATCCTCTTAAACAAAAAAGTTAAAAGTTAATGTTATATATTCTCTAGAATATTTGAATGTCTTCACTTTTTATATTGTTGTTATCTTTTTTCTTGTTTTTCTTTTTAATTTTTCGAGTTGAAAGTTTTCTATAAGGGCAAAAATTAAGGTGATGATAATTGATTGTGAATATTAATTGTCATGGTTAAGAAAAATATTCCTAAAATTTTTCCTAAAAAAGGAAATTCTTGATTCTGATTTTGTTGTATCTTTATCCAAAATTTCAAATTTTAGTCATCCGAGTTCTTCACTGTATCTGATTCGTGGTAAGGATAATTTTAAAGATAAACAATGTGAATCGGTTGGTGTTGTTGATAAAAAGCTTCAGAAAAAAGTTACTTCAGTTGAGGTTGCTAGAAGGAAAAGGTTTATAGAAAGTGCTGAATTGTCTAACTTTGAATATTTCTGACCTGTGTAATGCTGAGTATTTTAATTTCCAAATGCCATCCTCATATACACACTGAAGGGAAATTTTGGAATGTATACAATTTTTTTGTGAATGAATACAAAGATATCTAGACATGAATTTTGTGTACATGATCATTCAAATGATAACAACTCATGTGATAAAAGACTATGCAATTCAGTGTTTATATTTTTAGTGAGTGAATACATGAATATGTATACATTGAATGCATTCTATACATGATTGTTCATTCAAGTGATAAATATCCAATCATATGATAAAATATAATTTAATTAACTGTTTACGTATTATAAGTGATTAGATATATAAAATATATAATTTTTGAAACGAAAAATGACCTAAAATTCTCAAAGTATTGGAAATGATATAAAATTGACCTTCATCCATCTATTGTCTCCAAAATATCCTTCCCACCCACCTTTTGGCTCCAAAATACACTTGTCATCCACCTTTTGGTTCAAAATTTATCACTTATTAACGATTTTAAATTTAAACTATTTATTTTTTTTAAAAAATACATGACGCTTAACTATTTTTTATAATTTAACTTATTAGTATAATTTATAAATCAATACACTACTCACCCATTATTAATTAAATCCTTCCAAATTAATAAATCCGTCACATTATTAATGCAACAACAAAAAAGCTACTGCCAATTGAGTGTTTTTAAAAATTTGAGGTAAAAATATCTATATGAGTAAATTATCATACATTCAAGTTTCTAAACAAAAATTACCGATAAACTTAAGAGTGTGACTATGTTCATCTTAATTATTCTTACTCTCAATTATGTGATGTTACTTCGTAGGTAAGTTTTTTTCAAAATAATATATTAAAGGTTATAAAACAAATCATAAATATTTGTAATATTATATTTTAAAAAAATGCATGAATTAATTCGGGATGTATTACTTCTTTACCTTTAATCATAAATTTCTAATCAAATCTTGAAAGACAATTATTTTAAATGTGTTCCCCTAAATAAGCGGCTCAACCTAAATTTAATTGGGGCTTCGATTCGGACTCGAATAATTTTGGATGTCATTTTTCAACAATATATAATTTCATCGTATTTTAGTAGTGTTTATGGCGATTTTGTTATTATAATTGAGTGATTAATTGGGTGGGGTTTAGTTAGTAATGAGTGAGTAGTGGGTTCGTTTACGAATTATATTAATAAATTAAACTATAACCAATAGTTGAAAACTAAGTATTTTTAAAAATATTTAAAGAGTTTAATTTTTAAAAAATTAAATAAGTGGTCAATTTTGTATTCAAAGGTGGATGACAAGGCTATTTTGGAGCTAATAGGTAGATGAGAAGGACATTTTTGAGCAAATAGGTGGATGGAGGATAATTTTGTACCATTTTCAATATTTCAAGGGTATTTTAAGCCCTTTTCCATTTTTGAAAAGGTATACATTGTATTGGATAACATAGATTTTATATGTCTAGTTATACTAACTGAATTGAATAACACATTGACGCTCTTGATCTGTTCACTTTAAACTGAAACTTCTTTCAAATTGCATAATTTTCAATGATAAACTTCAAAATCTTTTTATCCTTGTATAGTTGACCTTCTAATGGTACGTAAGCAACATCACTTTGAATAATATTGCATTGTTGAAAATATGCAATTTCCCAAGAAGCCATGTCGTTATATTCACTAACATTCAAATTATATGTGTTGGTGTTACCATGAGCTATTATCTCGATATTCACCTCCCCATATTCTTCTCCATTAATTGAAAGTATATAATGAATATCTATAGCTGTTCAAGTTATGCACAACGGATAGTCTTTGAAGTTTTGTGACTCTTTCTTCAATTCGATGTATACTCGTAATTCGATGGTGTTTCGTATTAATATAGATATACAATTGTCATAATGAAAATCAAACGAATTAAAGGAATTATTGACATTTTGATTGCTTGAAATCAAGCGAGTGAATCCATTGAAATCAATGTATGTTGTAGTAACCACCCCCTCCGTGGAATAATATACAAAATTATTTCTGTGAATCAACACTATCAGAGAGGCCATCTATTTGTTCATGTTTGTAGTAGAACCTTGTTGATTTGTTATATTAAATACATGATTTTTTTGTGAAAAGATGGAGTTTATGGATACCGAATCGCTAATTATCTATGGGATGGTCCTACGTTTCATTTTTAATGATGTGTGTGGCGGTTAGTTTCACAAGAAAAAAAAAACTATTAGCATGCCGACGGTTAATATGAAATGCAAGTTGATAAATTATGCATTTAAATTTATAACATTTTATAAATCTTTTTCATTATCAGAAGTTACATTCTATCTGCAACTAATCATTTTTGTACATATCTTGTATTTCTTTGGTTTTATATCATATGTGTATCTAACTTTTTAGGGCTTAGTTAAGATTACTCTCTCAATAATAATTTTTTATTAATTAGAAACATACATTTCTGTAAGTACAATAAAGCATGATTTATTTGAATCTTTTTTTAAAATCAAATTGTATTTTTGCACTAGCATGAATGATCCATTAATCAGGAAAAAAAGCATGATTCATCTTGTTCGATTCCCTTTAATTTATAGTTTCAAAACTATACTTTACTTCATTTTGATATGGTTTGGTGTTTTTGCTTCATGTTAGTTCATATTCTTAAATTTGAGTATATCATTTTTTATATTTTGCTTGGGTTTGCAATAACTGTTACAAAACACAGTTTGTCTAATTTTATTCTCTATTTTATTTCTACACCTTGGGACAAAAATGGAGTCTTGATTCAAGAATTTTGCAAAAGGGTCGAGTCTCATAGATTCAGCATTAAAATCAAACCCGCACATTGAGTGACTACAACAATTTACACAATCTGAAATAGCAAACGGTACTCACTTGAAGTGACTCGCTACTTATATTTTTAGTATTTATTTGCTTTCTTAATTTTCTTTACATGTTAAACTAACTTATGTGGTTTGAATGCGTCTTGTTCTTGTATTTACAATCGCTAACAAAACATAGAGCTTTTAATAATTATTTTTTAATATAAAAGGAATCAACATTCTATTTTAGAACCAAGTTTTTACATGGTAACCTTCAGAAAGCCTTCAAATCTTGAGAATCATTTTTTAAAACACTTGACTATTTTCTTTCAATTGAAAACAAATGGGTGCAACTATTGTTTAAAATGTTTCATTTAAAATATAAGTTTTTAAAATTAATTTGGCCCATCCTTAAAATTTGGAAAGATTATTACTTTATTATGCTTGGGTTTCATCTTCAAGTGTACAACATTTTTAAATCTTGAGTAAGCTATTACAGTTTTCTCATCTTTCTAAGGCTAAATTTGTATCAAAGACATGTAATTAATTCACCCTATTAGTGAATGTTTTGGTACTAAAAAAGGATAGTTTGACTTACTATTTCGTTATTTTATAAACTTAACTGATGAGAAATAGTTTCCGCAATTAATTTTCCGAATGAGGGTTTTCATTAACTTATATTAGAAGTATTCATATATAAACTACTTATCTACTTAGTGAGTTTTCGAAGCCTAAATAGTTTCTTTATATGGTACTTCTCTTAGCATACTAGTAATATCTTCCTAAGTTATATTTTTATTTTGACTTACGTCATATTTTTAATAAAATCATATATTTTTGTCAACCTAAGTTTTGTTGATTACAATTTTTAATAGATCTTAAATGATGCTTAATCTCGTCCTTTGGGATAACTTGAACCCTTATTTAGAATCGCATAAGTTAAGTAGACCATTAATTGAAGTTAATTTTAGCATTACTTAAGTAAATATTTAAGTGTCCTTATTTACCTAAAAACAAATTAGGTGGTGACTCCCTAAGTTAAATAATTTAGGAATCATTGGTTGTACACTATTTGACATGAGTTATAATGTGGTATGACAACAAACTCATCCCAAACACCTCGAGTCCTAGCCAAAGGCCACTCTGGAACAAAATCAGTATTTCAGAGCTAACCACACTAATGAAATTCTCATCCGTGTGCTTTTACCAATATATTGACCAAAGTAAAACAATATTGGCTGTCCAAAACATTAAAAATTTAATTTCTAATGACACAAACTCAATTCGAGGGCCTCATAACCAGAACAAACATTCTGCTAGACCAATATGGACCTTTCAGAGCTTTCAAAATTTTTTATACGACATCAAATACTCCGAATTTTGACTAAAGTCAACTCTTTCGCTTAAAAAGCCTTTCAAAGGGAAATCTCGCTCAAAACTTTCCCGACCACCTCATGAAGCATCCCACTAAACCAGCAAGACAAAAAAGCTTCATGGAAGCTATGGGTAGGGGAAAATCAGTAAAAACCTTCAAGAAAATAGATTTTTACAATGAGGGTCATTACAAGTATATGATAGATCGAGGGAATAGAAGGAACAATGAAGAGCATATAATACAAAAGATATGGTTTTATTCGGTAGTCAAGCTTTTAGTCAAAATAGGAGAACAAGGACAAATAAAAATATATACCAAATCATGTGTGAATGCAAAATAAAGATTAGTACTAGTAAAAATAGAGGGAGATTAGCAAATCCAAATTTCTGGGGTTCAATGTAGTCTCTTAATGCATAGAAGTTTTACAATGATATGCAGGGTGTAGAAGTGTAGTATGAATATCAATAGGAGGTACTCAGTAGGCATACGATGACAGATTTTAAAAGATAAATTAAAGCAAGCATAAGTATATATTATAAGAAGCAGAAGAACAGATATTGCACAATTAACATAAATAGAGATAAAGAAGAAGAATAGAATAAGCAAGAGACACATACAAAGGAACATAATTGAAGGTTCTATCAAAATAAATGTATCACCTACAAAGGTTCATTATGGAAGCCAACTATCCGAAGATACAACATTGGTAACCACCACAACACCTCACCGTAGACAAGAGGCTAATCTAACCAGGCTAATCAAACGGACCAATATATAGAGTCTAAACTATTTATAGATCTAAGTATTAAATCAACACAAGATAAACAATTAAATGAGCAAACAATAACCTAATCAGACCACATAAGTCCGAGAGGTACACAACAACAAACACTCCCCAATCAACTCCCATAAGATTGGCTGGTGCAAACAATAATAAATTATACACGTGACAGGAAATGCATAGGAATGTGAGTTATACATAGAAACCTATGGTGCCATGCAACCAAGTATGGATCTGATAAAGAAAATTTCTATTGTTGATTGGGATTTCCAGTATAAAAATTGTACTTAAAAGATGTTCTTGAAGAACCATTGAGTACATTAAAAGTCCAATTCATTCTTCTCTATGAAATATGACACTTAAGATACAAATGACGTTTAGCTTTAAGGAAGGAATTTTGTCTCATACTTCGCCCATATCTGATCTCTTCTTTCTACTTTGCTTCACTACAAAAGGAACCTCAATTGCCACCAAAAAAATATGCTGGTAAATTGATCAAATCGGTTGGAAAATTAAGTTACCCACCAAATGTCAACTTATATTATTCTGTTGCTAAAAAGCTCGTCGGTAAATATTACCAACTGATTTTAATTTGTTGGTAAACTTACCAATCAAAAAATCAGTTAGTAAACACCCGAAGATGTTGTTACAAAATTTTGAAATATGGCTCTGAAATTTCTGTTGGTAAAGTTACCAACTAATTTTTTATTAGTATATCGTTAGTACCTTTATTAACGAATTGAAAGGAGTTAGTAAATTTTTTTCTTCATTTTTCAATTCATACATTGTTAATTGGTTGGTAATTTTAGTAACAAAAAAATTGTGTTGGTAATATGCCAATGAATTTTAAATACTTTTTAATTTTTTTTGGTTTTCTATCCGGTGTTCCGTACCCATTTTTGAGCCCAACTAAATCTGGAGTATTGACCACTACACCACAACCCTTGTTTGTGATAAATTTTAAATATGTTAGAATGATTATTTATTTTTCTAATAAATTTACAAATTGATTGTTAATTTATTTGTAATATATCATTCAAGTTCAATGTTAGGTTAGTCATTGATTGACAATATGTTCAAAATATTATTAGCTAAATGATTATTAGATAGTAAAATATTTATTAATTTATTGCATTTAAAAATCAAAGAACACGAATATAAATCCAAAAATATTAATCACTTTTATAAATCATATTTGAATGAAACAATGCAAAATCTATGATAAACGAGTTAAATTAATCTCATATCACACATATCATTACATCAAAAAATTTAATTTGAGCACGTTTACCAAAAATATTAACCAAATCTAAATTTTGGCGAAACTTAAAAGTTGAAACGCCTAACAAGACAAACTAAAAATGGAAGCCTCAAAACCTAAAACAACCATCTTGTTAGATATAAAAATGACTTTTCGAAGCTAATCGAGCTGACAGAATTTTCATCTGAGCACATTTACAAAAAAATACTAAGCAAAAATCAAATTTTTTCCAAAAGTTAAAATTTTAATAGCCTAATGGTACAAAATAAATATGCAAACCTAAAAATCAAACCAACCATTCTATAAAGCGAAAAAATGACCTTCAATAGCTAAGCGTGATGATGAAATTCAAACTTGAGCATGTTTTGCCAAAAAAATTGACCTAATTCAAAATTGAATCAAAAGTTAAAAGTTAAAACGCTTAACGACACAAACTGAAAATAATATTCTCAAATCTCGAACCAACCATCCTATGAGATCAAAACTGAATTTATATGGCTAATTACGGTGACAAAATTTCAATTCGAGCATGATTACCAAAAATATTGACTAAAGTGAAAATTTGGCCAAAACTTAATAGCAAAATGCCTAACGACATAACCTAAAAACAGAAGCCTTAAAACCCAAATAATTTATCTTATTACATCAAAAATGACTTTTGGCATCTAACTGCATTGACGAATTTGTTATCTGGGCATGTTATCAAATTACCAAAGTTAAATTTTTTCCAAATTTTTATGTTAAAAAACCTAATGGCACATAGTAAAAATGAAAGCCTCAAAACCCAAACCAATCATCCTACTAAATAAAAAATGACTTTTGGAGTTAATTATGCTAACAAAATTCTCATCTGAGCACGTTCACAAAAATATTAAGTAAAGTCAAATTTTGGCCTAAACATAAAATTTAAAACACCTAATGGCACAAACAAAAAACGAAAGCCTCAAAACATGAATCAAGCTTCTCGTTGAATAAAAAACGATATTTCAAAGCTAATGATAGTGATGAAGTTCTAATATGAGCACGTTTACCAAAAAATTGAACAAAGTCAAGTTTTGATTAAAATTTAAAAGTTATAACTCCTAGTGACACAAACTAAATATGAAAGCCTCAACACTAGACACTGATTTACCAAAAAATTTAACTCCAACTGGTAAATTTACCAATTATTAAAATATAAGTTAGTAACTAATTATTTACCATAAATTTTATCAGAGTTGGTAATAGTTACTATTCAACTAAACATTCATATGTAATATTACTAACTAATAATTAATATGTTGGTAAATTTTACCAATGGATTAGTGATTTACCAACTATTTTAATGATTTTAGTAATTTAATAACTAACATCTTTATTCGTCGGCAAAATTTCCAACTAATTTGATATTGGTTGAAAAGTTTACCAACAAATTACATTTCGTTACTAATTTACCAACACATTTATATTTGGTTGGTAAATTTAGCAACAAAATCTTGTCGTTGATAAATGTTTGGTTAGTAATTCATTGGTAATATGGTAATAAATTATACAAATATTTTTTTGTCATATTTACCAACCGATATATACTTCTTTGGTAATATTACCAATAAAAGGTGTATTTTAGTAATATTTTTGTTGGTAATCCATTGATAGAAAGTTGCTAAATTTGGCGCCATTTTTTCCCACCGTACGTACCAACTAAAATGCTTAGTTAGTAAGATTTATGTTGGTAATCTATTAGAATTTCGTTGTTAAGTTTTAAAATATTATTCGGTTAGAAATATGTTGGTAATTTGTTAGTAGAATACTAACCAACTTAAGTTGTTAGTAAAATATGTTGGCAATTTGAGGATTTTTTGTAGTGCTTGTACTATCTTTGTGGTATTTCTGTACTGTTTGATTTCTTAAGGATATTAATATGTTGATCAGAAAAATAATAATGGATGTTGAACACAAAATAAAGGATAATATGGGACATCTTAGTGAGTATAGTGTTTGAAAGTTTCATTTGCATTGATTAGTAGTTGTCATGATAAATACTCTTGAGTGTAAACTTTAATATGTTTTAAATTACCAACCTTCATATCTATTGCCTTTTTTCTTTCTAAATATGGATTTTTTGGATTTGTAGAAGATACTGATATTATTAAATATGATCATAGTACAAGAAAGACTCCACATAACTATAAATCAAAAAAAAATTATTGTGTAAATTATCGAATTACTTCCTCCATTGATGTAATGAAATACTTGGCATGATTATTAAAGTTTCTGCCATGTGAAAAGGAGGTTGGGGTTTGAGTGGTGGAAACAACCTCCTATAGAAATGTAGGGTAAGAATGCATAAAACAATTTGTATGTCTTTCTGTAAGCAATTTTAAAGTTATCTCCTGCCTAACAACATGCCCCTCAGTACACTTCCAATTTCACCATTGTGTTTCATTCCTTTCTAACTAACACCTTGTAATCTTATCTAATAGCTGATGTCATCAATTGAGCCTCACAATTCTTTCTCATCATTAGACATTCCGTATATATGGAATTTAATAGGAATTGGAACTTATTTCTTTAAGCTCAATTCCAGGATTAAAAGTAGAATGAACATCTAACTTCTTAAATGTCTGTGTGGCCTATCAATTATAAACGTGGTCGTTAACCAACCATAGTATTTTCCTTTCCTAAAAAGCATGAGTTCTTTCCCTCCATATATAGTGTGGTGCCAAGTTTTGGATTTGATCTTCAAACAATATATAAGTTATAGTTATCTATGAAGTCCACACCCTCTAATCCATTATCAATCGAAGATTTGATAACTAGAGATCATCTTGAGAGGAAATAGATAACCCAAATTTTTTCAAGTACTTGGCTTGATTTGTGCATAGTAAATGAGTGATGTTTGTACAAATCTTCAATTCATTTTTCATCCAAATCTGAGTGACCATTGAAAGTTTCCTTTTATTGTTGCAATGTATTGAGGGATCAAGAAATAAAATGGAAAGAATAGGTTCATAAGATGGAGTCTATCCATCACCATATATGAAATGCTACATGTATTTATGGAGCTATCAATATTTCAATTTATATACTCCAGAAGGATCAAGATTTGATTTTTGAGTTAGTAGAAAGGTGAAGTTGTGAGACTAACAATTTTATGTTTTCGTGGAGTGAAACTCCGTACTCTTGAAGAGATATTTATTTTTAGGGGATTCTATATTTTGAGTAGCTCTTTTTTGTGCCCCCCGTCAATCCCTTGAGTTGACAGAGATCAAAGAAAATCTTGAAAGTGGGAAAATCAAGCTTATCAGATTGAAGACCAATAATCAAATAGATGGTTGAATTTTTTCATGAACAGTTGTTGGGATTTTGAGCATGAAGCTTTTATTTTTTTTTTGGTTATTAAGATCTGTGCTCTCAAGTGAAATCATTTTTTTTGTTTTCTCAATAGCTTTACTTTGGCAAAAGGTATGTGACTAGCGCTTGTTGCATACCTCTAGCTAGGTTAATAGCTACTGGGAAAACATGAGAACCTATTTTACTGGGAAGAAAAAACTTGATAACCAACAATATACTTTGATTATTAGTCTTCGGTCCAATAAACCCCCTTTGCGCATTTTCAAGATTTTCGTCAATCTCTACCAACTATGGTGATTATAGGGGATACAAAACAGGGTAACCCAAAATAGAGAAGCCTCCCAAAATCATCATATCTTCAAGAGTAACAGTAGCTTCAACCCAAGTAAACACAAAAATGTTAGTCTCACAACACCACCTTTCTACCAACCAAAAAAATCAAGTGTTGATTTGACTCTATAAACTGAACTCTTGATAACTCTATAAATCCATGCTGCTTTCCATACAAGGTGATGGATAGACTCCATTATTTGAACTCGTTCTTATAATTTTATTTTTGATACCCTCCATTCATTGCAACCATGAATGAGTCCTTCAATGGCCACTCAGATTCAAATGGAGAAGGAATTGACAGACCTCCAACATATTTACACTAGTTATTAAATTACAGGCTCAAATGAATTGATTTTAAAAAGAGAAAGACCCAATAATTTCATACAAATATCATTCATTCACTATGATCTGCACAAATAATGCCAAGTACTTGAAAAAGATTGAGTTATCTTTTTCTCCATCTAGGTAATCTCAACTTATCAAATCTTCGATTGATAACAAAGCAGTAGGTGAAGATCTCAATTTTCACTCTTTCATTCTGGATGTCACAACCCAGACCGTCGTGATTGGCGCCCACACTATAACTCGGGGGAGAACCACTACTAACAACCAACTAAAGTAAGAAATCTAAAACTAAGATATTTAAGTTACGGAAGCAAGTTAAATAACTAAAGGCAAGGTTCCATTACTGAATATAAATCTTAGTTCTATGAAAAAGTTTTTCGGCCCCGATTTTTCCACCTTGATATTTCTATAACAATGGAATCCGATCATTACAACAGACACCAATTTACCCATCACTCCTCCCCGAGTGATTAACTAAGGAAAGGTAGGCTTGAAAAGGAACAAGGTAGTACATGATGTCTCGCATATCCTTCTTAGTCTCTCAAATAACTTCCTAAACATGACGATGCTTCCATTTAACTTTCACGGACTTAATATCTTTGGTCCTCAACTTCCGAACATCATGATAAAGAATAAGAATCAGTTCCTCCTCATATTGGATGTCCTTGTCTATCATTATTGAGTCCCACTTAGTGATATAGCCACCATTCCCGTGATATCTCTTCAACATAGACACATGAAATATAGGATGTAGACCGGACAAATTTGGCGGTAACCCCAATCAATACACCACCAGCCCTACACGTTCAAGGATCTAAAAGGGACTAATATACCGAGGACTCAACTTACTCCTCTTGCCAAATCTCATCACCCCTTCATGGGTGATACCTTGAGGAGAATATTCTCGTCTGTCTGGTATTCTATATCTCTCCCGTTCTTATCCACATACTTCTTCTGTCTACTCTGCTTGGCTAGAAGTTAAGCTTGAATGCTCTTCAACTTATCTTGACCATCCTTCGCTAAGTCAACCCCCAACGATTTTACATCTCTGTATTCAAACCAACCTATGGACGATCTATATCCCCTCCCATATAACTCCTCAAATGGTGCCATATCAATGCTTGAGTGATAACTGTTATTATATGATAACTCACATAGGGGTAGAAACTTATCCCAATGCCCTCCAAAGTCAATTACACAAGCTCTGAACATGTCCTCCAACACTTGCATAGTCCTCTGTTATTGTCCATCCATCTAGGGGTGGAAGGCTGTACTAGAAGTGAGTTGTGTGCCCAATTCAGAAATGCAAATTCCTCCAAAACTTTGAAGTGAAAAGGGTTCCACTATCTCAGATGATGGAAAGGGGCATACCATACAACCTCACTATTTCTTTAACATATATGCTAGCAAAATGTTTAGCGTTGTAATCCACCCTTACTGGAATGAAATGGGATGACTTGGTCAACCTATAAACTACAACCCAAATAGAATCGAATTTCCCAAAGTCTTCCAAAGAACAACCATAAAATCCATTGCTATCCTTTCCCACTTCCATTTCGGAATTGGAATCCTTTTTAAGTAGCCCCTCCGGCCTTTGATGTTCATACTTCATTTGTTGACAATTCGTACACTTCGTCACAAACTTCTCAATGTCTTGTGTCATACCCGACTACCAATACACTCGTTTCAGATCTCTATACATCTTGGTCACACCTGAATGAATAGAATAGTGCGAGTTAGGAGCCTCCTCTAGTAACCTTAGAATAAAATCATCAACTCTTGGAACACACATTGTACCCTTATAGTTAAGCATACCATTAACATCTAGAGTGGTTCCTTGAGACTTACCTATTGCATTTTTTGTTCTAAGCTCATCTAAATCTCCGCTTCTAATTGCTTGGCCTTGATTTCATCGATGAACATGGACTTAGCTTCAATGCTAGCTAATAACCCACATCTTTCAGAATTTCCCAACTGCACGAACTTAGAATCTAAGGTCTGAGTCTCCTTCACCAACAGTCGCTTGGTTCCACTCAAGTGAGCTAAACTACCCATAGTTATCGCTTTTTGACTCAAAGCGTCAACCACAACATTTTCCTTACCCGGATGGTATTGGATAGTCACATCATAATCCTTGAGTAATTCCATCCATCTTCGCTGCCTCAAATTCAAATCATTTTGGGTATATACATGATGCAAACTACGATCATCACTAAAAACTTCATACTTAACTCCTTTAAAATAACGTCGCCAGATATTAAGAGAAAATACCACCGCATCCAACTCTAAATCATGAGTGGGATAAGTCCTCTCATGCACCTCTAATTGATGCGAGAGATAAGCTATGACATTCTTATCCGATATATTAACACAACATCCAATCTAGAATGTAAAGCATCACAATAAACAATAAAGTCCTTACCCTCAATCGGTAATGATAAAATGGGCACATGGTAAAAAAGAGTCTTAAGCTTTTGGAAGACCCCTTCACATACCATTCAAACGGTACCTTCTTTTTTGTAAGATTGGTCAAGCGAGTAGCAATTGAAGCAAAATTCCTAACGAAATGATGATAGTAACTGTAACTCCCACAAACTCCTAACTTCCATCACCGAACTAGGTCGTACCTAATTCTCAACCGTTTAGAGCTTTTGGGAATCTACCTTTACCCCTTCTTTTGACACCAGATGCCCCAAATATGTAACTGACTTCAACCAAAATTCACACTTGGAAATTTTTTCATATAACTTTTGCTTTCCAAGAATACCCAAAACAGTACGAAGATCGTTAGCATGCTTTTCTTCACTTTTCAAATACACCAAAAATTTCATTAATACAAACTATCACAAAAGAGTCAAGAAAGTGATTGAATACTCCATTCATCAAGCTCATGAAAGCTGCAGGTGCATTAGTCAATCCAAACAAAATAACCAAAAATTCATAGTGCCCATAACGAGTCATAAACGCCGTCTTGGGTATATATTTGGGCCTAATCTTCAGTTGATTGTACCTGGATCTTAAATAAATATTAGAGAAGACTAGTGCACCTTATAATTGGTAAAAAGATCATCTATCCTAGGCAAGAGGTACCTATTTCAAATTGTGACCTTATTCAATTGCCGCTAATCTATGAACATCCTCATTCTACCATCCATCTTCTTAACAAATAAAACCGGAGCACCCCATGGGAAGCACTAGGTCGAATAAAACCTTTATCAAGAAGCTCTTGGATTTGATCCTTAAGCTTTCTCAACTCCTCTAGAGCCATGCGATGGGGGATAGATATGGGGCGCATACCAGGCTCTAAGACAATACAAAAATCTATGTCTCTATTTAAGGCATGCCGGACAAATCATTCGGAAACACTTCACTAAATTCGGACACCACCGGAAGAGACCCAATGGATGGAGCTTCCATCTCAACATCCCTAATATGAACCAAATAAGCTAAAAAACCTTGGTCTACTAATTTACTCTCCGCATGAAGGATTTAATCTTAACTTGCTTAGGCTTGTACACCCCTTCCCACTCTAATTTTTCCCTTCCCGAAATTTCTAGAGTCACAAACTTAGTATTACAATAAAGAATAACATAATGTGGAGACAACAACATCATGCCTAAGATTATGTTGAAGTCACCCATATACAATATCACCAAATCGGCCTAAGTCTGAAATCCCATAAACAAAATAGGGCAAGCACAATATACATGGGTGAATATGACGGACTCACCAACCGGGGTAGAAACATGTATAGAAACATCAAGAATATCACACAACATCAAAAAATCAAAGGTGAATCTCACAGAAACATAAGAATAGGTTGAACCTGGATCAAATAATATATTATCCATTCGGTCGCAGACAAGAATAGTTCCTATGATCAATGCATCAGACGCCTTTGCCTCATTCTTGCTCGCCAAGGCATAACATTGAGCTCTATTATCCACTTGAGCTACCTCCCTGCCTAGTTGCGCGTTACCTCTACCTTCGTTACCATTTTCTCTACCTCTATGAACTATCTGATTTCCTCATCGTTCCTACTTGTGGAAGTTCCCTACTATTATTACCATTTTCCCCAGGTACAATTGCTCGAGAAGGTTGTTGGCAGTTCCTCATCATGTGTCCAAGTTCCCCATAACTAAAGCATGTGTGGCCTCAAGAGGGTCTGCTGCTCACCACGTGCCCAACACTCTGATCAGCTGAAAAATTATTAGAAGGAGTTCCAGTAGGTCAACCAGTAGACTGAATTGGCTTGGCCCCGAGTGTAGGTCAATCAATCCTCTAGCATAGGAGCCCTAAAAAGTTCCAGTATTCTTGGTCGTCTTAGACAAACCTTAGCTTGACCGTCTTGCTTCACCCCGTCCACTTTCATGACATAATTAGTCACTTCATTAAAACACCTTCCTGCAGAAGTTATGTGAACAGATAACATTTGTAGCTTAAAATCTAAACCTTTATTGAACAACCAGATCTTCTCCTATTCCATGGTAACCAACTGTTTAGGATATATTGATAAAGGGTGGAACTTGGCTTTATAAGCTGCCATATAAATATTACCTTGGTCTAGTTCCATGAACTCATCCTTCTTTCGATCTCTCAAAGTCATAGGCACATACTTCTCTAAGAATAAGACATGAACTTGGGTCCAAGTAAGTGCAGGTAACGAAGAGACTCTGCATTTCATGTAAACTCACCACCATTGCTTGGCCTCATCTTGAAGTTCAAAGGACAGGAACTCAACTCCATGTTGGTGAATGATACCCAACCTATGCAACCTCTCATAACAATCCACTATGAACTCATAGTTATCCTCTGTCTCCAAACCAAGAAATATAGGGGGTTTGAGATTCAAGAACTTGGTCAACATATCATGCTTATTATTGATCGTCACAGCACCAACCAAAGGATATAAGAAGGCATCGTTACCTCCCTACCCAACCGGCTTTGGCATATTGTTAGCAACAGGGGGATTCACAGGGGTTTGAGTAGGTGAAATCATCCCCTGACCAACAAGTTCTTTCAAAAAAAGACACGATCTGTTAATCTAACACCGGAACAATGGGAGAGATTCCTATGGCTTCAGCTTTCCCTCCTTCCTCTTCAACATTCTCAACCTCTTCAACATTCTCAACGTCCTTATCTTCTCCTAGCACTTTCTCATGTGCCAAAGGGTTCTCATTAACCGAAACATAATCGTTTGGTACATCATCCACGATAGGATCCACTCTCCCATGACCTCTACCCGTAGATTTTACTCTACCTCTGCCTCGACTGCAACCTCTCACTACGGGTTCCTCAGTTGGAGCATTAGCAGGAGCTATGGTCCTTTCGCGATTATACCTAGTATTAACCATCTGTGGTAGAAGAGTGAAATAAGTTAGATACCAATTTGAATTGCCCGATACCAATTGGAATCAAGTCATAGAACAAAGGATACAAGAAAAAAAATGGACCTAAATTCCTATAACCTCTCGAAAAAAAGTAAAGGTGTCCCCCTACTGTTTCACGAGACATTATCAGACTCATTATGGTATATCCAGATTAACGAACCTAGACTCTGATACCAACTTGTGACGATCCAGATCATCATTATTGGCACCCACACTACAACTCAGTGGGAGAACTACTACTAACAACCAACTAAAGCAAGAACTCTAAAACTTAGGCATTTAAGTTATGGAAGCAAGTGAAATAACTAAAGGCAAGGTTCCATTACTGAATAAATATCTAGTATCTAACTAACAATGGGGAAGATAAACCTAGAATATGAAAGTTAATGTACCAAAACTATAACGATATCCATATCTAACAATAGATTACTAACAAACCATCAACTAACTAAAGCAAGGTCTATGTCTAAAAATGGTGGACAAGACTAAAGAGATTTCTATGGCAGCTTGAATAATGTGGATCACCCTTAAACTCGAAGCGATCACCAATTTCCTACACAAGGTCCGTCCACAGTCACATGAAAATTCCATGTACTCAACAAAAATAAAAGCATGTGCATAATCAGTACACAACCACAGCGTACTGGTAGGATCATTCGGCTAACCCACTAGTGTAATACAAACAAACAACTGCAACATTATAACACATTCATAAATATAAACATATTCAATATTATCATAAAAATCAATATCACAATTCACATAATTCATCACATTATTGGTCCTCTCACGATACCCAATGTCAAACTGTTCACATGCCGGAATTTGACAATCAATCCAGTTAGCATGTCATAATGTGGCAATCTGATCCAAGTTAGAGTGCTAGAACTTGGCAGGCGATTCCAATCACACATCAATAAAACATCAAGATCATACATTCAAGTCATGATTTCGTTGCATCAATATTCATATATCCCATTTTAACATCTATGATCAATATTGCAACATGCATACATATAAAAGTATCAAAATGAAGCAAATAAAGTGTATATCACACAATTATAGAATCACAACCATCACCTACCTAAAAACAAGCTTGAAACCCTAGACATCAATAGTTTATATATGGAAAACAATAAAAACAAAACACTAAATTCTTGGGAAACTCACAATTTATGAACCCTAGTTCAAAACCCATGCCCCTAACTAGTCAATGAGGGTTAATTCCACCATAGGATTCTTCAAAAAATCTTTCTCCATCAATATCAACTCATTCTAAAACTTCTACAGATCAAAAAACGAGTTCGGGAAGGAAAAAACTTACCTCTAGCTTCAAAAATGGTGGAAAACGTGTTGGACCAGGAGTCGTCCCTTTATTCACAAATTTTAAAGCCGTCATCCTACTATAGTGGCATCCATCCTGCTGTAGTGGCACCAATCTCATTGCAATGGCACAAAATAAACTAGTGAGCTTGTCTTAAAAAAAGAATCCTAAAATCCTTAATTCCACCTCTGCCTCGCCCGCTAGAACCACACCTCTGTCGTTTTAGTGGCGTTGCTGCAGCGCAAGAATCCCACTGCAATGGCACGAAGCGAGCCAATGAGTTTCTTAAGTGAATTTAACTTCTCCCTTTAAACAATATCCTCTTAACCCACTACAATCAGAAAGTGCCTTAATGCTAAGATCGATTTCCGATGATCTACTTATCCAAATTCAATTTCATAAAGTTGTACGGATTCTTAACGAGTTATCTAACCAATTATGTATCAAATCCTCATTTACACCACCCAATTGCTACTAGATTTTCTTACACCTTGATGACTCTAAATTCTTTCAAATCTGGACAGGTTGGATAAATTCTAATACTCTGGAAAAAAAATTCGGCCTCAGTTTTTCCCCATTGACATTTCTATAACAACGAAACGGGACCATTACACTAGATTCTTCAGAAGTTGGGGTTTTAAGGTTCAATGTCTATGGGCTTCAATTGTTAAGGTATGTAGATGAAAATTTGTATGAGTTTCCATATGGGTAGTTAGAGTGAAAATTCTATGAGTTTTTTCTTATGCGGCAGAACTTACATAATATTAGTTTTGCTTTTCCTTTTTTGAAATTTTTAAATAATCTTATGCATACTTAAAAATAGTACGGACAATTATAATATATTGGAGATAATGTGTACGTTGCCACAAACACTTTTGAAGACAAAAATCTCTTAAGCGCGAATGATTGGCATCTTAGGTATGCACGTTCATGTGCTTTCTGTCGCGTTCCCGAGCGGCTGGCCGCGTGGGGGAACTACAACAATTTGATATTTAGTTTCAAAATTATTCGGTATAACATAAAATTCGTTACTAGTTATTCATCTTTGGTGACAGAAATTTATTTCTTATTTAAATCCACAAGCAATATATTGTTAGTGATGAAACGTATAATATCGTAGCAAATTTTTGTCCACTCAAATTTTCCACCATATATAATTTGGTGCCATTTATTAAGTGTCATTGGTGACAAACTTTTAGTTATTAGTGACATAGTATATTGCACTAATAATGCATTCAATTTGACAAACTTGTTTGTCTTAAGATAGATATAATTTTTATACGAAAAAAATTCGTCATAAAAAATAACATGTTACAGCAGCGAAAAGTAAAAGTTCATAGTTAAAGGTTGTAAGCTATAGCCAAAAAATTTTATACTTATTTGTGAAGTTAGTTTTTGTCATTGATAAATAAGCAATTAGTGAAGATTATATTATTGTTCCTAATCAACATGGGATTACGTGACTACCATTGTATTGTCACAAAATTGCAATATTAAAATAGTGACGACTTGTAGACAAAAAATCAACTATTTTCTATGAAAGAAATCATAGCTAAAAATAAAGTTATTTTTGCTATACTTTTTTATGATTTACAACACTACAAGAAAAAGAGTTAACAACTACCAACATTTAGTGATGAGTTGAAAATCTTACCGTAAATTTACCCTTTTAAATACAAGTTCTTATTATGGTTATGAATTATTTGATTTTTGAATAACTCAAGGAAGGGAATATGTTCCTTAAATTGAATAGAAAAAAACTAGTCCCTAATACTCTCTGTGGGGTCACTTATAAAAGATGAAAGTACAAAAAAAATAGGCAGATAGCCATTATAATAAACTTAATTAGGCTCCTCAGTATAGTTTGCATATTTACGGGTTGTAGCTATAGTTTAAGCTGCAATGAGCGACCTCGTTTTTATAATTCATAGCTCATTTATTCAACTCATGAGTACATTTATATAATTCACATATATTTGTATAGTTGATTCATTTTCTTCGGTATTTGTATAATTTGGTTAGTATTAATTGATTTGTATTTTTTTTGTATCAATTATTTTTGATTGATTAAATCGATTGATAATTACAGTCTTGGCCGAACAAGTGTTTTAAAAATGAGTACCTTTTTGAATACTTATGCTACACTCTGCACCTTTTAGTGATGCATGTCCTAGTACAAGCTATCAATGGTGATCCTTCATGTTGTCTTTTGCAACTTTTGGATATTAGAGACAAGGGTGAGCACTTCACCTATTGCACCAACATGTTTCCTTTGCTACCCGGACGTTTGCACCAGATGTAGGATCACGAATGACCCCAAGCTAACCCTGAAATGACATATCATAAGCAAACTATATAATATGAAGTAAGAAAATACCATGCGAAAATTTAAAATATCATATAAAATTATGGGGAATACACATTACTATCCACATAAATAAACTAGGCGTTAAATGACAAGTAAAAGATCAAACTCCAAGATAAAACTGAATCAAACTATTAATGAAATAAAGCTTGTAACTGACTAGAGACGATGGGACATGACACAGCTAATTCTAGGAAAACTGAAACTCAAACACCGAAAGTAAAAGAAATATGTCTCTCGTCATTGGAGTAGGAGGACTCAACACTGATACTGTTTAGCTGAAGATCAGGAATTGATCTATATGTGATATGAATGTTGAGGACCTGAACCTACATCACAAGAAGATGTAGCACAGAGTATGCACCAATACTTGAAAGGTAGTGAGCATGCAGGATAGAATAAAGAAAAAAAATATACATAATTGAAAATCAAATACATAGAAATTATATAAGATAAGCATGATAACTATACTGAAAATATTGAATATGAACTAATTTGAATGCATGGCCATGTTTATAACATACTGAAATGGAATGTTAAGTTGTAACTAATAACCTGGACAATGCACTATAGACTGAGTGTGGGAGCTACTTATAACAAACATAAAACCACGTAAGCTAAACGTGGAGTCTGATATATGTTCCCCATTGAGAGGACCCAATCTATCGACAGAGTTATATAGGGTTGATTGGCGTAATCATCAAACTGATGCCCACAAAAGGGAAATATAAACCAAAGGAGGCACGTTGTTTAGGGATTTTATGGTGACTCACCCTAGTTTAATTTGGTATAAAGCCTATTCCCAACTGAATATGTGTAACTTATAGAATAACTGAAGTAAAATGAATAACTCAATAATTCGACATGCAAATTTGAAAATGCAATATTTATTTCTGATAAAGAAACATTTGAAAACCGAGGCATATATCTCTTTTTATCTATCCTAGCTAGTGCAATTCATGAACTAAAATAACTAAATGACTAGGGTTCTGAATTTATTGTAGAATCTACGCAAAAGCAATACTAAGACATGGTAATATGATTGAGAACGTTACAATAACTAAATCATAGTAATATGATAAAATTCTAGAAACCTTCGGTCTGAATAGTTTGGAGGGAATAACGAATCTGACAGAATTTTAATGATCCAATGGGTGAAAGGAACCCACTAGTGAAATCCCACATACTTGGTGACGAAATTCTCAGAGATTTTTTTAATATTAGGGTTGGAACTGAAGTAAACCTTGTTGCATTCTGTCACGACCCGAGTCTACACCCTGGACTTGGACGGAACTCAAGAACCATTGCTGGTCCTTTGCGAACCCTAATCCTGGATGACTACAAGCAGAACATTAACTTAGGCATATAAAAGCTTAAAAACTTAAATAAAAGTTCACAAAACATAAACACAAACTTTAAGTCAAAAGAAAACTCTGAAATAATCAAAATATTTAACTTGCCATAAATAGCCAACTTTAGTCTTTAAAACATTTAACAAAATAAATGAATAATAAAACTTCTCAGCTATACTGACTATCTATGAATCCTCTAACTGATAATGATGGAAGTCGGGACAAGACCCATGACCTCCTGACTAACCTTAAAAGTAAATGAAATCATCTAGAAGCAAGCATGCTAACCATAACTAACCTGAACTCTCAGATGTATCAACCGAAGTTCCTGTTGATGATCTTTAATACATGTGTCGCTATCATCAAAAGATTCAATCCAAATGAATCAGTACGTGGAATGTACAAGCCTGTAAGGGGATTTCTAAATCATAATGCATAGGCTTGAACTTGATAAAATGAAACACTTGCCTCTTTTCAACTCAACTCAAATCAAGAATAAGATACTCAGCTCAAAGATTAGATATTCAACTCAAACATTAGATACTCAACTTCAATGATATGATACTCGAAACAATAAAGTACAGAGCAACTCAAAATACTTAACTCGAAATACTCCACTCTTGATACTTAACTAAACTCCTTTTGATATAAAGCAGTTTAAAACAAGTGCAATATAAAGAATAATTATTTAAAAACATGATATCAACTCATAATTATAATATCATAAAAGACATACATGATCCCTCTTAAAGTCTAATTGTTCAATGCATGAATGAAGTCCCATACCCCCATTCATATTAAGCACAACCCCTTGAGAAACCATGCAAATACTACTGTAGGGGTTTCTCTAACTTACAACCATCACTTAAGAGGTATAGTGATGATACAACACTAAACCTCACGCTACCAAGGACCGACCTATACCTTGCCATCAGTATAGGAAGCTAACATAACTTAGTAGATTCTCTAGCTTGACTTATGTGATCATCTAAAAAGTATGATTCATTAATCCCATGATGTCTACATGGTTTATGGAGACTTGAGTTATTAGGAACTTGCATCCCCATATTCGTGCTCAATACTACTCCCAAAAATATACTTAGATCATGTGTTTTTAAAATAAGTTCTTTCTTTAGGTTGAGATAATTTCTCAAAACTTAGCTTTAAAAGCTCTCTTGGAATCGATGCTTCCTTTTCTTGCTCAAAAGTCTTTTGGAAATCTTTTTTCCTCTTATCTTAAATGTGAAAACATTTGTAAATTCTTTGGGAATACTTAGTATAACTGTTTGAGAACAGAACTCAACTCTTTACTCTTAACTTAACTTGAAACTTTTAGTCTTAAGACAAAGTTAAGACATTTTTAAAAAAATTGAGAACTTTATAAACTTTTCTTTGACTTGCTTCTTAACTTCTAAATTTGACTCTTAACTTTACTTGAATGGAAGTGTGGTTCAAGGTTCATGAAATCATGTTTATGGAAGATTTCATGATTTTCAACTTGGAGAAGTCATGAAGAATTATGAGCATGAACTAATCAACTCAAGGACACATAGATTCTTGTCATCTCAAGATTGTTTGACTTATAGGGTTCATGAGGAATTATGGGCATGAAAAATTAAACTCAAGGACTCCATGTGTAACATGTTATAGTCTCATGATGAGAAATATAAATTCAAAGATACTCAATTTGTAGAGTCCATGCAGAATTTATAGGCATGAACAACTCGAATCGAATGTCTACATACTACATGGAACTCATGTATATGACATTTCTCATTCCCTTACTTACTTCCTTAAAACATAGTTCAAATTGATAGTTGATCTCAAGGATTCACAATTGAACTCAAATATTTTCTTGAATTCTACTCTTAACTCTCTCTTGAATGTTAATTATAAATTCAAGATTTATGGTTCATGATATGAAGGATCTCAATAACAATACAGAAATTTGATAACTAGGAATAGAACTTTTAAAATAAACATAAACTCAAGAACTCAATATCAACTTATCTCAACAATACTCAAATTTAGGGGTGGAATCCTATATAATTCTTTTACTTTTCAAAATGTAGATGTAGGGCATGAGGACTAATAGTCCAACACTATGATAGACTTACATACCTATAAGAACAAGATTTTTAAAGAATCTTTAATAATGTTGAAGAATATTGAAGAACAACTTGATTATAAGCCTTTAAACCTAGCTTGAAGGTAAAAAATAAGAAAACCTTTCTAGAGATTGTTGAATTAGTTTCTTAAAATCTCTATGACCAAGGATTATGATTTTCATTAGTGAACATGAAAATCTGATTGTTTTTAGTCTTTTATTTGTCAAGAAATTTGTTTATGGTTTTCTTGGGGGTTAAAAATACAAAAACAATTAATTTTCATATTTTTCCATCGGCTAATTCGTAAAAGCACTGTACAGGTTATAAACTAGTCATAACTTTTAACTTAGAAATTTCATTCACGCGAAATTGTGGCATTGGAAATCAATTACCTTTAATTGGATAGGTTATTACTGACTTAACTCTATATATTCTAATATGGTTGTTTAAAGTTGACCCAAGCAGAATCTTAACTTCAAGAACACTTATCAAGAAATCTAATCCTTCAACTTTAAGAATGAAATTGCAATGAAAATAACATGATTGGCGTGTGGGTGAAAAAACCCAACAATATGAAAGCTTACATACCTCAAAGAACTAGGTTTTTTGGCAAAATCTAAAATTTCATGAATGACCATTTTGATCATTTCCTCCTTTTTCCTCTTTTCTCTTCTTTTTATACTTCTTTAGCTGTCAATAAAACCCTAGGAATATGTTAGACTTACAAAACTGAAGTTAATAGGATTATACCCCTAAAATATTACTAAAAATGAATTAAATCTTATTGGGTAAGGAAAAGACCAAAATACCCCTCACTATATTCGGCTAACTTTCCTTAACTGGAATACGTAACTTCAGAAGGTCATATCTCACTCATCTGAACTCTAAGCTTACCAAAATCAATGGGGTTAGAAATATAATTCAAATATATTTCCTAAGATATCTTTTAGCACACCAAACTCATCTTGTGCTAGGAGTTATGGTCATTAGAAAAATTCATACTTAGCTTAAGTGTCTAAATTTAAGATTTTTTTAATTTCCAATTTAGTTATGTTAGAAATAAAGGTGTTACATCTAGTGACCTTAACACTAAAAAATTTAAATTCCTTGCAAAAATCTCACTCACTACGAAGGACGATTCGAGTCTTAGCTCAATTTTTTGGGGGTATTGCACATTTTTGGAGATGGTTGGTCAACTCTTTATCCTTCTTTTTGTTCAACTTGATGAATTTTTGGAGGATGAGTTGACTAGGGTAAGTTCTAATTAAGTTACTAGGCTAAAAATGGATAAAACAATGTAGTTCCGGGGTTAAACAACATAGCTTAAAGGTCTAACACATAAGAAAATACCAAACAACCGTTGACTTAAAAGTTGTTGGGGCTAACTAACAGATTGACAGTCATGTCAACCGTCGACTGACTTCAGAGGGGGGATGTTGAGGGGTCTGATCCATGGACCAGGACCATGGCCCGTGAATAGACCTACGATATGTGTGTCCGACCGTTGGTTGACCCGTAGATATTTTTTTGGATTGTTTTTGGGTGGGATGCACGTGGCCACCTAGGACCCCACCTAGAGTTTGTGGGTCACCCTACATACAGTGGTGGTGCCCGTCAGTGGCACCCTGGCACTTCTTATTTCTACAATATATTCTATCTAGGATAAGGGGTGTTATATTATCTCCCCTTTGGGAACATTCGTCCTTGAATAAAGGCTAAAATAGTTGAATTTGGAGGGGAAGAGCTGCAACCCTACCACAAAATACTAGACACTGAAATATGACTGAACTAAGTTCTATGAAGATGCGAATACGCTAAAAACGCAATTACTCATGAAGGAACATGATACTAAGACTAAATGTGTGAATGAATGACTGAAAAAACATAGAGGAACGACTACCTCAGGCTGGAATGGAGTTGGAAGGAGATAAATGAGAATACTTGGCCTTCATGGCTGCTTTTGCTTCACAAGTAGCTCTCTTTACTGACCAACTCCTCCACAAAACCTCAAAGCGACTTGTTTGTTTCTCAAACTTCAAAACTAACAATCAAGAATCCTAATTGTCATATCCTATTAAGTAAGATTGTCCTTCACAACCGCACTTTCTAATGGTGCTATAGATGTTGGATCACCTATACACTTTTTAAACAACGAAATGTGAAAGATATTTTTTTTGACAATTCTAACTATTAAGACACTTTACCAACTCTTTTCAAGATCTTGTAAGGGCCTACATATCTAAGACTAATCTTCCCTTCTTGCAAAATCTCTTCACCTCCTTCACAGTTGACACGGTAAACCCAATCATCAATTTGGAACTCCAAGTCTCTTCTCCTTACATCTACATATGACTTTTTGTAACTCTAGGTTAAGTCTATCTCTAATGAGATGAACTTTTTTCATGGCATCATGAACCGAATCTGTCCTAATCAAGGCTGCTTCACTAACTTCAAACAAATTAGCTGTAGATTTACATACACGCCCATATATTTCCTTATAAAGAGGCCATTTAAATTTTAGAATGGTAGATAGTGTTGTAGGATAACTATATTAGAGGAAGGTGATCATCCCGACTACCCTTGAATCGATCACGCAAGTTCTCAACATATATTCTAAGGTTTGAATGGTACACTCTTCCTAGCCATTCTCTCCGGAAATGTCATGACTTAGACTAGAGCTTAATTTTAAAATGATGTTTGTAGACTTATATTAATGTAAAAAGTCCATTTGGAAAAGGCTAGAGCCAAAACGATAAAGAAAGATCTTGACATTCGAAAGCTAGATAATTTGAATTAGTTGATGTCCCTATGTTTGGTGAAGGTTTTGAAGTGTTAATGAAGTTCAAGACTTGTAAAGAGACCTTAGATATGTAGTATGTAGTACAAAGGGTTCAAAAGTCTGGTAACGACACCCCAAGGACCACCCGAAGGGTCCTCTAGAAGGACCCAAACATGGGCGGCAGGCTGTCTGGCAGCCTGCGAGCAAGCAGAAGTGGAGGCAAATCATGACCCGCGACGTGCAACTACTTTGCGGAGTCGTTAAAGTCGTATTTTTAGTAATCTAACTACATAAAAAGACCCAATTAAATGGAGGGTCTTTTGGGTAATTCATAGGAATATTATATATGGATATTAGGTCATTTTAGATCACTTTTACACGTCCAAATCAGATTCAAATGAAAATTCTCTCATATCTCTCAAGAACGCTTTCTTTTCCAAACTCCATTGAAGAACAAGATAAGCTTAAGGAAGAAGATGAATACTTCAAGTTGTTCATCCAATTTTCGTGGATTCTTCATCTATAAGGTATGAGTTTTTCACTATTTGGATTCCTTTCCCCAAGAGGTCCTTTCAAACATAAGCTTTCAAGAACTTCAATTCTAAGGTTTTTACTCTACAAAATGGATTTTATTCCTAACTCTAGATTTATGATTATTAATGAAAAGTAAGTGTTTTCAATGATCTATCTCACACGAATTGATGAGTATGAGAATAGTTATGTTTGAATTTCGTGTGAAGCATGTTCTTATCTAGATAATGGTTTCATATGAATGTTTCTCTACTTGATAATATGAAAACGTAGGGATTGGAACTAAGACTAGAATGAACTCTTAAATTACCCTTTTCTTTACCCTACATTATGCATTGATCTTGTGTATGATTTGAAGAGTTGTTCTTGGTATTGAGTATTTAACTATGTTATGATTATGAATTTTGTAAGTTGAACTAAGTTCTTGAATAAGGTTCTTGGAAGCAAGAGGTAAGTCTTCTAAAGTTGTAATTACTCTACCATTTTTATGTTAGCCTATAAATCATGATTCTATGTTGTGGAAGTATGTATGATGTTGCTATGTTGGGTTATGAACATTTTATTTGTGAGATCATGAAAAGAATAAGATAAATGCAAGTTGCGATATTGTCTTGTATGCTTTACACAAGATGAATATGTTATGTTAATCTCACATACGAAGGGTTATGATGAATGAAAATTCTCATCTAATCATAACAAGCTCATGATCATGTTCATACAAGGATTTAATATCCTATGACCTATGATAAGCTTATGATAAATAAACTTAAAGGTTAATAAGGAAAAGGACTTAAGCTAAACACCGATAAACTAGATATGAGAGATGTCCCTTCCCTAGTGTTAGCTAGGTTCATAATGACTCTCATGAGACAAAGGATACCATGTTATATGGAACTATGAGTGTCTAATACATCTCCTACTTCTTGAACTATGTTGCCACAATAGGATATTATCTAGTGGATCCACTTAGAAAGCAATGTCATGTTTGGTTCTACTTTGACCGGTAGACCACCTTCTTTCGGTCTGAGATTTAATGACACCGGATTTCATGTTTAGCTCACATAGTTTATGTCGGTTAAGGAGTATGTCCCCTCATGTAAAATTAAAGACAAGTAAATGAACGTTGACTAGGGTGACTTGAGGAGTCTACTTAGTAGAGGTAGGGGTATGGGACTCTACCTAGACATTGCACAAGTTGGCTCTAAAGGAAGTCCTAGGAGATTGTTCTTATGTAATATGATAACATGAAAGATATATTTTTATGATACATGATGTTACTCTTATATGATGTTGGTCATTATGATGAATATGTTATTGGGTTATATTGTTAAATGAAGTGATGACTACTTATGTTACAAGTTATATGAAGCAAAACTTTACTTATGGTCTCCTATCTTATCTACCTGGTTGTGTGGGGTTATGGGGATTCACATGACCATTTCACTTGTAGGTTGCGGATGGGATACTTGGTAAGTGTTTTGTATGTTATTTTTATATGATATTTTGAAAATGAGATATTAACATGATCTATGATAATATGTCTCTAATTAAGATCATACTTTAAGTTGATGGAATCCTTATCTTGTATATGTTATATGGTATGTGCATTGAATACTTTCATATGACTTAGAATGTTTTCTAAAGAGATGATAAATAATCCTTTTCATGCATATCGTTAAGTGTTATGTGCATATACCCATATTTAGTACATTTGGTGTACTAACCCCATTACTTTAATTACTACTGATGTAGGTTCCGTCCATTGAAATTTAATGAGGTCGATTTGAAGAAGCTTAGAACTCTTTCTCCAAGTCTTGATAGGTCCCCAATGTTCGGGAAAGCTATCTTTTCAATATTCTAGCTAACACAAATTTTTAGTAGTTCTAAGACTATTCTACTTCCGATTATGTTTCTTTGGATTCTTTTGTATTAAGGCCTATGTGGAATATTGACAATTTATTGGATAAGTCTAGATTTGCACTCTTTAGATGGTTTTATACATGTGAGACAAAGTTTTAGAATATTGTATAGTATTATGAATCTTTAGTATGAAGTCTAAGTACACTTCACATATTTCTATAAAAGTTTTTAATATTCTGCAAATTTTAACTGATGACATGTTATGATGAATGCTTAGAAGCTTGTCTGAGTCCTCTGAAAGGACGACGATGTCGGTCACATCTTGGGTGTGAAAAGTACGAGGCAAACCTGTAATGAAGTACATGTTGATCACTTCCCACTTCCGTGTAGTAATGTCAATCTCTTGAGTCGTACTGGGGGTTTCTGATGTTATACCTTCACCTTCTGACAATTAGGGTACTAAGACACAAAATATTTTATATCCCTATTCATACCATTCCACCAAAAAACTTTTCACAAATCACGATAAATCTTAATGCCACCTGGATAAATTGAATACTCTTAGTTCTGATCTTTTACAAGAATCTTCTATCTCAACTCACCCACCTTATGAACACACAAACGACCCTGATAGCGAAAAAGAACATGTCCCTCGTAGGAGAAAATGTTAACTCTCTACTGAATTTGTACCCTTCAGTTGAAGCAATATAGAATCACGGTCTTGATTTTCCTTGACCTTCACTTCTAATGAACATGATGGTCCATTCTAAACTATTTCACCACCATCTAACATACATATAAGGAGATCTCAAAAGCAAGCAAGCCTATGAACATCCTTTGCTAGTTTTTTTCTTTCTTTCTCAACATATGCTACATTATCCATAGATAGTCTACTAAGAGCATCTTCTACTACATTGGCAATACTAGGATGGTAAAGCATATTCATATCATTGTCCATGAGGAACTCAAGCCATGTCCATTGGATAATCTTTAACTGTTCTCGGTGAACACATACAAAAGTCACTTATGGTTCGTAAGCATATCCACTGAACTCTATACGAGTAATGTCTCTAAATCTCAAGTGTAAACAATACTGATCCAAGCTCGAGGTCATGAGCCGGATAGTTATTCTCATGAACCTTAAGCTGTTTAGAATAATAAGCTATAAGCTTACCTCGCTTCATGAACACACAACCTAGCCAATTCTGGAGGCATCACAATAGATCACACAATCATCTGAACCATCTAGTAGAATCAAAACATAAGTTGTCATAAACCTAGTTGTCAGTACTAAGAATCTCTTCCCACAAGCATCTGACCACTGAAACTTAACCATTTTATGAGCCAACTTACTCAATAGAGAAGTCATGGATGAAAATCCTTCTACAAACTATCTATAATAACAACCCAAACCTAATAAGTTGCTTCTTTTCCAAAGGGTTGTGATTTTTCAAAAAGGTCATGAATTTGCAGATAAGATACAAAAACATTTGTTCATATGAGTGATGAATTTTCGCAAAGGTTTGTGATTTTTTTATGAGTTGTGGTTCCAAAGAATTCTGACTTTTTAAATAAGTTATGCCTTTTCCAAAGGGTTATGATTTTTCGGAAAGGTCATGACTTTTCAGATAAGACCTCAAAAATATTTGTTCATACGAGTTGTGACTTTTCTCAAAGGTTTTAAATTTTTTGATTAATTATGACTTTTCCAAAGAACTGTGATTTTTTCAATAAGTTGTGACTTTTTCAAAGAGTTGTGATTTCTCGAAAAGGTCATGAACTTTACCCTCAGCCCCTTTACAAGCCTAAATGAACCGTCAGATCTTACATGAACTATGTTGTATGATTATTTAATATATGTGAACCTATAGGATAATTCTTCCATGTTTTCCTCTTATGAGAGTTTGAGAGTTGTATTGATTCATCATATCTTAATTGATTTTTCAGTCGGCATGGAATTATCCTTGATTTTGAGAGAACTCGAATATATTTATCAAAATATGGTTTTACATTAGATAAGAACATAAAGTGAGCTTGAGATTGTTTTGAGACGTTCTAGGCATCATTTGAAGCTTTTTGATCATGATTGAGTGAAGCATGTTGTTGAGAGTAATGTTGTTATAACACTTCCATGCTATCTCTCATTGAATAGTGTTGTAAATACCCTTATTGAGCTAATCGTATTCTTGATTTACTCGAGGACAAATAAAGTTTAAATTGAGGGTATTGACGAGTTGTAGATTTGCCTTATTTAAGGTCTGTGTAGCTTACTAATGAGTGTACTCAATGTCTAATTTTTCTTATTCTAATTATATATTGATTATTTGCATCTATGAAAAAAATGGACAAGGAAAGTATTGATGTTTCAAAGAATGGCCAAAAATTCAAAAAGAATTTCAAAATATACATTGTTAATCGCCTAACGAGAAAGGAGAACGACTAGTGAGCATGACCTTTGTCAAATTGACAGTGCACAACACTTGTGTCTATCGAAACATATTGTCTAGGTCCAATAAAGAAAAAAATGCGCCAAAGAAGAAAGATGACCATGCTGAACGTGTCCAAAAATGAGAATGCAAGAAAAAAAATGAATGCTTGAGAGGCTAACCAATATGGAAATGAGTAATTCAATAAATGTGAAAAGCAGATTCAAATGAGTCGCTAACCAATATGGAATTGAGTAATTCAATAAATGTGAAAAGCAGATTCAAATGAGTTTGTCGATTAAGTTTAAACTACGTAATACGTACAACATAATAATGTAAATCCCGTATCCTAGAGAGAGCAGATACATACTTCATAAGTTGTAAGTGCCACCAACGGGAACCACCCATGGACCGTAGGTGGGTTCTGTGCATATCCACCTGCAGGTCCTTCCCAGAAACAAGGAGAAAATAGTTCTAAGGAACGACCCATGGAAGGACACATGGACCATAGGTCAGACCAAAGGTCGTAGTTTTGGTCCGTGGATCGTGACCTCAAAACCCCTTTCTCGAGAAGCCAATGACGGTTAATAGGACGGACCGTGGGTCGGTCGACGGTCCGTTCTCAGTCCTTCATTTGGCCCCGACAACTTTAAAGTCAGGATCGTTTTAGCACTTATGTGTTGGACCCTAAACTAACAAAATTCATCAAGTTGAATGAAAAGAAAGAGAAAGAGTCGACCAAGCCCTCTAAGAACACAACAAGTTATCCTTAAATCATCCCCAAAATTGAAATATTTCTTCGTGAATTTGGCCAAGTATGTGGGATTTCACTAGTTGGTTCCTTTCACCAATTGGGTCCCTAGAATTTTAGTCAAAATTTTATTCTATATATGATGTTTAGACCTAGGGTTTCTGGAACTTCAAATTATAGTTGTGATTCAGTTGTTAGAATAATCCAAATCATATTATCATTTTTTCGTAGAATTGTTTCTTAATTTTTTGCATGAAACTCAGAACCCTAAGTATGTTGATTCATTTAGCTTATGAATTACACTTGCTAGGTTAGTTTATTCAGTTTTACATGCTTAGGTTAAGAATGTTTCATCATCACAAAATTAATGTTGCATTTTTTAGTTAATATGTCAATATTTTAGGCTATTCAGTATTACAATTGGGAGTGGGCTTACCACCTAGTGGACTAAGGGTTAGTCACCCTCATAGTCCTAAACATACGTGCCCCCGTAGGATAGTCCCCTTTATGGGGAAAATATTTAGTATTACATCAGTCAAGACTTTATACCCCCATTAGGGTATATTGGATCCTCTCAATGGAATGATACATCGAACTCCACATATAGCTCTCGTGGTTTTATGTTAGTTAATAGTAGCTTCGAAAGTCAGATTCTAGTGTATTTATTGAACATGTAATCAATTATAGTTCACTTTTCATTATGAACATGTTTAAACTTGGTCATTGCATTCAATTAGCTAAATATTCGGTATGTTTCAGTATTTACATCATGTTCACACTATGCCATTGCTTTTATTGCTTTCTTTAGTAATATATACATTCCTAAACTTTGTCCTATCTTGCATGCTCAGTACGTTTGAAGTATTAACACATACTCTATGCTACATCTTTTCGTAATGTAGGTTCATGCCCTCATCATCCAGATCACGCATAGATCGGTTCCCAATCTCCACTTCAACAGTACCAGTGGTATGTCCTCATTCTTCGAGGACGATTGACATGTAATCTTTGTATTTTGAGTCTTTCAATTTCAGTTTTTTTAGAGTTAGTTGAGGAATGTCCTAGCATTTCTAGTCATTTTATTCAGACATAGTCAATTTAGTTTTTAAGTAAGTTTGATCCTTTAGTTTTCACTAAACTCAGTTATTATATATTCAGCCTTAGAATAGGTATTCCCCATCATTTCATTCTATGCTATGTTATAAGCTTCCACACATTATGTCTATTTTTGAAAAAAAAATCTTTAAGTGTGCTTATGATATGCTAGGAAAGTTAGTTTCAGGTCACTCGGTATCTTAAGTCCCATGTTAACGTCTAGGGGTAGCCTCGGGGCGTGACAGAAAAAGTGAGCTGAAAACAAGAGGAGATTCACCGAGCAAGCTCGGCTAGCCCGACTAATGTCGCCAAATGAAATGTTCATTGATATTTGGGTCAAACTTTGGAATACTAAAGGAGAGAGAAATGATATAGTACTCAAAATCAGAAAAAGCAAGATATATATTTTTACTTTTGAGATAACACTTGACCTTTGTGAAGAACATTTTTAGGTTTTGCACTTTTTCAACTTTGATCTTGATTTTATAAATTGAAGTTAAATCCAAAGTGGGTTTGCTTGTAATTTTTTAATTTTATGTTACCCGTTGCTTATTTCATGGAAGATATATTTTCTTCGCTTTTTGTGATAGGTGTCTAAAACCCCAAGATCTAGGGATGGAATTATGGGGTTGGGTGTTGATTTAATGTAGTATGTATCGTGTTATGCTTCATATTGTTGATATTTATACATGAAAATAGGCTTATTAGCATGAGGTGAACCCCCAGACCTAGGGGCGCAATTATGGGGTTGGTGTTCATTTATGAGTTATGGATAATTAGCATGAGGTCAACCCTAACATCTAGGGGTGCGATTTCGAGGATTGAGTGTTGATTTAATGTGTGCATATTGTGTTAAGCTTTGTATTATTGATGTTAATACATGAATATCGACTAATTATCATTGGTTAATTTATAGGGTAAGGTATCTAACTTAATTCCTACTTCCAAAACTAGTTATGCTCGAAAGAGTTTTATTAGAGTGAGTAGTTAGTCAAATAATTGAAATTTAGGTTCAATATCTGTAACTTGCTTGAAAATAGAAGTTGTGGGTCGGATCTATTTTGCCTATTTATGGATCAATAGAGAGATAGAGTAAGATATCAGATTGTTTAGGTTGTCATTTTGATAAGACCAAATTTAAATTCTATGCATAGATGCTTTGAGATGGAAAGATGATAATAGTCATTGAAGATGACCTAGCTTATTCATGAAGGTTCATCACTATAGAGTAGCACAATAACCCACATGTAAAATCTATTTCTCGTCCCCGCACCTCTAGATTTCTTGTCTTGAATTCTTCAAAGTTTTAGATTAACTGTGACAATTGATGACCAAATATTTTTATTGGTAGAATCATCAATCCAACTATTCTTACTATTTCAAATGAGAAATTTTACAATCTTAATTTTCTGATAAGAATTCTATAAGATATATCATTTTCTATGGGATTCGACCCTACCATGTCGTTCGGGTTTTATTTGCCATGACCGTTGTCCCTTTTGCTTTTGTTTTAAAGAAGATATTTGAGCATTATCATCATGTTGTGGGCTTATTCTAGGATAGACTAGTGTTTCCGTAGACCCATACACTTTGTGACTTTTGTACGTCTATGATGTAGTTTTGATGGACTAGGTCTTTGTTGACTGGAATGACATAGTTGGATCTCATAGGAAAAGCATTAGTTTAGGATGATGCCCTAATTGTTAGTCCTTTTATTTTCTCTCCCTACTTTTGTGACTCTGAGGCATTACTACAGGTTATTTAACTTGTTGGTATTGAAGTGTTTCCTGGTTGGAGAATTTGTAATATCATTGGAACTAATGTAAGATTATCTTTGGACTCAATATGCCCTCATACACTCTTTCTAGTTGTAGATCTTACGCCCCCGGGAGTAGACTAGCTTGGTGACCTTGATATTTGAGATCCTCTACGGAGTTGACACGCCCCTGAGTTACTCTTTCTAGTTTGGTGATTTATGCCCCTAGGAATGGACGGTAAGATTGGACGGCTAGGGTTTTTTGTCAGTTTTCCTAGCGGGGCTGGGAGTTTGCTAGGTGGGTTGATTGTCATTAAACCTGGGCTGGGAGTTTACTGGTTCTTGGTTACTTTGGCTCGGAACCTGGCTAATGTTTATGTATTATGATATGGGTTATTCTTGTTTCTTATGGACTTAGTTTTTCTTCGTACCTGTTAGGCTTATGAGGGTCTGTTCGGATTTTATTAACTTTCATACGAGTGTACCTTTGGGGATCATGGGGGTCCGATTATTCTTTGTGTAGATGTACTTAGATTTACTTTTGGTATGCTCGTGTTCTTTCTTTTCATATTCTCCTTGACCCTTGTTTATGTCTAGACTCTCTCTTTTTTTATGGTTTTTACCTTTTTTGATTGGTCGGAGGGTACTTATGTTACACTATGCTTCTTTTCATGATGTAGGTCCTATTATGACCAGCTTGTCTCCTTTTGTAGATATGTTAATTTATCTTTTGCCTTTGAGATTACTTGTTGTGATCCACTTGTGGACTTGTATTTATCGTGTAAGGCTACTCTGTGCTCGTGAATTCTAGGTTTTGCAAGGGTTTCCTTTGTTTATACTTTTTGGTTTGCTTTCTATTTTTTTTGTCTTTCCTTATTTTTAGTATTACTTTATGTCTAGTTCCACCCTAATACCCACTACTTCTTATTTTGGATATGGTTCTTCTTACCTACTGTGGGTTTTAGTAGGTGCCATCATGAATTGGTAGTCGGGTCGTGACAGATGTCCGGGACAAGATTAGCCATTACGTTAACTTTTTTTGTCAAAAGCACTTTCATGGTCTACGACCAAACAGGGAAAACTCTTGACACACAATTTTGATCTTGCTTTCATTAAATTAGATTTGATTGATATTCTAAGATATTAAAAAAATATTATGTTATCGATCACTATTAATATCATTATGATACTATCGTTGTCACATTTATAGAATTACTAATAAAATACATTTTTTCATAAAAATAAATCCCTTCTATCACTCCGTGTTTCATTTTAATAGATTATCTTTATTTTATTTCTGATTTCATACTTACTAATTTAATATGAATCATCAAGGAACATAAATTAATATAAACATCAAGTAGTTATTAAATTAGAAACTCAAATGAATTAATATAGACAACGAAAAGACCCAAGAAATACTTCAACTATTCCTCTACAAAATAGTACCCAAATCTGATAAAGAACGAAACCCTAAAAACAAGGGCCCAAATACTGCAGCCCAAACATCAACCTAAATACCCTCTTCACAATCCCTACTACCAAATGCATCCCCTCCACCAAAAGTCCATTTTGATTGTTTTGGGTTTTATCCCCCTTCCCAACGTCCCCCATAAGTCACACATCACCGGAGCCCCCTCCCTCCAAAGTCCCCGATAAGTCACAAATCACCAGAGTCCCCGCCCTCTCTCTCTCTCTCTCTCTCCCCTTTCCTATTTTTTTTCAAAAAATCTCTATCCATTGTTCTTAAGCTATAGATAGAGGTTTTCACTCTTTATTCGTGCTATGGCTATGTCAATCATAAGAAGACTGTTGAGTCCATCCAAAAATCTCAACATTTGAGCATTAATGGTTATCTTTGACCGATTTCAATGAAGGACATTAAAATTCTGCTCAACAATTCAGGAACTCTAATTTGAACTATAAATGCTTACTTGATCAAGTTCGTTTTCATAGGGTTTTGAGCTACTCTTTACACTTACAAATTTGGCATCTCCTATCAAAATCAAAACATTCGCAGAGCTTTGCTTTTGATTAATCGTGTTGTTTTGTTGGTGAGCTAAGTCAGATTTCAATAGATCTGAAACCTTGCCATGGTTCACTGTCATACAAAAGGTCAGTGTCAATATTCTGATCTTTCTTCAACGTAGTCGTTTTTACGTATTTATGTGGTTTATTAAATATACTCATGTAATGCAAGTTGATGAATTAAGCATTTAAAGTTGTAACATATTATGAATCTTTTTCTTTATCAGGAAATTACATTCTATCTGCAACTAATCATTTTTGTATATAAGAATCATGTATTTCTTTGGTTTTATGTCATATGTTTATCTAACTTGAATGATTTTAGAGCTTAGTTAAGATTACTCGCTCAATAAGAATTTTTATATTAACTAGAAACATATATTTCGTTAAATATAATAAAGAATGATTTGTTTGAATCTTTTTTATAATCAAGATGTATGTTTGAACTAGCATGAATGATCCTTTAATCAGAAAAATAAACATGACTCACCTTGTTCAATTTCCTTTAATTTATAATTTCATGTACGATGTCATTTATCTATAGCTAAAAGCTACTGCCCATTTATTTATTTTAAATATCAAAACTATACTTTACTTCATTTTGATATGGTTTGGTGTTGTTGCTAAATGTTAATTCATATTGTTTGATTTGCGTATATCATATTTTTATATTTTGCTTTGGTTTGCATTCACTTTTACAAAACAGAGTTTGTCTAAATTGTTCTTTATTTTATTTCTACATTTACACCTAGGGACAAGATGGAGTCTTGATTAAAGAATCTTGCAAAAAAGTCGAGCCTCATAGATTCGACATTAAATCAAACCAGCACATGGAGTCAGTACGACATTTTTACACAATCCGAAATAGCAAGCAAAAGAAACGGTACTCACTTGAAGTCCCTCATGGCTACTTATATTTTTTAGTATTTATATTACATGTTAAAGTAGCTTGTGTATTGAAAGCGTCTTGTTCTTGTATTCACAATCTCTAACATAAGATAGAGATTTTAATAATTATTTCTTTAATATAAAAGGAATCAACATTCTATTTTAGAACCAAGTTTTCACATGCTTACCTTCAAAAATCCTTCAAACCTCGAGAATCATTTTTTAAAACACTTGACTATGTTCTTTCAATTAAAAACAAATTGGTGCAACTATTTTTAAAAATATTTCTTTTAAACTATTAAGTTTTAAAAATTATTTTGGCCCATTCTTAAAATTTGGAAAGATTATTACTTTATTATGCTTGGGGTTCCATCTTCAAGTGTACAACATTTTTAAATCTTGAGTAAGCTATTACTATTTTCTCATTTCTTAAGGCTAAATGTGTATCAATGCATATAAGCAATTCACCCTACTAGTAAATGTTCAGGTAGTAATAATTAAAGGATGGTTTGACTTATTATTCGTTATTTTATAAACTTAACTGATGAAAAATAGTTTCTGCTATTAATTGTCCGAATGAGATTTTTATTAACTTATATTAGAAGTATTCATATGTATACTATTTATATACTTGGTAAATTTTCGAAGCCGAAACATTTTTTATATGGTACTTCTCTTAACATACTAGTAATGTCTTCTTAAGTTATATTTTCATTTTCACTTAACTCATATGTTTAATCAAATCATATATTTTTGTCAACCTAAGTTTTGTTGGTTACAATTTCTAATGGATCTTATATGACTCTTAATCTCGTCCCTTTGGAATAACTTGAACTCATATTTAGAATCACATAAGTGAAGTAGACCATTAATTGAAGTTAATTTTAGCATTACTTAACTAAATATTTAAGTGTCCTAATTAAAACAATTAGGTGGTGACTCTCTAAGTTAAATAATTTATGAATCTTTGGTTGTACACTATTTGACATGAGTTAAAATGTGGTATGACAACAAACTCATCCCAAACACCTCGAGATCCAAATCAATGGCCACTTTAGAACAAACTTGGTATTTCAGAGCTAACCACACTAATGAATTTCTCATCCGTGCGCTTTTACCAAAAATATTGACCGAAGCAAGACAATATTGGATGCTCAAAACGTTAAAAATAAAATTTCTAACGACACAAACTCAATCTAAGGGCCTCAGAACCATAACAAACCATTCTGCTAGACCAATATGGACCTTCCGGAGCTTTCAAAATTTTTTTACGACATCAGATTCTCCCGATTTTGACTAATGTCAACTCTTTCACTTAAAAAGCCTTTCAAAGGGAAAAACTTGGTCAAAACTTTCCCGACCACCTTACGAAGTATCCCACTCAATCAGCAAGACACAAAAGCTTCATGGAAGCTATGGGTAGGGGAAAATCAGTAAAAACCTGCAAGAAAATGGATTTTTACCATGAAAGTCATTACAAGAATATAATAGATCGAGGGAATACAAGAAATTATGAAGAATATATATAATACAAAAGATATGGTTTCATTCGGTAGTCGAGCCTCTAATCAAAATAGGAGAACAAGGACAAATAAAAATATATACCAAACCATATGTAAATGCAAAATAAAGATTAGTGCTAGTTAAAATAGAGGGAGATTAGCAAATCCAAATTTCTGGGGTTCATTGTAGTCTCTAAATTCAAAAGTTGCTCCATACAAGGCATACCTAAATGGATAAAAGTTTTACTATGATATGCAGGGTGTAGAAGTTTACTATGAATTATCAATAAGAGGTACTCAGTAGGCACAAGACGACAGAGCTCAAAAGATAAATTAAAGCAAACATAAATTATGAGAATGTAAAGCAAGTATAGTATAAGAAGCAAAAGAAGAGATATTGCACAATTGACATAAATAGAGATAAAAGAGAAGAATAGATAAGCAAGAGACATAGACGAAGGAACATAATTGAAGGTGCTATCCAAATAAATTTATCTCCTATAAAGGTTCATTATGGAAGCCAACTATCTGAAGATACAACATCAATAACGACCACAACACCTTACTTTGGAAAAGAGGCTAATCTAACCTGGCTAATTATCAAACGAACCAATATATAGAGTCTAAACCATTTATATATCTAAATATTTAATCAACACTAGATAAATAATTATATAAGCAAACAATAACCTAATCAGACCCCATAAGTCTGAAAGGTACACAACAACAAGCATACCCTAGTCAACCCCCATATGATTGCCTAGTGAAATCAACAATAAATTATACACGTTACAGGAGATGCATAGGAATGTGAGTTATACAAAGAGGCATATGGTGCCATACAACCAAGTATGGATCTGATTAAGAAAATTTCTATTGTTGATTGGGATGTCCAGTATAAAATTTGTACTTAAAAGATGTTCTGGAAGAACCCTTGAGTCCATTAAAAGTCAAATTCATTCTTCTCTATGAAATATGAAACTTAAGATACAAAATGATGTTGAGCTTTAAGGAAGGAATTTTGTCTCATACTTCGCCCATATCTAATCTCTTATTTCTACTTTACTTGTACAGTCTTTATGGTATTCCTCTACTGTTTGATTTCTTCAGGATATTGATATGCTGATCACAAAAATAATAAAAAAATGTTCAACACAAAATGAAGCTTAGTGAGTATAGTGTTTGAAAGTTTCATTTGCATTGATTAGTAGTTATCATGATAAATACTCTTTAGTGAACTTTACTATGTTTTAAATTTACCAATCTTCATATCAGTTGCCTCTTTTCTTTCTAAATAAAGATTTTTTGAATTTAGAAGATACTGATATTATTAAATATGACCACTGTACCAGGAAGGCTCTACATAACTATAAATGAAAAAAAAATTATTGTGTTAATTATATAATTACCTGCTCCATTAATATCATGGAATACTTGGAATGATCAGTAAATTTTAGTCCACATGACAAGGAGGTTGGGGGTTTGAGCGGTGGAAACAAACTCCTATAGAAAGGTAGGGTGACTACATAAGACAGTTTGTATGATTTTCTGTAAGGAATTCTAAAGTTATCTCCTACCTAACAACATCACCCTCACGACACTTCCAATTGCATCATTGAGTCTCTTTCCCTACTAACACACACTTTAGAGCCTTGCAATTCTTTCCCATCGTAACCATGATTTGTGCATATCATCATAAATGAATGATGTTTGTAAAAATCCTTAAGTTCATTTTTCATTCGAATCTGAGTGGCCATTGAAATTCTCCTTTTATGGTTGCAATGGATTGAGGGATCAACAAATAAAATGGAAAGAATAGGTTCAAACGATGAGTCTATCAATCACCATATATGAAAAGCTACATGTATTTATGGAGCTATAAATAGTTGAATTTATATACGCTAGAAGGATCAAGATTTGATGTTTGGGTTGGTAGAAAGGTGATGTTTTTGAGACTAACGATTTTGTGTTTCATGGGGTGAATTACGTACTATTAATCTTGAAGAGATATTTATTCTTAGAGACTTCTCTATTTTGAGTATCTCTATTTTGTGCCCCCCTACAATCCCTTGAGTTGGCAGAGATTGGAGAAAATCTTGAAAGTGGGCAAATCAAGCTTATCAGATTGAAGACCAATAATCAAATTAAATTGTTGAATTTTTTTATGAACAGTTGCTCGGATTTTGAGCATGAAGCTTTTCTTTCTATTTGGTTATTAAGATATGTGCTTTCAAGTGAAATACATTATTTTGTTTTCTCAATAGCTTTTACTCTGCCAAAAGGTATGTGACTAGCGCTAGTCGCATCCCTCTAGCTTGGTTAATGCTATTGAGAAAACAAGAGCACCTATGTTACTTGGAAGCAAAAACTTGATAACCAACAATGTACTTTGATTATTAGTCTTCAGTCTATTTCAAGATTTTTGTCAATCTCTACCAACTAAGGGGATTGTAGGGGGTACAAAACAGGGTAACCCAAAATAGAGAATCCTCCCAAATAATCATATCTTAAAGAGTAACAGTAGCTTCAGCCCACGGAAACACAAAAATGTTAATCTCACACACCTTTATACCAACCAAAAATATCAAATGCCGATCTGTCTCTATAAATTGAACTCTTGATAGCTCTATAAATACATGCTGCTTTCCATACAAGGTGATGAATAGACTCCAATCATTTGACCTCATTCTTATAATTTTATTTGTCGATACCTCCATTCATTGAAACTATGAAATGAGTCTTTTAATGGCCATTCAGATTCAAATAGAAAAGGAATTGAAGGACCTTCTACATACTAATTATATGCTACATTTGTTATTAAATTACAGACTTAAATTAATTGATTTTAAAAAGGAAATAACCCATGAAATTCATACAAATATCACTCATTCCTTATGATCTTCACAAATCATGCCAAGTACTTGAAAAAATTGTGGTTATATTTGTCTATGTCTAGGTAATTTTCTGATTATCAAATCTTTGATTAATAACAAAGCAGTTGGTGCAAATCTCAATTTTTCCCCTCCCATTCTTGATGTCACAACCCAGACTGTCGTGACTAGCACCTAGACTACAACTCTGTGGGAAAACCACTACTAACAACTAACTAAAGCAGGAAATCTAAAACTACTAAGGTATTTAAGTTACAGAAGCAAGTTAAATATCTAAAGGCAAGGTTCAATTAGTGAATAAAATCCTAGTGCTATGAATAGGATCAAGGCTTAGGATGTCAAGAATGCTTGCGATTAAACTAAGGTTCACACGGATTGATAAACATAGAACCAGACCTTAGAACCCTTACTACGATCAAGTTAACTAACTTGGGGAGTTATTTAGGCTTGGAAACGTTTGAACCAACCATGTAAGGCTCGCGAAAACGAAGATTTAATCGAAGGAGTCTTTACTGAACTTTAAAGAATATATGTTATGTTTTGAGGGTCCGGGGATAAAATGGTCATTTCCAGGCCAAGGGTAGTATTTTCATTAACCTGAGGAATTAATAAATTAATTAATTAATTTAATCACAAGAGATTTTCAAATTTGGGGCGACCCAGAGTGACCTATTTCGCAAATGGGTTACCGCTCGGGTTCGAGCCCCACTAGGAGCAAGGAATTGATGATTTAATCATCAATTAAAATTTATTCATTAAGGGTAAAATGGTCCTTTCACGTATTAATTAAAATAAATTAGATTTTTATTAAGTTAATTAAATCCTATTTTGACTAAGTCTTGAATTTAGTCTCCTAATCCTAATAACTCTCTCTCCCTCACGTTTCTCAACTCTCTCTCATGTTCTCAATCTCTCTCTATCACGTTATTCTGCCAAACACAACAAAAACCAGAAAATACATGAAGGGTTCTTCACACTTGAAGAACTCACAAGAATTTTTAAGTAAAAGACAAAGTAATCAAAACGTCAAGGCTAAGAGAGGTTCGTCGAGTGGGGTGTACGTTGAAGTGAATTGGGAATGGTTTGGAGGAGTTTCTGGGGAGAAGCTTCACACTTGAACAACATCAAAAGGTATGGGTTTTCTCTCCTGGAATTCTTTCTCCAAGAGTACTTTCTTTCGAACGTTTCTCAAGCTCTTGAAAACTAAGGTTGTTCCCCTTTGTATGTCCTTGTCCTTAGCTCCCAAACTAATTCGTAGGATGGGTATGTTGTGCTGCTAGACTTAGGCATGATTGACATATTTATATTAAGTGTGCACACATTTTATGTGAGGGAAATTATGAAAACGATATTCAAAGTGTAACAAAAAATTGGTGTTGTGTGTGCATCGTGGGCAGTGGCTTTAGCCATTGTTTTGGGGTCGAATATTCATGCTTTTGGTGTATTTTATGTGTGTTATGTGTGTGAAATGTAGTGTTCATTATAATGAAAAATTTTGGGTTGAATAACACTCTTTTAGCTAAGTAAACTCATGAAAGAGGTGACTAAAAATGAGTAAAGAATGATAAGAAAAAAAATTCCAGATTGCATACTCTCCAAAAAGGTTAAATTTTGGGTTTTTTAAAAAGAGAAATAAATAAGTGAGTTCAATGGGAATTGAACCCAAGAACTCACATGTTGAGAAGGCTAAAAAATAAAAGAAAAGCGTGAAGGAGCTAAGGGTAATTGAACCCCTTAGATACTGGTTACATGAGGCAAAGAAAAAGGAAAATGGGGGCTGGGGGATTCGATCTTAGCTCCCGTTTTCGCAAAAAAAAAGTGTAATGGGGCTGGTGGGGAATCAAACTCGCGACCCATGGGGAGGAGAAGGAAAAAAAATTTAACTAAGCAAGTAAATGTGAGGCGTGGAATTCAAACCCACGACCTCCTAGTACGCGCGAAGGGAGAGAAAATAATGAAAAAAGAAAATACGAGGCATGGGGATCGAACCCACGACCTCAGCGCTAAAGGGAGAAGCAAAATAACAAGGAAATAAAGTGAAGCAGTGGGGATTCGATCCCACAAACCTCATTGCCACTCGCCCATTTAAATAAAGTAAACATAGAGGGGCTGTGGGGTTTGAACACACCACCTCACAGCCTCCTCAGCGAAATTTGAAAAAAAAATAATAAGGCGGGGTTGTGGGGGTTCGAACCCACAACCTCCCTATTGTAGCGAATTTAACTCTAAAAATCAAAGGGGTTGTGGGGGCTCGAATCCGCAACCATTTGGTACTCTAAGAGTGAAATTAAAATAGAAAAAATTAATCCTTCAATGTAAATGTTGAGATTTAATTTAGACCTCTATTGTTATGAATATTAGAAATAAAATTAATGAAAAATATAATTGATATCCAAGTGATCCATGATTTGGGTTCCCTTGCCCAAATTTCCGTATTGATGCATATGTCATACGTGAGTAAAATATCCAAGAATAATACCCGTTACTTAGATAAAAAATTAAGATATTGGCATACATACAAGATACATAAGTCTTGTACTACATAATCTTAGGAAAGTAATAATCACTTCGCAAACGACGAATGAAGCCCCATGGCTTGTATGTATAGACATATAAGTCTAGTATACATTCAAAAATAAGTGAACCTAAGATGTATGTAATGAAATGATGAACCCTAGAAGGGTAAAGTATGAGTATAAGATACACTAAGAGGCCAAGTGCATTGGCATATGATGAGATAAACTATGAAATGATGAAATAAGCATTCACGTAGTAAAAGGTGAGTAACTATGAAAAGCAAGGGTGCTGATAATGAAAAATATGGTGACAACATGACATGAGGATAATGGATATGATGAGAGCAATCTCAAGTGAGTCTAAATAAATGTTACCAATACGTACTCACCAAGGAGAGTGTAAGATAAAGAAAAAACCAGTCTCTATGAACACTCTAATGAAAGTGTTGAGTTTAACACACTTAATACTAATGATGAGCTGAGAAATTATCTATTGAGCTATGTTGTCCTCATACTAAAATCCAACTTACATTACGTATGAGTTGAATGTAATGGAACTTTATAATGAGCACCGATAGGCTACCTATGAGCGGTGATGCCTTCTTTCAGGAAGGGCGAAGGTTCACGTACTCTCATGAGATGAGACTGTACCGCTTGGCGGGTATGGGTCTCCATACATCTCCTAGTCTTTGAACCTATACTTCCAATATAGGGATCTGACGGGGTTAAATTCCCATATACGCTAGCATGTTATTGAGTCACTTTGGCCGGTGATTCCATCTCTTTTCAGTGTGGGGGAGACACTGGATATCATTATGCTCACATGATCTGTGTTGGTTAAAGTTAAAGTTCCCAATGAATGAATCAGGCCAGCCTCAAATGAAGCATATAAAGAAATGAATGATACCGAAGGTGTTAGGATATCATAATAAAGACGTGAGCTAGACTCAGGTAATGACATATAGGTTGTTCCTAATCATTGCACTGCAAACCCGATGAAAGTCTTAAACTAGATCCTAGGAATAGCTGGTGTTCACACTGGCCTATTAATAAAATAAAATGAAGTACATATGAATGGATGAATCAGACTCTGTGTTTGCTAATAAAGACTCCCTAGTTGAGGTCCCATATGTTGAGCCTTCATTCTGGAAAGTCTTAATGTCATGTCCATGACTTCCAAGGTCTCATGGTATATGAATGAATGATATAAAAGAAGTTATGTGTTATATGTTATGTGCTATGGTATGTACTATATGAAGATGTTACGTACTGTGTGCAATATGATACTTATGATGATGCATGTTACTCTCATTGCATGACCTTCCTAACCCAATTTGGAAAGTTCACTAACTTTCCTAATCTCGATTTGGCAAGTCTACTGACTTGACTTCCAAAAATCATATTGTTAAGAAAGCTATTTTTTTCTCATGCATGTCCATGGTGTGTGCTTGCATATACCCATACTTAGTACAAGTGTGTACTAACCCTATACAAACTTTACTATTTTAGGTGCACGCACAGGTGGAAGATAGAGCTATAGGATCATCGTTGCAGTTACCCGGAAATTTATCATTCATCCGTCTTTGGTAGGTCCTCATGCTTTTGAGGATGCTGATGTTTTATATTCTAGTTTAGTTTTAGAGTTGAGCTAGTGGACCATGTTCCACTAGCGTTTCTTTCCTGTTTTTATTCAGACTATGTATTGGTGTCATTTTGGCAATTATACAGTTAATAAGAATTGGACTGTTTCTTTCAGTTTCTTATGTCTTAATGTTAGATGGTTGATGGTGAACAATTACGTATTAATGAGAATGTTTTTCTATAAGTATGTTAAGAAACAAAAAGTTTCAAATTTACCGCAAAAATTAACCTATGTAAAGTAAGAATGACGTGAGTAGGCTTGTATGCGACCTCTGAGAGGTCAACGACGTCGGTCTCACCTGGGGTCTAGATTCCGGTCGTGACATTTTACTTGAATAATCCTTACCGAATCTTGAACGTCCTTCACTAAGTCAACCCCCAAAGGTTTTACATTTCAAGATTCAAACACCTATGGATGACGTACATCCCCTCCATATACACCTTAAATTGTTTTATATTAATGCTCGAGTTATAACTATTATTATATGAGAACTCACATAGGGTTAGGAACTTATACCAATGCCCTAAAAAGGGAATTACAAAAGCTCTCAATATATTCTCACACACTTGTATAGTCATATCTGATTGTCCATCCATCTAGGGAAGGAGGGTTGTACTAAAAGTGAGTTGTGTTCCAAATTCATCATGCAACTTCCGCTAAAACTTGGAAGTGAAAAGGGTTCCACTATCTGAGATAATGGAAAGGGGCACACCATGAAGCCTTACTATTTCCTTTACATAAATCCTAGCTAAATTTTCAACGTTATAATCCACCCTTACTATAGTGAAATGGGCCGACTTGGTAAACCTATCAACTACAACCCGAATAGAATCAAATTTCCCTAAAGCCTTGGGATGACCAACCACAAAATCCATTGATATAATTTCGCACTTCCATTCCGGGATTGGCATCCTTTGAAGTAGCCCTGCAGGTCTTTGATGTTCATATTTCATTTGTTGACAATTCTTTCACTTTGCCATAAATTCTCAATGTTTTATCTCTTACCCAAAAACTAGTACACTCGTTTCAGATCTCTATACATCCCGGTTACGCTCGAATGAATAGAATAGCGCGAGCCATGAGCCTCCGCCAATAACCTGAGAATCAAATTCTCAACTCTTAGAACACACATTGTACCCTTATAGTTGAGCACACCATTAGCATCTAGAGTTGTTCTTTGAGACTTACCTATTGCAATCTTTGTTCTAATCTCATCTAAATCTTCGTCTTCAAATTGTTTGTCCTTGATTTACTCTATGAACATGGACTTAGCTTCAACGCTATCTAACAACCCACCACTTTCAGAAATGCCAAACTGGACAAACATACGCTCTAATACCCTTGGACAACAGTCTCTTTGTTCCACTCAAGTGAGCTTAACTACCCATACTTATTGTTTTCTTAAATCAAAGCGTCTACCACAACATTTGCCTTACCAGGATGGTATTTGATAGTCACATCATAATCCTTGAATAATTCCATCCATCTTCGCTGCCTTAAATTTAGATCCCTTTGGGTGAATACATGTTGTAAAATTTGATCATTAGTAAATACTCACACTTAACTCCATACAAATAATGCCACCAGAACTTAAGAGCAAATAACACTGTTGTCAACTCCAAATCATGAGTGGGATAATTCCTCTCGTGCACCTTCAATTGACACGAGAAATAAGATATGACATTCTTATCCTGCATCAACATAGCACGAAATCTAGAATGTCAAGCATCACAATAAACAATGAAGTCCTCACCCTCAATCGGTAATGCTAGAATGGGCGCGGTGGTCAAAAAAGTCTTAAGATTTTGGAAGCTCCCTCACATTTTTCACTCCATTTAAACGGTACCTGCTTTTTGGTCAGATTGGCAAAGTGAGTGCGATTGAAGAAAAATTCCTAACTGTTGTCACCCAATTTTGGACCTCCAATATATAAATTAATCATAGAGTTTCATAAATTTCAAACGATGTATAATAATTAGTTTTATAAGAATTTTAAAATAAAAATAAAATAATGAATATAGTGTGCAAGTTATATCAAATAGTTTCGTCGCTTTTTCATAATATTAAATAATTTGTATGTTCGATATAATTATATATAATTAATATATTTTATGAACATTTTAAATCCATCTAAAAAGATTTTACTTTTTAGTTTAATATTTTATTAAATCAGTTTTTTTTAAGTTGGCATATATTTTTTTAGTTATTACTTGATAATTCAGTTCATTATTTTATTCCGTTAAGATTAAGAAGCTCGTTAATTAATTGATATTAATTCGTCTTATCCAACTTGACTGATTTGAAATTTATTTGGTTATTTTTTAAAATCATTTTAACCAATATTTTGCTCTACTTGACCAAAGATGGGCCAATTTCCAGCCCACTTTATTATTCTCATCCCAGTTCCCACTTTTTAATGGATAAATTAATTATATACACAATTTTATTCATCTTATTCTCCATTTTTCCTACCTTTTTGAAATATTTCATAAATCCTTTATTTCTTATAATTCATAAAATTTTCAGATACATAAGATTCACCAGCCAAAACCCACGTTTGTTATCCCCTTTTCACTCGACTTTTCTCTTCCTAAATTCACTCCACATTCTTAGTCGTTACAATTTTCAAATTAATTTGATTTTCAAAAGAATTCTCTCTCTCAAGTCAACCAATTTCAACATGTGAATGGGTAGATCCATTTTTTTCAAGAATTTTTTCCTAATACAAATGGGACAGTCCCCTTCATTTAGTATTGGGGTTAATCTACTAAATTCTTCTAATATTAATATGAGATATTGGGGGTCCATCTGTCCTCCTCCAACATGTCGGTGATGGTAGACTTGCTATGACAATGTATTGACAAATTTTTTATTGAAACCGATGGACAACCACAAATGCAACAACAATTTGATACATTATCGATTTGTCAGAAGGTTAAAGAGAAGCAAATAAGATTGTTGGATTTTTTTCGATTTTTTCTTTTTCATCTTTTTATATATATTTGGATTCAAATTTTTAATGTATCTAGTTATTTTTATTTTTATTAAATTAATGTGTAATGTTTTATTTCAACATTATGATAAATTACAAAAATAATGTTCAATAGTAGCGAGCAATTTTGTATCATCTGTGGAGTTTTTGTAATAATATGTGAAGTTATTGATACAAAAATAATATTTATTGTTGTACTAATTTACACTATTAGATTGTGTATCACATATACAAAATTTACTAAAATGTATCAAATACACACAAATTATACATTGGAAGTTACTAATTTAACTGTAATCTATTATTTGTATCATGTTTAAGTGTTGGATAATTTTTATATCATGTTTAAGTTTTGGACATTTTTTACATTATATTCAACTAGTGGGCATTTAGTATCAAATATAAATATCTGTAAGATTTTATAGATTATCAATTTATATTGAGAATAATTACTCTTTTTTTTAATCATTATGTATCAACTAAATATTAACATACTTTCTAATCACAATAATTTGAAATCTCCTATTCATGATTTTTCTTCCCTTTTTCACTCCACAAATCTCTTCATAGTTACTTTCATCAATCATTTTTTTAATTTTAAATTGTTTCTTTTTCCAATAATGATTTCAAGTTATTCAAGAAGTTGATTTTTTATTTCAATCCTTCAGTTTTCAATTATTTTTTTTTAAAAAAAAATCATTTAAAAAATTACTGAATCTTTTACTTCAGTATCTTTATGGAATAGAGGTGAAAAAATATTGCTAATACATAGAGTTCATATTGGAGTGTATTTGGAATGGTTTCAGGAATTTCCAATGGCGATCTTGATACACTTCATTCCGCTGGTTCGATCTTTCAATTTTTTGGACTTACTTTCAATGTATCTCGCCTCTTTTGATTAATAAATTAGTCTTTATCACTTATTCGGTACGTCACTGCTACAATAACCTTTGTTTTATTCCGTGTGCCATGTTGATTTTTAAGGTATTAATACATAACTATAATGTTGTTGAATCTTTAATTAGTGTTTATCATGTTCAATATAAATTGTACTTGATACATCGACTTTGTATTATGTATCACACACCAAAAAACATACTATTTCGAGCAATTAACAGGTATAATGTCTTTCTAAAAAGATATAAAGTATTTTTCAAACAAAATACGGTACATAAATAATAATGTATCATGCACTAATCTTTTAGGCATGATATGTAAATTTGAATACATACTAAATTTTTCTGATACATACATAGAACTATTATCAAACAATAACGTATCAATTTAAAACCTAAAATCTTATGGACAACAATATCTTATTTAATGTATCAATAGATATACATTATCAATTTAAATTGAAAGAATCTATATGATGTATCTTTTCTAAATTTTGATAATTTTGAATCAAAATAAAAGGATCTTCGATGAATTACCAGGATAATTTTGAATCTCAAAATTTTTCAAATTTTTTGAATCAAATTAAAAGGTCTTCAATATATTGGGAGAAAAAGTTTGAATCTCAAAATTTTCAACAATCTAGAATCAAAATCGAAGGGATGTTCGATAAACTTGAAGATCCACAAAAGATATCATTTGTCCAACAACAATTTCATCACTTTTTTATCCTACACAACTTACCTTGTTTATCTAAAATTACAACAAATTTTTTTTGAATCAAATCTGAAAGGTTTTTGGCTGGACAATTAGGGATTAAGAATTGATATTGTACATATCAAGCAGGTTTCATGTAATTTTTCGTTGGCAAATATAAGAAATGTACTTTCAGAGGATCTAAACTAAATGCACTATCTCATGTGCATGCTTTAAGGTTAAGCCCATGGATGAAGAATTCTGCCACCATAATTGGAAATGCAAAAAAGTTGTTTTTCAATAACTGGTTAGGAGCATGAAACTTGAGAATGTTTCCTGCATCAAACAAGACAGATTTTATCAAGCAATACAATCTATAAAGAACAATATCATGTGTGCATTCTCATACATTTATCTATGTATGATTGAAAGTAAGAATAAACGTAAGAATATTAAAATATTCATTATGTATCGTATCATTTTTTTAGCTAATGAATAGAATAAAGAGAACAACAAATAAGAATAAGAATTTAATTTGTGATTGTTTTGATTTGTTACAATATTAAATTCTTGACAATAATTTGGAATGAAATAGCGAAATTTATGGGATTTTAATTTATTTTGCAGTTTTCTTTTCTTTTTTTAGTGCAAATACTGGAGACGTTAATTTGACTTTTCAATTTTTTTTCCTAATAAGTGCAACAAATTAATACATAATTTATCAATAATAATGTATCTAGATTTTTAATTATGTATCTGAAATACCTAAAAAATATAAAATTTGTGTAATAAGAAAAAAAATAGAGATAAAAAAATAATTTACATTTTATAAAAATAACACTACACACACCTTTAAGATGTTAAATATCAAGTTATAAACAAACTTTTCAATATTAAACTACTTATAGCATATTATTATCAAGTTATAGCATATTAAGAAATATTATATTATTATCATTAATTTTTTAAAATAATAATTAACTTATTTTAATAATTCAATTACCATATTTAAACCAATGTAGTTAATTACACTTATTATTTTAAGTTACCTTTTTTAAACAAAACTCTTAATTAAAGTTATTTAAATTTAATATTATTTAGTTACCTTTTTTAAGATAACTACAAAATTATAGGGTTTTTATCAAAATTTAAAAATTACAGCTTTAAAGCGTAAACAAGATCTAAAAAAAAAAATTATATTACCAAAATTTTTGTTCTTCCCCATTTATTTTCAAAATCATTACAATCGCACGCCTCTCAAAACCTTTCAACATTTTCACACGCTTTCACCATCTTAGCACGCCTAATTCCTCTCTCAAAATTCCATCTCTCTTAACACTATTCTTCAAGAATTCTCAAATAGTTCCATTCAAATCTTAATTTTTAGCACTCAAATCTTTAAATCTTGCAATAAACAAACCGTACAATGTCTAAAAGAAGCAACGAAACCCCAAGAAAAAGTAGAAGATTGAATGAAGAAGCAAGTTCAGACGATTTTCATGCTCCATCTTTCAAAATTTTATCACAAACACAAAATCCAAAGGAAAATGAGAAGAAGAGAAAAGGGAAAGAAAACAAAAGAGAAGATGAATCCGAGAAAACGACTAAAGAAAGAGGAAAGAAAAGGAAAGGAAAAGAAATCAAGGAATCATCAGAGTCTGAATCTGATTTTGTGGAAGAGTTGATAAAATCAAAATCCAAAAAACCAAGAGCAGAAGAAGAAGAAACTGATAAACCCAAAAAAAGTTCAAAGGTTAGTAAAAGTTAATTTTAATATTTTTTTATATTCTGTTATTTTTTTTTCTTTTATTTGGCTATAAAATAGTTAAAATATAATTTTTGTGTAAAATAAATAATCTATGAATTGTGTATGATTCCCTATATGAAATTTCTGTTTAAATAAATAATGTTTTTTTATGTATTATTCACCGTATGAATTGTGTATGATAACTGTATAAATTGTGTATGATTCACTATATGAATTTTGTATGATTCACTGTATGATTCACTGTATATATAAGATGTGTATGAATTTTTTTTTATCAAGTTTTTGGGTACTGCTTTTCATTATATTATATATTTTTTTTATCAAGCATAGGGTTTTATGGCAAAAGGCTTGATTTGTATGCGAATAATCTCCGTGATTATCAACAGAAATCTCACTCTGAACCTCTAAGTATCAAGAATGTTACACATGTTCCTCAACAAGAAGAAAGTTCAAAGTATGTATATTTCTTACATTATTTTTTATTCATTTTAAATTGAAATTGCTAATATTCATTACAATTTTTTTTTTCAATTTGTTTACAGTGATTGTGATTTATACACATCTCTATTTGCCGAATACATGAGCAATGGTGTTTTTGATATGTCACATATTGATATTGATTCAACATATCATCGTCAAAGATATGCAACATTACTTTGGCATTATGGAAAATCAAAGAATGATGAAGGCGCAATCAGTGAAAGTGAAGTTACAGGAACAGTTGCTAGCAAGAAGGGTGGACCTCGAACTCATAAAGAACAAGTTACGGACACCACAAATTATCCTACTCCAAAATTCCGTATTAGGAAGTAGAAATATTCATGGCACATAGATAATTTATTTGAAAGACTTTTTTTTTAATTTATGAACAATTTATGTATTTTCCCAGTTTTTTTTTTAATGAATACTTTGATGGTTTTATATAAATTATTACTGATTATTACTAAATGTGTCTCAGTTTTAACGTATATGAACACTGTATGAATCATGTATGAAAATCATATGAATTATGAATGTCATATTAAAATTTGATATATAGTACATAGTAATATTGAAATTTGTTTTGATTGAATACTATACACTTTCAAAATACAAACAGAAACTTATATTAATTATATTACTGGTATGAATACTGTATGAAAAATGTATGAATTATATCAACAATTATACATTAGTAAATGTGTATCACCATCTTACATACATTATTCATACCACTAATATACATACAATTTGTTTCTGTTTTTATTTTAATTTTGACTACTCATGGTTTTATATAAATTATTACTGATTATTACTAAATGTGTCTCACTTTAACATATATGAAACTGTATGAATCATGTATGAAAATTATATGAATTATGAATGTCATATTAAAATTTGATATATAGTACATAGAAATGATATATGAAAAATATATGAATTATGACAAATTATAAAATATATTTTTCAAAATACAAACACAAACACAAACAAATTGTATGTATATTACTGGTATGAATAATGTATGAAAACTGTATGAATACTGTATGACATTTGTATGAATATTAATATTATTCAATAAAAAAACACATTTATAACAATGTAATGCCTCAATAACACAGATTTAACATTACGACATCATTGTTTTTTGTACAGGATAATTTGAACAAGTCTTCCTATTGTGTCCAACCTGATGGCATATACTACATGTGCTTTTTGTCTTCTTGAACTTCACATCTGCGAATCTCTTCCACCGTTCAAGTTTGGGTCTTCCTGCTGCTCTTTTTGGACCAGGCGGCATCAATTTAGGATTTGAAATATAACTTGGTATATCCCATGTACTCTCGCACGGGATAGGCTCGACAGGAATGGCATAAGCATCTTTGATATTCTTGAGGCTATAAAAAGCAGAACAGAAATCTGCTTCATGTAACTTCCTGTGCCGGAGAACAGCAATTGCATGACCACATGGTATCTCATAATGTTGGAATCTTCCACATGGTAACACAGATTTCATACACAATTTATATACAAGTAACTGTTTACCACACAATTCATACACTTCATACAAAAATAATACACATTTCATAAACAATTTAATACTCAATTACTACACTGTTTATACACTTTTTTAATTTACTAAACAATTAATACATTGTTTATTAAACACTTAATACCATTTTATACAAAATTAATACACAAATCATACAATGTTTACCACACATTTTATACAGTTTGTACAAAAAATAATACACACTTTATACATAATTTAATACACAATTACCACACTGTTTGTACACTATTATAATTTAATACACAATTAATACATTGTTTACTACAAAATTAATACACAAATCACACAAAATTATATACAAGACACGTATATATACAATAACAAAAATTTAAATCAATACAAAATTAAAACAATTTTTATACATAATGCATACTACACAACTAACTACTACATACAATCTAAAATACAATTTCATAGTCATTTATCCAATTTAATATAAAAAATAATATACAGTTAATTCAATTTCATACTCAATTGATTTTCGTATATATTGTTCATACTTTATATACATACATTAAAATACAAAATGTATACATTGTTAATACAAAATGTCAGATAATGTTCTAATTTTTCAAAAACAAAAAATTTGCTAAATTTATCAAAAACTTTAAAATATTAAATTTTAACCAGTAATCACATTTACCATCACTCTTCGTTTTAATTACACATGAAAATACATTTAACATTACGAAATTTTTATTAGTAGAAACACTAAATTAATGTTTCAAAAAAAAAATATATCAATTTAACATATGCAATATAACACAGGAAAAAAAAACGACACATTACTAAAATATAAAAAAAAACTAACCTGATGAATTCCATTTGCCACCATGTTTAATTAAAATTAAAACAAATTTCTCCATCAAATCAAATCTAAACTTTTTCAACCTTCAATTTTAATTGTTTTATGAATATAGTCAAATTTCTGGAAAAAAAAATTAAAACACCTTTATGGAAAGAAAGATAACAGAATAGAATTTTTTAGGATAAAAAATCAAAAAAAATTACCATTAAAAACGGATTTCGCTAATTAAGGAGCATATCTTTAATTAATATATTTAAATTCCCTTAAAAAGTGCAAATTTGGTTATCAGTTAAAAAGTGTAACTACAATCACGGTAGTTATCCAATTTTTATTAATAATTTTTAATTTTTTTTCTTCCTGATTTAACTGAATAAATATTTAATATATTTTAATTTAAAGAAATGCTATAAGTTGATATATTATATGTTATTGAATGAAAATCAAAATCTTGTGCCATAACTTGATAATATGACTACATAATATGCTATATACCTAATTTACACTTATATTTTTCACTATGAAATTTATGTAAGTTATACCTATACCAAGTCCAACCCAATTCATTTTCTCTACAATCCAATTATTCCTATCAGCCCATTAACCATACCAAAAGATCCCATATGCATACAACATACAGTAGCCGACCCGACCCTGTTATTCTTCTCCATCGTCAATCATTTAGAAACGCCGCATCAATCCGGAAAACTTGGAAAAAAGCCACGACTCATGTTGCTGCAGCGCCCCATAATTGTCCCATCCCCTTTTCTCCTTTTTTCGCTGACTTTTAGGGAAAAATACAACTCTCCATCCCTCTTTACTGTTGCCTCGAAAAAGAACGAATAAATTCAAAAACCAAACGAGTTTTCCCCCTAAACTAACCTCAAATTCCTTTGTATAAACATCCATCTTCTTTAGTGTTGAGGGGAGAAAATCGGGGGCAAAAAAGATTTCGTTGTGGAAAAAGTAGAGACAGAAAACAGGGGGATTTTGAAGTATTGATCTTTGTTAATAAAAACAAGAGCATTTTAGGTGGAATATTCTTTCCAAAATAGAGAGCAATTTTCAGTTTTTACTCCTCTAACTCGGCGCTATTCTGCTCGCCGGAGCTCATTGGAATCGATTTAGGTGGTGGAAGTTCTTCAAGGTTAAGCTCATCGTCCCAGAACGTTGTTCCAAGAAAGGTATCCTCGTTTCCGTTTATACTCCGTTTCAATGTAACATATTTTGTGTATTAGATACTCTATGCAAGGATTGTCAACGAGAGTATGTTGGTTATGTGGTTAGCTTGTCCATAATCTTGTTTTCTTGTGAGTTTGGGCAGCGAGTTTGAATCCCATATCAATGATTTTTGCATTGATTATATCTGGTCGCTATGTTCATTAATTAGATTTGTATCTATACTTCAGTTAAATCTATGCTTTGTTGTCTCTAAAATGGATTTGAAGTTTAATTAGTTTCCATCCCAAGATTATTAACTATGTAGTTCAGTTTCTTCTTTGTTTTCTTGTGTTCTGAGTCTTCCTGTCCGTACTTTTTAAATGCCCATCTGTCAGCCAAACCTCGTAGTATTCATTCATGCTCTGGCCAACCTAAATGTTGGTCGTGTTTATCTTATTTTTCAGTTGTTATTATCATGTTCATAAATCGTCATAATCTAATTTTGGCGTGACCCTATGCTCATTGTTAGCTTATTCTTATATGTGTCTAGTCATTTACATGCTAGAGTCGTTTTGGCTTAAAAAATGAGACTTGGAAGATGATTGTCTTCTTTTAAATCTAATCTCGTTGTTCCACTAGTTAAACGTGACTTCTTTAACTTCTCTCGTTTTCTACTTTGTATTAAACTAGTCAGATAGCCTAATTATGCTAAATACATGCTTGTTTGTTCATCTTGGTGTCTTTGATTGTAAAAAATGTGATCATTTCTCTAAGTTTATTTTGTTTAGTTCGGTAGTTTGTTGCCTCTGTCTTGTCTTAGCCGTGAGTTCCTATTTTCCTAGCATTTAGAGTTTTCTGTATCTCTTGGTGAATAGCCAATTTCCTAGAATTGATCATGTTTTCAAAAGCTCAAATACAACTTGAACATACCTTATATATACTATTATCTTAAGTGATTATCTTCTTTTATTTCATAATAATATTTTGTGCATCTTTCCAAGCAAGACATAAGTTGTTACATTTCTTTACATGGTGTATTTAGTTTGGATTTTACATTTGTTAGTTCCAGCAGTTCGGTTTGGCATTGATTCATGTTTTTTCTTTCTTTTGTTTGTCTGACCTCACTCCTTCCGAGTCCATGGAGGACTTCTCTCTTGCATTCTCGAGTTGAGACATAGAGGATTGAATTTTCTATGAGTCAGCCTCTTCAATGTTCAAAGAAATTGGAAGCTGAGACAGATCCCAAAAACACCCAAAAACGGTTGTATACATTCATTATACATCGATATAAAGGTCGAAAAATTTTAAATTATAGGTCTGAGGCAAAATACAGGTGTTCGGAAGTAAGAAATACATGGAAAGATCTGGTATACATGCCGATATACACTTGTATACAGACAATGTATACAAAAATGGAATTGGGTTAAAACCCAAAAAATTGCAGAGAAATTGGCCCAATAGGGGCCCAATTTCATCATCTCTTTCACTCTCCTAATTGTTTCGATTATGTTGACTAATTTTATTATACTCTAAATTTAGAACTGATAATTAACTTACTTAAATCCCCAAAAGATGATTATTTTTCTTTATGTTGGTTTACTATTTCAACATCTTTTACAATAATTTATTTTTATGTCATGTATATCAATAGAATTAATATCTTTAGATACCTCAAATCTATGTCCTTAAAAAATATATTCTTTAATGTTTTTCACTTAACCACAGTTTACTATTTTTAAAAAGGGAAAAGGATCAAGAATATTATCCAACTTTTATCTATTGTTTAAATCAGTTAAAATGAATTCATTTTACCCCTTCCGTTACTAAATTCACCAAATTTACCCCTCATTTGATTGATCGATCCAAATTGACTCGATTTATTAAAAAAAACAATATTCCTTTTTTTAACCCAATAACTCGACTCTATTTAAAATAATCCGACTCATTCTCTCAGATCTCCTATTCCCATTTACCCATTCTCCAAAAACTAAGAAGAGAGAAGAGGACAACGCTTGATTGGTAACAGTGGAATCTTGGTCATCAAGTAGCAATCCACCCTTCTGGTACAACCTCAACAATTACTCTCCCCACTCGGCACATTCACACAGGATGGAGATGCAGAAGGCGGCTGCAAACACAAAAAACAAAATTTTAAAGCCCCCTCAAAAACCATTCTATATTATTCATTCGGTAGCCTGCATATACCAACTGCACATCCATATACTTACATAGAGTAGAATATATAAATCCTATCACATTAAAAAAAGCAGAAGAGACGACTGAGAACACAACAACAAAGGGAAGACTCAAATAGATGTACTACAAAAATTGAAGGAAATTTCGGAGAATGGGTAAATGGGAATAGGAGATTTGAAAAAATGGGTCGGTTATTTTAAATGGAGTCGGGTTATTGGGTTAAATAAGGAATAAGTTTTTTTCAAAAAAAATCGGGTCAATTTGGGTCAATCCGTCAAAGAGGGATAAATTTGTTGAAATTAGTAAAGAAAGGGGTAAAATTAACTTCATTTTAACGACAAGGGTAAATATAAGCAATAAATCAAAGTTGGAGGGTATTTTTGACCCGTTTTCCTTCTAAAAATTGATTTAAGCTAGGCGAAGCTTTTATTCTTTTATTAATTTGAAATTGGTCTTCATGCTTAAATTAATCCATTTGGTTTGAGTTATTATCTTTTAATATGATTCAAAATAATAATAATAATAATAATCTAATTTTGTTAAATTCTATTCACTTATAATGAATTTAAAAAATTATAATATTGTTTCATTTTCATAAAATAAAATAAAAATTATATTTTGTTTAAATATTTTCTTAAAGTTGATCGAATATTGTTAATTATTACATTATATTAAATCATATTCCTAAGAAAAGTAAATTTTTTTTAACCTAAGTCATAGGATAACTGCGTGTTAGCGCACACTTCAAATGCCTAAAAAACCTTCTAGCGTAAATAAGAACCTCTTACCCATTTTCTATAAATTTATTAAGATTTAATCTGTCAAAATCTTTTTATATTAGCTTTTCGTATGTTCTTTACAAAATTAAGTGGCAACTTTTTTCTAAGTATTTTTCTCAAATTGTTTTGTACTTAGAAACATTTCAAAAAGTGATTTTTTTAAATAGTAAAATTACGGCATAACACTAACGAAATGACGATTGTAACTTGCAAGTCCCACAAAATTCCTACTTCTGTCAAGGAACTAGGTCGTATCCAATTCTCAGTTGTTTCAACCTTTTGGGGATCTACCCTTACCCCTTATTTTGACACCACATGCCCAAAAAATGCAACCGACTTCAACCAAAATTCACACTTGGAAAATTTTACATATAACTTTTGCATTCCAAGGATACGCAAAATAGTACGAAGATGGTTAGCGTGCTCTTCTTCACTTTACATATAAACAAAAATGTCATCAATAAAAACTATCACAAAAGAGTCAATAAAGGGCTTGAATACTACATTCATCAAGCTCATGAACGACATAACCAAAAATACATTGTGCCCATAACGAGTCCTAAACCCATCTTGGGTATATCTTTCGGCTTAATGTTCAATTGATGGTATCCGGATCTTATATAAATCTTAGAGTAGACCTCTGTACCTTGTAATTGGTCAAAAAGATCATCTATCCAAAGCAAGAGGTACTTATTCCGAATAGTGACCTTATTTATTTATTGGTAATCTATGAACATCCTCATGCCACCATCCTTTTTCTTAACAAATAAACCACAGCACCCCATGAGGAAGCACTAGGTCGAATAAACCTTTATCAAGAAGCTCTTGGAATTGAGCCTTAAGCTCTCTTAACTCCGTTGGAGTCATGCGATTTGGATTGATAAAAATGAGTCGTATACCACGATCTAAGTCAATACAAAAATCAATGTCTCTATCAGGAGGCATGAATCATTTGGAAACACTTCACTAAATTCGGACACCACTATAATATACCTAATGGATGGAACATCCATCTTTATATCCCTGACATGAGCAGAATAAGCTAAACAATCTTGCTCTACTATTTTACTAGCCAGGATGGAGAATATAATCTCAACTTGGTTAGGCTTGTACACCTTTTCCAATTTTAGTTTTTCCCTTCCCGGAATTTCTAGAGTCACAAACTTAGTATTACAATTAAGAACATCATAATAGGGAGACAAACAAGTCACGCCTAAGATTATGTTGAAGTCAGCCATATCCAAAATCACCAAATCGGCCCAAGTCTAAAATCCCAAAAACAAAATAGGGGAAGCATGATAAACATGGGTTACTGTGACGGACTCACCAACCGGGGTAGAAACATGTATAGAAACATCAAGCATATCACACAACATCTCAAAATCAGAGGTGAATCTCACCGACACATAAGATTATGTTGAACCCCGATCAAATAATACATTAGCCATTTGGTTGTAAACAAGAATAGTTCATGTGATTAATGCATCAGACGCCTCTGCCTCATTTTTGCCTCTACCTCTGTTACCATTTAATATAGCTCCAGGACATCTCTGATTTCCTCCTAGTCCTATTTGTGGACATCCCCTACCTTTATTACCATTTTCCGCGGGTACAACTACTCAAGAAAGTTGTTGTCCAGGCTCAAGCGGATGCGATTATGGGCAGTTCCTCATCATGTGTCCATGTTTTCCACAACTAAAACATGTGCGCCCTCGATATGGTATGATAACAGCCACGTGCCCAATAGTCTAATAAGCTAAAAAATTATTAGAAGGAGTTCCCGAATAGTTACCGGTAGAGGCAGGCATGTCGGACTACATTGTCTTGGCCTTGAGTGTAGGTCGACCAGATCCTCTAGCATAGGAGCCCTCAAAATTTCAAAAATTCTTGGTTGTATTAGCCTACACCTTAGCTTGACGTCTCTCTTCACCCTCACAACTTTCATGAGATAATCGGTCACTTCATTGAAACTCCTTCCTCTAGAAGTCATGTGAACAGATAACACTTGTAGCTTATAACCCAAACCTCGAATAAACAATAGGATCCTCTCCTCTTCTGTCGTAACCAGCTGTGTAGAATATCTAGATAAAGTTTGAACTTGTATTCATAAGCAGTTACAAACATACTACCCTGCTCTAGTGTCACAAAGTCATTCTTCTTGCGATCTCTCAAAGTCCTAAGCACATATTTTTCTGAAAATAAGACATGAAATTGGGTCCAAGTAAGTGCAGGTAATGTAAAGGCTCTGCATTCCATGTAAGCTCTCCACCATTGATTGGCCTCACCTTGAAGTTTAAAGGACACAGACTCAATTCCATGTTGGTGAATGATACCAAACTTATGCAACCTCTCATAACAATCCACTATGAACTCATAAACACCCTCTATCTTCGAACCAAGAATTATCGAGGGCTTGAGCTTCAAGAACTTGGTCAACATATCACGCTCATTACCGGTCAACATATCACGCTCATTACCGGTCATTAAGGAACCCAACAAAGGATGGAAGAAGGCATCGTTACCTATATCCTTAACTACCTTGGGCTCATTGTTAGCAACATAAGGATTCACAGGTGCTTTTGTAGGTGAAATCATCCCCGGACCAGCCAATCCTTTCAAAAAATACATGATCTATTGAGCTAACACCAGATCAATGAGAGAAATTCCTATGGATTCAGCTTGCCCTTCTTCACCTTGCTCAACCTCTTCAACATTATCAACGTCCCCATCTTCTCCTATGACTTTCTCATATATTAGAGGGTTCTCATTCACCAGACCATAATCGTTTAGTATGTCATCCACGACAGGCGCCACTCTCCAGTAACCTCTACCCTTAGATCTTCCACTATCTATGCCTCGACCGCGACCTCTCTTTGTGGGTTCTTCAACTGGAGTATCAGCAAGATCTACGGGCCTAACACTATTATACCTAGTATGAACCATCAACAGATTGAACAGTGAAAAGAAGTTAGATACCAATTTGACTCGCCCGATACCGATTGGAATCAAGTCATAGAACGAAGTAGACAAGAAAGAACTGGAGATTTCCTAAAGTCCTATAGCCTCTCAAAGAAAAGCAAAGGCATCCCCGTAACATTCCGCGAGACTCTATTTGACTCATTTAGGTACATCTAGATCAACAAACCTAGGCTCTGATATCAGCTTTGTGACGATCCAGATTAATGTGATTGAACTCACACTACAACTCGGTGGGAGAACTAATACTAACAACCAACTAAATCAAAAAATCTAAAACTAAGGTATTTAAGTTACTGAAGCAAGTTTAATAGCTAAAGGCAAGGTTCCATTATTGAATAATGATCTAGTAATTAACTAACAATGTGGACGCTAAACCTAGAATCTGAAAGGCAATGTACCATAACTATAATAATATCCATATCTAACAAGAGATTACTAACGAACTATCAACTAACTAAAGCAAGGTCTATGTCTAAAATGATGGACATAGACTAAAGAGAATTCCATGGCAGCCCGAATAATGTGGCTCACCCTTGACTTGAAGAGATCACCGATCTCATAAGCAAGCTCTGTCAACAGTCGCGTGAAGATGCCTTGTACTCAACAAAAATAAGAGCAAGTGCAGAATCAGTACGCAATCACAGTGTACTGGTAGGATCACACGACTATCTTACAAGTGTAATACAAACAAGAAAATACAACATTACAAAACATGCATAAATAACAACAAATTTAATATTATCATAAAAATTAATATCACAATTTGCATGCTTCATCACATAGTTCGCACTCTCACAGAACCCAAACACAAACTTTAACCGTGCCGGAACATGGCAAAATTTGATCCCATTTTTAAGTCAAAACGTGGCAGTCGATCTTAATTAGCATGTCGGAATCTGGCAATCCGATTAAAGTTAGAGTTCCGAAATATGACAATCAATCCCTATCAAACATCAAGATCAAGCATTCAATTCACAATTTCATGGTATAAATATTCATATCTCCCTTTTCAACATCTATGATAAATATTGCAACATGCATACATATACAAGTATCACAACGAAGAAAAGCAAGTGTATATCACACAACTATAGAATCACAACCATCACTTACCTCGGAACTAGCTTGAAACCCTAGACAACCTTATCCTTCCATTTTCAGATTCTTTCCGCTTGTTCGTGGTCTATAATCAACAATTCATACATAGAAATCAACAAAGAAACACTAAATTCTAGGAAAACTCACAATCTATGAACCCTAGTTCAAAACCCATGACCCCAACTAGTAAATTAGGGTAATTCCAACATAGGCTTCTTAAAAAAAATCCTTCCTATCAAAAATTTTATCCATTCTAAAACGTTCGATGGATCAAAAAATGAGTTCGGGGAGTAACAAAGCTTATCTTGCTTCAAAAATGATGGATAGAGAGTTGGAATAGCCCAAGAGTCGTCTCTTAACTCAAAAGGTTGAAAAATACAAAATAAGGTCGTCTAAGGATTTATTTAGGAATCTTAAGCTCGTCATCCCACTACAGAGAATCCATCCTGTTGTAGTGGCATCTCTGCAGTGACACTAATCTTGTTGCAGCGGCACAAAAGGAACCAGTGAGCTTGTCTTAAAAAAAATCCCAAGATCCTTAATTCCATCTCCGCCTCGTTTGCTACAGTGACACCCCTCCTGCTGTAGCGGCATTGTTGTAGTAGCAAGAATCCCTATGCAATGGCACGAAGCGAGGCATTGAGCTCCTTAAGTGAATTTCATTTCCCTTTTTAAAAACATACTCTTAACCCACTATGCTCAGAAAGTTTCCTGAACGCCAAGATCGATTCCCGATGATCTACTTATCAAAAATTCATTGTCTTAAAGTCGTACAGAGCCGTAATGAGTTATCTAACCGATTATGTAATCAAATCCGCATTTACTCCACACGATTGCTACCAGATTACCTTACACCTTGATGACTTTAAATTCCTCCAAATCTGGACAAGGTTAGGAAAATCCTAGTAGTATGAAAAAGTTTTTTCCGGCCACGATTTTTCCCCATTAACATTTCTATAACAACGAAACCCACCCGTTACACTGGATTCTTCAAATGTTGGGTTTTTAAGGTTAAATGTCTATGAACTTTGATAGTTAGGGTATGTAGGATGATATATTGTATGGAGCATATGAATAATTACAGTGAAAATTGTATGAGTTTTTTTATGCGACAGTACTTTTCCATTGAAATTTAAGCAGTACCAAAATATTAATTTTGTTTTTCCTTTTTTTGCAATTTTAATCAATCTTATACATATTTAAACATAGTTGGGACATGTTTTCCACCAATTATAATATAGTGGAGACAATGGGTATGTTGCCACAAACACTTTTGGGAACAAAAATAGTTTAAGCACGAACGACTAGAATCTTGGGTCTCACGTGCTAGCTGTCGCGTTCGCGAGCGGCTGGCCTCGCGGGACACTACAATAAATGTGATATTTGCTTCAAAATTATTAGGTGCGACACAAAATTCATTACTAATTATTCATCTTTTGTGACAAAACTTTATTTCTTATTTAAATGCATAAGCAATATATTTTTAGTGACAAAACGTATAATATCGTAGCAAATTTTGTCCACTCAAATGTTCCACCAAAAATAATTTGGTGCCATTTATTGAGTGTCATGAGAGACAAATTTTTAGTTATTAGTGACATAGTATATTGTTGATAATAATGCATTTAATTTGTGCCAAACTAGTTTGTCTTGAGATAGATATAATTTTTTATACGAAAAAACAGTTTTGTCAAAAAAAATAAAATGTTACTTAATCGAAAAATAAAAGGTCGTGGTTAAAGGTTGTAAGATTTAGCCAAAAATTGTATACATATTTGTGACGTTAGTTTTTGTCACTATTAAATAAGAAATTAGTGAAGATTATTTCATTGTCTCTAATCAATATGGGATTCAGTGACGGTCATTGTTTAGTTACAAAATATGCAATTTTAAAATAGTGACGACTTGTAGATGAAAAATCATCTATTTTCTAAGGTTCTAATGGGGGAAATGAACCAACTAATGAAATCCCACATACTTGATGACGAAATTCCTGGAGAATTTTTTTGATATTGGGACTGGAACTGAAAAAAATCTTGTTGCATTCTTGGAGAGGGTTGGTCAACTCTTTCTCTTTGTCTTGGTTCAACTTGATAAATTTTCGGAGAATAAATTGACTAGGGTAAGTTCTAATTAAATACTAGGATAAAATGAATAATAAAAAATAGTTTATGGGTTAAACGATGTAGTTTAGGGGTCTAACACATAAGAAAAAGACCAAAAGTCCTCTGACTTAAATGTTGTTCGGCCCAACTATGGATTGACAGTCTTGTCAACCGCCGATTGGATTCAGAGGGGGAATGTTGAGGGGTTTGATCCATGGACCAGGACCATGGCCCATGGTCTATGGGTCCGACCATTGGCCAACCCTTAGATATATTTTTGGATTGTTTCTAGGTGGGTTGCAATGGCCACCCACTGTCTCCCAACCTACAGTTTGTGGGTCACCCTACGGTCAATGGGTGGTGCCCGTCACTGGAACATGCAACTTATGATTTCTACAATCTTTTTTTATCTAGAATATATGTTGTAACACTCTCTCCCCCTTAGAAACATTTGTCCTTAAATTAAGACTAAAATAGTTTAATTTGGAGGGGAAGAGCTGCAATCCTACCACTAAATACTGGAAACTAAAATCTGACTAAAATAAGTTCTAAGAACATGCATATACGCTGAAAATGCAAGTACTCCTGAGGGAACATGATACTAAGGCTTAATATATGCATGAATGACTGAAAATCTAGAGATTAAGTACTACATCATGCTTGAATGGAGTCAAAAGGAGAGAGATGAGGATACTTGGCCTTCATGGCTTCTTCTGCTTCGCAAGTATCTCCACGGACTGACTCCTCCACAAAATATTAAAGCGACTTCTTTGTTTTCTCAACCTTCGAACTTGAAGATCAAGAATCTTAATTGGCACATCCTAGTAAGTAAGATTGTCCTTCACATCCAGAATTTCCAATGGTACTATAGATGCTGGATCACCTACACACTTCTTAAACAACGAATTGTGGAAGACCGGATGCACTAGTTCTGCTGCCAATTCTAACTCATAAGATACATTACCAACTCTTTTCAATATCTTGTAAGGTCCTATATATCTAAGACTGATCTTTCCTTTATTGTAAAGTCTCATCACCCCCTTCATAGGTGACACTTTCAGGAAAACCCAATCATCAATTTGGAAATCCATGTCTCTTCTCCTCAGATCTGCATATGACTTCTTCTTATTGTAGGTTTTCTTAGGTCTATCTTTAATGAGCAAAATTTTTCCATGGAATCATGAACCAAAACTGTCCTTATCAAGGCTGCTTCACCGATTTCAAACAAACAAGCTAGAGATTTACATATACGCCTATATAGTTTCTTATAAGGGGGCATCTGAATATTATAATGCTAGATATTGTTGTAGGAGAACTCTATAAGATGAAGGTGATTATCCCAACTATCCTTGAAATCGATCACACAAGCTCTCAATATGTCTTCTAAAGTACGAATGGTATACTCTGCTTGGCCATCCGTCTGAAGATTAAATATGTGCTAAGATTTACCTGAGTACCAAGACATATACTTCCATAAATGAGAAGTAAACTAAGGACCTCTGTCTATGAGGATAGAGAAAGGAACCCCATGAAACCTGACTATCTCATTAATGCAAAGATTGGCATAGTCATCTGCCGAATGTGTCATCTTAATAGCCAAAAATTGTGCAACTTAGTAACTTTATCAACTATCACCCAAATGGAGCCATTTTGTTTGCGAGTACGAGTTAAACATGTAATGACGTCCATGTTGATCACTTCCCACGTCCATGTAGTAATTTCAATCTCTTGAGTCGTACTCCGAGTTTTGAATGTTCTACTTTCACTTGCTTACAATTAGGGCACTAAGACACAAAATGTGCTATATATCTTTTGATACCATTCCACCAATAGATTTCCCACAAATCACGGTACATCTTAGTGGCGCCTGGATGAATAGAATACTTGTAGTTATGGTTTTATCAAGAATCTTCTATATCAAATCACCCAACTTATGAACACATAGACAACCTTTATAGTGAAGCATAACATCTCCCCTCAAGAGAAAACCTTAACTCTCTACTGAATTTGCACTTTTAGTTGAAGTTGTATATGATCACGGTCTTGCTTTTCCATAACCTTCACTACCAATGAATGTTGATCCATTATAAACTACAACACCACCATCTGACATATTCATAAGGCGATCTCACAAGAGAGCATGCCTATGAACATCCTTTCCTAGTTTTTTTCTTTGTTTCTTAACATGTGCTACATTATCCATAGATAGTATGCAAACTACATCTGCTACTACATTGTCCTTACAATGATGGTAAAGCACATTCATTTCATAGTCCTTGAGAAACTCAAGCCATCTCCCTCTGAGAAGATTCAACTCTTTCTCGGTGAATACATACTATAGACTCTTATGGTCCATGAGCACATCAATGTGAACTCCATAAAATATATTTCTCTAAATCATAAGTAGAAACACTCTGATGAAAGCTCGAGGTCATGAGTCAGATAGTTCTTCTCATGCACCTTAAGATGTTTAGAAGAATAAGCTATAACCTCACCTCTCTGCATAAAAACACAACCTAGATCAACTCCGGAGGCATCAAAATAGATCACACAACCGTCTGAACCCTCTGATAAACTTAAAACATGAGTTGTCGTAAACCTTGTTTTCAGTTCTGAGAAGCTCTTATCACAAGCATCTGACCATTGAAACTTAACCTTTTAATGAGTCAACTTAGTAAATAGAGATACAATGGATGAAAATCCTTCTACAAACCATCTGTAATTATAACCCAAACCTAATAAGTTGTGACTTTTTCAATAAGTTGTGAATTTTTCAAAGGGTTTGATTTCTCAGAAAGGGATTTTTTAGATAATACACAAAAACATTTGTTCATATTTGTGACTTTTCTCGAAGGTTTGTGATTTTTTGATGTATTGTGATTTTCCAAATTTTTTTTGACATTTTCAATAAGTTATGACTTTTCCTAAGGGTTGTGAATTCTCAGAAAAGTCATGACTTTTCAGAGAAGAGACAAAAACGTTTGTTCATATGGTTTGTGATTTTTTTCAAAGGGTTGTGATTTTTTGAGGAGTTGTGACTTTTCCAAAGAATTGTGATTTTTTCAATAAGTTGTGACTTTTTCAAAGAGTTGTGATTTCTTGGAAAGGTCATGAACTTTACCCTCAACCCCTTGACAAGCCTAAGTGACCCCTCAGACCGTTCATGAACTAGGTTGTGTGATGGTTGAAAATATGGGCAACTATAGGATAATGCTTGCATGTTTTACTCCTATGAGAGTGTGAGAGTTGCATCGATTCATTATATCTTTGTTGATTTTTTAGATAGAGCATGTAGTTATTCTTGATTTGAGGGAACTTGACTGTATTTATTAAAATATGGTATTGCATTAGATAATAACATAAAGTGAGCTTGAGCTTTTGTTGAGATGTTCTAGGCATCATTGAAGCGTTTTGATCATGATTGAATGAAACTTGTTGTTGAGAGTAATGTTTTTATAACACTTCCATGCTATATGTCATTGAATACTGTTGTAGACACCTTTACGAATATAAGTGTATTCTTGATATACTCAAGGACAAATAATAGTTTAAGCTGGGGTATAGACAATTGTAGATTTGCCTTATTAGAGGTCTATTTAGCTTATTAATGAGTGTGCTCAATGTCTAATTTTGTCCTATTCTTATGATATGTTGATTGTTTGCATGTATGAGGAAAAATTGATAAGGCAAGGATTGATGTTTTAATGAATGGCCAAAAATGCAAAAAGAATTACAAATAATACATTGTTGATTGTCAAATGAGAAAGGAGAATCGGGTGATCATGACCTCCGTCAAAACAATAATGCACAAAGCTTGTTTCTTTTGAAAAAAATTGTCTAAGTTCAATAAAGAAAATGATGCACCAAAAAACAAATATGAACTTGATGAACGTCGCCTAAAAATACTATGCAAGGAGAAAAAATGAAAGCTTTAGAGGCTAAGCAAGATGGTAATCAGTGATCCAATAAATGTGAAAAGCAGACTTAAATGAGTTTTCCATTTGAGGTTAAATCACATAACGCGTATAATATGAAAATGTAGCACCTCGTATCCTAGAAAAAGTGGAATGCACATTTCAGAAGTTGCAGGTGCCACCGATGGGCACCACCCACGGATCGTAGGTGGGTTCCGTGCATTGCCACCTACAACTCCTTCCCAGAACCAAGGATAAAAGTATTATTAAGGCACGACCCATAGATGGACCCGAAGACCATAGGTCAGACAAAAGGTCATGGTTCTGGTCCCTGTATTGTGACTGCAAAACCCCATTCTCTAAAAGCCAATGTTGGCCGACAGGATGGACCGTGGGTCAGTCGATGGTCTGTTGGCCAGTCCGTCGATTGGCCCCGACAACTTTTAAGTCAGGATTATTTTAGTCTTATGTGTTGGACCCCTAAACTACGTCATTTGGGTCAGTTTTAGCCCAATAACATAATTAGAACTCACCCTAATCAACTCATACTCCAAAAATTCATCAAGTTGAACGAAAAGAAAGAGAAAGAGTCGACCAACCGTGTAAGAACACAACTATTTATCTTCAGATCAGCGCGAAAATTGAACAATTTCTTTGTGAATTTCTCAAAGTTTGTGGAATTTCATTAGTGGGTTCCTTTCACCCATTGGATCCCTAGAATTTTGTCAAATTTTGATTCCCTATAAAATGTTTAGACGTAGGGTTTCTTACACTTTAGATTGTTCTTGTGATTCAGTTGTTAGAATAATCCAAATCATATTATCAAATTTTCGTAGAATTTTTGCTTAGTTATTTGCATAAAACTCAGAACACTAGTTGTGAAGATTCATTTAGTTCATGAAGTACACTGTAGGTCAGTTTATTCAGTTTTACATGATCAAGTTAAGAATGTTTCATTATCAATATACTATTGTTGCATTTTCAGTTAGTATGTCAGTATTTTAATAAATTTTAGGAATGTTTCTGTTATATCATTGCTTTGTTTAGTTATATATACATTGTTCAATTTTATCTTATCCTGTATGCTCATAAACATTCAAGTACTAACACATAATCTGTTCTACATCTTCTCGTGATGTAGGTTCAGGTCCTCAACATCTAGATACCACATAGATTTGTTCCCAATCTATAGTTCAGCAGTATCAGTAGTGAGTCCTATTCTTAGAGGACGATTGACATGTAATTTTTGTGTTTTCAGTCTTTTAGTTTCAGCTGATAGAGTTAGTAGGGGAATGTCCCAACATCTCTAGTCATTTTTTTCAAACATAGTTAGATTCAGTTTTTAGTAGAGTTTGACCCTTTAATTTTGAGTAAACTCAATTATTATATATCCATACTTAAAATAGGTATTCCCCATTATTTCATTCTATGCTATGTTATAAGCTTCCACACAATATGTCTATTTTTCAAAAAAATATTTAAGTATGTTTATGATATGTTGGCAGGGTTAGCTTGAGGTCACTCGTGATCTTAGGTCCCGTGTTAATGTCCAGATAGTTTTGAAAATTAGAGAAAGTAGGAGATATTTTGAGTTTTGAGAGAATACTGACCTTTGAGAAGAAAACTTTCTAGCTTTTGGCCCAAACAAAAGGTAATTCTACACCAAACTCAACTTTTCAGAACTAACAAAACCATTAGAACTTAATTTCAAGGCCATTTACTAAAGTTACATATAGGTAGATTTAGCCAGCCATGGATTCATACTTTTAAGTCATATATATCTATATTTAACTTTAGTTAATCTAATCAGTAAGATCAAGAGCTCAGCATACGTATAGATATGACCAACCTAACACTTCAACTGAAATAAGAACACTTCAACAACTCGAGGAAACCAAATCACAAACAAGCTCTAATGTCTGAAAAATATTACAAACTCTTAAAATTTAATAGAAGTTTTCAAAAAAAATTACCATTTATATACACAAATCGAGTTTCTATTGAAATAAAATCAACATACTTAAAACTACAAATTTTCTTTTAAAAGAAAAATTTATGTACATTTTTCAAAAAAAAAATCATCAATAAACCCAGAAAAAGAGATAGCTCAAAAACAACTGTGAAGATTCAGAATCGAAAAAATATGAAAAATAAATAGACGTTAACATGAGTGGCACCTTACAAGCTTTGAGCAGCTTCAAAGCTTTAAAAAGATCAAAATCTTGTAGTGATAATAAAACATCGAACCTTCCTTCTTAAAACCTTCCAGCAACTTCTAACTTTTTTAGATTTTCGAGAACCTTTTGCCTTAAAACTTCAAAACACTTCAATCTGCTACAGATTTATGAATGGGCTAAAGAAATAGAAGTAAGATCTGGGGAAAAAATATTCTATGAAATTCGAAGCGAATTAACAGATTTGAGGGTGAAAATTTAAAGAATTTCTAAGAAAAGTTGAGCTAATGGAGAGAAATGAAGCGAAAACTTGAGAAGAGGAGTGTTTGAGAAAAAAAGTTGAGCTAATGGAGAGAAAGAGTTGTGTGTACTTTTTTACCTTATTTATTCCTTTGTTTTCTTTTTAAATTTTTATGTATATTAAATTAAATTGACTTATTTGGAGTGTCCATGTAACCACAAATTTCATTTAGATGCTAGAAATTAGATGTTGCCACTGAAGAATATGAAACAAAAATTTTGGTATTAGCGGGAAGAAATAATTGAGAATTAACAACGACTATTAGCGGAAAATTAGCATAAATCACCACTAAATGTTTATCAATTGCGACGCCTTCATATGTCGTCTCTGGATATATAACTTTTGTAGCAACAAATAGGTTTGCCGCTAAATATTGCCACTATAAATCATGTTTCGTGTAGAGTGGAGTTTTTCAATTTCACTCTTGAATTTGATAAATTGATGTTAAATCCAAAGTGGATTAACTTGTAATTTCTTAATTTCATATTACCTATTACTTAATTCATAGAATATATATTTTTTTAGTTTTTGTGATGGGTGACTAAAATTCCAAGATCTAGGGGGTAGAATTATGGGGTCGGGTGTTGATTTAATGTAGTATATATTGTGTTATGATTTGTGTTGTTGATGTTCATACATTGATTTGGGCTAATTCGCATGAAGTGAACCCCAAGACCTAGGGCCACAATTAAGGGGTTGGATGTTCATTGATGTGTTTGGCCTAATAAACATGAGGTCAACCCTAAGATCTTGGGTGCAATTATGGGGATTGAGTTTTTATTTAATGTAGTGCATATTGTGTTATGATTCGTATTGTTGATGTTTATACATAAATATCGATTAATTAGAATTAGTTAATTAATAGTTTATGGTTGCTAACATAAGAGAAGATTAGCCACTACGTCATGAATTTGTGTTAGTGAACATCGCTTAACTTTTGCCAATTTGTTAGTGTTCTTACATGAATTTGGGCTAACTAACATCATGAATTGGATGTTTGGGTCGTAATAGATGGTCGAGACAAGATTATCCACTACGCCAACTTTTTTTCTCAAAAACACTTTCATCTTCTCCCCTCCATGGTGTTTCGTGTCATATCGACATAGAATTGTCATAATGAAAATCATACAAATTCAAGGAAGTATCGACATTTTGATGGCTTGAAATCAAGTGAATGAATCTGTTGAAATCAATGTATGTTGTAATAACCACCCCCTTCATAGAATAATGTACAAAATTATTTTGTGCTATCTTACTCTCCGCTATGATGAATCGACACTATTAGAGATGCCACCATCTATTTGTTGATGTTTTTAGTAGAACCTGGTTGATTTTTATCTTAAATACATGAATTTTTATGAATTGATGGAGTTTATGGATATCGAATCGCTAATCATCTATGGTGAGTTTATGTGGTTTCCCACGTTTCGTTTTTAATGATGTGTGTGGCATTTAGTTTCACAAGGAAAGTTTAAAAAAACCCTATTAGCATGCCATCGGTTAATATGAGCTAATTTGTGCTCTTCTTTTATCTATTAAATGTTAATTTAATTATGGGCTGTTTTTTGTTAATTTTCCATGACAGGTTTATATTTATATGCCATTTATTCAAAAAGAACCCCTAAAAGCAAGGGCCCAAATGTTGCAGCCGAAACATCAACCCATCAGTCCTCTTCACAATCCCTACTACCCACTTTCTCCCCTCCCCCCAAAGTCCATTTGGGTTGTTTAGAGTTTTATCCCCTCCCACCAAAGTCCATTTAGATTGTTTAGGGTTTTATCCCCTCCACCAAAGTCCCTTATAAGTCACAAGTCGTCGGAGCATCTCTCTCCCACTCTCTTTCTCTCCCCTTTCCTTCTATTTTCAAAAAATGTCCATTGTTCTTTAGCTATGGATAGAGGTTCTCACTCTTTATTCATGCTATGGATATGCCAATCATGTGAAGACGGTCGAGTCCATCCAAAATCTTAATATTTAAGCTTTAATGGTTATCTTTGACCATTTTCAATATAGGACATTAAATTCTAGCTCAACAATTCAAGAACTCTAATTTCAACTATAAATTCTTATTTTATCAAGTTCATTTTCAGTGTTTTGAGCTACTCTTTACATTTAATAATTTGGCATCTCCTCCAAATCAAAACATTGGTATAACGTTTCTTTGGATTAATTGTGTTGTTTTGTTTGTGAGTAAAGTCAGATTTCAATAGATCTGGAACCTCACCATGGTTCACTGCTATACAAAAAGGTCAGTGTCAATATTTCGTTCTTTCTTGAATGCGTAGTCGTTCTAACGTATTTGTGTGGTTTATTAAATATACTCTTGTAATGCAAGTTGATGCATTATGCATTTAAACTTACAACATATTATGTATCTTTTTCTTTATCAGAATTTACATTCTATCTACAACTAATCACTTTTGCATATAAAAATCATGTATCTCTTTTGTTTTATGTCATATGTGTATCTAACTTGATTGATTTTAGGGCTTAGTTAAGATTACTCTCTCAATAAAATTTTTATTTCAACTAGAAACATACATTTCTTTAAATATAATAAGAATGATTTGTTTGAATCTTATTTATAATCAAGATGTATGTTTGACTAGCATGAATGATCCTTTAATCAGAAAAAAAACACGACTCACCTTGTTCAATTTTCTTTAATTAATATTTTCATGTACGATGTCATTTATATATATAGATCAAAGCCACTGCCCATTAACTTTTAAAAAAATCACAACTATACTTTACATATATTTTATTTCACCACATACACTTAGGGACAAAATGGAGTCTTTATTCAAGAATCTTTCAAAAAAGTCGAGTCTGATAGATCCGACATTAAATCAAACCTGCGCATGGAGTCACTATGACATTTTACACAATCTGAAACAGCAAGAAAAATAAACAATTCACTCATGGCTATTTATATTTTTAGTATTTATTTGGTTGCTTAGTTTTCTTTACACGTTAAACTAGCTTGTGTGATTTGAATGCGTCTTGTTCTATTATTCACAATCTCTAATATAATAAATCATTTTAGTCGCGGTAGATTTTAATTATTTTTTTCAAATTTTTTAAAGAGGAATCAACATTCCATTTCAGAACCAAAAATTACATGCTTGCCTTCTAAAAGCTTACAAACCTTGAGAATCATTTTTTTTAAAACACTTGACTATTTTCTTCTAATTGAAAAAAAATGGGTGCAACTATTTTTTCAAATATTTCATTTAAAATATAAGCTTTTAAAATTATTTGGCCCATTCATAAAATTCGGAAAGATTATTACTTTTTTCACATCTTTCTAAGGCTAAATTTGTATCTAATTACACATTATTTTTGGTCAAGACATGTAAGCAATTCACCTTTTAGTAAATGGTTCGGTACTAATAAAGGATGGTTTGACTTATTATTTTGTTATTTTATAAACTCAACTACATGAAAAATAGTTTATGCAATAACAGTCCGAATGAAGGTTTTAATTAACTTACTAGAAGTACTCATTTATATACTATTTATCTGTTTAGTGAATTTTGAATCCTAAATATTTTGTTTATATGGCACTTCTCTTAAATAAGTAATAATGTCTTATAAGTTATTTTTATATTTTAACTTACATCATATTTTCAATCAAATCATATATTTTTATCAACTAAGTTTTGTTGGTAACATTTTTTAATATATCTGTAAATGATGCTTAGTCTTGTCCCTTTAGGATAAGTTGAACCCTTATTTAGAATCACATAAGTTAAGTACACCATAAATTGAAGTTAATTTTAGCATTAGTTAACTAAATATTTAAGTGTCTTAATTTACCTAAAAAATAATTAGGTGGTGACTCCCTAAGTCAAATAATTTGGGAATCATTGATTGTGCACTATTTGACATGAGTTAAAAAGGGGTATTACAAAAAACTTATCTCGAACATCTCGAGATCCAAACTAAAGATCATTCTAGAACAAACTCAATCGTTATTCCAGAGCTAACCACACTAATGAAATTCTCATCTGAGCGATTTTATCAAGAATATTGACTGAAGTCAAACATTGGCAAAAACTTTTAAAATCAAACTTATAATGACAGAAACTCAAACCGAGGCCCTCAGAACTAGAACCAATTATTCTACTAGATCAATATGGACCTTCCAGAGCTTTCAAAATTTTTTAACGACATCAGATTCTCTGGATGTTGGCTAAAGTCAACTCTTTCACTTAAAAAGCCTTTCAAAGGGAAAAACTTGCTCAAAACTCTCCCGACCACCTTAGGAAGCATCCCACTCAATCAAGCAAGATAGAAAAGCTTCAAGAAAGCTCTGGTTAGGGGAAATACAGTACAAACATGCAAGAAAATATATTTTACCATGAGGGTCATTACAAAAATATAATACAGGAAATAGAAGGAATGATGAAGAATATATATGACAAAAAGATATGTCCGTTTCATTCGGTTGTCGAGCTTTTGATCAAAACAGGAGAACAAGGAGAAATAAAAATATATATTGAACCATATGTAAATGCAAATAAAGTCTAGTACAAGTAAAAATAGAGGGAGAATGGAAAATTAAAATTCATGATTTCACCATAGTCTTTAAATCCAAAAGTTGCTCCACACAAGGTATACCTTAATGGATAGAAGTTGTACTATTATATGCAAGGTGTAGAAGTGTACTATGAATACAAATAAGTGGTACTCATTAGGCATAGGACGACGGATCTCAAAAGGTAAAGAAAGCATAGATTATGGGAAAGTAAAGCTAGTAAAGTATAAGAAGAAAAAGAAGAGATTTTGGACAATTACCATAATTAGAGATAAAGGAGAAGAATCGAACAATCAAGAGACATAAACAAAGGAACATAACTGGAGGTGTTATCCAAATAACCTATCCACTACAAAGTTTCATTATGGACACCAACCAACCAAAGATACATCAACACCGATAATCACAACAACACCTCACTGTGAACATGAGGCTAGTCTAACAAGGCTAAAACCAAAAGGAAAGAATATATAGTCAAGTCTAAACCGTTTATATATATAACTATAAATTCAACACTAGCCAACCCCCATAAGATTTACTGGTGCAAACAACAATAAATTATACCTGTGATAGGAAATGAAACTGAATGTAAGTTATATAATAAAATCCTATGGTGCTATACAACCAACTATGGATGTTATGTAGAAAATTTCTATTGTTGATTGCGATGTCCATTATAAAAATTGACTCTCAAAAGATGTTTTCGAAGAACCCTCGAGTAATCTTTCTTCTTTGATCATACAGACATATAAAAATCCAATTCATTTTTCTCTATCAAATATGGAATTTAGGATACAAAATGACGTTTAGCATTAAGGAAAGAATTCAGTCTCAAGCTTCGCCCATATCTAATCTCTTCTTTCTAGTTTGCTTGTATAGTCTTTATGGCATTTCTTTGCTGTTTGATTCCTTCTAGATATTAATATGTAGATCACAAAAATAATAAAGAAGTGTTCAACACAAACTTAAGGATACTATGAAAAATCAGAGTGGTGGTAGTGAATATCTAAAGTGATTGAAAGTTTCTTTTGCATTGATTTGTAGTTACCATGATAAATACTCTTAAGTGTTAACATTAATATGCTTTGAATTTACTAACCTTCATATCTATTGCCTTTTTTCTTTCTAAATATAGAATCTTTGAATCTGTAGAAGATACTAATATTATTAAATATGATCAAAGTACAAGGAAAGCTCTACATAACTATAAATGAAAAAAAAATTATTGTGTAAATTATCTAATTACTTACTCAATTAGTGTAATGAAATAATTGTCGTGATTGGTACAGTTTTTGCGACGTGACAGAGCAGTTCGGGATTTAAGAGGTGGAAAGAACTTCCTATAGAAATGTAGGGTAAGAATGAATAAGACAATATGTATGTCTTATTGTAAGCAATTATAAAGTTATCTCCTGCCTAAAAACATGACCTTCAATATACTTAAAATTCATCATGGAGTTCCATTCCTTACTAGCAAACACTTTATAATCTTATCCAATGGCTGGTGTCATCAATCGAGCCTCACAATTCTTTCTCATCATTTTGACATTTCACACATGGAATTTAAATGAATTGGAACTTATTGCTTTAAGCTCAATTCTAGGATTAAGAGTAGAATAAACATTTAACTTCTTAAATGTCTGTGTGGCCTATAAATTATATACATGGTCGTTGACAAACAACAATATATTTTCCTTTTATAAGAAGCATGAATTCAGTACAAGTATATATCATTAAGGAGTTAGATTAAAGGAAAACCTTCACAATTAACTCAAAATATTGTTGTTTCCCTTCATAAATAGTGTGGTTCTAAGTTCTGGATTTGATAGTCAAACAATATATCAATTATAGTGATCTATGAATTTTATAATTGTTCCACAACTATATGATAATTGGTGATAAATATGTCGTTACATTTTTTTTAAAAAAATGTACGGAAATTATTGATATTGAAAATAAAACTAAAGGAAATGATATTAAGGTACTTCTTAAATTTCCATGGAAAAGCTCTGCCGCCTAAAAAAACTCATAAAATTTTTACTCTAAATACACATATGGAAACTTACACAATTTTTCACCCTAAATACCCTAACTGTTGAAGCCCACAGACATTAAACCTTAAATACCCCAATTATTGATGAATCCTAAATTGGAGAGGGCTTATTGAGATCTACACCACTACTCCATTATCAATCGAAGATTTGACAACTAGTGATCATCTAGAGAGGACACAGATAAACCAAACTTTTTCAAGTACTTGGCATTATTTGTGTAGATCATAGTAAACGACTGATGTTTATATAAGTTCTTCATTCATTTTTCATCCAAATCTGAGTGGACATTGAAAGTCTCCTTTCATGGTTTCAATGGATGCAGGGATCAACAAATAAGATGGAAAGAATAGGTTAAAATGATGGAGTCTATCCATAACCATATATCAAAAGCTACATGTATTTATGGATCTATCAAGATGTCAAATTTAATTGTCCAGAAGGATCAAGATTTGATTTTTGTGTTTGTAGAAAGGTGAAGTTGTGAGACTTACAATTTTAGGTTTTCATGGGGTGAAACTACTATTACTCTTGAAGTTATGTTTATTTTAGAGGCTTAGATATTTTGAGTAACTCTGTTTTGTGCCCCCCTTCAATCCCTTGGGTTGGCAGAGATTGAAGAAAATTGTGAAAGTGCGCAAATCAAGCTTATCAGATTGAAGACCAATTTGATTATTATTCTTCAGTTTGATAAGCTCCCTTTGCGCATTTTCAAGATTTTCTCAATCTCTACCAACTAAGGAGATTGAAGGGGGTACAAAAAAGAGTAACCAAAAATAGAGAAGCCTTCCAAAATAATCATATCATCAAGAGTAACAGTACCTTCACTTACATAAACACAAAAATGTTAGTCTCACAACACTACCTTTCTACCAACCAAAAAAATGAAATGTTGATCTGTTTGGACTCTATAACCTGAACTCTTGATAGCTCCATAAATCCATGAAACATTCCATACAAGGTGATGAATAGACTCAAGAAAGTGTACCACAAGATGCTCTCCTTCTTCATTCATTACCCCTCACCTCATCGATGGTGATTCTCGATAACTAAGGTTTCACTAGCTTTGAGAATATTAGACTAAGACAACTTATTCTCGGGAAGATCACTCTCAAACCAATGGTCATATAACATGGAAGAACAGGGAATATGTTGATAAGAGGGTGCTGGGTTGTTGAGGTCAAAGGGAGACCAGTATTAAGAGGACTACTATCACTAATGTTAACTGGAGAGATGATCAACATTTTGGAAGGATACAGAGCATCAAAAGATGTGTAAAATTCCACTAGGTCTATTTCATTTAGTGAGTGTAGCATTTTCTTTGAACAATATGCAGATTGAGACATTTTGTTTGAGAAGAGAATAGGAAGAGTATAAAAAGAGTGCTAGATATTTAGAGAGATATAGGGATTTTTGCAAAAAATCTAGAGAGATTAAGGTTTGAAAATGGGGAGATGGAGCGAAAAAGGTCATATAAAAAGAACTTGAAATGATGTGTCAGGTCCTTCAGTAGACACGTCTCTTGGACTTAAAAGTATGGGACAACAATCAGAAGGGACGATTACTAACACATGGGGATCAAAACAGTTCAAACAAAATGTAAAGAGTGCTAACCTTGAGAGGGACCAGGTCCTCCTCTGCATTTAAGATTTGATTCTTGAATGAAACTGATTCTTTTGATTTTCATGAGTGTATACCTGCAACAGGTACATTATTGATATTACTTAAGCAACATCTTACGAGTAACGAGGATACCTGCCCTCCAAATCATAGTCAAAACAAGAATTGGATGCCTTGCTAGGTAAATGCATGTTCATCATCCCCAACTTCAGCCATTTACTCTCAAATTAATCCTTGCTAAGTGCTTTTTTGAAGATAAGCACAATTTGATCTTCCGTTTTGCAGTATTACATGCTGATGTTCCCCTTTTCAACATTGTCTCCCATGATATAGTGCATGGCATAAATGTTCTTTGTTCTTTTATGTTGGACTGAATTCTTTCCATCTTGACTGCACTGGTATTGTCATGAGAGAAAAAGTAAGGTTCTAAACTCTAAAATCCTCCATTTATTGATTGATCTAGAGGAGTTGAGAGTAACAAGATGCTACAAGTACATAGCCAAACTCAATTATTGAGGGAGATAATGAATTTTTTTTCTTGGTTCCCCAAGAGATGAGTTATTATCTAAGAAAATGAGCTATTTCAGAAGTGCTCATCCTGTCAGCCTGATATAGTGCAAATTCAGCATCTGTATACCTTACTAGTTCAAAGGAGTCACCTGCTTGAATAAAAAAGGATCAGATTGTATATCTTCTTTTGTTACTGCACATGTGATTCCCGTTGAAATGCTTGGAATCATGCACACATTCCTAAACTGAAGACAATGTTAGGTTTACTTGTTGTTATGTACGATAGTGATCCAGTAATGTCTCGATACATGGTTTTATTTACTAGTGGATCAACCTCACCTTCTCCCATTTTTGACTTTGTACCCTTGGGGGTATCAATAGGCTTGGTGTCTTCGAAGATGATATCATCCACATACACTTGGATGATGAGCAATTTTTGTTCCCTTTTCATTAGAATCAAGGTGTTGTCTGTCTTGCTCCTCTTCAACCCATTCTGAAGAATTATTTAGAAAGACTTTCATAACATGCTCTAGGTGTCTTCTTCAAGCCATACAGGGCCTTGTTGAGTTAGAATACATGATATGGTCAATAAAAATCCTCAAATCCAGGTGGTTGTTTCACATATACTTCTTCCTTTATATCTTTATTCAATGAGGCACTTTTGACATCCATTTGCAAGAGCTTGAACCCCATGAATGTTGCAAAGGTTATAAGGATTATGATAGCCTCCATTCAAGCAACGGGGGCAAATGTCTCATCATAGTGGATTCCTTCCTCTTGATTATAGCCTTGGAAAACCGGTCTCGACTTATTCCTTGTAATAACTCCATTTTCTTCAAGCTTATTCCTGAATACACACCTGGTTCCTATATGGTTCTGTTTCCATGTTTTGGGACCAAGTACCACACATTGCTCTGCTCGAACTGATGAAGTTTATATTGCATTAACTTGACCTAGTCAGCATCTTTCAAGGCTTATTTTAAATTTTTAGGCTCAATAGTAGATATGAAGGTTGAGAATGCAACTATATTTCTTTATTTGGACCTGGTTTGCATTTCAGAATTCAATAGGAAAATGGGATTTTCAAGAGGGTGAGATGATCTATACTTCCACCCTGGTTTAAAGGCCAGGGGTTTGGGTTGATTCATTTTTTCTTCTTTATCTTTAGAATCATCATATTCATAAGAATGAGTTTCCTCTTGACTTGCATCATAACAAAAAACAGGTCCCATAGCTGACTGATTATCGTCCTTCATGTTCTCAGATGAACTACGATAAGAACCATTGAATTTTAGATTTCCTTCAGCTTCAGGCCTACTAGCTTTACTATTCTGGATTTTAAAAAGCTTATTGAGATCATCATCGTCCTTCATCTCCAGGTTTTCAAATCACCGCTTTCATTGAAGATTACATGAACGCTTTTATCAATGCATAGTGTTCTTTTGTTAAAAACTCTTTAAGATATGCTTGATGATGAAAATCCTACAAGACATCTTCATCACTTTTGTTATCAAACTTTCAGAGATCATCCTCGCCATTGTTCAGTACAAAACACTTGCATCAAAAGGCCCTTAGGTAAATTAGCTTTGTTTTTGTTGTTATGCAATTCATATAGTGTTTTCTTTAAGACATACTTGATCAAGCATCTGCAAGTCCTATAACACGCAGTATTGACAACTTCATTCCAAAAGTTTTGATAAAGACTCAATGATCATGGTTTTGGCACTATCTACTAGAGTTATATTCTTCATTTATACCACATAGTTTTGTATAGGTGTTATGGGTGTTAGGAAGTTATAATTAATACCATTAAATGCACAAAAGACATCAAGCTTTGTATTTTCAAACTCAGTTCTATAGTCGGACTTGATCCCAAAAATAAAGCTATTGAGCTTGGTTTGGATCATTTTAAAAAAATATCATCAGCGCATCAATTATCTCAGAATTCGACTTGAGAAACATAGTTCAAGTGAATCTTGAGTATTTATCCACAATCACAAGGATGTACGTCTTTCCGCTTTGACTTTAGATTATCATTAGGCCCACACAAATCAATATGTATTAACTGAAAACCGTTGAAGAACTTACTTGCTTCGTTTATTTGAATGATGATCTGGTTTTTTCCCCTTTGACACATGCATCACACACTTTGTTGTCACTTAAGTTCAATTTTGGCAGACCACAAACCAGGTCTGTGGAGACAAGTTTGTTCAATAGAGAATATCTCATATGACCTAGCCTCCTATGCCATAAGTTAAACATTTTTACTTTTGAGCACTTATGCATGCTAGAGAGTCTCTATGATCTGTTTCTAGTTCTGCGACATACATGTTTTTCTCCGTCCCTGCCATCTGGATCACTTTCTTGGTAGAAAAACTGGTGAAAAGAGATACCTCCACCTTGACGTGCCTTCAGTAAAAGAAATTTTTTTGTGTTTCCAGTCATGTGCTTCGAGCAACAAGTCAACGAACCATCACTGAGTGCTACTTCTTTCACTCCCCTACAACAAAGATCACTTATTTGACTTGGGAGTCAACTTCAATTTCAGTTCCAGTAAGCTGATAAGGGTGAAATAAGAGTTTTTCTTACCCAATGTGGCAGGCTATTTCTTTTCATGTCTAGGTCTTACAAACGGGAACAAGTTCCCTTTTTTATAGATATTTTCTTTCTAAAGTAGACTAAAATTTTTCTTGTGAAGCATTCCAGCAACGATAATCCCTTTTGAGATGGCCATTTCGACCACAATGAAGACTTGATAAATTATCTGACAGAAATATATTTACTATAAGATTTTGTTGTAGTTTCTTTGACTGGTGATGTTGGAAAGCATCTTGGTGGAGCTGGTCCATTTTAGGGAAGTTTGGACTTCTTCTTTTAGACGGACCAGGTCCCTTTCAATCTGACCGTTTCTTTCCAAGGCTATAGTAATTCTGGTCTGAAAACTATTCAGACTAACTTCTCTTTTTGCAAGCTAGTAGCCTCCCCCTTTCTTTTCCCAGATTTCTCAATCGTTAGACTCAATTGTTCCTTAAGTTCTAGGTTTTCAAACTCTAGAACAATTACTTGTTCCTCAATAACTGACATGTGCACAATCATCAGTGTTCTTTATTCACTTAAACTATCAAGACTAGTGTTCATAGAGTCTTTTTCTGTGGTTAAGTCCATGATAGAGTAGATCATAGCATTTTCAAGATTTCTCAACCTTGTAACAGAATTATTATTCAATTTTAGTTTAAAGTCGAGGATGTTTTCCTTTCTTCATAGTCCTCGTCATATTATTTCACCATGAGGGAAAACAACACATCAAATATGTTAGCATCATCTTGAAAAACAAAAATAGATGCATCATCAAGACATTATGATTCTCCTCCCTTACTTGAAGAATCCCCCATACAACAAGAGCTTTCTTCACGACGTAGTCAACTTCAACTTTTCTTGCCTTTTCTAAAGTACTAGGTACCTTCTCTTATCTTTGTCACCTCCGGGTATTTGATACTCTTTGTTTTCAGCTTTAAGCACTGGGTAGTCTATTACGGAGTCCGCTGCCTTTCCGCATTTGTGACATAGATCACTTGCGGTTGCAGCCGGACCTCTTTTTATGAACCCACCATGATTTCTCACAATTTTCTGAAATATCTTGGTGAAATTGGAAATGTCATCCTATTTTCTAGAAACTTAACCAGATGTGATATTGAGAACTAGAGACTTGTCTTTCTTAGATTCCTTCTTTGAGATGTCATGATTTCTCTTCATTTCATGAGTTTTAAGATTTCCAATGAGAGAATCCATTGTCGAAACCTTCAGAACCTTAGCTTCAGGCATAACATCCATTTTGCTTGCCCATGACATAAGAAGAATTTAAAGAGACTTCCTCACTTGATTATTGTTGTTGATGGGTTATCCCAAGCTTCATAGCTCGTTAATTATGGAGGAATGTTTTGTATGCACATAATGAATAGTTTCCCATTCCGTCATTCTGAAAGTTTTCATATTGATTTGTTATTACGTCCACCTTCAATTCCTTCACATGCTCTGTACCCTCATGAGTAGTCCTTAGAGAGTCCCTGATTTCATTTTCCGATTCACACGTAGAGATATGGTTGTGTTCTTCAAAACCTATGCAACACAACAACAATTTTTTATCTTTGTAGAATTTATCGATCTTCTTTAGGTCCGCTTTGTTAACTATTGTCGAGTCTGTGGAACAGCTTTTGTTATTTCACCATCCTTCACTTCAGTGGTTGGAATGAAGGGTCCATTTAAAACTATGTCCAATAACTCTCTGTATTCAGTCTTTAGATAATCGTGCATCTTTGTTTTCCACCAGCTTAGAACTGGACATTTAAACGAGTTGGTCGTGTTGATGATTGTCCATATTGTAGGTTCAATCGACAACCTACTCTTTTACAGGATTATCTTTCTTGGCGTTAACTAGCTAGATAGAACTTGCTCTAATAACAATTGATAGAATGCATACGTCCACTATCAATCAACGGACCATGTCCCTTGACTAATATTGAATGATAACAAAGAGTAAGTAACGATAAGAACATAACACAAGCAATTTACGAGGAAACCACCTTTCTCAAGGGAATAAAACCATGACCTATTAGACAAAATTTTCAACTGTTTCACTTATTCTCTTTAAGAAAAAGTTAACCACAGTTACAACGAATGTGAAAAAACTTATTAATATCACGACCAAGTAATAACTCTAAAACTTGAAGAGCCTAAGAAGATTCCACTCTCCCCGTTAAGATATCACACTAGACAACTTAGACTTCCACTAAGCAACGAACAAGTTGCCCATTAAACCATCACACTCTTGATGAATCAGTTAGACTCAACTGATTTAGACTTTTTCACCAAACAGAATAGTTGAATCCTTTAGATTTAGAAAAAGATTTAACATTTACTTGTAGAAAAATAATCCTAAGACAACTAAGCTTACATCTCAATTAGGTCCTTGTTGATCTTGAGGATGATTCTTCAGTTGAATATTAGCCTTTGCAAGAGTTCTTGAGAATAATTAATTTGCAAAAACAAAGGTTATGACTATTGGACATAATCTTTATGAATAATAGTGATCACAAACTTCGAGGGCTTGTCATTGGCCGAGGTTTCAGCCCTTTCTGCAACAGTTGGAGAGTGTGCACCAACCAATTGTACTTTTTTCAGCCGGGTAGTTGAGTATGCATTTGCACAAGGTATTAGGTCCTTGGGTTTGTCAAATAATCAAAACTACAAATAATTATTAGTTTAATTGAAGAATATAAGTTATATTTGATTGTGATCTTAACTAAATCTTACATAACAATTAAGTTCCTTTCTAAACATTGCATAACAATTGCTGAAATATGACACAACGACGTTAGTTGCTGAAAGTTTCATTAAAATTGTGAAAAATAAAACTTTTCCCTTGTTGGTGTATTGAGACTTCGAGTTGTTACCTATATGTTTATTTTATTATTTTGAAAAATTCATTGAGTTAAGGTGTTTTGAGACATTATGAGTTAACTTTGGTATTTGGAGTCTTCATTTTACTTGAATAATTCTTCTACTAAATAGTCTATCAGACTAAGGGTTTTTTTGGGGGCTATCAATTATTCTTGAGTGTCGGCCACATCTATGGTGTAGGCTTAGAAAGTGACATTTATGTTTGGATAATGAACCTAAGACAAAAGCAAAAATTGGTGGTGTGGAAACGAAGTAGGAATAAAGCCAAGTGAAGAGCAAAGAAAAATGAAATGAGACTCAACTTTGGAGTTTGTTACAAAAATCTTTACTTAAATAAATAATATTATTTACTATAACATATATTTTTTGAATTGATAATCACGTGCGACGCACGTGTCAAATTACGTGATGAAATAAAGGAGATTCCAAATAAATTGAGGGAAAAATCAAAGTTTCAATTCTCAAATGAGAAATAATGAAAAGAACTTGAGAAGAGGAGAAGATGACTGCAACAATGCTTTGTAAAGATAAAGTCATTGAGAGAACTTGATCATACTTTACTCTCATCCACTTTACAAGCGAAAACCCCCCTGAGTTCTTACATGAACTAAGTTGTACGATGACTCGAAATATGGGCAAACTATAGGACAAAGCTTGCATGTGTTTCTCTTTTGTGAAAGTGAGAGTTTCATTAATTTCTTATATCTCTGTTGATTTTCTTTGTGAGAGCATGAATGCATTCTTGATGTTGAGTAACTTGAATGCATTTATTGAAACATGGTCTTACATAAGATAAGAACATAAAGTGAGCTTGATCTTGTGTTGAGATGGGCTAGTCTTCATTTGAAGCTTTCTGATCATGATTGAGTAAAACATGTTGTGAGAGTAATGTTTTTTTAAACTTCCATGTTAGCTCTCATTGAATATAATTGTAGACACCCTTATTGAGGTAATTGCATTCTTGATTTACTTGAGGAAAGTACAAGTTTAAGTTGGGGGTAATGACGAGTTGTAGATTTGTCTCATTTGAGGTCTATTAGCTTATTAATGAGTGTACTCAATGTCTAATGTTGTCCAATTTTGATGATATGTTGATTATTTGAAGCTATGAAGGAAAACATATAAAGCAAGGAATGATGTTTTAAAAAATGGCCAAAAATGCTAAAATAATTGCAAACTATACAATGTTGATCACCAAACGAGAAAGGAGTACGCCTACTGAGCCTGGACTCGCCGAAAAAGACAGTGCACAACACTTGTGCCTATTGAAAAAGGTTTTCTAAGTCCAATATAGAAGGCGATGTGCCTAAGAATAAAGTTGACCTTGCTGAACGTCGCAAAAAATGACAACACAAAGAGATAAAAAATGAATGATTAAGAGGTGAAGCAAAGTAGTAAACAATGATTTAGTAAATGTGAAAGGCAGACTCAAACGAGTTTACCAATGGAGCTTCAAACACATAACACGTAGATCATGAAAAAGTGAGCTGAAGAACAAGAGAAGATTGACCAAACGAGCTCGTGTAGCCCGACTAATTTCGCCAAATAAACTGAACATTGGGATTTTAGATAAATTTTAGGAAACTATCAATAGCTCGAATGGGAGTGAAATGCAGTAGTTCTGATAATTATAAAGAGTAAGAAATATTTGAGTTTTGAGAGAATACTTGACCTTTGTGAAGAACACTTCCTAGCTTTTGGAGTTCTACAACTTTGCTCTTGAATTTGATAAATTGGATTTGAATCCAAAATTGGTATATTTGTAATTTCTTAATGTCATGTTGCCCATTGCTTATTTCATGGATAAATACCCTAGATATAGGGGATTCATTATTGGGTTGGGTGTTGATTTATAGTAGTATGTATTGTGTTATGCTTCGTATTGTTGATGTTCATACATGAATTTAGGCTAATTTGCATGAGCTCAACCCAAGACCTAGGGGTGAAATTATGGGGTTGGATGTTCATACATGAATTTTAGATGATTAGCATGAGGCCAACCCTAAGATCTAGGGGTGCAATTATGGGAATTTGTTGTTAATGTAATGTTGTGCGTATTGTGTTATGCTTCGTATCGTTGATGTTCACAAATAAACTTGGGCTAGTTAGCATGGAGTTAATTTAAAGGTTACGGTTCCTAACTTAATTCCTACTTACGATTTCTTGTCTATGCTTGAACGATATTGATTAGAATGAGTAATTTGTCAAATACTAGAAATTTAGGTTTGATATATGTAACTTGCTTGAAAATAAAGGTAGCGGGTTCGATCTATTTTCCCTATTTATGGATCAATAGAGAGAATAAAGTAAGATATTATATTGTTTAGATTGTCATTTAGATGAGACATAAATAAGATAGATTCCTTGAGATTGATAGATGACTAGAGTCATTGAAGATGACCGAGCTTATTCATGAATGATCATCACTGTAGAGTAGCACAATTACCGATATGTGACATCTATTTCTCATCCCCGCACCTCTATATTTCTTGATAACTCTTGAATTCTCCAAAGTATTAGTTTAATTGTGACAATTGATAACAAAATATTTTTACTAGTGGATCAACTTCATCTTCTCCCATTTTTGACTTTGTACCCTTGGGGGTATCAATAGGCTTGGGGTCCATGTGAAATTTCTTTAGCAGCTCCTTTGTGTACTTCTCTTGAAAAATTGAGGTCCTAGTTGAGGTTTGCCTAATCAGTAGACCTAGAAAGAAGTTTAGCTCCCACATCATGCTCATATATAGTGCATTCCCCATTAGAGTAAAAAATTCTTCACCCAGATATTCAGAGGTGGCTTCGATGATGATACCATCCACATACACTTGGATGATGAGCAATTTTTGTTCCCTATTCATTAGAATCAAGGTGTTGTCTATCTTGTTCCTCTTGAACCCATTCTGAAGAATGATTTAGAATAACTTTCATAACATGATCTAGGTGTCTTCTTCAAGCCGTACAGGGCGTTGTTGAGTTTGAATACATGGAATGGGCAATCAACATCCTCAAATCCAGGTATTTGTTTCACATATACTTCTTCCTTTATATCTTTATTCAATGAGGCACTTTTGACATGCATTTGCAAGAGCTTGAACCCCATGAATGTTGCAAAGGTTATAAGGATTCTAATAGCCTCCATTCAGGCAACGGGGGCAAATGCCTTATCATAGTTGATGACTTCCTCTTGATTATAGACTTGGAAAACCAGTCTCGACTTATTCCTTGTGATAACTCCATTTTCTTCAACGTTATTCTTGAATACACACCTGGTTTCTATATGGTTCTTTTTCCAGGTCTTGGGACCAAGTACAACACACTGTTCCGCTCGAACTGATGAAGTTTATATTGCATTAACTTGACCCAGTCAGCATCCTTCAAGGCTTATTTCAAATTTTTAGGCTCAATAGTAGAGATGAAGGCTGAGAATGCAACTATATTTCTTATTTTGGACCTAGTTTGCATTTCATAATTCAATAGCGAAATGAGATTTTCAAGAGGGTGAGATGATCTATACTTTCACCCTGGTTTAAAGCCTAGGGGTTTGGGTTGATCCATTTGTTCTTCTTTATCTTTAGACGTCATTTTCATAAGAATGAGTTTCCGGTTGACTTGCATCATGAGATGAAATAGGTCCCATAGCTGACTAATCATCTTCCTTTATGTTCTCAGATGTACTAGGATCAGAACCATCGAATTCTAGATTTCCATCATTTTCAAGCCTACTAGCTTCACTATTCTCGATTTTGAAAAGCTCATTGAGATCATCATCATCCTTCATCTCCAGGTTCTTCAAATCACAACTTTCATTGAAGATTACATGAACGCTTTTATCAATGCATAGTGTTCTTTTGTTGAAAACTCTTTAAGCTATGGTTGATGATGAAAATCCTACAAGACACCTTCATCACTTTTGTGATCAAACTTTCCGAGATCATCCTTGCCATTGTTCATCACAAAACACTTGCATCCAAAGGCCCTTAGGTAAATTAGCTTTGGTTTTGTTGTTATGCCATTCATATAGTGTTTTGTTCAAGACAGACCTGATCAAACATCTGCAAGTCCTATAACACGCAGAATTGACAACTTCAGTCCAAAAGTTTTGATAAAGACTCAATGATCATGGTTTTGGCACTATCTACTAGAGTTCTATTCTTCATTTAAACCACACAGTTTTTTTAGAGGTGTTCTAGGTGTTTCAAAGTTATGATTAATACCATTATATGCAAAAAAGACATCAAGCTTTGCATTTTCAAACTTAGTTCCATGGTCAGACTTGATCCCAGAAATCAAGATATTGAGCTTGGTTTGGATCATATTAAAAAAATATCATCAGCACATCAATTATCTTAGAATTCGACTTGAGAAACATAGTTCACGTGAATCTTGAGTATTCATCCACAATCACCAGGATGTACGTCTTTCAGCTTTGACTTTAGATTATCACAGGCCCATACAAATCCATATGTATTAACTAAAAACCCTTGAAGAACTTACTTGCTTCTTTTATTTGAATGATGATCTGGTTTTTTCCCTTTGACACATGCATCACACACTTTGTTGTCACTGAAGTTCAATTTTGGCAGACCACAGACCAGGACCGTGGAGACAAGTTTGTTCAATAGTGAATATCTCATATGACCTAGCCTCCTATGCCATAAGTTAAACATTTTCACTTTGAGCACTTATGCATGCTAGATACTCTCCATGAGCTGTTTGTAGTTCTGTGACATACATGTTTTTCTTCGTCCTTGCCATAAGGATCACTTTCTTGGTAGAAAAATTGGTGAAAATGCATTTGTCTCATGAAAAATTAACTTAATTTCCATTATCAGATATCTGGGAAACACTAAGAAGTCTGTATTTTGACCCCCTCACATAGTACACATTTTCAATGAAATCTTCAAGAGATTTCTCAACTTTACCAACTCCCAGAATGGAACCCTTCTTTCGATCACCAAAAGAGATTTGTCCACGTTGAAGTGTCTTGAGTAAAAGGAAGTTTTTGGTGTTTCCAGTCATGTGTTTCGAGCAACCAATCAATGAACCAACACATAGTGCTACTTCTTTCACTCCCCTTCAACAAAGATCGCTTATTTGACTTGTGAGTCAACTTAAATTTGAGTTCCAGTAAGCTGATAAGGGTTAAATAAGAGATTTTTTACGCAATGTGGAAGGCTATTTATTTTTATGTTCTAGGTTTTACAAATGGGAACAAGTTCCCTTTTTATAGATATTTTTTGTCTAGAGTAGACTAAAATTTTTCTTGTGAAGCATTCCAGCAACGATAATCCCTTTTCAGATGGCCATTTCCTCCACAATGAAGACTTAATAAATAATTTTAATAAGATAGATTCCTTGAGATTGAAAGATGATTAGAGTCATTGAAGATGACCGAGCTTATTCATGAATGATCAATACTGTAGAGTAGCACAATTACCAATATGAGACATCTATTTCTCATCCACGCACCTCTATATTTCTTGTTAACTCTTGAATTCTCCAAAGTATTAGTTTAATTGTGACGATTGATAACCAAATATTTTTATTAGATTGGTGGAATCATCCATCCAACTGTTCTTACTATTACATATGAGCAATTTCACAATCTTGATTTCCTGATAAGAATTCTATATGACATATCATTTTCTAAGGGAGTTGATCCTATTTCGTCGTTGGTGTTTTATTGGCCAAGACAGTTGTCGTATTCAATTTGTTTTAAAGAGAATATTTGAGAATTATCACCATGTTGTGGGCTTATTCTACGACATACTAGTTTTGTCTTAGACTTAATCTCCTTGTGATTTTTTATGTCTCTGATGTAGTTTGGATGGACGAGGTCCTTATTTATTGGAATAGAAGACTTGGGTCTAATAGGACGAGCCATTGTTTAAGTTGTTGTGCTACTTGTTTCCCCTTCTGTTTTCTCTCCCTACTTTTGCAACTTAAGGCATTACTAGAGGTTATCTACCTTCTTGGTATTGGACTGCTTCATGATTGAAGCCTTTTGTGATATCATTGAGAGTGGATATCGATCCATGGTTTCTTGAAACCTACATTAGATTCTCTTTGGAACAATACTCTTGGACATTCTTTCTAGCTAGAGAGGTGATGCCCACAGGAGTAGACTAGTTCGGCGGCCTAGATATCTAAGATCCTCAACAAAGATTACACGCCCCGAGTCATTCTTTATAGTTGGGTAATTTATACTCATAGGAGTGGACTGTATGATTGGGAGACCTGGGTTGATTGTCACTTTTGCTAGTGGGGCTAGGAGTTGACTAGTTGGTTTTATTGTCATTCTTCCTATTTGGGACACGAGTTTACTGGTTCTTGGTTACTTTGGCTTTGAACTTGGCAAATGTTTATGGATTCTTACAGTGTTATTCTTTTCTTATACACTTAGTTATACTTTGTACCTTTTAGGCTTATGGGGCTCTACATGGATCTTATTAAACTTGTGCACGAGTGTATCTTTTGGGAATATGGGAATCCAATTCTATTTAGTGTAGAAGTACTTAAATTTACTTTTGGTATACTTGTGTGCATTATTTTCATATTTTACTTGACCTTTTGATGTCTAATGAGTACCTTGTTTTGGTAGTTATGTTACACTGTGCTTGTAACACCTAAGAAAAATTTTTGAACTAAGAGTCGAATCGCTTTTTATAGTGAGTGAGATTTTACAACGGAATTAAAAATTTCTTAAGTGTTAAGGTAATTATATAGTACCTTGAGATACAAAAAGAACAGAATTAGAAATAGTAAAATCTGAGTTTTTGCAAGTTATGCTTAAGTTATGAGTTTTTGATCAACTTCAAATGATCATAACTATTAGTACATGATTATTTAGGTGTTCCATAAGATATTAAATTAAATATATTTGAATTATATTTTCAACGCTGCTGAGTTTTCTATGTTTTGAGGTCGGATGAGTGAGATATGCCCTTTTAAAGTTGCACTATCCCATTAAGGAAAGTTACCCAAAAATATGAGGGGTATTTGCAAGTAATCGGATTTAAGTAGTAAGGTTTTAGGTGTATAAACTAATTTGAATTAGTTTCATTCATCCCAAAAAGTGTTTAGGGTTTTAAGGAGAAGATTCAAGAGGAGAAAAAAGGAAAGGATCAAGGCGTTCGTTGAAGTTCTTGAGTTTTGTTGCAGATTTTCGCAATGGGTTTGATCCCTAAGGGTTATGTAAGCTTCCATAGTGTTGGGTTTGTTCACTCATACGCCAGTCATGATTTATTTAGCATAATTTAGTTCTTGAAATTTAAGGATTTAAGTTCTTGATAAGTGTTCTTGAAGTTTCATTATCGATTAAGATTGGATGTTAGATTCTACTTGGGTGAGCATGTAATGATCATATCTTAGAATATAAGATTTATGTGAGACAGAACGTATTCCAATTAATGTTTCTTGAATCTACTTTCCAACTACTTCAATTTCTTGACTAATTCTCAAAACTATCACATTTTCATCTTTTAATTGTCATTCTCTTTCTCTCTCAAAGCCTAAGGAAAAATAAAAGTAGAAAACTCCATTCAAGATTTTTTCAAGATTCTTCTTCAAGAGATTTCAAGAAAATAATTTAAGAATCTCAAGAAAGGTTTCTTGATTGTTTACCTTCAAGCAAGGGTTTCAAGGATCTTAATCATGCTTTGCTTCAAGATTCTTCAAGAACCTTATTCTTCCAGGTACAAGACTATCATAGTTTTGGACTAGTTCGTCCTTGCTCCTTACATCTAATTTCAAATATGTAAAAGTGAAATCTGGGATCTTATCCCTAGATTTGAGTATTCTTGAGATAAGTTGATTTGAGTTCTTGAGCTCATGGTTCTTTTTCAACATTTTTCCTAATTATTGAGTTTTAAACTGTGTTTGAGGAAGTATGTATGAGAATGAGAAGGGTCGTACATATGATTTCCATATTGTTATTTACACCCTCAATTCGAGTTATTCATGCCCATAAATTTCGCATGAATTCCATAAGTTGAGTATCTTTGAGAGGACTAGTATATTCAAGTTATAACTCTTGAGTATTGAGTTTCCAAAACTTTTTAGATTATATTCCTATTCATGGACCACTATATGTTCCCATAAAGCCCTTGAGTTGAGTAGTTCATCCCCATAATTCCGCATGAACCGTTTGAGTTGAGCTGTCTTGAGATTAGATCTATCATTAACATTCTTGAGTTGAGTCATTCATGTCAATAATTCCATTCGAACCCTATCATTAGAGTAATTACGTTTTAGAAGCTTTTTTAATAATAGTTTAGTTCTTAAATAGAGTTTTGAGGAATTAAGGATTAGTTGAGAAAAGAGTTTCTAAAGCGTGATTAGTATAACAATTGAGTTTGTCATCAAATGTATAAGTAGTATGGTATTAGATATACCATCAATGGTTATGAAGTATGACTTTTCTAGTCATCAATGATCATATTATAATATATATTTAAAATATTTTTGAGTAAGAGTAGAGTTGAGTTCATTTTATTTAAAATGATATATGGGAACTAAGTATTCCCAAGAGAAAATTTTCACATTAAGATGAGAGGAAACTGAGATTTCTAAAAGAGTTTTGAGCAGTTTGAGTACCATCTCTTTTCAGAAAAAGTTTTTATGAGTAATTATCTCAAAAAACAGAAAAAGCTATGTTCTAAACATATGAGCTAGTATATTTTTGGACTAGTATTGAGTACTAATATGAGGGAGAGTTTAGATAAACTTACAACCTCTATAAACCATATGGACAATGTGGGTAGAAAGGGTCACACTTTTTAGATGAATCCTTACTGTTTTTTTAGCATAGACTAGTGGTTCCACTTAGTGAGTAGGTCTTATACAATGACAGAGTATATGACAATTCTGGCAGCGTGGACGAGACATTGTATCATTATATAACTCATAGTGTTGGTTATCGATTAGAGAAACTCCCACACAAATATTAGTATTTTTATATACATAGGTTTTTAATTAGTGTTTTCATGTACAAATAGAGTTTATGTTGTATCCTTGCATATAAACTAAGTATATTTTATTCTTAAGTACATTGATTTTCAATCTACTGTTTTAAAAGCTTTCCATATATATTGCATCATTTAATGTTACTTTATCCTTGAGTATCTTGAGTTGCGTACTTTTGAGTTGATTTTCATATCTTTGATTTGAGTATCTTATTCTTGAGTTGAGTTGGACGAGTTTAGAAGAGGTATGTACGTTTCTTTTTATCTAGTTTAAGACTATGTTTATGGTTTACAATTCCCCTTTTATGTTCGTACATTCCACGTATTAAGGCATTAGGGTGTCATTTTATGATGCAGTTACGGGCATTCAGGGTGATCAACATGTGCTTCGTTGATACCACCTGGAGTTCTAATAAGCTATGGTGAGATTCTTTGCTCCTGGAGGGTTCCACTTGTACTTTGAGTTATATCAGTTGTTAGGATTTGTGGGTCATCTCCCGTGTTCCATCTTTTCTAGTTAGAGGCTTCATAGATAGACTGTAGATATTTAGAATATCTGTTTATTTATTTTATTAAATGGTTTAATTACTGAAGTTTCCTATGTAATGGCAAGTTGAGTATTTATTTTATTCATAGTTTTTTATTTGAGTTAAAGCTTAGTATTTGAGTTTCTGATATTTTATTCAATTTTTAAGATTTATATGCTTGATTTAGTCTTCTGCTTGTAGTCAGATAGGACGAAGGTTCGCTTGGAGACCAACAATATTTCTCAAGTGCCGGCCACGTCCAGGGTGTAGGCTAATGTCGTGACAATACTACTTTTTGTGATGTCGGTCTTTGTGTAAGCTACAAGCAGTAATCGTTCTATCCGTCTTATGCAACTTATAAATATCAAAGACGAGTGAGCGCTTCGTGTCTTGGACCAACATGTCTCCTTTTGTACATATGTTAATTTTTCTTTTGCCTTTGAGATGACTTTTTATGGTCCACTTGTGACACTAGTATTTGTCGGATAAGATAACTCCGTAAGCATGACTTCCAGGTTCTGGAAGGGTTTCCATTGTATATACTTTTTGGTTTGCTTTCTGTTTTTTTTTGTCTTTTCTTAGTTTTAGTATTACACTGTGTAGTTCCATTCTAATACTCACTACTTCTCATTCTTGGTATGAGTCTTCTTACCTATTGGTGGGCTTTAGAAAGTTTCATCATGAATTTGTTAGTCGAGTCGTGATTGATGATCGAGAATAGATTAGCCACTACGTCAATTTTTTTCCGGAAACTCTTTCATAGTCTAGAATACTCTTGATACCCAATTTTGACTTTCCTTTATTAAATCACATTTGATTGATCATCTAAGTTATTAAAAAAATATAATGTTATCTATCAATAATAATATCATTATAATACTATCGTTGTCACAATTATAGAATCATATCATATATTTATATAAAACTTAATCCTAGGCCCGCCTATGTAGCGCAACAACAAGCAAGAATTTCATTTGAAATTAATTTATTTCCAAAACAAGCCTTCATTTTTTCATGAAAATATGTGACTTTTATGAATAGTTGAGACTTTAATGAAGAGTTGTGACTTTTATCAAAAGTTGTAACTTTTATGAGAAGTTGAGACTTTAATGAAGAGTTGAGACGTCTTTCAAAATTTGTGACTTTTATGAAAAGTTGCGGCTTTAATGAAAAGTTGTGACTTTAATGAAAAGGTGCGACTTTATGAAAATTTACGACTTTTATGGAAGGTTGTGAACTTTCCGAAGGGTTGCAACTTTTTCAAATAGTTGTAACCTTTCCGATAAGTCACAACAAACATTTGTTCACACTATCCTTTTTTGTCTATAAATAGAGGGATTTTCTCTTATTTAAAAAAAATCGATCTTCTTTTTCTACTTCCACAAAATTAAATATTCGTTTGATTTTCTCCAGTTGAGTAACTTACTGACACTACTGTTTTAATGGATATTATGCATTCAGTGGACTCAATTTTTTTCTTTCTATTGCATTCTATATTTATATATCCTGGTATATTTTCTTACACTCGTTAATTTATGCATATAATATTAATTATTGTTTTTATGTACATGTTTTAAACTCTGGTGTTTATGTTTCTGTAAAGTTATTGTCTCCGATATATTGAACATATACACTTATAGTACGTATATTCATTGTGCACAAAATAATTATTGTACTCAGCCCCAAGAATTCATGTTTTGATATTCTATATTACATTCTATAACTTAAAAGTACTATATATAAACTTAAATATTATCTATTTTTACATAGATATGTAATTTCTCACTTATCAATTGAAGAAATTCATTATGCAAATTTAAAAGTTTTAATTCCTTTAATGTTCAAGCGTAATTTGTTTTTTGAATATGTTAACAAACTTTTGAATTTTCAGTATAATCTGAGCAACTTAAATGATTCTTTTTATCATGAAATGCCTTTGTATATATATTCTTATTTTCTTCTTTATTTTCCTTTTAATGTTAATTAAATAGCCAATGATTTATTATTTCGTGAATAATTCATTCATTAGAGGTTATTGGGTTATGTGATAATGACAAATAATGAAATTCATGTTGGAATATTGCTTATATTTTTTATGAACCTATTTTCCATTAGTTTTAATGTATGAATATCAGTAAAAAATTATTTACAGTTTCAATGCAATAATTATTTATGATAGCATGAGCGCGGAAAACTTACCTAGTTACTAATAAGATACTTTTTTTTCTTAAAAAAGTCACTTCTATCACTTTATGTTTCATTTCATTTTAAATTTCATACTAACTAAAATAATACAAATCATCAAGGAAAATTTTAAATATTATACTTATACATACAAATTATATATTATAGTAGTTATTAAATTACTAGCTCAAATGAATTGATTTAAATAACGAAATGACACAAAAAATACTTCAACTATTTGGCTTCCAAATAATGACCCAAATCTGCAAATGAACACCTAAAAACAAAGGCCCAAATGCAGCAGCCTAAACATCAACCCATCAGTCCTCTTCACAATCCCTACTTCCCACTTTTTCCTCATAAAACTACCTATAATACAAACTTTCTCTGACATTTTTTAGGTTTTAACCCCCCGCTCCAACAAAAGTCCCTGATAAGTCATAAGCCGTCGGAGCCCCTCCCTCTCTCTCCCCCCTTTCGTTTTAAAAAAATCTCCATTGTTCTTTACCTGTTTATAGAGGTTTTCACTCTTTATTTATGATGTGGCTATGTCAATCACGTGAAGGCTGTCGAGTACATCAAAAGTTCCATCGTTTGAGCTTTAGTCGTTATCTTTGACCAATTTCAAAACATGAAATTAAAATTTCTGCTCAACAATTCAAGGACTCTAATTTCTACTATAAATGCCTATTTTCAAGTTCGTTTTCAGAGGTTTTTTGAGATACTCTTTTACACGTACAAATTTGGGTGCCCCTCATCCTTTGTTCATACCGTGTTTTTGAGTTGCATCTCCTCTTCAAATTTTTAAAACATAAACATATTTCTTTTTTTTGATTAATCATGTTGTTTTGTTTGTGAGTAAGTCAGATTTTAATAGATCTAGAATCTCGCCATGGTTCACTTCCATATAAAAGGTCAGTATGAATATTCTATTCTTTCTTCAATACGTAGTCTTTTTTACGTATTTGTGTGGTTTATTAAAAATAAATTAATGTAATACAAGTTGATGAATTATCCATTTAAACTTCTAACATATGATAAATATTTTTCTATATCAGAAGTTACATTCTATCTGACCTAATTATTTTTGTATATAGAAATCATGTATTTCTTGGGTTTGATGTGATATGTGTATCTAAATTGAATGATTTTAGGGCTTTGTTAAAATTACTCTCTCAATGAGAATTTTATATTTATTATAAACATAGATTTCTTTCAATATCATAAAGCATGATTTGTTAGTATCTTTTAGAAATAAATATGTATGTTTGAACTATCATGAATGATCCTTTAATCAGAAAAAAAAAGCATGACTCACCATGTTCAATTTCCTTTAATCAAAACTATACTTTACTTAATTTTGATATGGTTTGGTTTGTTGCTTCCTGTTAATTTATATTGTTTGATTTCACTATATCATTTTTTTGATATTGTGCTTTGGTTTGCATTCACTTTTACAAAACATAGTTTTTCTAAATGTTTTTCTCTATTTTATTTCTACATGTACACTTTGGGACAAAAATGGAGCCTTGATTCAAGAATGTTGCAAAAAAGTTGAGTCTCATAGATTCGATATTATAATCAAACCCGCACATGGAGTCACTAGACATTTTACACATTCCGAAATAGCAAGCAAAAACAAACGGTACTCACTTGAAGTCACTCATGGATACTCATCTTTTTTTAGTATTTATTTGCATACTTAGTTTTCTTTACATGTTAAACTAGCTTGTGCGATTTGAATGCATCTTGGTCTTGTATTCACAATCACTAACATAATATAGAGGCTTTGGTTTGGGTACTTCATATTAAAAATAAATCATTGTGGCCGCGGCATCTTTTAATTTTTATTTTTTAAAATATAAAAAGAATCAAATTTCTATTTAGAACTAAGTTTTTACATGCTTACCTTAATTAAGCCTTCAGACCTTGAGAATCATTTTTTTAACTCTTTACTATTTTCTTTCAATTGAAAAGAAAAGGGAGCAATTATTTTTAAAATTAATCTGGCCCATTCTTAAAATTTGGAAAGATTATTACAGTATTATGCTTGGGTTTCCATCTTCAAGTGTACAACATTTTTAAATCTTGAGAAAGCTTATTACTGTTTTCTCATCTTCCTAAGGCTAAATTTGTATCTAATTACACATTTATGGTATTTTTGGTCAAGACATTTAAGCAATTCACCTTTTAGTGAATATTTTGGTACTAATAAAGGATGGTTTGACTTATTATTTCGTTATTTTATAAGCTTAACTACATGAAAAGTAGTTTATGCAAGGGATTTCATTAACTTATATTAGAAGTATTCATATATATACTATTTATCTACTTAGTGAATTTTGAAGCCTAAATATTTTCTTTATATGGGTAATTCTCTTAACATACTAGTAATGCCTTATTAGTTATATTCTTATTTTCACTTACATCATATTTTTAATCAAATTATATATTTTTGTCAACCTACGTTGTTGGTAATAATTTTTGATAGATCTTAAATGATGCTTAATCTCGTCCCTTTAGGATCACTTTAAACCTTGTTTAGAATCACATAAGTTAAGTAGACCATCAATTGAAGTTAATTTAAGCATTACTTCATAAAATATTTAAATGTCCTAATTTACGTAAAATATAATCAGGTGGTCACTCCCTATGTCAAATAATTTAGGAATCATTGGTAGTACATTATTTGTCATGGAGTTAAAATAGGGTATGACAACAAACTCATCTTGAACACCTCGAGATCCAAACCAAATGTCACGCTAGAACAACTCGGTATTTCAGAGATAACCACATTAATGAATTATAATCTGAGCACTTTTTCCCAGAATATTGACCGAAGTCAAACACTGCTCAATAACATAAAAATCAAGTTCCTAATGACACAAACTCAAGCCGAGGCCCTCAGAACGAGAACAAACCATTTTGCTAGGACAATATGGACCTTTTAGAGCTTTTAATTTTTTTTTATACGACATCACATTCTCCGGATGTTGGCTAAAGTCAACTCTTTCACTTAAAAAGCCTTTCAAATGGAAAAACTTGATCAAAACTCTCCCGATAACCTGTGAAAGCATCCCACTCAATCCAACAAGACACAAAAGCTTCAAGGAAGCTCTGGGTAGGGGAAAACAGTAAAAATATGCAAGAAAATATTCTTTACCATGTGGGTCATTACAAGAATGTAATAGAGGAGATAGAAGGAATGATGACAAATATATGTGACAAAAGTTATGTCAGTTTCATTCGGTAGTCGAGCGTTTGATAAAAATAAGAGAACAAGGAAAAATTAAAAAATATATTGAACCATTTGTGAATGCAAATAAATGTTAGTACAAGTAAAAAATAGAGGGAGATTAGAAAATCCAAATTTCGGGGGTTCACCATAGTCTTTGAATCAAAAAGTTGCTCCACATGACAAGGCATACCTTAATGGATAGAAGCTATTTTATGATATGTAGGACGAAGAAGCTCAAAAGGTAAAGCATGCATAGATTATAGGAAACTAAAGCCAATAAAATAAAATAAGAAAAATAAGAGATATTGCAGAATTAGCATAATTAGAGATAAAAGAGAAAAATCGAACGATCAAGAGACATAGACGAACGAATATAATTGGAGGTGCTATCCAAAAAATCTATCCAATACTAAGGTTTATAATGCACGCCAATCAACCGATGATACGTCAATATCAGTAACAACCACAACACCTCACTGTCGACAGGAGACTACTCTAACAAGACTAAAACCTACAAACAAAATATATATTCAAGCCTAAAAAATAACCTAATAGGAACCCATAAGCTCGAAAGGTACACAACAAACACACCCCAACCAACCCCCATAAGATTCGCTTGTGGAAACAACAATAAATTATACCCGTGATCGGTCTTCTTTAATCTTCAACTAAATAAGTAATTAAAACTACCCCACTAATTTGATAAATATAATTACAAATAGTCCTACATACCTATTTAGAATCTATCGAAAAGTATAAGATGCATGGAACATAACTTTGACAATTGTTGATTACCGTAAAGTTTAAATATGTGATTTCGACCTTAAATTTTTCTTACGTTTATTATATTGTAATTCATGTTTTGATATACTGAAATAGGGAATTAAATTAGAGATATACTGTAGTGCTTGAATACAATTAAGGTTATGTTATTTGGAGGCCAAGACTTAACCTTAATCTTGGATATAAGAAACAGAAGACTTGATATACCTATTGACCTCAAGATTAGGAACTTTAATACAGATTTGTGTTTGACGATTTTTGCGAATCTAGGCCAAAAGTATAGAACGATGTATGTATATGAAATTGTTTGTTTAAGAACATTGTATACTTGATAGATTGGAAACATTCTTAAGCATAAGGAAAGGAAAATCATTGCAGAAATAGTTTTCTTGACTTCGGTTTTCGGTGGAGGCAGGTTATTGTTTATGCTATTCGATAGTAAACTCTTAATAGTGATTGATATTCATTGAATAATATTGTGAAGTTTTCTATGTACTTGATTGTTTGGTTGTGTGTCTTCGGTGTGTGTTTTGATATTGGTCTAAAATGCTGAGACCATATAATTTATATTTTTTAATCCTCTTTATCGAAATTATATCTAGAATGAACAAGGATTGATGAAATATTATCAATGAATAGAAATTGGTGATAATAAATAATAAATTAACCGTATAATTGGATCGAAGTGTCACGTTCTGACACAGTATTGTTGGATCAGAGTGTCATGTTCCGACACGATATAATTGGATCAAAGTGTCACGTTCCGACACGCTATAATTGGATAGGAGTGTCACATTCTGATACAATATAATTTGATGGGAGTTTCACATTCTTACACGGTATTTTTAGATCGGAGAGTGACGTTTTGACACAGAATAATTGGATATGTTTTTCACGTTCCGACAAGATAATAGTAAAGGAAAAACATAATAAATTAACGGAATGTAGTCAATATCAAAGAACTCAATCCCCAAATTATTTAGTTGGAGGCATGAGTTCTCATGAATGATCTAGATATTGTTGACTTATTGCATACTTACTTTAGTGTTGTTGACACTTGTTCATGTTGTTTGTTGGTTATCACATGTTAAGTGCTATAGTTGAGTTCATGCTATTATTCATTGTATATTAGTTTCTATTTTTGGTTGGCCGATGATACCTACTCAGTAAATGTTGCCACGTAATTAGCCCTACTTGTGTATTTCTTTGTTATCCTTTTATGGAGTGCAACGAGTTTACCAACGACTTTTACTTTCCCTCAGCTTTAGTGAACGTCCTGCATATCAGGTCCCAGGGTGAGCTATTCATTCAAGCCCGTGTTGGATTTTCTCGGTCATGACATGACGTCCTATATTTTCGGACACATACCATTCTACTCTTTTATTTTAGTGTAGTTGATATTCTTAGACTTAGTATTTGGAGACTAGATGTCTTTGATATGATGACTTTCAGGTTTTGAGAAATGATACATTAATAAGTTTTGGAGCTTCCACATTATTTGGTTATTCATAGTTGAATTAAAGGTATATGTTGGGGTTTGGATTCCCTGGTTCGCCCACCTAGGAGTTTAAGTGGGGGTGCCACTCATGACTCATTTTGGGTCGTGAGTGTCACAACCCAAAATGATTCATGAGTGACACCCATACTTAACCTCATAAGTGGACGAACTAAGGAATCCAAACCCCAATATATGCCAATAATTCAACTACGAATAACAAAAATAATGCGGAAGCTTCAAAACTTATTAAAGTATCATTTTCCAGACCTTAAAGTCATCACATCAAGGACATCTATTCTTCATATACTAAGTTTAAGAATATCAAATACACAAAAATAAAAGAACAAAATAGTATGTATCAGAAATCATAGGACATCATGTCATGACCGAGAGAATCTAACACGAGCTTGAATAAATAGCTCACCCTGGAACCTGATATGCTGGAGACTGGTTAGAGTTGAGGGAAATTTGAAGTCATTGGTACACTCACTGCACTCTATAAAAGGATAACAAAGAAAAACACAAGTAGGGCTAAGTACGGGGCAACATGTAGTGAGTAGGTATCATCGGCCAACCCAAAATAGAAACTAATATACAATGAGTAATAATATGAACTCAACTATAAAACTTAATAGGTGATAAATAACAATTAATATGAACAAGTGTCAACAACACTAAAGTAAGTATATAATAAGTCTACCATATCAAGATCATCCATGAGGAATCGTGCCTCCAACAAAACCATTTGGGGAATTGAGTTCTTTTACATTGAGTAAATTCTTTTCATTCAATATGTTTTTACTTTATTATTATGGTGTCTGAAAGTGACACTCCGATCCAATTATACCATGTCGGAACGTGACACTCCGATCCAAGAATACCATTTCGAAACCTTAAACTCCGATCCAAGAATGCTGTATCAGAACGTGAAACTCTGATCCAAGAATACCGTGTCGGAACGTGACACTCCAATCCAATTATACCATGTCGGAACGTGACACTCCAATCCAATTATCCTGTGTCGGAATGTGAAACTCCAATTCAATTATACTACTAATTTATCATTTATATCACCACTTTCAATTCATTGATAATATTTGATCAAGCCTTATTTATTCAAGGAATTACTTCGATAGAGAGGATTTCATATTATAAATCTCACGGCCTCAGGTTTTTAGACCAATCACAAACCACACAATCAAGTCACACAATCAAAGATTCAAATGCATAGAGAACTTTATATTATCATGCAATGTGTATCAATCACTATTATGAGTTTAGTATCAAATAGCATAAACCATAACCTACCCCCACCGAAGAACCAAAGTCAAGCAAGTTACTTCTTCAATACTTTTTCTTTCCTCAATGCCTCCGATTCATATCAATCTATCAAGCATATATGCATAATTTATAAGTTAATGAGTCTATAAACACTTAAATTATTTTATGTGCAGCCTAAACCCAACAAAACATCTAACTTATAATCTACTTTTCTTAAATTTAAACCTAAGGGTAAGTCTTAATTCCTTCAATTAGTATAACTTTAATGGAATTCAAATAACCCAATACACCTAATATTTTATTACCTAACTCTATATTTTAAAACTTGACTCATAACGTGATAGCTATAGAAAGAATTGGAAAATTAAGGTTATATCTATGTTCAGTAACTTCTACCATACAAAACCAAAACAAAATTTAACATAATTTAAAACACCCATATGCAAATATTCCCAATTTCATCATATAAATATCAAACTTTATTACCCCACCTTACTCTCTTGCTGCTCATAATACTTGGACTCAATTTTCCAATAAATAATTATGTGCAAAAATTTAAAACATTCAAATGGTTTTTATTCTTCAGTCAATCATTACGCCATCATTACATGCAATTAAACCCACCAAATTTAATAACCTATGTTTCACAGAACCCAACATGAAATACTCCCTTAATTATAAACCTACAACATGTGCAGCTTATAATGACTCAATCGCTTTTTTCCCAAATTAAATTCATACCTGATTGATCCTTCCTCCTATGCGGCTTATGCATAATCGCCTGAACTTCCTTTGATTTTCTTTTTATCTAATGACTCAAAATTAATAAACCCTCCTTGTTTATTATTTTAAATATAATAAAAAGTGGTTTACTATTAATTTTAATGCTATTTTATTTCATCACCAACTAAGTATATTATTAAAAGTACCCCAATAACTCCCTAATTCTAACTATAAATAGTCCAAAATATCCCTTTAGAACCTATGAAATCATTATCTGCAATAAAAAAATTTCTTGTACTCAAAATGATCAAATGAATCGTTACATAAGATACCAATTTACCCATCGTTTCTCCTCGAACAATTAAAGTTTGTGAGGGCAAGGAAGGGTAGGACAATAAACTAAATCTATGAATATCCGTTGTGCATATCATGCTCAGTCTTTAAATGTCTTACCTCAAATCCATCAAACCAACCAATGAGAGAACTACATACCCTCTAATATTATGTCTAAAATATGGTCATATTACTACTGAAGTGGTAGCTATTGTTTTATGTAAGCTCAACTAACAGCAAAATGTGTTTTCAATAGTCATCAAAACTAATCGTACACACATATGCAACATGTTCTCAAGGACCTTCACATAGCCATTTGATAGAATCTTTTCACACATAACTATGATAAAATCGCAAAACAAATACGGATATATTTAGTAGTGAACTTGAAGCAACCACCACACAGTCATAGTTCACACACCGTCATAAATCTTATCAATAGTTTCTTCTCACATCATAAACCTTTCACAAGCTTAAGTTATAAAAATTTAATCTTTAGACATTAGGTGCTCATCAAGGAAGAACTAAACTTATCTGACCCAAAGAAGAAATTATCAAGTAACCACTTATCGAGTGATACACTTAAGCCATCATTTGTATCAAAGTATTCTTACGAGCCTCAAACAAGGATAATAACAATAGTTTCAAATTTGATAGTATTTCTATTAAATCACACCCAAAATTAACTTCACACCACTTCCACATACCATGCTTGATCTATATTTCTAAACCATCACACACCTCATGCCAACACTTAGAAAATTCTTGGCCACTAAAATATTCGGTATACTATAAGCTCATAACCTCTATTAACCATCAAATCTTGCACCTAAACATTCTATATAGTCCCATCAATAGAGGAGTATTAACCGAACTCTAAATTCTTGACTACCATGTAGAATTATATCTCACCTTGTAGATTATTATTAAGTCATTTATCATAATTTGAGAATTCTAACCCCACATAAAGACTAATTTTTTCATACCTCACTATTTGTCACCCAAATAAAAATTCAATCTATACAAAAGTCAATGATAACCTCCTAGTAAGTTTGTAGTGAACTAGTTCACATCTCATGGTCATATCTAAATTTGTAGGAAAAAATCAATATAACCTTCAACTACACCCCAAGAGTTTATATGAGAGGTCTTATTCCTTCACCAATAACCTATATTAATTTAACTTATACTCTAAGCTAACGCTTTAAAGTGAAATCCTCCTTCAGTGCTTTAATAATCAAACGTAACAATTTTTTCAATCAAAACTATGGATTGGTCCTTCCACATGTTTAATATCTAATGTAAACTATTTATTATTTATTTTTATTTTACCTCACAAATTCGTACCTTTATAAAATATACCTCCAAAAAAAGTAGATTCAAAATGAAACGTTTGAATTGTATATCGAACAATGTAACTCAATCTTCTTATCTATCAACATGACTGATACCTTGAAGATTTTTATGAATTTACATACCTTAATTTATCGTTGAGCGCCTCTACATCGATCTTATCATATCATTCGCTAAATGTTTGACGCAGTTATTAATAAACTCAAAATCACAACAGAACTTATCATCACACTCGAGTTGAGCGTATGTATACTCCTTTCTTAACTATTATTACATAGCTTTTAACTAATTTAATAAACCCGTGACACCAAAACCATAACCATATTAAAATATATGAAACTACGTGTCTTAGAACCCAATTCTAGACCTCCAAAAGATACCCCTTTATCCCTTGCAATTAGAGAAATTGTACCTCTTTCTGAAGATTGCATTATATCCCACAATTTTTTTTCCATTATGACTCCAACTCTTTTAAATTGCACTCAAGTAGTGTCCCTACATCTCCTAGAACTTTCCATACAACCCCTTATCAACATTACGAGCTCTAATAACCTCCATTGTCTTCAATTAGTATTTCTCTTATTTAAAATTATATTAAAACACCTCATAATACACACTATAAATACAATGCCTCTACAATTTTAATGCAAGCACCAACCAAACGCTGCTGTTATTCGGACAAAAAAAATTTATCTTGCGGAGATCCGAATACAATCTCCACCATTTAAATCAACCACAAAGATGTCAGGAACACATAGTTCAAATTTTAGCCCGATCCCACGTGTAGATAATTGAGAAACACGATCAGACGGTTGCTAGTCGGAGAAAAGGTATGCAACAAAATAAATCTTTTTCTGCTCTCTTCTCTCTTCTCTTTTGTTGAAAGCTCTCTCAAAACCTCTCTTATGTACTAATGTATTTCAAGGAGAATACTAATGAGTAGTTCAATTTTTCTCTTAAGATCATCCTCTATTTATACAATTATGTTTTTCCTTACAAACTCAAAATCAGCTACAAATTGGATTATAATTTCAATTATTTTTCTAATAGAATTTGAAACCAAATAAAGAGAATAATTTGAATCTTTTTTCAAGTAGGATTCAGCCTAGTTCCCATCTCTTAAGAAAATACTAAATTTTATATCAGAACCAGTGAAACACTTTCAAGACTTTGTTGCCACTAAAACTGATTCTAAATAAGAATTTTCGATATTACTACAACAACCATAAATCATATAGGTCATATATCACTTTCTCTTTTTACCATCATGCTTAGATAAAACTTTTCATTATTGAGACATGAACCTTTTCCTCGACATGACACCTTAAACTTTGGTATAACAATCAAATTTAAGGGACTATTTTCTATTTTATAAGCATTTTCTTAGTAAAATCTTCAATATACTTTACCCAAAGTATACTCACTAGGATTTTTTTTCTATATATTTGTCATTCTAGTATGAATCTACTTTTTGAAGATTAAGATAAAATTTCCACTACTCCTTTAGACTCCTTAAAATATACATGAAAACATGATTGCATTAATACCATACCCAATATCGACCACTAAAATTTCCTTTAAAATAATGCTCAATCTAAGCGCCTGTAGTAATAAACTAGTTGGTTTCTCAAATGCGAATGAAACACTAAATCTTATTATCTAACCATGTCATACAACTAGTAACTCCTTCAGTAGTTAGTGTTCTTACTTGACAATTGACGTAATCGTTTCCACATAACCCTAGTACTGCCACGCCGTGAAAGTCCATTAGATATCTCCCTAGTGAACATCATACCTGTCCATAAGATCATAACCAAATAGCCCAGATATTTCTACCCATTGAATAATTGCATAACATTATTGAATATGTTCTCTCTATATCCCAAACAATTTGTTTTACTTCTTAGATCAATCCAATAACCAAAATAACATGCTTCCTAACTCTAACCAAGTAAGCCTCAATGAATTTCTATAATATACCCTCACTCTATGAAGTCATAGCAGTGTCTTTACTAATCGACACTCAACATGAGACTGTCTCCACATATTGCAATCGAGAATATATCCTAGTTCTTTATGTTGTTTCTATTTCAACTTCTAATACTCTAGTACTAATAATATTTGAAATATAGTAAACAAGTTAAGATAAATATTTGTATCAACTAGATTGAAAATGGATTCAAGTTGTAGCACGAAAGAAAGAAAAGAGTTTTACTAAGTTTTATAGCTTCTCGATAAAAAGTAAAGGCTTCCCCGTACCGTTCCGCAATACTCTACTAGATTTGTGTTTGTGTGATGCGATCACCGAGCCTAAGGCTTTGATATCAAGTTTGTCATGATCCAAAATGAGTCGTGAGTGACACCCATACTTAACCTCCTAAGTTGGTGAACAAAGAAATCCAAACCTCAATATATGCCAATAATTCAACTACGAATAACAAAAATAATGCGAAAGCTTAAAAACATATTAAAGTATCATTTTCCAAAACCTTAAAGGCATCATATCAAGGACATCTATTCTTCATATAGTAAGTTTAAGAATATCAAATACACAAAAATAAAAGAACAAAATAGTATGTGTCAGAAAAACATAGGACATCATGTCATGACAGAGAGAATCTAACACGAGCTTGAATGAATAGCTCACCCTGGAACCTCATATGCTGGAGACTGGCTAGAGCTGAGGGAAATTTGAAATGATTGGTACACTCGCTGCACTCCATAAAAGGAAAACAAAGAAAAACACAAGTAGGGCTCAATACGGGGCAACATGTAGTGAGTAGGTATCATCGGCCAACCCAAAATAGAAAGTAATATATAATGAATAATAGTATGAACTCAATTATAAAACTTAACATGTGATAAACAACAAATAACATGACCAACTTTGAACAATGCTAAACTAAGTATTTAATAAGTGAAAAATATCAAGATCATCCATGAGGACTCATGACTCAAACAAAACTATTTGGGGAATTGAGTTCTTTGAGATTGAGTACATTCCGTTAATTCAACATGTTTTCTTTTAATATTATGGTGTTGGAAGATGACACTCCAATACAATTATACCGTGTCGGAATGTGATACTCCGATCCAGTTATACCGTGTTGGAATGTGACACTCAGATCCAAGAATATCGTGTCGCACTCCGATCCAAGAATACTGTGTCTGAACTCACACTTCGATCCAAGAATATCATGTTTGAATATAACACTCTGATCCAATAATACCGTGTCGAAACGTGACACTCCGATCTAATTATACTATTAATTTATCATTTATAAAACCATTTTAAATTCATTGATAATGTTTTATCAAGTCTTCTTTATTCAAGATATCACTTCGATAGAAAGGATTTCTGATTGTAAATCTCATGGCCTCAGGGTTTTAGACCATTCACAAACTACACAACCAAGTCACACAATCATAAAATCAAGTACATAGAGAACTTCACAGTATCATTAAATGCATATCAGTTATTATTAGGAGTTTATTATCAAATAGAATAAAACATAAACCTACCTCCACCAAAGAAGCAAAGTCAAGCAAGCTACTTCTCCAATATATTTTCTTTCCTTAATGTCTCTGAACCTTTCCAATCTATCAAGTATATATGCATAATTTATAATTTAATGAGTCCATAAACAGTTACATATTTTATGTGCAGCCTAAACCCAACAACTCATCTAACATATGATCAATTTTTCTAAAATTCAAACCTAAGGGTATGTCTTAGTTCCTCCAATTAGCATAACTTTAGTGAAATTTAAATAACCCGATACACCTAATACTTAATTATCGAACTCAATATTTTAAAACTTGACTCGTAACAAGATAACTATAGAAATAATTGGAAATTTAAAGTTACGTCAATGTCCAGTAACCTCTATCAAGGAAAACCAAACCAAAATATAACATAATTTAAAACACCCATATGCAAATATTACCATTTTCATCATATAAATATTAAAGTTTATTACCCCACCTTAGTCTCTTACTACTCATAATACTTGGCCTCAATTTTCCAAACAATAATTACGCATTGTTCGTTATTCTTCATTCAATCATTCCTCCATCATTACATGCAATTAAACCCACAATATTTAATAACCTGCAAATTTAATAGCCTATGTTTCACAGAACCCAACATGAAATACTCCCTTCATAATAAGCCTACATCATGTGATCTTTACCTAAAACAAAATTTCCCAAACAAAATTCATACCTGAATTGATCCTTCCTCCTGTGCACTTATGCACAATAACTCAAACTCCCTTCTATTTTCTTTTTATCTAATGACTCAAAATTAATAAAACCCTTCATACTTATTATTATAAATATAATAAAACCCTCCATCAAACTATGGATGTCATTTAAAAACCTTATATGGTTGGTTGGGTTGTCCATTATAAAAATTGCACTCAAAAGATGTTTTGGAAGAATCCTCGAGTACTCTTTCTTTATTGATCATAGGTACATTTATAAATCAAATTTATTTTTCTCTATCAAATATGGAACTTGGGATGCAAAATGACATTTAGGTTTAAGGAAAATTTTTTTTGTCAAGCTTCTTCCATATCTAATCTCTTTTTTCTAGTTTGCTTGTATAGTCTTTATGGTATTTCTCTACTGTTTGATTTACTCAGCATATTAATAATTTGATCACAAAAGTAATAAAGAAATGTTCAACACAAAATGAAGGATAATATGGAACATCAGAGTGTTAGTGAATATCTGAAGTGATTGAAAGTTTAATTTGCATTGATTAGTAGTATTCATGATAAATACTCTTAAGTGTTAACATTAATATGTTTTGAATTTACTAACCTTCATATCTATTGCCTCTTTTCTTCCTAAATATAATGTTTGAATCTGTAGAAGACATCATATTATTAAATGTGATTATAGTACAAGGAAGGCTCTACATAACTATAAAACAAATTATTGTGTAAATTATCTAATTAATTGCTCCATTAATGTAATGAAACATTTTGTGTGATTAGTCAAGTTTCTACCATGTGACAAGAGATTTCGGGATTTGAGTGGTGCCAATAACTTCCTACAGAAATGTAGGGTAAGACTGTGTAAGTCATTTTGTATGTCTTTCTGTAAGCAATTCTAAAGTGTAAGACAATTTGTATGTCTTCCTACATCATGCCATTCATTATACTTCAAAATCATCATCGAATCTCACTACTTACTAACAAACACTTTATAATCTTATCCAATGACTGGTTTCATCAATCGATCCTCACAATTGTTTCTCTTCATTTTGACATTCCACATATACGGAATTTAATTGAAAGGAACTTACTGCTTTAAGATTAATTCATTAAGAGTAGAATGAGCTTCTAACTTCTTAAACGGCTGTGTGGCCTATCAATTATATATGTGTTTGTCAAACCATCATATATTTTTCTTTTATATGAAGCATGAATTCAGTACAAATGATATATCATTAATGAGAGAGATTGATAGAAAACCTTCACAATCAACTCAAAATATTGTTCTTTCCCTTCAGAAATAATGTGGTACTATGTTCTGCATATAATAGCGAAACCATATATTAACTATAGTGATCTATGAAGTTTATAATTGTCCCACAACTTTATGATAATTGGTGACTAATATGTCGCTACAATGTTTTTTTTTAAAAAAAGTAAGAAAAAATATTGATATTGAAAAATAAAACAAAAAAAAAAGAATATCATGGTACTTTTTAAATTTCCAAGGAAAAGCTCTGCCACCTAAAAAACTCATACAATGTTTACTCTAAACACCTATATGAAACCTCATAAAAAATTTACCCTAAATACTCTAACTGTTGTAGCCCATATACATTAAACCTTAAAAACCCCATTTATTGATGAATCCTCAATTGGAGAGGGAATATTGAGATATACACCCACTGCTCCATTATCAATCGAAGATTTGATAACTAGAGATCATCTAGAGATGACACAAATTACCCAAAAAATTTCAAGTACTTCGCATGATATGTGCAGATCATATTAAATAAGTGATTTTTATAAAAATCCTTCATTCATTTTTAATCCAAATCTGAATGGCCATTGAAAGTCTCCTTCCATGGTTTCAATGGACGGAGGGATGAACAAAACAGATGGAAAAAATAGTTTCAAACAATGGAGTCTATCCATAACCATATATGAAAGCTACATATATTTTGGAGCTATCAACATTTCAATTTAAATAGTCCAGAAGGATAAAGATTTGATTTTTGTGTTGGTAGAAAGGTGAAGTTGTTAGACTAACAATTTTATGTTTTCATTGGGTGAAACTACTATTACTCTTGAAGATCTGTTTATTTAGAGGCTTAGCTATTTTGTGTAACTCCGTTTTGTGCCCCCTTTCAACCCCTTGAGTTGGCAGAGATTGAAGAAAATCTGGAAAGCGCGCAAATCAAGCTTATCAGATTGAAGACCAATAATCGAAGTAGATGGTTGAATTTTTTCATGAACAAAGGTTGGAATTTTGAGAATGAAGCTTTTATTTCTCTTAGGTTGTTAAGATTTGTTCTTACAAGTAAAATTAGTTTTTTTTTTCTCAATAGCTATTAATATGGCAAAAGGTATGTAGCTAGCACTAGCCGCATGCCTCTAGCCAGATATATACCTATTGGGTAAACATGGGCACCTGTTTTACCTGGAAGAAAAAACATGATAACTAACAATCTACTTTAATTATTAGTCTTCACAACGATAAGCTCTCTTTACACATTTTCAAAATATTCGTCAATTTCTACCAACTAAAGGGATTGAAGGGGGTACAATAGAGAGTAACCCAAAATAATCAAATCTTCAATAGTAATCGTAGCTTCACTCACAAAAACACAAAATTGCTGGTCTCACAAAACCACCTTTGGACATCCCAAAAGATCAAGTGTTGATCAGTTTGGACTCTATAAGCTGAACTCTTGATAGCTCCATGTATCCATGCACTTTTCCATACAAGGTGATGGATAGACTCAGTCATTCGAACTAGTTCTTTTAATTTTATTTGTTGATCCCTCCATTTATTGCAACCATGAAATGAGTGACTCAGATTCAAATTGAATAGGAATTATACGTTACACTAGTTAATAAATTAAAGGCTCAAATGAATTGATATTAAAAAGGAAAACACCTAAGAAGTTCATACAAATATCACTCATCACTATGATCTGCACAAATTATGGCAAGTACTTAAAAAAAATTGGGTTATCTTTTTCTCTCTCTAGGTAATCTCTAATTTTCAAATCTTCGATTGATGGCAAAGCACTAGGTCCAAATCTCAATCTTCCCTCTCCCATTCTGGATTCTTTAAAAGTTGGGGTATTTATGGTTAAATGTCTATGGGCTTCAATATTTAGGGAATGTATGATGTAAATTTGTATGAGTTTCCATATGGGTAGTTAGAATTAAAAGTATATAAGTTTTTTTTATGCGGCAAAGATTTTCCATATAAATTTGAGTAGTACTGTAATATTATTTATTTTTTGAAATTTTTAGTTAATATTATACATATTAAATATAGTAAGGACATGTTTTACACCAATTATAATATAGTGGACACTTTTGGAGACCAAAATCTTTTAAGTGCGAACTACTGACACCTTTGGTACGAACGTTCACGTGCTTGCTGCCGCGTTCGTGAGTGGCTGGCCTCGCTTTTGCAATACCGTAAATATAATATTTATTTTCAAAATTACTCGGCATGACAAACTATTCGTTACTTATTATTTATATTTTTTGACAAAATCTTATTTCGTGTAATGCATGAGAAATGTACTTTTTGTGACGAAACGTATAATTTCGTAGCAAATTTTTTTCCACTAAAATTTCTCACAAAAAATATTGTGGCGACATTTACTAAGTGTCATCAGCGACAAATTTTAAGTTGTTATTGACACATTATATTGTCGCTAATAATGCATTCAACTTGTGACAAACTATTGTTTAGCTTAAAATAGTTATTTTTTTTATGCAAAAAAAGTTTCATCATAAAAAATAACTTGTTACAGTAGCAACAAATAAAAGTTCGTGGTTAAAGGTTGTTAGCTTTAGCAACATAATTTTATAGTTATTTGTGATGTTAGTTTTTGTGACTAATAAATAAGCAATTAGTGACGATTATTTTACTATCTCGAATCAACGTGGGATTTAGTGATGACATTGTTTTGTCAAATAATATGCAATGTTAAAATAGTGACCATTTCTAGACGAAAAATCAACTATTTCTACGACAAAATCATTTATAATTTACAACATTACAAGAAAAAAGGGTGAATAACAACCAACGTTTATCAATGACTTGAAAAGCTTGTGTAAATGTACTCTTTTAGGTAAAACTATTTATTGTCATTGTGAATTATTTTATTTTTGAATAACTCAAGGAAGGGATTATTTTCCTTAAATTGATTAAAAACAACTAGTCCTTCATACTCGCTGTTGTCTCACTTACAAAAGGATGAAAGCCAAAATAATAGGATTCTTTTACAAATAGCCATTATAATAATCTTAATTAGTATCCTTCGTATAATTTGCATATTTACGGGTTGTAGCTATAGTTTGATCTTCAATGCGCGACCTCGTTTTTATAATTCAAACCTCTTTTGTTTAGTTCGTGGTTACATTTGTATAACTCACATATATTTCTATATTTGATTAATTTTTGTCTCTATAGTATAAATTGGAAAGTATAAATATATTTGTATTTTTTTTTTGTATAAACTATTTTCGTTTGAATAAATCGATTGATAATTTTATTTTGACAGAATAAGTGTTGATATGAATGAGTATCTTTTGTGGTACTATTTCTACACTTTGCATCATTTAGTAATGCATGTTCTAGTGCCAGCTATCAGTGCAGATCCTTGATGTCGTCTTTTGCAACTCTTGGATGTGATAGACAAGGGTAATTACTTTACGTTCTACACCAGCATGTTTCGTTTCATACATATTGTCACGCATCGAGGTTTTCCCTGTACGTTAACAGGGAATCCAGGATAACGAGTGACCTCAAGCTAGCCTTGAGCTGGAAAATCATAAGCATACTAGATAACTTAAGTAAGAAAATAATGTGTAGAAGCTTAAACCATCATACAAAATGACAGGGAATATCATTACTATCTGAATAAATAAACGATGAGTTAAATGACAACTGAAAGATCAAACTCAAAGCTAAAACAAAATAAAACTATATTTGAAAAACCTTTAACTAACTAGAGATGTTGAGACATGCCACAGCTAAATCTAGCACAACTGAAACAGAAAGACTGAACAAAAAAGAAATATGTCTATCGTCCTCGGAGATGGAGTATTCACCACTGATATTGTTCATCTGAAGATTAGGACTTGATTTATACGTGATCTGAATGCGGAGGAGCTGAACCTACATCACGAGAAGAATTAGTGTAGAGTATGCCTAGTACTTGAAAGATATTGAGCATACAATATAGAATAAACCTGAACAATATTCATAACTTAACTAAGCATTGTCAACTATTATATAAGATATGAATCATAACTATACTGAAAAATAATGAATATACAATAAATTGAATGCAATGACCAAGTTTATAGCATACTGAAACTGAATGCTGAATTGTAACTAGTATATTGGATAATGCACTATAGTATGTCTATGAGATCTACAAATAACATGTAACACCTCGTATACAAAATAGACCAAAAACCAACTTTTCAGAAAATATGCAGGTGCATCGATAGACCATCGCCTGAACCACAGTACGTCATGCACATTCGTCGATTGGGTCATAGACCCCCCCAAAATCTCAATCTAGAAAATTTGACTAAGTGTCGAACGACTGACAGACCTACTCTCTGTAGGTCAGACTATGGTCTGTAGTTTGTTTTCGTCTATCACACCCCATTTCCCACTCTTAGATATGAACCACGGTTGACCAGCACAGACCGTCGTTGGACCTACGGTTCGTAGGCCGGACCGTAGGTGAGAAAGAGCAGAAAGTTAGGGGGAAAATGTAGTTGGGTCAACTTCAGATGGACATAACTTTTATCATAAAATTATTTAGGTTTCCCATGACATTCCCACACATAAATACTTGAATTATCTTTTCATACCACCAACCTTGCTAAAATCAGACCTCTGAGTAAAAAGTTATGCCCTATTTAGTAAAGGTCTGTCGAACAGACCAAACTGATGGACCCAAACGAGGGACCTTCATTTGAAAGACGTAGCGTCAGTCCTGGTCGTCATTTGGTCAGACAACAATTAACTCAAGGGTCTTTTGGTCTTTTCCCATTTAATTGAAACACTATGATACGTCGTTTTTACCCTTAATCATCAGATTTTAGTTAATTTAAGCCTATAAACATAACAAAATCTTACCAAAGTCAAATGAGTAATTAAAATTTAGAAAATTAAAAGCAAGAAAGGAGAAAAAAGTCAAGAACCCTAGTTGAAGAACACAACAAGGTTCCAGCAGTTCCAGCTACAAAATCTAAGTGTTTTTTCGTGAATTTCATCACCAGGCATGTGGGATTTCACTAGTGGGTGCCTTCCACCCATTGGGTCCCTAGTTTTCAGTCAGATTCTTGATTCTCTTATCATGAAATTTATCCTTAACCCCTTTACAAGCCTAAGTTACCCCTTAGAGCGTTCACGAACTAGGTTGTGTGATGATTGAAAATATGGGAAATGATAGGATAATGCTTGCATGTTTTACTCCTTTTAGAGTGTGAGAGTTGCATCGATTCATTATATCTTTGTTGATTTCTAAGTGAGAGCATGGAGTTATTCTTGATTTGAGTGAACTTAAATGTATTTATTGAAATATGGTATTGCATTAGATAAGAACATAAAGTGAGCTTGAGCTTGTGTTGAGATGTTCTAGGCATCATTTGAAGCGTTTTGATCATGATTGAATGAAATATTGAGATTAATGTTGTTATAACACTTCCATGCTATCTGTCATTGAATACTGTTGTAGAAACCTTTACTGATCTTAATATATTCCTTATATACTCAAGGACAAATAAAAGTTTAAGCTGGCGGTATTGACAATTTGTAGATTTGCCTTATTAGAGGTCTATTTAGCTTATCAATGAGTGTGCTCAATGTCTAATTTTGTCATATTCTTATGATATGTTGATTGTTTGTATGTATGATGAAAAATAGATAAGGCAAGGATTGATGTTTTAAATAATGTCCAAAAATGCAAAAGAATTACAAACAATACATTGTTGATCATCAAATGAGAAAGGAGAACGGCCGGTGATCATGACCTCTGTCAAAACAATAATGAACAACACTTGTTTCTTTAAAAAAAATAGTCTAAGTCCAATAAAGAAAGTGATGCACCAAAGAAGAAAGATGAACTTGCTGAATGTCACCAAAAAATACTATGCAACAAGAAAAAACGAATGCTTTAGAGGCTAAGCAAAATGGCAGTGATCCAATAAATGTGAAAAGCAGACTTAAATGAGTTTTCCATTTTAGGTTAAATCACATAACGCGTATAATATGAAAATGCAGCACCTCGAATCCTAGACAAAGTGGAATGCACATTTCAGAAGTTGCAGGTGCCACCGATGGGCACCATCCATAGATCGTAGGTGGGTTCCGTGTATGGACACCTATAACTCCTTCCCAAAACCAAGGATAAAATTATTATTAAGGCATGACCCATGGATGGACCAAAAGACCATAGGTCAGACCAAAGGTCATGGTTCTTGTCCCTGGATTGCGACCGCAAAACCCCTTCTCTAAAAGCCAATGACGGTTGACAGGATGGACCGTGGTTCAGTCGATGGTCTATTGGGCAGTCCGTCGATTGGCCCCGACAACTTTTAAGTCAGGTTTATTTTAGTCATTATGTATTGGACCCCTAAACTACGTCATTTGGGTCAGTTTTATCCCTATAACATAATTAGAACTTACCCTAATCAACTCATTCTCCAAAAATTCATCAAGTTGAACGAAAAGAAAGAGAAAGATTTGACCCAACCGTGTAAGAACACAACTATTTATCTTCAGATCAGCACGAAAATTGAACAATTTCTTCGTGAATTTTGCCAAGTTTGTGGAATTTCACTAGTGGGTTCCTTTCACCAATTAGGTCCCTAGAATTTTGTCAGATTTTGATTCCCTATATAATGTTTAGACGTAGGGTTTCTTACACTTTAGATTATTCTTGTGGTTCAGTTGTTAGAATAATCCAAATATTATTATCATATTTTCGTAGAATTTTTGCTTAATTATTTGCATAAAACTCAGAACGCTAGTTGTGAAGATTCATTTAGTTCATGAAGTACACTGTAGGTCAGTTTATTCAGTTTTACATGATCAAGTTAAGAATGTTTCATTATCAATATTCTAATTTTGCATTTTCAGTTAATATGTCAGCATTTTAATAAATTTTAAGAATGTTTCTGTTATATCATTGCTTTGTTTAGTTATATGTACATTGTTCAATTTTATCTTATCATGTATGCTCATAAACATTCAAGTACTAACACATAATCTGTTCTACATCTTCTCGTGATGTAGGTTCAGGTCCTCAATGTCACGACCCAAAACCGAGCCGCGACTGGCACCCACATTTACCCTCCTATGTGAGCGAACCAACCAATCTAAACCTTATTATTTCAACATATATCAACAGAAAATAATGCGGAAGACTTAAACTCATTAACATAAACCAATTCAATAACTATTATTCCCCAAAATCTGGAAGTCATCATCACTCCATCCTTAGAAACTACATGCCCTAAGAAGGACACTGCATCTAGCCAAAACTCACACTTAGAGAACTTGGCATAAAGCTTTTTCTCCCTCAACATTTCCAATACCATTCTCAAATGCTACTCATGTTCCTCCTTACTTTTAGAGTATATCAGTATATCATCAATAAATACGATTACAAAGAAATCCAAGTATGTCTTAAAAATCCCGTTCATCAAACTCATGAATGCAGCAGGGGCATTCGTAAGACCAAAAGACATCGCTACAAATTCGTAATGCCCATACCTGGTTCTAAAAGCAGTCTTTGGCACATCCGTTGCCCGTATTTTCAATTGATGATAACCGGATCTCAAGTCAATCTTAGAGAAGACACAAGCACCTTGTAACTGATCGAACAAGTCATCAATGCGAGGAAGAGGATACTTGTTCTTAATAGTAACCTTGTTCAACTGCCGGTAGTCTATGCACATCCGAAAACTCCCATCCTTCTTCTTTACAAACAAAACCGGAGCACCCCAAGGAGATGCACTTGGTCTAATGAAGCCTTTGCTCAACAACTCTTGAAGTTGAGCCTTTAATTCTCTTAATTCGGCGGGAGCCATTCTATAAGGGGGTATAGAAATGGGGTGAGTACCCGGTATAAGATCAATACAGAAGTCAATATCCCTATCCGGTGGCATACCAGAAAGATCTGCAGGGAACACATCACAAAACTCACGGACTACAGAAACTGACTCAATCGAGGGTACTTGGGTAGTGTCATCCTTGAGATGTGCCAAGAAAGCTAAACACCCTTTACTAACCATTTTCTTAGCACGAAGAAAGGAGATGATACGCACCGGATTGGAAGTGTAGTCACCCTCCCACACTAACGGATCTGTCCCAGGCTTGGCTAACGTCACCGTTTTAGCATTACAATCCAAGATCGCAAATTGCGGAGAAAGCCAAGTCATACCCAGAATTACATCAAAATCAACCATTTCTAAGATAACCAAATCTACATAAGTGTTGCTCCCCACAAAGTTCACCAAACAAGACCTATATACCTTTTCAACTACCACAGACTCACCCACCGGAGTAGAAACACGAATAGGCATATCAAGTAATTCACAATGTAAATTTAGACCATTAGCAAATGAGGAAGATACACAAGAAAATGTGGATCCAGGATCAAACAATACAGAAGCCATGCAATCACAAACCAGAAGATTACCTGTGATAACAACATCAGATGTCTCCGCCTCCGATCTCCCAGGGAAAGCATAACAATGGGCCCTTTCGTTTGTTTGTCCGTTGCCCCTACCATGTTGTGATGTAGTGGCTCCGTTTTGCCCATCACCCCGGCCGTTTTGGTGACCACCATTACCTCGACCACCACGTCCTCCAGCATATCGGCCTTTACAATGACCACCTCTACCTCTAGCTATTGGGGGTCTATAACTCTGTTTGGGACAATTCCTCCTAATATGTCCAGTCTCCCCACATCCATAACACTCTCTAGAGTCAAGCATAGGTCTCTCAGAGAAGTGTTGACCGGTCTGAGGTGGACCCCCAACTACGGTCTGTAGTGAAGACTGAATGGGTCGAACTGAGTAACCTCCGGAACTCTGTCCTCTAGAGTAGGAACCATTAAACTCACCTCCCTTTCGAAACCTTTTTGATGTCGATGTCGAGATGAAGTCATCGGGCTTCACTCCTTCCACCTCTATCACGAAGTCTACCACTTCTTGGAAGGATTTTGCCGTAGCCGCTTCCTGTAAGGCCGAAATCCGCAACTCTGACCTCAACCCCTTCACAAACCGGCGAATCCGCTCTTGTGGACTGAAACAAAGTTGAGTGGCATACCTGGATAATGCATGAAACTTAGCCTCATATGCATTGAACGACATACTACCTTGCTCTAGGCTCAGGAAGTCATCCCTTTTCCTATCCCTCAAAGTCCGGGGGATATACTTCTCCATAAACAAGCTAGAGAATGAGGCCCAAGTCATAGGTGGTGCCTCTGTTGGTTGACACTCAACATGTGACCGCCACCACATTTTGGCGTTCCCTTGAAACTGATAACTCACGAACTCAACACCAAACCGTTCTACTATACCCATCTTGTGTAGTAGCTCATGACAGTCAATCAGAAAATCGTAAGCATCCTCAGATTCAACACCCTTGAAGACTGGAGGTTTCAATTTCAAGAACTTACTGAAAAGTTCATGCTGATCATTTGTCATTATAGGCCCAGTGGTCAGACGTGGAAATGTGCCTATTTCCAATGAGGCATCCATGCGGGGAGCCATAGTAGTCGCATGTTGTACCTCTGTAACCGGAGGTGTTGGTGCAGATAACACTGGAGGTGCCTGACCCTGATCAGATAACCCGCTAAGATAAGCAAGAACCTGATTGATCATCTCTGGGGTAGGTTGAGGTGGCAATTCCTCATTTTGCTCTTGTTCATTTTCCCCTTCCTCACCCTCTCTTACTACCTCCTCAGTCGGTGAAGGAGTCACCGCCCTAGCATCAGATGGGCTAGGTGCTCGTCCTCTCCCTCTAGAGGACGTCCTCCCACGACCTCTACCACGGCCTCTTGCCACTGCTCTTCCTCGAGCCACAGCCGCAGTGGCTGGCTCAAACGTTTCTTGTCTTGCTGGTGTTGGTGTTGGCGCAGTCGTTGCTCTAGTTCTAACCATCTGCGAAATAGAGTGAAGATGGTCAGAAACCAATTTGTATCACCTAGATACCAATTTGATTCAAGTAGTAGCACGAAAGAAAGAAAGAGAGAATGGAATTTTCCTAAAGTCTTATAGCCTCTCAAAGAAAAGTAAAGGCGTCCCCCTACCGTTCCTTAAGACTCCACTAGACTCGTTCTTGTGTGATGAGACCAACGAACCTAATGCTCTGATACCAAGTTTGTCACGACCCAAATCGGGGCCGCGACTGGCACCCACATTTACCCTCCTATGTGAGCGAACCAACCCATATAAACCTTAACGTTTTCAATGTATAACAACAGAAAATAATGCGGAAGACTTAAACTCATTATCATAAACCAATTCAATAACTATTATTCCCCAAAATCTGGAAGTCATCATCACAAGAACATCTATGATCAAATTACTAACTAAAAATGTCTAAGAAGCTAAAAATACATAAGAAGCTAGTCCATGCCGGAAGTTCAAGGCATCAAGACTTGAACAAGAAGATCCAGTCCAAGCTAGAAGCATTAGCTCACCCTGAATTTCCGATGTAGTAACGACTGGCTTGAATTACTGTTGAGTTGAAGACGACGTCACGTTTGCTGTACTCCACAAATAACAAAGAAGAAAACATAAAAGTAGGGGGTCAGTACAAAACACGGGTACTGAGTAGATATCATAGGCCAACTCAAAATAGAAAACAATATATAACAAGTAATATCATAAAATCAACTATGATACTCAACATGTAACAACAGCAAGTGTTATATCATTAACAATTACCGTCAAGTTCACACATGAGGACTCAAGCCTCAATACCATACTCATTTAGGAATAATGTTCATTAGATTGAGTATATTAACATCTTTCAAGATTCATTATCTTTATTTCTCTTGTGTCGGTACGTGACACTCCGCTCCCTCATACTCTTTAATCCTCTTGTGTCGGTACGTGACACTCCGATCCCCTTCTACTATGTGTCGGAACGTGACACTTCGATCCCCTAAATCTACGTGTCAGTTAGTGACACCCGATCCCCTAAATCTACGTGTCGGTTCATGACACCCAATCCCCTAAATCTACGTGTCGGTTTGTGACACCCGATCCCCTAAATCTACGTGTCGGTTCGTGACACCCGATCCCCTAAATCTACGTGTCAGTTCGTGACACCCGATCCCCTAAATCAACGTGTCGGTTCGTGAAACCCGACCCCTTAATTCTATGTGTCGGAACGTGACACTCCGATCCCCTAATCTCCTTCTATCAATTCATCAAGCCTTCTTTCTTACCAAGGCATCATCATTCTCATTACTTTAGTTTATCAAGCCTTCTCTCATACCAAGGCATCATCATTAACAAGAGATTAGGTTTTTATCAAGATTTTGGATTCAATAACTTCATCATGCTTAATATAATCACAATTATATAATCACATTCATGCAAGCATGCAATTAAGCACATAGCAGGGTTTACAATATTATCAATACATATCATTCGCTATTAAGAGTTTACTACGAATAGCATGAAAACCATAACCTACCTCCACCGAAGATTAGTGATCAAGCAAGAAATTCTCAAAGCTTTTGTTCCTTGTTCTCGTTCGATCCTCTCTCTCCCTTCTTGTTCTTTCTATTTTCTTTATTCAAACCCTCTTTCTTTTACCCTAATTAGCATGTAATTTAAGAATAAAAGATGGCAATAATAACCCACTAATTAACTTAAGGTTACCTCTTTTAACCCCCATGTAATTAGACTTATTAACCTTAACCCTCTAACTTTATAATTAAAGTAGGAATAGTCCAAAATGTCCCTTAAAACGTGTAAAGAAATCCGACCTGCATCGGGATTGCGCAACGCGACGTTCGGCCGTGCTGCGACGGTCGTCCGCAGTCGTCGCAAGGTTCAGAGATCGGATTTCCATCGAAGACCTGTGACGGTCCGTCACGCCTGTGACGGTCCGTCCTGCCATTCTGTCACGAAGTTCAGAGAGTCGATTTTCAGTACCCAATTTCAGAATTTCTAAGTGTTTTGAAACGAGACCCTGCGACGGTCCGTCGTGACCATGACGGTCTGTCGTGAGTTCCGTCGTCTCAGCCAGTTTTCCAGAAATAAAAATCTGCTGCTCAAAACGACTAAACAGGTCGTTATACTCAACATCTAGATCCCACATAGATTTGTTCCCAATGTATAGTTCAGCAGTATCAGTAGTGAGTCCTTATTCTTTGAGGACGATTGACATGTAATTTTTGTATTTTCAGTCTTTTAGTTTAAGCTGCTAGAGTTAGTTGGGGAATGTCCCAACATCTCTTGTCATTTTTTTCTAACATAGTTAGATTCGGTTTTTAGTAAAGTTTGACCCTTTAATTTTCAATAAACTCAATAATTAAATATCAAGACTTAAAATAGGTATTCCCCATTATATCATTGTATGCTATGTTATAAGCTTCCACACAATATGTCTATTTTTTTAAAAAATCATTAATTATGGTTATGATATGTTTGCAGGGTTAGCTTGAGGACATTCATGATCTTAGGTCCCGTGTTAACGTCCAGATAGTATTGAAAATTATAGAAAGTAGGAAATATTTTGAGTTTGGAGAGAACACAGACCTTTGTGAAGAACACTTTCTAGCTTTTGGCCCAAACAAAAGGTAATTCTACACCAAACTCAACTTTCGAGAACTAACAAAACCATTAGAACTTAATTTCAAGTCCATTTACTAAAGTTACATACAGGCAAATTTAACAAGCCATGGATTCATACTTTTAAGTCATACATATCTATATTTAACATTACTTAATCTAATCCAGTAATATCAAGAGCTCAACATATGTATAGATATGACTAATCTAACACTTCAACTGAAATAATAACACTTCAAGAACACAAGTAAACCAAATCACAAACAAGCTCTAATGTCTGGAAAATATTACAAACTCTTAAAATTTACTAGAAGTTTTCAAAAAAAAGTTACCATTTATATACACAAATCGAGTTTCTATTGGAATAAAATCAACACACTTAGAACTACAAATTTTCTTTTAAAACAACAATTTATGTACATTTTTTTTTAAAAAAAGAATCTTCAATAAACCCAGAAAAAGAGATAGCTCAAAAACAACTGTGAAGATTCACAATCGACATATTTAAAATAAATAGACGTTAACATGAGTGGCACCTTACAAGCTTTGAGAAGCTTCAAAACTTTAATAAGATCAAAATCTTGTAGTGATAATAAAATATGTTGGGTATGTAGCAAGAATTGATGGGAAATAAATAGAGGGAAGGAGAGGAATTTGAAAGGTTTAGAACTTGAAAGGTTGGGAACTTGAAAAGTCCTCTAATGCTTTATTGAAAAAGGCAATAGTCCCTCATCGGTAATGGAAAGGAAAATAGGAGAGTTTAAATAAATAAACACTCCTATTAATTGTTAAAAGGGTTGGAAAGAGGACCCCCTCGCCGTCGTTGCCGCCGCCGCCGCTCGCCGCTTCGGCTTTGGCTTTGGCTTTGGCTTTGGCTTTGGCAAATGATCGATCGAGAGATAATTTTTTGGACAAAATTTATTTTAATTATCTATTAATTAATTTAAATGGCCAAATTATTTTCAATAAATTAGTTGATAACCGAAATGTTTTCAACTTTTTAGTTAAAACCCGACCCGACTCGGATCCGCGAGTGACCCGCTTTAAATTTCATTATATTCAAAATTTTCGCCATGACTGTTCTGAAAGGTTGCAACTTTCAGGAACAGTCAATACCATTTGAAAGTTTGCAACCTTTCATTAATGGTCGTGTTAATTCTGAAAGGGTTGCAACCTTTCAGAATATATTCTTGCCTATAAATACCATTCAGTCTTCAGAATATTTCCAACGAATTTTCTGATCTTCCTTCTTCTTAAAATCACATTTTTTCTTCGTGTACTTTCCTGCTGTGGATTGATTCGCTGACAGTAGAGTTTTTGGTATCTATACTCTCATCGATTAAAATCATTTTACCCTGGAGGTTATATTCCAAATCAAACCTCGGATACTAGAGGGGAATAATTTCCTTAAGGGGACACTGTGAATTCAGTGGACTTGATTTTCTTCCGAAAATTTCAATAAGAGTATTCCAGATTCTGGTACGTTTTTACAGATTAAATTATTTTATCTCTGTTCATCTTATTTACTGGTTATAAAAATTCTCAGATACTTCGTGTTTCTGAAAGATTTATTAGAACCAGTAATTTCTGATTTTCTTAACACAGATTGGCAACAATCTTAAGGAAATTATTAAATCTGTGTTTCTGGTGGAGACAAAAATCTTTGTGATTTTATACTCCTTTAAGTCTGCAATTATAATTTATTGCTTACTTATATTGTATCAGTTTTGTTTATCAGAAATGGAAAATACTGGTGTGACAGTGGCTGTTGCTGCACCAACCCGACCTCTTGTATCACAAGCAGAGAAACCGGGTAAATTCACAGGTGTGAATTTCAAAGGATGGCAGCAACGAGTATTTTTCTGGCTTACCACTCTTGGTCTGCAGAAATTTACAAATGAAGATACTCCAGTCCCTGCTGATGATATGCCAGACAGGGAAAAATTTATGATTGTAGAAGCATGGAAACAGTCAGACTTCCTATGTAAAGGTTACATTTTGAGTGCTTTAGAGGATGACTTATATAATGTCTATAGTGCAATAACAACTTCAAAAGAGTTGTGGAATGCACTTGAGAAGAAATATAAGACAGAAGATGCATGCTTGAAAAAGTTTGTGGTCGCAAAGTTTTTAGACTATAAAATGGCAGATAGTAAAACTGTTGGATCACAAGTGCAGGAACTTCAACTTATTCTCCATGATCTGATTGCTGAAGATATGGTAGTAAATGAAGCTTTTCAAGTGGCTGCAATGATCGAGAAGTTGCCTCCTTCGTGGAATGACTTCAAGAATTATCTAAAGCACAAGCGTAAAGAAATGAAGCTTGAAGATCTTGTGATTCGTCTCAAGATTGAGGAAGATAACGAAATCTTTGAAAAGAAGTCGCGTAAGAGTTCAACAATCATTGGAGTTAATATTGTTGAAGAAGCTCCTACCAAAGACAAAAGAGAAAGAAGTCCAACGGGCAGAAGTCAGAACAGGCCAAGAAGAAATTCAAAGGCAACTGTTATAATTGTGGCAAGGCTGGTCATAGATCTTCTGATTGTCATGCTCCAAGAAAGGACAAAAACAAAGGCAAAGGCAAAAGTCAAGCAAACATCGTGGAAAAGATGGAAGATGCAGATGACTTGTGTGCAATGATATCAGAATGTAACTTAGTTGGAAATCCCAAGGAGTGGTTTCTCGACTCAGGTGCTACTAGACATATTTGCTCGCAAAGAAGCCTTTGCAACGCATACACTCTGCTGAGTACGATGAAGATTTATTCATGGGAAACACAAAGAACGGCAAGGATTGCGAGAACCGCAAAGTAATGTTAAAAATGACATCCGGCAAAGTGTTGACTTTAAACAATGTTCTGCATGTCCCTACTATTAGGAAGAATTTAGTTTCGCTGCACTACTCGTTAAGAACGGGTTTAAGTGTGTCCTAGTTAGTGATAAAGTTGTAATAAGTAAGAATGAAATGTACATAGGAAAGGGCTATCTCAATGAGGGTCTTTTCAAACTAAATGTAATGGTTATTGATGATCAATAAAAATTCTGCTCATTTACTTATTGGAGTTAAATGATTTATGGCATGCCCGTTTGGGACATGTTAATTACAAAGCCTTGCGAAAATTGGTTAGTTTAGAAGTATTGCCTGATTTTAAATGCGATAAGTCGAAATGTGAAATTTGTGTGGAAAGTAAGTTTGTTAAACATCCTTACAAGTCTGTTGAAAGAAATTCTAAAACTTTAGACTTAATTCACACAGATATATGCGATATGAAGTCAACACCATCTCGTGGTGGGAAAAAGTATTTTATAACTTTTATTGATGACTGCACTCGATTTTGTTATGTATACTTGCTTAATAGTAAGGATGAAGCAATTGATGCATTTAAGCAATACAAAAATGAAGTGGAAAACCAATTGAATCTAAAGATAAAAATGATTCGGAGTGATAGGGGTGGAGAATATGAATCTCCTTTTGCATAGATATGTTTGGAATATGGTATTATTCATCAAACTATGGCACCTTATACACCACAGTCAAATGGTTTGGCAGAACGGAAGAACAGAACATTAAAGGAAATGATGAATGCCTTAATGATCAATTCTGGTTCACCGCGAAATCTTTGGGGGGAAGCCATTCTTACAGCTAATAAAATACTCAATAGAGTACCCCATCGAAAAACACAATCAATTCCATATGAGTTGTGGAAAGGAAGAAAACCCAACTTGAAATATTTTAAAGTGTGGGGGTGTTTAGCCAAGGTAGAGGTTCCTTTACCTAAGAGGGTTAAAATTGGACCCAAAACAATAGATTGTGTCTTTATTGGATATGCTGTGAATAGTAAAGCCTGTCGATTTTTGGTTCACAAATCTGATAATCCTGAGATTCATGTTAATACGATAATTGAATCAGATAATGCAGAATTTTTTGAAAACATTTATCCGTATAAAACTGAAAGTGAGTCAACAAGTGAAAGATCTAAACGACCACGAGAAGAATCAATGGAAAATATTCTAACTAGTGAGGAACCTAGGCGAAGTACTCGACAACGAAAATCTGTTTCTTTCGGACCAGATTTTGTAGCACTATTGCTTGAAAATGAGCCTCAAACATTTAAAGCAGCTATGTCTTCGTCAGAGTCAACTTATTGGAAAGAAGCAGTCAATAGTGAGATTGAATCAATTTTAAGCAATCACACTTGGGAATTGACTGATCTTCCGCCAGGAAATAAACCTTTAGGATCAAAATGGATCTTTAAAAGGAAAATGAAACCTGATGGGACTATTGACAAATACAAGGTTAGGCGGTAGTCAAAGTGCATGCATAAAAGGAAGGTCTGGACTACTTTGACACATATTCTCCAGTAACAAGGATAACATCAATTAGGATGTTAATAGCACTTGCAGCAGTCCATGATCTTAAAATCCACCAAATGGATGTAAAGACAGCCTTCTTAAATGGAGAGTTAGAGGAAGAAATTTACATGGAACAACCTCAAGGGTTTATAGTTCTGGTAAAGAAAAGAAAGTGTGCAGACTTGTGAAGTCACTTTATGGACTCAAGCAAGCACCCAAACAATGGCATGCTAAATTTGATCAAGTAATGTTGACAAATGGATTCAAGATTAACGAATGTGATAAATGTGTTTACATCAAAAATGTTATGAATCATGAAGTCATTGTTTGTTTGTATGTTGATGACATGTTAATAATGAGTAAAGAAATTGATGATATAAATGCTATTAAGCGCATGTTGTCCAACAAGTTCGATATGAAAGACTTAGGAGTTGCTGATTTGATCTTAAGGGTCAGGATTATCAAAACTCCCCAGGGACTAGCATTATCTCAATCTCATTATATTGAAAAAGTATTGGATAAGTTCAATTACTTGAATTTCAATGTAGTCAAAACTCCAATTGATTTAAGTTGTACATTTAAAAAGAATGAAGGTCAAAGTGACTCTCAATTGGAATATGCCAGTGTTGGGAAGTTTGATGTATATTATGAATTGCACACGACCAGATATAGCATGTGCTATTAGTAAACTGAGTCGGTACACTAGTAATCCGAATCAAACTCACTGGATGGCTATGAAACGTGTGTTGGGTTATCTAAAATGGACACAACATTATGCTTTGCATTATAATAAATATCCTGCTGTGATTGAAGGATATAGTGATGCAAATTGGATCACCGGGTCAAATGATGTAAAATCCACGAGTGGTTATGTATTCATACTTGGTGGAGGAGCTGGCTCTTGGAAACCTTCCAGACAGCCATGGATTGCTCGCTCCACAATGGAATTCAATTCATTGCTTTGGATAAAGTGGTGAAGAAGCGAGAATGGCTCAGGAATTTCCTAGAGGATATTCCATTCTCGCCCAAACTTTGTCGGACCAATTTGCATACATTGCGATAGTCAAGCAGCAATAGGTAGGGCAGGGAGCGTTATGTACAACGGGAAGTCTCGTCATATACGACGTAGACATAACACCATAAGACAACTGCTCTCTAGTGGAATTATCACAATTGACTATGTAAAGTCAAGCGATAATGTGTCAGATCCACTAACGAAAGGCCTAGTGAGAGAGGCAGTTGAAAGATCATCTAAGGGAATGGGTTTACGGCTTAGGACAAGTCAGCATGACGGTAACTCTATCTAGCAGACTGGAGATCCCAAGAGCTAGATTCAAGGAGAAAAACAAAGTTGTGGCTGACGGTTCGACATTGTCAAATAACTCAATCCATTCTCATGATGAAGACAATGTTCAGGAAAAGGTTAAGACTTTAAGGCTTGTTAATGAGGTAATAAAGCTTAAAGTTTTTAATGATTTGCTAAGTTTGGTAGATTTGACCAAATAGTGTATCTACGAGATGACACGGTTAGAAATCACCTATGTGAGTGTGAAGTGGAAGCCGCTTCAAAGAGAATTTATGTCAAAAGCCTATTCTCTATACACTCATGAAACCAGGAGGTGTTCATGGCTGAAACGAACACAACCGTAAGAATCATAAACAGTAAAGGGTTAATTGTGTGACATATGGTTGTCTAGGTATACACCAAAGTTCGACGGTTCAAAGATATCACATCTACCGATTGACCGAGTATATCCGACATATGTTCACTACGGAAAGTCCAAGGGGAAACCTACTTATCCAGATGCAATTAATCCTTGCTTGTAAAGTACACAATTGTCCGTGCATTCCTATGTTATAACTATTCCCCATCAATGTGGGGGATTGTTGGGTATGTAGCAAGAATTGATGGGAAATAAATAGAGGGAAGGAGAGGAATTTGAAAGGTTTAGAACTTGAAAGGTTGGGAACTTGAAAAGTCCTCTAATGCTTTATTGAAAAAGGCAATAGTCCCTCATCGGTAATGGAAAGGAAAATAGGAGAGTTTAAATAAATAAACACTCCTATTAATTGTTAAAAGGGTTGGAAAGAGGGACCCCTCGCCGTCGTCGCCGCCGCCGCTTCGCCGGCTTCGGCTTTGGCTTTGGCTTTGGCTTTGGCAAATGATCGATCGAGAGATAATTTTTTGGACAAAATTTATTTTAATTATCTATTAATTAATTTAAATGGCCAAAAATTATTTTCAATAAATTAGTTGATAACCGAAATGTTTTCAACTTTTTAGTTAAAACCCGACCCGACTCGGATCCGCGAGTGACCCGTTTTAAATTCTGTTATATTCAAAATTTTCCGCCATGACTGTTCTGAAAGGTTGCAACTTTCAGGAACAGTCAATACCATTTGAAAGTTTGCAACCTTTCATTAATGGTCGTGTTAATTCTGAAAGGGTTGCAACCTTTCAGAATATATTCTTGCCTATAAATACCATTCAGTCTTCAGAATATTTCCAACGAATTTTCTGATCTTCCTTCTTCTTAAAATCACATTTTTTCTTCGTGTACTTTCCTGCTGTGGATTGATTCGCTGACAGTAGAGTTTTTGGTATCTATACTCTACTGATTAAAATCATTTTACCCTGGGAGGTTATATTCCAAATCAAACCTCGGATACTAGAGGGGAATAATTTCCTTAAGGGGACACTGTGAATTCAGTGGACTTGATTTTCTTCCGAAAATTTCAATAAGAGTATTCCAGATTCTGGTACGTTTTTACAGATTAAATTATTTTATCTCTGTTCATCTTATTTACTGGTTATAAAAATTCTCAGATACTTCGTGTTTCTGAAAGATTTATTAGAACCAGTAATTTCTGATTTTCTTAACACAGATTGGCAACAAAATATCCAACCTTCCTTCTTAAAACCTTTCAGCAACTTCTGTTTTTTTTAGATTTTCGAGAACCTTTTGCCTTAAACTTCAAAATACTTCAATCTGCTACAGATTTATGAATGGGCTAAATAAATACAAGTAAGACTTGGGGAAAAAATATTCTATGAAATTCGAAGCGATTTGACAAATTTGAGTGTGACAATTTGAAGAATTTCTATGAAAAGTTGAGTTAATGGACAGAAATGAAGAGGAAACTTGAGAAGAGGAGTGTTTGAGAAAAAAGGTTGAGCTAATGGAGAGAAAGAGTTGTGTGTACTTTTTTATCTGATTTTTTCCTTTATTTTCTTTTTAAATTTTTATGTATGTTAAATTAAATTGACTTATTTGGAGCGTCCATGTCACCACAAATTTCATTTAGATTCTACAAATTAGATGTTACGACTGAAGAATATGGAGCAAAAATTTTGGTATTAGCGGGAAGAAATAATTGAGAATTAGCAACAACTATTAGCAGAAAATTAGCATAACTTGCCACTAAATGTTTATCTATTGCGACGCTTTCATATGTCGTCTCTGGATATATAACTTTTGTAGCAACAAATAGGTTTGCCACTAAATATTGCTTGTATTTGATAAATTGATGTTAAATCCAAAGTGGATTTACTTGTAATTTCTTAATTTCATATAACCCTTTACTTAATTCACAAAAAATATTTTTTTTTGGCTTTTTGTGATGGGTGACTAAAATTACAAGATCTAGGGGGTAGAATTATGGGGTCGGGTGTTGATTTAATGTATTATATATTGTGTTTTGATTTGTGTTGTTGATGTTCATACATTGATTTGGGCTAATTCGCATTAGGTGAACCCCAAGACAAAGGGCTAAAATTATGGGGTTGGATGTTCATAGATGTGTTTGGGTAATTAACAAGAGGTCAACCCTATGTTCTTGGGTGCAACTATGGGGATTGAGTTTTGATTTAATGTAGTGCATATTGTGTTATGTTTCGTATCGTTGATGTTTATACATAATTATCGACTAATTAACATAAGTTAATTTACAGTTTAAGGTTGCTAACATAGAAGAAGATTAGCCACTACGTCATGAATTTGAGTTAATTAACATCGGTTAACTTTTGCCAATTTGTTGGTATTCTTACATTAATTTGGGCTAATTAACATCATGAATTGGGTATTTGGGTCGTAATAGATGGTCGAGACAAGATTAGCCACTACGCCAACTTTTTTTCTCAAAAACACTTTCATCTTCTCCCCTCAATGGATATTCTTTAAGCTTTTGTGACTCTTTCTTCAATTCGATCTATACTCGTAATTCCATGGTGTTTCGTGTAATATCGGCATAAAATTGTCATAATTAAAATCAAAAGAATTCAAGGAAGTATCAACATTTTATTGGCTTGAAATTAAGTGAATGAATCCGTTGAAATCAATGTATGTTGTAATAACCACCCCCTTCATAAAATAATGTACAAAAATATTTTGTGCTATCTTACTCTCCGCTATGATGAATCAACACTATCAGAGATGCCACCATCTATTTGTTGATGTTTTTAGTAGAACCTGGTTGATTTTTATATTAAATACATGAATTTTTATGAATTGATGGAGTTTATGGATACTGAATCACTAATCATCTATGGGGAGTTTATATGGTTTCCCACGTTTCGTTTTTAATGATGTGTGTGACATTTAGTTTCACAAGAAATGTTTTTTCTAAAAAAACCTATTAGCATGCCATCGGTTAATATGAGCTAATTTGTGATCTTCTTTTATCTAATAAATGTTTTTTTTAATTATGGGCTGTTTTTTTGCTAATTTTCCATAACAGTTATATATGTATATGCCATTTATTCCAAAAGAACCCCTAAAATCAATGGCCCAAATGTTGCAGCTGAAACATCAACCCATCCGTCCTCTTCACAATCACTACTACCCACTTTATCCCCTCCCCCCAAAGTTCATTTGGGTTGTTTACGGTTTTATCCCCTCCCATAAAACGCCATTTAGATGGTTTAGGTCTTTATCCCCTCCCCTAAAGTCCCTCATAATTCACAAGTCGTCGGAGTATCTCTCTCCCTCTCTCTTTTTCTCCCCTTTCCGTCTTTTTTCAAAAAATCTTCATTGTTCTTTAGCTATGGATAGAGGTTCTCACTCTTTATTCGTGATATGGCTATGCAAATCATTTGAAGACTGTCGAGTCCATCAAAAAATCTTAACATTTGATCTCTAATGGTTATCTTTGACCGTTTTCAAAATAGGACATTAAAATCTAATTCAATATTTCAAGAACTCTAATTTCAACTATAAATTCTTATTTTATCAAGTTCGTTTTCAGCGTTTTGAGCTACTCTTTACATTTAATATGTTGGAATCTCCTCTCCAAATCAAAACATTGGTATAACTTTTCTTTGGATTAATTGTGTTTTTTTGTTTGTGAGTAAAGTCAGATTTCATTAGATCTTGAACCTCGTCATGGTTCACTGCCATACAAAAAGGTCAGTGTCAATATTTCGTTCTTTCTTCAATACGTAGTCGTTTTTACGTATTTGTGTTGTTTATTAAAATTACTCATGTAATGCAAGTTGATGAATTATAAATTTAAACATACAACATATTATGTATCTTTTTCTTTATCAGAAGTTACATTCTATCTTCAACTAATCACTTTTGTATATAAAATTCATGTATTTCTTTTTTTTTTATGTCATTTGTGTATCTAACTTGAATGATATTTGGACTTAGTTAAGATTACTCTCTCAATAAATTTTTTTATTTCAACTAGAAACAAACATTTCTTTAAATATAATAAGAATGTTTTCTTTGAATCTTATTTATAATCAAGATGTATGTTTGACTAGTATGAATGATACTTTAATCAGAAAAAAAAAACATGACTCACCTTGTTCATTTTCCTTTAATTTATATTTTCATGTACGATGTCATTTATATATATAGCTCGAAGCCACTACCTATTTACTTTTAAAAAAATCAAAACTATACTTTACCACATTTTGATATGGTTCGGTCTTGTTGCTCCATATTAATTCATATTGTTTCATTTGCCTATATCATATTTTTATATTTTATTTCTACACATACATTTAGGGACAAAATGGAGTCTTGATTCAAGAATCTTGAAAAAAAGTCGAGTCTGATAGATCCGACATTAAATCAAACCTGCACATGGAGTCACTATGACATTTTACACAATCTGAAACAGCAAGCAAAATAAACGGTACTCATATATATTCAGTCATGGCTATTTATATTTTTAGTATTTATTTTCTTGCTTAGTTTTCTTTACATGTTAAACTAGCTTGTGTGATTTGAATGCGTCTTGTTCTTGTATTCACAATCTCTAATGTAATAAACGGTTGTAGTCGCGGTATCTTTTAATAATTTTTTTAAAAAGTTTTAAAATGAAATCAACATTCTATTTCATAACCAAGTTTTACATGCTTGCCTTCTAAAAGCTTACAGACCTTGAGAATCATTTTTTTAAAACACATGACTATTTTCTTTCAATTGAAAACAAATGGGTGCAACTATTTTTTCAAATATTTCATTTAATTTATAAGCTTTTAAAGTTATTTGTTCCATTCTTAAAATTTGGAAAGATTATTACTTTTTTCACATCTTTCTAAGGCTAAATTTGTATCTAATTACACATTATTTTTGGTCAAGACATGTAACATATTCACCTTTTAGTAAATGTTTTGGTACAAATAAAGGATGGTTTGACTTATTATTTTGTTATTTTATAAACTTAATATGTCTGTAAATGATGCTTAGTCTTGTCCCTTTAGGATAACTTGAACCCTTATTTAGAATCACATAAGTTAAGTACACCATAAATTGAAGTTAATTTTAGCTTAAGTTAACTAAATATTTAAGTGACTTAATTTACCTAAAAAATAATTAGGTGGTGACTCCCTTAGTTAAATAATTTAGGAATCATCGATTGTGCACTATTTGACATGAGTTAAAAAGGGGTATTACAATAAGCTTATCTCGAACATCTCGAGATCCAAACCAAAGGTTATTCTAGAACAAACTCAATCGTTATTCCAGAGCTAACTAGAGTAATGAAATTCTCATCCGAGCGCTTTCACCAAGAATATTGACTGAAGTCAAACATTGGCAAAAACATTTAAATCAAATTTATAATGACAGAAACTCAAACCGAGGCCCTCAGAACTAGAACTAATCATTCTACTAGATCAATATGGACCTTCCAGAGCTTTCAATTTTCAATCAACTCTTTCACTTAAAAAGCCTTTCAAATGGAAAAGTTGCTCAAAACTCTCCCGACCACCTCAGGAAGCATCCCACTCAATCAAGGAAGATAGAAAAGCTTCTTGAAAGCTCTGGGTAGGGGAAAAACAGAACAAACATGCAAGAAAATATATTTTACCATGAGGGTCATTAAAAGAATATAATAGAGGAAATAGAAGGAATATTGAAGAATATATATGACAAAAGATATATCTATTTCTTTCGGTTGTCGAGCTTTTGATCAAAATAGGAGAACAAGGAGAAATAAAAATATATACTGAACCATATGTAAATGCAAATCAAGTTTAGTACAAGTAAAAATGGAGGGAGATTGGAAAATAAAAATTCATGAGTTCACCATAGTCTTTAAATCCAAAAGTTGCTCCACACAAGGCATATCTTAATGGATGGAAGTTGTACTATGATAACCAAGGTGTAGAAGTGTACTAGGAATACAAATAAGTGGTACTCATTAGGCATAGGACGACGGGGCTCAAAAGGTAAATAAAGTATAGATTATGGGAAAGTAAAACCAGTAAAGTATAAGAAGAAAAAGAAGAGATTTTGGACAATTGCCATAATTAGAGATAAAGGATAAGAATCCAACAATCAAGAGACATAAACAAAGGAACATAACAAGAGGTGTTATCCAAATAACCTATCCACTACAAAGTTTCATTATGGACACCAACCAACCAATGATACGTCAACATCCGTAATCACAACAACACCTCACTGTGAACAGGAGGCAAGTCTAACTAGGCTAAAACCAAAAGGAAAGAATATAAGTCTAAACCATTTATATAGATAATTATAAAATCAACACTGTACAACCCCCATAAGATTTGCTGGTGCAAACAACAATAAATTATACTTGTGATAGGGAATAAAAATGAATGTGAGTTATGTAATAAAAGCCTATGGATCCATACAACCAACTATGGATGTTATGTAGAAAATTTCTATTGTTGATTGGGATGTCCCTAATAAAAATTGCACTCAAAAGATATTTTGGAAGAACCCTTGAGTAATCTTTCATTTTTGATCATCCACACATATAAAAATACAATTAATTTTTCTCTATCAAATATGGTACTTAGGATACAAAATGACGTTTAGCTTTAATGAAATAATGTTGTCTCAAGCTTCGCCCATATCTAATATCTTCTTTCTAGTATGCTTATATAGTCTTCATGGCATTTCTCTGCTGTTTGATTCCTTCTGGATATTAATATGTTGATCACAAAAATAATAAAGGACTGTTCAACACAAACTTAAGGATAATATGAAAAATCAGAGTGGTGTTAGTGAATATCTAAAGTGATTGAAAGTTTCTTTTGCATTGATTAGTAGTTATCATGATCAATACTCTTAAGTGTTAACATTAATATGCTTTGAATTTAGTAACCTTCATGTCTATTGCCTTTTTCTGTTTAAATATAGAATCTTTGAATCTATTGAAATGCTGATATTATTAAATATGATCAAAGTACAAGGAAAGCTCTACATAACTATAAATGAAAAAAAATATTTATTGTGTAAATTATCTAATTACTTGATCCATTAATGTAAAGAAATATTTGTCGTGATTGGTACATTTTTTGCCACGTGACAGGGCAGTTCGGGATTTGAGAGGTGGAAAGAACTTCCAATAGAAATGTAGGGTAGGACTGAATAAGACAATTTCTATGTCTTTCTGTAAGTAATTCTAAGGTTATCTCCTGCCTAAAAATATGACCTTCCGTATACTTTAAATTCATCACTGAGTCCCATTCCTTACTAGCAAACACTTTATAATCTTATTCAATGACAGGTGTCATCAATCAAGCCCACAATTCTTTCTCATCATTGTGACATTTAACACATGGAATTTATATGAATTGGAACTTATTGCTTTAAGCTCAATTCCAGGATTAAGATAGAATGAGCTTCTAACATCTTAAATGTCTGTGTGGCCTATCAATTTTATATGTGGTCGTTGACAAACCACAATATATTTTCCTTTTATAAGAATCATGAATTCAGTACAAGTATATATCATTAAGGATCTAGATTAAAGGAAAACCTTCACAATTAACTCAAAATATTGTTCTTTCCCTTCATAAATATTGTGGTTCTAAGTTCTGGATTTGATAGTCAAACAATATATCAAATATAGTGATCTATGAATTTTATAATTGTCCCACATATATATGATAATTGGTGATAAATATGTCGTTAAAGTTTTTTTAAAATGTACGGAAATTATTGATATTGAAAAATAAAACTAAAGGAAATGATATTAAGGTACTTCTTCATTTCCATGGAAAACCTCTGCCGCCTAAAAAAACTCATAAAATTCTTACTCTAAATACAGATATGGAAACTTACACAATTTTCACCCTCAATACCCTAACTGTTGAAGCCCATAGACATTAAACCTTAAATACCCCAATTATTGATAAATCCTAAATTGGAGAGGGATTATTGAGATCTACACCACTAATCCATTATCAATTGATGATTTGATAACTAGTGATCATCTCTAGAGGACACAGATAAACCAAACATTTTCAAGTACTTGGAATTATTTGTGCAGATCAAAGTAAACGACTGATATTTATATAAGTTCATTCATTTTTCATCCAAATCTGAGTGGACATTGAAAGTATCCTTTCATGGTTTCAATAGATGGAGAAATCAACAAATAAGTTGGAAAGAATAGGTTCAACATTGAAAGTCTCCTTTCATGATTTCAATGGATGGAGGGATCAACCAATAAGATGGATAGAATAGGTTTAAACGATGGAGTCTATCCATAACCATATATGAAAAGCTACATGTATTTATGGATCTATCAAGATGTCAAATTTAATTTTTCCAGAAAGATCAAGATTTGATTTTTGTGTTGGTTGAAAGGTGAAGTTGTGAGACTTACAATTTTAGGTTTACATGGGTGAAACTACTATTACTCTTGAATATATGTTTATTTTAGAGGCTTAGCTATTTTGAGTAACATTGTTTTGTGCCCCCCTTCAATCCCTTGGGTTGGCAGAGATTCAAGAAAATCTTGAAAGTGCGCAAATAAGGCTTATCAGATTGAAGACCAATTTGATTGTTATTCTTCAGCTTGATAAGCTCCCTTTGCGTATTTTCAAGATTTTCTCAATCTCTACTAACTAAGGGGATTGAAGATGGTACAAAACAAAGTCACCCAAAATACAAAAGCCTTCCAAAATAATCATATCATCAAGAGTAACAGTAGCTTCACATACATAAACACAAAAATGTTAGTCTCACGACTCTACCTTTCTACCAACCAAAAAATCAAATGTTGATCTGTTTGTACTGTACAACCTGAACTCTTGATGGCTCCATAAACCCATGAAACTTTCCATACAAGGTGATGAAAAGACTCAATTATTCAACTCGTTCTTTTAAATTTATTTTTTGATCCCTCTATTCATTGCAACCATGAAATCAGTCACTCAGATTCAAATTTATTTGTTGATCTCTTCTTTCATGAGTTTTTTCTGAACCCCAACACGACAAGTATTAAAGATCTTGGAGCATTCATTAATAAATTCTGTTGTGCAGATTTTTCCAACAAATGGCCTACTCCCTTACTTAGGTACTTCGAGAATTTGTCTCAATATGTCCTCATCTACATATAAGCTCTTGTATCCAACCCTGGATTTAATGTAACCATCCTCTGCAAATTTTATGTTGTAATAGAATTCTCTAACCTCTTCCTTATGTAGAACATGAGATTTTGTTTGAAACAAGTGACTCCATGACTGAATTTTCACAAGATCATACAAGGAGTCCATCCATGGCTTGTGGATGATATCAAGGTCAAAAACCCTTCCACCGAAAACAATATGTAAACACAGATTGCTGAGAATGGTCTGCTTGTTTACTGCATGGTTATCCTTTTTCCTTGTGGGAGCTATTATCGGTAAAGATGTTTGCTGAACATCAGGAGAGATATCTCTCTTTATCTTGGATGGCTCCCTTCTCTTTTGTAAATCTCTACCCTTCTCATTTTCAGAATCAACCTTCTTGGCCACATATGTTTTAGACTTTCATTAACTCTTTCCCTTACTATCCCTCTTCATTTGTTTTTCCCTTTTTTTTCAAAAACTTCTCCCACACCTTCATGAACAGAACCTTGAATGGAGACATCCATCATATCAGTAGTAGGCATCTCAAAGAGTGCATCACCAGATTTCTTTTTCCGGTGATTTTTTGCAGCAGTTGTTGCATTAGATTTCATAGCATCTCCCATCAATTTTTTTGAATCTAATCTAGAAAAGGACTTCTCTTAAGTTTATCTTCAATCAACTTCTCCTCTCTTTTTATGGATATAGGAACCATTTTCCTTTGAAAAAACCACATGAGAGGGTGATTACCTCATAAGTTTAGTAGAATACGATGAAGGGTAGCAACCAATCTCAAGAGTTTGGTCGAAACTATTTGAGAGACCCCAAGCAAGTCTACAACAAGATGTACTCCTTCTTCATTCATTACCCCTCACCTCATCTATGGTGATTTTCTATAACTAAGGTTTCACTGGCTTTGAGAATATCAGACTCAGACAACTTATTCTCGAGAATATCTCTCTCAAACAAATGGTCAGATATCATGGAAGAACAGGGAACAAGTTGATGTGAGGGTGCTGGGTTGTTGAGGTCAAAGGGAGACCAGTATTTACAGGACTTGTATCACTAATGTTAACTTGAGATGTGATCGACATTTTGAAAGGATACAGAGCATCAGAAGATGTGTAAAATTCCACTAGGTCAATTTCATTTAGTTAGTGTAGCATTTTCTTTGAACAATATGTAAATTGAGACATTTTGTTTGAGAAGAGAATAGGAAGAGTATCAAAGAGAAAGTGATATTGAGTGAGAGATAGGGATTTTGGCAAAAACTTAGAGAGAATGAGGTTTGAAAATCGGAGATTAAGTGCAAAAGGTCATATAAAAAGAACTTGAAATGATGTGTCAGATCCTTCAGTAGACGCATCGCTTGGACTTAAAACTATGTACAAAAGTCAGAAGGGACAATGACTAACACATGGAGATCTCAACAGTTCAAACAAAATGTAAAGAGTGGTAACCTTGAGAGGGACCAGGTCCTCCTCTGCATGTAAGATTTTATTCCTAAATGAAACTTATTCTTTGCTTGGTGATTTCCATGAGTGTATACCTGCAACAGGTACATTATTGATATGACTTAAGCAACATGTAACGAGTAACGAGGATACGTGCCCTCCAAAATATTAGTCAAAACAAGAATTGGATGCCTTTCTAGGTCAATGCATGTTCATGATCCCCAACTTCAGTCATTTACTCTCAAATTAGTCCTTGCTAAGTGCTTTTTTGAAGATACTCACAATTTGATCTTCCGTTTTGCAGTATTACATGCTGATGTTCCCCTTTTCAACAGTGTCTCCCAGGAAATAGTGCATTACATAGATGTGCTCTGTTCTTTTATGTTGGACTGAATTCCTTCCCATCTTGACTGCAGTGGTATTGTCATGAGAGAAAAAGTAAGGATCTGAACTCCAAAATCCTCCATTTATTGATTGATCTAGAGAAGTTGAGAGTAACAAGATGCAACAACTACATAGACAAACTCAACTGTTGAGGGAGCTAATGAATTTTGTTTCTTCGTTCCCCAAGAGATGAGTTATTATCCAAGAAAATGAGGTATTTCAGAAGTACTCATCCTGTCAGCCTGATATAGTGCAAATTCAGCATTTGTATACCCTACCAGTTTAAAGTAGTCACCTGCTTGAATAAAAAAGGATCAGATTGTATATCTTCTTTTGTTACTGCACATGTGATTCCCGTTGACATGCTTGGAATCATGCACACATTCAAAAATTGAAGACAATGTTAGGTTTACTTGTTGTTATGTACAATAGTGATCCAGTGATGTCTCTATACGTGGTTTGATTTACTAGTGGATAAACCTCATCTTCTCCCATTTTTGACTTTGTACCCTTGGGGGTATAAATAGGCTTGGGGTCCACCATGTGAAACTTCTTTAGCAGCTCCTTTGTGTACTTCTCTTGAAAGATTGAGGTCCTAGTTGAGGTTTGCCTGATCTGTAGACCTAGAAAGAAGTTCATCTCCCCCATCATGCTTATATATAGTGCATTCCCCATTAGAGTAAAAAATTCTTCACCCAGATATTTAGAGGTGGCTTCGAAGATGATATCATCCACATACACTTGGATGATGAGAAATTTTTGTTCCTTGTTCATTAGAATCAAGGTGTTGTCTGTCTTGCTCCTCTTGAACCCATTCTGAAGAATGATCTAGAAAGACTTTTATAACATGATCTAGGTGTCTTCTTCAAGCCGTACAGGGCCTTGTTGAGTTTGAATACATAATATGGGAAATCAACATCCTTAAATATAGGTGGTTGTTTCACATATACTTCTTCCTTTATATATTTATTCAATGTGGCACTTTTGACATGCATTTGCAAGAGCTTGAACCCCATGAATGTTGCAAAGGATATAAGGATTCTGATAGCCTCCATTCAAGCAACGGGGGTAAATGTCTAATCATAGTTGATGCCTTCCTCTTGATTATGGACTTGGAAAACCAGTCTCGACTTATTCCTTGTAATCACTCCATTTTCTTCAACCTAATTCCTGAATACACACCTGATTTCTATATGGTTCTGTTTCCATGTGTTGGGACGAAGTACCACACATTGTTCTGCTCGAGCTGATGAAGTTTATATTGCATTAACTTGACCCAGTCAGCATCCTTCAAGTCTTATTTCAAATTTTTAGGCTCAATAGTAGAGATAATGGCTAAGAATGCAACTATATATCTTATTTTGGACCTGGTTTGCATTTCATAATTCAATAGGAAATGAGATTTTCAAGAGGGTGAGATGATCTATACTTCCACCCTGGCTTAAAGGCCAGGGGTTTGGGTTGATCCATTTGTTCTTCTTTATCTTTAGAATCGTCATTTTCATAATAATGAGTTTCCTCTTGACTTGCATCATGAGATGAAACAGGTTCCATAGCTGAATGATCATCATCCTTCATGTTCTCAGATGTACTAGGTTCAGAACCATCGAATTCTAAGAAAATTTTTGAACTAAGACTCGAATCGCTTTTTGTAGTGAGTGAGATTTTACAAAGGAATTAAATATTTCTTAAGTGTTAATGTAATTATATATAGAACCTTAAGATACAAAAAGAACTGAATTGGAAATAGGAAAATCTGAATTTCTACAAGTTATGCTTAAGTTATGAGTTTTTGATCAACTTCAAATGATCATAACTATAAGTACATGATGATTTAGGTGTTCCATAAGATATTAAATTAAATATATTGAATTATATTTTCAATGTTGCTGAGTTTTCTATGTTTTGAGGTAGGATGAGTGAGTTATGCCCTTTTGAAGTTGCACTACCTAATTAAGGAAAGTTACCCAAAAATATGAGGGGTATTTAGTAATCGGATTTAACTAGTAAAGTTTTAGGTGTATAAACTAATAAGAATTAGTTTCATTCATCCCAAAAAGTGTTTAGGGTTTTAAAGAAAATATTCAAGAGGTGAAAAGAGGAAAGCATCAAGGCGTTCGTTGAGGTTCTTGAGTTTTGTTGCAGATTTTCGCCATGGGTTTGATCCCTAAGGGTTATGTAAGCTTCCATAGTGTTGGGTTTGTTCACTCATAAGCCAGTCATGAATTATTTAGCATAATTTAGTTCTTGAAATTTAAGGATTTAAGTTCTTGATGAGTTGTTGATAAGTGTTCTTGAATTTTCATTATAGATTAAGTTTGAATGTTAGATTCTACTTTGGTGAATATGTAATGATCATATCTCTTAGAATCTAAAGATTTATGTGAGACAGAGCATATTTCAATTAAAGTTTCTTGATTCTACTTTCCAACTACTTCAATTTCTTGACTAATTAATGGCTCAAAACTATCACATTTTCATCTTTTAATCGTCATTCTCTTTTTCTCTCTAAGCCTAAGGAACAAAAAAAAGTAGAAGACTCCATTCAAGATTCTTTCAAGATTCTTCTTCAAGAGATTTCATGAAAATAATTTAATAATCTCAAGAAAGGTTTTCTTGACTGTTTACCTTCAATCAAGGGTTTCAAGGATCTTAATCATGCTTGCTTCAAGATTCTTCAAGAACCTAATTCTTCCAGGCACAAGACTATCATAGTTTTGGACTAGTTCGTCCTTGCTTCCTACATCTAATTTCAAATATGTAAAAGAGAAATCTGGGATGTTATCCCTAGATTTGAGTATTCTTCAGATAAGTTGATTTGAGTTCTTGAGCTCATGGTTCTTTTTCAACATTTTTCCCAATTATTGAGTTTTAAACTGTGTTTGAGGATGTAAGTATGAGAATGAGAAGGGCCGTACATATGATTTCCATATTGTCATTTATACCCTCAATTGTAGTTATTCATTCCCATTAATTTAAGATGAATTCCATAAGTTGAGTATCTTTGAGTGGATTAGTATATTCAAGCTATAATTCTTGAGTATTGAGTTTCCAAACCTTTGAGATTATAGTCCTATTCATGGACCACTATCTGTTCCCACGAAGCCCTTTAGTTGAGTAGTTCATTCCCATAATTACGCATGAACCCTATGAGTCGAGCAGTCTTGAGATGAGATCTATCATTAACATTCTTGAGTTGAGTCGTTCATGTCCATAATTCCATTCGAACCCAATAATTTGAGTAATAAAGTTTTAGAAGCTCTTTTAATCCAATAGTTGAGTTCTTAAATAGAGTTTTGAGAAATTAAAGATTAGTTGAGAAAAGAGTTTCTAAAGTGTGATTAATACAAAAATTGAGTTTGTCATCAAATGTATAAGTAGTATGGTATTAGATATACCATCAATGTTTATGAAGTATGACTTTTCCAGTCTTCAATGATCATATTATAATATAAACTTAAAATATTTTTGAGAAAGAGTACAGTTAAGTTCATTTTATTTAAAATTATATATATGAGAACTAAATATTCCCAAGAGAAAATTTTCACATTAAAGATGAGAGGAAACTGAGATTTCTAAAAGAGTTTTGAGCAGTTTGAGATTTCTAAATGATGCTTAATCTCGTGCCTTTAGGATAATTTGAACCCTTATTTAGAATCACATAAGTTAAGTAGACCATCAATTGAAGTTAATTTTAGCATTACTTCACAAAATACTTAAATGTCTTAATTTACGTAAAATATAATCAGGTGGTGACTCCCAAAGTCAAATAATTTAGGAATCATTGGTAGTACATTATTTGACATGGAGTTAAAATTAGGTATGACAACAAACTCATCTCAAACACCTTGAGATCCAAACCAAATGTCACGCTAGAACAAACTCGGTATTTCAGACTAACCACATTATTGAATTATAATCTGAGCACTTTTTCCCTGAATATTGACCGAAGTCAAACACTGCCCAAAAAATTTAAAATCAAATTCCTAATCACACAAACTCAAGCCGAGGCCCTCAGAACCAGAACCAACCATTCTCCTAGGACAATATGGACCTTTTAGAGCTTTTAAATTTTTTATACGACATCACATTCTCCGTAATTTGGCTAAAGTCAACTCGTTCACTTAAAAATCCTTTCAAAGGGAAAAACTTGCTCAAAACTCTCCCGATAACATCAGGAAGGTTCCCACTCAATCCAACAAGACACAAAAGCTTCAAGGAAGCTTTGGGTAGGGGAAAACAGTAAAAACATGCAAGAAAATATACTTTACCATGGGGGTCATTACAAGAATGTAATAGAGGAGATAGAAGGAATGATGAAAAATCTAGGTGACAAAAGATTTGAGAGTTTCATTCGGTAGTCGAGCGTTTGATCAAAATAAGAGAACAAGGAAAAATTAAAAAAAATATTGAACCATTTGTGAATGTAAATAAATATTAGTACTAGTAAAAAATAGAGGGAGATTACAAAATCCAAATTTCAGGGGTTCACCATAGTCTTTGAATATAAAAAGTTGCTCCACATGACAAGTCATACCTTAATGGATAGAAGCTATACTATGATATGTAGGACACGAATCTCAAAAGACAAAGGAATATAATTGGAGATAAAAGGAAAAAATCGAACGATCAAGATACATAGACGAAGGAATATAATTGGAGGTGCTATCCAAATAACCTATCCAATACTAAGGTTTATAATGCACACCAATCAACCGAAGATACATCAACATCAGTAACCACCACAACACCTCACTGTCGACAAGAAGCTAATCTAACCAGACTAAAACCAACAGGACAAAATACATACATACATATATATATATATATACATATATATATATATACATATATATATATATATATACATATATATATATATATACATATATATATATATATACATATATATATATATATATAAATCAACCAAAAATACTTAATTATATAAACAAAAAATAACCTAATCGGAACCTATAAGCTCAAAAGGTACACAACAACAAACATACCCCAGCCAACACCCATAAGATTGGCTTGTGGAAACAACAATAAATTATACCCCTGATCAGTCTTCTTTAACCATCAATTAAATAAGTAATTTAAATTACCCCACTAATTTCATAAATATAATTACAAATAGTCCAACATACCTATTTAGAATCTATTGAAAAGTATAAGATGCATGGAATATGTGTTTGACAATTGTTGATTACCGTAAAGTTTAAATATGTGATTTCGACCTTTAAGTTTTATTACGTTTATCATATTATAATTCATGTTTTGATATATTAAAATAGGGAATTAAATTATAGATATATCGTAGTACTTTAATACAATTAAGGTTATGTTATTTGGAAGCCAATACTAAACCTTAAGCTTGGATATAAGAAACAGAAGACTTGATATACCAATTGACCTCAAGATTAGGAACTTGAATATAGATTTGTGTTTGATGTGTTTTGCGAATCTAGGACAAAAGTATAGAACGATTTATGTCTATGAACTTGTTTGTTTAATAACATTCTATACTTGATAAATTGGAAACATTCTTAAGCATTGAGGAAAGGAAATTGTTGCAGAATTAGTTTTCTTGACTGCGGTTCATCGGTGGAGGCAGATTATTGTTTATGCTATTTGATAGTAAACTCTTAATAGTGATTGATATGCATTGAATGATATTGTGAAGTTTTCTATGCACTTGATTGTTTGGTTGTGTGTCTTGGTTGTGTGTTTTGATATTGGTCTAAAATACCGAGACCATAGAATTTATATTTTTGAACCCTCTTTATAGAAATTATGCCTTGAGTGAACAAGGCTTGATGAATTTTTATCAATTAATAGAAATTGGTGATTATAAATAATAAATTAATGGTATAATTGGATCGAAGTGTCACGTTCCGACACATTATTGTTGGATCAGAGTTTCATGTTCTGACACGATATAATTGGATCAAAGTCTCACGTTCTGACAAGCTATAATTAAATAGGAGTGTCACATTCTGATAAAATATAATTGGATGGGAGTGTCACATTCGGTCACGGTATTTTTTTATCGGAGTGTCACGTTTCGATACAGAATAATTTGATATGATTTTCACATTCCTACAAGATAATAGTAATGGAAAAACATATTAAATTAACGGAATGTAGTCAATCTCAAAGAACTTAATTCCCCAAATGATTTAGTTGGAGACATGACTCCCCATGAATGATCTTGATATTGTTGATATTGCATACTTACTTTAGTGTTGTTGACACTTGTTCATGTTGTTTGTTTCTTATCACATGTTTAGTGCTATAGTTGAGTTCATACTATTATTCATTGTATATTAGTTTCTATTTTGGGTTGGCCGATGATGCCTACTCAATACATGTTGCCATGTACTGAGCCCTACTTGTGTTTTTCTTTGTTTTCCTTTTATGGAGTGCAACTAGTGTACCAACGACTTTTACGTTCCCTCAGCTCTAGTAAACCTCTAGCATATCAGGTCCCAGGGTGAGCTGTTCATTCAAGCCTGTGTTGGATTTTCTCGGTCATGACATGATGTCCTATATTTCCGGACACATAGCATTCTACTCTTTTATTTTAGTGTAGTTGATATTCTTAGACTTAGTATTTGGAGACTAGATGTCCTTGATGTGATGACTTTCAGGTTTTGGGAAATGATACATTAATAATTTTTGAATCTTCCACAATATTTGGTTATTCATAGTTGAATTAAAGGTATATGTTGGGGTTTGGATTCCGTGGTTCGCCCACCTAGAAGGTTAAGTGTGGGTGCCGCTCATGACTAATTTTGGCTTGTGACTGTCACAACCCAAAACAAGTCATGAGTGATACCCACAGTTAATCTCATAAGTGGAGGAACCAAGGAACCCAAACCCCAATACATCCCAATGATTCAACTACGAGCAACAAAAATAATGCGGAAGATTCAAAACATATTAAAGAATCATTTTCCAAACCTGAAAGTCATCACATCCAGGACATCTAATCATCATATACTATGTTTAAGAAAATCAAATACACAAAAATAAAAGAACAAAATAGTATGTATCAGAAAACATAGGACATCATGTCATGACCGAGAGAATCTAACACGAGCTTAAATGAATAGCTTACCCTGGAACCTGATATGCTGGAGACTGGGTAGAGTTAAGGGAAATTTGAAGACATTGGTACAGTCGCTGCACTCCATTAAATGAAAACAAAGAAAAACACAAGTAGGTCTCAGTACGGGGCAACATGTAGTGAGTAGGTATCATTGGCCAACACAAAATAGAAACTAATATACAATGAGTAATAGTATGAACTAAACTATAAAACTTAACAGGTGATAAACAACAAATAACATGAACAAGTGTCAACAACACTAAAGTAAGTATATAGTAAGTCTACCATATCATGATCATCCATGAGGAATCGTGCCTCCAACCAAACCATTTGGGGAATTGAGTTCTTTTATATTGAGGAAATTCCGTTCAATCAATATGTTTTTCATTTAATATTATGGTGTCTGAACGTGACACTCCGATCCAATTATACCGTGTCGAAACGTGACACTCCAATCCAAGAATATTGTTTTGGAACGGGACACTCCGATCCAATTATAACGTGTCGGAACGTGATACTCCGATCTGTGTCGGAATGTGAAACTCCGATCCAATTATACTACTAATTTATCATGTATTACTACTTTCAATTCATTGATAATATTTCATCAAGCCTTATTTATTCAAGGAATCACTTCGATAGAGAGAATTTCAGATTATAAATCTCACGGCCTCACGATTATAGACCAATCACAAACCAGACAATCAAGGCACACAATCAAAGATTCAAGTACATAGAGAACTTTATATTATCATGCAATGCGTATCAATAACTATTATGAGTTTAGTATAAAATAGCATAAACCATAAACTACCTCCACTGAAGAACCAAAGTCAAGCAAGTTACTTCTTCAACACTTTTTCTTTCCTCAATGCCTCCGAACTTTTCCAATCTATCAAGTATATATGCATAATTTATAAGTTAACGAGTGTATAAACACTTATGTTATTTTATGTGCAGCGTAAACCCAACAAAACATTGAGCTTATAATCTACTTTTCTAAAATTTAAACCTAAGGATAAGTCTTAATTCCTCCAATTAGCATAACTTTAAGTGAATTTAAATAACCCAATACACTTAATATTTTATTACCTAACTCAATATTTTAAAACATGACTCATAACGTGATAACTATAGAAAGAATTGGAAAATTAAGGTTACGTCTATGTTCAGTAATTTTTACCACATAAAACCAAAACAAAATATAACATAATTTAATACACCCATATGCAAATATTCCCAATTTCATCATATAAATATCAAAGTTTATAACCCCACCTTAGTCTCTTACTGCTCATAATTCTTGGCCTCAATTTTCCAAACAATAATTACGCATTATTTGTTATTCTTCAGTCAATCATTACTCCATCATTACATGCAATTAAACCCACAAAATTTAATAACCTGCAAATTTAATAGCCTATGTTTCACAAAACCCAACATGAAATAGTCCCTTCATTATAAACCTACATCATGTGATCTTAACCTAAAACAAAATTCCCCAAATAAAATTCATACCTGAATTGATCCTTCCTCCTGTGCTGCTTATGCACAACCACTCAAACTCCCTTCTATTTTCTATTTATGTAATAACTCAAAATTAATAAAACCCTCCGTACTTATTATTATAATTATAATAAAAGTGGCCCACTATTAATTTTAAAGTTATTTTTAACCACCAATTAAGTAAATTAATTAAACTACCCCAATAATTCCCTAATTGTAACTATTAATAGTCCAATATACCCCTTTTGAACTTATCGAAATTTTTTTTTATGCAATAAAAAAAGTTATAGTACTCAAAATTACGAAATGGGTCATTATAAATGCATAGGAATGCGAGTTATGTATAGAAGCCTATGGTTCCATACAACCAACTATGGATGTCATTTAAAAACCTTCTATGGTTGATTTGGCTGTCCATTATAAAATTGCACTCAAAAGATGTTTTGGAAGAATCCTCGAGTACTCTTTCTTTATAGATCATAGGAATATTCATAAATCAAATTTATTTTTCTCTATCAAATAAGGAACTTGGGATACAAAATGACATTTAGCTTTAAGAAAATAATTTTTTTCTCAAGCTTCGACCATATCTAATCTCTTCTTTCTAGTTTGCTTGTATAGTCTTTGTGGTATTTCTCTACTGTTTGATTTGTTCAATCTATTAATATTCTGATCACATAATAATAAAGAAATGTTCAAAACAAAATGGAGGATAATATGGAACATCAGATTGTTAGTGAATATCTGAAGTGATTGAAAGTTTCATTAGCATTGATTAGTAGTTTTCATGATAAATACTCTTAAGTGGTAACATTAATACGTTTTGAATTTACTAACATTCATATCAATTGCCTTTTTTCTTCCTAAATATAGAGTCTTTGAATCTGTAGAAGACATCATATTTTAAAATGTTATTATAGTACAAGGAAGGCTCTACATAACTATAAAACAAATTATTGTGTAAATTATCTAATTAATTTCTCCATTAATGTAATGAAACATTTGGTGTGATTAGTCAAGTTTCTACCACAACACAAGGGAGTTAGGGATTTCGGTGGTGCAAACAACTTCCTACATAAATGTAGGGTAAGACTGTGTAAGACTGTTTGTATATCTTTCTGTAAGCAATTCTAAAGTTATATCCTTCCTAACATTATGCCATTCATTATACTTCAAATTAATCATCGAATCTCACTACTTACTAACAAACACTTTATAACCTTATCCAATGACTGGTGTCATCAATCGATCCTCACAATTCTTTCTCTTCATTTTGACATTCCACATATACGGAATTTAATTGGAAAGGACCTTATTGCTTTAAGTTTAATTCATTAAGAGTAGAAAGAGCTTCTAACTTCTTAAACGTCTGTGTGGCCTATCAATTATATATGTGTTTGTCAACAAACCTTCATATATTTTCCTTTTATATGAAGCATGAATTCGTTACAAGTGATATATAATTAAGGAGATAGATTAAAGGAAAACCTTCACTATTAACTCAAAATATTGTCCTTTCCCTTCATAAATGATGTGGTACTAAGTTCTGGATATAACAGTGAAACCATATATTAACTATAGTGATCTATGAAATTTATAATTGTTCCACAACTTTATGATAAATGGTGACAAATATGTCGCTACAATTTTTTTTTTAAAAAAAATGTAAGAAAAATAATTGATATTGAAAAATAAAACTAAATAAAAACAATATCATGGTACTTCTTAAATTTCCATGGAAAAGTTCTGCCACCTAAAAAACTCATACAATGTTTACTCTAAACACCCATATGAAACCTCATACAAATTTCACCCTAAATACTATAACTGTTAAAGCCCATATACATTAAACCTGAAAAACCCCATTTATTGATGAATCCTAAATTGGAGAAGGAATATTGAGATCTAAACCTTCTGCTCCATTATGAATCGAAGATTTGATAACTAGAGATCATCTAGAGATGACACAAATTACCCAAAGTTTTTCAAGTACTTGGAATGATTTGTGCAGATCATATTAAAAGAGTGATTTTTATAAAAATCCTTCATTCATTTTTCATCCAAATCTGAATGGCCATTGAAAGTCTCCACCCATGGTTTCAATGGATTGAGGGATAAACAAAACATATGGAAAAAATAAGTTCAAACAATGGAGTCTATCCATAACCATATATGAAAAGCTACATATATTTATGGAGCTATCAAGATTTCAATTTAAATAGTACAGAAGGATAAATATTTGATTTTTGTGTTGGTAGATAGGTGGAGTTGTTAGACTAACAATTTTATGTTTTCATTGGGCGAAACTACTATTACCCTTGAAGATATGTTTATTTTAGAGGCTTAGCGATTTTGAGTAACTCTATTTTGTGCCCCCCTTCAACCTCTTGACTTGACAGAGATTGAAGAAAATCTTGAAAGTGCGCAAATCAGGCTTATCAGATAGCAGACGAATAATCGAACTAGATGGTTGAATTTTATCATGAACAAATGTTGGGATTTTTAGAATGAAGCTTTCCTTCCTCTTAGGATGTTAAGATTTGTTCTTTCAAGTAAAATAAGTTTTTTTTTTTGTTTTCTCAATAGCTATTAATTCTGCAAAAGGTATGTGGCTAGCACTAGTCGCATGCCTCTAGCATGATTTATAGCTATTGGTTAAACATGAGCACCTATTTTACCTGGAAGAAAAAACATGATAACTAACAATCTACTTTAATTATTAGTCTTCAGTCGGATAGGCTCTCTTTACGCATTTTCAAAATATTCTTTAATTTCTACAAACTAAGGGGATTGAAGGGGGTACATTAGAGAGTCACCCAAAATAATCAAATCTTTAATAGTAACAGTAGCTTCAGTCACACAAACACAAAATTACAAGTCTCACATCACAACACCGCCTTTCGACATCCCAAAAGATCAAGTGTTGATCTGTTTGGACTCTATAAGCTGAACTCTTGATAGTTCCATGTATCCATGCACCTTTCCATATAAGGTGATGGATAGACTAAGTCATTCGAACTAGTTCTTATAATTTTATTTGTTGATCCCTCCATTGATTGCAACAATGAAATGAGTGACTCAAATTCAAATTGAATAGGAATTGAAGGACCTTGTACATAGTAATTATCCGTTACACTAGTTAATAAATTAAAGTCTCAAATGAATTGATTTTAAAAAGGAAAAGACCAAAGTTCATGCAAATATCACTCATCACTATGCTCTCATCACTCTGCTCTGCACAAATTATGACAACTACTTAATAAAAATTGGGTTATGTTTTTCTCTCACTAGTTAATCTCTAGTTTTCAATTCTTTGATTGATAGCAAAGCACTAGGTCCAAATCTCAATCTTCCCTCTCCCATCATGGATTCTTCAAAAGTTGCGGTATTTATTGTTAACTCTCTATGGGCTTCAATTTTTTAGGGAATGTATGATTTAAAATTGTATGAGTTTTTATATGGGTAGTTAGAATTAAAATTATATGAGTTTTTTTCATTTGGCAAAGATTTTCCATATAAATTTGAGTAGTACTGTAATATTATTTTTTGTTTTGAAAATTTTAGTTAATATTATACATATTAAATATAGTAGGGACATGTTTTACACCAAATATAATATAGTGGACACAGTGTGTACGTTGCCACAAACACTTTTGGAGACCAAAATCTTTTAAGTGCGAACGACTTACATCTTCGGCACGAACATTCACATGCTTGCTGCGACGTTCGTGAGTGGATGGCCTCCCCTTTTCACTACCGTAAATATGATATTTAGCTTAAAAATTAATCGGCGTGACAAACTATTCGTTACTAATTATTTATATTTTGTGACAAAATCTTATTTGGTGTAATGCATGAGCAATGTACTTTTTGTGACGAAACGTATAATTTCATAGCAAATTTTTTTTCACTAAAATTTTCCACAAAAAATATTTTGGCGACATTAACTAAGTGTCATAAGCGATAAATTTTAAGTTATTATTGACACATTATATTGTCGTTAATAATGCATTCAACTTGTGACGAACTATTGTTTAGCTTAAAATAGTTATTATTTTTTATACGAAGAAAGTTTCATCATAAAAAATAACTTGTTACAATAGCGACTAATAAAAGTTCGTGGTTAAAGGTTGTTAGATTTTGCCCAATAATTTTATACTTATTTGTGATGTTAGTTTTTTTGACTAATAAAAAAGCAATTAGTGACGATTATTTTACTATCTCTAATCAACGTGGGATTTAGTGATGACATTGTTTTGTCAAATAATATGCAATGTTAAAATAGTGATCACTTGTAGACGAAAAATCAACTATTTCTACGACAAAATCATTTATAATTTACAACATAACAAGAAAAAAAGGGTGAATAACAACTAACGTTTGTCCATGACTTGAAAAACTTGTGTAAATGTACCCTTTTAGATAAAAGTTTTTATTGTCATTGTGAATTATTTGATTTTTGAATAACTCAAGGAAGGGAATATTTTCCTTAAAATGATTAAAAACAACTAGTCCTTCATACTCTCTGTAGGCTCACTTATAAAAAGATAAAAGGCAAAAAAATAGGATTTTTTTTACAAATAGCCATTATAATAAAGTTGATTAGGATCGTTAGCATAATTTGCATATTTACGGGTTGTAGCTATAGTTTGAACTGCAATGCGCGACCTCGTTTTTATAGTTCACACCTCTTTTGTTTAGTTCAAGGTTACATTTGTATAACTCACATATATTTGTATAATTGATTCATTTTACTCTCTATTGTATAAATTAAAAAGTATAAATATATTTGTATTTTTTTTTGTATAAACTATTTTCGATTGAATAAATCGATTGATAATTTTATTTTGACGGAATAAGTGTTGGTATGGATGAGTATATTTTTTGGTACTATTTCTACACTTTTCATCATTTAGTAATGCATGTCTCATTGCAAGCTATCAGTGGAGATCCTTCATGTCGTATTTTGCAACTTTTGGATATGATAGACGAGGGAAATCACTTTATGTTCTACACCAGCATGTTTTCTTTAGTATATATTGTCACGCCTTGAGGTTTTCCTTGGACGTTAAAAGGGAATCTAGGATAACGATTGACCTCAAACTAGCGCTGAGATGGAAAATCATAAGCATACTAGATAACTGAAGTAAGAAAATAATGTGAAGCTTAAAACATCATACAAAATGACAGGGAATATCATTACTATCTGAATAAATAAACGTTGAGTTAAATGACAACTAAAAGACAAAAATCAAAGCTAATAATGAATTAAACTATATTTCAGAAGCTTTGAACTAACTAGAGATGTTGAGAGATGCCCCAACTAAATCTAGCAAAACTGAAATGGAAAGACTGAACGTAAAAGAAATATTTCTATCGTCCTAGGAGAAGGAGGATTTACCACCGATACTGTTGAGATGAAGATTAGGACTTGATTTATAAGTGATCTGAATGTTGAGGACCTGAACCTACATCACGAGAAAAAGTAGCATAGAGTATGCGCAACTACTTGAAAGGTATTGAGCATACAATATAGAATAAACTTGAACAATATTCATAACAGAACATAGCATTCTCAAATATTATATAAGATAAGCATCAAAACTATACTGAAAAATAGTTAATATGCAATAAATTTATTGCAATGACCAAGTTTATCGCATACTAAAAGTGAATGCTGAATTGTAACTGGTATATTGGACAATGCACTATAGTATGCCTATTAGAGCTACTAATAAGATGTAACAAATCGTATACAAAATAGACCAAAAATCTGCTTTTCAAAAATCTGCAGGTGCATCGATGGACTATAGCCTCAACCACGGTCCGTCATGCACATTCGTGGATGTCACGACCCAAAACGTGTCGTGAGTGGCACCCACACTTACCCTCCTATGTGAGCGAACCAACCAATACAAAACCCAACATTTCAACCATAATAACAGAATATAACGCGGAAGACTTAAAACTCATTAACAAAATCAATTAATAACTTCTAAAAACTAAAACACTTATTATTCCCAAAATCTGGATGTCATCACCACAAGAACATCTATCCTCAAATTACTAAATCTAAGAGTATCTAGGAAGCTAGAATAAATAAAAAGCTAGTCCATGCCGAAACTTCAAGGCATCAAGACATGGAGGAGAAGATCCAGTCCAAGCTAGAAACATTAGCTCACTCTGAAATCTGGTGTGATGAAGGCTGGCTAGAGTTGCGATTGAGTCGAAGACGACGGTACGTTTGCTGCACTCCACAAATAACAAAGAAAAAACATACAAGTAGGGGTCAGTACAAAAACAAATAATGAGTAGGTATCATCGGCCAACTCAAAATAGAAAACAGTATATATCAGATAATATCATAAATCAACTACAATACTCAACAGGTAGCAACAACAAGTACTATAACCATTAATAAGTACACCAAGTACATCGATGAGGACTCAAGCCTCAATACCATACTCATTTGGGAAATAGGTTCATTAAATTGAGTATATTAACATATTTCAAGATTCATTCTCATTACTATCCTGGTGTCGGAACGTGACACTCCGATCCTCATCATACTATCCTGGTGTCGGAACGTGACACTCCGATCCTCATCATACTATCCTGGTGTCGGAATGTGACACCCGATCCATATACTATCCTGGTGTCGGAACGTGACACTCCGATCCACATTCTATCCTGGTGCCGGAACGTGACACCCGATTCATATACTATCCTGGTGTCGGAACGTGACACTCTGATCCATATTCTATCCTGGTGCCGGAACGTGACACCCGATCCATAAACTATCCTGGTGCCCGAACGTGACACCCGATCCTCTAACCTCATTCTTTTAGTTCATCAAGCCTTCTTTTATACTAAGGCATCATCATTAACAAAGAGGTTTTAAAGATTTAGGATTCAATAGCTTCATCATGCTTATTTCATCTTAATTATATAATCACATCATGCAAGCACACAATTAAGCATATAGAAGGGTTTACAATACTACCCAATACATATCATTAGCTATTAAGAGTTTACTATCAAATAGCATAAACCATAACCTACCTTCACCGAAGAATTGTGATCAAGCAAGCAAATCCTCAAAATCTTTGCTATCCTCTTCGTTTCGCTCTTCTCTCGATCGTTCTCCCTCTCTTGCTGTCTCTTTCCTTCTTTTTTTTTCCTTATTCAAACTCTTTTTCTTTTACCCTAATTACCGTATAATTAGGTATAAAAGATGACAATAGTAACCCACTAATTAATTCAAGGTTATCTCCTTTAACCCCCAAGTAATTTAATTATTAATATTAAACCACTAACTTTATAATTATAAGCAGGAATAGTCCAAAACGCCCCTTAAAACATTTAACAGAAATCCAACCCAGGCAGGTTTACGCAGCCTGTGACGGCCCGTCGTGTCTGCGACGGTCCGTCCTGCTGCTTCCGTCACAGAGTTTAGAGACTAAATTTCACTAAGGGTCTGTGACGGCCCGTCACGCCTGTGACGGTCCGTCCTGCCATTTCGTCGCGAAGTTCAGAGAGTCGATCTCAGTACCCAAATTTCACAATTCTAAGTGTTTTGGAACGAGACACCCTCGACGGTCCGTCGTGTTTATGACGGTCCGTCGTGGTGTCCGTCGAGCCAGACAACTTTTACCAGAATACACTCTACTGCTCAAAACGACTAAACAGGTCGTTACAATAGATACCAATTTACCCATTGTTCGTCCTCGAACGATCATAAGAAGAAAAACAAGGGCAAGAAGGAGTACCTGAATCTGTAAACAGGTGGGGGTATCTTTCTTGCATATCAGCCTCCTTCACCCAAATGGATTCTTCAACTAGTCGATTCTTCCATTGAACGTTGATGGATGCCATCTCCCTTGACCTCAGCTTGCAGACTTCTCTATCTAAAATAGCAACAGACTCCTCCTTATAAGACAAATTCTCATCAAGCAGAACTGAATCCCAACGAATAATAAAGTTTCCATCCCCATGGTATCTTTTCAACATACACACATGAAATACTGGGTGCACTCCTGACAGTCCTGGGGGGAAAGGCTAATTCATAAGCTACCTCCCCCACGCGCTTCAGAACTTCAAATTGACCAATATACCTTGGGCTTAGCTTACCTCGCTTACAAAACCGCATCACCCCTTTCATGGGCGAAACCTTTAGCAAGACTTGCTCACCCTCCATAAACTCCAAGTCTCTAACCTTTCGATCTACATATTCTTTTTGTCTACTTTGAGCCGCTAAAAGCTTTTCTTGAATGCATTTCACTTTATCTAACGATTCCCTCAGAAGGTCAGTACCCCAAGGTCTAAGCTCAAATGCATCAAACCAACCAATGGGAGACCTACATCTCCTCCCAAACAGTGCCTCAAATGGGGCCATACCAATACTTGAGTGATAGCTATTATTGTACGAGAATTCTGCTAAGGGTAAGAAGTTATCCCAATAACCACCAAATTCTATCACACATGCACGAAGCATATCCTCCAACACCTGAATCGTTCGCTCAGACTGACCATCGGTCTGAGGGTGAAATGAGGTACTAAGATCCAACCTAGTACCCAATTCAGCATGCAATGTTTTCCAAAACATAGAAGTAAATTGCGTACCTCTATCTGATATGATAGAGAGTGGAACACCATGCAATCGAACAACTTTCGAGATGTAAAGTTTGGCTAACTTCTCTGCATTGTAAGTCACCTTGACCGGAATGAAGTGAGAAGACTTAGTTAACGTATCAACAATTACCCAAATGGAGTCATACTTACCCATTGTCTTGAGAAGACCAACCACGAAGTCCATAGAAATTCTCTCCCACTTCCATTCAGGAATGGGCATTCTCTGAAGTGTTCCTCCAGGCCTCTGTTGTTCATAATTTACTTGCTGACAATTTGGACATTTGGCAATAAACTCCACAATGTCACGCTTCATTATACTCCACCAAAAATGTTGCTTTAGGTCACGATATATCTTGGTTGCACTAGGATGTATAGAATACCTTGAACTATGAGCCTCTGTAAGAATAGTGTGGATCAAATCATCGACGCGGGGTACACATACCCTTCCCTTAATTCTCAAAACACCTTCCTCATCGATTTTGGCCTCCTTAGCCTCTCCTCGCAACACCTTATCTCGGATCCGAATCAGCTTCTCATCATTAAACTGCTTTCCCTTAATCTTGTCAAGAAAGGAAGATCTTGCCTCCATACAAGACAACAATCCTCCCCTCTCATTTACCTCTAACCTCATAAAGTCGTTAGCCAGAGATTGAACCTCTCTAGCCAATGGACGTCTAGAAACTTGCAAGTGAGCTAGACTTCCCATGCTTCCTGCCTTTCTACTTAAGGCGTCTGCCACAACATTAGCCTTTCCCGGATGATACAAGATAGTGATATCGTAGTCCTTCAGTAGTTCCATCGATGTCCTCTGTCTCAAATTCAAATCTTTCTGAGTAAAGACATACTGTAGGCTACGATGATCCGTGTACACTTCACACTTAAACCCATATAAATAGTGTCTCCATTGCTTTAATGCAAACACTACCGCAGCCAACTCCAAATCATGGGTCGGATAGTTACGTTCATGCACTTTTAATTGCCTCGAAGCATAAGCAATTACATTCTTCTCTTGCATTAGCACTGCACCCAAACCCGAATAGGATGCATCACAATAAACGATGAAATTCTTACCTTCCACTGGCAGGGTAAGGATTGGTCTAGTAGTCAACAAGGTCTTGAGCTTCTGAAAGCTTTCTTCGCACTCGTCCGACCATACAAATGGAACACTTTGCTTAGTCAAATTTGTCAGTTGGGAAGCAACGGAAGAAAATCCCTTGACGAATCGACGGTAGTAGCTAGCTAAACCAACAAAGCTCCTTACCTCTGTAACATTAGTAGGTCTCTCCCAATTCTTCACTGCTTCAATCTTAGATGGATCCACCATCACTCCATCCTTAGAAACCACGTGTCCCAAGAAGGACACTGAATCTAGCCAAAACTCAGACTTGGAGAATTTGGCATAAAGCTTTTTCTCCCTCAACATTTTCAATACAATTCTCAAGTGCTCCGCATGTTCTTTCTTGCTCTTTGAGTATACCAGTATATCATCAATGAATACAATGACAAAGAGATCCAGATATGGCTTAAAAATTCCATTCATCAAGCTCATTAAAGCGGCAGGGGCATTCGTAAGCCCAAAAGACATTACTAAGAACTCATAATGCCCGTAGCTGGTCCGAAAAGCAGTCTTGGGCACATCCGTTGCTCGTATTTTCAATTGATGATATCCCGATCTCAAATCGATTTTCGAGAAGGTACAAGCACCTTGTAACTGATCGAACAAATCATCGATGCGAGGAAGAGGATACTTGTTCTTAACCGTTACCTTATTCAGTTGTCTGTAGTCTATGCACATTCGAAAGCTTCCATCCTTCTTCTTCACAAACAAAACAGGAGCACCCCAAGGATATGCACTTGGTCTAATGAAGCCTTTGCTCAACAACTCTTGAAGTTGGGTCTTTAACTCTCTTAACTCCGCGGGATCCATTCTATAAGGGGGTATAGAAATGGGGCGAGTACCCGGTTCAACATCAATGCAGAAGTCAATATCTCTATCCGATGGCATACCAGGAAAATCTGCAGGGAACACATCCAGAAACTCACGGACTATCGAAACCGACTCAATTGAAGGTACTTGGGTAGTATCATCCCTGAGGTGTGCCAAGAAAGCTAAACAACCTTTAGTAACCATTCTCTTAGCACGAAGAAATGAGATGATACGAACCGGAGTGGAAGTGTAGTCACCCTCCCACACTAACCGATCTGTCCCAGGCCTGGCCAACGTTACAGTTTTTGCATTACAGTCTAAGATCGCAAAATTCAGAGAAAGCCAAGTCATACCCAGAATTACATCGAAGTCAACCATTTCTAAAATAACCAAGTCTACATGAGTATTGCTCCCTACAAAAGCCACAGGACAAGACCTATACACCTTTTCGACTATCACGGACTCACCCACCGGAGTAGAAACACGAATAGGCATGTCAAGCAATTCACAATGTAAATTAAGACCAGTAGCAAATGAGGAAGATACATATAAAAAATGTGGAGACAGGATCAAATAATACAGAAGCCATGCAATCACAAACCAAAAGATTACCTGTGATAACAAAGATCGATGTCTCCGCCTGCACCGCCCGGGGAAAGCGTAACATTGGGCCCTATCGCCTGTCTGTCTGTTGCCCCTACCATGTTGTGCTGTAGTGTCTCCAGTTTTCCCATCACCCCAGCCGTTTTGGCGACCACCATTACCTCGACGACCACGTCCTCCAGAATGACGACCTCTTCCATGACCACCTCTACCTCTGACTATTGGAGGTCTGTAACTTTGTTTTGGACAATACCTCTTAATATGTCCACCCTCCCCACATCCATAACACTCTCTGGATTCAAGCATAGGTCTCTGTGAGAATGACGAAGTCTGGGGATAACCTCCAAACTCCAAGAAATGTTGACCGGTCTGCAGTGGACCTCCAGCTACAGCCTATAGTGAGGACTGAATTGGTCGGACTGAGTAACCTCCTAAACCCTGTCCTCTGGAGTAAGAAACATTAAACTCACCTCCCTTACGAAACCTTTTTAGTGTCGATGCCATGGTGAAGTCATCTGGCTTCACTCCTTCCACCTCTATCACGAAGTCTACCACTTCTTGAAAGGATTTTGCTGTAGCCGCTACCTGCAAGGCTGAAATCCGCAACTCTGACCTCAACCCCTTCACAAAACGGGGAATCCGCTCTTGTGGACTCAAACAAAGTTGGGTGGCATACCTGGATAATGCACGAAACTTAGCCTCATACGCAGTAACCGATATCCTACCTTTATCTAGGCTCAAGAACTCATCTCTCCTTCTATCCCTCAAGGTCCGAGGGATATACTTCTCCATAAATTAGCTGGATAATGACGCCCAAGTCATAGGTGGTGCCTGTGCGGGTTGACACTCAACATGGGACCGCCACCACATTTTGGCATTTCCCTGAAATTGATAGGTTACAAACTCAACGCCAAATCGTTCCACTATGCCCATTTTATGTAGTAACTCATGACAATCAACCAGAAAATCATAGGCATCCTCAGATTCAGCACCCTTGAAGACATGAGGTTTCAATTTCAAGAACTTACTGAAAAGTTCATGCTGATCACTTGTCATTAGAGGACCTGTAGTCAGACGAGGAAACATGCCTATTTCTAATGAGACATCCATGCGGGGAGCCACAGTAGCTGCATGTTGTACCTCCGGAATCTGAGGTGCTGGTGCAGAAAACACTGGAGGTGTCTGGCCTTGATCAGATAACCCGCTAAGATAAGCAAGAACCTGATTAATCATCTCTGGGGTAGGTTGGGGTGGTAATTCCTCATTCTGCACTTGTTCATCCTCCCTTTCCTCACCCTCTCTTACTACTTCCTCAGTTGGTGGAGGAGTCACCGCCCTAGTGCCAGATGGGCTAAGTGGCACCCACACTTACCCTCCTATGTGAGCGAACCAACAAATACAAAACCCAAAATTTCAACCATAATAACAGAATATAACGCGGAAGACTTAAAACTCATTACACTTATTATTCCCAAAATCTGGAAGTCATCACCACAAGAACATCTATCCTCAAATTACTAAATCTAAGAGTATCTAGGAAGCTAGAATAAATAAAAAGCTAGTCCATGCCGAAACTTCAAGGAATCAAGACATGAAGGAGAAGATACAGTCCAAGCTAGAAGCATTAGCTCACCCTGAAATCTGGTGTAATGAAGACTGGCTAGAGTTGCGATTGAGTTGAAGACGACGGTACGTTTGCTGCACTCCACAAATCACAAAGAAAGAAACATACAAGTAGGGGTCAGTACAAACACAAGTACTGAGTAGGTATCATCGGCCAACTCAAAATAGAAAAAAGTATATACAACAAGTACTATAATCATTAATAAGTACACCAAGTACACCGATGAGTACTCAAGCCTCAATACCATACTCATTTGGGAAATAGGTTCATTAAATTGGGTATATTAACATATTTCAAGATTCATTCTCTTTAATATCCTGGTGTTGGAACGTGACACTCCGATCCTCATCATACTATCCTGGTGTAGGAATGTGACACTCCGATCCTCATCATACTATCCTGGTGTCGGAACGTGACACCCGATCCATATACTATCCTGGTGTCGGAACGTGACACTCCGATCCATATTCTATCCTTGTGCCGGAACGTGACACCCGATCCATATACTATCCTGGTGTCGGAACGTGACACTCTGATCCATATTCTATCCCGGTGCCGGAATGTGACACCCGATCCATATACTATCCTGGTGTCGGAATATGACACCCGATCCTCTAACCTCATTCTTTTAGTTCATAAAGCCTTCTTTTATACAAAGGCATCATCATTAACAAAGAGGTTTTCAAGATTTAGGATTCAATAGCTTCATCATGCTTATTTCATCACAATTATATAATCACATCATGCAAGCACACAATTAAGCATATAGAAGGGTTTACAATACTACCCAATACATATCATTCGCTATTAAGAGTTTACTATCAAATAGCATAAACCATAACCTACCTCCACCGAAGAACTGTGATCAAGCAAGCAAATCCTCAAAATCTCTGCTATCCTCTTCGTTTCCCTCTTCTCTCGATCGTTCTCCCTCTCTTGCTGTCTCTTTCCTTCTTTTTTTTTCCTTATTCAAACTCTTTTTATTTTACCCTAATTACCATATAATTAAGTATAAAAGATGACAATAGTAACCCACTAATTAATTCAAGGTTATCTCCTTTAACCCCAAGTAATTTAATTATTAATATTAAACCACTAACTTTATAATTATAAGCAGGAATAGTCCAAAACGCCCCTTAAAACATTTAACAGAAATCCGACGCAGGCAGGTTTACGCAGCCTGTGACGGCCCATCGTGCCTGCGACGGCCCATCGTGCCTGCGACGGTCCGTCCGGCTGTTTCCGTCACAGAGTTCAGAGACTAAATTTCACTATGGGTCTGTGACGGTCCGTCCTGCCATTTTGTCGCGAAGTTCAGAGAGTCGATCTCAGTACCAAAATTTTAGAATTCTTAGTGTTTTGGAACGAGACACCCTCGACGGTCCTTCGTTCTCATGACGGTCTGTCGTGGTGTCTGTCGACCCAGACAGTTTTTACCAGAATACACCCTATTGCTCAAAAAGACTAAACAGGTCGTTACAGTGGATTGGGTCAGAAACCCCCCAAGAACTCAATCCAGAAATTTTTACTAAGTGTCGAACGACTGACAGACCTATGGTCCGTAGGTCAGACTATGGTCTATAGTTTGTTTTCGTCGATCAACACCCAATTTAACAACTTTTAGATATGAACCACGGTTGACCAGCATGGACCGTCGTTCTACCTACAGTCCGTAGGCCTGACCGTAGATGAGAAAGAGAAGACAATTAGGGGGAAAATGCAGTTGGGTCAACATCAGATGGACATAACTTTTTTCATAAAAAAAATTAGGTGTCCCATGACATACCCACATATATATACTTGAATTATCTTTTCATACCACTTACCTTGTTAAAATCGGACCTCTCAGTAAGAAGTTATGCCCAATTTAGTAAAGGCCTGTCGAACAGACCAAACTGATGGACCCACACGACTGATCTTTTTTTCAAAGACGGAGCGTCAGTCCAGGTGATCATTTGGTCAGACATCAATTAACTCAAGGGTGTTTTGGTATTTTCCCATTTCATTGAAACCCTAAGTTACGTCGTTTTTACCCTAAACATCAGATTTTAGTCGGTTTAAGCCTATAAACATAACAAAATCTTATCTAAGTCAAATGAGTAATTAATATTTACAAAATTAAAAGCAATAAAAGAGAAAAAGTCATGAAGCCTTGTTTAAGAACACAACAAGGTTCCAGCAGTTCCAGCTACAAAATCCAAGTGTTTTTCGTGAATTTCATCACCAGGTATGTGGGATTTCACTAATTGGTGCGTTTCACCCATTGGGTCCCTAGTTTTCAGTCAGATTCTTGATTCTCTTATCATGATAAAACCTAGGGTTTCGACAACTTCAATAGAACTTCATTAATTTATTAAATATATGTTCCAAATCACATTGTAAAATTATCATTCAGTTTATCGCATGAATTTCAGAACCCTAGCTTTGTATTTCTTTACTTCTTTAATTAACATGCTAGGTCAGATATTCTAGTTATTCAGTTATACATGCCTCAGATTTTAATGCATCGTTATCTGATTAAATGTTGCATTCCCAGTTTGCATGTTAAGTTTTTAGATATCCAGTATTTACATAAAATCAGACATAATAAGTTAATGTAACAACCCTAAAAATGAATATGCTAAGTAATGTTTTGTGTGTCTACAATGCCTACGATTAGATCTGGTTCACACAGATTCATATGCATAGAACAGGACCTATAAAACCTTGAGACAGCCAAGCCAACTAACTTGGGGATTCAGTTGAGCTAGGAAATGTTGGGTCCAGCCATGTAGTTCTCCCGAATATCAATATTTACCGAATGAGTCTTTATCGGACATAAAAAGAGGAAATTTTAAGTTTTGAGGGTCTAGGGGTAAAATGGTCTTTTTCCAGGATAAATTTTGTATCATAACTACTTTAAATATGTAATTAATTATTCATTTAATTTTTTGTAGGGGTATTTTGGATAGAATAGACTTAAATTGCCCATTGAGTAAATTCATGCTCCACCTGGGTTTTAATCTATGTGCGAGTAATGATTTGACTTTATTATTTATATTGGAGAATTAATTTAAATAATTAATTTTTAAATTATTATTTAAGAAATAGGAAAATTATATTATTAATTAATTAATTAATCAATGGGGCGGTTTGGGTCGGGTCGACCCGTAGGGACCCTCTTTTGCGATAGAGACGTCACGGGTTCGATCATCGATGAAATCGATGCCAAGTGAATTATAATGCAGTTTAAATTTTATTTTTTTGAAATGGCAATAAGTTCCATTCATGTGTGATTTAAATAAATCAATTTTTTACAATTTAACCAAAACTTATTTTGAGTAAGTCTAAAACTACAATACTAATCCTAAAGAACCACTCATTTCTTACGTTTATCCTCTCTCTTTCACAATCAGCTCTCTCACTTTTGCGTTCTATCTGCTAATGAACTACAAGAACAGAAAACACAACAAAAATTTCTTCATACTTGAAGAATTTACACGTCAAAAACATAGACAAAATGTTAACCAAAAACCTAAAGCAAAAAGAAGAGTTTTCCGTCGAGTTTTGTGTTGAAGTTTGGGAACTTGGACATTAATTTGGAGAGGGTTTTGGACTGCAGGTTGTGTGTTGAACAACACTAAAGTGGGTTTGGGTTTCTCTCCTGGAATCCTTTCTCCACGAGAATTTCCTTTCCACGAATTTAACGAATTTTGAAACTAGGGTTGCTCCCGTTATTGTCAATCTCCTTGTCCCTACTATCCTTCTGATTTCAATCTGAAACAGGTTATAGATTTTATTGTTGCTATGTTTGCTGGTAATTTAAGTATGAAGTGTGATTTCTGTGATAATGTGTTCATTATTATGTGTTTGAAATTATAAGCATGTTAATTTATGTCAACCGAAAGTATGTGAAAAGATATGTTTGTGCAAATGTTGTATAAATCATGATGTGCAAAAGTGGTGTAATGTTGCAGGATTTAATGCTATTTCTTGGCTCAATAAAACCATGAAAAAATTATACTTAATATGCACTAAATAATTCATTCAACGTCCTAACATCTAATAAACAAATGATGATAACAAGGAGCTGAAAATAGTAAACGAATTTCTAGCATTTGGTAGGTTTGTTTCGGCCAATCAAAGTGGTATAAAATGCAAACAAAAATGAATGTAAAATAAGTGAAATCACTAAGGATTGAATCCAAGATATAATTACATGAAAGCTACAAAAAAATTAACAAAAGATTAAGACTAAAATGGATTGGAGGAGACTAAATTTCTAGCTTGCTGGAAATTGTAGTCTCGGCCAACTTTTAAAAAAAATGAATTTCGTTTAAATTTAAAAATATGTGAGGTCATTGATGATTGAACCCATAAATTCACCAAATAAAAATTTCATAAAAAATTTGTGCGAAAAAATGCAAGGAAAAAAAGATGTGGTTAGTTGGGATTGAACTCACAACCTTTGAATGGATGAGAGAGTTAGGAGAAAATTAAAAGAAAAAATAATGTGGAGAGTGGGGATTGAACTCAAAACTTCTTGGATAGGTGACAAAGTTTGGAGGTATATTAAAAGAAAAATAATGAGCTTGTGGGAGATTGAACACAAAACCTCCTTGACTTAAACGAAAAAGGAGAGGAAAAATAGAAAGGAAATATTATTGGGTTGATGGGGATCGAACTAGGGTCCCCCAAATTAGAAAAATTCACTTATCAAGTTTAAAATAAGATTAAGTTTTGTCGAAGGGATTCGAAATCAGGTTCCCTTTCCCAATTCCATATTGAAACCTAAGTCATAAGTAATTAAATATTTAATGAATGCTTCCTCTAAGGATCGAAATCAATATATTTGCATATCTAAAAGTTGTATAAGTCTTGTACCACATAATCTTGGGTTAAAAGGAATCACTAAGACAAACTTTGAATGAAGCTCCATGGCTTGTATGTGTGGACTCATAAGTCTAGCATAGATTTAAAAGTAAGTGACCCTATGTTGTATGTGATAAAATGATGTAACCCTAGAAAGGTTAAGTAATAGTGTGAAACACACTAACTGGCCAAGTGCATTGGCATATGATGAAATGAACATTCAAGTGAAGGGGTGAATAATTATGAAAAGCAAATCTGTTAAAGTTAATGTATAAGGTGACAATATGATAAGAGGCTACTTTTAAAGATGAGAGCAATCTCAAATGATCCTAAGTAAATGTTACCAAAATGTACTCACCTATGAGAGTATTAAGTTAATGAAGAAACAAGTCTCTTTAAATTCTCTAATGAAAGTATTGAAGTCAATGCATATTTAATACTAATGATGAGATGAGAAATCATCTAATGATCTATTATTTCCTCATGATAGAAGACAACTTCCATGATGTATGAGTTGAATTTAACGGAACTTTATACTAAGCACCTATAGGCTAGCTACGAGCGTTTATGCCTTCCTTCAGAAAGGGTGGAGGTTCACATAACTCTCATGAGATGAGACTGTTTCTCAAGACGGGTATGGGTCTCCTTATTTCTCCTAGACTTTGAACCTATTCTGCCAGTATAGGAATCTAGTAGGGTTCGACTTCCTATATACGCTAGCATGTTCGTGTCACTTTGGACGGTGATTCCACCTCTTTTTGGTGTGGGACAGACACTGGATTTCATGATGCTCACATGATCTATGTTTGTTAAGGTTAAAATTCCCAAAGAAATAATGAGTCTAGCCTGAAATGATGCACAAAATGAAATGAACGACACCAAAGGTGTAATGATTGGATAATCAAGAGTTGAGCTATACTTAAGTAATGACACTACGTTATTCTTGGTCATTGCACAACAAACCCGATGAGAGTCTTTAACTTTATCCTAGGTATCTTGTGATTGCACTAGTATATGAATGAATGAAAATAAAGTACGTATGAACAAACAAAGCAGACTCTGCGTTTGCTGAAGAAGGCTCCCTAGTTAAGGTTCTATATTTTGAGCCCTCATTTTCGGATGTCCTAATGCCAAGTCCATGATTCCAAGATCTCATAAAATATGAAAGAATGATATGAGATAGGTGATATGATATGTGCAATATGTTATGTGCTTCTTGCAAAATAATAAGTATGATGATGCATGTTACTCTCATGGCATGACTTTTCTAATCCAAATTTCGCAGGTCCATTGACTTTCTTAATCAATATTTTACAAGTTCACTAAATTTCCTAATCCAAATTAGGCAATTCCACGTACATGACTTTCATTAAATCATGTTGTTAGAAAGACATATTCTTACTCATGCATGTCCCATACTTAGTACAAGTGTGTACTAATCCCATACAATATCTACTTTTAAGTGCAGACACAGGTGGACGTTAGAGCTTACAGTAAGGCGTTGCAGCTATTTGGACGTGGAGCTTTCCTCTGGATTTTGTAGGCTTTAGATAATTGGGCATGTACCGCTAGTGTTTCATTTCCCGTTTCATTTCAGACATTGTATTGGTGTCGTTCTGGCAAGGATACGTTTAATGCAATTATGAACTACTTGTTTCATTTGATTATTTCAATATAATATAGTTGATTTGTGAATACCTATAATTTTAAGTATGATATGTTTCACATGAAATAAGAAAATTAAAAGGGCAATTTCCTCTAAATTTAACCTAAATGAAGTAAAGATGACGTATGTAGGCATGTCTACGACCTCCGAGAGGTCAACGACACCGTCAGGGGTCTAGATTCCGATTGTGACAGTTAACTACATAAATAAATGGAATTCGCATATTACCGAGTTGGATTAGGGTTCAGCATACCCGATTAGACCAAGAACTACTAGCCAAGTTAGTTGTAAGTCCTCTCTTTAAATCCTCTCTGTGGGCTGTCAATTCACTGATCACGCCAGCATGCCTTCATACCTCTGTCAGGGTATATTGGGTCATCTTGATAGGGCCTATACATCAGAATCCATTTTTATTTATGTGGTTTTATTAGCAGTTATTAGTAGCTACCACAGTTCAATTAGACTATACTGTATTGACCATTTATCAGTATGTTCAGTATTTAGTTCGAGCATGTTATAAATTGGTCATTGCATTTAGTATATCATATAGATTATTATACTTGCTTCTGTCTTTGTTCAATTATGTTTTATTTAAGCTTTATTCTATCCTACATGCTCAGTACCTTCAAATACGGACACATACGTGCGCTACATCTTCTTGTGATGTAGGTTCGGGTTCTCAACATCCAAATCACGCATAGATCGTCTTTCCGATCTACATTTCAGCAGATTCAATGGTGAGTCCTCATTCTCTGAGGACAACAATCATGAGTTTCATTTTAGTCTTTTAGTCATTTAGTGTCACTTTTGCTAGATTTAGCTGGGGCTTGTCCCAGTATTTCTTGTACTGTCTAGAGGCTATTTTCAGCAATAGTTAGTTTTAGCTTAGTATTGAGTTAATATATTCTTTGTATTAAGATCATTAGTTTTCATATATCTTTGTTTTAGCATATGGGTATTCCCCATCTTTTCATTATAAGTATGATTTAGCTTCTGCAATAGTTTATATTTTTAGTATGCTCATGATCATGCAAGCAGGGTTAGCTTGGGATCAATATTGGTCCTAGTTTCGGTGTCCGCGTCTCGAGGGTAGCCTCGGAGCATGACAAAAATTGGTAACAGAGCTCTAGGTTCATGAATCCCAAGATGTCTGATAATCCACACTACGTAGAGTCCTTTTAATGGGTATGAAGTGCACCACATTTAATGAGAGGGAGGCTATGAAGTGTTTTTGGAAAAATTCACTTTCTTGTTACTCTTATCGTGCGTAAGGTATGATGTTATTCCATTCTAACCTGACGGTCTACATATCAGATCAAGCGTTCTCGTAGAGCTAACGCTAGGAATGGTGACGCCATGAATGCAAACGCATATCCTCCAGTCCAAAATCAAGATGTCTCCAATGCAAAGTTCAGGAACGCCATACAGATGTTGGCTCATAGTATGAATAACTAGAACAATCGAGTTCATGCTCATGTGAATGAAAATGATGGATTAGTAGCAGTAAAGGTCTGTGACTTTGTTAGGATTAATCCGACTGAGTTCTTAGGATCGCAAGCTAGTGAGGATCCTCAAAAATTATTGGATTAGATCAAGAAGATATTTGAGGTTATTCAAGTCACTAAGAATTACCAGGTTGAGTTGGCATCATACCAATTGAAGGATGTTGCTCATATTTGGTACACTCAGGAATTCATGAATTTGAGGAAGGGTAACATGATAGTCCAAGAGTATTGGCTGAAGTTTATCCATCTCTCCAGGTGTGCTCCTCACATGGTTGCTGACTCTAGGGCTCCGATGAATATGTTTTTGTATGGAGTGCTAGATTTGGCTAAAACTGAGTACAAAAATGCTATGTTACTGGGAGATATTAACATCTCTAGGTTTATGACTCATGCTCAACATGTTGAGGCTGATAAGCTTAGAGAACATGTTACGGAGATAAAGATGGCTAGGACTGGGAACTATGACTATTTTCAGAAGAAATTGGGTGGGGAAGTCGCTCGTAGAGTCAGCAGAAGTTTTCAGCTCCAGCCCCTTCGTCAGCTAGTGTTCAATCCTTTAAGAATAGGTATGACCAGAAGGGTAGAGCACCATGATCTAAATCTTAGGGAAGTGTTTCAGCCACCAAGATTTACCCCACTTTCCCTAAGTGTAGTAAGAACCATCCGGGTGAGTGTCTCACAGGGTAACAGGGATGTTTTGGGTGTGGTCAGTCTGGTCATAGGTTGAGTGATCTTCCTTCTAGAAAGGATCAAGGAGGTAGAAATGGTTGTGCTCAGTCTACAACTTCAGCAGCAACAAAAAGTCACCCAACTCAACAGGGTAACTAATCTGGTACAAGCGACGATCAGCGCTAGAACAGGTTGTATGCAGTTCAGGCTCGCTAGGATCAGGAAGGTTTTCTTGATGTAATTACTAGTACGTTACGAGTCTTTGACCTTGATGTTTATGCATTGTTAGATCCAGGGGCTACACTTTCTTTTGTAACTCCTTAGATAGCACTCCAATTCAGTGTTAGTCTAGAAACTCTCTCAGAACCTTTCTTAGTCTCTACTCTAGTCGGTGACCCAATATATCTAGACGGGTATATAGAAATTTCCCTGTCAAAATGTCTCAGAAATTCCTCACAGTATATATTGTAGAGTTAGAAAGGATAGACTTCGATGTCATTCTAGATATGGATTGGTTACATTCTTTTTATGCCTCAGTTGATTGTAGAACTAGGATTGTTCATTTTTTTGTTTCCAGATGAACCAATCTTAGAAAGAAAGGGTAGTAGCTTAGCGTCTATGGGTCGATTCATTTCTTACATTAAGTAGACAAAGATGATCTCTTAGGGTTATCACTATCATCTAGTTCGGGTTAAGGATTCTAGATTAGAAACCCCAAATCTTGAGTCAGCTCCAGTAATTTGTGAGTTTCTAGAAATGTTTTCAAAAGATCTTCCCGGAGTTCCTCCTGAAACGGAAATTGACTTTGGAATCGATATCCTTCAAAATATACAGCCTATTGCTATTCCTCTTTAAAGAATGGCTCCTGTGAAGCTTAAGGAATTTAAAGGGCCGTTAAAGGACCTTCTAGCTAAGGTCTTCATCAGACCTAGTATTTTACCATAGGGTGCGCCACTATTGTTCAAAAAGAAGAAATATGGTTCTCTCAGAATGTGCATTGACTATTGACAGTTGAACAAGGTCACATCAAGAATAAGTATCCCATTCCCAGGATCTATGACTTGTTTGACCAACTTCAAGGTGCTAATCATTTCTTAGAAATAGACCTCTGATCAAGTTATCATCAGCTTAGACTCAGAGATATTTACATTCCAAAAATAGCCTTCACAACTCGGTATGGTTAGTTATGCCGTTTGAACAAGACAATGCTTGTACATCTTTCATGGATTTGATGAACAGAATGTTCAAAGAATACTTGGACTTGTTCGTTATTGTCTTTATTGACGATATCCTCATTTACTCTAGGAATGAGGAGCAACATGCGAGTCATTTGAGAATTTTTCTAGAGACTCTCAAGGATCGCCAGTTATTCGCTAGGTTTAGCAAAATGTGAGTTCTGATTGCAATCCATTGCTTTTCATTGTCATATTGTATGTAGCAAAGGGATTTTAGTGGATTCACAAAAGATAGCAGCAGTTGAATAATGGCCTAGACCTACCTTTGCTATAGATATCAGAAGTTTCTTAGGTCCAGTGGGTTATTATAGAAGGTTCGTGGAAGGATTTTGAGAAAAGCTTTGGAAAATTGAAAACTAGATTGAATATAACTCTTTTCTTGATTCTACTAGAGGGTTTAGATGGTTATGTGATCTATTGTGGTGCATCTATAGTTGGCCTAGGTTGTGTGTTGATGCAGTGGGATAAGATTATAACTTATGCCTCTAGACAGCATATGATTCCTGAAAAGAACTATCCAACCCATGACCTCTATCTTGCACCAGTGGGGTTTGCACTCAATATATGGAGAAACTACTTGTATGGTATTCATATAGATGTGTTCACTGATTATAAGAGCCTTCAGTATGCGTTCACCCAGAAAGAGTTGAATCATCGCCAGAGGAGATTGCTTCAGTTCCTTAAGGATTATGATATTAGAGTGCATTATCATCCTTGAAAGGTAAATGTAGTAGCATATTCTCTTAGTAGATTATCTATGGGTAGTGAAGACTATGTTGAGGAAGAAAGGAAGGAGCTAGTGAAGTATGTTCACAGGCTTCCTCGCTTAGGAGTTCACATTATTAGCATATCAGAGACTGGTAATAGTTCAGAATGGGGCAGAATATTCTTTGGTAGTGGAGGTTAAGGAAAAACAAGATAGTGATCCAATCTTGCTTGAACTTAAGGGTGTAGTTCATAATCAGAAACTGGAGGTTATCTCATATGGGGGAGATGGTGTACTTCGCTACAACGGTAGATTGTATGTTCCTTATGTAATGTTCAGCGTACCCAATTAGCCCAGAATTACCAGCCAAGTAAGTTTTAAGTCCTCTATGTGGGACATAAGTTTAGTGATCACGCGAGCATGCCTTTAAACCTCTGGCATGGTATATTGGGTCCACTCAGTGGGGCGTATACATTGGACTCAATATTAGATCATGTGGTTTTATTATCGGTTATTAGTAACTCCCACAGTTCATCAGACTCTACTATATGGACCATTTATTAGTATATTAAGTATTCAATTCCAGCATGTTATAAATTGGTCATTGCATTTAGTATATCATGTAGATTATCATACTCTCTTTTGTGCTTGTTCAGTTATATATTATTTCAGCTTTATTCTATTCGACATACTCAGTACCTTCAAGTACTAACGCATACATGCGCTAAATGTTCTCGTGATGTAGGTTCAGCTTCTCAACATCCAGATCATGAATAGATCGATCTCTCGATCTCCATTTAATTAGATTCAGTGGTGTGTCGTCATTCTCCGATGATAACAATCATGACTTTCAATTCAATTTTTTAGTCATTGAGTTTTCAGTTTTTGTTAGATTTAGCTAGGGCTTGTCCTTATAGTTATACTCCTGTCTAGAGGCTATTTTTGAGACATAGTTAGTTTCACCGTAGTATTGAGTTAATAATTTATTTGTATTGACCTCATCAATTTTCATATATCTCAATTTTAGCGTATGGGTATTCCCCATCTTTTCATTTTAAGTATGATTTAGCTTCCATAACAGTTTATATTATTTAGTATGCCCATGATCATACTAGTAGGGTTAGATTGAGATCACTTATGGTTTTAGGTCCCGTATCCACGTCACGGGGGTATTCCCGGGGCGTAACATAACTGACATAAAACCATGTGATCTAAACATGAAGTCCGATGTATATGCCCCATTGAGAAGACCCAATATATAATATTAGAGATATAGAGGAATGATTTTTGTGGTAACTAAGTTGATGCCCACCTAAGGAACTGATAAACTTATGGGGCATATAGTTTTGGTCTTTTAGGTTACTGAACCTACTCTAAGTCAATATAAAGCCTACTCCAAACTAAACATGTGTAAATTATAGCGTAAGATAAGTAAAATGGATAGCTCAATAATCTGAAAATGCAATATTTATTCATGACAATGAAACAATCTAAAACTGAGACATGTATCTTTGTTAATCTGTCCTAGTTAGTGTCATTCATGAACAAAAAGAACTACATAACTAGGGCTCTGATTTAATTGAAGAATGTACGCAAAAGCAATACTAAGACATGATAACCTGATTGAGAGTTTTAGAATAACTAAATCATTGTAATATTTTAAAATTCTAAAAACCCTGTATAGGTCTTGATAGTATGGAGGGAATCAAGAATTTAAATTGAATTTTAGGGACCTAATGGGTGAAAGGAAACCACTTGTGAAATCCCACATTACTGGTGATGAATTAAGATTTTTCTTTTATTTGGCAGTTGGAACTTAAGAGAACCCTGTTGCATTAATGAGAGGGTTGATCGATTCTTTCTCCTTCGTTTTTTTCAACTTGATGAATTTTCGGAGAATAAGTTAACTAGGTTATGATTTACGAAATTTACTACGATAAAACTGACGAAATCGACATTGTTTAAGGATCCAACACATAAGGAAAAGACCAAAGAATCGCTGACTAAAAAGCTATTGGTGTTAACTGACTGACAGATCGTTCTTTCAACCGATGACTATCTTAGAGGGGGTCTTTTGAGGGGTTTGATCCATGGACAAATACTATAACCCGTGGTTTGACCTACAATCTATGGTTCGACCCTTAGACATATTTTTGGATTGTTTATAAGTGTGCTGCAGGTAGCAATGGTCATCCTACAGTCGGTGGGAGATGCCCGTCAAGGTGCTAGATTAACTACCCCTTGGGAACGTTTGTTCTCGATTAAAGACATATGTAACTGAAATGGATGGGAGGAGATGCAACCCTACCACTAAATATTGGAATCAGAAATCTAATTTAATTAAGTTCTAAGAACATGCAAATATGCTGCAAATGCAAGTAAAATTGAAGGAAAAACACATGTATCTTTGTTATTCTGTCCTAGTTAGTGTCATTCATGAACAAAAAGAACTACATTACCAGGGCTCTTATTTATGTTAATTGATTTAATTCATTTAATTTCACTTTCCAAATGGCATGTAGAAATTCAACTTGATGAATTTTCGGAGAATAAGTTAACTAGGTTATGATTTCAGAAATTTACTACGATAAAACTGATGAAATTGACATTGTTTAAGGATCCAACACATAAGGAAAAGACCAATCGCTGACTAAAAAGCTATTGGTGTTAACTGACGGACAGATCGTTCTGTCAACCGATGACTATCTTAGAGGGAGTCTTTTGAGGGGTTTGATCCATGGACAAGTACTACAACCCGTGGTTTGACCTACAATCAATGGTTCGACCCTTAGACATATTTTTGGATTGTTAGAAAGTGTGCTGCAGGTAGCAATGGTAATCCTACAGTCCGTGGGAGATGCCCGTCAGAGTGCTACATTATCTACCCCTTTGGAACGTTTGTTCTCGAATAAAGACATATGTAACTGAAATGGATGGGAGGAGATGCAACCCTTCCACTAAATATTCGAATGAGAAATCTAATTTAATTAAGTTCTATGAACATGCAAATACGCTGCAAATGCAAGTAAAATTGAAGGAATAAGACATGTATCTTTATTAATCTGTCCTAGTTAGTGTCATTCATGAACAAAAAAAACAACATAACTAGGGCTCTTATTTAATTGAAGAATGTACGCAAAAGCAATACTAAGACATGATAACCTGATTGAGAGTTTTAGAATAACTAAATCATTGTAATATTTTAAAATTCTAAAAACCCTGTATAGGTCTTGATAGTATGGAGGGAATCAATAATTTAAATTGAATTTTAGGGACCTAATGGGTGAAAGGAAACCACTTGTGAAATCCCACATTACAGGTGATGAATTAAGATTTTTCTTTTATTTGGGGGTTGGAACTTAAGAGAACCTTGTTGCGTTCAGGAGAGGGTTGATCGACTCTTTCTCTTTCATTTTTTTCAACTTGATGAATTTTCGGAGAATAAGTTAACTAGGTTATGATTTAAGAAATTTACTACGATAAAACTGACGAAATTGACATTTTTTAAGGATCCAACACATAAGGAAATGACAAAAAAAATTGCTGACTAAAAAGCTATTGGTGTTAACTGACGGACAGATTGTTCTGTCAACCGATGACTAGCTTAGAGGGGGTCTTTTGAGGGGTTTGATCCATGGACAAATACTACAACCCGTTGTTTTACCTACAATCTATGGTTCGACCCTTAGACATATTTTTGGATTGTTAGTAAGTGTGCTACAGGTAGCAATGGTCATCCTACAGTCCGCGGGAGATGCTCGTCAGGGTACTACATTATCTACCCCTTGGGAAGGTTTGTTCTCGAATAAAGACATATGTTACTGAAATGGATGGGAGGAGATGCAACCCTACCACTAAATATTGGAATCAGAAATCTAATTGAATTAAGTTCTATGAACATGCAAATACACTGCAAATGCAAGTAAACTTGAAGGAATAAGATACTAAGACTAAATATACTCATGAATGACTGAAAATTGTAGAGGAATATTATGTCAAGTTTGAATGGAGTCGAAACAAAAGAAATGAGGATACTTGACCTTCTTGGTTGCTTTTGATGCCCAAGCTGGTCTGTTTGAAGACTGAGTCCTTTACAAAACCTTAACTTAACGACTTCTTTGTTTCTCAACTTTCAAACCTAACTATCAAAAATCCTCACTAGAACATCTTAATAAGTTATTATATCCTTCATAACCATACTTTCTTATGGTACAATAATGCTTGATCAATCATACCCTTCTCAACCAATGAAATGTGAATGACTAGATGCACTAGTTCTGCTGTCAATTCTAACTCATAAGCCACTTTACAAACTCGTTTCATGATGTTTTATGGCTTACATATCTAGGACTAATATTCCCTCTCTTGACGAAGATCATCAACCCCATCATAGGTTACACTTTCAGGAGAACCCAATAATCAATTTGGAACTCCAAGTCTGTTCTTCTTTAAATCTAAATATGACTTCTGGTTACTCTAGGTTATGTTAAGTCTATCTCTAATGAGTTGAATTTTTTCCATTGAATCATGAATTGAATTTAGTCCAATCAAGGATGCTTCACCTACTTCACACAAACCATCTATAGATCTACACATTTACTTCTATATAGTGCCTCATAAGGGGGCCATATGAACAACAGAATTATAGTTATTGTTGTAGGATAACTCTATAAAGGAAGGTGATCATCAAAAATACCCTTGACATCGATCACGCAAGCTCTCAAAATAACTTCTTATGGTATAATCTACCTGACCATTTAGTTGTTAATGAAATGATATGCTAAGATTTATTTGAGTACAAAGACTTTTGTGGAAAGACTTCTAGAAATGAAAGGTAAATTGAGGACCTCTATTTGAGATGATAGAGAATGAATTCCCATGCAACCTAATTATCTCATTAAAATGTAAAGATCAATGTAGTCCTCTGCCGATTGTGTCTTCTTAACAACCAAAACGTTCACAAATTTAGTAACTGTAACAATAGTCAATCAAATGGAGTCATGTTGTCTAAAAGTACGAGGTAAAACTTTAATGAACTTAATGTTGACAACTTCCCCCTTTCATATTGGAATGTCAATCTCTTGGATCATACCTTTGAGTTTCTGATGTTCTACCATCATTTTCTTAGAACTAGGTCACTTATCAAAAACATTTACTGCATCCATTGTCATACAGTTACACCAATAGACTTCCCACAAATCACAGAACATCTTACTGGTGCCCAAATGAATTGAATACTTGGAGTTATGGGCTTCTGCAATAATGTTTTGTCTTAATTTACCCACCTTAAGAGAATATATACAACCCTGATAGCAAAGCACAACATCTCTCCCTTGTGGAAAACCTCAACTCTGTACCGATGAACTCTGTCCTTCAGTTAGAGAATATAGGATCAAAATCTTCCTTTTTCCTTAACCCACACTACCAACGAAGATACTTATCAATTTTGAACTGTTACACCACAATTTGACATGCTCATAAGGCGATCCCACAAGCGAGAAAGCCTAGCAACATCCTTTTCTTATTCGATTTCTTCCTTAACATGTGCAAAACTACCAATAGATAGTTTTCTAAGTGCATCTGCTACTACATTAGTCTTACCATGATGGTAAAAAATTCATATAATCATCATAGAGGAACTCACAAAACCTCCTGTCTCAATGATTCAATTCGTTCTTAAGGAACACATACATAAGTCTTTAATAGTCCATAAACATATCTACATGAACACAATACGAGTAATGTATCAAAATCTTAAGTGCAAACACCACTGGAGCAAGCTAAAGGTCTTGAGTTAGATAGTTCTTCTAATTCAACTTAATATTTATAAAAGAATAATATATAAACTTAACTCTATGTATGAACACACAATGTAGACCAGCTGTAAAGGCATCATCAAATTTCACATAACCGTCATAACCTTCCGGTAGAGTTATATTAGACTCTCAAAATGAGCTAGGTTGAATTAGAGAAAAATATGTTGGTTAGGATTTTATTATGTCCTGAAATTACTAATTATAGTGTTAAAAGGTAGTGCGTTAAGTTTGGAGGTCAAACATCCAAGAACGACCAAGGCGTTCGAAAGATTTGCCTTGAAACGTGCTTGTGTGTGTTAGTGTGTATTGTCAAATATTATGTATGTGTGGAGTTTCAAGACAGTGTAGTTTACCATAGTATCCTAATAATCATGATAAGGGTCGTCCATCTCTGACCCCCAAGGATCTCCCCAGAACATCCATCTCCGACCCCAGGATCGAAATAGGGGTCCACGAAGGAACCCAAACTTTAGACAAGTGTAACACTCCAAAAGTATAATACCTAATCTAGAGCCTAAACATAGTGTGGAAAGGTGTGGACAATATTTTAAGACCCCATATAACCTATATTGGTCATTTTGGAAGTTTAAGAATCAAAACGACAAGAAACGTTCAAGACGTTCGGAAGCTAGTCAAATTGAACTAGTGAAACATCCTTAGGTTTTGTAAAGGTTTAGGTGTGAATTATGAGGTCTAAAACATATAAAAATAAATTAAAGAGGTAAAACTATGTTTATAGTATAAAAATGTCCTGGTAAGACCTCCCAATGGTAACCTTAGGGGTCCACGAAAGGACCTCAAACTTTGCTTGGCAAGGTGCGTGACTTGGGTGTCTTTTTGGTCAAATATCAATTTTACGTCGAAGTCACGTAACGGACTCTCATGTATCAAAAATTAGTTTAGAAAATTCATGCGTGAAAAACTCCACGTCGCGGACTGGCTACCCGATGAAAATCTACAATTTGGTTTTGAAGTTTGACTTCATTAAAGTGTCAACTTATGTGAGGGATATTTTTGGTATTTCATGGGGGTTAAATATATTTATTTCCAATCAGCTTTCCCTCATATTTACCCAATCAAATCAAATACCCAAATCAAAACTAAAAAACTCTCCCTCTATCTAGTTTCTCTCTCTATTCATCCTCCATTGGAGGAAGAAGAAAGCTTGAAGAAGAAGACTAATTTATCTAGTATTTCACTTCAATTTCGTGGATTAATCTTCATTAAGGTATGACTTATTCACTATTGGATATCCTTTCATAAGGAGCACCTGTGAAAGTTGATTTCTGAAACACCCAATTCCAAGGGTTTTCCAATTGTAATGGATTTTTTTCTAAACCTCAAATTAATGATAAATTGTGATTCCCTATGACTAATTGATTATATATATTTTATTAATTTATGTTAATTGATTTAATTTCATATTGATCATGTTCCCTTCCCCTAATTCCCCAAATCTCGGATCTTGGTCATGAGTTAACTGAATTTTGAGAATGATTTGATTATTATAATTGTTTTATCTATTATAATTAATGTATTTATTTATTAGGGTAATTTATTATTGGGATTGAATCAATTTCTTGATAAATTCATGACGAAACATAATTACACTAACCTTAGGATATGAATTATGTTAATTGGGATAGTGATGATGCAATTGACCTAGTTCTTGTATTAATTACTATTTATTAATGTTACTACACATACTATTGGATATAATTGGTTGATTTATGGTAAGACCACGATGATGGATTTTGAGGGAGATTTGGTAAGTCTTCATGATCCTAACATTTTCTTCAATTATGATTACTTGTGTTCAGTGATGAAGTTACATTGAAGTATACGTTGTGATAGGATTGAACATTTTTTAAAAATGGTGATGACTCAATGTGCCTTATTATGATGTGATTATGTGAATGTGTTAACCTCACATGTATGAATTGTAATGAAAGAAAAGTACTTCTATAATTGTTATTGAGTTACGATGATGAAGATTATATAAGGGATAAACCTTATGACCTAAACAAAGCTATGATTGTTAATAAAGACTTAAAGGCATTATAAAGAAGGACTATCTTAGTACCAAGTGAACTTTATAATGGGAGGTTTTGACTTCCCATAGAGGGAGATTCACCCTATAGTTCCATATGAGGTGTTGAATCCCCTATGAGGTTTACTCACCCAATGGATTCCCATGAGAGAAGGCTCCACTTTCCAAATGGTATGTAGAGATATCATACCTATCTCTTAGTTCTTGTACTATGTTGCCCCCATAGGAATACTACCTAGTAGATCCACCTAGAAAGCTACGTTTATGTTTGGTTCTACTTTGGCTTGTAGACCACCTTTCATCGTTATAAGGTTTTACAAGACCGGATTCCACACTTAGCTCTTGTGGTCTATGTCGGTTATGTCATGTGTTCCCTAAAATAAAATGAAATAATGAAGTTCAAACCAAATAGGGTTACTTAAAAGGTTTGACTAAGTCTAAGTAGGGGTATGGGACTCTACCTTTGCCTTGCACTAGTTTTCCTTGAGGGAAGCCTTAGGAGGTTGTTCTAATTAATTTATATGCCTATAAATTTATATGATGATCTTATATGTTGAAGACACCTTATGATGTTGAATTCACTTGTGAATATTATTTTGGTCTATACTGCTAAAGTATAAAGTTATATATTCTTAATGATATGATTTGTGAAGTTGGAAATTGGTTGTTGTTATAGTTAGGTTTACTTGATGAAGTAAGATTATGGTGATTTTCTTCGTTATTGTACAAGTGTACTTAATGAGGGTCATGACTAATAGTGTTACTTTGGTTTTGTTATAATCAACTCTTATTCATGCTTAAAATTTTATGATTTGATGCTAAACTTGTATTTGAGTATGTGTTCAAGTATGATTTGCATGTTACTTGCTTTGACTTGAGGTGATTTGGTCTTGTATAATACATGGTATTGACTTGATGAATATGAATTAATAACTTGTATTTGTTCGTGAATGTTCATAAGGCTTTCAAACGTAAAATAGCATGTTTTCATGAAATGCCCTTTTTAACATGATTTGATATTATATGTGCATATGGTCTCATACTTAGTAAATGTGATGTGCTAACCCCATTCTCTCCCTTTTTCCTAACATTTTAGATTCCGGTCGTTGAAGTCTTTCGGGACGACTTTTAAGAAGACTTGGAATTCCTCAACCATCCAAGTTGGGTATGTCCTCACATTCCGAGGGCGATGCCAATATCAAGCTTATGAAGTTGTTTTGTTTTAAGACTCTTATGTTCATTCCTTTCATTTGAGTACAAATTGTATAACATATATGTGGATCTATTACATTTTTGTATGGGATATGCCCAATTGAGATATTCTTGTTTTAGATGGTTATGAGAAGATTTACACTTTTAAGACTATGCTATATCTTATATACCTAAGTGCAATAAAAGTAGAAGACTAAGTAATCTTCTTATACGAAGGGTATATGTATACTCAATAAATATATATTATGTGTAAGCGAGTGTTTTAAGTAAAATCTCAATGTAGAAGTAATAGAGAAGTTTTACATTTTCAGCATTATAAGCTATTAATGTAATTATATAAACTAAGAGGCTAGTCTTAGTCCTCAAAGAGGACGATGACGCTGGTTACGTATAAGGGGTTCTTCACGAATATGACAAACATGGTATCAGAGCATGAGGTTTAATATATTTAGAGTATATGTCTCTCTCAACAATGTCTATGTAGATTCTTACTCATAACTGTGAAGCGCGTCACACTTATGAATAAGAAACTATGTGATTCTTAGGAAACTCTCTCTTTTCATAAAAATTCAATATCGTGCAGCTAGAGTATACTTTATGTGTACGTTCACCAAAACCTTGTTATTTGGTTATAGGCAATGAATACTCGAAGGAACGCGGTATGAAGAATTGGGAAAGAGATTTCCAATGAAGGAGTTCCTCTCCGTGGTGATCAAGTCCCTCCTCTAGAAGAAGATGCTAAGGATTACAAAGCTCCGGTCAATCCTCCACCTTTGACAGATGGTGACCTAAGGTCTACCTTTCACCAATGTTCCAATCCATTACACCACAAGTACAATCCATCACCACTCAAGCACAATCCATGACGGCCCAAGCTAATCGGGAGGTGGTACCCCGAGCAAACAAACATGTTTGCACCATGACCTCTCGTTTGAGGGATTTCACTCGAATGAATCCCCATACTTTATATGGGTCCAAATTTGAGAAAGACCTTTACGAGTTCATTGATTGAGTCTACAAGATTCTTTAGGCTATGGGGTTGACTACTAGTGAGGATGATCAGTTAGCCACTAACCAACTCAACGATATGGCAAAAACTTGGAATGTAAAATGGAGAGATAATAGACTTTTAAGGGGTGGGCCGGTGACTTGGAAGATCTTCAAGAAGGATTTTATCGATATGTTCTTTCCTAGGGATAAGAGGGAAGAAAAAGTGGTGGAGTCCATCAACCTTCGTGAAGGAGGTATGAGTGTACTTAAATACTCTTTTTAATTCACTAAATTGTCAAAGTGGGCTCCTTCTTTGGTTTCCGGTCATAGGGATGAAATGAGCCGCTTTTTGACAGTGTTGTTGGATGGATTGAAGAAAGAACGTCATTCTGCTTGCTACATGACAATATGAAATTCTCTAGTCTCATGGTTCATGCTCAACAAGTGGAAGAGACAAGGGCTTAGAGAAAGAGTAGGGAGTCTCAAAGGGCAAGATCTTTTGATGGATGTTCTTCAAAGGGTATGCTTGATATCAAAGACAAGCCTAGTTTAAAGAAGAGGTTCTGTAATCAAGTTCCTTCTAAGTTCTCTAAGTCTCGTGATGATAAGGTGACTAAACCTAGATCCCAAAAGGTAAAGAGTTGAAACTCACCTAATGAGAAACCAACTTGTACTAAATCTTCCCAATATTCCTCCTGAATTGCAAATTGAATTTGGTATCGATTTGCTACCGGATACAAATACCATTTCAATTTGTCCTTATCAGGTGGCCTTGGAGGATTGAAAGAGTTGAACACTCAACTCAAAGACTTACTAGACAAGGGATTTACTTGGACTATTATTTCTCCATATGGTGCTCTCGTATTGTTTGTGAAGAAGAAGTATAGGTTCCTTAGAATGTGTATCGATTACCGTCAACTCGAAAATGTCACAATCAAGATGATGTATCCTCTGCCACGGATTGATGATTTATTTTATCAACTCCACGGTGTGAGTTACTTTTCCAAGATTGACTTGAGATCGGGATATCACAAACTTCGAGTGAGAGGTTAAGATATTCCCAAGACGATATTTCGAAGAAGATATAGCCACTATGAGTTCTTAATAATGTAATTTGGTCTCACTAATCCTCTGGCGGCGTTTATGGACCTAATTAATAAGGTTTATAAAAGTTACCTCGATTCATTTTTCATTGTCTTTATTGACAACATCTTGGTATATTCGAAGAATGAAGGTGAACGCACAAACCATTTGAGGGTGGTGTTACAAGTGCTTACCGAACACATGTTTTTATCCAAATTTAGAAAATGTGAGTTTTGGGTAAGGTCGGTAGAGTTTCGTAGTCTTTCATCGCTAGTGAAGGGATAGAGGTTGATCCAAGGAAGGACAAACAGTGAAAAAAATTCATCTATGACTTTGGCGCCTAGTGGCATTAGGAGTATCTTATGCCTAGCAAGGTATTACAGAAGGTTTGTTGATGGGTTTGCGCTTATTGCTTCCTCTTTGACAACCTTTACCTAAAATAATGTTAAATTTGAGTGGTCGGAGACATATAAAAAGAGCTTCCATATGTTGAAGGATAAACTTACTTCCGCTCTGGTATTGACTCTACCGGAGGGTACTATGGGTTTTTTGGATTATTGTGATGCATCCCGAGTCGGGTTGGGGTGTGTTCTTATGCAACATGACAAAGTTATGGCCTATGCTTCTAGGCAACTCAAATGTCATGAGAAGAATCATCCAACTCATGACCTTGAGTTAGCGGTCGTGGTTTTTGCCTTGAAAATGTGGAGGCATTATCTTTATGCGGGTTCTTGTTGATGTGCATACGGATTATTAAAGTCTCAAATGTATATTCACTCCAAAGTAGTTGAATCTCTGGAATCAGATATGGTTAGAGCTGTTGAAAGACTATGACATGAATGTTCTCTATCACCCCTGCAATGCTAATGTGGTAGCGGATTCTCTAAGTCGGTTGTCCATGGGAAGTGTGTCCCATATGGATGAATCAAAGAGGTTTCCATTAAAAGATGTTCATAGTTTGGCTCGTTTATGAGCGAATTGAATATTCTCCAAATGGTTGCATGGTGGTACATCATAACTCCGAGTCGTATTTGGTGGTTGAGGTGAAGTCTAAGAAACACCTTGATCCATTATTGATTGAGTTGAAAGAGTGAGTTCTTTGAAATATGAATGAGTCATTCTCGCAGGGGGGATGTTGTTCTTATGTATCAAGGTAGATTTTGTGTTCCTAATGTGGATAGTTTGAGGAGTAGGATCCCGGAGGAAGCTCATGGAGACCATTACTCTATTCATCTGGGATCTACAAAGATGTACCGTGACCTTAGAAAGGTATTTTTGAGTGATGGTCTATAAAGGGATAATGCGAAGTTTGTTACAAAGTGTCCCAATTGTCAACAAGTAAATGCCAAACGCCAAAAAACAGAGTGGTCTACTACAAGAAATCAAAAATCATATTTGGAAGTGGGTAGATGTTAGTAAGGATTTCTTAGTAGGTTTGCCTCAAACTCAAAAATAACATAAATCTATATGGGTGGTAGTGGATAGATTGACCAAATCCGATTATTTTATTCCCGTTAATTCTACTTATTCGGTGAAAGACTATGAAACAATTTATATTGACAAGATAGTAAGTCCTCATGGGGTTCTTTTTCCCATCATATGAGATAGGGGTCACCAATTTACATCTACATTTTGGAGATCGTTTCAAAAGGGTTTGGGTACTCAAGTGAAATTAAGCACCACTTTTCTTCCCAAATAGATGGTCAAGCGGAGAGGAATATTCAAACTCTTGAGGATATGCTTAGAGATTTTAATATTGATTTTAAAGGGAAATTGGGATGAGAATATCCCTTAGGTGGAGTTCTCATCTAACAATAGCTTTCATTCATCCATTTTTATGGATCCTTAAGAATCCTTGTACGGTAGGAGGTGTAGATCTCCTATTAGATGGTTTGAGGTTGGTGAGTTTTAACTTCATGGTCCCGATTTGATTTATATGATTTTGTAGAAAGTTCATATCATAAGGAAACGGTTGCAAACAGCCTATAGTCGGCAAAAATCTTATGCGGATCATAGGAGAAGAAACCTTAAATTCGAAGAAGGCGATAAGGTGTATTTAAAAATTTCTCATACAAAAAGGGTGGTTATATTTGGCAAGAAAGGGAATTTGAGCCCTCGTTATGTGGGTCATTATGAAATCTTGCAAAAGTTTGGTAAGGTTGCTTATGATTTGAAGCTTCCAAGTGAATTATCTTCACTTCATCCGCTTTTCCATATTTCTATGTTAAAAAAGTGTGTCGGTGATCCCGAATCTATTCTCCCTATTGAGGGTGTTGGTGCTATGGATATCCTCTCTTGTGAGGAGGTTCCGGTATAAATCCTTGATCGTCAAGTGAAGAGGTTGAGGAACAAAGGGGTGGCCTCCGTAAATGTAGTATGGAGAAACCACCTAGTTGAGGAAGAAACATGGGAGGCCAAAGCTGACATGAAGTCCCGTTATCGTCATCGATTTATTAGTGAAGGATAGTTTTTCTTGATTATAATGAAAATAATGACTAAATTTGAAGTTGCTGTGACTTTTAGAAAAGTTATGCAAAATGTGTGTTTTTTGTGTCATTATAGTGAAGTTACACTGAATTGTGCATAGTGACTTTAAAATTTTCAATTCTCCTTATTTGAGTTTTTTTGTGCATTTTGGTAAGGTAAGTCTTTATGAAATGATGTTAAGCATGTTGGTATATTGAGTTTTGGCATAGTTGACTCATATATGGTATGTTGAGCTCAGTATGTTGTGAGAAGGAAATTCCTCATATTTGGATGTTAAGATTCATGTGTAGTGATTGGAGTCTTGCTATGTGTAAATTCCATTATTGATACTGTAGTTTAAAATATCATGTATTACTGTTATTTGGGCTGCTATTTTTGAGTCATTCCTTTCCTTCCAAAAGATTTTGGTGTCATTTGGGGAAGAATGTTCCTGGGGGGAGGGGGGCAATGTAACACTTCGAAAGTCTAACACCTAATATAGATCCTAAACTGATTGTATAAAGGTGAGGACACTGTTTTCATACCTTATATAATGTAATCAAGTCATTAAGGATGTTTAAGAATGAAAACGACAAGAAACATCCAAGACGTCTAGAAGCTAGTCAAATTGAACTAATGAAACGTCCTTAGTTTTCCTAAAGGTTTAGGAGTGGTGTATGAGCTTTAAAACTTGTAAAACAACTTTAAATAGGTTAAATAATGTATATAGAGTAAAAATGTCCAGGTTTGACCCCTGAAGGGTCGCCTTAGGGGTCTAGGAAGGACCCCAAAGTTAGCTCGGCAAGCTGCCAAGGCAGCAGCTAATCTGTACATGAATGAAACAAGTCTGCGTAGCAAACTTGGGTGGATTTTTTATTAAATCTAGAATTCCCGTGGCGGGAAGGTAGAAGACTCTACTGTTTACAAAAATTAATTTTGAAAATTCATGTTGGAACAGCTCCGAGTCGCGGACTTGCTGGGTTTGAAGTTTGACTTCAATAAAGGGTCAACATAAGTGAGGGGTCATTTGGGTATTTCATGGGTGGGGGTATCTATATTAATTTCCAATCAGTTTTCCCTCACATTAACCCACTCAAATCAAATCCTAGATCAAAACCCAACATATTTCATCTCTCTCTAGTTTCTCTCTCTATTCATCCTCCATTGAAGGAAGAAGAAAACTTGAAGAAAAAGGCCAATTTCTCTAGGATTTCACTTCAATTTAGTTGATTAATCTTTATTAAGGTATAGGTTCTTCACTCTTGGGTTTCCTTTCCCCAAGAGGTCCTCTCAAAGATGATTTCTAAAACACCCAATGTTAAGGGTTTTCCAATTCTAATTGGTTTTCTACTAAACTTCAAATTGATGATGAATTCGGATTTACTATGACTGATTGAGTATAGATTGTTGATTAATTGGTGTTAATTTATGTAATTTCACGTTGATCATGTCCCCTTCCCCTAATTCCCCAAATCTCTTATCTTGGTCATGAATTTATGAAAATTGAAGAATGATTTGATTATTAGACTTGTTTTATCTATTCTAATTCATGTATGGATTTACTATGATAATGTATTGTGGGATTGGATCACATTCTGGATTAATTCTTGATGAAAGATAATTCCCCAAACCCTAGGTTATGAATTGATGTTAATTGGTAGAGTGATGATGCAATGGACCTAGTTCTTGTATTAATTGGCTATTGATTGATGTTACTACACATACTATTTGATGTAATTGGTTTGTCGATGGTAAGACTATGATGATGGATTTTGAGGGAGGTTAGATAACTCTTCATGTTCCAAACCTTTACTTCAATTATTATTCTTGTGTTATGTGATGAACTAATGTTGAAGTATACCCAGTGATAAGATTTATTTGGGTTGGTATGATGTTGAATTGAAATATCCTGATACATGGTTTGTGAGGTGTTGGTTAAGGTGTACATGTTATAAGGATGGTGACTTCCAATTTAGTCCCAAGTTCAAGATCCCACCCCTGACTTCCTAAATACAACTATGAATGTGAATTCAAACTGAATGGAGATTGAATTATGTTACAAGAAATGAAGAGTGTTGTGGTTGTGTGCCTACAATGATGTGCAACCCAAAGAAAAAGCTGACGCTTTCTTAACATGATCACCGGACTTTTGAGGATGAAAAGAAAAGAGAACTTTAGAGAAAATTGTTGGGATTAGGATAAAGAGGAGGCAGATGATTTTTAGAGATGTGGTATTGAATTGGGGAGTGATTTATGGAGAAACTGAATGGGTGGAAACGGATATGGAAAGATTTTTCAAAGAAAATGTAAAGATAGAAGAATTTGGATGATTGGGTTTTTAATATAACCGTTCGAGTATGGACGATTCACTGATTGATTGGGTCCACAAGACCCCGTTTCCCGTTCATCGATTAGGGCCATCGATTATTCTTAGACTTAGAAAAATTTTGTGGCTTACCTGGGATCTATGGGAACCATTAACGATCCGTCGATTGAATGACATACCGTCGATGAGGTCCGTAGACTTCTCCACTAGACCATTTTATGTAGATTTCTTATTTTGTCTCCTGCGCATGTAACACCAATTAGTCCATTCTTTTCTCATTCTTTTCTCATATGTATATCAACCAAAGTTTTCTTTTGTTCAATTGATAATCTCATCTTCAATGGAATTTGTTTCACAACCCTCCCCCTCCTTTCACTTTATTGTTTTGGAAATACCTTGACTAAAAAGAGACAATCATGGGTTAAAGTTAACATAGACCTTTTTCCTCATGGAATCGACCCCAACCTACTAGTTGAGTTCTTTATTTGATAAATATCACTTTTACTTCTTTAGGGAGGTTTAATTTGAGCGTATCAAATTTATGCGCCGCAGCCAGGAAAATTTTGCTTTTAGATTAATTTTAACTACAGTATTGAACTTTAGTCAACTATTTCCAAATTTTACTTTTTCATTGTGGTGTTGTCTCTATCAGGTCTAGCTCTAATGTATATAAAGCACACTGATCCAAGGGGAACCATTCAACCCTTACGATTCCGAATTGAATTGAACTTAGCAGAGAATTGAGAATTAAGGGGTCCTAGTAAACCCAAATAGAGGGAATATAGGTGATGGGGAAATCTTGCAGCCATGAATACTAGTTGGTTCAAAAAATCAGGCACCCATTGAAAATCAAGTAGAAGACTCCCTGAGAGTGAAACCTCTAGAATCCCCACGACCTCATGACTATTACCGAGGAAACGTAAAAATTTCATACTTTGATAGACCTCTTGTTCTACCGCAATACCCCCGGGCATACATTTGTGGTGACGAGTAGCCTGATGCGGATTCTCACCTTAAGAGGTTTATTTTTTGGATTGCCACTAGAAGATCCACATGCTAATATATCCAAGATTAGAATTGTATCCAAAAGTTGTGTGGGTACACCAAATCTTGACATGGATGTCATCGAGTTGAGAATGTTCTCTATATCACTAATAGGTGAGGCTGCTATATGGTTTACCGAGCTTCGTACATATTTATCAGTACATGGGGTCAATTGATAGATGTGTTCTTAGCATGGTATTATTCAGTTTCAAAGAATCTCAATCACAAGGTTAAGGTTAAAAACTTTTTAGCATTACCTGTAGAGCCGGTGAGTAGCTCTTGGAAAAATTCATTGCATTCATTAGTGGTGTACTGAATCATCGCTTTGATGATGATTCACTAAAAGAGTATTTTAATGAAGGCAAGATGACAAAATAAAGCGGTGCTTGATACTATTGTTGGTGGCTCCTATGAGGATTGCACATGTGCTGAGATTGCAGAGAAGTTGGAGAAGATAACTCGCAACAACAAAGCTTGGAGTACTAGAAAGTCTAACACTGGGTGAACCACCTTTGTTGTTTAGGATATAAATAATCAGGCCAGATAAGAGATTCATGAAAAGTTGGTGCATATGGGAATTGATTTGGGGTTGGTCTTGAGGCATGTGCGCTGAGGCGTAAAGGAGGTGAATGTGGTGATCAATTTGACTAAACCTCCACCCCTATCAACAGATGCATATGTAGTTAATGATCAGATTGGGGGTTTCCAACAAATTGCCTAAGGTTCTTATCCAGAAAATTGGCGGCAAGGTGAAGCAAGTCATGGTCGGAGTATGTTAGTTACAACTGAGAGGGTCAATATGTATGAAATAGGAACAACATTTGCGACAACAACTTCAACCAGAACAACTATGGTAACAGGAACGATCGGGTTGGACCATATCTTACACCTCAAAATTGGGAAGTTTCCCCTAGGGAAGGTCGAGATAATATGTCACAGATTGAGGATATGATGCAAAAGATGATGAGAAGTTTTGAGTCAATTGATGAGAATGTTAAGGAGAAGAGAATTTACCTATCTGGCATTGGACAAAAGGTGGATGCACATGCGGTCTCGATAAAGAACCTTTAGCTTCAGATGAATCAGTTGTCTACTATAGTGAACCAACGCCAACCTGAAACTCTTCAAAGAAACATTATCCATAGCCCAAAAAAAAGATGGAAATGTATGACATTCACAACTCAAGGAGGTAAGTAGACCGTTGATACACCTATGTCGTATGTACTAGAAGGGTATATGAGAAAGGAAGATGATATACCATAATCTAGTGCAGAGTTGGGTGATGCAACATCGAAAGAAGTAGAGTTATCTCAGAAAGTGGTTCTCATCGCTAGACCTTCACTATCATTTCGATAGATATTAGTGAAGAAAATGGAAGATGGTAAATATCGCTGATTTATCGCTATATTGAAGTAGTTGTCTATCAATGTTCCATTGATAGAAGCTTTGAGAAAATGCCCTGATATGCTAAGTGTATGACAGAATGCAACATTGTAGTGTTATTTTCACGAGGTCTTTTATGAAGCACAAGAAGGATCTGGGTGCCTTCAGTTTTCCATGTGCTATAGGGTATCTAGACTTTGCGAAGGCGCTTATTATCTTTGTGAGAGCATAAATCTCATGCAACTGTCCATTCACAAGAAGATAGGCTTGTGGGACCCAAAACCCACTAAGATGCGGTTACTAATGGCCGTTCAAACTATTAATATGCTCATAAGTGTACTCCATGACGTTCTTGTGAAAGTGGAGTTCTTCATCTTTCAACTTGACTTTATAATTTTTGACTGTGAGGTTGAATTTGAAGTCCACATTATTCTTGGTAGATCAGTCCTGGCCACAGGGCGTGCACTGGTTGATATACAAAAAGGGCATACGAAGTTTAGTTTGAATAATGAAGAAGCAACTTTCAACATCATTAGGTCCATGTATCATAGTGGTGAGATCCAAATGACATATTCTATAACCGACCGAGGTGAGATTCTATCCAAAGTGAAAATTGAAGACTGACTAGGTGTTGATTAATTAGCGTCGGTCATTATGAATTTTGAAAGTGATGTTATTGAAGATTATGATGCTTTGGTTGCCGCATTTGAAAGATACGAATATCGTTCAAAGCCGAAAAAGTTGGAGTTGGACATGAAGCAGCGCGAGTCTCCACCTTTAAGACCATCTATGGTAGAGGACACGAATTAGAGCTTTAGTCAATACCACCTCATGTCAAGCATGAGTTTTTGGTTAGAGATGACATTTTGCTGGTGATTATTACAGCAGATTTAAAAAATACATCAATTAGATTTCTTAATGGCGGTGTGAAAGAGGTTCAAACTAACCATTGAATGGACTATTGCAGATATTGTTACGATCTCTCACGATAGTATCCCACAAAATCCAACTAATGCCAGATCACAAACCGAGTATTGAGCACCAAAGAACGTTGAACCCACGTATGCAAGAAGTAGTGAAAAAGAATATCATGAAGTGGTTGGATGTTGGGGCCATTTATACTATTGCGGACAACAGTAGGGTGTCTCCTGTTCAGTGCGTGTCTAAAAAGGGTTGGATCATTGTGGTACCGAATGAAAGGAACGAGTTTGTTCGCATACGGCTAGTGATCGGCTGGAGATTTTACATGGACTGCCGAAAATTAATGCGTTGGCTAAAAAGTACCATTTTTCCATGAAATTCATGGACTAGATGTTAAACAGACGTGCAACCAAGGGTTGGTATTTCTTTATTGATGGCTATTTGGGATACAACTCGATATCTATTGCCTCGTATGATCAAGAAAAGATCACCTCCATATGTCCTTATAAGACTTTTTTTCATTCAAAATATGTCGTTTGGGTTATGTAATACACCGACTACCTTTCAAAGATTTATGATTTCGATATTTTCTGATATGGTGGAGTACGCTATTGAGGTGTTCATGGATGATTTGTTTATGGTTCTTATATAATTTGGATAGGTTATCAAGAGATGCGAAGATCGAAATTTGGTGTTAAATTAGGAGAAATGTCACTTTATGATGAAACAAGTTATAGTGTTGGTCTATCGAATCTCAGAAAAAGAGGATATACGTTGATCGTGCCAATGTTCCGGTGATAAAGAAGGTTACTCCACCCATCACAGTCGAGGGTGTAAGAAGCTTTCTCGGGAATGTAAGTTTTTATCATAGTTTTATTAAGAATTTTTAAAAAATGGCTCTTCCTTTGTGCAAATTTCTCAAAAAATATTGTAATTTCTATTTCGATAAATTTTATCTGAAAGCATTTGGACTGTTGAAAATGAAGTAGTGTCCGCGCCCATTATTATTTCACCAAATGAGAGTGAGCATTTGAGGTGATATGTGATGTGAGTAGGGTTGCACTAAGTATGGTATTGGGATAGAGAAGGGATAAAATTCTTCTCCCCATCTACTATGCGAGTAAATCCCTAAATTCTTCTCCTCATCTAGAGTGGGTTACTTGTAATTACGAAATTTCATATTACCCATCGTTGCTTTCGTGTAAGGTAATTTTTTTGATTTAATTATGGGATTGGGTGTTTAAATAATGTAGTGTACATTGTGTTACGATTCATTTTGCATATGTTAATACATTTATGTGGGTAATTAGCATGTGGGTAATTTATGGCTTAAGGTTGCTAACTTCAGTCATTCTTTAGATCTCTGGTCGATGCTCAGAAGAGATTTATTTGAGTGGGTAGTTATCTAATAGAAAATTAGGTGTGTTTTATCTAATTTACTTGAAAATAGAGGTTGTGGGTCTCATCTATTTCCCTAATTTTGCATCAATAGAGAGAATATATTATGGTATTGGATTGTTTATATTCTCATTTAGATGAGACATAATGAAGGGTCTATGTGTAGATTCTTTGAGATAGAAAGACGATTAGCATTATCGAAGATGACTTAGCGAATTCAAGAATATTCATCACTATAGAGTATAACAATTACCCAGTTGTGACATCGATTTCCTATCTCTACACTCCAAGATTGCATGTTAATATCATGCCCAAGAGCACCCCCTAGACGTGACACTGCTTACAGGACCCTGAAAGGGGTGTCACACAAGCTCGTAGCATAACCATCATTGCATAAGACATTGAATAATGCGGAAATTAAAAAATTCTGAACATCAATGTCAAACTCTTTCATAATAGATATAGAATGTCTAGATGTCGACTCATAAACCATTTTTGTACAACGTATATTTCTGAAAATAGGGAACATAGACCTTTACAATAAATTGTCTCATAATAGGAAGTACATAACAAGTTTATTTCAAAATAAAGAAACACAAGTGGAATCATGCTTTTCCTCAGAACATGAGGACACATCGAAGTCTTGGAGAATACAATTAAAGAATTATCTTCTTCACAATGGGAACCTACTAGTAAGAACCTAATCATAGCAGAAAATGAAACAACTATAGGTTAGCACAATCAATTGTACTAAGTATGGAAGCTATGCAATCAAAACCGTTTAATACATACATTAAAGGGACCTTTATAAAAAAAACATGTTATCTTAAGTTTGAAGCCACAATTCACATTCAAGGAATGCATAATAATCCGTACCATAAGATAAAGAATCATTCATAATCAGAAGTAACATTATACAATAAAGACACCACCCATGACCCCCTTGTAAGGTTCACTTGTGAAATGTACATATGAAGGCACATACCTCCATATATGTTATGTAAAGCCATCAAGAAGACATGGGTGTATTCACCTACAAAATTGACATCATAATAGGTGAAATTAAACTTAAAATCATTTATAAGTTGCCATACATAAATTTTTCACACAAGGACCCCTAAAAGAACTCAATTGTGCAATGTATATGAAAAGTCTCATACCCTCACCTATACTAAGTGGTACCAAAAAAGAATCCCTAGTTAGATATCATATTCATATTCATAAGTCATATGAATAGATTACTTCGTATTCTTACAACATCGGGAGATTTGAAATGATTGACATAGATGTAAGCTACATAGAATCCGGTGTTATACCCCCACACAAAAAAAGGTGTTTCACTTGCCTCAGGTAAAACCAACATAATTAGAATCTTGACGGAGCAACAAGCTAAAGAACTATGTGGGTGCATAGTTACGGTACAAGAAGATTTTTACAAAGAAACATGGACTTTAAAAACCTAGACGATTTCCATTTCATAAAATCACATATATATTCAGGAACCCGAACTTGCTAAACGAAGAAAGAAACCCATATGGAAAGCCAAACTTTCTAAGCCTAAAATCCTCCATCTCATATTCATGTTTAATCGGTCCTAAGCAAAATTCATTTGATGTAACATTAAGCCTTTAATGATACATTAGTTCATAAATAATGTCTAAAGACTCAACCACTCATTTATCATATAGGTCAAGGGTACAAAAGATGAGAATAACCTTTCAATCATAGAAGGAGGAACATCTGAGAATGTCCTTTTATACCATAGTCATATAGTGTTTAAGAGAATTACCTTTTATTCAACTTACCAACTCCAAGAGAATCATAGAACAACATTCATATTCATATCATAGAATAACATACATGTTAATGCCATTTCACACTTGATCATGATTAGGGTTGTGGGGAGGAGGAAATCTAGTATCAGCCAACAATGCATAAATCATGTAAGCTACTCCACCATAAGTGGATTAACAATTAAATATAAGACTACCAATAAATGAAAGACCTTTACTCATACCCTTCAAGTCTTTCTTCAACATTCAACCCTATTTTCATAATCTTAATACATCATATCGGATAACATGATAATACAATAATCAATTTCATGAAAAATTACTTGATTTTCAACATTCAATATATACTAGGGTTTAAATTTGAGAAAGAAGGGAAACCATGCGTCTTGTGGGGAATTGTTCAAAATCCATGAACATTACATGAATTTATCCATTAACCTTCATATATTATCATAAACAACAATTTTAGATCAATGGAATAGATTTAATAAAGAGACCCGCAAATTATAGTAAAAACCAAGAAATAGGGGGACTTTGAAATGTATTTTTTGAGACGGGTTCTTTGGCAAAATCTCTAAAGAGTGAAGATCATCCATACATTAATTGTATATTTTCCACAAAATTTAAGTGAAAACCTTTGATATTTAACCGTAATCTTGAAGCTTGGTGTTCTTCAATGGATGAGCTTTGTAGAGAAAGAAATATTTAAGGGAATAGGTTATTGGGAGAATTTTTCAGTATTTGTGTTTTTGATTTGAGAATGGGTTAAAAATGACTTGAAACAAATATATATTTCACCCATAAAATACCCAAAATACCCCTAACTTAATTGGAATAATGAACAAAAGACATTAAAAACATACCTTTTGATGAACCCCATCAGGGACCACACCTTACTCCACGGGTCGTGGTGAGGACCATGTTCCCTCCCATGGATTTTGTGTCTGTCATGCCCCGAGATACCCCCGAGACGTGGACACGGGACCTAGGACCAGAAGAGATCCAGGCTAACCCCGTTGGCATGATAATGAGCATACTAAAGGAAATAAGTGATGCAGAAACAAAATCTTAATTTAATGAAAGGATGGGAAATTCCATATAATATAGCTTTTATATTTGCAATACTAACGAGTTTAATACACAGAAATTATTAACTCAATGCTAAGTTGAAACTAACTATGTCTAAAAATAGCCTCTACACTAATTAGAAATGCTAGGACAGACCCCAACTAAGTCTAGAAAAAATTGAAACTAAAGGACTATATATTGAAAAAAAAAACTCATAACTATTGTCCTCATTGAATCAGGACTAACCAATAAATCTGATGATGTAGAGATCAAAAATCAATCTAAGCCCTATCTGAATGTTGAGAACCTGAACGTACATCATGAGAAGATGTAACGCACGTATACGTCAGTACTTGAAGGTATTGAGCATGTAGGATAGAGTAAAGCTTAAATAAGACATAACTGAAAAAGCACAATAGCAAATATAATATTCTGAACATGATATACTGAATTCTTAGCTAATTGGATGCAATGTAAAAATTAATAACATGACGAGACTGAATGATAAATGATCTGTAAATAGGGTTAATGCAATAGAGTCTTACTGAACTGTAGGAGATTCTTTTAACCAAAAACAAAACAAAATGAGATAAATGTGGAGTCCGATGTATACGTCCCATAGAGAGAACCCAATATACCCTGCCAAAGGTATAAAGGCATGTTGGCGTGATCGCTTAACTGATTGCCCGCAGAGGTGACTTACAACGTATTTAGCTAGTAGTTATGGGAATATTTGGGAAACCTAAACCATAGTCCTACTCGGTATTACTCTACTCCTAATGAAGTAAGTGATTAAGACATTATCATTGAATTTCTGTAAATACTGGATAGCTCAAAACTAAGAATTCGAAGTGAGAATCCAACAATTGATCGGATCATTATGAATTAATAACTAAGGCATGTATAATTGAATAACTAAACTATCTGACCAAGCATGTGTAATTCAAGACCTAAAGAAATACATATCTAGGGTTCTTAAATTTGTGCAATATTCTGAGTAATACCATGGTAATCTTATTTGGAACAAATAACTAACTAATTCATGATATTCTATTAATATTTTAGAAACCCTACGTCTATTCATAATAAGGGAATCAGGAAATCGACTGAAAAAATAGGGATCCAATAGGTGAAAGGAACCCATTAGTGAAATCCCACATAATTTGTGATGAAATTCATGGAGAAATATTTTGATTTTGGGCTGGAACTGCTGGAATCTTGATGCGTTCTTAAACTAGGGTTCTTAACCTTTTTCTCCTTTCTTGCTTCTAATTTTCTATGTTTTGATTTATGATTTCACTTAGGTAAGCTTTACATATGTTTCTAGGCTTATACCTACTAAAACCTCATAATTTAGGGTCTAAACAATGTATCATAGGCATTAGACTAAATATGAAAATACCAAAATACCCTTAATTAACTGTTGTCAGATTGACCGATGGACCTGGTCGATGAACCGTGGTCCTAACTACAATTTGTAGGTCTTTTCCGTAGTTTATGGACCAAGATTGATGGACCTGGTCCACACATCGTGGTACGACCTACGGTTCGTAGGTGTTGTGTTCATTTGTGGACCAAGATTGACGAACCTAGTCCACAGACGTGGTTCTAACTAGGGTCTGTATGTGGCCTCCTTAGATGGAACTTGCACTACATTAAAATCTGAATTTGGGTCTATCTAGGCACAAGTTGTTAGATTAACTCCCCCTTGAGAACATTCATACTCGAATGAAGACTAAACCATCTAAATACTAGGAGAGAGTTGCAATCCTTACTACTAAACATCGAGGACTGAGTTTCTGACTTAATTAAGTTATGAGAACATGCAAATGCACTGAAAATGCAAGTACAATTTGAGGGAACATGATTCTAAGGGTGAATTGATGCATAAATGAATGAAAAATTGAAGAGGAACTATTACCTCAAGATGGAGTGGAATCGGAAGGAAAGAGGTGAAGATACTTGGGTTCATGGATGCTTCTTCTTCCCAAGTAGCTCCATCTACAGATCTACTCCACAAAACATCGATTGAAGCAATTTCTTTGTGTCTCAACCTCCTAACCTGGCGATCAAGAATCTCAACTTGTATATTCTCATAAAAAAGACTATCTTTCAACACCACACTCTCTTATGGCACTACAGAGGCTAGATCACCAACACAGTTTTTCAAAAGAGACATGTGGAAGACTGGATGCACCGCTGCTAGTTCTGTTCGCAACTCTAACTCATATGACCCCTTATAAATCCTTTTCAAGATCTTTTAAGGGCCAACATATCTAGGAATGAGTTTACCCTTCTTGCAAAATTTCATTACCCCTTTCATAGGTGACACTTTCAGGAAAACCCAATCATAAATTTTAAACTCTATTTCCCATCTCCTTACATCTGCATAAAATTTCTGACGACTCTGTGTTGTCTTAACTCTATCTATAATGAGTTGCACTTTCTCCATAGAATAAAGGATTTAATCAGTCCCTATCAAAGATACTTCAAACCAATAAACATGAGATCTATATCTACACACATACATTGCCTTATATGGGGTCATCATAATGTTGCAATGGTAATTGTTGTTGTAGGAGAACTCAATCAGAGGAAGGTGATCATCCGAAATAACCTTGAAATCAATCAAACAAGATCTCAACATATCCTCTAGGGTCTGAATAGTACGCTCTGCCTGTCCAACCGCCTGCGGATGAAATGCGGTGCTAAGGTTAACATGAGTACCAAGAACCTTCTGAAATGACTTCCAGAAATGAGAGGTGATCTGAGGTCCTTTATCTGAAATGAGAAAACAAAAGAACCTTATCCAATCTCACAATTTCATTAATGTAAATCATGGAAGTTTTCTGCTGAATTTGTAGTCTTGACCGCCAAAAATCGAGAAGATTTAGTCATCCTATCAACTATCACCCAAATGGAGTCATGTCGTCTGCGAGACGCGGTAACCCTCTGATGAAATCCATTTTGATCACCTCCAACTTACAAGTAGGAATGTCGTGGTTTTTGAAATTATACCTTGACTTGCTGGCAATTGGGGCACTTACTCACAAAATCTTCTATATCCCTCTACATTCCATTCAACCAAAAGACTTCCTACAGATTGCGGTACATCTTAGTGGAACCTGGATGAATACAATATCTAAAGTTATGGGATTCGACAAGAATATGTTGTCTCCACTCGCCCACATCAGGAACACTCAATCTACCCTGATAGCGAAGTACACCTTCTCCCCCTTGGGAGAAAACCTCCACTCTTTTTTATGGACTTCGCCCTTAAGTTCAAGTAAGATTTGGTCACTTTCTTACTTTCCCTTAACCTCCACTGCCAAAGAAGTTTTTGCCCCATTCTGAACTGTTACAGCACTGTCTAATATTCTTATAAGCCAAAATCCTAAGCGATCAAGCTGTGAACATCCTTGACTAGCTCCCTCCTTTCTTCCTCAACATGGGATACACTACCCATAGATAGTCTTCTAAGAGCATCTGCTACTACATTCGCCTTACAAGGATGATAATGCACACTCATATCAAAATCCTTAAGGAAATCAAGTCATATCCTTTGGCGAATATCCAATTCTTTCTGGGTGAACACATACTGAAGGCTCTTATTGATATACCGTGGTTTAACGGTATTATTAATACTTTTTCCTTAAGTTTAGTGTGTCCAAAAGCCTTTTTGTGATAATTTTTATATAAGTTTCTCCTTATTTGCAGGAAATCCGTCTAAAGATGAATACGGAGGTTTTTGAGCGAAGAAATGCATAAAAGATCACCTACAGCTTGTTACGGTTCTCATGCTCGTGACGGTCCGTATGTGGCAGCGTAGTGCAGCTGCTGAAGGAAGATGGTGAAGTCTGACCAAGTGTGGGGTTATGGAAATAATTACGGGCCATCGTGTCCATGACGGTCCATCCTGCAGGTTCGTTATGAAGTTCAGAGAAGTAGTCCTAGTACCCATATTCTAAGAGTTTAAGTGTTTTGGAACGGAGACCCTCGACAGACCGTTGATATTGTGACGATCCGTCATACCTACCGTCGAGGGTAATGAACAGAGAAGTAGAAGAAATTTCATCATGTATGGGATGACGGAGTCCATGAAGGTCCGTCGTGACCACGACGATCCGTCGCGATGTCCGTCGATCCAGCCGCGTTTGACAGATTTCCAGCAAATAGCGTCCTTGTTTAATTAGGTTTTTATTTTCAATAAATAGATCAAAAAACATCATTTTTGAGGTTAGACTCGGGATTATTTTGTTAGGCCGTTGATTATTGTTAGATTATTTATTATTTTGAGATTCTTTGAATTGATTGTTGGTGAGTTTTGTTGATTAATCAAGCGAACTTTCGGATTTTACTCTTTCTCATTGAAGTAAGTGCATGATTTCTTATACCACATATTTGAATTTTGTGATTATGACTATGGGTAACTAAACTCCATAACTAGGGTCGTGGGAACCATAGGCAAATTACGAGGTAAAACCTAACTTAAATAACAATTCTAGAATAGTATCTTGCATGTATTAATAATTCTTTCACATAGATGTCTTTGTAATGGATGGCCAACGTTAGAACTCGCCTTAATGCTACTTGCCGGACCAAGGAGGTAGATAATAGGAAAAGAATTATCAACATAGATTTAGCATATACTATCTTATAGGCTAGTATTGATTGGTACGAGGTAATAACTTAGTCAAATATCGAATACGATGCTTAATATGAGGTAAAGATAAGGGTTAGGATAGAAACACACGTAGCCGGACCAAGGTGCGGAGTGAAATTTTCTAGTTGCCGGACCAAGGATTCGGAAATACATAACTTATCACTTTGCATGAAAGATACTAGGAATGAATTGTTACAGTTAGACTTATCAAGTTATGAACATGTGGGAAACACGTAAACCCTAGTTACTTTGATTAATTGATTAAACTCCAACATTCAAAGCTGTTAGTTGTCTCCTTTTATTTCGCTAGTTATTTTCATTTATTTAGGAATAGAAACCACCCTCCCCCCATTTTATCAATTTTGCTTTCCAAGGAAGTAATTGACTGAACAATAGTAATAATAGATTTAAGTTAAGTCTAAACTATTTTCCTCGTGGGAACGATCCCTACCTCACTAGTTGGGTTATTTACTTTACACGACCGCATTACTTCTTCTTTGAGAAGTAAGTTTGAGTGTATCACTTATGGTCAGTGAACACTTCTACATGACACCATACAAGTACTGTCTCCATATCTTGTGTGCAAACACAACTGCTGCAAGCTACAAGTCATGAGTTGGATAGTTCTTCTCATGCACCTTAAGTTGTATAGAAGCATAAGCTATAACTTTATCTTGGTGCATCAACATACAACCTAGACCCACTCTTGATGCATCACAATAGATCGATCACATAACCATCTGAACCCTCTTGTAGAATTAAGACTTGAGTTGTAGTCAATCTATTTTTCAATTTTTCAAGCCTTTTCCTACGATCATCTGACCGTTGAAACTTGACCATCTTCTGAGTTAACCTAGTTAATGGTGAGGCTATAGATGAAAATCCTTCCACAAACCTTCTGTTATATCCCTCTAGACCTAAGAAACTCTAATATATGTAGAAGAGGTTGGTATAGGACATTGTTATACTACTTCTATATTCTGTGAATCCACTCAAATTCATTCGCAAGATACAGTGTGACCACGGAAAGCAACGGATTGCAACCAGAACTCACATTTTCTAAACTTAATGAATAAATGGCGATATATGAGAGTCTTAGAACAATTCTCAAATGACTCACATGTTCTTCCTTCTTTCTAAAGTAAATGAGGATATCATCAATAAATACGATAACGAACAAGTCCATGTACTGCTTCACCACTATGTTAATCAAATCAATGAAAGTTGCAAGAGATTTGGTTAGTCTAAATGACATAATTACCAATTCATAATGACCATAACGAGTTCTAAATTTTGTTTTCAAAATGTCAATATCTCTGAATCTGAGCTGATAATAGCCTTATCTAAGGTCTATCATTGAGAAATGTCTAGCACACTGAAGTTGGCCAAACAATTCATCAATCCTGGGATAGGATACTTAATCTTGATTGTGCCCTTGTTCATCTGTCTATAGTCAATGAACATTTTGACAGAACCATCTTTCTTCTTAATAAACAACCCTGGTGCACCTCACGGTGAAATACTAGGTCTAATGAAGCCCTTATCTAGAAGGTATTTCATCTGATTTTTCAATTCATTAAACTCTACTGAAGTCATTCTATAAGGAGGAATAAAAATAGGTTGGGTATCTTGTAGGAGACCAATTTTAAAGTCGATTTCCCTTTCGAGATGAATTTCGAGAATATCTTCTGGAAACACTTCTGGAAACTCACTCACTACTGGGGCTGACTCAAGAGTTTGGGTTTCAGAGCTAGAATCCTTAACCCAAACTAGATGATAGAGATAAACCTTAGAGATCATTTTTCTAGCTTTAAGGTAAAATATTAATTGAGCTATAGTCGCAAAGCTACTACCCTTCCATACTAATATTGGTTCGTTTGGAAACTAAAAACGAACAATCCTAGTTCTATAACTGGTTGAGACATAACATGAATGTAAACAATTCATGCTTAGAATGACATCGAAGTCTACCTTTTTTAACAGTACAAGATCTACTAAGATGCATTTATGAGAGACTATGATAGGGAAATTTCTATATACCCATCTAGCTATAACTGGGTCACCAAATGGATTAGAAACTGAGAAAGGTTATAAGGGAGTTTCTGGACTTACACTGAAATAGGCTGTTATGTAAAAAGTTACAAAATAAGGAGTATCCACTAGGTCTAAAAATACATAAACATCAAGGTCAAAGACTCTTAAAGTAATAGAGACTACATTAGGAGAACCTTCTAGATCATGGCAAGCCTGAATAGCATACAACCTGTTCTGGCATTGACCGCGACCTTTACTAGATGAGTTACCCTGCTGTGTCTGGCGACTTGTTTGTGATTCTTTGTATACTGAGCTCTACAATTTCCACCTCCTTGGCCTTGTATAGAAGGACAATCTTCAATAACGAATAGTTTAGACTCCTTAAATAGCCAAGCAACATGAACCAAAACTACTAAAGGTACACTACAACTCTACCAACAAAAATTCAACAATTATTCATCAAAAAAATCAAGATTCATCATTAAATCAATACAAAACTTGCTGAATTATACACATTAATTTTTGAGTGAACAAAACCAACATAAAATATCTCACATACCTTGATAGGGATCACCCCAGCAAATTCCACTAGCGAAACCTTAGCGTTCTTGAAGAATTCTTAATCTTCCTCTTCTCCAACAGACCTAAGCATTATTGTTTTTCTAAAACTTAACTGGGGCTTTGTTTTACACTTAATAAACCCTTATAACAAATTAGGCAATAATAGGGTGAAAAGACTGTTTTACCCTCACTAAAATTTGGATTTTACTTTCTTTAGTCCAACAATTCAACTTCTGAAAGACATATCCCCTCACACTTATAACTTATTGAAGTGACAACTTATCATAATCCTCGGTAGAATAGGTAGTCCATACTTGCAAGAAATGGGATGACTTTGTCATTCTATCGACAATCACCCAAATAGAGTCATATTGTTTGCAAGTCCTTGGCAAGCCTGTGATGAAGTCCATATTAATCATTTTCCTATCCCATTCCAAAAGTTCTATATTTTGAGTCAAGCCTCCAGGACTTTGGGGTTCTGCATTCTCTTGCTTGCAATTCAGACACTTTGTAACAAACTCGACAATGACCATTTTCATGTCTTGCCACAAATAAACCCTTTTAAATGACGGTACATCTTTGTGGAACCCGAATGGATGGAATATATGGAGCTCTAAGCTTCCTCTATGATCCCTTTCTTGGAGTTCATCCACCTTTGGTACACATAATCTACCTTGATACTTCACCACACCATATCCCCCTTGTTCAAATGCTATCACTTTTTCCCTATGAACTTTCACCTTTAAAAAAAGCAAAATGGGGTCTTGGTCTTGCTTCTCTTTCTACTTTGACACTAATGATGACTCAGGCCCATTGGTCACCACTATACCTCCTTCTATGGAATCCATAAGACTTACTCTCTAATGTGCAAGTCTGTGCACATCTTTAGCTAACTTCCTTTTTCCTTCTTTAACATGGGAAGTACTTCCAGTGGATAACCTACTTAAAGCATCTAAAACCATATTAGCCTTACCTGGGCGGTAAAGAATACTCATGTCGTAATCCTTCAGTAAATCCAACAAACTTCTATGTGTGTGATTCTGTTCTTTTAAGAGTGAACACATATTGTAGGTTGTTGTGATAATTTAATATGTCGACATGAACACCATACAAGTAGTGGCGTCATATCTTCAATGCAAAAACTACTGCAACCAATTCTAAGTCATGAGTTGGATATTTCCTCTCATGAATCTACAACTATACTGAGGCATAAGCTATAACCTTTCCATTCTTCATAAATACAAAACTAAAACAAACTCCCAATGCATCAGTTTACACCACAAAATGTTGAGTACCTTCTCATAAGGTAAAAACTAGAGTGGTAGTACATCTCTTTTCAATTCCTAAAAGCTTTTCTCACAAGCTTCCGACCATTGAAACATGACTATCTTTTGAGTTAACTTGGTCAAAGGAGACATGAAATTAGAAAACCTTTTAAAAAATCTTCGATAATAGCCAGTCAAACACAAGAAACTCCTCATATAGTTGGAGAGGTGGGTCTAGGATATCTTTGAGCTACATCTATATTTTTGGTTTCAACTTTAAACCCATCACCATAAATGATGTGGCCGAAGAATGCTGCACATTTAATCTAAAATTCACACTTGGAGAACATGACATATATATCCTTATCTTTCAAAGTCTTCAAAATAATCTTGAGGTTACTAGCATGAACTTCTTCATTCCTTAAATAAATCAGTATATCAACAATCAAGACGATAAAAACAAATCTAGATAAGGTTTGAAAACTCTGTTCATAAGATATATGAATGCTAAATGTGCATTTTTCAAATCAAAAGACATAACAAGAAACTTGTAGTGTCCATATCTGGTTCAAAAAATTGTTTTTGGGATATTACATTCCCTAACTTTCAACTGATGATATTTCGATCCGAGATCAATTTTTGAGAATCATGAAGCATCCTGAAGTTGATTGAAAGAAACATCTATCCTTGGAAGAGAATACTTATTATTGATTTTAATCTTATCCAATTGGCGGTAATCTATTCACATCCTAATGGAACTATCTTTCTTTATCACAAATAAGACCAGAGCTCCCCAATTGTGAGATACTTTGTTTGAATAAAGCCCTTATCCAAAAAATCTTTCAATTGTCCTTCTAGATCTTTTTACTATTGTGGTGCCATTCTATATAGAGGAATAGAGATAGGATGACTATCTGGGATGAAGTTTATGCTGAAGTCTATTTCTCTCTCACGAGGGACTCTGGGTAGATCATCAGTAAAGACTTTTAAAAACTCACTGACTATGAGAAATGTTTGAAGGGATGCACCTCAGCACTTGAGTCATTAACTATGACTAAGTGATAAATACACCCCTTGGAAACTAACTTTCTAAACTTTAGGTATGAATTGGAACGACCCTTATGCACTACTGAACTACTACTCCACTCTATGACTGGCTCATTTAGAATATGAAATGATAACTCGAGTTCTGCAATCTATTGATGCATAACAAGCATAAAGCGAGTCCATACCTAGAATAACATTAAAATCTACCATGTGTAACTTTATTAAACTAGCCATGGTACTCTTGTGAATAACAAAAATAGGATAATCACGATAGACTCTTTCGGCTAGAATGGATTCACCAATAGGTGTGGGAACACTAAATGGTTTGCTAAGTTACTCAGGAATAATTTCAAATTTCATAGCAACATAGAAGTTACAAAAGATAAACTCGCCCCTTGGTCTAACAATGCATAAAAAGTAGTCAATGACTCCAATCATACTAGTGACAACATCTGGTGGATCTTCATGTTCTTGGCAATTATTGAGAGCATACAAATGGTTTGTTCCTCTACCACCACCAGATATAGCTCTCCTAGGTGCAACACCTTCTAATAATGAAACTGATAATGACTGAGCTCTATTACCCCCATTTCCACCTCTTTGCTTGCTATTGAAATATTCTCTCATGAAATTTCCGGTTTTACCACACATGAAAAACCAGTGGATCCTTCATGACATATGCTGCAGTAATATCTACAATACTTGGCGAAGGTAGGAGGCTTACTACCTCCTTGCGCCATACTACCCTGTGAATATGTCGGCCTTTCTCGGGAAATCTGGCCATAATGCTCAGCTATGTCTCTAGGTGTAGGTGTACTTGCAGATGATGGTGCATGCCTCTTTTGCTTATGAAATTGTGGCCTATTCGAACCACTTTTCTGCTGCTTAGACTCATTCCTAGTCTTGGCTTTCTTGTTAATGTACTCTTCTTCATTCATAAGATTCTCTTCCTCTACCTGCTGCACATAGGGTATTAACATTGCAATGTCCATATCCCTAATCAGCGTGGTAGCTCTGCCTTCCTTGCTTTATGCCCGACACAAACCATCAACGAACAAGCTCTATCTATTCCTCATATCCTTAACCATATCAGGAGCATAGCAAGATAGTTGGGTTAACTTTAGCCATACATATGAAAGCTCAAGGAGTCCTGTTTAAAAGTAACGAACTTCCGTACCTTTGCCTCCATAAGTTTTTGGGAAAAGAGCCACCCTAAGAACGTCTTTTCGAAACAAGTCCAACTCGGAAGGGGTGCATCCTCACCTCAACCCTCCTTCCACTAATCGAACAAAGTCGTAGCCACATTCTTGAGTTGATATGCAGCTAGTTCGAACCTTCAGTATCAACCACATGTATCACGTCAAATACCTTCTTCAAGTCTTTCACAAAGTTTACCAGATCCTCAGTATTGCTAGAAATAGTGAAACTTGAGGGTTTCATCCTCAAGAATTGTAGAATCCTCGAAGTATCAACCCCTTCTTTTCGAGTTCCTCTTTGTTGCCTGACTTGGTTGGTCACAGCTTGGCTCAGCATTCAGCAGCCTCACGTAACTCAACATTAGTAACCTCTCCTTGAGGTTGCATATTCGGTGCATTAGTTATCTCTTGATCTTCGACATTCTTTCTAGGGGGCGACCTCTAACTACTCTTCGTGGACGTGTGATTATCTGAAATACATGCAAGCATGAATTACATGGGCAAATTTTTAGAGATAAACCCTAGCGCATGAAAAGGAATATGAAAGAAGTGATAAATTCCTTAATGTTGCATCATCTTACTTATACATATAGTGGGCTTCACGCCGATGACTAAGACTCTACAAACGGTTTCATCGATGCCATAGGACTCTTGAACACTGTGCTCTGATACCAAGTTTGTCATGTCCCGAGCCTTTACCCTAGGAAGGACTGACACTCAGCTACCATTGCTGGCCTCGTGCAAACTCTTGGCCTAACTTACTTAAACTAGCGGAAGACAACAAATATATTTAAAATGATAAAAGAACTTATGTCAACTTCATAACAAAAATAACTGGGAATATCTTTAAAAGGTTTAAACATTTAACATGGCCGAGATGGCAATTCAAGTCTTTAACATAAGAATAAAAAGGTAAAGACTACTTAAATACTAACTGTCTACAAAGCCTCTAAACTGACTAACATGAATGTTGGGACAAACTCCACAACATTCTACATAACTAACTAGAAAGAACTAAAATATTTCCTCGGGAATGCAATGTGTCTCTCTAACTTACTCTAGGGTGCTTAGCTGTATCACAGCTGTGCTAGATGTCGATCCTTGTTACCTACATCTGCATCATGATATATATAGGCCAAGTGGTTTCACAACAATGAATATACAAGTATTTGAGTTGGAATGAGAAACGACACTTAATCTTGAAAAGGAGTAATAAAGAACACTTTCCTTGGCTCTGTTCAACCTCATGATTTTCTAACTCTTATTCAATATGTGTAGTTTAAAAGTTAATGCAATAAAAAGAAATGCAGACTGAAACATGCTGTAAACTTTGAATTTATACCAGTATACAAAAAATATTCGAGATATATGTAATAATACAAATAACTAATGCGTATGAAGATACGATACTCCTCTGGAAGATTCTCTAACCTACGGCCATCACTTAAGAGCTATAGTTATGATACATCGTTACTGGGTCCACGTTTCCCATCCATCCTATCCTTGCTAGAGTATAGGACATAAACTTCGTAATTGATCCACTAATAGACTTTGAAAAGGGTTCATCTAAAAATTATGACCCTCTTTTACATTTCCACATTGGTGTTGAATACTACTCCAAAAAATATATATTGGCTCTTACGTTTTAAAAGTATATTGATTCTGTTATTTCATATTAGTCCTCAAAATATAGCTTTAAAAATATCTCTTGGAAATCATAGTTTTGCAACCTGTTTAAATTTTGAAACATTTGATTGCTCTTTGGGGAAACATAGTCCCTACATACTCTTGAAGAAGGGAATTTCAACCCAACTCTTTACTCTTTTCTCAACTTATAGCTTCATCCTTAAAACAAAGTTAGAATGTTTGTTGTAGATTCTAGAACTCTTTAAGAATTTACTTTTACTTACTTCTTTACATTTAAACTTGACTCCTAACTTCTTTGTCTTTGATCTAAACTTTTTCTGAATTTTGTTATCGACTCAAGGAACACGATCTCACATTTATGGCTGATTTCATGTTTAGATGTACATAGAGTGTTTGATTCAACTCGGAATGATAGGTACATCACTTAGGAACTAGTACAAAAAGATTGCGGAGGAATCGGAACTCTTGGTGACCCTATCTCTTAAAGAGGCATGGGGCACCAGAGCCTAACAGATAGAAACTTTCATCACACGCTTTGGCTGGCCGGCATGCCAAGGCATGATGTACAGTGTTTGCCTTTAGGGGCCTGGTTGGTGCGGCGCCCTAGGGCTTGTTAGTGGAGTTTTGTGACTTTTCTTCTCTAATTTTCAACTCGAAACCTCCCAAACTTCCATGAATATTATCCCAAAAACATAGGATCACTAAAATCCTGAATACCCTATAGTTTAGACTCATAAAACAGCCCTGAAAACTAATCAAAACTACTAAAGGTATATTACAACTCTATTAACAAGATATCGACAATGAATCATCAAGAACTTTATGATTCATCATACAATCGATATAAAACTTGTTGAGTTAAACATATTAGTGTGTGGGTGAACAAACCCCACACAGAGAGATCTACATACCTCTACAGGGATCACCCCAGAAGAACTCTACTAGAGAAACCTTAGCGTTCTTGAAGAATTCTTGATCTTCCTCTTGTCTTCTCTCTTTTCGCCAAGCCTTAAGAATTATCAACTTTGCTGAAACTGAATTCAGACTTGGTTTTAACCCTAACAAATCCTTAAAATGTATTAGGCAATACAAGGATGAAATTATTACTTTATCCTTACTAAAATCTAGATTCGACTTCCTCAGTCCAATAGTCAAACTCCCAAAAGTCATATCTCCTTCATATGACATCAAAAATGCGAAAAGGCATCATGTTGGAAATATCTTCCCAAGGGTATTAATAACAATATAAAGAACTCAGCCTAACTCCTCCTGAGTTGAGATTTGTGGTCATTTTGTAATTGACCAAGACTCACTTTTTAAAATTAGAAAATTTTCCAGATTTCCCTATTTATTTCCAAAAATTATTATTCTTCGTTTCTTAGTTTATTCTTTGTTATTTGAAGTTTTGAGATGTTACATAGTCTCTCCCAGACTGAAAGTTCTTTCCCTTCTTACCATTGTAGGGCCATGGTTGAGCTATAGTGGATCTGCTAGCTAATGTCTATCTAGACCATCATACTATAGGGGCACATAGGTAAGGGATAATGAGATTGCTTATAGAAACCAACCTCAATACTGCAGAGCTTGCATCTCAATATGCTCTCAGTTTTAAGCGTATAACCAACGAAATATTTGTTAAGTCTTTGCTTATGATATGATTAAAAAACATGGGTAGTCTCCGCATATTTTTTCATTGGATAGATTCTTAGACCATGTGTCAATAAACCTTTCATTATCAATGTACTTTTAATACTAGCTTTTGAGGCCCATAGTCATTCACTTCATGTTAGATATACCCCTAATACTAATGGAAATAGTAAAAAAAATATGGTCGGTAATCATTGATGACATATCTGGGTACCATACTAATCAAGACCTAATATAGGAAAATAGCTCGAAAAGCAATGAGGGAAATTATAGATGCCATGTCAAATGGCCGCGCATTATAGAACATATAGACAATATCATCTAAAAGATTTCTTGACTCATAAACATACTTCCATGACATGCATTCTATTTGATAATTCATAATCTTCATCGTGTCTTCAAAGTCAATGCATCTTTAAATTCATTTACATCTATATCAAGAAGAGAATACATGCACTATATTAAAATTTTATCTTTCATAGGTACCCACATTATATTAACATAGCTTTAAAAACATGGGTTATGCATGGGTTCATGAGAAATCAACTTAAAATCATGCAACTGATTCAAATCATGCATATAAGTTCATCAATCAAATAAGTCAACATTAAAAGGAATCCATGACATGGAAGGAAAACCTATCTCATTTGGAGAATTCTAAATTTATAAATTGGAGAGTTGGGGAACTCCATGGAGGAAAGGGCTTCATGGATAAAATTATCATACCTTGATAAAAAAATTTTGAAGCAATTGAGGATTAGCAGGCTTGATCTTGAAACGGTAGCTTTCTTATTCAACTATTAGAAAGAGAAATATTTGAGGGGAAAAACATGATATTTTGTTTTAGAATTTAAGAGAATGTATTGAGTTTTGGTGATTTGGAGGTTTAGAATCATTACATAAAGCTTTGGGTAGAAGAAAAAATGACATACTATTGAGTTAAACATTTGGGGAAAATATAAAAAATTTTGTAACAAAAAATTGTTGTATTACATAAATGAGGCCTTCACGGGCCGTCACGGACTCACATGGCCCATCAAAAGGGTCGTGATGAATACTTTCCCTATAGCGCATTACTACTTTGGGCATAACTTTTTATTCCAAGTATAAAATTTAGAAAACTTAGCGGCATTGGAATACGACTCAAAAACATTAATTTGATAAGTTTGAGCTACCTTATTCATTATGTGTCAAAGAATATGACGGTTAGAGTTTACCCTAATCTCTTAAGTCTGATGAAAACCCTTCAAATATGATTTCACATGCTGTTTTGAGGAATGTTGTCCTTGACTAGTGGCTCGAGGTAATCCCGTACTGAACTTGTTCCCTTTACTACCACTTTAATAGGCCGTCTTTTTTTTCAAAATGTGTATAGGAGTCCGTGTGAGGGAACCTTCTTGAGGCTTGTTTTGTTTCCTTGTCAGGAGCACCAAAACGAGTTGTGGTACACTTCATGACACATCTAGGGCTCCATGGAGGATCTCATGGTCTAGTATTGGTTATTGACAATTAGACCTCTTCTGAGGATTTGTCAAATTTGATGTGTTACGATTAACTATTAAGTTCTTTAAAGTTTTATTTAACTATGCAAAATTTATAAACAAAAACTTTTTGTTGAATTGGTGTTTTCATCAAACCAATTGTTCTTTATTTAAGGAGTGACAAAATGTTATAATCTGAATTTCCTTAAAAGATTTCTTTATAATATATTAATCCTAATGGTATTCGACCCTAAATTATCGTTGGATATTTAATGTACACAACAACTTTCCCTTTTATTTGTGTTAGGGAGGATATTTTATAGTTCTTAACATATTTTTGGCTTATTCTAGGATAGACTACTATTTCCTTAGATCAATGCAATTTTGTATGACGTTTATGTCGTTCGGAAGGACTGGCCCTTCTTGACTAGAATATCATACTTGAGTCTCAGAAGAAGAGCCTTAGTTAAGGCCTTTTGTGTTCTCTCCTATGGTTTTAGCCCTCCTATCTTCTGTCCATACCATTGAGACTTTGAAACGTTACTAGAGGTCATGTACCTTCTTTGTATTGGAGTGCTTCTAGCTTCGAGACTTTTGCAATGCCATTGAGCATGGATGTTAATCCATGATTTATTTGAGACTATGTGATTTTTTATTTGTACTAGATTCCCACTAGGCGCTCTTGCTACTTGGGCAGCTTATACCCCTAGGAGTAGACAGACTAGATGACCTAGGTGTATGAAATCCTCCAATCGAATCGAAACGCCGCTGAGTCAGTCTTGCGAGATGGGTGGCTTAACCTCGTAGAAGTTCACTATATTCCTAGGTGGCCTGGGTTGATTGTTTTGTTTTCTAGCTAGATTGGAGTAGACTAGTTCGGTTGATTGCCACTCTTCTTGTCTTGATTAGGACTATACTCATTATTGGCTGCTTGGGATAGGAACACGTTGTTTTGAAGTTATTATATTGGTTATTCTATTTTATGGACTTAGCTATTTTTAGTACCTATCAAGCTTATGGGGTCGGTTCAGAGTTCATTGAACTTGCGCAAAACTGTACCTTCTAGGCTTATGGGGTCCAATTAGGTTAAGTTTATAAGTACTTAGATTTTCTTATGTGTACTCATGTGATTTCGATACATATTCTCCTCGACCTCTATTTATGTCTAGACTCTATCTTTGCTTATTTGTATTTATCTTTCTTGATCGTTAGGCCTATGATGCCTACTGAGTAACTTGTTTAGTAGTTATGCTACAGTACGCATATTTTTCTTATACAACTTCTAGTACAAGCTACAAGAACTAATCATTTGTGCCATCTTTTGCAAATTGTAGATATTAGAGACGAGGCGACATGTCTCCTTTGGTACATATGTTAGTTTTCCCTTTGCCTTTGAGACGACTTGTTGTGGTCGACTTTTGGGACTTGTATTTATCTTGTATGAAAACTATGTACTTTTTCCTCCCAGGTTAGGGTAGGGTTTCCTTCGTATATACTTTTTTTTTGTCTTATCTTATTTTTAGTAATACATTCTATGCAGCTCCACCGTTATGGACACTACTTCTCTTTTTGGGTATTGGTTTTCTCATTTACTGGCGTTAGTATATTTCATTTTAATCATATAGTAAGGCTGTGACATATGGTTGGGGAAAATTAGCAATAACATCAACTTCTTTAGCAAAAAACTCTTTTATTGTCTCCGGTCAAAGAGGGAAAACTCTTCACAACCTATTTGACCCTCCTTTATTTAAATTACATTTGATTGATTTTCTAAGTTAATAAAAACTATTATTTTATCCATAATAATTATTATTATAGCTATAATACTATCATTGTCAAATTTCTAGAATTATTAATAACATACATTTAAACTTAAAATTCAGTTCCAAGAATTTCTTTTGCATTTAAATTGATTTTCATCATTTTATTTCTAATTTCATACATACTAAATTAATATAAAGCATCTAGGCTATTTTTAAATATGTATATTTTTATATACGAAATATACATTACACTTGTTATTAAATTACAAGATCAATTGAATTCATTTAAACAGCGAAAAGACCCAAATTTTCATACCAATTAATAACCCAAATATTCACAAGAACCCTAAAAAAAAGGTCCCAAAAGCAACACCCCAAATGAAAACCCATCATCCCTCTTCACAATGCCTATTACCCACTTTATCCCCAGATCCATTCATAATTCGCAAAATGATTTTCGCGATTAAGGTTCAAACACCTTAAGCCTAATGCATTAAAGGGCGAGATGAAGTACCTTAGGAGATTCATCAAACTATCTTGGAAAGCCTGACTTATGTCTCGAAATGAAATAGGCATTGTGATTTGAGCTAAAGTTTGGGAAACTACAAGTAATTTGAATGAGAGAGAAATGAAAAAGTACTTAAAATTAGAATGATCTGACTGACATATATTTTAGTTTTGAGAGAACACTTGACTGTTGTGAAGAATAATTTGTAGATTTTGGGGTTTTTTAACTTTTCTTTTGAATTTGATAATTTGAATCCAAAATGTGTTACTTGTAATTTCTTAATTTCATGTTGCCCATGGTGGCTTTCATTGAAAATACATATTTGTTTTTTATTTTTTTGTGATTTGTGGCTAAAAACCAAAGATCATGGGGTGTATTTATAGTTTGTATTGTGTAATGCTTCCTTTTTCTGATGTTAATACATTAATTTGGGATAAGTATCATGGGGATAAATTTTGGGTTAAGGTTTCTAACTTAATTTCTACCTCTAGTCTTTGGTCGATGCTCGAAAGAGTTATGTTATTGTGGGTAGTAATCCAATACTAGAAATTTAAGTTTGATGTTTTAACTTGAAAATAGAGGTTGTGGGCCAGATCTCTTTTCCCTATTTGTGCGTCAATAGAGTGAATAGAGTATGGTATTGGATGATTTAGATTCTCATCTACATGGGACGGGATGAAGATTCTATGAGTCTATGAATTTAGATGAAAGATGATTAGCTTCATTGAAGATGACCTAGCATATTCATGAATGTTAGTCACTATAGACTAGCACAATTATCCATATGTGATATTGATTTTTCATCCCCCACCCTAGATTGCTTTTTAACTCTTAATTCCCAAATATTTTTATTTAACTATGACAATTGATAACTAAATCTTTTTATTGAATTGGTGAATCATCCACCCAATTGTTCTTTCTATATTACGAATGAACAATATTAAAATATAAATTTGCTAAAAAGAGTTCTCTATAATGTACCATTTCCTAAATGATTCGACCCAGAAACATCGTTGGGTGTTTATTGACTATGACCACTATCCCTTTTAATTAGTTTTACGGAGGATATCTGATCTTTATCAACATGTTTTTTTTGGATTATTCTAGGATAGGCTGTTGACTCCTTAAAACAATGAATCATATGAAGTTTGTATGCCTCTTACGTTATTCGGATAGATTAGGTCCTTGTTGATGGTAACAACAGACATGGGTCTCATTAGAAGAGCCTTAGTTTAGGTTTATTTGTCTTCTGTCCCTTCCACTACGACTCTGACGTGTTAGTAGAGATTATATACCTTCTTTGTATTAGAGTCCTACCATCTTGGATCCTTTGCGATACCAATGAGAATGAATGCTTATCCACGGTTGCTTGGAGCCTACGTGAAATTATCTTTGGACTGAATTTCCCTGGGATTTCTTTCTACATGGGATGCATACACCTGTAGGAGTAGACTTGTTGGGCGGCCTATATATCTTAGATCCTATACTGAGTTGACACATCTCTAAATAACTCTTTCTAGTTGGTGGCTTACGTCCCTAGAAGTGGATAGTATGGCTAGGCAACCTTGTTGATTGAGACTTTTTATAGCGGGGCTAGGAGTTGACTAGTATGGTTGATCGCCACCTCTTCCTGTCTCGGCTTGAACATTACTAGTTCTTGGTTACCTTGGATGTTTTTGAGTTATTATATTGTTTATTCTTCTATCGTATGGACTTAGCTATTTTTGTACCTATCAGGCCTATGGGTCTCCGTTCAATGTTTATTCAACGTGCGCAATAGTACATTCTAGGCTTATGGGGTGTAGTTAGGTTTAGTGTAAAAGAACTAAGATTTTATTTGCTATGATCGAATGCTTTATATACATATTTTCCCCGACCTCTATTTGTATCTAGGCTCTATGTTTTCTGATTTTTTTTACCTTTCTTGATTGTACGACCTATGATGCCTAATGGGTACCTCGTTTTGGAATTTATGCTACAAGATGCATATTCTAACATTGCAAGTCCTAGTACCAACTACAAGCAATAATCGTTCGTATCATGTTTTGTAGCTTGTGGATATCATATACAAGGGTGAGTTTTTGGTGTCGTGGACCAACATGTGTCCTTTTATGCATGTCATGCCACGAGCTACCACCGAGATGCGGACACGGGACCTTGCACTCCAAGTGATCCCAAGCTAACTGTGCTGGCATGATCATGACCATAAAAAAGAATATAAAATATTGGGCAAGATAAATCATATTTTAAATAAAAAGATGGGGAATACCCATATATTATAGATGAAATATTTCAAATACTGATAAGTTTAAGACAAAGAAAATAATAACTCACTGCTAAGCTAAAACAAACTATGTCTGAAAATATCCTCTAAACTAACTAGAAATGTTGGGACGGCACCATCTAAGTCTAGAAAAACTGAAACTAAAGGACTAAGTACTAAAGATAAACTCATAACTATTTGTCTTCGAAGAATGAGGACTCACCACTAAATCAGCTGAACTGGAGATCGGAAATTGATCTAAGTGCAATCTGGATGCTGACAACCTGAACCTACATCATGAGAAGATATAGCAAACCTATGTTGTATTACTTGAAGGTATTAATCATTTATGATAGACTAGTGCTAAAATAAACATAACCGAACAAGAACAAAAGCAAGTATAATAATCATAATATGATATATACTAAATTCTGAGCTAACTGGATGAAATGGCAAATTTATAGCACGATGAAACTTGATACTGAATATACAGATAAATGATCAATCAATAGAGTATTACTGAATTGTGGGAGCTACTAATAACTGCTAATAAAACCACATGATCTAAACGTGGAGTCCGATGTATATGCCCCATCGAGAGAACTCAATATCCCCTGCCAGAGGTATAAAACCATGATGGCGTGATCACAAAACTGAATTCCACCAGAGGGGACTTACAACCTACTTGGCTAGTAGTTTCGGAACTATTTAGGTACGCTGAACCTTACTCCAACTCGGTATTATGCTACTCCCAAAGAATTAAGTGATTAAGACACTATAACTGAATTTTTGTAAATACTAGATAACTACAAAATGAATATGAAAATTGTGAATTTAATAATTAATCTGATAATTGTGCATTAATAAAATTGGCATGTATCACTGAAATAACTAAAATATTTGACCTAGCATGTGAATTCAAAAACTAAAGAAATACATAACTAGGGTTCTTATATTCATAAAATAAACTGAATAATTACTTTACAATCTTATTTGGAACATATATCTTACTAATTCTTGATGTTCTTTTATAATTCAACAAACCTTACGTCTACTCAAATTATGAGAATCAAGAACTGACAGAAAACTAGCGATCTTATGGGTGAAAGGAACACACCAATGAAATCCCACATGCCTACCTGGTGATGAAATCTACTGAGAAATATTTGGATTTAAAGATTGAAACTACTGGAAGTTTGTTGCGTTCTTGAACTACGATTCTAACCTAATTCTCCTTTCTTGTTTCTAATTTTCTATGTTTTGATTGTGATTTTGAAATAGGTATGTTCTTGTTATATTTCTAGGCATAAACTGGCTAAAATAGGATGATATAGGATAAAAATGAAGTATCATAGGGGTGAAACAAAGAAGGAAAAGACCAAAAGACCCCTGAATTTTTTGTTGTCGGACTAAATGATGACTTGGACTAACATGTTGTCGTTCAGTCGACGGTCCATCATTTGGGTCAATAGGTTCGGTCTGCTTGACGGGAGATAACAAAAACGGGCATAATGTTTTACTTAGAGGTTTTATATTAAATAAATATGTGTCTATGGAAAGATAATTCAATTATCTATCTTTTGAAAGGTCATTAGACACCTAATTCATTTTGTGTTAAGAGTTATGAACATATGAAGTTGACCCGATAATATTTTCCCTCTAACTGTCTGCTAATTTTCACCTATGTCTGTAGGTCCATCTATAGACTGTACTGGTCAATTGTGGTTCACGTCAGAGGCTAGGTAAATTGGGTGTTGATACACAGACACAGTCTACGGATCGTAGTCTGACTTATAGATCATACTTTTGTCCATGGATCGATACTTCGTCAATTTTTTGGGCTCCGTCATGAGAGAGGTAAGTCAAAAACGACGAATGTCCAATACGGGCAGTAGATCAGACTACAATCCATCAATATTGATCATCGATTTCACCTGCAGATTTCTGAAAAGCTAATTTTTGGTCTGTTTTGGATAAGAGATGTTACATTATCCCCCCCCCCCCCGGGAACATTCTTCCTCGAATGAAGACTACACTAGGTGAAATAGACAGAGAGAGATGCAATCCCTACTAGTAAACACTAAGGACTATATTTTTAATTGAACTGAGTTCCATGAACATGAAAATACGCTGAAAATGCAAGTACAAACTAAGGAAACATTATTTTAAGACTAAATACATGCATGAATGACTGAAAAATTAAGGAGGGACTATAATCTCAACCTAGAGTGGAATAGGAAGGATAGAAGTGAGGATACATGGCTTTCATGGTTACTTCTACTTCCCAAGTAGCTCTCTATTCCTCGACAAAACCTTGACTGAAGCAACTACTTTGTTTCTCAACCTTCTAACTTGACGTTCAAGAATCTCAACTGGTACATCCTCATAAGAAAGAGTTTCATTCACCGCAACACTCTCTAATGGCACTACCGAGTTTAGGTCACCTACACATTTCTTCAGGAGCGAGATGTGGAAGACCGGATGCACTGCTACAAAGACTCTTTGAAACTCTAACTCATATTACACTTTCCCAAATTTTTTAAGATCTTGTAAGGTCCTACATATCTAGGATTAAGCTTCACTTTTTTGCCAAACCTCATCACCCCTTTCATAGGTGACACTTTAAGGAAAACCCAATCATCAAGTTGGAACTCTAGTTCCCTTCTCCTTCTATCTGCATCTGATTTTACATGACTCTAGGTTGTCTTAAGTGTATCTCTACTAATTTGCACTTTCTCCATAACATAAAGGACTGAATTTGTCCTTATTAAAGTTACTTCACCTATATCAAACCAACAAACAGGAGATCTACATATACGCCTATACAGTGCCTCATAAGGGTCCACCTAAATGTTAGACTGGTATCTATTGTTGTAGGCATACTTAATAAGAGGAAGGTGATCATCCCAACTACCCTAGAAATCTATCACACAAGCTCTTGACATATCCTCTAGGGTCTGAATTGTACGCTCTGCCTATCCATTTGTCTGCGGATTAAATGTTGTGTTAAAGTTAACCTATGTACCAAGACCCTTCTGCAATGACTTCCAAAAATGAGAGGTAAACTGAGGTCCTCTATTTTATATGATAGACAAAGGCACCCTATGCAATCTCACAATTTCATTAACGTAAAGCTTAGCATAGTCTTCTTTTGAATTTGTAGTCTTGGCCTCCAAAACGCGAGAAGACTTAGTCATCCTAGCAACTATCACCCGAATGGAGTAATGTTGTCTGCGAGTACGTCATAACCTTGTAATGAAATCCATATTGATCACTTCCCATTCCAAGTATGAATGTCGATCTCTTGAGTCATACCCCCTTATTTCTTATGTTCTACCTTGACTTGTTGGCAATTAGGGCACTTACTCATTCCCTCTTCATGACATTCCACCAATAGACTTTCCCCAAATCGCGGTAAATTAGTGGAACCTGGATGAATATAATATCAGGAGAAACGGGCTTCTACAATAATATGTTGTCTCAACTCGCCCACATCAGGAACATACAATCTACCCTCGTAGCAAAGTACACCATCTCCCCCTTGGGAGATAACCTCCACTCTTTTATTATTGATTGCACCCTTAAGTTCAAGCAATATTGGATCACTATCTTGCTTTTCATTAACCTTCACTACCAAAGAAGATTCTGCTTCATTCTGCACAGTTAAACCACTGTCCGATATGCTCATAAGATGAATTCCTAAGCGAGCAAGCCTCTGAACATCCTTCACTATCTGTTTCCTTTCTTCCTCAACTTTGGCTACACTACCCATAGATAATCCAATTAGAGTATCTGCTAATACTATATTTGCCTTACCAGGATGGTAATTCACGCCCATATAATAATACTTAAGGAACTCAAGTCATATCCTCTGGCGAAGATTCAACTCCTTCTGGGTGAACACATACTAAAGGCTCTTATGGTTAGTAAACACATCTAATTAAACATCATACAAGTAGTGTCTCCAGATCTTGAGTGCAAACACCAGTACTACAAGATCGAGGTCATGAGTTGGATAGTTCTTCTCATGAACCTCAAGTTGTCTAGGCATAAGATATAACCTTATCTCGATGCATCAACACAAAACAAAGGCCAACTCTGGGTGCATCGTAATAGATCACATAAACATCAGAACCCTCTAGTAGAGTCAAGATAGGAGGTGCAGCCAATCTAGTTTTTAATTCAGCAAGACTTTTCTCATTATAATCTGACCATTGAAATTTGAGCAATTTCTAAGGCAACATTTTCAATGGTGAGGCTATGGATGCAAATCCTTCCATAAACCTTCTATAATATCCTGCTAGACCTAGGAAACTCCTCCTATCTGTAGCAAAGGTAGGTCTTGGCCATTGTGTCACCTCTTCTATATTCTTCGGATACACTTGGATACCCTCGCTAGATAAAATATGGCCAAGAAAAGCAAGGGATTGAAACCAGAACTCACATTTGGTAAACTTAATGAATAATTGGCGGTATGTGAGAGTCTGTAGAACAACTCTCAAATGACTTTCATGTTTCTCCTCATTCCTAGAGTAAATAAGGATATCATCAATAAAGACGATAACGAAAAAGTCCAAGTAACACCCTGTTCATTAAATCCATGAAAGCTACACGAGCATTGGTTAGTCCAAATAACATAACTACAAATTCATAATAACTATACAAGTTCTGAAGGCTGTTTTTGGAATGTCATTATCTCTTACTCTAAGCGGATGACAACCCGATCTGAGATCTATCTTGAAGAAGTGACAAGCACTCGGAAATTGGTCAAACAAATCATTAATCTTGGGGATAGGATACTTACTTTTGATTCTGACATGTTCAACTATTTATTGTCAATCTACATTTTGAGAGAACCACCTTTCTTCTTTATGAACAACAGTGGTGCACCCCATGGTGAAATACTAGGTCTGATGAAGCCCTTATCTAGAAGGTCTTTCAACTTCTCTTTCAATTGTTTAAGCTCTGATGGAACTATTCTCAAAGGAGAAATAGAAATTTGTTGGGTATGTAGAAGGATATTAATTTCAAAGTACATTTCCATTTCAAGAGGAACTCTGGAAAGATTTTCTGGAAACATTTCTGGAAACTAACTGAATACTGGAACTGACTCAAGAGTTGATATTTCAGAGTTGTAATACTTAACCCAAACTTGATGATATAGATAAACCTTAAAGATCATCTTTCTGTCCTTAAGATAAGAAATGAATAGACCCATAGGTGCTAAGCTACTACCCTTCCATTCTAAGATTAGTTCGTTTGGAAACTGAAACTAACAATCCTAGTTCTAAAATCGACTGAGGCATAATAGGAATGTAATAAATCCATGCCTAGAATGACATCTAAGTATACCATTTATAAGTCTAAGAGATCTGCTGAGGTGACTTTCTGAGATACTATGACAAGGAAATTTCTGTATACCCGTCTAGCTACAATTGGGTCACCAACTAGAGTAGAGACTGAGAAAGGTTCTGAGAGAGAAACTGGAATGACATTGAATCGGACTGCTATGTAAGGAGGTTCAAAAAAACGAGTATCCCCTAGATCCAATAATTCATACACATCAAGGTCAAAGACTCGTAACGTACCAGTGACTACATGAGGAGAACCTTCCTTATTCTGGAGAGCATGAAGAGCATACAACTTTTTTGGTGTTGACCACCACCTGTACTAGATGAGTTGCTGAGTCGGGCAACTTGTTGGTGCTGCTGCAATTGTAGACTCAGCTCTACTATTACAACCTCGTTGACCCTGTTTAGAAGGAAAATTCCTCAACCTGTGACTAGAGTGACTGCACCAAAAAAAAAATTTCCTTTCCTGCAAGGCACTCGCCTGGGTGGTTATTACTACACAGAGGGAAAGTGGGGTAAGACTTGGTGCTTGAAACACTTCCTTCAGACATAGAGCTTGGTGCTATAACCTTCTAGTCAAACCTGTTCTTGAAGGATGGAACACTAGCTGATGAAGGAGCTGGGCTAAAAACTTCTACTGACTCAACGAGCGATTTCCACCACCTAATTTCTGCTGAGAATAGTCATAGTTGCCAGTCCTAGCCTTCTTTTTATCCTCGGCTTGTTCCCTAAGCTTATCCCCCTCAACCTGCTGGGCATGATTCACAATCCTAGACATGTTCATATCTCCCACTAACATAACATTTCTGCACTCTGTTTTCACCAAATCTAACACTGCATACAAGAACTTATTCATCTGAGCCCTTGAGTTAGCAACCATATGAGGAGCATGCCCGGAGAGTTAGTTAAACATAATCCCATACTCTTGGACTGTCATGTTACCCAGCCTTAAGTTCATGAATTCCTATGATTTTGCTTCTCTCAACTCTATTGGGAAAAACCTGTAAATAAAGGTCTCACTAAAGCAATCCCAAGTAATAGGAGTTGCATTTGTACCCCTAATGTCCTTACACTAAGTGTACCAGGTATGAGCTACATTCTTTAGATGGAATGATGCCAACTCAACCCGATCATTCCCATTAACCCACATCACCTCAAAGATCTTCTTGATCACATCTAAGAAATTCTAGGGATCCTCATTAGTTTGTGATACTATGAACTCGGGAGAATTCATTCATCCACCATTTCCATTTACATGATCTTGAACCTGATGATTGTTTTGGTTAGCGACACTCTAAGCCAACATTTGAATGGCATTCCTGAATTCAGCATTGGGGACTTTCTGATCTAGCATTAGAGGAGTTGTGTTTGCATTCATTGTATTTGCATTCCTAGGGTTAGCTCTACAAGGAGGCATTATTTGAAATGAGACTGTTAAGTTAGAATGGAATTAGATCATACCTTGCGCACGATAAGATTAATAACCAAGTAATGTTTTCCTACAAAGCTTCATAGCCTCCCTCTCATTAGATGTGGTTCACTTCACACCTATTAAAAGGATTCTACTTAGTGCGATTTTTTAGAAATCCTAGGAAACTTAAACCTAGTGCTCTGATATCAAGTTTGTCACACCCCAAGCTACCCCAAGACGCGGACATGGGACCTAGGATTACAAGTGATCCCAAACGCTATTGGCATGATCATGGGCATACTAAAGAATATAAACTCTTGCGGAAGCTAAATCATACATTAAATATAAATATGAGAAATACCCATATACTATTGCTAAAAATTTGAATACTGACGAGTTTAATACAAAGAATATAGCTTAAAACTATATTTGAAAATAGCCTCTCAACTGACTAGAAATGCTTGTACGGGCCCCAGCTAAGTCTAGAAAAACTAAAACTAAAGGACTAATTATTGAAGAGAACGTAATAAATATTTGTCCTTGGAGAATGAGACTCACCGTTGAATCTGCAAAAATGGAGATCGGAAATCGATATAAGCGCGATAAGGATGTTGAGAACCTGAAGCTACATCACGAGAAGATATAGTGCACCTATAAATAGGTACTTGAAGGTACTGATCATGTACGATAGTGTAAAGTTGAAATAAAACATTATTGAACAAACACAAAAGCAAGTATAATAATCGGAACATGATATATACTTAATTTTTAGCTAATTGTATGCAATACCCAATTTATAACATGCTGATTCTCGATACTGAATATATTGACAAATGGTCAATGCAATAGAGTTTGACTGATTTGTGGAAGCTTCTAATAACGATAATAAGACAATATGCTCTAAATGTGGAGTCTGATGTAAACTCCCCATCAAGAGAACCCAAAATACCCTGCCATAGGTATAAAGGCATGTTGGCGTGATCACTAAATTGATGTCCACAAAGGGGACTTACAACCTACGTGGCTAGTAATTCTGGGACCCTTTGGGTACGCTGAACCCTAGTCTAACTCGGTATTATGCTACACCCAATGAATTAAGTGATTAAGACATTATGACTAAAATTTTGTAGATACTAGATAGCTCAAAACTAAACATGGAAACTTAGAATTCTCATCCGAGTACATTTAGCGAGAACATTGACCGAAGTCAAACATTGGCCAAACATCAAAGATGAAATGTCTAACTGAACAAACTCAAGTTGAGGGACTCACAACCAGAACCAATAATTCTACTAGACCAATATGGACCTATCTGAGCTATGAAAAAATTTGTACGACATCAGATTTTGCGGATTTATACTAAAGTCAACTCTTTCACTTAAAATTCTTTTCAATGGGAAAAACATGCTTAAAAAAATTTCAACCACCTCAGGAAGCATCCACTCAATCCAGCAAGACACAAAAGATTCAAGGAAGCTATGGGTAGGGGAAAAACAATAAAAGCATACAAGAAAAGACATTTTACCATGAGGGTCATTACAAGAATAGAATAGACGAAATAGAAAAAATAATGATGAAAATATATGACAAAAGTTATGGTATTATTCGATATTTGAGAATCAAATCAAAATAGGAGTACAAGGAAAAATAAAAATATAGACCAAACCCTATTTGAAAGAAAAATAAAGACTAGTACTAGTTAAAATAGAGGAAGATTAGCATAGCAAAATTTCAGCGGTTCACAAGAAACTCCTAATCCAAAAGTTGCTCCACACAAGGCATACCTTAATGGGATGAAGTCATACTATGATATGCAAGGGGTAGAAGTGTAGTATGAATGAAAATAAGAAGTACTCATTAGAAATAGGTCGATGGAGCTCAAAAGCTAAATCAAGCATATACTATAGAGAAGGAAAGAAAGTTTAGTGTAAGAAGCTAAAGAACAGATATTACACATTAATGCAAATAATGACAAGGGAAAAGAATATAATAAGCAAGAGTCAGAGACAAAGGAACATAACTTGACATGCTATTCATATAACCTTTCCAATACAAGGGTTCACTATTGACGGCAAGCATACTACTAAATGTATCTTTTGTGCATACATAGTCCTTCCTTCACATTTCAAAAAATTTGTTTTGAAATTCATTTTTAGATATTGTGTGTTGGGATGTATTGAAGAAACACATATGGATTGGTGTAGTGAAAAATGTGAAATTGCAAGAGGGTAATTTCATCATCACGTTCAAAAGCAAATCAGCATTCTGAAGATCCAAGTTATATGCCTCTACAAAGATTAGTGAGTGTATTGTGCAACTAAAGAAACATGGTAAGTTTTCAGGTGGCCATTGTATTACATGGGAAAAGGAGGTACAAAGTGGGAAAATGAGACATCTACATAACAAAAGAAAGTGTAATTGTCTTTATGATCGACAGGATAAACCAAGTGGGCCCATCTGGTCATCATGGGTACTCTTCTCGGGAAAATGATTTAAAATTTGAGTTCTAGGCTTGCTTAGATTTCCTTGAGTTACAGAGAACATGACTTTGGTTGACAAAACTCTATAAGAGACAGTCTTTTTAATTGGACATCCATATTTTTTGTCGCCTGATGATATAACAAGTGTTTCTTAAACATGTAGGCCTCTTTTTTTTCCCGAATTTTACATCCTTTTCGTAGTTAGTATAATGCCCATACAATGCCCACTTTGAAATTTCACACATTTCATTGGTGGCAGAGTATTCTGACAAATATTTGTAGAGGCATGTAACTTGCACCCTAAGAGTACTCATTGTCCAATCGACATGATGAAGAAATTGCCCTCATTCCTATATCACATTTTTTACAATAACAATCCTTTTAAGCATTTGTATACCCCAGCACAAAATGCATGAAATTAGGAGAGAAAAAAGATTTTTTTTAAAACAAGAAGAGGACTATGAGTGCATAAAAAATATAGACTATATGTTTGAGGTTTACAATAAACATATTGATATGGACAAGGTGATAAAGAAAGTACGGATTAGAGAGTTATGGATTTCAGCTTTTCTAACTAAGTGTCCACCCTTTTATTTTAAAATAAAAAAGAGAACTTACTAATGCACGTCAACATTTTAACACTGATAGCATGTAATTGTTGCTTCTACAAAATCTATGTCACCGCACATTTCACAAGCCTCTTTCTACTTGTTCGTATAGAAACATAAGAAATGTATAAGCTAACAAATTTTTGATCCATATTAAGTTAAAATTATGTTGCCCTCTAGTTTTAGCAATGAACAAGGATGTAAATGCTATCAAAGTGGTCATTTATCTTATTTAGTTTCACTTAATTAAGATTAACAGATGAACAAATGAAGAATGAGGGGCAAGAATATCATCGGGTACAAAACACAAATTCATAATAAACAAAATAAAGTTTTTGCCCTCTTTTAGCTAACATGCTTCTCTTTCATAATACCATGCCATTGTACTATGGTACAGTATCCTTTTTCAACAAGCAGTTCATTTTGCTTCCCTTGTTGTTAATTTGAAGATGGTTCATCTATATGAATAATATATTTATGTTTTTATTTTTCCTTTAATATTATATGATTAGACACAATCTATGGTGTCTTCTTTGGGACATGAAAGGAGAATTTTTAGAACAAAAAAATAACTTGTTGTAACTAGAGCATAATTCTTTGTGAACGAAATAAATCGCTTGAGTAATTAGGAAAAAAAACTCACCCAATAAACAACTACATATTTATTATTTTATCCTAATGGAGATAAAATGAAGTATCTTATATTGTGTGATAACTATAGTTGGTACATTGTTTGACGATCAAGTCCAGAATATTATTTCAACACTATGGATGAAAGGAAGGGACAGATTTCTCTTAATCTAGTCACTTAATGATATAGAAGCTTTTATTTACTCTTCTGGTTACATTTTTTCTTTTAGCAAGTTGAAACCTATTCAAAACATCTAATATTGAACACTCCTCTTTTTATATTAGAGTTTTGAAACCTCAAACATTCATTTATGTAATTCATAATCATCATTTATGAATAAGCCTTGATAAATTTTGTGAAAAATAAAGATGATTTATTTGGAGGTATAAATAATCTTAGATATTTAATAGAACTTTCTAGAGTTATAAAGAGTAATACTTTAAGTACTTGATATAATTAGGAATTGTGTAGATGTTCTAGAGAAGTAGATATTTATGATTGTAGAAATATCTAGATACTTGTTAGGTAGTTAGAAGATAAGGTCATTTAGATTTTTCTTGTAGATCTTTCTAGAAAAATTTCTAGAAGCATCCCTACTAGTATAAATAGGGATGGCGATAGTCATTTGTAATCAATCCAAATCAAGTAGTCTTCTTCTATATCAAAGTTCTTCTATTCAAAATATTTATCTCCATTCTAGCTTCCTCTTCCTTAGTTGAATCTTCCGATCTTAGTAAATGATCTTGGGCTAGCAGAAGGCTTCCCGAATTACATTTTTCTTCTGCTATTCTCTACATGGTATCATAGCCATATCCATGGATTGGATTGTGGGTTGTATTTCAAGATCAAATTGGAGGTAGATTCAGCTAGTTTGTATATATGAATTCTAGCGATCGTGTTAATGGACTGAGGATGGAGTTATTTAATCTGTCTAATTACAAGGTATGGAAGACATGTATGGAATCATACCATGTGGGAGAGATTTGTGGGATGTTGTTAATGGGAATGACACAAGTCCCCCTGCTGACGGACCGGAAAATAGTAGTGCATACAAGAAGTGGAAGAAGGTTAATGCGAAGGCGAAGTTCATTATGAAGAGGACAATCTCCTCCAGTATATTTGAGCAAATTATAAAGTGTAAATCAGCTCACGATATATGGAGGACCCTCGATTGCTTATTCAATAAGAAGAATTAAGCTGGGTTACAGATATTGGAGAATGAATTGACTAACACAACTCAGGGTAATCTTTCTATCTCAGAGTATTTTTTGAAGATTAAGAACTTATGTTCTGAGATATCTTTATTGAATCCGGAATAGGCTATTTCTGAAGCATGAATGAGAAGATTTTTCATTCGTGGTTTAAAGCCTGAATATATCCCGTTTGTGACGTCGATTCGAGGATGGGATCAACAACCATCATTGGAGGAATTTAAAAATTTATTGGTGTAAAAAAATTACTAGCCAAGCAGGTGGCTAGTGTGTTTGTCAAAGACGTGAAAGAAGATGCTCTTGTAGCTAACAAGAAAAACTTCAAAGGAAAATTAAGAGGTATGTCGCACTCTCGATCCTCAAGTAATCCTGAAAAGAAGGAAGAGTCTTCTAACTATTATGACAAGAAGCCTCTTAGATGTTATCGATGTGGAAACATAGGACACATAAAAACATATTGCCGAGCCAAAGAGAACAATATGTCACAAAAAGTTGTTGAAGAAGAAGAAGAGTGGGAACTATGTTTAGTAGCTGAGGTTCGAGCAATAGATGTCATGATTTCCATCAATGCTTTCACTATAAATAAAAGATATTCAATAGATATCTCTTTAAGCATCTTGTTTGAAAAAACACACTATTAATTTTAACAATATTTATTGATAAACTTAGGTGTGATATCTATCTTTTTATTTCACATTTTATATGTTCCCTTTATGTTTATTATATAAGTCAAATCTGTGTATGTGTACCTCAAGAGAAACTGATTCGTTAAAATAAATTTGATTTGGGCATTTTTACACTAAAGTTTCAACTTTCAAGGTGATGTATATTTTTTTGTTGATCATTACTGTCATATGTGTGCTTTCTCTTTATTTTAAGTGAATCTAAACCAAAAAAAAAACAAAAAACTTTGTTAATTCACATGAATGTTCCCTCACTCATATAATTTTGAAAAAAATAAATCATAGTCACAATTAATTTATCTTAATATATTAAAATAGTTTCTTTGATTGATTTTTAGCTCTAATCACATAAAAGATTATCAAGAACGTGTCATTGGTTATTAACTAGGTGGTTGATCATGAAAATATATTTTTGGAAAATTCAAATGACAATTAAATGAACTAACAAAAAAATTTATTTTCAATATCAAACATCTACTTCATAACAAATGACACATTATTGATAGTTTTGTACGTGATTAGGGTTGTCACACCAGCAAAAGAAACAAATTTAATAAATCAAGATAAATTAATCATGATAATAATTAAAAAAGAGTTGTAAGAGAACATTCATGTGAATTAATTAAGTTGTTTTTTGTAGAGTTCAAAACAAAATTAAGAAAAAGAACACATATGAAATGTAAAAAAAAAAAGATATCACCTTAAAAGTTTTAACTTTAATCTCAAAATGCACAAATCAAATTGGATTACATATATTTCACATAAAATAAAGATGCACAGAATATATTTAATGAGAAACATAAATATATACATCACATCTTCATTTATCAATTACTATTGTTCTAGATGATACAGAATTAGCTAATTAAATGATTTAAGAGTTATATAATGTAATTTAGATTAATACACTATTGTCCAAGCCTATTCGTACAATATATTAATAAAAAAAGATAAAGGAGTGTTCAAAATATTAAATAAAGTGCCTAGAGAAAAGGATACTAGATGCATCAAAAGATACATACTAGAGCTAACTAGTTTATAATTATATTTAATTAGAAGAAGTTCATAGATAATGAAAGCTTTAATTACTAAACTAAGTATGTCCATTTGTCGAACAAGTATGTATTTTCCTTTGAATCGAATAAAACACACTGTTTTAATTATATATATATATATATATATATATATATATATATATATATATATATATATATATATATGTATGTATATGGATATGGATATGGATATGGATATATATATATGGATATGGATATGTATATAATTAAATTTATTTTTGAAAGTTATTTTTTTTTGAAATCCAATACTTCTGATAAACAATTTTATGGTTTCTTTCGAAACACTTGTAAATGATATTGTTTTTCCTTTTAAAACTTTTAGAGTAAGAAAATATTTCTGTTTGAATTTTCCAATCTTTTTTTCGAGTTCCTTAAAAATGGGCTGAAAAAAGGATATATATATCATATATTTATATAAAAGAGGATCCTATGCCTGCCTACGTGGCGCCACCACAAGGTAGATGTTCCTGTAGACATTGAAATTTTGTAGGACTCTACAAGATGCGTTCAATTTGAGTTGGGACTCTACCAATTGTGTTCAACTCAGATAAGGATTCTTGGCGGCTACTCAACGCTAAACCCTAGTTTATGCCTATATAAAGGGTACTAAATTCCCTTAAAATGCATCTCGAAAAATCCACAAAGAGATCAAGATTTCGAATACTCCACAAATCGATGGATTATTAATATAAAGAGGTCAAATCTAAATCATCCTAGTTCGAGAAATACGCCACTTACGGCCCTCGAATCATGGATAAATCCTACGAGAGTAGAATCAAAGGAGGAGCAGATTTGTACTGACAATATTGATGAATAAAATCATGTTTCTTCATATTTTATTTGTATGGTTTGTTTATTTTCCATATGTTTAAAATTTGTTGCAAACAAATTGGCACGCCCAGTGGGACCAAATTTGCCCTTCATCTATTGTCTCTTAAATTAAATCTGAAAATCTGAAGCTGCAAAAGTGGAATAATGAGTACTTCAAGCCTCGTCTTTGAGTTTCACAACTCTACACTCCGTCAAGTCTTGAAGCAGGGGGCATTTGTAGACATTGAAATTTTGTAGGACTCTCCAAGATGCGTTCAATTCGAGTCGGGACTCTACAAATTGTGTTCAACTCAGATAAGGATTCTTGGCGGCTACTCAACCCTAAACCCTAGTTTATGCCTATTTAAAGGGTACTAAATTCCCTTAAAAGGCATCTCGAAAAATGCACAAAGAGATCAAGATCTCGAATACTCCACAAATTGATGGATTATTCATATAGAGAGATCAAATCTAAATCATCCTAGTTTGGGAAATACGCCACTAACGGCCCTCGAATCATGGATAAATCATATCACGTTTCTTCATATTTTATTTGTATGGTTTATTTATTTTCCATATGTTTAAAATTTGTTGCAAACAAATTGGCACGCCCAGTGGGACCAAATCTGCCCTTCATCTCTTCTCTCTTAAATCAAATAAGAAAATATGAAGCTGCATGAGTACTTCAAGCCTCGTCTTTGAGTTTCACAAGTCTACACTCCGTCAGGCCTTGAAGCAGGGGGGCATTTGTAGACATTAAAATTTTGTCGGACTCTACAAGATGCGTTCAATTCGAGTTGGGACTCTACAAATTGTGTTCAACTCAAATAAGGATTCTTGGCGGCTACTCAACCCTAAACCCTAGTTTATGCCTATATAAATGGTACTAAATTCCCTTAAAAGGCATCTCGAAAAATCCACAAAGAGATCAAGATCTCGAATACTCCACAAATCGATGGATTATCCATATAAAGAGGTCAAATCTAAATCATCCTAGTTCGATAAATACGCCACTAACGGCCCTCGAATCATAGATATATCCTTGGAGAGTAGAATCAAGAGAGGAACAGATTTGTACTCACAATCTTGATGAATAAAATCATGTTTCTTCATATTTTATTTGTATGGTTTGTTTATTTTCCATATGTTTTAAATTTGTTGCAAGCTGTTCCATTTAAATTTATTTATTTTCAAAAATAGTCTTCCCCTTTCTTGAAAAGATATGACTTTTATGAAGAGGTACGACATTTATGAAGACATACCAAAAAATAGTCAACCTCTTTCATAAAATGATGTGACTTTTATAAAAAGTTGTGACTTTCATGAATAGTTGCAACTTTAATGAAGAGTTGTAACTTATGAAAAGTTGTGACTTTTATGAAAAGTTGCGACTTTAGCAAAGAGTTGCAATTTTTATGAAGAGTTGCCACTTTTATGAAATGTTGTGACTTTTATAGAAGATTGTGACATTTATGAAATGTTTTGACCCTTCCAAATAATCTTAATCTTTTTGATAAGGCATAATAAATATTTCTTCACATTAGAGTTTATTTCCAATAAATAGAGGTGTTTCCTCTCATTTTAAAACAAATAAAATTTAGAACCTTTTTTTTTCTTCTTCTTCTTTACAATTATATATTTGTGTACTTTTGTCATAAGTGGTTCAGTGATAGCATTGGTTATGTTAGAGATCTTGGTACATATTTTACCATCATTAGTTTATACTTATGTTATTAAGATTAAATGATACGATGTAATAATTATAATTTTCCTGTACATTATTAATATTTTATGTAAGATAATATAGTGTTTTCGTTTTAATGACCGAAAGATTTTAAGTATATTAAATTCCCATGAGAAGCATTGGTAATTTTATACTTATTATTCAGTTAAATTTCCACCATATTCATGTAAATTTCCACCATGTTCATTCTCTATGTAAATTTAAACAAAATTTTTCCTTTACTTATAGATCAAATCTCATATGTTTTCAAAAACTAAAAATGAATGTAAAATCAAAATCTAATTTTAATTTTTTTTTACTCAAATAAAAAACCTACTACCTTATCTATTTTTTTTACAACTGTTATTTACGCTAGCGGGACACCCTTCATCCATTGAGTAGTTTTTATTATTAGTAAGTAGAAATCACTTTTTTGTGAGCGGAATTTTGGGTTTGCAGTGAATCCTTCTCCAAATAATTGTTATTGCGATGAAAATATATGTAAGTTTTTATTAATTTTCATATTTACGACCCATCTACAAAGTAGTTTATATTTTCCTATCATCTACTTTTAATTTAAAATGTACCCTAGCAACTCACAACTATTCCACAACATTTGTAACGACCTGTTTAGTCGTTTTAAGCAGCAGATTTTGTTTCTGGAAAACTGGCTGAGACGACGGACACAACGACGGACCGTCATGGGCACGACGGACCGTCGAGGGGGTCTCGTTTCAAAACACTTAGAAATTCTGAAATTTTGGTATTGAAATCGACTCTCTGAACTTCGTGACGACATGGCAGGACGGACCGTCGTGGGCACGACGGACCGTCACAGACCCTTTAGTGGAATTGAGTCTCTGAACTCTGTGACGGAGCAGCAGGACGGACCGTCGCAGGCACGACGGGCCGTCACAGGCTGCGTAATCCCAAGCTGGGTCGGATTTCTTTAAATATTTTAAGGGGCGTTTTGGGACTATTCCTTCTTTAATTATAAAGTAAGTAGGTTAATATTAATAGTTTAACTACTTGGGGTTAAAAGAGATAACCTTGAGTTAATTAGTGGGTTAATTCCTCTTCTTTTATACTTAATTATATGCTAATTAGGGTAAAACAAAAGAGGGTTTGAATACGAAAAATAGAAAGAACAAAGAGAGAGTGAGGATCGAACGAGAAAGAGGAGAAACGAGAAGAAGAACAAAGCTTTGGGAAATTGCTTGCTTGATCAAAATTCTTCGGTGGAGGTAGGTTATGGTTTTTATGCTATTCGTAGTAAACTCTTAATAGCGAATAATATGTATTGGTAGTATTGTAAACCCTTCTATATGCTTAATTGTATGCTTGCATGAATGTGATGATATAATTGTGATAAATTAAGCATGATGAAGCTATTTAATCATAAATCTTGAAAAACCTAATCTTCTTGTTAATGATGATGCCTTGGTATTATAGAAGGCTTGATGAACTAAAGTAATGAGATTGATGATGCCTTGGTATAAGAGAAGGCTTGCTGAACTGATAGAATGAGATTAGTGGAGCGGGTGTCACGAACCGAAACGTAGAATTAGGGGATCGGGTGTCACGAATTGACACGTAGAATTAGGGGATCGGAGTGTCACGTTCCGACACATAGAATTAGGGGATCGGGTGTCACGAACCGACACGTAGAATTAAAGGATCGGAGTGTCACGTTCCGACACATAGTAGTAGGGGATCGGAGTGTCACGTACCGACACAAGAGGAATAATGATAATGAATCTTGAATGATGTTAATATACTCCATCTAATGAACCTAATACCCAAATGAGTATGGTATTGAGGCTTAAGTTCTCATGTGTGAACTTGGCGGTACTTATTAATGATTATAGTACTTGTTGTTGCTACATGTGAGTATTGTAGTTGATTTTATAATATTACTTGATATATATTATTTTCTATTTGGAGTTGGCCGATGATACCTACTCAGTACTTGTGTTTGTACTGACCCCCTACTTGTATGTTTCTTTCTTTGTTATTTGTGGAGTGCAGCAAACGGACCGTCGTCTTCAATTCAACCGCAACTCTAGCCAGTCGTCACTGCATCGGATTTCAGGGTGAGCTAATGCTTCTATCTTGTACTGGATCTTCCTCTTCATGTCTTGATGCCTTGATCTTCCGGCATGGACTAGCTTTTTATTTATTTTAGCTACTTAGAATACTCTTAGTTTAGTAATTTGATCATAGATGTTCTTGTGGTGATGACTTCCAGATTTTGGGGAATAATAGTTGTTGAGTTTTTAGAAGTTATTTAATTTATTTTCATTAATGAGTTTAAGTCTTCCGCGTTATATTTGGTTATTATATTGAAATGTTGGGTTTTGTATTAGTTGGTTCGCTCACATAGGAGGGTAAGTGTGGGTGCCAGTCGCGGCTCGGTTTTGGGTCGTGACAAACTTGGTATCAGAGCATTAGGTTCGTTGGTCTCATCACACAAGAACGAGTCTAGTAGAGTCTTAAGGAACGGTAGGGGGACGCCTTTACTTTTCTTTGAGAGGCTATAAGACTTTAGGAAAAATTCCATTCTTTCTTTCTTTCTTTCGTGCTATTACTTGGATCCAATTGGTATCTAGGTGATACAAATTGGTATCTTACCATCTTCACTCTATTTCGCAGATGGTTAGAACTAGAGCAACAACTGCACCAACACCAACACCGGCAAGACAAGAAACGTCTGAGCTAGCCACTGGGGCTGTAGCTCAAAGAGGAGTAGTGGCGAGAGGCCGTGGAAGAGGTCGTGGGAGGATGTCCTCTAGAGGAAGAGGACAAGTACCTAGCCCATCTTGTACTAGGGAGGTGACTCCTCCACCAACTGAGGAAGTGGTAAGAGAGGGTGAGGAAGGGGAGAATGAACAAGTACAGAATGAGGGATTGCCACCCCAACCTACCCCAGAGATGATCAATCAGGTTCTTGCTTATCTTAGCGGGTTATCTGATCAGGGCCAGACACCTCCAGTGTTTTCTGCACCAACACCTCAGGTTCCGGAGGTACAACATGCAACTACTGTGGCTCCCCGCATGGATGTCTCATTGGAAATAGGCACGTTTCCTCGTATGACTACAGGGCCTATAATGAAAAATGATCAGCATGAACTTTTTAGTAAGTTCTTGAAATTGAAACCTCCAGTCTTCAAGGGTGCTGAATCTGAGAATGCCTATGATTTTCTCGTTGACTGTCATGAGCTACTACACAAGATGGGTATAGTAGAACGGTTTGGTGTTGAGTTTGTGACTTATCAGTTTCAAGGAAACGCCAAAATGTGGTGGCGGTCACATGTTGAGTGTCAACCAATAGAGGCACCACCTATGACTTGGGCATCATTCTCTTGCTTGTTTATGGAGAAGTATATCCCCCGGACATTAAGGGATAGGAAAAGAGATAAGTTCTTGAGCCTAGAGCAAGGTAGGATGTCGGTTACTGCATATGAGGCGAAGTTTCGTGCATTATACAGGTATGCCACCAAACTTTGTTTCAGTCCACAAGAGAGGATTCGCCGTTTTGTGAGGGGGTTGAGGTCAGAATTGCGGATTTCAGCCTTATAGGTAGAGGCTACGGCAAAATCCTTTCAAGAAGTGGTAGACTTCGTGATAGAGGTGGAAGGAGTAAAGCCAGATGACTTCACCATGGCATCGACATCAAAAAGGTTTCGAAAGGGAGGTGAGTTTAATGGTTCTTACTCTAGAGGACAGGGTTCCGGAGGTTACTCAGTCCGACCAATTCAGTCTTCACTACAAACTCTAGTTGGGGGTCCATCTCAGACCGGTCAACATTTCTCTGAGAGACCTATGCTTGACTCTAGAGAGTGTTATGGATGTGGGGAGACTGGACATATTAGGAGGAATTGTCCAAAACAGAGTTATAGACCCCCAATAGCTAGAGGTAGAGGTGGTCATGGTAGAGGCCGTTATTCCGGAGGACGTGGTGGCCGAGGTAATGGTGGTCACCAAAACGGTCGGGGTTACGGGCAAACAGGAGCCACAACAGCACCACATGGTAGGGGCAACGGGCAGACAGGTGATAGGGCCCATTGTTACGCTTTCCCCGGATGGTCTGAAGCGGAGACATCTGATGATGTTATCACAGGTAATCTTTTGGTTTGTGATTTCATGGCTTTTGTATTATTTGATCTTGGCTCAACATTTTCATATGTATCTTCTTCATTTGCTACTGGTCTTAATTTACTTTGTGAATTACTTGACATGCCTATTCGTGTTTTTACTCCGGTGGGTGAGTGTGATAGTTGAAAAGGTATATAGGTCTTGTTTGGTGAATTTTGTGGGGAGCAATACTCATGTAGATTTGATTATCTTAGAAATGGTTGACTTTGATGTAATTCTGGGTATGACTTGGCTTTCTCCGAATTATGCGATCTTGGATTGTAATGCTAAAACTGTGACGTTAGCCAAGCCTGGGATAGATCCGTTAGTGTGAGAGGGTGACTACACTTCCAATCCGGTTCGTATCGTCTCCTTTCTTTGTGCTAAGAGAATGGTTAGTAAGGGTTGTTTAGATTTCTTGGCACATCTCTGGGATGATACTACCCAAGTACCTTTAATTGAGTCGGTTTCGATAGTCCGTGAGTTTTTGGAAGTGTTCCCTACAGATCTTCCTTGTATGCCACCAGATAGGGATATTGACTTCTGCATTGATCTTGAATCGGGCACTCGCCCCATTTCTATACCCCTTTATAGAATGGCTCCCGCGGAGTTAAGAGAGTTAAAGGCCCAGCTTCAAGAGTTGTTGAGCAAAGGATTCATTAGACCAAGTTCATCCCCTTGGGGTGCTCCTGTTTTGTTTGTAAAGAAGAAGGATGGGAGTTTTCGGATGTGCATAGACTACAGACAACTGAATAAGGTAACAGTTAAGAACAAGTATCCTCTTCCTCACATTGATGACTTGTTCGATCAGTTACAAGGTGCTTGTGCCTTCTCTAAGATTGACTTGAGATCCGGTTATCATCAATTGAAAATAAGGGCAACGGATGTGCCAAAGACTGCTTTTCGGACCAGGTATGGGCATTACGAATTTGTAGTGATGTCTTTTGGTCTTACGAATGCCCCTGCTGCTTTCATGAGCTTGATGAACGGGATTTTTAAGCCATATCTAGATCTCTTTGTGATCGTATTAATTGATGATATACAGATATACTCAAAGAGCAAGAAAGAACATGAGGAGCATTTGAGAATTGTATTGGAAATGTTGAGGGAGAAAAAGCTTTATGCCAAATTTTCCAAGTGTGAGTTTTGGCTAGATTCAGTGTCCTTCTTGGGGCACGTGGTGTCTAAGGATGGGGTGATGGTGGATCCTTCTAAGATTGAGACAGTGAAGAATTGGGTAAGACCTACTAATGTGTCTGAAATAAGGAGCTTTGTTGGTTTAGCTAGCTATTTCCGTCGATTTGTCAAGGGATTCTCTTCCATTACTTCCCAATTGACGAACTTGACTAAGCAGAATGTTCCATTTGTATGGTCGGACGAATGTGAGGAAAGCTTTCAGAAACTCAAGATCCTGTTGACTACCGCACCTATCCTTACCTTGCCAGTAGAGGGTAAGAACTTCATTGTTTATTGTGATGCATCCTATTCTCGTTTGGGTGCAGTGCTAATGCAAGAGAAAAATGTGATTGCTTATGCTTCGAGGCAATTAAAAGCGCATGAACGTAACTATCCGACCCATGATTTGGAGTTGGCTGCGGTAGTGCTTGCATTAAAGAAATGGAGACACTATCTATATGGGGTTAAGTGTGAAGTATACACGGATCATCATAGCCTACAGTATGTCTTTACTCAAAAATATTTGAACTTGAGACAGAGGAGATGGATGGAACTACTGAAGGACTACGATATCACTATTCTGTATCATCCGGGAAAAGCTAATGTTGTGGCAGATGCTTTAAGTAGAAAGGCAGGAAGCATGGGAAGTCTAGCTCACTTGAAAGTTTCTAGACGCCCATTGGCTAGAGAAATTCAGATTCTGGCTAATGACCTTATGAGGTTAGAGGTAAATAAGAAGGGAGGATTTTTGGCTTGTGTCGAGGCAAGATCTTCCTTCCTTGACAAGATTAAGGGAAAGCAACACAAGAAACGTCAGAGCCAGCCACTGGGGCTGTAGCTCGAAGTGGAGTAGTGGCGAGAGGCCGTGGAAGAGGTCGTGGGAGGCTGTCCTCTAGAGGAAGAGGACAAGCACCTAGCCCATCTGGTACTAGGGCGGTGACTCCTCCACCAACTGAGGAAGTGGTAAGAGAGAATGAGGAAGGGGAGAATGAACAAGTACAGAATGAGGGATTGCCACCCCAACCTACCCCAGAGATGATCAATCAGGTTCTTGCTTATCTTAGCGGGTTATCTGATCAGGGCCAGACACCTCCAGTGTTTTCTGCACCAGCACCTCAGGTTCAGGAGGTACAACATGCAGCTACTGTGGCTCCCCGCATGGATGTCTCATTGGAAATAGGCACGTTTCCTCGTATGACTACAGGGCCTATAATGACAAATGATCAGCATGAACTTTTTAGTAAGTTCTTGAAATTGAAACCTCCAGTCTTCAAGGGTGCTGAATCTGAGAATGCCTATGATTTTCTCGTTGACTGTCATGAGCTACTACACAAGATGGGTATAGTAGAACGGTTTGGTGTTGAGTTTGTGACTTATCAGTTTCAAGGAAACGCCAAAATGTGGTGGCGGTCACATGTTGAGTGTCAACCAATAGAGGCACCACCTATGACTTGGGCATCATTCTCTAGCTTGTTTATGGAGAAGTATATCCCCCGGACTTTAAGGGATAGGAAAAGAGATAAGTTCTTGAGCCTAGAGCAAGGTAGGATGTCGGTTACTGCATATGAGGCGAAGTTTCGTGCATTATCCAGGTATGCCACCAAATTTTTTTTCAGTCCACAAGAGCGGATTCGCCGTTTTGTGAGGGGGTTGAGGTCAGAATTGCGGATTTCAGCCTTATAGGTAGCGGCTACGGCAAAATCCTTTCAAGAAGTGGTAGACTTCGTGATAGAGGTGGAAGTAGTGAAGCCAGATGACTTCACCATGGCATCGACATCAAAAAGGTTTCGAAAGGGAGGTGAGTTTAATGGTTCTTACTCTAGAGGACAGGGTTCCGGAGGTTACTCAGTCCGACCAATTCAGTCTTCACTACAAACTCTAGTTGGGGGTCCACCTCAGACCGGTCAACACTTCTCTAAGAGACCTATGCTTGACTCTAGAGAGTGTTATGGATGTGGGGAGACTGGACATATTAGGAGGAATTGTCCAAAACAGAGTTATAGACCCCCAATATCTAGAGGTAGAGGTGATCAAGGTAGAGGCCGTTATTCCGGAGGACGTGGTGGCCGAGGTAATGGTGGTCACCAAAACGGCCGGGGTGACGGGCAAACAGGAGCCACAACAGCACCACATGGTAGGGGCAACGGGCAGACAGGTGATAGGGCCCATTGTTACGCTTTCCCCGGATGGTCTGAAGCGGAGACATCTGATGCTGTTATCACAGGTAATCTTTTGGATTGTGATTTCATGGCTTCTGTATTATTTGATCTTGGCTCAACATTTTAATATGTATCTTCTTCATTTGCTACTAGTCTTAATTTACCTTGTGAATTACTTGACATGCCTATTCGTGTTTCTACTCCGGTGGGTGAGTGTGATAGTTGAAAAGGTATATAGGTCTTGTTTGGTGAATTTTGTGGGGAGCAATACTCATGTAGATTTGATTATCTTAGAAATGGTTGACTTTCATGTAATTCTGGGTATGACTTGGCTTTCTCCGAATTATGCGATCTTGGATTGTAATGCTAAAACTGTGACGTTAGCCAAGCCTGAGATAGATCCGTTAGTGTGGGAGGGTGACTACACTTCCAATCCGGTTCGTATCGTCTCCTTTCTTCGTGCTAAGAGAATGGTTAGTAAGGGTTGTTTAGATTTCTTGGCACATCTCAGGGATGATACTACCCAAGTACCTTTAATTGAGTCGGTTTCGATAGTCCGTGAGTTTTTGGATGTGTTCCCTGCAGATCTTCCTGGTATGCCACCAGATAGGGATATTGACCTCTGCATTGATCTTGAACCGGGCACTCGCCCCATTTCTATACCCCTTTATAAAATTGCTCCCGCGGAGTTAAGAGAGTTAAAGGCCCAACTTCAAGAGTTGTTGAGCAAAGGATTCATTAGACCAAGTGCATCCCCTTGGGGTGCTCCTGTTTTGTTTGTAAAGAAGAAGGATGGGAGTTTTCGGATGTGCATAGACTACAGACAACTGAATAAGGTAACAGTTAAGAACAAGTATCCTCTTCCTCACATTGATGACTTGTTCGATCAGTTACAAGGTGCTTGTGCCTTCTCTAAGATTGACTTGAGATCCGGTTATCATCAATTGAAAATACGGGCAACGGATGTGCCAAAGACTGCTTTTCGGACCAGGTATGGGCATTACGAATTTGTAGTGATGTCTTTTGGTCTTACGAATGCCCCTGCTGCTTTCATGAGCTTGATGAACGGGATTTTTAAGCCATATCTGGATCTCTTTGTGATCGTATTTATTGATTATATACTGATATACTCAAAGAGCAAGAAAGAACATGAGGAGCATTTGAGAATTGTATTGGAAATGTTGAGGGAGAAAAAGCTTTATGCCAAATTTTCCAAGTGTGAGTTTTGGCTAGATTCAGTGTCCTTCTTGGGGCACGTGGTGTCTAAGGATGGGGTGATGGTGGATCCTTCTAAGATTGAGACAGTGAAGAATTGGGTAAGACCTACTAATGTGTCTGAAATAAGGAGCTTTGTTGGTTTAGCTAGCTATTTCCGTCGATTTGTCAAGGGATTCTCTTCCATTGCTTCCCAATTGACGAACTTGACTAAGCAGAATGTTCCATTTGTATGGTCGGACGAATGTGAGGAAAGCTTTCAGAAACTCAAGATCCTGTTGACTACCACACCTATCCTTACCTTGCCAGTAGAGGGTAAGAACTTCATTGTTGATTGTGATGCATCCTATTCTCGTTTGGGTGCAGTGCTAATGCAAGAGAACAATGTGATTGCTTATGCTTCGAGGCAATTAGAAGTGCATGAACGTAACTATCCGACCCATGATTTGGAGTTGGCTGCGGTAGTGTTTGCATTAAAGAAATGGAGATACTATCTATATGGGGTTAAGTGTGAAGTATACACGGATCATCGTAGCCTACAGTATGTCTTTACTCAAAACGATTTGAACTTGAGACAGAGGAGATGGATGGAACTACTGAAGGACTACGATATCACTATTCTGTATCATCCGGGAAAAGCTAATGTTGTGGCAGATGCTTTAAGTAGAAAGGCAGGAAGCATGGGAAGTCTAGCTCACTTGCAAGTTTCTAGACGCCCATTGGCTAGAGAAATTCAGATTCTGGCTAATGACCTTATGAGGTTAGAGTTAAATGAGAAGGGAGGATTTTTGGCTTGTGTCGAGGCAAGATCTTCCTTCCTTGACAAGATTAAGGGAAAGCAGTTTAATGATGAGAAATTGATCCGAATCCGAGATAAATTGTTGTAAGGAGAGGCTAAAGAAGCAACAATCAATGAGGAAGGTGTTTTGAGGATTAGGCGAAGGGTATGTGTACCCCGCGTCGATGCTTTGATCAACACTATTTTGACAGAGGCTCATAGTTCAAGGTACTCTATACATCCTGGTGCAACCAAGATGTATCGTGACCTAAAGAAACATTTTTGGTGGAGTAGAATGAAGCGTGACATTGTTGATTTTATTGCCAAATGTCCAAATTGTCAGCAAGTAAAATATGAACACCAGAGGCCCGGAGAAACACTTCAGAGAATGCCCATTCCTGAATGGAAATGGGATAGAATTGCAATGGATTTCGTGGTTGGTCTTCCAAAGACAATGGGTAAGTATGACTCTATTTGGGTGATTGTTGATAGGTTAACTAAGTCTGCTCATTTCATTCCGATCAAGGTGACTTACAATGCAGAGAAGTTAGCCAAACTTTATATCTCGGAAGTTGTTCGGTTGCATGGGGTTCCACTCTCCATCATATCAGATAGAGGTACGCAGTTTACTTCTAAGTTTTGGAAAACACAGCATGCGGAATTGGGTACTAGGTTGGACCTTAGTACTGCGTTCCATCCTCAGACCGACGGTCAGTCTGAGCGAATGATTCAAGTGTTGGAGGATATGCTTCGTGCATGTGTGATAGAATTTGGTGGCCATTGGGATAGCTTCTTACCCTTAGCGGAGTTTTCATACAATAATAGCTATCACTCCAGCATTTACATGGCTCCATTTGAAGCATTGTATGGGAGGAGGTGTAGGTCTCCCATTGGTTGGTTTGATACATTTGAGGTTAGACCTTGGGGTACTGACCTTTGGAGGGATTCATTGGAGAAAGTGAAATCTATTCAAGAAAAGTTGTTAGCGGCGCAAAGTAGACAAAAGGAATATGCAGATCGAAAGATTAGAGACTTGGAGTTCATGGAGGGTGAGCAAGTCTTGCTGAAGGTTTCGCCCATGAAAGGGGTGATGCGGTTTGGTAAAAGAGGTAAACTAAGCCCAAGGTATATTGGTCCCTTTGAAGTACTTAAGCGAGTAGGGGAGGTGGCTTATGAGTTAGCCTTGCCTCCAGGGCTGTCCGGAGTGCATCCGGTATTTCATGTGTCTATGTTGAAAAGATACCATGCGGATGGAAGCTACATCATTCGTTGGGATTCATTTCTGCTTGATGAAAATTTTTCTTATGAGGAGGAGCCTGTTGCTATTTTAGGGAGAGAAGTTCGCAAGTTGAGGTCAAGGGAGATTGCATCCATCAAAGTTCAATGGAAGAATCGACCAGTTGAAGAGGCCACTTGGGAGAAGGAGGCTGATATGCGAGAAAGATACCCACACCTGTTTACAGATTCAGGCACTCCTCTTCGCCCTTGTTTCTTTTCTTATGATCGTTCGAGGAAGAACGATGGGTAAATTGGTATCTATTGTAATGACCTGTTTAGTCGTTTTAAGTAGTAGATTTTGTTTCTGGAAAACTGGCTGAGACAACGGACACAACGACGGACCGTCATGGGAACGACGGACCATCGAGGGGGTATCGTTTCAAAACACTTAGAAATTCTAAAATTTGGGTACTGAAATCGACTCTATGAACTTCGTGACGACATGGCAGGACGGACCGTCGTGGGCACGACGGACCGTCACAGACCCTTTAGTGGAATTGAGTCTCTGAACTCTGTGACGGAGCAACAGGTTGGACCGTCGCAGGCACGACGGGCCGTCACAGGCTGCGTAATCCCAGGATAGGTCATATTTCTGTAAATATTTTAAGGGGCGTTTTGGGACTATTCCTGCTTTAATTATAAAGTAAGTAGGTTAATGTTAATAGTTTAATTACTTGGGGGTTAAAAGAGATAACCTTGCGTTAGTTAGTGGGTTAATTCCTCTTCTTTTATACTTAATTATATGCTAATTAGGGTAAAAGAAAAGAGGGTTTGAATAAGAAAAATAGAAAGAACAAAGAGAGAGAGAGGATCGAACGAGAAAGAGGAGAAACGAGAAGAAGAACAAAGCTTTAGGAAATTGCTTGCTTGATCAAAATTCTTCGGTGGAGGTAGGTTATGGTTTTTATGCTATTCGTAGTAAACTCTTAATAGCGAATAATATGTATTGGTAGTATTGTATACCCTGCTATATGCTTAATTGTATGCTTGCATGAATGTGATGATATAATTCTGATAAATTAAGCATGATGAAGCTATTAAATCATAAATCTAGAAAAACCTAATCTCCTTGTTAATGATGATGCCTTGGTATAAAAGAAGTATTGATGAACTAAAGTAATGAGTTTGATGATGCCTTGGTATAAGAGAAGGCTTGCTGAACTGATAGAATGAGATTAGTGGTGCGGGTGTCACGAACCGACACGTAGAATTAGGGGATCGGGTGTCACGAACCGACACGTATAATTAGGGGATCGGAGTGTCACGTTCCGACACATAGAAATAGGGGATCGGGTGTCACGAACCGACACGTAGAATTAGGGGATCGGAGTGTCACGTTTTGACACATAGTAGTAGGGGATCGGAGTGTCACGTACCGACACAAGAGGAATAAAGATAATGAATCTTGAAAGATGTTAATATACTCCATCTAATGAACCTAATTCCCAAATGAGTATGGTATTGAGGCTTGAGTCCTCATGTGTGAACTTGGCAGTACTTATTTATGATTATAGTACTTGTTGTTGCTACATGTGAGTATTTTAGTTGATTTTATAATATTACTTGATATATATTGTTTTCTATTTGGAGTTGGCCGATGATACCTACTCAGCACTTGTGTTTGTACTGACCCCCTACTTGTATGTTTCTTTCTTTGTTATTTGTGGAGTGCAGCAAACGGACCGTCGTCTTCAATTCAACCGCAACTCTAGCCAGTCGTCATTACATCGGATTTCAGGGTGAGCTAATGGTTCTAGCTTGGACTGGATCTTCCTTTTCATGTCTTGATGCCTTGAACTTCCGGCATGGACTAGCTTTTTATTTATTTTAGCTTCTTAGAATACTCTTAGTTTAGTAATTTTAGCATAGATGTTCTTGTGGTGATGACTTCCAGATTTTGGGGAACAATGGTTGTTGAGTTTTTAGAAATTATTTAATTGATTTTCATTAATGAGTTTAAGTCTTTCGCATTATATTCTGTTATTATATTGAAATGTTGGGTTTTGTATTGGTTGGTTCGCTCTCATAGGAGTGTAAGTGTGGGTGCCAGTCGCGGCTCTGTTTTGGGTCGTGACAACATTACAATGATATTTTGAAATCTAAGAGCAAACTAGAGTTCATTACATGATTCGCTATAGGTCGGATTAAATTTATGAAATTTTTATTTTCAATTATTTGGAATTGCTACAAATTATTCAGCTTTTAGGTGTTTCTGCTATGGTCATTGTTGCGTAAGTGTAGGAGACGAGAAATTATTTTATTCCCTCCTCGACAATATGCTTTTATGTAATTTTTCTTGCGAATCTAAAATAATATGTTGATAATAATCAGCATCACCAAGAGGGAGTCTCAACTTTAAGAACAAGTACTTGAGAATGTATGTCATAATTGATAGATGAGACGAGGTATTTCACAAACATTTTACATTTCCTTCGACCATACAAGATACCTACTGTAAATGGTGTACAAAGTCAAAAAGATAACCATCATGGGTAAACTTAACAAGGATCATTACAAAGTCTGTAACATGCATATGTAGTGAAAGAAGGATATTTGGAGTTTCTCAGTTTGCTTACTCTTGTATAAGTTTTGCTCTGTCTGAATTTTGACAGTTGAAACCTCATTTAATTGTGAACACAGATTGGTTTGGTTGACAAGTGATTTTCCATGCCGTAGTTTAGGACTTGGAAAAGCATAGGATCGTTGTGGTCTTAATTTGAGACAATCAAGCAAGATAACAAACAAAAAATAAATGAAGGGAAAGGAAAGAGTTGTTGCCATTCAAGCTGACATATGCAAGGAATTAGAAGCAGTGCACTTAAACCTTTAAAATTTTAAGGCATAGCCACATTGCATGAAGTTTTGCAATTTTACTATCCTCCAGTAAGGTATTGGCTATTCACTTTTAATTATCATCTACAATTGTAAGAAACAAAAAATAATATCTTTATTCCTTTTGTCAAGTGTTGGCACGATGAAGGGTAGTTTGAATTTCTCTGTGCTCTTTTTAAGTCTTTGTTATAATAAAGTTACAACGCTCGAATATCATTAATTTGTGAGGGTAGACTGTCTGGATAATAGGTGAATTTACATGTCGTAGGTTTTTTTAAAAACTAACTAATAATTGTTTAGTTTTGTGTTCATGTTTTTTTTCCTGTTTAACTTGCAAGTTCAAATAAAGTCGTACTTATTCATTATATCTCTTTTCTCAAAAAAGTTAAACATAATTATACTAAGGATGTAACATATTGGCGAGCTTTTATATATTAGAGATGTTTCATCAGATAGAGTTGTCATAATTATTTTCACGTATGCAACCACACACAAGCATTTGTATAGTGAATTAACGCCATTATTTTTAAATTGACTCATATCTAATATATAGGAAGATAACACAAAAAATTAAGGCAAATATATTATTTTAGTAAGTTAAAGTAGAAAATATTTGCATTGTCAAAGTATTAATTGAAATATTTCTAGCAAATGGTATTTTCGATTATATTTGAAAATAATTAAGATTGTATGTGCTTTACTATATTTTAAAAGATTCATTTGTTACGTAGTAAATAAAAATATACATTACAAGAGCACCATTTTACAAATGGGAGTGTTTAATTAACATGGAGGAGATAAATTAATGTATTAGATATTGTGACTCGAAATCAGAGTATTTATTAGGTTAACATCTGAAGTCAAGCTTAAGTTTATTCCTATATATTATCTCGCAAAAAAGAAAATTATGGCAGTGTGATAATATTCTAATATTCTATCACATAAAGGTCACAAATATAATGCAGATTTTATTGAGGTAAAAATGTCTATTTTCATGGATCCAAATTAGTCAGGGCCAACATAATTAAACATATTTTTTATACAAGATAAAAAATCGCAAAGCTTCACAAGTTTTGAATGTGTTGCTCAAAACCAAAACAAGTAAAAATGTCTTTTGACAATACAAATTTGTACCCTAAATTATTTTGAAGCACTTGCTGAGACGTCAACTCAAATGCTCATATGTTAATTAGTTTAACTCAAAAGAAATGTAAGTTAATAGAGGAAGTTTACCACATGTACAAGCTGTTAGTTTAACTAGTATATATATATATATATATATATATATATATATATATATATATATATATATATATATATATATATATATATATATATATATATATATATGGTATTACTGTTTACATTCATTACAAGAGACCCTACAAAATTGATGACTTACATCAACAAATGTATCATCTTTACTTGCATTGGTCTAAAAAAATTCTCTCCAGAAAACATGTGAAAGCATCCAACAAGTAAGGTTATTCGAATACTTCTTCTGATGGTTTGGTTGGCCGATTACGTATGAAGAGAAGTGCTTTTCTTTGTATCCAACATGTAGAAGCACAAGTATGGATTTTCTCTTTTATAACATTCTAACAAAATATAATAGTTCTAAGAGATACTTGTAAGAAATAAGATAGAAACATGCTAAACAAGATGTACATATCTTGAAAGATTAAAAAAAATATAAAGTCTGTTGCATAAAATTTATATATATATATCCACAATTGGGACTCATTTAGGTGTCCTCAAATGCATATTTTATCAGGAAACTGATGAAAAACTTGAGTTTTAGGTATTTAGACTTGTTGAAAAAGAATGGACACGATAGAGAAAATGAACATGGCAGTTTGAAGAATGAAGAATGAAGAATAAACGTCCTCAGTGTCGTCTAACCCAATAGGCGAGCTGCCAAATGTCCTTATTCTCGCTAAATATTCCAGTGTGCTGAGCCCTGATGGAAAGGATCAAGTTTGCGGTTAAAAGAAGAAATTGAAATGTCTCCTGGAAGTTCCGCGAAGTAGTCCTCAATCTGTCAATGATCCAAAACTCTAAAATCCTGAAGGATAATGCAAGATGGCGAGGAGATATACCAAAGGGTGGATTTCCGAGTTGATAGGAGACCTCGGCTAAATTCATATGGTTATCCTTCGCCGCACAAATTTTCCGAAAACTATAAATACTCGTTGAGAATAGAATTTTACCAGACTTTTACTATTGAGACTGTATTATTCAAATATTATCCCAGCTTTAGTTCTTAGAGTTTTTGGAACACTTTGTTCTTGAGCTTTGAAGATTTAAAGGTTTCCAACTCTAGGAAATTGGAAGTGTGTCTTGAAGAATCTTCATCATTGACGTTTGTAAAGACATTTTCTGTCGTACACAATTCGTGGAAACATTTTACGGTATCAATTTCTATCTCTTTACTACGTCTAGCTAAAATCTTAGTTCTTGGTGTGTGATTATATTAATTTGAGTTGAATTTACTGTTGGGTCTTGCTTATTGATGGTTTATTTGTTGTTTAGATGTTATTTTGTTCAGTAGTTGTTTATGAACTTAATGGGATTGTAGTTTCAAATTTAAATTTATCTTTATATCTTTTGCTTGCTCTAAAGAGAGGTCTTAAGACAAAAACTCTCAATCGATAGCCGATGGTTACTGGCTCGATGTGGGTTCACCCTGAGAAAATGAATCCTAAACCCTCTCCCACAGTTTCAGCTCGAGAGAGTTAATAGGGTAGAGCAAAGACTTGGCATAATTGTGGCAAATCAGTGTTTGAGAGAAACCGATATAATTTGGGGTAAGTTGTTTGAGAGCGAATTTATCTAATAAAGTCTACCTTAGTCACAAATTTACAGTGATTTATCATAAATAGCATGTATCCAGTAGTTTATTTGAGCTTATATTCCTATCACATCCCAAGAATCTCGTGTGCATATTCATATTTTCGTGCTTTTTCAGTCTTAGTTTTGAATTGCTCACAAATCCCCTGGATAATTGACACTTGTGTCACCCCTTTGATTTATTATATTTTTAAACGTAAACGTCTTTTCGCTTTGACTAATTTAAACTGATTTTTACTTGGCAGATTATTCTCGCAACCACTCCCTTTTGAATTCGACCCCAACCCTTAGTTGGGTAATATTGTTGACTATCAACCGTCGGCACTTATAATTGGAAGACGTTAAGTCATCTGCACCTCCATTTTTTTGACTTAGAGGTTAATAATAAAATAATTGCACATATTTTTACTTTCACCGTTTATTTTAACAGAATACTTTTTAGTTACCTCTATTACCTAACCTCTACTGCTAGTCCCCATTATCCCTACCCCTACTATTGGTGTCCGTCACACAAGCAGATTACTTCATCTTAATTTTATGAAGAAGGTTAGCCCAATGTGAGACAGTCAAGTCTCACTCAACTCAGCCCCTTTCCTAGTCTAGTCTGCCCAACATTTTAAGGACGTTTTAGTATTTTTCCTTAGATTATTTTCAGAATTTCAACAATGAAACAAACACATATACATACGGTCAAACCCAACTTTAATACTGATAATCAAAACAATACAAAGGACTCGCGATCAATTCCGACATTCAGCACAATCACAAGTCAATTGCTGCCTTCGACACTTTTTTAAAATCCTCACATTTTTTCGAAGTGTCTTAGTGAAATTATAGACTTAATATTCACTCTTAGGATAACAAGTCAATCCCCCCTTTCTGCCTTTCAAAATGTTCAACACACAAGGCTATCCATTTATAGAATATGTGGCAGCCTTGTGTTTTACATTGCATAGAGTTGTAACACATGTGTAACACTTGTCAAGCATTTAGACAACTAAATTAATATTTATTTGACATCCTGAACTTATAAGACATTTCAAATTTTGAATTCAAAAAGCTATTACAAACAAATGAATCTGGACACAAGCGGTTAGAAAAAGGTAATCGCCACATGAGCTTGGCATGTGACTTGGCTGATTGGATTTTGGACCTTTTCTGAATTTTCCCTCCTTAATTTTTGCTTAAATACAATGTTTATACATTACCTATTCATTGTCTCATCAAATTCCACCCGAATCCATTCGCCCATTTTCTATGTTTGTGCACCACCAATGCCTTGTCGTTGTCTTGCCTTGGCAATGTTTTATTTTTATTCACTCGTGCCATTTATTTTTTCTTGATGTATTTGATTCACATTTTACTATGCTTTTAATTAGCTCAGGTCAATTTTCCCGCACTTGACCAGACCATGTGTTTTTCGCATGCAAACTTTGCCCACAACTAATGTCGGTCAGTTCCCATGACATCTCATGGTCTGTTGCCTTGCCAACGTCCATTTTATGTCATTACATTGCCTTTAAAAAAAAATTACAGCACTTATTCATGCCAATACTTTTCTCAGACACCGCATGATTAATTCCACCCGCACTTTGGACCTTGAAAAAGTCAGTCATGTTAACCCTTTGCCATCACAGTGCTTATGTTGAGTTTCTTGGTCTGGACACCTACAAACTTCCCCCACCCAATGGAACTCGAATTCCCCATAGAGGAAATACCTCATCTGATCCTATTTGGATTCCGGACAATAATCATATCATGTCCATCATCTTCATCTTCAACCAACGCCAAAGAGTTTGTATTTGACGTTCCTGCCTCGTTGTTCTTTTCCCTTTCCAATTTGATAGCAAGCATGTCATTCATTTTTAACTTGCACCGGACAGTCCCTTTTCTAATTTTAATTGCCACAAGTAAAGCATGCCTCAAGCTTTCCATTCTTTTATTTGGAAAAGTAGACTCCCCTTGTATAGTTTTCCCATATTCATCTTCCTTTTCGGCAGCTTGGCCCTTCCCCTTTTTCTTCCGCTCCTTTCCCTAAAATTTTTGAATAAATTTAAAAGAATCTCTTGGGTATTCACCCTCATTGAAGTCAGCCAATTTATCTTCTTCCACTATGGCAAAATTGAGAGTTTTAACATTTTTTCTTCTTCACTGTCTTTGTGCCCATCCCATAAATCTGCTTATGAAATAGTGCAACTTCTCTTCCTCAACCATGTTTCCTCTATTAAACATCAAGGATAAAAAACTCTTTATATAATCACTCACTGTGCTAGTTTGTTTCAAAATCCACAGCCCGTCCCTTGCCAGCCAAGATGAATTATTTGGAAGGAATTGAGTCTTCAATTTATTATTCAACATTTCCCACATTTCAATTTGTGGTAGATTCAAACCTTCTACTTCACCAACCCTTTTTCTCCACCAAAGCATGGCATCATCACTAAAGTACATCGTTGTGACTGACACCTTCTCACCATCTGGAACCTTGCTGCCTTGAAGTAGTTTTCGACAAACCAAAGAAAGTTCTTCAATTCCTTAGTACTCCTCACACCATTGGAAGACTTAGCTTCTGGAGCCTTCATCCTTATGGAGTTAGTTATCCCTTGCAACGCCTGACGTAGAACAAAAACTTTTTCATTCAATATCTCTTTGGTCAAGGTGATTTTTGCATGTACTCTTTGAATTTGAGTGACCAGATCAACCAAGTCCTCCCCATCATTTATCCCATTCATAAGCGCTTCCAATCATGTCACCATCTCCCTCATTTCCATTTTCCATCGAATAAACTACGCAACGCTCTGATATGAAATTGTCACACGGGCATATTACTTAACTTCAATTTCATGCAAGAGGTTAGACCAATGTGAGGCAGTCAAGTACAACTCAACTTAGCCCCTTTTATAGTCTAGTCTGCCTAACATTTTAAGGACGTTTTACTGTTTTTGCCTTAGTTAATTTTTTAGACTTTCAACAATGAAACGAACACATAAACATACAGGAAACCCAAATATTATATTGGTAATCAAAACAAATAAAAAGCACTCACTCGTTGGAACAACAATTCTGTCCAACTTCAACTTCGACTCCAACTTAAGGTACAATCACAAGACGTTTGCTGCCTTTAACACCTTTTTAAAATCCCTCACATTTTTTCAATGTTTCTTCGTGAAATTCAAAACTCAATATTCCCTCTTTAACTCTTAGGGTAACAAGTCTATCCCCCTTTTCTGTCTTCCAGAACGTCTAACGGACAAAGTGTCCATTATAGAACATATGTCTACCTTGTGTTTTATATTGCATTATGTCGTGACACGTGTCTAACACTTTTAAAGCACCTATGCCACTAAATTAAAATTTGTTTGACATCCCTAACTTATAAGACATTTCAAATTTCATATTCAAAAAGCTATTACAAGATACAAATTTATCTGGACACAAGCGATTACAAAAAGGTAACTGTCGCATGTGCTTGACATGTGACTTGGTTGATTGAATTTCGGCCCTTTGCTGAATTTTCCCTCCATAATTTTTTCACCAATCAATTCTCAAACATTTTATATTAACTTTCTCATCAAAGTCCACCAGAATCCATCCGCCCATTTTCCGTGTCTGTGCACGACCAACACGTTGCCGCTGTCTGTGCTCTCTTGCCTTTGCTCTGTTATCTTTTTATTCACTCATGTCATTCATTATTTTCTTGATGCATTTCATTCACATTTGACTATGTATTAATTTAGCTCTTGTCGATTTTCTCGCACTTGACCGGACCATGTGTTTTTCGCATGCAGACTTCGCCCTTAGCCAATGTCGGTTAGCGCCCGTGATATCTCATGGACTTTTACCTTTCCAACGTACATTTTATGTGATGGCATTGCCTTTCCAGCATTGTTTGACACCACTAAGTCATGTCAACACTTTTCTCACACAATGCATGATTAATTCCACCGGCACTTTGGACCTTGACAAAATTATTCATGTCAACCCTTTTTCACCACTATGCTTATGTCGAGTTACTTGTAAGGACCATTAAATTGTCCCATTACCCTCCACCCCTACTGTTGGCGTCCCTTTTATAATAAAGCATAACAAGAACATGATTTTCTTGCAAACACAAAGCATACACAAAACGTGTCTTCTAGCTCATCTACTAGAATCGAGATACCTACGAGAGTGAATAACCTAAATCAATAATTAGAGTGACTCTTACTATCCAATGCAGAACTTAGTGGCTAGAGCTAAATCAGCAAAAAAACCACTATAATTGTGGTACCTTTCCAGTAATCCAAGTTTGTTAGCAAAAATAAAGCTATAACTCTCCATTTAAGGTCTTTATAAGTGAAATCAATGTCTATTTTTTCTAATTGCAGATGTCGCCTTTTTCTTTTGACTTCAAATTTCACCTGAGTTTTGTTGATCTTTGCTGAAATATCACCAGCGTTTTGCTGGTCTTTGCTGCGTGTTATTTAACTTGACATATACTTGGACTTTCCTTCCATTCAAGGTAAGTTTAGGTTGTTTTGACCATAAATTGTTATGTGAGCATTCTTATTTTGACCATTTTTGAGTTTATGTTGTATGATTCATAAGCTTTTTCAGTAGGTTATTGGGGCACATGCTTTTAAATTATACAATATGTTTCCGGGTATTGATATGTGTACTTTGGTAGCCTTGGTTGGAAATCAAAAGAAGTCTCAATAATGAAATTATTAAAATAACTTTGTTAGTCTCATCATTTCTAGGACAAAATTTCCATTATAAATTTTGATGTGGAGATATGATTTTGTTATTCTTGTTTTAACTGACCCTTTCAATTAGGTCAACATGTTCCTTGATGCAGAATTTAGGTAGTCTTACATTGGATCATGATGATTCAACTACCTGTAGTATTTTGAAACAAAACATGTTTCTTGTACTAGGATGTTCAACAACATCTACTGCGTTTGATCAAAAACAATACTTGTGTGAAAGTGGTTCGGGTTCAAATGTATATGTAATGAGATCATTAGCTGGAATTCCTCTACCCTTTCTGTCCAGCATCTTCAATCTCTCTATTTTCCTTAATTTTGCAACATATTTAGTGTATTTATTTCTTGAACTTACAAATAGTTTTAGTTGGTGAATAAGATGAATCTATTGATATTCTTTAATCACTCTCCACTAGCATCTCCATTAAATACAATTCTGCTTGATCCAATTGTTTGTTTTGGTTTTTTTATGTTACTGAAAGCGGTCGCTTCATTGTTTAAAGTGAGAAGGAAAGCAAAGCAAAACTGTATTGCTTTATTACAGTGAAGTGAAGCTATGGTAAAAAAATACGAAAGCGCTTCAGTCTAGCAACAGGGAAGTGATATGTCGCTTTATGATTAACTAAGTTTGACAGTAACTAGGGCTTTTCTTTTGTTTCATAAGAATATTTCGTGCTTTCTTTTCAAACATTTCCCTCTATTTCACTTCTCATGTTGTGACACTCTTTCAAGTGACTGCAAGTTAGGTTTCTCATCTCTTGTTCTTCTTCCTCTTCTTCTTCTTTTTCTCTTCATATTTGTTTGTCTGGCTACAATTAATTTTTTAACTGCATCTGCAATTTTACCGGTTTTATTTTGTTTCGTGTATATTAAATCATATTTGACTTTTATGTATCCTCTGAATAAAATACGTATGTGAGGCAACTTAGTTGGTTCTGTCATTTAGGCTAAACTTTTATGGAAGTAGCATATAGTATCACCTGCAATGGCATGAAATTCATTAACATGGCAGCAAACAAGCACATTTATAGAATATCAAAGTAAGGGGACAATTAGAACTTTGTATTCTTAATAGAATAAATAAGTTTAACCATTTGATGCAAGTGACAGATTCAAATTTTTGCATTTTATATGACTAAACTGTAGAATTTAAGAAGCCAAACTCTCTCTAGCTGAATTAATGGTTCTCATCCGTTGTTATAAATTTACCAAAAAACTTAGTATGCACAACTCAAATACATACAAGTTAGATTAGGAAAGGCATCTATTGCACTGGTTAAGACACAGTTAACGAAATTTCTCCATTTGAGTAGGCGATAGATATAAGTTGTCTTGCTATTTGACACGATCCTGGTCATCTAGGTAGCACACTGCAATATATAAAAAGAGTTTGGATGAATTTTAATTGTGTATCTTCAAATAGATAATACACAATATTTTAGTAGAACATTTTGTTGTATAAAGTGTCATATAATTTTGGGTTAGAGAATAACAGACTATTAAGGAAAAAAACCTAAGCAAAAATGGAAAATGTTGGGGAATGAGAAAACATGAAGTTTGTAGTTTTTATTGATGACAAAGAGTTGTAGTTCTGATGACTAACAAAAAGTTTTGATGTGTAATAAATCATTGGTTATCATCATCAAGAAAACTAATAAAGTAGTTTTGATGATTGATAAAGTGAAGGCATGGTATCGTATGTGTACAATTATGAAAGTATTGGGGCAAAGAATAAAAAGTGCAGAATTGTAATGAAAAAAAAGAAAGAAACAAATATGGAAATAAATAAAGAAGGAAAGAAAAAAAAAGTAGCAATTCAAGTCAAAGAAGGAAAGAAATAAAGAAGTTACAATTCAAGTCAAATAAGGAAAGAAGTAAATATAGACAAGTTCAAAAAGGAAAATGATTTGTTATTCCTTTGTTTGTAGAAGTTGAAGGCAAATCAAACCTATAAAAGGATCAAGAAGTTGAAGTAAAAAAGTACCTTTATATAAACATAAATCGACAGAATTTATCAGAAAAGCAAAAACAAAAGCCATTGCATATTCATGAAAAATATCATCTTGAGAGCAGTATTTTCAGGAGAAAAAACGCAGGCCTTCGTCATAGAAACACAAGCACCAGGTTCACCTTCATCACAGCAATATAAGGACCAGGTTCACAAATTTTGTTCCACTCTGAACTATTGGATATTAAAGTTTGATCCTTTAAAGTCTAGGGTAATTAGTTTTTGTTGATTTGTTCTAGGTTTATTATTGAGTTGTAATAATTCCTAGATTTGTACCAAGAAGTGAGTTTGACTTCTTCAGAGTTGTGTCTTGAGAGAATTTTAACAAGAACTGGGTTTGACTTCTTGGGAGAGAGGTTGTGAGAATTGTAAACAATAAGTGGGTTTGGCTTCTTGGGTGGGTAGAGTTTAGAAGAGTTGAGAGCTTTTGTAAACAAGAAGTAAGTTTGACTTCTTGTTAAGTGGAGATTTTTCGATTATAGTTAATCGAAAAGGGTAGAAGTTTAGAGTTAGGTTCATTGATTAACTGAGTTGTAAATCTTGAATTAATATAAAACTTAGGTGTAGTTTTTTCCTTCCTGAGTTAGGAAGGATTCCACGATAAATCTTTGTTTTATTGTGTTACGACAAAATTACAAGAACCTAGTTCTTCTTCTAGGGGTAAGGTTTCTTCAATTGGTATCAGAGCAGGTCTTTTTATTAAAAGACTAACATTTTGAAAAGGATCAATGGTTGCACCACCTACTCCACAAGAAGGAGCTTCTGAAACTCGACCACCACTGTTTAATGGAAAGTATTATAGATGGTGGAAGAATCACATGATTTATCATTTACTAGGAGAAAATCCTTTGCTAGGAGAAAATCCAGAACTATAGGGAGTTGTGTTGGACGGTCCAACCATACCCATGAAGAATGGAATTGATGGAACCACTCAAGTACCAAAAGATAGGAAATAATGGAATGCTGCAAATAAACTTCCAATTCAGGACAATGCTAAAGCAAAATGGATCTTGATATGTGGAATAGGTCCAGATGAATACAATTGAATATCATCGTGTGAAAATTCAAATGCAATATGGAAAAGCTTGCAAACTGCGCATGAAGGAACAACTCAGGTAAAGAAGCCTAAAATAGATAACTTGAACAGACAATACGAACTGTTTCGAATGACAGAAGGTGAAACAATCCAAGAGATGCATACCAGGTTTAGTGCTATCATTAATGAAATCTACTCACTAGGTGAAATAATTCCAAATGGGAAAGCAGTCATAAAACTTTTGAGTGTTCTTCCAGAATCTTTGGAAAGCAAACTAGAAGCCATTACTGAAGCCCGTGATCTAGATAAGTTAGCTATGGATGAACTCATTGGAAATCTCATGACCTATGAACTCAAGAAAAAACAAGAAAAGGAATTTGGAGGCAAAAGAAAAGAGAAGAACCTGGTTCTTACAGGCACAACACCAGCAAATTTTTAGGACGAAATCATTGCGTTAATGACCAAAAGGTTCTCAAGATTGTTAAAAAGGGACAAGTATTCCACAGAAGGAACTCTCAAAAAATCATTGAAAATCCAATAGATCAAGTATATCACAAGTGTGAAGTTTGGATCACTTTGTCGAGTTTTGTCCATTAAAAGCTCTAAAGAAAAAGAGGAATAGTTCGGAAAAAGAAAAGGAAATCAAGAATGATAAGTACATTCCCACAAACAGAAGAATGACTAATGAAGAAACGGATCTTTCAACGAAAAGATCCTTTTCCGCTATGGGGGATTTATCAGAAGAAGAATTTGAAGATGGAAGGTTCGAAAATTAGTCACTACTTGCAATAGAACAATCAAATAAATATGATTTTCTTGCACTCATTGGTGAAACAGATTCTGAAGATGATGAAGAAGCTGACAAACAAATCATTCATCACCTCAAAGTAAATATTGAATCATATTCTAAAAAGGAACTAGAGTCCTTATTGAGTATTCTTATAGATGCATATCAGTCGACCAATTCTGAAAGAGAAGAAATGATGGAAAACTATGCATCTTTAAGAGAAGTTAATGAAAATCTTGAGAAACACAATTACTTTCTTCAAAACAAATTAAAAGAACAGATTAAAATCTCAGAGTTAAGTCACAATGGCAAAAACTCTGCTTGTGGACTTCAATTAGCTCTAGAATAAAAAATAAAATTGTTAACCATAAATTGTCAAGCTTTAACAAAAAGGAATAGGTTGCTACAAGAAAATCTTGATCATACCAAACTGGATCTGGAACTAAATCTTAGATGTACCAGGTCCTCTGAAACTTTACCTTAGATTCAAGAAAGGAAAACTACTAGTCGAAGTGGGATAGGTTTTATAAAACAGAATAATCTTGTATGACACACTATTCACATGTCTAAAAGTTTATGAACTCATTGTGGAAACTTAGGTCATTTAAAGAATCAATGTATATCTTTATTTGAGGCTTTTCAGAAAAATGTTAAGTTCACCAAAAAGGAAAAGACTGATATGGCTAAGAACCTGGTTTCAAATAAAAATGCTCCAAATAAAAGGTTTTCTTATTTGCCTTTATGGGCTAGAAGAAATCTTATTCATCCTTATACTCACATAAAGGGTCCCAAGCTAATCTGGGTTCCCAGACTAGTCTTTGACTAGTGTTTCAGGTGAAGGTGTGAGGGAAAACGCCAACTTGGTAAATGAATAGTGCATGCTCCAAATAGGTGCTAAAAATGGTAGAAAATTTCCTCTCTCTCTTTGATTTTCAAGAAGGAAAATTATTCCTTGAAAAGGATGAGAAAAAGGAAAGAAGACAAGACAAAAAAAAAACGTTTAAGAAAGTAACATGATATCAAACATCTTTGATGATGCAAATTTAGGGAACACTGCATATGAACCTGGTTCACATCTAACAATCATTGATACACCTAAAACATGAATAACTACTAATCTATGGTTCTGAAGATTGCGGTAATAAAAGAGAAATCGGGACAGTAAGAGTATGGTACACATTTAGGGGGAACTTCGTTGTGTGAACATGGTCCTTGTTATTCATTGGAAGGTATTGAAAATTGATAAGGGTTGTTTCTCTGTGAATCAGTTTGAGATTCATTTGTTCAGGGAGAATATGATGATGTGACATTCTCGTGAAGGCCTTGAATATGAAGAACTTGAGAAAAATAAGTCAAAGCATGGTCTTATCGAAACAAGTTGATGCATTATCATGATTTCCTTTAATAATTGGCTAGTAAACGATTAATCTTACACTTGAGAAATTATACAATGAATATCAGCTAACTCAACCACGTACTAGTAAATTTACACACTCAAATCAAATATCAAACAATGTTTAGAAAGTCTGCGGATGTTATCTCTACTCTTTGCTAACACCATTAAGTAAATCATGGAGAAACACACAAGAAAAGGGAACCTTGTTTCTCTGTAATAGTCAGGTATGTACCATCCTTTTTCAATGCATTAATTTCTTGAGTTTGGGTCAAACATAAGCACTAATGAACCTGGTCGATCATCAAAAATTCAACTTTCTTAAAGATCACCAAGAACCCTCTTTTACAATAAGCATCGTTCAATCTCAAACTGTTCTAATGATGAAAATCTTAGTATTGAAGTCATTCATGCTTTAATTTAGGGGTAACCTTGCTTTACCACCCACATCTAAACCAGGTTCACAAACTCCAAATTGATATTTCATCCATTCCAAGTGTATAACCTGTCTATCTCTCAGGGGGAACAATTCTCACATTACAAAATTGCCGCTTGCTTTCATTATTGATAAACACATCTCTTTGTGCACCAAAATATGATGAATCTCTTACTGGTAGTTGGTACTCCTTCAAAGTTGTCATCAAGAAAAAGGCTAATAAAAAAATTCATGGAGGATTGAAAAATTGATGATGTACCTCATGTTTCTCTTGATGAAATTTCACATTCTAAGAAAGCTGGTCAGAACGAAAGAGCTGATCCACAATGGCCATACTGAAAAAAAATTATCAATGGCAGTAAACATCCCTTTCTTCCTCACTTTAGTATCTTTGTCCCAATCCTCATCCTCAAATTTTAGACTCTTTGACTCTTTGATGTGCTTATGTCTGTCTCATACTCATGATATCATACGTTTTTTATTAAGGGCATAAACTTGTACATATTTGTTTATTTCGTTTCTCATTGAAGATCTTAATTTTTTATGACTTTAAGATGACTAATATCCTCATATTAACTAACCATTTTGTTAGAAGAAGTGTACCTGAAAGTGTTGCCCAAGTGGCTATGAGTAAAAAATGATATTACATTCATTGAATGTTATTCAGGTTCTTTAGTTATTGGTTTTCAAAGATGCCAAAACGGGGAAATTATAGAATATTGATAGACATATAAATAGTTTGTCATCATCAAAAGGGGGAAAATTGTTGGGGAATGAGAAAACATGAAGTTTGTAGTTTTGATGGATGGAAAAGAGTTGTAGTTTTGATGACTAACAAATAGTCTTGATTTGTAATAAATCATAGGTTATCATCATCAAATAGAGGGAAAATGTTGGGAAGTAGGAAAACAAATAAAGTAGTTTTGATGGTTGATAAATTTAAGGCCTTGTATCGTATGTGTACAATTATAAAAGTATTGGGGCAAAGAAGAAAAATTGCAGAATTGTAAAGAAAGAAAAGGAGGAAATAAATAAAGAAGGAAAGAAATAAAAATTACCAATTAAGTCAAAGAAGGAAAGATATAAAGAAGTTACAATTCAAGTCAAATAAGGAAAGAAGTAAATATAGACAAGTTCAAGAAGGAAAAGGATTTGTAATTCCTTTCCTTGTAGAAGTTGAAGGCAAAACAAATCTATAAAACGATCAAGAAGTTGAAGGAAAAAAGTATCTTTGCATAAACATAAATCGAGAGAATTTAGCAACAAAGCCAAAACAATAGCCATTGCATACTAACGAAATATATCATCTTGAGAGCAATATTTTCTGGAGAAAAAACGCAAGCCTTCGTCACAGAAACGCAAGGACCAGGTTCACCTTCATCACAGCAACATAAGGATCAGGTTAACGAAATCTGTTACACTCAGAACTATTGGATATTAAACTTTGATAAATTAAAGTCTAGGGTTATTAAGCTTTGTTGATTTGTTCTAGGTTTATTATTGAGTTGTAATAATTCTTAGATTTTTAACAAGAAGTGTGTTTGACTTCTTGGGAGTTGAGTCTTGAGAGAATTGTAACAAGAAGTGGGTTTGACTTCTTGGGAGAGAGGTTGTGTGAATTGTAAACAATAAGTGGGTTTGACTTCTTGGATTGTTAGAGTTAAGAAGAGTTGAGAGCTTTTTTTTAACAAGAAGCGAGTTTGACTTCTTGTTTAGTGGAGAGTTTTCGATTATAGTTAGTCGAAAAGGGTAGAAGTTTAGAGTTAGATTCATTGATAAACTGAGTTGTATATCTTAAATTAATATAAAACTTCGGTGTGCTTTTTCCCTTCCTTGAGTTAGGAAGGTCTCCACGATAAATCTTTGTTTTATTGTGTTACGACAAAATCACAAGAAACTGTTTCTTGTTCTAGGGGTAAGGTTTCTTCAGAAAAGATTATCATACCGAGGAGACAAGAAACTACATATTCATTTTAACACTAGAAATGTATGCTAGAAGAATTATCAAACAGTACCATAGCACAATTAAAAAAAGTTTAGCCTATATGACCGCACCAACTGGGTTGCCTCACATACGTATTGGATTCAGAAGATACATAAAATTAAATATGATCCAATATTAACATGGTTTCCTTCTCTTCTTGTATAAGATCACCTATTGTTTTTCTCAGTTTCACCATTGTTTTCGTCCATGTTCTTCAATTTTCTCCTCTGTTCTATAATTTTTTTGTTATTCCATCTCCGTTCACACTGTTTAGTTTCTTTTTTGGGTAAATTATATAACCTTTAATATTTAAGAATTGAAAGATTTGCTAAATATGTTATTTCTCGTGAGTTCTTGGTCATTTATCTATGCATATTTGATATTTTTTAACTTTGTACTCAATAGCTCTTTAGTTGAAAAACGTGTGCTTCGCTTTATGCTTCTCGCTTTGGTGAAGCAAGCCCTTGTCACTTCTTTTGGCTTCTCACTGTCCATAATACTGCTCTTCCAGCATTTCATTTCCTTAGAAAAATTTTTAGCCTGCGTGGTACTATACGATGATTATACTCTTCAGCTTACTGTTCAAAATGTATAGCCTGCTAAAGATTAAAAAATCCATATCTCTGTTAATATAATTTCAGATGTGGCAAAATGTTGTAAATTAATCTATCAAATATCAAATAGAACTAAATCAATATCTATATTTAAAGAGGCTTTTCCTGTGGAGTTTTGACAATGAATACATGTTCATTCCCTATTTATCATCTACTTTGACAATTCAGTGGCTTGTTTTCCCTGAATCTCCTAAGTCACTACCTCTCTGTATCCTTCTTCCATGTTAGTACCAGATAATTCACCTAACAAATTTAACAACTCTGTTACGAATGTTATTCTCCAATCATTAAGTGGCCTCCAAAAAGTCATATTCCACTATTGTGATGACCATATTTCTTTTCTCCCGCACTTATGGTTAACACATCCTTTTTCTCATCATGTATTTTTCTTTCATTGAAAATGGATGAAATCTTCGAAATAGGCAATATATATTATTGGAATGACTATTATGAAATTATGCCTAATATGATTTCAGGCGGCTTGTTGATTTTATATACTCTTTGTTGCACTTCATATTTTTTTTTAGTGAAGTGTATCTCATGTTCACATATTTCTTTCTTTGTTGTTGTAGGCTTTGATTCTAAATCTGGCAAGGGTGGTGCTTATTATTGTGGTAGAAAGTGTCTCCAGAATTATTCTTTTGAAAGAACTTTGTTGATTTCTTTGTAAGGTACATCTTTTTTTTTTTTATCTAAACCTTTCTTCTTTATTGATGGGTTTTTGAAAATATTTCAAGTATTTGTCTCAATTCTTGTAGACATTTGTTTTGCTATGTTTTTAATCTAGTTTTACTGGCCCTTTAAAGAGGTATAATTTTTTCAATCTTTTCCTGTATTTCATTGATTTTTGAACAATGGTATGAGAATAATAAAATGTTGAACTATCATGCACTATTAAAACTTTGATGTGTTCAATATAGGTACTAAAAAAGTGGATAATTGTAACAAAATTTAAATGCTACAAACAAAAAAAATATTTCACCTTTTTTCTTAAGTCTTTCCATACTCTACTTTTAATATAATCATATTAGATTGTACGACTTCTCTAACCTTTGTTCATAATTTCATAAATTAGTTGTTAACCTTCTTGTATATTCAGTTCATAACGATACACCTAGAACTATTTGGTCATTTACTATTGATGTTTCAAAATATACCTGAAAAAATTATTATTTTGAAATATTTGAACTTTGACTATTATATGTTGGATTTTCTTGAATTACTAGTCTTTTGTTATATACTTTAAATTTCCAATGTTTGTAACCTTTTCAATTCCTACTTCTGAATACATGTGCATGGTTCTTGGTTAAGTATAGTTTAAATGTTTGTTCTTGATATTTTGTTGGCATACGTATATAACTATATACATCTATTGTGTATGAAACTCTAACTCTAAAAGTTAATAGCTTATATAGATGGGGTGGAGACTTTCTTGGATTATGCTTTTACAAAATTAGGAGACCCGAGTTGATATGTTGTCCATGTATTAAATGTTTTAATGCAACTTCTAGAACATGTGTTGTTGTTTTTTTTACATTTAACTGTACATGGGATACTATCATGTTATACTCTTTCGTATCACCATGGGGAGATTTCAGGTGAAGAACAATCAATTTTTTTAAAAATAGAGTATAATGACATTAAAGAGGTGAGGATGAAATAGATGGTTTATTAATATAACTTAACTTTTTTCATAGAGAACTTCGTCATTAAAGATGAAATTGGTGAGAACCCTTTCTACAAACATTCTATAATAATAGTTAAACCCAAGAAATGACGTAGGTCTAGGCCAATTCCGCAGTGCCTCAATTTTTCTGAGTATCAAATTTAATTCTCTCTCAAGACACAATATAACATAAGAATGTCACAGACGCAAGACAAAGTTAACACTTAGAGAACTTGACATACAAACTATCCATGTCTCAAAGTCTGAAGAACTATTTTCATATGATTAGCACGATCTTCTTCATTCCTCAAATAGATTAGCAGGTCATCAATGAAGACGATAACAAACATATCTATATAAGGTTTAAATACCCTACTCATAAGGTCCATGAATGTTGTTGGTGCATTAGTCAACCCAAATGATATGACCAAGAACTCATAATGGTCATATCGGGTTCTGAGGGTCATCATTGGAGTATTACATTCCCTTACTCTCAACTAATGGTAGCCTGATCTGAGGTCAATTTTCAAGAAATAGAGAGCACCCTTAAGTTGTTCGAAAAGATCATCAATTCTCGGAAGAAGATACTTATTCTTGATAGTAACCGTATTCAGTTGACGGTAATCCATAGACATCCTAAGGAAACCATCCTACTTTATCATAAACAAGATCGGAGCACCCCAAGGTGAGACACTGGTCGAATGAAACCCTTATCAAATAGATCCTTTAACTGGTCTTTAAGCTCTTTTAATTTTGTTGGTGCCATTTTGTATGGCGATATATATATAAGATGAGTATCTTGAAGAAGATTTATACCGAAGTCTATATCTCTCTCTTAGTAGGGAATCCAGGAAGATCATCTGGGGAACTCTTTTACTACTGGAACTGACTGAATAGGAGGTACCTGAACAATTGAGTCCTTAACTCGGAACAAGTGATAGACACATCCTTTATTCACTAACTACCTTGCCTTAAGGTACTAAATGAAACGACCCTTAGGTACTGCCGAACTGCTTTTCCACTCTATGACTGACTCATTTAGAAACTAAAACTTAACTCCTCGATTTCAACAATCAATTGAGGCATAACATCCATGAATCCACTTCATACCAAGAATGGCATCAAAATCTACAATGTTTAACTAAACTAAGTCAACCATGGTACTCTTATTGATAAAAAGGTAAAATCACGATCAAATTTCCCTTCTAGAATAGACTCACCAAAAAGTGTAAAAACACTAACGGGCTCAAGATGTTGCTCTGGAAAAACATCAAAACTGAAGACTTGACTCATACAAACGATAACATCTAGCTAATCCTCTTGCTCTTTGCTATAAGTGATAACACAAAAATTGTTTCCTTCTCTGTCTGCCCCTGAAGTAGCTCATCTAGATGTAACTCTATATGGTGAAGCATCTGAAGAAAACTAGGCTCTATTTCCCTTTTTACTATTTTTGTACATGTTCATAGGACATCATCTTTTAAAATGACCATTCTGGCCACACTTGAATCAATCAGTTAAGCCATCACAACACACCCTTTAGTGGATGCTACCACACTTGGAACATGCAAGATTCGTAATACCCCGTTGTGCCTTACTAACTTGCGAATATTCAGATCTAGCTATAAAGTTCTAAGAATTCTTAGTATTGTTAAGACTTTGGTTTCTTAGTGCAGGTGCACTAGAAGACGGTGAAGCATGTCCTTTCTGCATCTCTTAAAAAAAATAGTTCACAGTATTCCTTTTCTCCCCAGACTTGTTCTTTATGTCTTAACCCTCTTATTGTTTAAATCTTCTCAATCCCTCGGCTTTTCCTGCTCAACTTATTTGACATGGATCATCAACCTTGGTATGTCCATGTCATCTATTAACATCGCAACATTACTTTCTTACTCCACAGACAAGACAACCCAGCTACAAAACAAGTTTTTTCTACTCCTCATGTCAACAACATCTTAGATATTTGTGATAACATGGGAATGAAGAACCCCAAAAAGGCCCATTCAAACAAAGCCTAGATCGGTTAAGCATAAGAATGAGTTAGAAAAAAACTTTTTAGAGATAAAATATAATGTATGAACTGAGTATTAAAGAAGTGAGGAATTTCCCATATGTTGCAGCCTCCTAATTATAGATGTGACGCGTTTCACACTGATAACTACGACTCTACAGAGATGGCTTCATAGAATCCCTAGGACTCTTGAATTCTCTGCTCTAGTACAAAGTTTTTTATACCGCGAGCATTCACCCTAGGTGTGGCTGGAAATTGAAGACCATCGTTTGTCTCGAGAATATCCTTAGCCTGACTCACTTACTTAGCGGAAGTCATAAATAAATAAAAATATAGTTGTGAAATAAACTGGAATGTTATAAATGAACATTAAACTTAGACATTAAGGTAAAATAAGGTCTTAAGATAAGAGTGATAATGTAAAGTCTACTACTAGCTGTCTATGAAGCATTTAAAACTACGATAGATGTTTAGAAAAATCGGAATACAACTCAAGCAGGATAAATGGGGTGGGGGATGTTGATCCTCGTTACCTGCATCTACATCATAAGATGACGCAGACCAACTAGCATTAGTACATTAAACGTACGTGTATCTGATTTGGAGTGCTAAAACGACATAGGCTTGAAAAGAAATTTTGAAAAACTTACCTTGCTCAACTCAACTCAACAATACTTGACTCATTTCAATATAAAATAATTTAAAAGCCAGTGCGATATAAAGAAAAAAAATTTAAAAAAAATATGTAAACTTTGTGTATCTACAAGAATACAACGTAAACACTAAAATGTATGTTAAAATACATGTAGTTGTGTATATAAAATAAAATTAGTTTTGTGCGAGTTTCTCCGATTATCAACGATAACATAATGGATTTTATGATGATACAACTATCTACCTCACGTTGTCAACGGATCCTACACCCTACAAAAGGCATAATACCTTAACTACTATGTGGATCCACTAGTCTATTGTGAAAATGGATTTATATAAAATGTATGACCCTTTTTTACCCATGGTGGCTACATAGTTTTATGGAGACGTGAGTTATCTGAACTCGTGCTCTTCCCCAATTCGGTGCTGAATACTACTCCAAAAATATGCTAGCTCTTATGTTTTGAAAAAACATACTTTTTTGTGTAATTTTAGATTAATGCTAAAAAAACATAGCTCAAAGTCTATCTCTGAAATCTCAGTATCCCTTCTTGCATCATTTATAAAGCTATTACTCTTTTATGAAAAACTAGCCCGAAGGCTCTTTGGAAATCTCAGATTTTGTTCATATTTAAATGTGAAAACATTTTATATCTCTTTGGTATTACTAAGTCCCCATATACTTTTGTGTCCCGATCATAACATCAACTTTAATCTTTATTGAACTTAAAACATACGTCTTAAGCCAATGTTAAAACGTTTGTGAAAGACTTTGCAAACTTTATGAACTTTTTTTTTACCTACGTCTTAACTTTTAGACTTGACTCTTAAGTTCTTGACTTAGCTCTTAAAGTTCCTTGAATTGAATTATGGATTCAAGGTTATAATTCGTGTTTTGGGATTCTTTCTATGTGTTTAGAAATCATTTGAAATAATTAGAATCAATTGAAAGTGTTAACACACTTTAGAATGGCTTATACAGGCTGTATGAAGAATACTGGATGAAAAACATCAATTTAGGCACATGTGGGATGCACCAGACCAACCCCAATGTACTGTAGTGCATTTTGGGCTCACTAAGTGCACATCGCCCCAGTCTTTCTAGCGCTATGGGGGTGTGACGTGCCTTGCTCTCCTCAGGTGCGTCTTATAAATTCTTCCCCTCATTTTTTGATCTTAAATCTTTTTAAATCATTTTCTTTTCTCAAATTCACTTTAGATTCATGTACGCACATCATATACGCAAGGATCTAACAAAATTAACTAAAGAAACATCACTTCACATCAACAAACTTCTAAATCTCAACTAAAGTTAAAGAACGAAAGCAATTCAATAACAACGATCGAGAATATTAAATTTCCCATTTTTAGAACAAATTCATGCTTAATCAAAGATTTTTGGCACGTGATTGAAAAAACCTAATGTTATGAAACTCTCACATACCTTGTGGGATTAAATCCTTGACGAAATCCGCAATCAATTTCCTACGAAGCAAAGAATCTTGCTTTCCCTATTCTTTTTTCTGTTGCGTTGTTTCTCCAAAAACCCTAGCGTAAGTTGTCAATTTTCTTACTGAACCAATTATGTTTAGATCCCAATTTAATTGCTAAAGAAGAATTAATTTAGTTGGGTATGGAAAAGACCAAACTACCCCTTACGAATCTTGATTGGACTTCCTTATTAAATAAACCAAACTTCCAAAGGGAATATCTCGCTCACACGAACCAGGATTTGCGCCAAACTTGGCGGCATTGGAAAGATCGTTCCAAGATCTTTCAAACATTACTTGAAAAAATACTTAACTCATCTTGAGATAGGAGTTACGACCGTTTGAAGTTTACCAAAATATCAAATTTCCTAACTTAACAAATATCCGATTTTTTTACTTCCAAAATAGCCATTTTAAGTTCTTCACTTATTCATAGCTATTTCAAATTGCGGGATGTTACAATATCTCAACCTTGAGAACATTCGTCCTCGAATGAGATTACTCTTAGTAATCTAAGGGTGGTAATATCAAGTCGAATAACCCACAAGCAAATGCGAACAAACAGCATGCTCACTCACAATTTATAAATTAGTACTATGAACAGAATTGGTACCTTGGTCTGCACTTTCTCTTTTTGTAAGGATAATTGAATATCTCTTCTTCATATCCTCCTCAACTTCCCTAGTAACAAATTTGTTCCTCCAAAGAACCTTGACTTATGCTATCTTTTTTGTCTTTAATTTGCGAACTTGGCGATCTAGAATCTGAATAGGGATCTCCTTATAAGATAACCTATCCTTGATTTTATTATGTTTAGTTTGAATGATCAATGAAGGATTGCCCATGCATCCTGCATTTTTTCAACATAGTAATGTGAAATATTGTATGAACAGTTTCTAACTCTCGTGGTAGGTCAAACTCATGAGCTACATCGTCATTCTTCTTTGATATTTGATAAGGTCCAAATATACCGGGGAATAAGTTTACCCTTCTTCTAAAACCTCATAACACCTTTCACAGGTGTAAACTTTAAATATACCCAATCATCTACTTCATACTCTAACTCCCTTCTCCTAACAATATAGTAGGATTTATTCTAAAGATTCTATGACTTTTTCAACCTCTCTTGAGTCACTTTCACCTTTTCCATAGCTTGATTAATTAAATATGGTCCTATAAACCATGCTTCACCAACTTTAAACCAACCAATAGGGGATCTGTATATTCTCCCATAAACAGCTTCCTGTGGAGCCATTTGCATTCTAAAGTGGTAATTATTGTTGTAAGGAAAGTTATAAGAGGTAGGTAATCCTCCCAATTTCCTTTGAAATCAATCACAAAAGCCCTCAACATATTTTCTAAAGTCTGAATAGTTTGCTTTGCTTTATCATCAGTCTAATTCCTAACATAGGAGTGATAATGTAAAGGCTATTGAAATACTTACTGTCTAGGAAGCCTCTAAAATAATTCTGATGGATTTTGGGACAAACACCACAACATCCTTATGAACTAAACTAGAAATAAATAAAAGAGTCCTCCCGAATGCAAGGAGTCTCATAAATAGACTCTAAGTGCTAAAATTGCATCAACAGTGCAGTGGATGATAATCCTGGCTACCTACTTCTACATCATATGACGATGCAGACCAACTAGCATCAGTATATTGAATATACGATAATGCGAGCTAGAATGCTAAAACAACATAGGCTTGGAAGGGAAATTTGAAAAACTTACTTGGCTAAACTCAACTCAACAATACTAGACTCATTTCGATATAAAACAATTTGAAAGCAAGTGCGATAAACTAAAAATGGTTTAAAAATGGGATGCCAACTCTGTGTATCTACATGAGTAAAACATAAACATTGAAATGTATGTAAAAGTACATCTAGTTGTGCATATATAAAGATAATAACTTTTGTGGGATTATCTCAAACCGACAACCATCATATAAGGGCTATAGTGATGATATAACTATTGACCTTACAGTGACAACACATCCTATTCCCTACCAGAGGCGTAGGACCTTAACTACTATGTGTATCTACTAGTCTATTGTGAAAAATGATTCATATGTAAAGTATGACCCTTTTCTACCCATGGTGGTTATATGGTATTATCGAGACGTGAATTTTTTGTACTCATGGTCGTCCCCAATTTGGTGCTCAATGCTACTCTCAAAATATAGTAGTTCTTATGTTTTAAAAAAACATACTTCTTCTGTGATTTGAGATTAGTGCTAAAAACTTAGTTCAAATGCTATCTCGGAAATCTAAGTTTCTCTACTTACTTCCTTTAGAAAACTATTACTCCTTTCTTGAAAAACTAGCCGAAGTTGAAAATCTCTGTTTCCGTTCTTATTCAAATATGGAAATATTTTAAATCTCTTTGGCAATACTAAGTCACGATATAGTTTTTTAAAGATCATAACTTCAAATTTAATGTTTATCGAACTCAAAACTAAAGTCTTACAACAATGTTAAAACGTTTGTGAAAGACTTAAAAAACTTTATTAACTTCTTCCTGACTTATATCTTAACTTTTAGACTTGAATCTTAACTTCTTGACTGAGCTCTTAACTATTCGTGTATTGAATTGTGGATTCAAGGATATAATTCAGCTTTTGGGATTCTTTCTATGTGTTTAGAAATTATTTGACGTAACTAGAATCAATGGAATGTGATAATACGATTTAGAAAAGCTTATACGGACTGTATAACGAAAACTTGATGAAAAAATCGAAATCAGGCTCATATTGGGCTCACTAGAGGCGCGCCGCTCTAGCCCTAAAGTACGGATGCACACATTGGGCGCACTAGAGGCGCGCCGCCCCATCCTTCCTCGCGCTATGGAGGCGAGATGCGCCTGGCTGTCTGGAGGTGCGTCTTAAGGATTCTTACACTCATTTTCTTATTTTAAATCATTTTAACTCGATCCATGGAAAGTGTTAATACGGTTTAGAAAAGCTTATACGGACTGCATGACGAAAACTTGATGAAAAAATCCAAATAAGGCGCATATGGGGCGCGCCACGCTAGCCCAAAGTAAGGAGGCACACTTTGGGCGCACTGCAGGCGCGCCGCCCTATCCTTCCTAGCGCTATGGGGGTTAGATGCGCCTGGCTGTCTGGAGGTGAGTCTAACGGATTCTTACACTGATTTTCTTATTTTAAATCATTTCAACTCGATCCACATAATATAAACAAGGATTAACCCAATGAGCTCAAGAAGCAACACTTTCACACCAAGAAACTCCAAAATCTCAACATATGTTAAAAAACAAAAGCAATGGAAGAACAACCATCAAGAACATTGAAATTCCCATCTTTTGCAAAAAAAGTCACGCTTAATCAAACATGCTTTAAACGTGGGTTAACAAGACCAAAATTATGGAAAACACACATACCTTGTGGGATCAAATCACTCAAGAAAGCGCTAAATCTTGCTTTCCCTCTTCCATTTTCTCTTGTGTTGTTTCTCCAGTAACCCTAGCGTAAATATCCAATTTTCTAAAATAAACAAATTCATTTTAGACCCCAATTTGATTGCTAAAAATGAATTAATTATGTTCGGTAAGAAAAATACCAAACTACCCCTTAAAAATCTGGATTGGACTTTCCTTACTCCAACAACCCATTTTCTAAAGGGCATATCTCGCTCATACGGACTCGGAGTTGTGCAAACTTGGTGGCGTTGAAAAGATAATTCCAATATATTTCCAATTATACCTGGAAGTACACCTACCTCACTCTTATCTAAGAGTTATGTCCATTTGAAGTTTATAAAAAAATCATATATCCTAACTTAAATAAATTTCCAGATTTTTTTCGTTACTTTTAGTATTTAACTATTATTAGTTTTTATTTTCTTCTTAGGTATTTCAACTTGCTCGATGTTACAAATAAGTCATTTACGATGTTGTTGATGTTTTCAAAATATGATTTATTGTTGGACGGAAGAAAGTTTCCGTATTCATATTATAAGGCCAAAAAAGGTAATTTGAAATCTTGCGCTTTATTTTAAGAAGATTGATGCATGTACGAATAATTGCATGATATATTTAAAATATTATAATTGTATTCAATCTTGCAACGTTTGTGGTGCATCTGGATGGAAGGATGATAAACATTGTGCGGAACCAAATTGAAAAAGTAAAAAAAGATACCATGCAAAATTTTATGTTATTTTCCTCTAAAGCCAAGGATTGAATAATTATTTATGTTCTCAAAGATATCTCCTTTGATGTCATGAAAGAATGCCAGAACAGTTGATGATGGAATAATGAGGCATCCAACTGATTCAATGGCACTGAAAAAATTTGATGAGCTTCACCCAACTTTTGTTGCTGAGCCTCGTATTGTATGACTTGGACTTGGTAGTGATGGTTTCCAACCATTTGAAATATCTAAAAATATGTACAACATTTGGCCCATGGTGCTTACTCCCTATAATTCGCCACCTTGGCTTTCGATGAAGCAAGAGATTGTTTTTTTATTAATGTTTATTCCGGGCCCTCAGAGTCCTGGTGATGCAATTGATGTCTATCTGCAACCTTTGATAGAGGAGTTGAATGATTTATGGGAAAGTGGAGTTGAGACATTCGATTCATAACATGTAGATTGTGGACGAGTAATGACTTAAATGGATGGAGTAAAAAAGGAAAATTGGCTTGCCGATGTTGCAATATAAATACATATTATACAAGGCTAATAAATGGCCAAAACACTTTTATATGGGTCAAAGACGCTATCTTCCTCTTAATCACAAACGGAGAAATGATAAAGCATCATTTGATAACACAATTGAGCATAGGCCACCGAATGAAATGTTTTCCGGTGATGATATTCTTGATAATATTGTTGATTTAGACGGGTTGCAATTAAAAAGGATCTACAGAAGAAGATTAAAATATCACTCAATAAAAGGGGTGATAACTGAAATAAGAAGAGTATATTCTTTGATCTTCCATATTGGAAAACCTTATCGTTTTGACATAATCTTGATGTGATGCACATTGAAACCAATATATGTGACTACATTTTGGGGGTAATCTTAGATGTCAAAGGAAAAAACAAAGGACACCTTGAGTAATCGGTTGGATTTACAACAATTAAAAGTACTAAAAGAATCGCATCCAATACAAAATTGAGATAAATATGAGTTGTCTGCAACACTTTACACATTATTTGATGAAGACAAGTAACTTTTGAAGAATTTAAAGGTCAAAAATGGATTATCCTCAAATATTTCGCAATTTATCAGCCTTATGGATAGTAAAATTTCAGGATTAAAAATTCATGATTGTCATATAATTCTACAACATTTATTCGATCTTCTAGTGTGTGGTATTCTTTGAAAATCCGTACCCAAAAATTTCTATTTTTTTCAAAGTGCTTGGAGCAAAATTTTTAAGTGTAGAGGAGTTGGAACAAATAGTAGCTCAAATACCAAGAACATTGTGCAAGTTAGAAAAGGCGTTCCCTCGTGTATTTTTTGATGTCATGGTGCACTTGTATATTCATCTACCTGATGAAGCTATGATTGCTGGACCAATTTGATATCGATGGATGTATCAAATAAAGAGATACCTACACTTTTTGAAGTGTTTTATTGATGATATGGATCACCCTGAAGGTTCGATTGTGGAGGGATATTAAGCAGTTTAATGTATGATTTTATGTAAAGGTATTTGAATACAATAAAGATAAAGTTCAATTCTTTGGAGAGAAATTATGATGGTGGTGTAATTGAATCTAAAGGTGGTTTGACAATATTTTGTGAAACTTTTTTTATGTTAGAGGATAGCAAACCAGACAAACTTGATCCAAACGTTATGGAGGACACATATATTTATATTTTGAAGAACTGCAATGAAATTAAACCATTTCTCGAGTAAGTATTAATTGCATCTAATAATTTATTTACACCTTGTCTATATGTTTAATTTAAAATAACATGTAAGACTTCAATTCTTTGTTAGATAATTTTCACAAATTTATTGTGAGACCTCTAAAAAAAAGTTTAGATATGGAGTTGAATAGAATATTCATTAGTAGATTACAAAAAAATGTTTATAGAAACTAATCGGTTCTCTTAAATCAATTATGCAATTATATATTGTTTCCTAAAAAGTTATTTGATGTTGTTAGGTTGCAGGGTTACACATACATGATGATAGTAAGAGAAAAGAAGATTACCTATTTTTATCACGTCGCCCTGTGTCATATCTTACAAGACTCAAAGGACATATTGTTGATGGATATAGGTTTCATGTGAAAGAGTATGATCAACATTTAAAAACTCAAAATTTTGGAGTGGTTGTAGTAGGTGTGATTGGTGAAGAAAAAAACCATATGAATTACTATGGCTAGTAAACCGAGGTTCTTCAATTACAATTTTATGGGTGAAGAAGAGTGATTTTATTCCGATGTATGTGGTTTGATGTGTATGATCAAAACAGGGGAGTTAAAAATGGATGAATATAGCTTTGTATGTGTTAAACATGGGCGATAGTTTAAAATGAAGGAGCCTTTTAAATTAGCAAGCCAAGCATCACAGGTATTTTATGTTATCGATCATTCCAATAAAGGTTAGCACATAGTATAAAAGGATCAACCTCGTGATTCTTTTGATAATTTCAAAAAAAAAAGGATGATGACTTAGAACAGATTGATAACTCTACAAAATTAAAAATAATAAGAACTCATAAGGTTTGGAGCTTTGTCATTCTTTCTTTAACTTTATTAATTTTTTAATGGTAATGATTCTTTATAGTATTTCTATGAAATTTTTTTGATGCACTTGGTCTTTAATGTTACTTTGATCTTACTATAGTAGAAATGGTTATTGTAAGGAAACTATGTTACATGTATATGTGTCTCTTTTCTGAATGTGATTTCAATTAACATATCTTCTTATGAAAATCTTCATGACCTATTTAAACTCTAGGTTGAAAAACTTTTCTCGTTTTTTTTTGTTTTACCTAGGTTGACATGAATCCCTCACAAACTATGAAGTATGAAATGGGACAAACACCGAAAATTCTGAAGCATGAACTCATTTTCCTTAGCAAAGGAACTGTGCCAAAGTTTGAAAACTATGAGCACTATCAGAGTTAATGTTGAACATAGGACTCCAATTGCCAGAAATAGAAGTTACTATACGAAAACTTCTAAGTTGAATAAGCTAGCACATTATAGTTTCCATGTGCATCCTTGTTTTGAAGAAAAGTAAAACAATGCTCCCCTCCATCAAGAAATTCTAATGAATCGATACTCTTTGACTTGTGATGCAAGGGGTCAAGTACAAGGCTTAAGGATAAATGCTTTAAAATGGACTATGATTGGTGAAAAATCCAGCAAAGATAAGTATCCATTTGCCTCCTGATTTTAATCCAATGGAAGACAATGACACCCTCTTTCAATAAGTGGAAGTGACTCAAGTACTCAAAGAAGTGATCATTTGCAAAAGAGTTAGTGTTATTAATATGTTTGATAAAGTAATTCTGGTTAGCTTTCGCTACTTAATCTCCTTTGTATTCTTTTTGTTACTGATAGGAATAAACTTCTATTTTTTGTTGACTTACATCAAAATTTGCAGCTTCATTAAAACTTGATAAGTCCAAAAAATTATTGAAGTGCATCGAGTTTCCCAAAGAAGTCACACTACTACTTAATTTTGTTTGTGCATATTATTTTTATTAGTTGAATTAAAGTCTTGACTATTTTTACTTGCACTTAAGTTTGCGTGTGTGTTAGAATCCAGAGAAGCAAAAAATGTGGTCAGAGTGGCTCAAAATTCTAAAGGAAAATCAAATAGTAAGTATTTTCTTGTTGTTACTTGTTAAGCAATAAAAATATTATCTATGACTCGTTTCCTTAGTTATATATGTTAGCATATGACTAGAATTTTCGACCTTCGAGATAAGGGTAATATAATTCATTATTTCTCTCAGTAACTCTCCATTATGGAAGAATTGAAATCCTTCATCAGCAACATCTTTTTTAGATGTTGTCCATTTCCCTTGCTGTATCACTTTTTTTTTTTTTGGCAACTTAAGGACAGATCACTTGCAATAGGAGTTGGTATAATATACCACAAATACAAAATATTACAGTTGAAATAAAATGAACAAAAAATGCATATATTAATTTTTAGGCTGAGGCACGAATATCTTATTCTCTTTAAGGAGATTCAAGCCCACTGCGACATAATCTACACCGATCCAGCAGTATAACTCTTGACTTGTCCCCTCCAAGATACAACATATCAACAACAATGTATAACTCAAACAACTCCGGATTAGTTGAAGAGTCCATATCTCAACAAAAGGACACCTTCCTTCAACATATAAACTCTCTTTTGCGTAGTGAATATAGTTGAAGACTTAGAATATTTTTTATGTCTCAACTCTCTCTTTCACTACACTAACCTCAATATAATACCACTCATTTTGTGTACTGTATATTTTCTTGCACTTCTCTTTTCTTCTCCTATATCAACACAAATGAAGACTACACTATTTATAGTTGATGAATTCTTCCTTGCAATGAATAGGAGACAGTGGGTAGTAAATTTGCAAAATGAATGACTCAAATGTTACATAAGTTATAAGACATAAATATAGAATAATGGATGTAATGAAGAGTTGGTGGTTGTATAAGTTACTAAAAACTAATGACCATTTTGTTCCACAATTGATGAGAGTAAAGAGGCACAAATGTAATGTCTATCAATAGACATAACATGATATATAATGTGAGATATAGTATATATAGCTATTAATATAAAAATGTCACACCAGCAGTCCCCCACTTATTTTAATATTAAGATTAGAGAGTTTTTCACAATTTTAAGGTAGATTATTATGAATAATGATGGTGTGCTCTGCATTGAACCTTCACTTTGTAAAACAATAACCTTTATCCAGAGTCAGTACTGGTCTCATACTTGAACTATGAATGCTTAAGGAAAATAAAGAATTATTGCTTACATACAATAATTAAGGTGTTGACATAAACTTTGATACCCAACATATTACGGCCTTGTGCTAACCCGATTTTATGAGTGTTTTTGAGAACAAGCTCATTCTCATACAAAGTGACCTACTTTCGCACTAACATAGGTGAAATCTTTCAAGGGTGCTCCTATAATTTGACAAACCACTCATACGAGATACAGACTTTCATTAAGAGTTTAAAGACTCATTCACCATAAATGATTATAGGATAAATGCACTCACATCATAGGGATTGAATAAAATTAACACTAGTGCATCTCACAACAAGTCATCATATGATTCGTTTTTCCCATTGAACCAGGTTATATGATCTCTAGTTTCCAGGTTGGGTTTCCTCATATATGACTCAAAATTTATGAACTTCAATTTTCACCCCCCTCGATGTGCTTCAGACTCTTTATCTTGCTTAGGTCTTACTTCATGAATCTACACGCTTATCACAAGTTTTAACACAATCAACATTAATGGTATTAATGATCAATATAATCTCACAATATTCTGTTTTTCTCCTCATGAGTCTAATTACCATTATAATAACAATTTTATATTTAACCACTATAGTGGTTGTTTCGCATTTAATCAAAATTAAAAAAATTATTTTCTCAAAATAAAGTGTTTCAATTTACTTTTTCACTAGTTGAAGTTTAATTTATTAATTGTTTCTACTTCAACCTTCATAATAGAGATAGCAAAAAATAATTTGTTTTTCTCATCCCACCAAATAACACCAAATTTTTTTCTCATCTAGTTTGGTTGTACCTTCAATGTAATTGTACTGCATATACAACATCAAGTAAAGTTGTTAGTCACGTAGCTCATATTTTTATTAGACTAGCAAACTCTATTTATTTTTATTTTCACAACTTTCTCAGACAATTGAATCAAAAAGAGTTGCAACACTCACACAACCAATAAAATTGCACTTCACAATATTTCAATATTATGTGACTTGATAAGGAAACTTTATAACATGTTTTATGGTGTACTTTTTCATTTCAAGAATGAAATTTATCTCACCATAACATTTCATGTTAAATGACTACTCAAAATGGTTTACATAATTTATTTTAAACTCTTATTTAAGAGCTAGAAATCATCAAGTTATAGCCAAATAAAAACATGCAATTTATTCCAGAATTAATATATATGCACTCGCAACACTTTTTTTGGGCATTTTTCAAAGATGCAAAGATCACAATTTCACAATGATTTTTTTTCTTCATTTAATAAACCCCCCACTATTTCAAGAATTCAAACACTATTTTTTCATGAAAAGTAGATTCACTTTATTCATGAAAATACTAGGTAATTTGTTTGCTTACCTTTTCTCCACATTTGAGCAAGTAGAAAATACTTTACCGTACAATATTTATAGGTGATGATTTTTTCCTTGCAATGAATAGGAGATTGTGGGTAGTAAATTTGTAAAATGAATGGCTCAAATATTACATAAGTTATAAGACATAAATATAGAATAATAGATGAAATGGAGAGTTGGTGGTTACATAAGTTACTAAAAATTAATGACCATTTTGTTCCAAAATTGATGAGAGTAAAGAGGCACAAATGTAATGTCCATCAATAGACATTACATGATATATAATGATATAATATATATAATATTAAAATGTGAAACCAACAATAGGAATTAACATTAAGTTTTAATATCACTATTAGAGTGAAGATTTAATATTATTTTAGTCAAACAAAGATGATGTGAGTGGAAAGTTATCTGTCAATCTTATATCAAACGATCATGTTGTTATCTCTCATGGTGAATGAAGTAACTTTTATAACCTTGAAAATAAATAAGTATGATTTGGGGAGCCTGATTTATATTACTCTAAGTACAAATTAAAATGATTACACATTAGAGTTCATTTAAATTATATTCCTCTCATGCTCATTTTATCCTTGTGGAGTGGATGCAGTTGTGCTCTGGAATCACATGGATAAAAGAAATATAGTTGTCGGTGTTCTCACATTTTTCTCTGCGTGCTTTGTATTTGACCCTTGGTTTGGAACTGTGGATTGGTACCTCTCAAAGGCGAAGAAAATTTAGTGACCCGATAGCATTGTATTTTGGATATTTTGTATTACAATCTTATAGAGCCTAGACCATTGTATACATTAATAATTTCAGAACTTGACACCTAAAACATAACTGCTGGATCATTCCCCAAATTCTTTTGATTATTTAGTGTTTTATTGGGTATTTTAAGGAGTGAATGAAAAATGAAAAGCTACATCTTTTATGAAGAATTTTTACATTAATGAAATGTTGCGACTTCTATGAAAAGTTGTGAATTCTACGAAAAGTTTCTATTTTATGAAAACTTCTGACTTTTATGTAAGGTGGTGACCTTTCCTAAAGGTTGTTACTTTTTCGGTAAGGCACAATAAGAAACTTCTTGCACTATCCTTTGTTTTCTATAAATTGAGGGATTTCCTCTCATTTCAAAAATAGAATTTCAGGGCTTTTTCTACTACTACTAAATTTAGTATTCTAAGTGTACTTTACTGCCGTTAAGTGGCTTGCTGATACCAACATTTTTTGTATCAATACATTGGTGATTGATATCATTTTATCCTTGGAGAACATATTCCAAATCAAACCTCGAATAATAGAGGTGAATAATTTCATTAAGGCGACACTGTGCATTCAGTGGACTTGATTTTCTTTCTGTTTTCTAGATTGTTGTATGTGTTACAAATTTTAGATTTGTGAATTAATTTTTGTTGTTTTGTTCTTCACTAGTTCATTAGACTTTGTAACTTTAAAAAATGCTAATCTTTGATAAGGGCTTTTCTAATGCAGTTGATTTAAGAGGGTAGACAGTCTTTAGTTATACTACTTTTCATGATGTTCAAGACTACATGCTTATAGAATTAGGCATACTTATGTTTTAATTAGGATGTGTTCCTTTGTTCTGAACTGAGTTCCTTTCCTGCACGTTCACCTTAGTATGTTTGTTGTGTGTTAAATCCTTACTACATAGTTTTAGAATAATGATCGCTAAACTTGTTGAGGTTTCTTTTTTTAAAAAAAAATTACTCAATTTTTATTCTTGTCCATCTTCAACTTCAGCTTTATTTCAAACGGTTCACAGCTTTACAGTATCTGTTCTGTTTATAATAAATCAAGCACAGAAAATATTCTATTATACGTGTTGTCGTTCCCAGTCAATTAGGCAGTCAAAGAAATTTTACTCCCTGTACAAAACTAACAAGAAAATAACACTGAAGTTTGATGTTCATCATTGGTAGTCTATGCATATTGGTTGTGGATTCCATTTGAGACGCAAGTTCAGTTTCCCTGATTTAGTCTCGGCTAATTCGTATGAGTCTTTGTATTCACCTTCCATTAGAACCCTAGTTAAAGTCATTATGCATTTTCCCATGAAATCCTTTCCAAATGTGTCATGGTCCCAGACTTTCAGCATTAACATTTCATGTAATCTGACCTCAACAACAAAGTCAATATTGATTCCATACCGGGTTTAGACTTTCATTTACAACCTTGGTTTTGCTCTTAACTACATAGGGGTCAGCCTTCCCCCCTCCCCCCTCCCACCTTTATCAGCTGGGGGTATGTCATTAGCTGATACCACTGTAATACAAAGTACCTCTCGTACTACCTATCTTCTATTGTTTATTGCACTTCCGTTTGCTAACTTCTTATCTTTCTGCCAAGTTTTGAAGAACTCCCTCTAATGAAATCATTGACTCATTCTGTGAAAAAGGGTTACTTAGGCCATCGTTCATGCAATTGGGGCAGTACAATAGCTCCAAGTGAACTTGGCACCTATTCTTCTGATATCTGTGAATTTTGAAATCATTCACCAACTTCAACCAGATATCCTGCAGTTTACCATGCTCAAGCTTATTCAAACAGATATGTGCACATCTAATCAGTTCAGCTGATTAAAGCTTTTCATCGTCATAGATTTTTACCACCAAGTATTGTGTCAATGGATCTTCGACTATGAACTAAAAATGCTCATATTCGAAATTGGGTTCAAGTCTTTGGTAGCTCTTCTTCATTCTATATCGTTGAGGACTTACATATAATACATCATAAGGATCAGATTTTTGAAAGAGATCATTATTTGTTAATTCTTTTCCTAGAAGAAGTTTCACTTCCAGTACTTTGGTAGGCTAAATTTAAGGTCAGTATATTCCCCAGGTTAAATGAGAATAACTTTTCGTACTGGCCACGTGATAGAGTATTCAACAGTGTCCCTGATGGTTCCCTCAATTGCAAAAGAAAGGCCATGAATTGATCTCATGTAACCACCATCTACTTTAGGCGTAAAATCCAGCCTTTTCTTCTGCCTTATAGAATGACATACAGCTCCGAAGCAAGGAAAATCATCCACAAATGCCCTGAAGATGTGCCTTGAAGATATGCCTTAAATTACCAGTAAACCCAATGTTTTTCACTTGCACTGGTAACACTACACCTCAATAAGTCTTGATATCGAGTATATGCTTGGATTCTCATCCCATTGCATCTCTAATTCCATAGTTATACCCTCACTTCCATCTTCCGTAGTAGAAATCACTCTAAATTGTGGAGCAACTGTATCAAGGGTGAATTTTGACAAAAATCACAGGCCTAAATTGTTCCAAAATTTGATCCACACTTGACTTTACTAGCTTTCATGCTGATGAGAATTAGCCATGAAAAGTTATGTGCTCGTTGGCGATTAAATAATTGATTTATGCTTTAAAAGCTATAAGTTATAACTATCCGACATTCTGTTACAACTTCACCTGAAATTGTTTTTTAACAAAATGAAGAATGTGATGAAGATTAAAGAACGTGTTGTTGATGAATTTTTGAGCCATCTGAAAAGAAAGATCATATTTTTATTGTTGGTGCAGATTTAGAAACGTTTTAACCTATGCATCTATTTCATTTTATCAATTTTTAGAATTTGATAGATGTCAAACATGTTTTTTGTATAGTCTTATGTAAAACATCTATGTTATTTCGACGATATGTTTAACATGTATGTTTTTAAGATATTGTGTTGAACATACATTTATATATAAGCTTCTAGTATGTTTTCTTTCAAGGCAAAACAATTCTGAAATTTTATATTAATTCTTTTATGGCTAGTGATAAAAAATGATATTAAGATCCAGAACACTTCGAGGAACACAAAAACTGTATATAATTATTTGAAACTAAATTTGTGAAACAAATTTTGTTGTTAAATTTATTAGAAGAAACGAATGGGATTTAAACATGGTCTGTAAAAGATGTATTCAATGAAAGAATCTTACAACGAAAAGTACTTGTAGCGACTGGAAAGTGTGGTTTTACTTCAATGTGGTAACGACCAAATCCTAATACACGAAGGGAATTTATGGTTCAATTGTCGCTAAGTTATATCTAAAGAACGGCTATGCAATCGATGGTTAACCTTTGAAGACGGAGATTTAAATGTCCGCTGACGACAACCTTTTTCTCGCTCGTTATTGATCTTTACCTACTGGATATTGACTTTTAACGAATGAATTTCCTTAAGTTAAAAGTCATTTTTCTTGTAGTGTGCATAGAATATCATAATTCAATACTTCAAATAAATAATGAAAAGAACCCATGGTAATTGAAGGAAATGGTAACAGAATTTGGAACTCTATCTTTTGAATAAAGGAACTTCGGAACTCCATGGATGAAAATTATTATACCTTGAATCCCAATACTAGCCTTCAATGGAGAAATGAGACCTTAGCTTGAACCCCTAGATGAATCCTTCTTCTTCTTTTTCTTCAAGTTCTAGAGAGAGAATTATTTTAGAGTTCTTCTTTTTGTGTGAGTTTAGAGAGAACAATTTATTTTGACAAATTTTGGGATAAAAATACATATATAGGGTCCTCAATATAGGAAAAATGACATAGTATAGGTACTAATTAATTATGAAAAGACCCAACAATCCCTGGCCTTAATTGAAAGTTTTGACCCACGAGACCCCTTTGTTGGACCGTGGTCAGGATTACAAACTGTCTGGTACAGCCGTCAATGGTGGGTAGAAATCTATTATTGGGGCTTTCAAACCACGGGACCCCAACCACCACCAATGTTATGAATTAACGATCTGTTGGTCAAGCAATGGTTCTGGGCCCTCAAATGAGCTGCACTCAGCCCGTGGGCGGACAACGTGGGTTACACCTGTAACATATGGGAATTGGTATCATTTCCCTATTTTTGGATATGGTGTGTTACATAATCGAACACCCAAATGTGCAAGTCGGTGCAATTCCTTATTGAACTCTTTAATTCCTTCTTCAACATGATCAGAACTCCCCATTGATACACAGCTCAAGCCATCATCGAGAACATTCACTTTACTTGGATGATAGAGGATACTTATATCATCATCTTTGAGAAGCTCTAAATACCTCCTCTGTTGAAGATATAGCTCTTTCGGAGTGAAAACGTAGTGAAGGCTTTTGTGGTCCATGAACACATCCACATGAATTTTATAGAGATAGTGATGCCATATTTAAGAGAAAAATACACATTGCTCGAAACTCGAGATCATGAGTTAAGTAGCTCCTCTCATGAATCTTATGACGTATGGAGGCTTAGGCTATAGCCTTATCATTTCATTAGTTGACAATAAATTCCTACCATGGACTCATCACAATAAACAAAAAAAACCCTTTGTATTCTCTAGTAGAATCAACACTTGAGCCGTAGAGTTTTTAATCCTAGAAGCATTGTTCACAAGCTTTAGACCATTGAAACTTAGTTGTCTTCTAAGTAAACTAAGTCAAAAAGGACAAAATAGATGAAAGCCCCCCAACAAATATTTTGTAGTAACTAGACAACGCGAAGAAACTCGTTATGACACTTACGGATGTGGTTAGGGCATATTTTGCATTGCCGCAATCTTTTGAGTGTCGATTCAGATTCATTCAACAACAAAATGTGGACAAATAACACCACCAATTCAGGCCAGAACTCGCAATTAGAAAACATGGAATATAACTCTTGATCTTTGAGTAATTAGAGGACAATTCTAATATAACTAGCATAGATCCTCCATATTCTTTAATAAATTAATATGTCATCAATGAACATGATAACAAACATTTCTAGATACATTTTAAATACTTTGTACATATGATTTATGAATATAACATGAGTGTTAGTCAAGGTAAAAGGATATAATAAGGAACCCATAATGAACAGAGCGATCCTGAAAGCTTTCTTTGGGATGTCATATTAAGTAGTGATAGCTAGATCTAAGGTCTATTAACGAAAAACAAGTGGAACTCTGAAATTGCTCGAAAATTTCATCAATTCTCCTCAGCCAATATTTATTCTTTATGGTGACTGTTGTGCGGAATTCGAGATAATACGAGAAAATATAAACGCGAAAAACATGACAACAGATTTACGTGGTTCACCAATAAATTGGCTACGTCCACGGGAAGAGGGGGGCAGTTTTATTATGGAGAGGCAAAAACAGAATTACGGAATAGGGTTTCCCATAGCGTCTATATATAGTGCTAAGCTACGCCCTAACAGGCTTGGGCCCAAAATACAGAATTGACAGATAATTAAGGGCCCAATTCAAGGCATTCAACAAATCTCCACCTTGACTTGAATTCTCCAAACAGATTCTTCAGACGCACTATGATAGTGCCAGGCCTCCCCCTCTTCCTCAGAATTGCCCCGCAGGGCAATTAACAGCTTCTGATGTTGAGCAAGTCCAAATAGTGTTGAAACTTGCTCTGTGGAACCGGCTTTGTGAACATATCAACAGGATTATAGGCAGTTGCTACTTTCTTCACCTTGATTCTCTTCTCACTTCTCAGAAAATGATACCTCACGTCAATATGTTTGGTTCTCTCATGATGGACTTGATCCTTGGCTAGACAGATTGCGCTCAAACTGTCACAATACACCGTAGCCTGATCATGATGCAGACCAAGATCACTAACCAGCCCTTTCAGCCAAATCCCTTCTTTTGCAGCCTCTGTCAAGGCCATGTACTCCGCTTCCGTAGTAGACAAAGTCACTGTAGGTTGCAAAGTTGCCTTCCAACTGACGACAGATCCTCCAAGGGTAAACACATAGCCAGTCATCGATCTTCTTGTGTCAACATCTCCAGCATAGTCAGAATCAGAATAGCCAGTAACCAAGCACTGAGTATCACCTCCATAAATGAGACCAACGTCAGATGTACCTCTAAGGTACCGGAAAATTCTCTTCACAGCCTGCCAATGTTCTCTCCCTGGTTGTCCCATGAATCTGCTCACTACACTGACTGCATGTGCTAAATCTGGCCTTGTACAGACCATAGCATACATCAAACTTCCTACGGCACTGGCATAAGGGACTCGTGACATATACTCTTTCTCTTCTTCTGACTGTGGAGCGAACATGGCAGTGAGATGGATATTGGCAGCACTGGGGGTATCAATAGGCTTAGATGAAGACATGCCAAACCTCGCCAAGACCTTCTGAATGTAGCTTCTCTGTGACAAGAAAAGTTTCCTTCTCTCTCTGTCTCTAATGATCTCCATCCCTAGAATCTTCCGAGCGGCTCCCAGATCCTTCATCTCAAACTCAGCACTAAGTAAACCCTTCAGCTTCTGAATGTCATACTTCTTCTTTGCAGCTATCAGCATATCATCTACATAAAGCACTAGATTGATGAATGAATCATCCTTGAGCCTATTGTAGTAGACACAACAATCATATGAGCTCCGAGTATAGCCCAACTTCACCATATAGCTGTCAAACCTTTTGTACCACTGCCTTGGAGACTGCTTAAGTCCATATAAGGACTTCTTCAACTTGCAGACGTGATTTTCCTTCCCTGGAACTTGGAAACCATCAGGCTGAGTCATGTATATCTCTTCCTCCAACTCTCCATGTAGAAACGCTGTCTTCACATCAAGTTGTTCAAGCTCCAGATTCTGATGTGTAACTATCGCTAGTAACACTCGGATGGAAGTATGTCTGACCACTGGTGAGAAGATCTCATTGTAGTCCACTCCCTCTCTTTGGTTGAAACCTCTGGCAACAACCCTGGCTTTATACTTGACTCCTTCTGCTGGTGATATCCCTTCCTTCTTCTTGAAAACCCATTTGCAAGTAATAATCTTTCTCCCCGAAGGCTGTATGACCAAATCCCATGTCTGATTCTTGTGTAGGGACTCCATCTCATCTCCCATAGCAGCAAACCATTTTTCAGAATCAGGTCTTAAAATGGCTTCTTTGTAAGTAGATGGCTCAGATGTATCTACCTCTTCAGCAACCTGCAGTGCATAACCCACCATGTCCTCAAAACCATACCTCGTAGGTGGCCGAACTCCAACCCTCCTTGGCCGATGTTGAGCTATACTCTGATGGATATCTGATGGCATAGATTCTGGAATATCAGTTTCTGTCTGTGGCTCTTGATCGTCCTCTTCAGGTTCTTTCAAATCGCTCTCGTTCTGAATGACTTGAAACTCCACCTTTTTATCAAGACTCCCAGTTTCTGACGTAGTTGTAGGCTTCACAATGGTTCTAAGCAGAGAACTTTCATCAAAGACAACGTTCCTGCTCATATTAACCCTCTTTTCTGCTGGAGACCAGATTTTGAAACCTTTCACTCCATATCCGTAGCCCACAAATACTCCCTTTTTGGATCTTGGTTCTAACTTACCTTCACTGACGTGATAGTAAGCCGTACAACCAAAAGCTTTCAGATTTGAATAATTAGCAGCTTTTCCTGACCACATCTCCATAGGTTTTTTGCACTGTATGACTGTATGTGGTCCGCGGTTAATAAAGTAGCAAGCTGTACTAACCGCTTATGCCCTGAATCTTCTATCTAGCCCAGTATTAGAGAGCATGCACCTTGCTCTCTCCAGAAGTGTTTGATTCATCCTCTCAGCTACACCGTTCTACTGTGGTTTATTTCTGACTGTACGATGTCGAGCAATCCCTTCATTCTTACAGAATTGATCAAATTCAGCCCAGCAGAATTCCAGCCCATTATCAGTTTGCAACCTCTTGATCTTCTTCCCTGTTTGATTTTCCATCAAAATTTTCCACTCCTTGAACTTCTGCAAAGCTTCACTTTTATGCTTCATCATGTACACCCAAGTCATCCTTGAATAGTCATCAATAATGGACACAAAAAATCTGCACCCTCCCAAAGACTCAACACGGCATGGACCCCAGCAATCAGAATGGATGTAATCAAGTGTGCCTTTTGTTCTGTGAATGGCCTTTGGAAACTTGTTGCGATGTAGTTTTCCAAAGACACAATGTTCACAAAACTCTACGCTCTTAACCTTATGACCAGCAAGAAGATCCTCCTTTGACAGAATTTGCATCCCTCTTTCACCCATATGACCAAGTCTCATGTGCCATAACTTAGTCATATCCTTCTGGTGAACTTCTGACGATGCAACATGGGCTGAACCTGTAACCGTGGCACCTTGTAGAAAATACAAAGTACCACGCATGACACCTTTCAGAATCAGATTTGAACCCTTCCAGACCCGCAAGACTCCATCTTTCCTGACCAGCTGAATCCCTTGCTGTCCAAAAGATTGAGAGATATCAAATTTTTCGTCATCAATGGAACGTGCCTGACCTCGTTCAATGTGCAGAAGCTACCGTCATGTGTCCTTATCTTGATCGAGCCTGTCCCAACCACCTTGCGCATGTAATCGCTGGCCATCGAGATGCTGCCTCCGTCTACCTGCTCATAAGTCGTGAACCACTCTCTCGTAGGACAGATGTGATAGGATGCCCCAGAGTCGAGAACCCACACATCTGAATGATGAGTGTGCTCATCCACAACTAGGGCAATGTCTTCTTCAGAATTGGTGTCTTCTTCAGCAACAGCAGCAGAAACTGATTGTTTTTCCGAGTGCTTCTTCTTCTTCGGACAATCAAATTTCCAATGTCCCTTCTCCTTGCAGTAATTACAAACATCATCCGGCTTTGCACCCTTCGACATCGGCTTATTTTTCTTTCCGCCGTTTTTCCTTCCCTTTCCGCTACTGGTGAACAGACCAGAAGGCTATATGTCCGTACTAGTGCCGTTAGGCTTATACCGTAATTCCCTGCTATGAAGGGCCGATCTGACTTCTTCCAGCGACACAGTATCTTTCCCAACAATGAACGATTGAACAAAATTCTCATACGATATTGGGAGAGATACTAACAGAATCAGGGCAGCATCTTCATCCTCGATCTTCACATCGATATTACGCAATTCTAATAACAAAGTATTCAATTGCTCTAAATGTTCCCTGAGTTGTGTACCTTCAGCCATTCGTAAACCGAATAGACGTTGTTTCAGAAGCAGCTTGTTGGTTAGAGATTTTGTCATGTACAAACTCTCCAGCTTCAACCATAGACCAGCAGCAGTCTCTTCATCCGAGACCTCCGTGATGACGTCATCCGCGAGACACAGCATGATCGTCGAGTGTGCCTTTTCCTCCAAAATCGCCATCTCAGGAGTAACGACGGCGTTCTTTTCTTTCGACAACGGCGCCCAGAAGCCTTGTTGTTTCAACAAAGCCCGCATCTTGATCTTCCATAAACTGAAACTATTCCTCCCTGTGAATTTGTCGATTTTTACGTTCAAATCAGACATCTCGAATTCTCCAAGAACACTGATTAATCGAGAGGCTCTGATACCAATTTGTTGTGCGGAATTCGAGATAATACGAGAAAATATAAATGCGAAAAACAAGCCAAGAGATTTACGTGGTTCACCAATAAATTGGCTACGTCCACGGGAAGAGGGGGGCAGTTTTATTATGGAGAGGCAAAAACAGAATTACAGAATAGGGTTTCCCATAGTGTCTATATATAGTGCTAAGCTACGCCCTAACAGGCTTGGGCCCAAAATACAGAATTGACAGATAATTAAGGGCCCAATTCAAGGCATTCAACAGTGACCTTGTTTAACTGGCTATAATTAATACACATCCTAACAGAGGCATCTTTCGTTCTAACGAATAAGACAGGAGAGCCCTAACGTGAGATACTTGGTGAAATAAAACACTTATCAAGAAGATCTCCCAACTTCTCTTTTAACTAAACAGGAGCTATTTTATATGGATAAGAGATGATGTCTCATCACTATTAATTAACTCAGACTAAGTGATGGATCTACCCCGTAGACACTAACTTTTTTCCTTAAGGTATAAAATAAAATGACTTTTGGGAATTGAGGAACTACTCTTCTACTATAAAGCAAGCACATTAGGAAACTGAAACTTGAGTACTCGAGTTCTGCAATAGACTGAGGCATAACAAGTATCAAATTAGTCCATATATCGTATAACAACAATATCCACCATGTCTAACTTAACTAAGTCATCGACGATGTCTTTGTGATAGACAGAGATGGTATAATCACAACAAACTTTTTCTTCTAAAATAGACTTATCGACATGTGTGGAAATCCTAAAGGGATAAAGAAGTTATTCAGGAGAAATGCCAAACCTCATGGATACATATAGAGTCACAAAAGACAAACTTGCACCTTAATCAAGTAGCACATTAACATAAGTTTGAAAAACATTAAACATACTAGTAACATCATCTGGTGACTTCTCTTTATCCTGACAATGGATGAGTTCAAAAAGGTGCAATTAAAAAGAAGCTTGACAACATTAAGTTTAAGGGAGGGCTTAGTTTTTAAAAATTCAGTTTAGTAATTAAAGTTCCGTTAAAAATAAAACTCCTACATGATATGTTTGTCCTAGTCTTTAAGAAGTAATTTAAACGTGGGCATCTTTCAAGTTTTAGGATTGTAGTTCCTAATTTTAGCTTCAAGTTGTTTTAGCATATAAAGAATTGTATTGGCAGCTCTTTATGTTATCCAGTCAAAAATGAAATCTTCAATAGTATTTCCTTTCTCTTCAATATCATCTGTTAACTTACAGATATATTTAAATATTCTATTTTTCTCTATTAGTGGTATCAGCGCCAGGTTATATTATAAAAAGAAAAGTAGAAATATATACAGTAAGTTAATAGCTACGGAGAGCAATTACGTGAAAGCACTTATTCCGCGTTTTGATGGTCACTATGACTATTTGAGCATACTGATGGAAACTTTTTTAAGGTCAAAGAAGTATTAGCCAATTGTGGAGGTTTGTAACAGTGCTCCAACGGAAGGCGAAACCTTAATGAATACTCAAACAACGAAGTTTGAAGCAAGACACTTGAAAGGCTTGAAGGCGAAAAAGTACTTTTAGTCTATCGAACGTCCTATCTTAGAAATTATTCTATTCAAAGAAACTTCTAATGATATATGGGACTCCATGAAAAAGAAATAACATCATACTGTTAGAGTGAAGCGCGCAAAGCTTCAAGCCTTAAGAAGGAATTTTGAGACCTTGCAGATGAAGGAAGGAGAGTCTGTAATGAGCTACTGCGCTAGAACAATTGATATTAGCAACAGAATGATGTGATTCCTTGGTGAGAAGATGAATGATATCACAACTATTGAAAAGATATTCTGCACTTTGACGCCCAAGTATGATTATGCCATTTTCTCCATTGAGGAGTCCAAAGATATAGATGAGTTATCGCTTGACGAATTGCGAAGCTCTTTATTGGTGCACGAGCAGAAGATGAATCGAAACTCAAATTCTGATGAGGAAGCCTTAAAAGCGTCTACTTTTATTTCTTCAAATTGTAGAGGAAAAGGTAGAGGTCGAGAGAAACGGAGAGGAGATCGAGGCAATAGAGATAGAGGCAACAAATATGACAATGGAAATTTTAGAGTCAATGATGACTACGAGAAATGTTGAGGGAGAGCTCTTGACAAATCCAAGATACAATGTTATCGTTGCCATAAATTTGGCCATTATCGTTCTGAATGTCATACAAGGCTGCGTTATGAGAAGGGAGAAAAAATAATTTTTTTTGAGAATAAGGAAGGAGAAACCTTGTTAATGGCGGTTAATACTTAAAACATTCCCGAACAAAAAACTATTTGGTATGTGGATACTGGCTGCAGTAACCACATGACTAAAGTAAGTCTTGTTTTACTAATTTGAATGAAAACTTCAACTCGACAGCTAGTTTTGGTGATCTTTCAACAGTGAATGTGATAGGAAAGGGTGATATAGAGCTTAGAACAAAAAGTGGGTGTGTCGAAATCATATCTAATGTGTTCTATGTTCCTTATTTGAAAAGCAATTTGTTAAGTGCCGGTCAACTGTTAGAAAATGGATATGTGATCATCTTAAGGAATGATACATCTGAAATTTCTTATCCTTTCAAAGGAATTATTGTTTATCTGAAAATGAGTCAAAGCAGGTTGTTCCCTTTAAAGATTGAAAATGTTCAATCTTGCTGTGCGGCAGATGTGAAAAACCCTTCATGGTTATGGCATTTTTGATATGGTCATTGAACTTTGGTGGCTTGGAAATCCTTCAAAGGAAGAGTATGGTGATGGGGCTACCTGAAATTGTTGTTCCCTCCCAAGTTTGTGAAGAATGTGTTGTTGCAAACAACATTGTTCTCAGTTTCCCAAAAGTATGTCTTAGAGAGCCAAAGTGGTATTGGGGCTGGTAAACTCGGATATTTTTGGGCCAATAACACCAATCTCGAATGGAGGAAAAATGTATTTTATTACCTTTACTGATGATTATTGAGGAAGTCTTGGGTGTATATTCTGCAAGAAAAGTCGGAGGCTTTTAATATGTTTAAAAGGTTCAAAGTTCGTGTGGAGAATGAGATTGGACAGACCATTAAGAACCTTCAGACAGATCGCGGAGGAGAATAATGCTATAAGGTATTTGATGTTTTCTGTGAGACTCATGGCATTCGTAAAGATCTCACAAAAACCTATACACCACAACAAAACGGTATGGCAAAGTGAAAGAACAGAACCATTCTCAATATGGTTCGTAGCTTGCTGTCTCAAGGAAGAGTTCCAAAGGAATTTTGGACGGAAGCAGTAAATTTTAGCATTCACGTCTTGAACAATACCATTTTTTCTCTTCGAGATATGACACCCGAGGAGGCTTGAAGTGGAAGGAAAGCGGCAGTAGATCATTTTAATATTTTTAGATCAATTGCTTATGCACATGTTACAGAAGCCAAAAGTAAGAAGCTTGATGATAGAGGTGATACATTTGTTTTTCTTGGTATTAGCGAGGAATCCAAGGCATACAAGCTATTCAATCCATTGAAAAAGAATGTTGTGACCAGCAGAGATGTAGTTTTTGATGAGGAGAACACTTGGGATTGGAATATACATTAATCTACACCAAACTTTATTAATAATGAAGTTGAAGAAACAGTTGCAACACCCGAAATTTCTACTGAAGCAGTTGATGAAACTTAACCATCAGTTTGGAAGGAACAGCAGCAACAAATCAGCCTCTTCGTTATTCTCACAGAAGGCCCACGTGGATGATGGATTGACATGCCCTCAAAGATGATCTAAGGTAGCTAGATACTTACATAAGCCTAAAAAGGTTAATAACATGTTAATTAAGTATTTTATAGTACGCATATTTGATTTGAAATCATATGGAGGTCAAACGTCTAAGAACGTCCAAGACGTTTGAAAGTTGGTCTTAGACGTGCTAGTGAGTCCTTGTATGGTTAGCTAGATTTTATGTGTTGTTTGGAGTTGAGAGGCAGTGTAGTTGACCCTAGTAACTTAATACACTACAAAAAAAACCTGAATGGCCAACAAAATTATTGGTTGGTACATTAATTAAATTGGTTAGCAAATGAATTTTCTAACTGAATACCAACTAATGTTATTCTGTTGCTAAAAAGCTTGTCACTAAATTTTACCAACCCATTTAAGTTAGTTGGTAAAACAACCGACTAAAATTCAGCTGGTAAACACATAACAACTTGTTGGCAATTATTGAAATGTAGTGTTCGAATTTTCAGTTGTAAATTCACCAACCAATTTTCTGTTAGAATATTGTTGGTAAGTTTACTAACGAAGAGCAATAGAGTTGGTAAATTTGGTTCTTCATCATTCAAATTTGTTAGTAATCGATTTGCAATTTCAGTTAAAAAAAATTGAGTTATTTTTTCGTTAGTAAATTACCAACAAACTTTATATCTATATAGACATAATAAGGGTCAAAACGTCCCAGTACATCTCCCCGGGGACCACCTGATGGGCCCCCAAGGAGGACCCAAACCTTGGACAAGACGCTGCCCAAGGCAGCGTGAAGGAGCAAGAATGAGACCTTGCCCTCGCGACACGCTCCTAGCACGCACCTCACTGCCTTAAAAATTATTCTGCACGAAATTGAGAGGCTGCCCTGCGACGCGCAGGCCATTCCCAGATACGGTTGCGTCGTTTTTTACATGTTTAAGGGTCCCAATTCGTGTGGGGGTGTTTTGGTAATTCAGGGGAAATTTTAGTAATTGTTTTAGGACCTTTTTAAACCCTTTCCCAAGCCAACACCCCAACACCTATTAATAAATCAAATTCCCGTTGCTCTCTTCTCTTCCAAAAACCCCAAATTCTCCATTGAAGACCAAACTCAAGAACAAGCTATGAAGTTGGATTCTTTGAGATTTCTTCTCAGAATTTAATGGCCTTTTTAATGTATAAGTTATGGTGATCCTTCATCCCAAGATAACCATTCATCTATGGAGTCCTTTCAAAGGTTTTTCAAACATGAATTCGAAGTCAAAAATCCTATATTTCAATCTAGCCATGGGTTCATTCTCAAATTGATTTAAAAAGAATTCTAATAATGAATATATGTGTATTTACCAATTTTATGATGAATTTCTATCCAATTTTATGAAGGACCCAATATCTTCCTAATTTCTCAAATTATCCTATAATGTGGGTCTTGTGATCTTGACTTGATGTTTATAGAATTTTTATTCGATAGTATTGAATTGCTTATTGCTATTACTTTCTATATAAATTGAATATATATTGTTGAGGAATGATCAAAGATGATCATTATCGTGGAGATTTGGTAAGATGACCTACTTCTTCTAATGAGCCTACAATGTACATTGAATTGTGTTGATTGATATAGTCCACTTATGGTGGCGGTGTTTACATGCTTGTACATATTTATGTGCTATGTTCATGGACTTGAAGACATTCGATGCAATATAAATTGATATGTTAATTCCAATGTTAGGAAGTTGAAGGATTTAGCCTTGATTCTAATATTTGATGTTATGTGATATTATGCGTATAGTCATCTACAATACGTGTTTGACCTAGGTGTGAAGATGATGTTATATGTATATGTGTGATGATCATGTTAGGGTTTGGTGTGGTCTATATGGCTAATGGCGATAAATATCCTTGTAGCATGACCCCTACCCATATGAACCCTATATGAATGTGTGATCAAAGTATGCCAGGAGCCTTATATTTTATTGTTGAATATGTACTTGCCTCATATGATGTAATGTGAGTGTGTGTATTCAATAGTCCTCAATACTCTTTGTTCGTATAACTTGAGACTTGAAGAATGTTGTACATGTGGGGTGGTCTTTAGAGGGTGGTTTCCTCAATAGTATGTGATAGCCATTACGTGATCATGTTGACCAATGCACACACACTTTATTCATATATATGAGTAGGATAGATTCATGATGACTAAGGAAATGATAATTCTTTTATGCATCATTACCTATTTCTATGAATGTAAGGTAGATGATTAATGAAGTTGTGAACATGTGTTCCTAAATGTATTTATGTGAAGGTAGATCTCACATATATGTACACAAACACACATGCATGTATGAATATGATATGATTATGTGAAAGGACATTCTCACGTAATGTAGGATCTACAGCTAATGTAGAATTCTCACCCTAGATCCCTTTGAGCTATATGATATATGAGAGAGTAAGTCCCTAAGGCCTATTCTTAATGAAGTAATGTTATATAAAGTCTTAATTGATGTTTAAAAAGGGAGTTATTTCTTAGAACCGAGTGAACATGACAAATGAGAGAAGGATCTTGACGTCTACTAAGTCCGTCTTTCCACAAGAGAACCTTGACTTTAGTAAGTCCGGGTTCCCAACCTAGATGTTGACTCATGAGATGGAAACTTTCAGTCTTAGTTAGTCATAGTTTCTAGAATAAATCTTAATGTTCCTTAACTATGTACCCTTATAGGACTCTAGCTTAGTGGATCTACCTAGAATACCTATGTACGAATGGTTTCACCTTCGGCAAGTGTTAACCCTCTCTTTTCGATGTGGAAGTATAACACTGGATTCCATGTATCTCACATGGTCTATGTCGGTTATGGCTATGTCTCCCAATGTTTAATAATTAACTATCATATGAATACGAACTCTATTCTAAATTCCTTGAGAAGTGTAATTGGTATGGAGGACTATGCACCCTACCTATGCATTGCACGAGATGACATCAAGAAAGGATAGGATTGAAGACACTTATGAAGTAAAGACATATGTTATGTATGACTGGTATGAATACATGTTAAGTGACCCTGTTATGTAAAGATATTAAATATGACTATGCATGTGGATTACACTTGTTGCTTCTAAATAAATTTACTTAGTAAATGTGAGGGTATGAGACTCCATGTGTACATTGCATTAGTTAGCTTGTGAAAGGAGTTATGAGGGTGGTTTGCCTATAATATGAACAAAATGATTTATGCCTAAGGTTATAGTAAAGGAAAGAGTCCATATATGATGATATGAAGTACGTGGCTTTATTGCTAGTTGTAAATGAATATGTGATGACTTGTTGAATATGTGATGACTTGTTAGATATGTTATCACTTGTTGAGTATGTTATGCTTTGTCTAGGGTGACTTCATAGGTACACTTGGTGGATGTAGCATTACGGGGTATTACCTACACATTAGACTAATGTGACTTAGGAGTTGTCTTAGGTAATGGTCCTTATGTGAAGTTGATGTCTTTGATGTGCTTATGACTTGTGAATATATATGGTTGTATTTATGAAGAATATTATGAAAGACTATTGTAAGGTGACCTCAAGGTAATACATTGCACTAGGTACACTTGAGGGTTACTTAAGAAAGGAAGTAAAATAAAAGAGAGGTAATGTATGATGTGTATTTAATATGCTTATAAGTATGGTAAATGACTTTATATGCTATTATGAGTATTATCCATGTATATATTATGTATGTGAAGTATATTGAGGTTATATGTGCCTATATTAATGAAGATTACTAAAAAGACATATTGCATGATTTCAAATGAAATGTCCTCTTTAAATGCATGTTTTTGCATGGTTGTCATACTAAGTAAATTCTTTTACTAATAGCATTCTTCTTCATCTTTTTACACCAAGTGTAGGTGGTGATGGCTAAAGGATGTGTCCTTGGTGAAGAGCTTGGACAGATCTCCCAAGTTCAAGTAAAGGGATCCTTATGATTCAAGGGTTGCCTATGTCAAGATGTTTCTTTAAGTTTATGAAATAGCTTAGACTTATATTTTATTATGTGAAGGGTCGTGTCCCTATTCTATTCTATTGAGTTGTGTCCTAAGATGACAAAGAGGCATTAGAATCTAACTATGAATTATAATATTTTATATATATATGAAGTAATGTTCTAGCATATGATGTGCTATGAAAAGTTTTAAATTATCCTCTATTTTTAGGATTATGCAATGAAATATGTCCAAGGGCTTGTCTTAGACCTCCGAGAGGTCGACGCCATGTATGGCGATCTAAGAGTACTCTAACTTCTAGGGGACACCCTCTGGTCGTAACATGGATTATAAGGTAAGAAGAATTAATATTAATGGAGATGTTTCCTACTTTGCATTGTTTGCAGATTGTGATCTTGCAAATTTTGAGATTGCCATCAAAGAGGAAAAATGGAGGAAAGGTATGGATGATGAATTGCTGTTATTGAAAGAAAATACACCTGGAATTTAAGAAATATTCCGAAGGGGCACAAATCCATAGGTGTCAAGTAGGTCTACAAGACGAAACTCAAAGAAAATGGTGAAATAGACAAATATAAGGCGCGATTGGTGGCTGAGGGATACGAGCAAGAATATGGTGTGGACTACACACAAATATCTTCTCCAGCTCCAAGGCATGACACAATCAGTATGATAATTGTCGTGGAGGCACAAAATTTGTGGCCTATCTTTCAATTAGATGTCAAATCAGCTTTCCTAAATGGATACTTGAATAAAGAGGTATTTATCGAGAAACCTTATGGTTACATAAAATTTGGAGATAAGCATAAGGTAAACAAAATGAAAAGGGCTCTTTACGGACTAAAACAAGCTCCGCGGGCTTGGTATAGTCGCATTGAGGCTTACTTTCTAAAATTTTGTTTCCAGAAATGTCCCTATAAACAATCTTTTTGTTAAAATTGGAGAATATGTGAAAATGCTCATAGTGTGTTGAAATGTTGATGATCTTATATTTACAGGGAATGATAGTGTCATGTTTTTTGATATTAAGAGATCTATGATGAATGAATTTGAGATGTCTGATATTGGAAAGATGCATTATTATCTTGGTTTAGAAGTAGTGCAATCTACTGATGGGATATTTGCTTCACAAAAGAAATATGTACGGAAAATTTTAGATCAACTCAAGATGAAGAAATGAAATCCCGTCGATACTCTAGTTGAGTTTAGTTCGAAGCGGAACAAAGTTGGAAGAGGAGATAGGTAGGCAACACACTGTATAGGCAAATTTTAGTTAGTTTGATGTATCTTACTGCTACAATGCCTGACATCATGAATGCTCTAAGTCTTATAAGCAGGTATATGGAGAGTCTGACAGATACTCCCTTGCTAGATGCAAAGAGAATCCTTCGCTACTTACAAAGAACTAAGGATTTTTGTTTGTTCTATAAGAAGGGCAAAAAAGATTATTTGATTGGTTTTGTTGATAGTGATTATGCATGAGATCAAGACGATAGAAAGAGCACTTCAGGCTATGTTTTTGTGCTAGGAACAGGGGCTGTTTCATGGTCATCTAGAAAGAAAAAAATTGTCACTTAATCGATTACTGAAGCGGAATTTGTTTCTGCGACAACTTTTCCTTGTCAAGTTGTTTGGTTAAGGAGAATTCTTGAAGAACTACAATACAAACAAGAAAGAGCAATTACAATTTTCTGCGACAATAATTCGTCCGTTAGGCTGTCAAAAAATCTGTTTTGCATGGAAGAAGCAAACACATTGATGTGAAGTATTATTTCCTGCTAGATCTCAATAATGAAGAAAAAATAGAGTTGCAGTACTGCCGAGGTGAAGACCAATTGGCCGACATATTTACTAAAACCTCTCACCTTTCCAAAAGCTGAGGAACATGATGGGAGTCAACACAATGGATGAGTTCAAAAAGGTGCAGTTAAACAGAAGCTTGACAACTTTCAGTTTAAGGGAGGGCTTAGTTTTTAAAAATTCAGTTTAGTAACTAAAGTTCCGTTAGAAATAAAATGCCTATATGATATTTTCGTCCTAGTCTTTAGGAAGTAATTTAAACGTGGGAAGCTTTCAAGTTTTAGGATTGTAGTTCCTAATTTTTAGCTTCAAGTTGTTTTAGCTTATAAAGAATTGTATTCTCAGCTCTTTAAGTCGTTCAGTCAAAAGAAACTCCTTCAATAATACTTCCTTTCTCTTTATATCGTCTATTAACTTACAGATATATTTCTAGATTCTATTTTTTTCCTATCAGCTTACATGTATGGTTAGGAAGTTCGTACACGACTAATCATATCCTGCTTCTCATATCTGCCACCATCTTCAGAGAATAGAGGAATAGATGTGTAAACTTGAGGTTTTTCTCCATCAAAAGCTTCTTGTTTTAAATTTAAGAACATCCTTACCTTAGATTCCCTTATCTCTTAGGGAAAGAAACGCCTCAACAAAGCTTCACAAATAAATCCCAGCTCAAAAACGCAGTTCCCCTTACCCTGTTCTGCTTAATGTGATAATACCATATCCTAGATATATACCTTTGAGCTGATATGGTGCTAACTCAATAGTTTTTCCATCAACAACACGCATGACCTCAAATACTTTCTGAAGTTCTTACACAAAATTCTCCGGATCCCCAATAATCTTCGACCCTGTGAATAACACACAAATTCTAGGCGTATCAACCACATATTTATGACTCTTTCCTTATTGAACAATGTGATTTTCAACAATCTGAGTTAGCATTTGTAACATTGTTGAACTCAACATATGTGACATCTCCATATGGGGGTTGCACTTATGATCCATTGGGATCTTCATGACCTTGAGAACTGGCATTCCTCCTAAAAGTACGTCCTCAAACAGCCATTGATAGAGGCATGATCTGAAAGACACAAATAAGCGTGTGTTAGAAGAGACTTCTATGGAGTTGAACTCTATCACAGAAACATGAGTAGTAAGAAGATTATGCATGTGGTGTTCTTAACAATAATAATAATAATGATTGTACTAGACACGGCTTCATAGACACCCTTGGACTCTTGAACTCAATCCTCTGATAAAAAGTTTTTCAAGCCCTGAACCTACATCCTAGATGTGTCTAACACTTGACAACCAAAATTGGTCCAAAAGCGAACCCTTAGCCTAGAGGACTACCTAGTCGAGGACTTAGACAAGCTATGATAGGCTCTACAGTATTAAATAAGTTAAACTCAAGTACTCATCTATTTAAATTAGGAAAATACTCAATAACAATACTTATAGTTTGTAAAAAAATGAATGAGAGTAAATATTGAAGGACACCTCTACTATATCTCTCTATGAAGCTTTTCCTATTAAAAATGGATGTGGGTCAAGACCCACAAGTTCTCAAAAGTATTAATTAGAAAGTAAATATGAAGTCCTCCAAAAGTAAGGAGGCTCCCAAAAAAATAGATGGAGTGTACAGTAATCTCAACAAAGCATTTGTTTATGATCATGAGTATGCATCATAAAAATATGTAGGAAAAATGACATCAGTATATTCAATGAATGATTATTTTATCTAGCTGCAGCCGAATAATTGAATTAAAGAAATGCAATTTATAAAATACACTCAAGATGGAGATAAAGAAATAAAGAAGTTGAATCATTTTAAGTTTTATAAAATTCATACTCATATTTTAACTCAACATGATAAGTAACTCTATTGAGAGATTTTCTAACCGATAATCTTCAATATGAGTTTCATGATAATACAACATCTCACCCAAGCGGCCAGAACTTCCTATGAGGTGATTGGTATAGCACCTCTATACTAAGGCCTAATTTATTTTTATTAAGACTAAGAGGTCTGAATTTGAATATGTATCTAGGTATTACGATTTGCATTAAGATCTAGATGTTTTGATCTAGATAAACATTTGAATGTGGTCTTTAAATCAGAACACTAAATTTAATGTTATCTGTTTTCAATATCTAAATTTTGAAGTGAAATTGAACATTATAAAATTTTCAATTCAACAAAATATGTCACTTTTGATTTTTTAAAAAATAGGTTTAAAATACTAATGATTTGGAGTGCTATCTTTTCAATCAAAAACCTTGATAAACAACAAAGCACAAAAAATATTATTGCAACCAGTGTTCTGGACATACATCAATACAACAAAATTATTACTATAAAAAAAATACTTGAAAGGATTTATGAAAACTTACAAGTTGGGGAAAAATTGTGTTTGATTGAGAAAAGTGAGAAAAAATGTTTTTAGTTATGAGATGAAATTGATGTGTACGTCTGTGTTGTTGATTTGTTTGTACCTATTGATTTGATGCTTAAAAACATAAAAGACATAGTTCTCTAATCAAATTTGTACTCAGATATTGAAGATGTTCGATTGAAATCTACACGAGAATTGTCAAAAGTTTGGAATTGAGGTTACTATTTTTGTTGTATTTATAAAACCCTAGTGCCATATGTTTTCTTTTTCTGGAAGTGGTTGCAGAAAATTACGCAGCAAGAGAACAAATTTTTGTTTGGGGTCCATAGTTGATACTTTATCTGAAAAGTTTAGTTTTGGATTTGGGGATGGGAAGAGTTTCAGTTGGAATTTGATGTGAGGATATCTCTTTGGTTTCAGTTCATTGATGTGATTCAATTTTTCTATATCTTGCTTCATTAAAAATATGGAACATGGGTTTGGTACTTTTTTTGCTTTAGAATTAAGCAGAAAAAGAAGAAATTTGATGCCTTTTGATTGAACTAATGGTTTTGAATCTGAATTTTGGGATTTTGGAATTGGAAGAATTTTTGTTGGAATTTGATGTGAGAATATCTGTGTTGTTTCAATCCAATGACGTGGTTCAGTTTTGCATTATCTTGCTTCCTAAATAAATGAAACACAAGTTTGGTACTCTTTTTTAACGTCTCTGATTCAATGCCCGGCATGGGCAAAAACACATGTTCATGTCTAATATTTTTCTTTATATCTTGGTTGAAGAATGTAGAGATTGTAATACTAGAGTCGCATGAGATGCACATTGCTCATATTGTGTCTATTCTGTCTGAATCATTGAGCACACTGAATCTTGACTATGGTGACAGGTGAACAATTTTTCTTTGAATATTCTAGTACATCACATGTCTTCTTACTAGATCTCAATGTCTTATTGGGAGCAACTTTAAATTATTTCACGATATCCTCCTTCTTATTTGTTTTCTTGTTCTTTCTCAGTTACCAAGAAAGGAGCGAGATTGACGTATGACACACGTACAAATCTAGAATTTTTCGTTCATTTACTGCAGCAGACTGTGTTGCTTCTCAGCGGCTTAGGTGAGGTATTTTTTTCTTAAGCTATCTACAATAAATCAATCTAACAGGAAAGTAATGCTTCATTTGGAAAGCACAATAAAATGATGATACAGAGAAAATGTTCTAGGACATTTTTCTTCTAATTTTTTCGTTGTTCAGTAGTTAAATATATTGTTTTATGCTTGGTTTGTGCATATACTCTGTATTGCTAACCTTTTCAATTTGTGTAGTATGCATTTCTTATAGATACAAACAGAAATAGATCTTTCGTAAGTACAAAGAAACATGATTGACATAAATCTTGTCTAGGTTCTCGCAGGCGGAGGTTAATATATTTCCGTATGGATATTTTCAAGAAGGTGGAAATCTTTTTGACACCTACAAATGGGTACGTCAAGGACTTCCATACCTTCACCAAGGCTACTCTATTCCTTTTATTGAACATATTTATAATTTTTTCACGTGTGCACATTTAGTCACTCATCTTTTTTCAAACTATTCTCCTCTTCGGTTTCTTCTGCTATTTTGTTTCCCCCCTTCTTTTAATTGGTGGGACTTCTTGATCTGATATTATATTATTATTCATGAAGTGGTCATGTGACTGACTTGTTAATGTAGATACCTAATAAGTTCAGAATGTAGAGATAGTAGATTAGTAAGCTGATACTTGTCAAAGTTAGATTTTTGACATCCTGGGCTTCAGTGCATAGGCATGATTATTCCTCTCACCATTTCTGATACTTATTTCTTTTTCAGGATGACAGAAACCAAAATTCCAGCAAGTACTCTTATCGTTGGGGAGACTTTTTTTGCAAATTTCAGGTTTTTTTCCTTAGTCAGCTCTTACCAGATAACATAAACTATGGAGTTAGTTATAACTATACAAAGGTTCTTTCCCTACCATTTGAAATGATGCATTCTATGTTTCACGAAATCTTACGTGGTTTATTATGACAGAAAATCTTGTAGAACGTGTTGCGGTTACTGTCCCTGTAAGTTGCAGCACCATTCGTGTTTACCCGGGGTAGTTAGTTGACCAGTAGTCATTCATGAATTAACCATTTTCGTAGGATGTAAGGTAAGATAATATATTGCCCTTCATTTACTCCAAAAATATAAAAAACTTTATCCCTTGCGGAAGCATATTTTAGCCCAGATTTCCTTCAATTGATCCAATAATGTAATATTTAGTCATTACATTCAGAATGAGGTATACTAACTTAGTACAACAATGGTAGTTCTCGTTATCTCATATTAGTGAGTTACATGCTCAGGTTGGTTAACACATGAAGAGCTGCTCATAGGTATGCAACTCATTGGCCGACCCTGGTGTGAAGATTCCACATTCCAGTTATGGCAAGGTTTTGAAATTCTTGTGATCGGACATAGTGGTGATGGGACATTCTAGTTTACATGTTTGAGAACTTTTCCTGTTGATCAATTGTTCTCCTCTTTATGCCATTCATTAATGTATGCTTTTCCTAGAAAATGAGAGGAAATCCCACAATTTATAGAAAATAAAAGAATAGTGCGAAAAGGTACTTATTGTGCCATATCGGAAAGGTCACAAACCTTTGGAAAAGTCACAATCTTTCAGAAAGGTCGTCACCTTTCATAAAAGTCACAACTTTCCATAAAAGTCACAAATTTTCATAAATGTCACAACTTTTCATAAAAGTCGCAACTTTTCATAAAAGTCACAACTCTTCATAAAAGTTGCAACTCTTCATTTTCCATTCAAACCTTTTTAAAATCCAAAAATCCCCCGCATGAATGGGGAATGACACGAAGACAAAGAAACAGACAAGTATGTGTACTTTACAAGCAAGAATTAATTGCATCTGGATAAGTAGGTTTCAACCTTGGAATTTCCGTACTGAACATATGTCGGATACACTCGATCAATCGGTAGATGCATTATCTTTGAACTGTCGAATTTTGGTGTATACCTAGACAACCATATGTTATAAAATTAACCCTTTACAATTTATGGTGTTTACGGTTATGTTCGTTTTATCCATGAACACCTCCTGGTTTCATGAGTGTATAGGGAGATCGGCTTTTGACAATCATCTTCTTTGAAGCGGCTTACACTTCACACTCAGATAAGTGATTTCTAAGCGTGTTATCGCGTAGATACACTATTTGGTCAACTCTGCCAAACTTAGCAAATCATTAAAACCATTAAGCTTTATTAACTCATTAACAAGCCTTAAGGTTGTATCCTTGTCCCTGAGCATTGTCTTCATCATGAGAATGGATTGAGTTTATTGACAATGCCGAACCGTCATTCACAACTTTATTTTTCTTCTTGAATCTAGCTCTTGGGATCTCCAGTGTGCTAGATAGAGTTACCGCCATGATGACTTGTCCTAAGCCGTAAATTCATTGCCTTAGATGATCTTTTAACTTTCTCTCTAGTTAGTCCTTTTTGTAAGTGGATCTGACACATTATCCTTTGACTTTACATATTCAATTCTTATAACTCCACTAGAGAGTAGTTTTCTAACAGTATCATGTCTATGTCGTATATGACGAGACTTTCAATTATACGTCATGCTCCATGCCCTACCTATTGCGTCTTGACTTTAAAAGTGTATGCATACTAATGCCAATTGTTTGGGCCAAAAAAGAATATCTATTAAGAAATTCCGGAGTCTTTTAACTTATTCACCGACCTTATCTAGAGCACCTAGCACAAAGATCATTGTAGAGCTAGCGATACATGTCTCTTTTGAAATATTTCTAAGAGACTGCTCCTCTACCAATAGTAAATGCATATCCACCCGTGAATTTTACTTCATTCTTCCGATGATTCAATTTGCATCACTATATCTTTCAATATTGTTGGATATTGTTATAATGCAAGGCATAGTTTTAAGTATTATTTTAAATACACCAACACTTTTTTTATTGTCATCTAATGAATTTATTTGGGATCACTTGTGAACAGACTCAGTTTAAAAAAGCAAATGCGATATCTGATCGCACACACTATATAATATACATCATGCTTCCCGAAAATCTAGCACAATCGAAGTGTGAGTCACTTTTGTTTTCACTCTTTTGAAATGCAAAGCTCACATTTATTGGACACTTGACAATATTGACATTCAAATATTTGAACTAGTTAAGTACATTTTCAATGCAATGAGACCGTGAAAATGCTAAATATTATGGAGTTCTACGAATTCTTATATCTAAGATCGCATTAGCAACTCCAATAATTTTCATTCCACTTTCTTTATAGCATACGTTTAGTAGCATTATTGTCATTAGTGTCTCTATTGATTATCAACATATCACAAATTTACAAACAAACAATGACCTTATGATTTTAATGTGAACACATTTATCACATCCATCATTCTTCAATCCATTTCCCAACATGTTTTGATTGAATTATGTCATTGTTTTGGTGCTTCCGTAATGTGACTTAACAAGTTCACATACTTTCTTTTATTTACCATGTACCACAAAACCCTCAGGTTGCTCCATGTAAATTTCTTCCTCCAATTCTACATTTAAGAAAGTTTTTTTTCACATTAATTTGATGAATTTGGAGGTCATATACCACAATAACAATTTTTGCATCCGAATGGACGTAATTCTAATAACTAACGAGTATATATATCCACAAGATCAAAATCTTATTTTTTTTCTAAAGCTTTTGACACAAAGTCTTGCTTTATATTTTTCAACAGTTCTATCAACTGTTATTTTTCCTTCTAAAGATTCATTTTGAACCCAAAGGTTTATTTTCTTAAAAAGATCAATTAACTTTCAATATTGTTCATTGACACCATCTTTTTAAAGGATAAGTCTACAGAAGACACATAAAATGTTACAAAATCATATTCGAAGGAAGTAAATATCATTAAACATTTTACTAAGCCTCTGAATCTCTTTATTAAGTACATTATCCTTTTCATTTCCTAGGCCTTTTAGACCCTTCTCTAGACAACTCAAGTCTAATTTTACGGTTCACAGTCATAGATCCTATTTGAATTCTTTTAGGAATAGGATCTTGGACTTTGAATAGATACTTCCACACTTTTAAATATTTCAAGTTGGATTTCCGTTCTTTCCGTTTCTCATATGGAAAAGATTGTATTCTGATCAAACAAAATCGCTTTCTTTCTAAAAGGACAAAACTTTTTGTTGATCCCTTTTGCAGTAAGGATGGTTCCTCCACACAAGTTTTGTGTAAACCCAAACTTATAAAAAATGCATCCATCATTTCTTTCAACGTTCGGTTTTTCATTAGATTGAGGAGAATATGGTAGTAGTTTGATATTTCACTTTCCAAACATATTTCTGCACAATGAGATTTATACTCTCCATTCTAATCACTTCTTATATATTTTTCACACTGATTTCAACTTTGATATTACATTGTCTAGACATTTCTATTTCTTCATCCTTACCATTTAGCAAATAGACATAATCATTTCTAATGCAATTCTCAATAAAAGTAACAAATACTTTTTCCCACCATGAGATGATGTTAACTTCATATCATAAATTTCAATGTAAATCAATTCTAAGGGATTAGAATTCCTTTCAACAAATTTATAAGAATGCTCAACATACTTATATTCCACAAAAACTTGACATTTTTATTTACTGCACTCAAAGTTAGGCAAAACTTCTAAGTTGATCAGTTTTTCTTACAAGGTTTTGTAATTGACATGCCCCAAGTGTTCATGTCACAAACATTGACTCAAGCAAGTAAGAACAAATAAAAACATTGTGTTTGAAAAGCTCTTCGCGAGGAAGCGTTTTTCTCACTAATATTTTGTTCCAATTTCTTACAATTTTGTGTGATACAAAAATTGTTTAGATTGTCAAATATCCTTTTCAGAAGGACATTTCCATAACTTTCAATGTGATTGTTATAGAACTTCCTATGAACAAAGTTTCATCGGGTTCAACAAAGACAATATAGTCCAACTGTTATTTTTACCAAAACATAACAAATGACCATTCACCAATATTCGTGTCTATGCAAATACTTTTATTATAATAGACATATCTTTTCATATAAAATCACAACATTTTAAGTGATTTTTTTCATAAAAGAACACAATTTTTTTGAACAAGTATATATATAATTTGGATGTTTCATACCAGTCACCGCTATATACTAGTAATAGAGAAACTCAACAACCACAATACCAAATATACTTCAAGAAATTTGTGGGTATAACATAATACAAAAGTATCATTGAATTTCATATCTTTTGTTCCAAAGTTAAATTAGACACCCAGTCTAATAATCAGCAGATAACCCCCACATTTCAAATGTGATCTCAAAAATATTTTTCAAGTATTTGAAAATAGTTTTTCCACATATTTTAATGTTGGAATCATTATTCTATGAAATAATTATAGTGCTGCAATTCTCTTTGACAATGTTTACACAATGTCAAAGTTCATTCCATAGAGACACAAAATCACAAATTCTAAGTCACTGGTATTTTTTATCTATCATAAATAGACATGCCACTTAGTATTTTAAATATTAACAATAAGGACAAGACAAAATTGTACAATTTATTTTTATTTTATATTGAAGTTTATAGAAAATCAAAAGTACAACACTGACTTATTATGTAAAGTTTCCATATTCTTCAAATCAATTACAGAGTCCAATTTATCCAGATTATAAAACCACAAATGTTTTTAGTCTACAAAAATCAGACAAACTAACATTTCTCATGGAGTACAAAAATACAAAAGTCTTTTTTTCTCTCCAAACATAATAACACATATTCTTTATCACATACAAATGTTTTTTTGTTATCAATTAGTCTTCCAACTATATCAATTTGACATACTATTTTATCAAACAAAAATATGCATCTCTCATTTTTGCAAACTAAAGAATTTTAAAAGCAAAAAGATCTGCGAAGTAAAATTCATTCCACAACATATGGTTTGCAAATCTTTTTCCAAAGAAACACATAATAAAAAAATCAAAGATGATTACTCTTAGAAACTATTTTCCTCCTTACATAATTTGTTAAGAAGGATACTTGGTAATCTTTAAACGGAATACCATAAATTTTTTTTGTTATATTCTCACTTCGACTTTGCTAAAACAAAGCAACGAATTGTGGAGAACTAATGCATCTATCTTCTACTTCCATGATCAGATTCTCTTAATAAGTAGAATACCAAAAAATACCAACAGTATAATAATTTCCTTAAGATTGTTGCACATCTTGTATTGCAAACATACTTAGAACAAAACTTTGAACATCTTTGTAAGAAAACAAAGTATAAGAACATTTTCACATCTAGAAAATTAAAACTAGTAGCGTAAATAGAATCAGAAACAACTTTTAAAAAAATATACGAAACACTTTTCTTAAAAAAAAATTGTTGTTAATATGTGTCTAAAGAATCATACTGATTCCAACAAACTTTGCAGAAACACGAAGTTACCAAGTTTAATGAATTAGTGATGAAAAAAATAATAGAAGAACTGAAATCAATTCACCAATATAAAGTTTGTAAAACACGTAAAAGAATCTGGAAAATTATTAATAGGAAAAAGATCAAGTCCACTGAATTCACATTGTCTCCTTAAGGAAATTATTGCCCTCTAGTATCTGAGGTTTGATTTGGAATATGACCTCCCATAGTAAAATGATCTCAATCACCTGAGTATAGATACAAAAAACTCTAGTTTCAGCGAACCACTCAACGACAGTAAAGTACACTTAGAATACTAGATTTAGTAGTTGAAGAAGAAGTCCATAAATTCTATTTAAAATGAGAGGAAATCTTTCAATTTATAGAAAACAAAGGATAGTGCGAAAAGGTTCTTATTGTGCCTTACCGTAAAGGTCACAAACCTTTGGAAAAGTCACAATCTTTCAGAAAGGTCGTCACCTTTCATAAAAGTCACAACTTTCGATAAAAGTCACAACTTTTCATAAAAGTCGCAACTTTTCATAAAAGTCACAACTTTTCATAAAAGTCGCAACATTTCATAAAAGTCACAACTCTTCATTTTCCATTCACACCTGTTTGAAATCCAACAACCCTTACAATCCAAAATCCTATTTCCATAAAAAACTCACCACAACCAACTGTTTCAAACTCACCAGTTCATACTTCTCCCAGTTAAATGCTCAGCCGCAATCCTCAATTATCACTTACCAACGTCGAAATAAGTCCACTGGTCCTTCGATCCAGAACCCTCTAGTACAAGCCTCTTCCTTATTACTTCTCCCAACTTCCATGGCCACACAATCTTCCCTTATAGCCTCTACTTGTATAGTGACTCCCACTCATCACATGATTAGTCAGACCAATAACCTTAAGCATAAAAAATTAGACACAGTCTTTCAAACAACTTCCTACCTACCTAGAACCTTTAAGAAAACTCAACAAGGCACATAGTGGTGTGAAGCTATGAGAAATGAATTTGATTCCTTAGTTCAGAACCGGACTTGGGAGTTGGTACCATGTGATGCTTCAAAAAAGGTTGTTGATTTTAAGTGGATTTTTTGAATTAAATATAATCGTAATGGTTATGTTGATAGGTACAAAGCTAGTATGGTTGCTAAAGGGTTCACACAGAGACCTGTACTTGATTTTCAATTTAGTTTTAGTCTTGTTGTAAAGCCTGCACCTGTTCGACTTGTTCTTGCGATTGCAACATAACAAACTTGTCCCATTCAACAACTTGATATCAATAATTCCTTCTAGTAAGGTCATCTCGATGAGAAAGTCTCTATGCGCCACCAACCTAATTTTTGAAGAATTTGTCCATCTGACGCATATTTTAAAGCGGCACAAGTCTATATATGGCCTCAAATAGGCTTCCAGGGCGTGTTAATGATCTAAAAAATTAGTTGATTACTTTGGGATTTGTTAAATCACAATCTGATTCTTCTTTGTTTATCTTGCATAATTTGGAGTTTTCTGTACGTTCTTGTATACGTTAATGACATAATCATTCCGTGTAATCAGATTCATGGTGTTCACAACATTATTGATATTCATGCATGCCGGTTCTCATTGAAGGATCTTGGTCCACTTCATTATTTTCTTGGTCTTGAAGTCTTACCTTATCCCGGGTGTCTTTTATTGTGTTTAATGAAATACATTACAGATCTTCTGTATGAAGTTAATACGCAAATTTTCATGGGTGTTCCAACACCAATTGTTTCGATTGTGTCTTTCCCTGAGTTTGATTAAGATAATTTAGTTTATGGCTCTTGTTATAGGAGGATATTGGTAAACTTCATTAACTTTCTTTTACACGTCCGGACATAGTATTTGCTGTTAGCAAACTCTCAGAGTCCATGAACCAACCCTTACTATCACATTGGATACCCATGAAGTGTCTCCTTCTGTATCAACACCAGACATTTTAGTCCTCCAATTTCCAATGAACATGATAACCGTCTTCTAGCCTACTCAGATTCTGATTGGGCTGGAGATCCTGTCTATCGAACCTCCAGCAAAAACTATGTTGTTTACCTTGACATTTCTCCAGTATCCTGGTCCTCTAAGATGCAAAGATCTGTCTCCTGGTCCTCCATAAAAGAAAAATATCAGGCCATTGCAGCTACTATTTCATAAAGAAATTGGCTTACAATTTTACTTCATGAACTTTGGTGTCCTATTTCCAACACTCCTCAGATATTTTGTGACAATATCAGCACAAAATACATTTCCGCCAATCGAGTGTTCCATATTCGGATGAAGTATATTTCTATTCATTGTCACTTTATTTGTTAACAAGTTCAAAACAAGCATATCGCAGTTCAACATCTTAACTAGACTGATCAAGTGGCAGATATTCTTACCAAACCACTTCCAAGAGCTTCTTTTGTCAAGCATTTCTATAAGTTAGGTGTTATTGACACCACCAACTTGCGGGGGCGTAATAAAAGTTAATTCTAGAAGACTCCTTACAGTTATAGTATTCTATTTTCGTAGTTCAAATCCTCAGGAATGTGTTGTTAATATTCTTTATCTTTTCGAGGTCTTGTATAGATTCTTTATATAGCAGTCATATGGTCAATAAAAAAAATACAATTTTTCCCATATCCTGCTCTCGCTTGTTTATTGAGGAGCCTGTAATGTTCATGGAGGGTTGTCCCCCTCTCTTCACATTCATGAGGACCATGTTGTGTTTGATGGGACCCTTTTTCTCTTGCCTTGCAATTCGTGGGGTCTTTTCTGCATTCACCAAAGGAAATCTTGTCAAGCCTTCTTGTTTTCAGGACCCTAGCTCTGTTTATCTTCAGAATGAGTAAACTTGTCTAGTCTTTATTTAAAAGGCCAGACCCGATCAACACTGGGTTCATAACTTCAAATAACGATACCTCCTCTGATACACGTAAGAATTAATTGATTCAAAGTCTATTGTGTTTGTGAATCTTGAGGCTATGTGGTTAAGTGGTCGGGGTAGTGTGACAGAAGCATTGTTGCAGGTAAATAACCTTGTTTCTGGGATGCTTTAACTTAACCATTTTTTCTTAATGGTGAATTTAATTGCATGATTTGATTTCCGTTGTTTTGATCCTAGAATTGTTTTCTATTTTTGAACAAGAGTTTGGGGGGTACTAAAATTGACCTTTTAATAGAGTCATTTCTAGAAATTCCATTGTAGGTCTTACAATTCCCTTTTTAATCACAAATTGGCCAGTTATTGTTTAAAAAATTATTTTTGTGTGATGACTGTAATAACATTGTGATGACATTTTGGATAGTGTTTCAATGTTGTGAGGTTGTATGAAAACTAAATCTCCACAAGGGTGATTTGGAGGGCACTCGGTTGGCCTTAATGTACTACGACTTTCATTCCACTATATTGAGCATGACTTTATCCTTTCATGTTGATTTTTGTGAATTTTGGGAGGGTACATAATTCATCATTTTACAATACTAAGAAACCATGTTTTAGGATTTATTTAGTAAGTTCAGGGTTAATAACAAACTAGGTTGGTCTATGTAATCATCTTCAATTTATTGTTAGACTTCTTTGTTATTATTGTTGTATTTTTGAGCATATTTGGCCTTAGTTCATAAACTAGTACTTGAAATAGAATCGCATTATTTTTGATCTTTTAGGCCTCTTTTGTTTACTTCGACACCAATGTAGATGTCTTAGTTCGTTATACACTTGTGTAGCATACTTGAGTGTCATTGAATGAGCCTTAGTTTAGGCGTTCACCATGCTTTGAATATCTTTTATACATTCTCCCTCACCGTACGACCTCGAGTGCAATATTTGAGGTTTTAGGTTTTAATGGGGGTACATTAGAGTAAATTAAGTCGAGCTTGGATTGTTTAATTGATTACTTGAGAGTCAATATCATTCAATTGTTGTAGGGATGATTGTTTGTATGAGATCCTTTGATCCTCTAACACACTCTATGGTGTACTCTTTGGCTATGATTAGAGGCCTAGTCTTATTCTTTTTCTAAATCTACAGGCTCTTGGGAATTCTATCAGTGGTAAGATGTCCAGAATATACTCCTATTTAACTCGACCCTTTTTTTGAATATTATATTCCTTCTCTTATCCACATTGGATATTATAGTACCCTTGATATATACTCAACGTACTTCATTTTAAGTAGTTTTAGATTTTTGTGCATCTATTGGGCTTATAGTGTTCATTCGGTCTAATTTAAACTTGCACACGAGTGTAACTTCTTGGCTTATGGGGTTGAGTTAGGTTTAGTTTAGTTGTACAATTATTCATGTTCTTGTTCCTTCGGGTTCTTTTATTTTATTCTTCTCTGACCTCTGTTTATTTCTATATTTTCTAATATTGTTTTTACCTTTCTTGCTCCATCATCCTATAATGCCTACTAAGTACATGTTGTTCTGATAATCATGCTACACCATGCACCCGTTTCATGATGCAGGTCGAGCACTAGTTATTGGTGGTAATCATTCGAGCTTGTTGCATTTATTGATCGGAAGCTATGGTGGGCACATGGTGTATTGGACAAACCTGTCTCCTTCTGTATTTTGTGTAGCTAGTCTTTTGCATTTTGAGACAAGCTTTGTGTTTCCACATTTTGGACTTCTATGATTTTGTTTAGATAGCTATGTACTTGTAACTTTTGAGTTCTAGGATGAATCTATAGTATATATTTTTAGTTTGCTTTCGGCTAGTGTTGTTTTCATGTTCATTTACAGCTTCTGCAATGTTCTACCGTTATAATTATTACTTGTTATTTTGTGTTATGGGTTGTCTTACCTACTGGTTGTTATTGTAGGTTTCATCATGATTCGAGAAATGGGAACTTGATATAATATTAATATTAATAACTTTTCCACAAAAGCAAGACTAGTACCGTTTGAAGATGACCCTTAATTATTTGTAAAATAATAGAAGTTAAGATCGCAATGAATATTTTCATCATCAAATTTCTTTAAAGCTATAGCAACAAAAAAAGCAGATTAAATGTTAAAGCTTCATGGTTCAATGCGAAGTGGTAATTTTCTTTGATACTGACATTTTTTAATGTGAGTAATGTAGAGGCTAATTTTTTGAATCCTTGAATAATAACACCACAAAGCTCAATATCAAGCTAAGAATTTGAGATGTACGGATTGTGCAATGGCTCCAAGAATCAAATTTAAAATACATAATTTATCTTTGAGAACAAGATTTTATATGCCGCAAATGTTTATCGAAGTTGATGATCTTAAATTATGGACACCATATGAACTAATACAAAATATTGCACGATAAATGTTTTCTACTACAAAATTTACCACATCTTGGATATCAATATTGCAAAGGATTTAAAAAAATACAACAAACGCACTACAATAGACTCTTCATATTAGATTATCCATGTTTGCTACTTCAAAGAAATCGCACTAAGTCCTTTGCATAGCATCAATTTGTATTACTAAGTCAACAAGATAAAAAGTTCTTCCACCCTAAAAAAAGTATATGTTGGTTTAATCCATCATAAAATAAGATATATTAGTTAAGTCCACCATAAATGCGGACATCTCGGGTTATTCAACGCTCAAATAGAATTTATGGGGTTCGCCCACTTAAAATAAGATACATTGGATTCGTCCACCGCAAATAGGATATGTTGGATTTATCCACCTAAAGTACGACATATTGGGTTTGTCTTTCATAATATAGGTGATATTGGGTTCGTCCATCCTAAAATAGGACACAATTGGTTTGTCAACCCTAATATATGACATATTGGGTTCATCTAGTCTTAATTAATAGGATACATTATGTCTGTCTAACCTAAAATAGAATGCATTGGGTGTATACACCCTACAGTAGAATGCATTGGGTTTATTAACCCTAAAGGAACACATTTGGTTCGTCCGCCCACAAATAGGACATATCTGTTTATTCCACACTCTAATAAGACATTTTATCCATATGTCTTCAATGAGATGTCACACAATTTTTTAATTATTTCACTATTTTAAAATCTACAGATCAGTTGCATGATATGTTAAAAGTTGCTTGAAAATCACATTTCTCATTAATGAGACATCTTGCAATGCCTTATCATTTATTTATTTATTATTGGAGAAATGCATGTTAGTTTTCAAAATTCTTGAAAATTGAGTTATGTAAATGTGTATCTTTTAATAAACATTTCTAATTGGTATGTTAGACCTTACTTGAAGCGTAATCTACACGCAAAAGTAAGAGACATAATGCAACGTAGAACTTTTTCAAAGCAATTAATTGAGATATTATGTTTTAGAGTTAAACTCACTACCAATGGTCAATGATCTACTCTTGAATTCTACTAAACTTACATCCTGTTGATTGGGATGTGTAGGAGTTTTCACATTAATCTTTCACTTCATTTCAATGTTGATGGCCAGGACAAAATTAGCCACAGTGTCAACTTCTTTGCCAAAAAACTCTTTCATCGATCTTCATTAACATCATTATCATACAATCATTGTCAAATTTTTTTAAAACGACAAATAAAATACATTTTTAATAAAAAAAGTATCTTCTATCACTTTGTATTTAATTTAATATATTATCTACATATTATTTCAAATTTCATACTCAATAAATAATTATAAACATTAGAAAAAAAGTTTTAACATTGGCAAGTCTGCATAATAATTGTATGTACCACTAGTTATTTAATTTGAATCTCAAATGAATTGAATTAAAGAATGAAAAGACCCAAGAAATACTTCAATAATATGGTTACCAAATAGCAAATCTGATGTACAAATCAACCCTAAAACGAAAGGTCCCAAACGGAGCAGTCCAAACATCAACCCATCAGCCCTCTTTACAATCTCTAAATCCATTTTATCCTTATTTAACTACCTAAAATACCCTTTTTAGTTTAATACTGTTTAGGGTTTTGTCTCCCCCCCCCCCCCCCCCAAAGTCCCTCATAATTCATAAGCTGCAGGAGCCTTTCTCTCACTCCTTCCCTTCCATTTTCAACAAAACTCCAATGTTCGGTATCTATGGACAAAGGTTCACATTAAATTTTCGTGTTATTGCTACTTCACGTGAAGACTGTCAAGTAAATTCAATCAAAAAATCCTAACTTTGAGCTTTATTGGTTATGTTTGACCAATTTCAAAGCATGAAATTAAAATTCCTACTCAACAATACATCAACCCTAATTTCATCTAAAAATTCTTACTCTAAAGTTTCTTTTTTCTGAGGTTTTTGAGCCACTCCTTCACCTTAAACATTTGGCCGGCCCTCATCATTTGTTCACATAGAATTTTTGAATCGCATCTCCTTTCTGAATCTCAAAAACATTATCAGGGCTTTTCTTTTGATTGCTCGTGTTGTTTTGTTTGTGAGTAAAGTCAGATGTTAGTAGATTTGAAATCTCACCATGGTTCAGTGCTTACTAAAAGGTAGTGTAAACATTTTATTCTTTCATCAATGTGTAGTCTTCTTAGAGTATTTGTGTTGTTTGTTAAATATACCCATGAATGGAAGCTGATGAATTGTGAATTTAAAACATATCGAATCGTAAATTTTTTGTTTATCAGATGTTACATTTTATCAAAATCTAATAAGTAATGTATGTAAAATCATGTATTTCATTGGTTGGATGTCATAAGGAAGGATGTTAACCATACATTTATCTAACTTGAACTGTTTTAGGTTTTAGTTTAGATTACCCTCTCAATAAGAATTTTATATTACTAGAAACTTTCATTTCTTTAAATTTATAATCAAGCATGATTTGTTGAATGTTTTTTAAGAAATCAAGATATATGTTTGAAATAGCATGAATGCCCTTTAATTAAAAAAAACCACGATGTTTAATCTCTTCCATTCAGGATAACTTGAACCCTTATTTATAATCACATAAATTAACTAGACTATTAATTGAAGTTAGTTTTAGCATTACTAAGTTAAAAATATAGGTGTCCTAATTTACCTTAAATATATATAGGTGGTGCTCCTTAAGTTAAATAATATAGGAATCATCAATATGTTATACAGTATTTGATGTGACTTAAAATGGGGTCTAACAACAAAATCATCCCAAAAACCTCAAGATCATAACCAAAGGTCGTTCTAGAAGTTAACCGCATTGAGGAAATTCTCATATGATTATGTTTACCACGAATGTGACTGAAGTCACACAATGGGAACGCCTAACGGCATGAACTCAAATGGAGGTCCTCGGAACTAGAACCAACAATTCTACTAGACCAATATGGACCATTCAGAGTTGATGCAACTATCATAAATATTATATGACATTTGATTCTCTGGATGTTTATTAAAGTCAATTCTCACTTCAAAAGGTCTTAAATGGGAAAAACTTGCTCAAAACTCTCCCAACTACCTCGATGCGCATCCCACCCAATCTCAGCATAGAAAAGCTTCATGTAAGCGATGACAAGGGGAAAATAATTAAAAGCACACAAGAATATAGAATTACGCTATACATCATCATAAGGGTTTTGCTTCTACATGGTGGATGAAAATTGAAAGAACTGCTTTAGTTAATATAAATTTTACTACAAGTTTGAATGACAACAAAAGATGAAAGATTCATGGGTAAATACTATGAACAAAATACACTCAAGAAGTATTACAATATTCAACAAGATATGAATACCGTGGAAGAGTATTATGAGGATCTAGGACATAATAACTTTTTAGATAATGTCAATTATGGAGAGTTGAGTCTTGTGAAAAATCTATCTCGGGCTTAAACAAAAATATAATCCAACCTGCATCATCTTCCTATTTTTATAAAATCTTATCAAATGATACTCAAGGTTGAGGGAAATAAAACGTAAACGTAATTACGGGTGAAACCATTTGATAAAAATAAGTACGTTTGAAAATCATTTTCTATTTCTTACATATCGAAGGGGCAAAGCGCGAATTCGAGTCCAACCCCTAAGTCCATTACTGATCTTAGAAGCTTTCTTATGTTGGCATGTTCTATTAAAAAGTTTGTTAGGGATTTTAGTTCTCTATAGAATCTCCTACTAAAGTCATCAATAGTGATAACCTTTCATTTTGAATATAAAACAAGAGAAACCCTTTAGGATCTTAAAGGAAAAATCTACTTCCATATTTTTACTTCAACTTCTCAATTTTTAGAAGATGTTTGAAATTTAGTTTGTTGTTATTGGAGTGGGACTTTGTGCGGTTATAATGGAAGAAATAAACCCCCTAGGTTAGTCTAATGAAAAGTTAAGTGGAGCTCAATTGCAATATTCAACCTATTATAAGGAACTTTCTACCCATAGAGAGTTTTAGCAAATGGACAACATTATTTATGGTATAAGGAATTTGTGATAAGGACCAATCAAGAGGCTATGAAGCATATTTGAATTATAAAAATATTAATAAAAATCATGTGATATGGAAATAATTTATTGAGTAATTTTGAGAATAATTATAATCAAGACAAAGTGAATATTGTTGCAGCTGATTTATATAGAAGATATGCATGCATTAATACATACTGTGACTTCTAGATTGATGAGTTTTGAGTTTCAAGAAGTTATATTCTAATGATGATTATTTTGGAAATATATGGTGGGAGTTTAAAGTGATCTTAAATAGATGTGTATACTTGGTTGTATCGCACTGTTGGTTTCTATTGCATTTCACACACTCATAAGTCAGTAACACGTATGATTGATTGTTATTTGCACCCACTTGTTGTATGACGAATTTGCTACGTTTTCAAAATTATGGGGGTTCGGTTATGTTATTGTTTGAGTATATAATTGTGTATCTTATTTCGATTTTATAGTTTTCTACAAAATTTGTTGAATGTGTCTCTATATTGGTTCTTCTGGTCTTGTCAAGATGGATTGGACTTTTGGCTGTTGTGAGGTGTAGCAGTGCTTATCGTTGTTGTACCACAATTTAATTGCTTCTATAGTTGACCCTTTAGAGGTTAGGTTGTTGGTCTAGCACTTCCACATAAGTTCCCCTTTCTTGGTCTCTTGCTTATTTTTTTCTATTCCCTTGTCTCTTTTTACTTGATTAATGTTATATTTCTTCTTTAGCTACTAGTAATGTACTTTCGTTACTTGTAATTTATGGTAGATTCATCTTTTTATTTGTTCTTACTATGCCTACTCAGTACCACGTGTTGGTACTCATACTATGCTTCTATGCCTCACCCATCATAATATGGGTTCTCTCCATTGAGGTCTACATTGTGTGGAACAGCTTTTTGATTTGTAGACTAGAGTGAGCTCTTAAAGTTTATAGTTTCCCATCTCCCTCTGTTTTCTAGGATTAGTCTTTATTTTACATGAACAAACAGTTCTATATATATTTGCATTTTTCTTGTACTCCTATTTTGATTAGAAGCTTGACGAACAACTAATGCCACATCTTGGGATGTCTTGTCTATTTATACTGTTGTCTATCTCTTTCCTATATTTCCTCGGTGTATATCCTACCTTTTATTTTTATTTTTCCCGTCCTCCATTATTTTTTCTCTCCATGATACGCTATTGCTTTTGGATCAGGTTTTTAGGGCTGCCTTACCTACATAAGGGTGTTAATAGGTGTCAACATGACCAGTGATATTGTGTCCTGGCACATTTCAATCTGGAAAAAAAATAGTGGGGGTGGGATTTGTGTGAAACTTAGGTTTTCCTCTATGGAGGTCTTGTTGTTTAAATTCTGCTGTCAAAGATGAATGTTTTCGACTCTCTTTCCAATAACATTGGGTTTATTTTTTTTTCTCTTGTAGTCATACTCGTCAATGTATTCTGACTCGTTAAGTTCACTGTTGGGTATCATCAGAAGTCCCCAAATAATATTTATAACATTATAAGAGGCTTCATTCATTGAGAATTGTCTAAAGGTACATATTTTATTTTAGTTATCCTTCTTTAAAACATCCACCACAACCGATTGTTTTTCCAGATGTACTGTTCTGGATGGAAACAAATCAAGTATGATCATATAGAATTGTAGATATAAAAAAAATAAAGATTTATTTAGAAAGATTATTTCAAAGAAGAATTAGTTGAGAATAGTGACTGTTGGGTAGTATAATTCCATAAATTTCAATGATTGTTCTGCTGAATAAACTTATATTTCAGTTGATTTTGTAATTGGGGTGATTAATCATGTTTACCACTCACTCCATTTCATTTTACTTTGCCTCTAAACAAAAAATACATGTGTTCATTTTGCTTGTCCATTTAATAAATCTTGAAAATTTAACTACTTTTTTTATCATACTACCCATAATATTAAAATATTAAATATCAACCAGCTTTATAGTTAAAATTAAACGTCAGTCAAACTTATCACACAACTCTAAATTTGACTGACATTTATTTATTTTAATACTAAGGGTAATATGAAAAAAAAAAATTCTTCTGATATGTTATATTGACAAGTCAAATGAAACATATATATTTGGTACAAGGGGTAAGTAAAATAAATGGAGGGTGGTAAACATGATGAATGTCCTCAATCACAGAACCAACAAAAATATAATATTTTCTACATAGCCTTCCTTGGAATATGCAAAATTATATTTTCCAACAATATATTCTTAACTTCTTTTTCTTTGAACTAATATGTCTAATTAAATCTATATGCTTTGCTTATATACGGAAGCTTTATGTTCATCTGTTGCTTTGTTTCCATCCGAAACAATACATCTGGAAAAAATCAATTGTTATCAATGAAAAGAAAAATCAAATATTACCTCCGAGGAATTCCTAAAGAATGAAGCTTGTTCTAGATATAATCCGGGGACTGCTGATGGTACCCTAAACCCATCTGGAGACCTAATAGAATTCGAAACCTTTGAAGTATACTAATTGAAAGAGACAAAATCAATCCAAAGTTAAAGAAAACACATAGGAAATCAATCAACTCCGAGGTCTTCATTTAAACAATGGGCCCTCCATAAAGAAAAATCCACTTCTGACACAACTCATTTGTAACTATTGTTTGGAAAATTAAAACATGTTATGACTTTAAATTTTAGGACCTTATTCTCAGACCATGATAACACCTACTACATTCCACAAGTGGATAATTCTAACCCTTCATCCTCAACCATAACTATTGTGAAACATTGGTAAGATAAAAATAGAAGCGAGAAGCTAATAGAAAAGAGACAGATAATTCAACATGATTATAATAGAAGGAACAATTTCCATGACCTGGCATCAGCCAGTAGTAGAGTATAATTAAAATGAGAGTGCACGGAATTTAGAAATACAATATGAAAGTATAAATTATATTTCAAAGAAAAATAAATACCATAGTAGACAAAGCATATGGAAACCACAACTTTGAATGCTAGGAGCTCACCCTGTCTTTGAAGTCCAAAACCTTCTCAGCATGAGATCCAAACCAACAACAAGACCTCGTACCAATAAGTGTTTCCCAATAGACATCGACCGGCTCAGCTCCAAAGATAAAGCAAGTATATTCAATAGAAAATAAGGAAAGTAGAACTGAAGAAACTAAACAGGAGGTATAGTATGATAGGAAAGAAATTAGAAGAAGAAACAAGATATAAAGGATAAAGAATCGTGTCAAGAAATTACTTCAAGACGCAAGCCAACAACCTACTCACAAAGACAATATGATACAAGAGTAAAATACCTAGGGACTTGAGAGTTAATATAACCTAATATACACCACAACCCATTTACTGTAGATCAATATCACAAGAATACAAAATATAGTTAAACAATAATCTAATCAAAACTCATAATCCTGAAAGGTACAAGCAATAAACATAACGCAACCAAGACCCCTTAAAAATCGAAAGGGCAAATAATAAACACCTCTATGGGTGATAGTCTAAGCATATAAATGAAGAACGTGTGATAGAACCATCAGTAATCATCAATAAAAGTGTATACACCTACCCTCTATTGTAAGGATGAGTTAGGACGCATGTAGCTCCATCTCTTAGTACAATAGTTCTCATGGACAGATGGACCCGTACCACCTGGGTCTGAATCAGGCCTTATAACAAGTCATTCTAAAATTTACTCTTGCCCAACAACATTCCCTCGCTACACTTCCAATTTCATCTTTTAGTCTCATTCCTTACCAAAAGAGTGGTGTCATCACTCAATCCTTGCAATCCTTGCTCATCACCTACTCATTGTACACAGATGTCGTTCAATAGGAATTGAAACTTATTGCTTTAAGATAAGTTGCACGATTAAGAGTAGAATCAACAAGTAACTTCTTAACTGATTGTGTGGCCTACCAATTATATGCGCGGTCATCAACAAACCTAGTTTGATTTCCTTATATAACAAGCAAAAATTAAGTACAAGGGTTATATCATAAAAGTGTAGTACAAGGGATATATATCATTAGAGTGCTAAATTAAGAGAATCGTTCCCTAATTTACGCAAAATATATCTTTTCCCTCTATAAAATGTGAGGTTCTAAGTTTCAGATTTGATAGTCAAACAATATATCAGCTATAGTAATCTATGATGCATATCAACGTCCCACAATTATATTAGGAAACCTTATTTTATTTACAATGAAATGAAAAAAACTAGAATTGTACCATTGGATTTTTATGTCATTTACCTCCATAAGTGCTTAAGGAGGAGTAGTGGAGGTATTTCTGTTTGAATATTATATGACCAAATAATATTCTAAGAAAATAATTTTCTAGGATAATACCCGAAATGTACTGGATATGCATTTGCTACAAAAAAGGTGATTTATTACTGATATTTTCATCTGAGAAAAATGTTAATGAAAACATTATTTTGTTGATTATGTTTTACCTTTATTTAACTTTTACTTTGTGTTTCCTCGTTCCCCATTATTATCATATGGTAATCTTGATTATATGTTCCAAAACAGGATAACTGAAGCACTTCGATATCATTTAGATCCTTGTTCACTGCCAAACAAGAATACAATAAGAACTTCACTTAAGTTTGATCAACAGTTGGTTAACTTTTTAATTTCTGTTCTAATGAGTTTGCAGAACAAAAATTATGAAATTTGCGGTTAAATAGGTTTTTAAAAAGCAAATATTACCTGCTATCAATATAAGAATGTTCTAGTGCAGTTTAGTTCTCTATGTCCCTCTTGATTTTTATCATCAACGGCCAGTCAGGCGAGCTGAAAGCCATGATTAGTTAATCTGTTTCAAAACATTGTGTTATATCTACATTTTTTTTGTAAAGCTGAAACGTTGTCCCAGTCCCAAACTCCCTCAGTTTGTTTATTTACCTTCTATTTCACATGAGAGGTTTCTACTCTTGAATCAAACTACTATGTATGTTATAAACTTTACTTCCCTTTTTCGGAATCATAATTAGGACGGAACATATAGTCGTATCAAACTAAATGCATAAATGGAAGAGATGTTACCTCTTAAGGACAATAAAGATTTCCTCGAGTTGTCTAATCTTTCTAGCGTTCTTCACTACATGATCCTTATGGTATTGGATGTGGGATCTAACTAAAGGATATATTGATGCTTTCATTAGCATGTTATTACATTTAATTATCTTTACTACTACATGTATATCTTTTTCATACATAGTCCTCTTCATGTTCTCAAAAATCTTATTTGAAATTCATTTTTTTTATATTGTGTGTTAGGTTTGTCGTGAAGAAGCACATGTGGATTGATGTACTGAAAAAATGTGAAATGGCAAGAGGGTAATTTCTTGATCACCTGGAAAAGAAAATGAGCATATGAGAGATCCAAGTTACATGCCTCTGCAATGTTAGTCAGTGTATTGTGCAACAAAAGAAACATGGTAAGTTTCCATGTACGCATTGTCTTAATTAGGAAAAGGAGGTACACACTACGAAAACAATATATCTACCTATTGAAGAAGTCTAGATCTATCATCTCACATTAAGAAATATGGATATTTACTAATACATACTGTCTCCTGAAGTGTGGTGTCAACCAAATGCATGACAATCGTGACTCTGGAATTTTAGCAAGCCTAGAGCTCAAAAATTGTTTTCCAGACAAGAGCAAACAGTAGCGATATTTAGGATCGGCATAATAAACTTTGTAAGTCCATCAGGTATATCCATGGGAGCCTTCATTGGGAGGTTTCGTATATACTAGTTATATAAAGAATATTATATTGTACTCTTCTGAGGAAAATTATTTCAAAATTTGTGTTCTAGGCTTGCTTGGATCACGTTGAGTCACGGTCACCATGAATTTGTTTGACACACCTCTTGAATAGAGGTCTTTTTTAGTGGACATCCATATTTTTATTCACCTAACAATACAACAACTGCTTCTTCAACATGTACGTCTCTTGTTTTCCCAGTTCGTACCTTTCTTCCTAGTTAATACAATGCCCACCTGGAAATTTCATACATTACTTTGGTGGCATAGTAATGTGACAAATCTTTGAAGAGGCATGTATGTTTTATCCCTATGAGTACTAATTTTCTTGACAAAAGGATGAAGAAATTACCTTCTTTCCAATATCACATTTTCTTACAAATATTTAGTAGAAAGACATAGAATATCCAAAAAGGAATTGAGTTACCTTCTTAGGTTATGGGGTCAAGTTAGGTTTAGTTTAGTTGTACAATTATTTATATTCTTGTTCCTTCGGGTGCTTTTATTTTATTCCTCTCTGACATCTGTTTATTTCGATATCTACTAATATTGTTTTTACTTTTCTTTCTCCATCATCCTATGATGCCTACTAAGTACGTGTTGTTTTGTTACCCATGCTATACCATGCATCCGTTTCTTGATGCAGGTTCGAGCACTAGTTACCGGTGGTAATCATTCGAGCTCGTTGCAGCTAGTGATCGGATGTTATGGTTGGTATACGGTGTATGGGACATGCCGGTCTCCTTCTGTATTTTGTGCAGCTAGTCTTTTGCATTTTGAGACAAGCTTTGTCTTTCCACAATTTGGACTTCTACGATTTTGTTTAGACAACTTCATACTTGTAACTTCCAAGTTCTAGGATGGATGTATCGTATATTTCAGTTTGCTTCCGCCTATTGTTGTTTTGATGTTCATTTACTCCTTCCGTAATTTTCCATCGTTATAATTATTACTTGTTGTTTTGTGTTACAGGTTGTCTTATCTTCTGGTGGTTATTGTAGGTTTCATCATGATTTGATAGATGGGGTCTTGACATAATATAAAAAAAATCAATTTTCCCCAAAAGCAAGACTAGTACAGTTTGCAGATAACCCTTAATTATTATTAAAATAACAGAAGTTAAAATCTCAATAAATATTTTAATCATCTAATTTCTTTAAAGCTATAGCAAGGAAAAAATGCAGCTTCAATGCAAAAGCTGCATGGTTCAATGAAAAGTACTAGTTTTCTTTGATACTAACATATTTTCCTATGAGTAATGTAGAGGCTAATTTTTTTTTTATTCTTGAAAAATAATACCACAAAGCTCAACAACAAGCTAAGAATTCGCAAGGTCCAGATTGTGCAACAACAACAATAATCAAATTTAAAATAGATAAATTTCTTTGGGAACCAGATTTTATATGCTGCAAAGGTTTATCAAAGTTGAAGCTCATAAATTAAGGACACCATAGAACTAATACAAAATAGTGCACAATTAGTGTTTTCTACTACAAAGTTCAACGCACCTTGGATATAAATATTGCAAAGGATTTAAAATATAAAGCAAAAGACAGTACAACAGACTCTCCATATTAAATTATCCATGTCTGCTACTGCATATCAATCGCACCAAGTCCTCTGCATAGCATCAATTTATATTACTAAGTCAGCAAGATGACAAGTTCTTCCACTCTAAAAAGGATGTATTGGTTTAATCCACCATAAAATAAGATGTATCAGGTAAGTCCACTATAAATGAGGAAATAAGACATATTGGGTTCGTCCACCCTAAAATAGGATGTATGAATTCGTCCACCCTAAAATAGAATATGTTGGATTCATCCACATAAAGTAGGACATATTGGGTTTGTCTATCATAATATAGGAGATTTTGGGTTTTTCCATCTTGAAATAAGATATTATGGGTTTGTCAGCAATAATATATGACATATTGGGTTCATCCAGTCTTAATTAATGGAATACGTTAAGTTTGTCTACCCTAAAATAGAATGCATTGGGTGTATACACCCTAAAGTAGAATGCATTGATTTTATTAACCCTAAAAGAGAACACATTGTGTTCGTCCGCCCACAAATAGGACATATTGGTTTAGTCCGCACTCTAATTAGACATTTTAACCACCTATTTAATGAGAAGTGTCACTCTTTCGTAATTATTTCTTTATTTTAATATCTACATATCTGTTGCATGATATGTTAAAAATTTCTTGCAAAGTAAATTTGTTATTAATGAGATATCTCGCAAATTTTTTAAATTTCTTGAATATTGAGTTATGTAAATGTGCATCTTTTACAAAACATTTCTAATTGGTACGTAGGTTAGACTTTACCGGAACCATAATCTACACGCAAATGCAAGAGACATAATGCAACGTAGAACTTTTTCAAAGCAGTTAATTGGGACATTTTGTTTGAGAGTAAAACTCACTACCAATCGTCAATGATGTACTCTTGAATTTTACTATACATAGTCCTGCTGTTTGGGATATGTAGGAGTTTTCACATTAATCTCACTTTATTTCAATGCTTAAGGTAGGGAAAGAATTAGCCACAATGTCACCTTCTTTGCCAAGAAACTCTTTCATCGACTGTGGTCAAAGAGGGACAAGTCTTGAACCCCAATTTTTACCCTCCTTTCTTTAAACTACATTAGGTTGATCTTCTAAGCTATTAACAAAATATTACAATATTCATACAATCTTCATTAACATCATTATTATACAATCGTGGTCAAATTTTTTTAGAGTTACTAATAAAATACATTTTTAATCAAAAAATCTTCTATCAAATTTTATTTAATATTAATGATTTTAAAAAATAACAACTGATAACTTGTAGATACTACATCTTAACCATAGTAAATAGTAAGCACCTCAAACTAACAAAAAAACAACAACAAATCTGCGGAAAAGCTGCTCAAAACGCACAAAATCAGCAACTAAAAATTAAAAAAAACAGTAGATAAAATAAAGTAGAAACAACTACTTAAAACAAAAAAATTCAGCACCTAAAAGAAGAAAAATAGCGGCCAAAAACTGCAAAAATAACAACTTAAAACACCTAAAAACTGCAAGTAATATGCAGAAACAGCAACTAACAATAAAAAATAAGCATCTGAAACAAAAAAAAGAGCAACAAAATCTGCAGAAACAGCAGCTTAATACTCACAAAATTAGCAACTAAAAATTGAAATATAGTAGATAAATCATAGTAGAATAACTTAAAACACAAAAATTGCGCACCTAAAAGCAAAAAAATAGTAACCAAAAATTGTCAACACTACAGTTCAAGCCAGAAAACAACATCAGCTAAAAGTAAAAAAAAAACAGCTACCAAAATATCACAGAAATTGCAGCGTCAAACACTAAATACAAGAAACATAAAAGAGAAGAGTCAACAACTTAAAACTTCTAAAAAAACAGCTCAAAATGCAAAATATTGTCCAAATATTTGTTATTTCATTCATTCATTCATTTTCTCCTCTATTGAAATTTGGATATTCTCATAGTCATCATCAAAAATTGTACAAATTCTAGTTGTTGGTATGACTAATTCTTATACAGATCCACTTCATCAACCTCTCCCATTTCAAAAAAATATCTTAGTTTTAGATGTACAGTGACATTCAATTTTTTATCGGTCTGATCATCAACATAGTAAGCCATATTTGTTTGTGATGCTTCAATATATGGATCATGATCGTCGAGATCACCAGTGTGAATCAATTTTAAAAAATTAACACAGTTAAACTTTCAAGCATCTGTTTTGCATCCTCTTTTTCGAGTAGTTCCGACCCACAGATACTTGAAAAGAATAACTTTGAACCTGTCATAATAATTTAGCTCAATAATATCTTCTAACTTTCCATAATATGGTAGGTTTGCTTGTCTTGCACTCCTATCTACACTAGACGCAATACACGAAGTGTCAGAGATAGAAAAACTCCACTATTTTGAGTTTCTGATCCTTGTTCTCTATATAAAGTTTGACCTCTTGTACTTTTTTTTATGTATTGTCTGAATTCACTACAAAATTGTAATATACGTATATTAAATTTTTACCTGATTATTCTACACATTTCTTAAAAATCAAAATCACTTTAAATTTCATACTCTATGAATGGCTTCACTGTTGGGCAATAAAGTAACACATATCGATGAGCTTGAGTTTTCTCTAAAGTAGTCAATGGTTTTGTTGTGGAGCCTCCAACAAGTTTACCTTGTTGTGGAAACATAGATGACTTTCCAGAAGCTTCATTATTATTTGGTTCATTGTTTACACGTTTAGGTCGATTCAACCTTGACTCAATTTCATCAAAATAACGAGAGTAAAGAGTTAGAACTTCTTCACCCTTATGCCCCAGAGTTATTAAGCCTTCTGATTAAGATTTATTCCGTATGAGAGACTTAACAAGACCTAACAATCTACAATCAAAATAATGAAGCGTTAGAAAATATATAAATTCTGTTCCAGATCAATTCAATAATTTTGAAAACGAAATTTTTTACCTTTCAACAAAATACATCCAGCGATAATGTACATGTCCACTTTGTTTTACTTCATCAACTAGATGGACAGTCAGATGAATTGTTAAAGTAAAACATGAAGGGTGAAACAGTATCTCTAGATGACTCAAGGTTTCCACAATTCGAGTTTGTAGATTTTCTAGGTAAAAGATGGTTAAGCTTCATACAAAGTTTCCTAAAAAAGGAGGATAACTCTACCAGAGTTGCAATGACCTAATTAGGAAGAAAATTTCTAATTGCTATCGGTAACAACTGCTGGATGAGGATATGACAATCAAGACTCTTTCATCCAAAGATTCTTTTTTATCCAAATCAATGCAACGAGATACATTACTTGCATAACCATCTGACTCTAAGATATTCTTTAAAGTCTAAAGGAAGGCCAACTTCTTCTTATATGGAATTGTAAATGCACCAAGCCGACATTTACCATTCTCAACCGGCCATAGATCACGCCATATACCCATGTCTTGTAGATCTTTTCGAGCCTTTATATGATCCTTCAATTTTTCTTTATCATTTAACAAGGTATATATGATGTTGTCAAACACATTCTTTTCAATATACGTAACATCTAAATTGTGGCGCAAAAAATTAGCCTGCCAATATGGAAGATCAAAGAAGATGCGTTTTTTCTCCATTGTTGAGTTCCACCACCATCATCATTTCTTTTCTAGTTTCCTTTTCTTTTACAATTTAAATCTACTGGTCTTCCAAATATGAAATTGATATCTTTCACCTGTACAAAAATATCTAATCTTGATAACTTCTTTGGACGAGTCCTTTTTTCTACACTTCCATCAAAATGATGCCTCATCATTCTATATTTTTGATTCCTAGATAAAAATTGGTGATGACCAATAAAATACCACTTTTCACTCTGACTAAATCGACAAGGTTCTGCGTCAAAATTACAAGAGGGACATGCAAGACCTGTATGTGTATTCCAACAAGATAAGTTATCAAGTCCATGAAAGTCACTAGTTGTCCACTTAAGAGCCGCTCACATTCTAAACATTTCATTCTTTGATGAGTCAAAAGTGTCAAAACCATCACTCCACAACTCTTTCAACTCCTTAATAAGGGATTAGAGGTATACATCTAAGTTATTTTCTGGTGTGCATCGACCTGGAATAATCATTGAGAGGATGAAATTTTGTTGTTTCAGACATAACCATAAAGGAAGGTTGTATGGGACAAAAATAACAGGCCAAATGCTATGACTAGTATTCATTGTCCCAAAAGGATTGAACCATCACTAGCTAGGCCTAAGCGTACATTTCGAGGATCAGATGAAAATTCCGGAAATGTTGTACCAAACTTCTTCCAAGCCTCACCATCTCTAGGATGTTGTAAGGTTTTATCCTGATTAGCATCCTCTGCATGCCATTTCATATACTTTGCTATTTTAGAATACTCGAACAATCTTCGCAATCTTGGTTTTAAGGGAAAGTATCACATAATTTTTGCAGGCTTCTTCTTTTGCTTCTTTTTTTTCTTCTTACTTTTTATCGGTGTATGATCTCTATAACTCTTCTACTCTGGCTTTCATTTAGACATATGACTATGCTAAATGTTTCGGCGTTAACATTATCTTTCAAATATAACATGCAATCATTTGGACAAACATCTATTTTGATATAATCAAGACTCAACTTATTTATCATTTTCTTGGTCTCATAAACAGAATCATGGATCTTTGCAAATTTAAATGCATCCCTAAGTAGATCAAGCATCATAGTTATTCCCTTATCACTTAGTCCAGACAAAAAATTAATGTGATAAAGCTTTAACAAAAATTCCAACTTTGAGTTCTTGGAGCCTTCATACAATTCTTGACTTCCATCTGTAAGCAACTCAAATAAATTTTTCTAATTTAAAGCAGGTGTATCATGTAAAGTTTATTATTCTTCCACCGCCGGTGATGGACCTAAATTAACACCCTTGTCACGCCCCGAGCTACCCTCGTGACCCGGACATTTAACTTAGGACCACAATTGATCCCAAGCTAACCCTGCTGACATGATCATGAGCATACAAAAAATAACAAACTGATGGAGAAGCTAAATCATAATTAAATCTTAAAAGATGGGGGATACCCATATTCTATAACTGAGAAATTTGTAAACAATGAGTTTAATTAAAAAAAATATTAACTCAATTCTAAGCTGAATCTAACTATGTCTGAAATAAGTCTCAAAACTAGATTATAAATACTGAGATAATCCCCCAGCTAAATCTAGCAAAAACTGCAACTAAATGACTTTAGATTGAAATGAAACTCATGAATGTTGTCTTCAGAGAATGAGGACTCACCACTGAATCTGCTGAACAGGAGATCAAAAATTTATCTATGCGTGATCTCGATGCTGAGAACCTGAACCTACATCACTAGAAGATGTAGCGCACGTATGCGTCAGTACTTGAAAGGTATCTAGCATGTAGGATATAGTAAAGCTGAAATTAAACATAACTGAACAAGCGTAAAAGCAAGTATAATAATCTGACATGATAAACTAAATTCTTAGCTAACTGGATGCAATGACAAATTTATAACATGCTAAATCTAAATACTGAATATACTGCCATCACACCTAGTTCTACAATTGACTGAGGCATAACATGAGTGCAATCAATACATGCCTAGAATGACATTGAATTCTACCATTTCTATCTGCACTAGATCTACTAAGGTGACTTTTTGAGAGACTGTGACAGAGCAATTTCTGTGTACCCGTCTAGATAAAAAAGGGTCACCGATTGGAGTCGAGGCTAAGAAGGGTTCTGAGAGAGTTTCTGGACTAACACTGAAATGGACTGCTATACAGAGTTACAAAAGACAAAGTCATGTTTGTTGTCTTTCAACTGAGTGAACCATATGTAAGTCACATGCTTGAGTTTGTAGGATGTCAATCTCACTTATCACTACCAGTTACTGACATCTGACCAAATATTTTCTTGACCTAATCGATAAACTTCTATGGGTCCTTACCCACTTGTGACCCTATAAACTTAGGCGGATTCATCCTAACAAAATCAAAAACTCTGGTGTCCACTAATAAGTCATTTCTGTTAGTAGGCACTAGAATCTGCTCATTTTTCTGGTTGGTCATACTCTGAGCCAAAAGCTGAATTGACGTTCTGAAACTCTGCATTTGAAATTGCTTATCTAGTACTAGAGGAACTCGGTTAGCATTGCGTGCATTAGCATTCCATGCCTATGCTCTACGAGAAGGCATGATCTTAAGCGTATAACGTCAAGTTAGAATTGAATTTGATCATACCTTACGCATCATAAGAGTAATAACAAAGTGAAGTTTTTTCTAAAACACTTCATATCCTCCCTCTCATTAGATGTGGCGCACTTCACACCAATGAAAAGGACTCTACTTAGTGCGAATTTTTCAGACATCCTAGGACTCTTGAACCAAGTGCTTTGATACCAAGTTTTGTCATACCCCGAGCTACCCTGAGATGCGGTCACGGAGCCTAGGACCATAAGTGATCCCAAGGTAGCCCTTCTAGCATGATCATGAGCATACTAAAGATAATACACTGATGCGGAAGCTAAATCATAATTAAACCTTAAAATATGGGTAATACCCATAATCTATAACTGAGATATTTGAAATCAATGAGTTTAATACAAAGTAGATATTAACTCAATACTAACCTGAATCTAACTATGTCTAATATAAGCCTCTAAACAGACTAGAAATACTGGGACAGGCCGTCAGCTAAATCTAGCAAAAACTAAAACTAAATGACTAAAGACTGAAATGACACTCATGATTGTTGTCCTCGCAAAATGAGGACTCACCACTGAATCTGCTGAACTGGAGATCGAAAATTGATATATGCGTGATCTGGATGTTGAGAACCTGAACCTACGTAACGAGAAGATGTAGCGCACGTATGCGTCAGTACTTGAAAGGTATTGAGCATGTCGGACAGAGTAATGCTGAAATAAAACATAACTTAAAAGCGTAATAGCAAGTATAGTAATCTGACATGATAAACTAAATTATGAGCTAACTGGATACAATGACAAATTTATAACATGCTGAACTGAATACTGAATATATTAATAAATGTTCAATGCAGAGAGTATGACTAATCTGTAGGAGCTACTAATAATCGATAATAATACCACATGAGCTAAATGTTGAGTCTGATATATACGCCCCATCGACAGGAACCAATTTACTCTACCAAAGGTATAAAGGCATGCTGGTGTGATCACTAAGCTGATTGCCCACAGAGGGGACTTACAACCTACTTAACTGGTAGTTCTGAACTATTTGGATACGCTAAACCCTAGTCCAACTAGGTATTTTGTTTCTCCCCTGGATTCTGTAAATTTACCGATTAAGTCTGAGTTTACGTAAGTACTGGATTGCTCGAAACTGACAATGCAAATCGAGAATGCAACAAATAATTTGGTAATTATGCATTTATAACTGAGGCATGTATATCTGAAGTGTCTGAAATATCTGACCTAACATGTGTAATTCAAGAACTAAAAAAATACAAAGCTAGGGTTCTGAAATTCATGCAACAATGTGAATAATAACATGATAATATTACTTGGTAATTATATTTAATATATTCATGAAGTTTTAACAAAGTTCTAGAAACCCTATGTTTAATAATGTTATGTGAATCAAGAATCTTACTGAAAAATAGGAACCCAATTGTGAAATCTCACATACCTAGGATGAAATCAATGGAAAAATACTTAAGCTTTGTTGCTGGGACTGTGGGACACTTGTTTCTTTCTTGAACTAGGGTTCTTGAGCTTTTTCTCTTTTCTCGCTACTAGTTTTCTAACTTTTGATTTCACGAATTGACTTATATATGTTTTAATAATGTTTCTAGGCTTAAAGTGATGAAAATTTGATGATTTAGGGTCAAAACGACGTAACTTAGTGTTTAAACGGAGTGGGAAAGGTCAAAAAGACCCTTGGGAAAGTAGCTGTCAGGCAAAACGACGGCCAGGACTGAAGGACTATCGTCTGCCTAACGCCCCATCGTTGGGTCCGTCGTGAGGTCATCCATTTCCCCTTAGCTATCTGCAAATTTTCCACCTACGAACTGAACTACCGACTGTAAGTCCGTCCGTCGTACCAGACTCAACCAATTTTTCTGGACTGAATATATTGGGAGTTTCTGTCCCATCGACGGTTTTGCAGGACGAACCACGGTTCAGGCTACGGTCCGTCGATGCCACCGTTTGTAGCACCTGCAGATTCTTCTGAAAAAAACTAATTTTTTGGTCTTTTTTGGATACGGGTTGTTATATTATGTCCCCCTTGGTAACATTCATCCTCGAATGAGACTAAACTAGCTGAAATAGAGGGAAAAAGTTGCAAACCCAACTACTAAACAATGAGTTTCTGAGAAAATTGAGTTATGAGTACATGCAATTACGCTGAAAATGCAAGTACAAACTGAGGGAACATGATTCTAAAACTGAATTTACGCATAAATGACTGTAAGGATGAAGAAGAACTATTACCTCAAGCTGGAGTGGAATCGGAAAGAAAAAGGTAAGGATACTTCGCTTTTACGGTTGTTTTTGTTTCCAAAGTAGCTCCCTCTACGAAATGACTCCTCCACAAAACCTTGACTGAAGAGACTTATTTGTTCCGCAACATTCTAACCTGATGATCAAGAATCTCAACTGGTACATACCCATAAGAAAGACAATCTTTCACCGTCACACTCTCTAATGGCACTATAAAGGCTGGATCACCCACACTTCTTCAAGAGTTAGATGTGGAAGACCGGACGCACTGCTGCTAATTCTGCTGGCAAATCTAACTCATATGACACCTTGCCAATCCTTTTTAAGATCTTGTAAGGGCCTACATATCTAGGACTGCGCTTCCCTTTCTTTTCGAATCTCATCACCCCTTTCATAGGTGAGACTTTCAGAAAAATCCAATAGTCAACTTAGAACTCTACTTCCCTTCTCATTATATCTGCATATGATTTTTGATGACTTTGGATGAGTTAAGTATATCTCTAATAAGTTGCACTTTGTCCATAGCATAAAGGACTAAATCCGTCCCTATTAAAGCTGCTTCTCCTAATTCAAACCAACCAACACGAGATCTACATCTACACCTATATAAAGCCTCATAAGGGGCCAGTTGAATGCTGGAATGATAGTTATTATTCTAGGCAAACTCAATAAGAGGAAGGTAATAATCCCAACTACCTTTGAAATCGATCAGAAAAACGCTCAACATGTCCTCATAGGTCTGAATGATACACTCTGCCGGCCCATTTGTCTGTGGATGAAATTTTGTACTAAGGTTAACTTGACTACCCAGATCTTTCTGAAATCACTTCCAGAATTGAGAGGTAAACTGAGGACCTCTATCAAAGATGATAGACAAAGAAACCCCATCCAACCTAACAATTTACATTGATGTATAGCTTGGCATAGTCCTCCACCGAATCTAGAGTCTTGACCGCTAAAAATCAAGAAAAGTTAGTCATCCTATCAACTATCACCCATATGATCTCATGCTATCTGCGAGTACGAGGTAACCCTATGATGAAATCAATATTAGTACGATGTAACCCTATGATGAAATCAATATTGATTACATCCCACTTCCATGTAGTAATATCGATCTCTTGAGTCATACCTCCCTTGACTTGCTCTGGCAATTTGGGTACTTACTCAAAAAATCTGCTATATCTCTCTTCATGTCATTCCACCAATAGATTCTCGTAGATCGCGGTACATCTTAGTGGCACCTGAATGAATAGAATACCTAGATATATGAAATTTTACAAGAATATGATTCCTCAAATCGCCCACATCAGAAACACACAATCTACCCTGGTAGCGAAGTACACCACTCCCCCTTGGGAGATAACCTCCTCTCTCTAATTATGGACAGTACCCTTAAGTTCAAGTAAAATTGGGTCACTGTCTTGATTTTCCTTAACCTCCACTACCAAAGACGATTCTGCCCCACTCTGAACTATTACAGGTTGTCTGATATGCTCATATGGCGAAATACCAAGCGATCAAGCCTGTGAACATGCTTCACTAGCTCCTTCCTTTCTTCCGCAACATGGGCTACACTACCCATAGATAATCTACTAAAGGCATATACTACTACATTCGTCTTACCAGAATGGTAATGCACATTCATATCATAATCCTTAAGGAATTGAAGCCATCTCCTCTGACGAAGATTCATCTCGTTCTAGGTGAACACATAATGAAGGCTCTTATGGTCAGTGAGCATATCTACGTGAAACCCACACAAGAAGTGTGTCCAGATCTTGAGTGCAAACACCACTGCTGCAAGCTCGGATTCATAGGTTGAATAGTTCTTCTCATGCACCTTAAGCTTCCTAAAGGCATAAGCTATTATCTTACCTCGCTGCATCAACACACAACCTAGGCCAACTCTGGTTGCATCACAATAGATCACCTAACCATCTCAACCCTTTGGTAGAGTGAAGACAAGATCTGTAGTCAATCTTGTTTTCAATTCTGGGAAGCTTTTCTCACAATCATCTGACCATTGGAACTTGACCATCTTCTAAGTCAACCTAGTCAATGGTGAGGTTATGGATTAAACTCCTTCCACAAACCTTCTGTGATAACCTGCTAGACCTAAGAAACTTCTTCTATTTGTAGCAGAGGTAGGTCTGCGCCACTGTTTCACTGCTTCAATTTTTTTTGAATCCACTCAAATCCCTTCGCTAGATTCAATGTCACCAAGAAAAGCAATGGATTGCAACCAAAACTCACATTTACTAAACTTAGTAAATAACTGGAGATCCAATAGAGTTTACCGAAAAACACTCAAATTACTTGCATGTTCTTCCTCACTCCTAGAGTAAATGAGGATATCATTAATAAAGATGATAACGAACAAGTCCATGTACTATTTGAAAACTCTGTTCATCAAATCCATGAGAGCTGCAGGATCATTAGTTAGTCAAAACGACATATGTACAAATTCTTAATGATCATACCAAGTTCTGAAGGTTGTTTTTGGAATGTCATTATCTTTTACTCTAAGCTGATGATAAATCGATCTGAGGTCTATCTTTGAGGAATGGACAGAACCCTAAAGTTGGTCAAACAATTCATCAATCCTGGGGATTTGATACTTATTCATGAATGTGACCTTGTTCAATTGTTTATAGTCAATGCACATTCTGAGAGTACCATCTTTTTTCCTTGCAAACAACACTGCTGATACCCATGGTGAGATACTAGGTCTGATGAAGCCCTTATCTAGAATGTCTTTTAACCGCTCTTTCAATTTCTTAAGCTCTGCTGGAGCCACTTTGTAAGGAGGAATAGAAAGAGGTTGGGTATCTGGAGGGATATCAACTCCAAAATCGATTTCCCTTTCGTGTAGCACTATGAGAAGATCTTCTGAAAATACTTCTGGAAAATCACAAACTAATGGAACTAAATCAAGAGTTCGGTTTCAAGGATAGAATCCTTAACCCGAACTAGATGATAGAGATAACTTTTAGATATCATGTTTCTGGCCTTAAGGAATAAAATAAATCGGCCCATAGGCGTTAAGCTACTACACTTCCATTCTAAGATTGGTTCGTTTGCAAACTGAAAACGAACAATCCTAGTTATACAATCGACTAAGGCATAACATGAGTGCAAACAATCAATGCATAAATCGTCCCATAGGCACTAATGTACTACCCTTCCATTCTAATATTGGTTCGTGTGGAAACAAAAAACGATAAATCCTAGTTCTACAATCGACTGAGGCATAACATGAGTCAAACCAATCCATGCCTAGAATGACATCGAAGTCTACCATGTTTTACTCTACTAGATCTGCAAAGATGACTTTCTGAGAGACTCTGAGAGGGCAATTTCTGTATACCCATCTAGCTATTACTAGGTCACCTACTGGAGTAGAGACTGAGAAGGGTTCTGAGAGAGTTTCTGGACTAACACTGAATTGGACTGCTATACTGAGTTACAAAACACAAAGTCATGTCTGTTGTCTTTCGACTGAGTGAACCATATGTGAGTCACATCCTTGAGTTTGTAGGATGTCAATCTCACCTATCACTACCAGTTACTGACATCACACGAAATATTTTTTTGACCTCATCAATGAACTTTTGTGGTTCCTTACCAACTTGCGACCCTACAAACTTAGGCAGGTTCATCCTAACAAAATCAAAAACTCTGGCTGCCACTAATCGGTCATTTCTATTAGTAGGAACTAGAACCTGCTGATTTTTTTGGTCAGTCAAACTCTAAGCCAAAAGCTGAATTGACGTTCTGAAACTATGCATCTGAACTTGCTTATCTAGTACTAGAGGAACAACGTTGGCATTTCGTGCATTATCATTCCATGTCTAAGCTCTACGAGAAGGCATGATCTTAAGCGCATCACATCAAGTTATACTTGAATTTGATCATACCATACGCACGATAAGATAATAACAAAGTGAATTTTTTTCTAAAACACTTCATATCCTCCCTCTCATTAGATGTGGTGTACTTCACACCAATGAAAAGGACTCTACTTTGTGCGGATGTTTCAGAAGTCCTAGGACTCTTGAACCTAGTACTCTGATACCAAGTTTTGTCACACCCCGAGCTACACCGAGACACGAACACAGAACCTAGGACCATAAGTGGTCCCATGCTAACTCTTCTGGCATGATCATGAGCATACTAAAGGTCATAAACTGATGTGGAAGCTAATTCATAATTAAATCTTAAAAGATGGGGAATACCCATACTCTATAATTGAGATATTTGAAATCAATGAGTTTCATACAAAGTAGATATTAACTTAATACTAAGCTGGATGTAACTCTGTCTCATATAAACCTCTAAACTGTACTAGAAATACTGGGACATGCCCCCAACTAATTCTAGCAAAAACTGAAACTAAATGACTAACGACTGAAATGACACTCATTCTTGTTGTCCTCAGAGAATGAGGACTCACCACTAAATCTGCTGAACTGGAGATCGAAAATTGATATATGTGTGATCTGGATGCAGAGAACCTGAAGCTACATCACGAGAAGATGTAGTGCACGTATGTGTCGGTACTTGAAAGGTATTGAGCATGTAGCATAGAGTAAAGCTGAAATAAAACATAACTAAACAAGCGTAATATCAAGTATAATAATCTGATATGATAAACTAAATTCTGAGCTAACTGAATGCAATGACCAATTTATAACATGCTACAAGTGCATACTGAATATATAAATAAATGTTCAATGCAGAGAGTATGACTAATCTGTAAAAGGTACTAATAACCGATAATAATACCACATGAAAAAAATGTGGAGTCCGATGTATATGCCCCATCGACAGGACCCAATATACCCTGCCTAAGGTATAAAGGCATGCTGGCGTGATCACATAGTTGATTGCCCACAGAGGGAACTTACAACCTACTTGACTGGTATTTCTGGGACAATTTAGATACGCTAAACTCTAGTTGAACTCCGTATTATGCTACTCCCATGGATTCTGTAAATTTACCGATTAAGTCTAAGTTTCTGTAAATACTGGATAGCTAGAAATGGAACATGCAAACTGAAATTGCAACAAATAATCTTTTAATTTTGGATTTATAACTGAGTCATCAATATTTGAAATGTCTTAAATATCTGACCTAGCATGTGTAATTCAAGAACTAAAAAAATACAAAGCTAGGGTTCTGAAATTTATGCAATAATGTGAATAATAACATGATAATCTGATTTGGAATATATATTTAATAAATTCATGAAGTTGTAACAAAGTTGTCGAAACCCTAGTTTTAATCATGGTATGTAAATAAAGAATCTGACTTAAAACTAGGGACCCAATTGGTGAAAGGAACCCAATTGTGAAATCCCACATACATGTAATGAAATCCACGAAAAAATACTTAAGCTTTTTGGCTGGAACTGCTGGAAACTTGTTTCTTTCTTGAACTAGGGTTCTTGATCTTTTTCTCCTTTCTTGCTTCTAGTTTTCCAACTTTTGATTTAATGATTTTACTTAGATATGTATTAATTACGTTTCTAGGCTTAAAATGACTAAATTTGATGATTTAGGGTCAACACTACGTAACTTAGTCTGCCCGATGCCCCATCGTTGGGTCCGTCGTGATGGCCTGTTCGACAGGCCTTTGCTAAAATGGGCATAACATTTTACTCAGAGGTCTGGTTTTAGCAAGGTCGGTTGCTGTGGAAACACAATTCAATTATCTATCTTTGGGTATCTGATGGGACAGCTAGTACATATTGTGCTATGATTTATGATCATTGGAAGTTGACCCAACTATATTTCCCCTTAACTATCTGCAAATTTTCCACGGTGCTGGTCATTCATAGCTCTTGTTAGAGAGTTGTTGAAGCGAGTCTTGATTGAAGGTCACGGACTACGAAACGTCGCGTGACCTACGGACCGTAAGTCTGTCCTTCGTCCAAGACTTAACAAAGTTTTCTAGAATAAAATTTTTAGAGTTTTTGATCATTGACGGTTGTGCAAGATGGACCGTTGTTCAGGATATGGTCCGTCGATGATACTGTTGGTAACACCTGTAAATTTGTCTAAAAAACTAATTTTTTGGTCTGTTTTGGCTACGGGGTGTTACAACCCTCATGCCTTAAGCCCCCGAATGCTTCATTAACCAATAATTCTATTGGATTTTCAATGTGTGTTGAAGCCTGAGTGGTCTCTATGTTTCTCGAATTAGAAAAGATATTCATTTCTCCTGCATAACCCAAATGACATAATTCTGCGGGAGCGGCTTGTTGATCAAATGGTCAAAAACTATATTTCTACTTTGCCACTTTCCAAAACCACATCTAGGACAATTTAATTTCATCTCAAATAGCTCCATAGTTGAATGCAAAATCTATAAGTTGATTTAGGCAAATCAAATACTCTGATGTGTTTCTTGGCATTTGAATCCAAGACTTATATATTGAAAAAATAGAATAACATGCAAGAATATCACCTACGAGATTTCTTGAGTAAGAAAATGAGTCTCCATTAGCATCACTTGATGAGAATAAAAAATTATTCACCGAGAAAACCCAATCAAAGAATTCATAAAAAACTCACACTTGATGCCAAATCCTCCCCGATAATGATGAGACATTGTCTTATAAATGTACTATAAATGTATAAAATCATATTCAAAATAAACTTTTAATACGATAAAAGTTTCATTCAACAAATCATTAGAAAAATAAAAAGAATGAGGAACTTATAGCATATATAATAGTTGCAATACAATAATTATGAATCTCATAACTTTAACTACCTAATTGTAAAAAAAAACACATCCATATCTTATTGTGCGGTCGCTATGTACTCACAAAGTTAATCATAATTCTTTTTTTTACAGCAAATCAATACAACAACCACTTGAGTTGATTCAAAATTTAAAGTAGAATCAACACGAAAATGTTCCTCCAATATATTATCAACATATCATATTGTAGAGCCTTCAAAACATATTTTGAAACAAAAAGTACCTCTAGGTATAGTACTCTACAAACAATCAACACAAAAATGACTATATATAGTTAATATTCAATTTTACAATGTTATCATTCCATCTAATATAAAAACATACAAAATAACTGAGACAATCTTTCAATCATATACAAGAAAGTACATAAAAAATAATAAAACTCATTTTCAATAGATCATATCACTTTCATCTAGATAAATCTCGTTAGCTCAATTGATGGAATATCTAAACATATATATTTTTTCAATCAGCCATAATCAAAACATAATGAGATCAGATAAAAGTTACAACTCATAAAAAATCTAAGTTAGTATAAGTCAAAACAACTTAAGTTCTAAACAATCAATAGATTAATGTAATGCAAAAATCACATGAAAAAATAAAAACGAAAATCTAATTAGTAGATCGGAAACCCATTTGTGAAAGTAAGTGAAACAAACATATTCCACATATGAGAACCCTTCTCTACTGCCTCAGTCACATATTTTAAACTCATCTAAATAAAACTACAAATTCAAACGAGCACTAAATATAAATCTATCAAAATTAGAGATACCAATACCAAAATTTCAGATAACCATACTAATATATGAGATACCCATATCAAATTTGAGATATCCATATGAAAATTCGAGATTCTCATACCAAAGTTTAATCAAACTCCAAAAATAGCAATATTTTGTTGAAAAATAAAAATAAAATTGTGTACAAGAATGTGTGGAGAAGCTGCAAACAAGAACTCTTTGATTGTGAACTGCAAAGGAGAAATAATAACAGAAAGCATCAAAACTTGTGAACTGCAAAGTGAGATAGGCTTTGGAGATGTGAAAAGTATTTGCTAAGAAAAATTTAGGGAAAAAAATAAAAGCGGGAATGCTGCTATGCTATTTTTTTGGATCTGTGAAGGTTTTGAACCGCTGCTAAATATTTATATTCACGCCAGTTTAGAAAACCAATTATTTAATATAATTTGCGGGGGATGGAACTTACCTCCGTTTCTAAACTCCCGCTATTTAAGCGTTTTTTTGTAGTTCCATGAGGCCTCTTCACAATCCCTACTATCCATTTTTTCCTTATTTAACTACCTAAAATACCCTTTAAGTTTAATATTGTCTAGGGTTTCCCCCCAAAGTACCTAATAATTCACAAGCCGCAGTAGCCTCCCTCCCTCACTCCTTTCCTTCAATTTTCAACAAAACTCCAATGTTTGTTATAATATGGATACAGATTGTCACTCAATTTCGTGCTATTGCTATGTCACGTGAAGATTTTCAAGTATCCAATCCAAAAATCCTAAAGTTTGAGCTTTAATGGTTATCTTTGACCAATTTAAAAGCATGAAATTTTAATTCCTACTCAACAATTCATGAACCCTAATTTCACCTATAAATGTTTACTTTAAAGTTTGTTTTCTGAGATTTTTGAAGCACTCCTTTACCCTAAAACATTTGGCTGCCCCTCATCGTTTCTACACACAGAACTTTTTAATCGCATCTCCTTTCCAAATCTTACAAAAATTGCTGGGCTGTTCTTTTGATTGCTCGTGTTGTTTTGTTTGTGAGTAAAGTTGGATGTTAATAGATCTGAAACCTCGCCATGGTTCACTGCTTGATAAAAGGTTAGTGTCAACATTTTGTTCTTTCTGTCAATGTGTAGTCTTCTTAGGGTATTTGTGTTGTTTATTAAATATACCCATGTAATGGAAGCTGATTAATAATTCATTTAAAAATTATCACATCATAATTTCTTTGTTTAAAAGATTTTATACTTTATCAAAATCTAATAAGTAATGTATATAAAATCATGTATTTCTTTGGTTGGATGTAATAAGGAAGGATGATAACCATACCTGTATCTAACTTGAATTGTTTTAGGTTTTAGTTTAGATTACTCTCTCAACAAGGATTGTATATTAACTAGAAAGTTTCACTTCTTTAAATTTATAATAAAACATGATCTGTTGGAACCTTTTTATGAAATCAAGATATATGTTTGAACTAGCATGAATGGCTTTTTAATTTTGAAAAATATGATGCTTAATATCTTCACCTTAGGATAACTGGAACTCTTATTTCTAATCACATAAGTAAAGTAGACTATTAGTTGGAGTTAGTTTTAGCATTACTAAGTTAAATTTATTGGTGTCCTAATTTACCTTAAAATTATGTAGTTGGTGCTCCTTATGTTAAATAATTTAGGAATAATTAATATGTTGTACACTATTTGATGTGAATTAAAATGGGGTTTAACAACAAAATCATTTCAAAGACCTCAAGATCGTAACCAAAGATCGTTCTACATCAAACTAAATTTTTCAAAGTTAACCGCATTGAGGAAATTCTCATATGACTATGTTTAACATGAATGTTGACTGAAGTCACACTATGGCAATTCCTAGAGGCATAAACTCAAATCGGGGTCCTAAGAACTATAACCAACAATTCTACTAGACCAATATTGACCATTCAGAGTTGATGGAGTTGTCATAAATCTTATATGACAATCGATTCTTTGGATGTTGACTAAAGTCAATTCTCACATAGAAAGCACTTAAAATGGAAAAACTTGCTCAAAACTCTCTCGACTACCTCGATAAGCATCCCACCCGATCTCAGCACACAAAATCTTCAAGTAAGCGATGGCAATAGGAAAAGATTAAAAGCATTCAAGAAAATAGAATTACACTATAAGTCATTTTAACAGTTTTGCATCTACATGCTGGAAGAAAATTGAAAGAGATGCTTTAGTGAATAGAAATTTTACAACAAGTTTAAATAAAATCAAAAGATAAAGATTTATGGGTAAATACTATGAACAAAATACACTCAACAAGTATTAAAATATTCAACAAGAAACGAAGCCCGTGGAAGAGTAATATGAAATGACACTCAAGCTTGAGGGATTTAAAAGAGAAAAGTAATTAGGAGTGAAATCATCTTTTTCTGCATCATTGAATGAAAATAAGTATGTTTGAAAGTCATTTTATACTTCTTACATATCAAAGGGGAAAAGCACGAATTCGAGTATAACCCCTAAGTCCATTAGTAATGTTGGAAGCTTTAATGTGATGGGCTTTAGTTCTCTAGACGACCCCCTACTTGAGGTCATCAATAGTGATATCCTTTTATTTTTAATATAAAACAAGAGTAAGCCTTTAGGATCTTAATGGAAAAACCTACTTCCATATCTTTACTTCAACTTCCCAATTTGGCGAAGATGTTTGAAATTGAGTTTGATGTTAGTGGAGTGGGAATTTGTGCGGTCATGCTGAAAGAAAGAAACCCCTAAGTTACATTAATGAAGAGTTAAGTGTATATCAATTGCAATATTCTACCTATAATAAGGAACTTTCTACCCATTAAGAGTTTTAGCAAATCGACAACGTTATTTATTGTATAAGGAATTTGTTATAAGGACCAATCAGGAGGCTATGAAGCATATTTGAATTAAAAAAATATTTATTAAAAGCATGAGAGTGGATATAATTATGGATTAATTTCATTTATAGATAAATTATAATCAAGAAAAAGTGAATATTGTTGCAGCTTATTTATAAAAAAAGATATGCATGCATTAATGTATACCCTGACTTCTAGATTGATCAGTCTAGAGTGTTTGAAGAAGTTATTGTCCAATGATGATTATTTTGGATAAGTATGCTAGGAATTTAAAAAGTGAGCTTAGATATATGTGTATACTTTGTTGTATGGCACCGTTGGTTTCTATTGCATTTCACACACTCATAAGTCGGTCGAACGCATAATTGATTGTTATTTGCACCATTTGTTGTATGACAGGTTGTCTAGATTAATTTAGTATTTTTGTACCTTTCAAGATTATGGAGGTTCGGTTAGGTTATTGGTGCTTTTGGTCATGGCAAGCCGGATTGGACTTTTTGTTGTTGTGAGGTGTAGCAGTGGTTACCGATGTTGTATCATAAATTTATTGGCTTCTGTAGTTGACCCTTGTAGAGGTTAGGTTGTTGGTCTAGCACTTCCACATAAGTTCCTTTGTTTCGGTCTCTTACTTATTTTATTCTACTAACTTGTCTCTTTTTACTTGAATTATGTTATAACTCCTCTTTAGATACTTTCTTTACTTGTAATTTATGGTTGATTCATCTTTGGAGCTCAGTATGACTATGCCTACTGTCTTGCACTTCCACATAAGTTCCTTTGTCTCGATCTCTTGATTATTTTATGCTATTCCCTTGTCTCTTTTAACTTTAATTATGTTATAACTCTTCTTTCACTACTTTCCTTACTTCTAACTTACGGTTTATTCATCTTTGGAGCTTAGTCTGACTATGCCTACTGTGTACCACTTGTTTTAACTCATACTATGCTTCTACATCCCACCCATTATAGTATGGGTCCTCTCCATTGAGGTCGTCCTTGTGTAGAGCAGCTTTTTGATTTGTAGACTGGGGTGATATCTTAAAGTTCACAGTTTCCAATCTCCCTCTATTTTCCAAGGATTAGTCTTTATTTTACATTCAAAGACGGTTCTGTATATTTGCATTTTTCATGTACTCCTATTTTGATTAGAAGCTCGGCTAACAACTAAGGCCACATCTTAGGGATGTTTTGTATATTTTTATTATTGTCTATCTATTTCCTTTATTTCCTCGGTGTATCTCCTTCCTTTTTTTTTGCTTTTTATTACCTGCCTTCCTTATGTTTTTCTTCTTCATGATACACTATTGCTTTTGGTTCGGGTTTATGGGGTTGACTTATCTACATAAGGGTGTTAGCAGGTGTCAGCATGACCGTAAATATTGAGTCGTGACACATTTCAATTTGAAAAAAAAATAGTTGGGGTGGAATTTGGATGAAAAGTGGGATTTTCTCTAAGGAGGGCCTATTGTTTAAATTTTGCCATCAAGATGAATAGTTTCGTCTGTCATGCCAATCACTTTGGACTTATTTTTTTTCTCTTATAGTCATAATCGTCAATGGATTCCGATTCATTAAGGTCACTGGATGGACGTTGGGTATCAACAAAAGTCACCAAATAATATTTATAACATTAAAAAGAGGCTTTATTCTTTGAGAATTGTCTAGAGGTACAGATTTTAGTTTAATAATCCTTCTATAAAATCATCCACCACAATCGATTATTTTCCAGATGTACTGTTACTGATGGAAACAAAGCAAGGATGATCATATAGCATAGGTAGATATAAAAACAAAAGCATATAGATTTAATTAGAAAGATTAGTTCAAAGAAAAATTAGTTGATAATAGTGATTGTTGGGAAGTATAATTACATATATTTCAATGAAGGTTCTATGGAAGAAACTAATATTTAAGTTGATTTTGTAATTGGGGTGATTAATCATGTTTGCCACTCACTCCATTTTATTTTTACTTGGCCTCTATACCAAAAAATATGTTTCATTTTTCTTGTTCATTTAGTAAATCATGAAAATTTAATAATTTTTTTTTATCATACTACCCTTAATATTAAAAAATTAAATGTCAGCCAACTTTATAGTTCAAATTAAAAGTTAGTAAAACTAATCACACAACTCTAAATTTGACTATTTTTTTTAATATTCAGGGTAGTATGAGAGAAAAAATTTCTTCTGATTTGCTATATTGACAAGTGAAATGAAACATATATATTATGTACAAGGGGTAAGTAAAATAAATGGAGGATGTAGTAAACATGATGAATTACCTCAATCACAGAACCAACAGAAATATAATATTTTCTGAAGATCCTTCGTTGGAATATGCAGAATCATATTTCCCAACAATATCTTCTTAAATTCTTTTTCTTTGAACTAATAGGTATAATTAAATCTATATGCTTTTCTTATGTACGGAAGGTATATGTTCATCTGTTGCTTTGTTTCCATCAAAAAAATTACATGCGGAAAAAATCAATTGTTATCAATGAAAAGAAAAATGAAATATTACCTCCGAGTAATCACCGAAGAATGAAGCTTATTCTAGATATAATCCGTGGATTGCTGATGGTACCCTAAATCCATCTAGAGACCTAATAGAATCTGAAACCACTGAATTGTACTATCTAAAAGAAAGAAACACAATCCAAAGTTAAGGAAAAACATTTGAAACCATTCATCTCTGAGGTCTTCATCATATAAACAATAGGCCCTCCTTAGAGAAAAATCCAATTCTTACACAAAACCCATTTGTTACCATTGTTTTGAAAATTAAAACGACTTATAATTTGAAATGTCACGACCTAATTCTCAGATTATGATAACATCTACTACATCCCACAAGTAGATAATTCTAACACTTCGTCCTTAACCATAACTATTAGGCAACACGCGTAAGATAAAAAATAGAAGCAACAAGCTAAGAGAAAACAGAAAGAGAATTCAACATGAATATAATACACACAACAACTTCCAAGGTCTGTCATCAGTCAATAGTCGAGCATATAATTAAATGGTCATTGAAAGAAAAATAAATACTAGACTAGACAAAGAAGATGGAAACTGGGAATACTTAACGCTAGGAGCTCACCTAGTCTTTGAAGTCCAAAACCTGCTCCACACAAGATCCAAAGCAACAACAAGAAGTCGTACCCACAAGTGTTTCTCAACAGACATCGACCGGCTAATTCCCACAGATAAAGCAAGTATATTCAATAGATAATAAGGTAAGTAGAACTCAAGAAACTAAAAATGAGGTATAGTATGATAGAAAAGAAATTTGGAGAAGAATCAAGATATAATGGATAAGGAATCGAGTCAAGAATGTACTTCCAAATGCAAGCCAACAACTTACTCACAAAGAAACTATGAAACAAGACTAAACTACCTAGGGTCAGGATAGTTAATATCAACTAATCTACACCACAACCTAATAACTAGCAGATCGAAATCACAAGAATTCAAAGTGTAGTAAAACAATAATCTAATCAAAACTCATAAGCCTGAAAGGTACAAACAATAAACATAACCCAACCAAGATCCTTAATATCGAAAGGGGAAAATAATAAACACCTTTATGGGGGATAGTTTAAGCATATAAATGTAGAATATGTGATAGAACCATCAGAATTATTAACAAAAGTGTATACACCTACCCTCTATTGTAAGGGTGAGGTAGGACCCATGTAGCTCCATCTCTTGGTGCAATAGTTCTCACGGACAAATGGACCCATACAAGATGTGGGAAGTCCAGATACACCACGTGGGCCTGAAATAGGTCTTATAACAAGCCATTCTAAAATTGACTCCTGCCTAACAACATTCCCCTAAGTACATTTCCAATTTAATTCTTGAGTCTCATTCCTTACCAAAGAAGTGGTGTCATCAATGGATCCTTGCAATCCTTGCTCCTCACTTACTCATTCCACACATATGTTATTCAATAGTAATTGCAACTTATTGCTTTAATCTTGTTCTACGATTTAGAGTAGAATCAACAAGTAACTTCATGAATGATTGTGTGGCCTACCAATTATATGTGCGATCATCAACAAACCCTAGTATGATTTCCTTATATAAGAAACATGAATTTAGTACAAGGGATATATCATTAAAGTTCTAAATTAAGAGAATCCTTCCCTAATTTACTCAAATAATTTTCTTGCCCTTCATAAAAAGTGTGGTTCTATGTTCCAGATTTGATAGTCAAACAATATGTCAGCTATAGTGATCTATGTTGTACATCACTGTCCCACAAACATATTAGCAAAACTTATTTTATTTACAATGGCAGGAAAAAAACTAGTATTATATAATTAGATTTTTATGTCATTTACCTCCATAAAGTGATTCTTAAGGAGAAGTACTGGAGGTGTTTGTGTTTGGACAATATATAACAAAAGAATATTCTAGGAAAATAATTTGCTACAACAATACTTGGAATGTACGGGATATGTGTTTGCTTTAAAATAAGGTGATTAATTACTGAAATTTGCATGTGCGCAACATGATAATGAAAACATGTTTTTGTTGATTATGATTTAAATTATGTAACTTTTAACTTTGTGTTTCCTCGTTCCCCATTATTATCATATCTTAATCTTTATTTTATGTGACAAAACAGTATAAGTGAAGCACTTTGATATAATTTAGATCCTTGTTCATTGCCAAACAAGAATATAGTATGAGCTTCACTTAATCTTGATCAACAGTTGGTTAACATTTGAATTTCTATTCATATGAGTTTGCAGAACAAAAATTGTTAAATTTGCAGTGAAATAGATCTCTAAGAAGCAAATATTAGCATCAAAGGGCATTCTGGCAAGCTGAAAGCCATGATTAGTTGATCTATACTTGCTTCATAGCATTGTGTTATATCTACATGTTTTTTTAAACCTGAAACGTTATCCCAGTCCCAAACCCCCTCAATTTTTTACTTACCTTCGATTTCACACAATAGGTTTCTCCTCTTGAAGCAAACTGATAGGTAGATTATTAACTTTACATCCATTTTTGGGAATCATAACTTGGATGGAATATATAGTCGAATCAAACCTAAAGAATAAATTGAAGTGATATTTCCTCTTATGGACAATAAATATCTCTTCGAGTTATCTAATCTTTCTAGTGTTCTTCACTACATGATCCTTATGTTGTGGCTCCAACTAAAGGATACATTGATTCTTTCATTATCAAGTTATTACATTTAATTATCTTTATTACTACATGTTTCTCTTGTGCATAGATAGTCCGCTTTATGTTTTAAAAAATCTTCTTTGAAATTCATTTCTTTTATATTGTTTGTTCGGCTTTTGTGAAGAAGCACATGTGTATTGCTATAGTGAAAAATGTGAATGGAAAGAGGGTAATTTCTTCATCACCGGTAAAATAAAATGAGCATATGAGAGATCTTAGTTACATGCCTCTGCAAAGATTAGTCAGTGTATTGTGCAACGAAAAAAACGTGGTAAGTTTCCAGATAGGAATTGTCTTAATTAGGAAAAGGAGGTACAGATTAGGCAAACGAAATATCTACCTGTTGAAGAAGTCCTTTATCTATCATCGCTCATTAAAAAATATGGATATCCACTAATACATATTGTCTCCTCAAGTGTGGTGTCAATCAAATCCATGACAATCGTGACTCTGTGGAATTTTTGCTAGTCTAGAGCTCAAATTTCGAATCATTTTACGGAGAAGAGCAAACTGTAATAGTATTTAGGATCGACATAATAAACTTGCTAAGAATATTATACTACTTATGGGAGCCTTCATTGAGAGGATTCATATATACTAATTATTGTAAAGAATACTATATTGTACTGTTCTTAGGAAAATTATTTAAAATTTGCGTTCTAGGCTTGCTTGGTTTTCCTTGAATCACGGTCAACATGAATTTGGTTGACACAACTCTTGAAGAGACAATCTTTTTTAGTGGACATCCATATTTTTATTCGGTTAATGATACAACAAATGCTTCTTCAACATGTAGGTCTCTTGTTTTCCCCGGTTTGTACCTTTCTTCCTAGTTAATACAATGCCCACCTGGAAATTTCATACACTTCTGAAATGGCATATTGCTCTAACAAATCTTTGAAGAGGCATGTAAGTTGGATCCCTAAGAGTACTCATATTCTAGACAACAGGATAAATAAATTACATTCTTTCCAGTATCACATTTTGCTACAATGATATATTCAGTAGAAACACATAGAATATCCCAAAAGGAATTGAATTACATTCTTGGATAATGGGTTCGAGTTAGGATTAGTTTAGTTGTATAATTATTTATATTCTTGTTACTTCGGGTGATTTTATTTAATTCCTCTCTGACCTCTTTTTATTTATATATCTTTTATTATTGTTTTTACCTTTCTTGCTCCATCTTCCTATGATGACTACTAAGTACGTGTCGTTCTGATACTCATGCTACACCATGCATCCATTTCGTGATGTAAGTCCGAGCACTAGTTATCGGGGGTAATCATTTGATCTTCTTGCAGATATTGATTGGAAACTACGGTGGGCACATGGTGTATGGGACATACCTGTCCCGTTATGTATTTTGTGTAGCTAGTCTTTTGCATTTTGAGACAAGCTTTGTCTTTCAACATTTTGGACTTCTACGATCTTTTTTAGATAGCTTTGTACTTGTAACTTCAAGTTCTTAGGATGTATTTATAATATATATTTTTAGTTTGCTTCCGCCTATTGTTGTTTTGAGGTTCATTACTGCTTCTGCAATGTTCTACGGTTATAATTATTACTTGTTGTCTGGGTTATAGGATGCCTTAACTACTGGTGGTTATTATAGGCTTCATCATGATTTGTTTAACGGGGTCTTGACAAAATATAATAAAAAATAAATTTTCCCCAAATGCAAGAATAGTACAATTTGCATTGACCCTTAATTATTTATAAAACTAGTAAAATAACCGCGCTTCACATGGGAATTTAATCGGAGAATTTATTAAATAATATTTTAAATCTATCATTTATTAAAACTAAACACTATATTATCTCACATACAAGATTGCATAGTAATAACATTAATAATATAAAGGAAAATCATGTTTATTACATCTTATCATTTAACCTTAATAAAATAAGTACAAATTAATGAGTCTAAAAAAAAAACCAAGCTCTGTAACATATCGTGCCTTATCAGAAATCTAACTACTATTTGGAAAAGTCGAAACCCTTCGGAAAGGTTATAATTATTCATAAAAGTCACAACTTTTCATAAAAAGTGTAACTCTTCATTATAGTCGCAACTTTTCATAAAAGTCGCAATTTTTCCTTAAAGTCACAACTCTACATTAAAGTCGTAACTCTTCATAAACGTCACAACTTTTTGTAAAAGTCACAATACTTCATTGAAGTCACAACTCTTCATTGAAGTCGCAACTCTTCATAAAAGTCACAATTTTTCATGGAAGGGGAATGGTAGTTTTGGAAATAAATAAATATAAAAGAAAAGTATCGTTTTTGGTGGAGCCACATAGCTGGGTCTAGGGTTTTCTTTTATATATATACTAGGTAAATTACCCGTGCTTCTCACGGAATTGGACTATTTTATTAAACTTACATATAATTATTTGGTAATATCCATATTTTCAATGCATATACTATATTTTAAAGAATATTTTATCTTAAGGCAAAGCAATAAGTCTACGAAAATCTCCACATAACTATTTTGTCCGAAGTAATTAAGTTTTCTAAATTCCAAAAATCTATAAAGGACAACATTAGACATTAAAGAAGAAACCAAAATCCTCGCACAATACTTCTCCCAATTTAAGTGGAACATCACGTTCATACAAGAACATATTTAACTAAACTAAAATGGAAGACCTTCAACTCCTCTATTGTGAACCTCCATCAATCTATTTTGTTATAGTATGACGTATCATGTATATTTTAAAAATGACCCTAAAATAGTTAGTATCAAAAATATTTTGCTTGATTGTATCAGAACAGTCATTATTGTCGCTTAGGGCCACAACTTATTTGGAATTGATCCATAGTTATTTTTATGGTTATATTATGTTGTTACATTAATGCAATTATCAACAAAGGAGTAAGTGAAATCTTGATGAAACTGTTCATAGTTGGATATTCTAAACAAAAATTTGACACTTAACATATTTAAATTTCATAGCATAGTTTTGTGAGAACCTGAACTCATAAATATCCAATAATAATAATAATAAAGACAACCTTACTCTCGTAGCAATCAAGAAGAAAAAGACATGTTGCTTAACATATTTTTCAAAAAGACAGTATATTGGGTTGTATCCAAATCCAAAAGAAAGAGTTATTATTACTTCTTTATAAAACAAAAAAAGTGATAATGCACAAGTACCCACAACATATGCCCGAAATCTAAGAGACACACATATACTATTCTAAGGTTCTTTTACCCCAGTGAACTTATTTTATTAATAATTTTCTACCCCTTTTCGACCTACGTGGCACTAGATTGTGGAACCAACGCTGGTTGACTTTTTTTTTCAAGCTAGGTCCACGTAGGCCGAAAAGGGGTAGAAAATTACTTATAAAATAAGTTTAGGGGAGTAATAGAAACTTAGTATAGTATAAGTGTGTCTCTGAGATTTCAGGCATAGGTTGAGTGGTACTTGTGCTTTTTTTAAAAAAATGAAAAATTTATCAAAATAAAGAGCTATCACTATAGTAAAAATGATCTTTAACGACAATTAATATTATAATTCTCGCTAAATATTTATTTTCAGAGGCAATTGATACTCTTTGTAAATATCCCTAAAGTTTATAGCAACGTTGCATCTAATGACATTTAATTAATGTCTATAAAAGGTTTAGCACTCTTTGTTAATCTGCATATTTATTGTCAATAAAAAATTTTTATTTTTGTTAAAGTCTATTTTGGACATTGGTTAGTTTCAAAAAAAATTTGATCTTTTATTATACCCCAAAAGAAGAAGCGAATAAATATGATAAATTACTTAACTTGCGATAAAAGAAATGGACTAATTGTGTCTATACTTATATTCTAGAAAGAGTGTAATGACATACAGATTTTTTCTATCTAAAAAAAATAATCATCATAATATACTAACCGTGGCAAGAAAGAGAGCAATATGCTTGATTCTTTTAACAAACTTCAGCATTTTTTTCGTATTAGTTATAACATATTTGGTGTTATGTGCTATCAAATGTAACAGAATGCACAAGCAATTTGCCTGAAAAAATCTGTAGAATGGGACAAAAGAAAATATAATTTTTCAATCACCGTCACTAAAATTTTTAACGGAGTTAACTAAAAGTCATCAAAATAGCAAATAGAAATTGTTATACATACATGAATCAGTTTGGCTTACGGTAAATGATTAAGCATCATGAATTATGAGAAATGAAACATATTTATAAGAGGTTTATTTAATGTATTTCAATTTGCTTCCCCTATAGCAAAAAAAAAAAATCAACACAAATAATAGTGAAAAAATAAAATCTTTCTTTACTAGAGATCCAAATGTACTGAATTCAATCATTTCAAAAAATTTAGGAGTTATGGAATTAAAGGTGCAAGAGAAGTAACATGATATTGCAATCAAAATCAGTTTTCTTTTTTTATTATAAAGAAACCTGTATAAACGGATAAAAGAGAGGATCAATTTTCAAATATCTTCGGTGAAACTTTAAACAAAGTTGAAAAAAAAGTCACCAAAATAGAAAAAAGAATTGTCATAATTACATGCATAAGTTCGACTCACAGTAAAGATTAAGCTCCATGAAATAGGAGGATGAAAACTTTGAGGAATGAAACAAACTTTATAGGAAGTTTAATCAATGTAATTGAATTCGACTACCAACGGAAAAAAACCTACAAATAATAGTAGCACCAAATCCCTCTATTCATAGATAACAAAGGGTAGTGTGAATAAATATTTATTGTGCCTTATATAAAGTCTTAACTCTTTGAAAAAGTTCAACCTTATTGGAAAGGTCACAACATTTAATAAAAATAGCAAGTCTTTATAAAATTCACAACTTTTAAGAATAGTTATAACTTCTGATATAAAAGTTGCAACTCATTATAATAGTCACAATTTTTCATAAAAGTCACAACATATCATAAAAGCCACAACTTTTCATGAAAAGGAAAGACTAGTTTTTTTAATACATAAATTAATAGGAAATTCTTCTTCGAAAAGGTCACAACCTTTCATAAAAGTTGAAGGTCTTCATTAAAGTCACCACTTTTTATAAAAGTCGCAATTTTTCATAAAAGTCACAATTCTTCATAATAATCGGAACTATTCATAAGAGTCATAACTTTTCATAAAAGTCACACGTCTTCATTAAAGTCAAAACTCTTCATAAAAGTCACAACTTTTTATGAAAGGGAAGACTAGTTTGGGAAGTAAATAAATTTAAAATGGAATTCTTGTTTGTGGTGGTGCAATGTAGGCGGACCTAAGGTTTATATATATATATATATATATATATATGATTGCATTTAATTTGCAATTAATTTTTTTTATTGATATATGTTCTTTAAAAATAATGGAAAAACAGTTTTTAAAAAAATCATTTGCAATATGCCAACATGAGTATGATTATTTTTTAGCATCATATAACCCAAGAACCTCCAATTAATGAATTATTCAAGATATGATAAATCATTTGTTCTTTAATCAACATTAAAAGGTAAATAAAGAAGAAAAATAAGAATATGTATAAAAATGTATTTCATATTATAAAGAAACATTTAAGTTGCATAGATTATATTATTGTGATTTATGTCTTAGGAGAAAATTCAAAAACTTGTTAACATATTAAAAAAAAAGAAATTACGCTAGAACATCAAAACAATTATAACTTTTGAACTTGCATAATGAATTTCTTCAATTGATAAGTAAGAAACTATATATCTATGTTAAAATGGACAATATATAAGCTTATATATACTATTTTTAAATTATAAAATTTATTATAGAATATCAAAACATAGATTCTTTGAATTGAGTAAAATAATTATTTTCCGCACAATTATTATATGTAACATATGCATACATGTTCATTATAATTGGAGGCAATAACTTTAAAGAACTATAAAGCAGAGCTTAAAATATCTACTCAAAAACAACAATTCATATCCTTCACAAAAATTAATGAGTGTAAACAAAACATACAAGAATATGTAAAAATAGAATGAAATAGAAAGGAAAAAATCGAGTCCAATGAATGCACATTGTCCCATTAAGAAAACTGTTCTCCTCCAATACCAGAGGTTTAAAGAATTAAATCCTCTCAGAATGGAACAATTTTATTTACCAACTTATTGATACAAAAACAATGGTGTTAGTAAGTAACTCAATAGGAGCAAAGTACACAAATATTTATTTTGCAAAAGAAGAAGAAAAAGATCATATTTTTTGTTGTTTTAAAATGAGAGGAAATCCCACTATTTATAGACACAAAGGGTACTATGGATAACTATTTATGATGCCTTATCAGAAGGGATACAACTATTTGAAAAAGTTGCAAACCTTCGTAAAGTTCACAACCATTCATAGAAGTTACATATTTTCATAAAGTCCCTACTCTTCATTAAAGTCACAACTTTTCATTTAAGTCGCGACTCTTCATTAAAATCAAAACATTTGATAAAAGTCGCAACTCTTTATTAGAGTCACAACTTTTCATAAAAGTCACATCATTTCATGAAGAGAAAAGTTAATTTTGGAAATATTATAAACTTAAACAGAATCAAGACTGTAGTGGCGTAGATGAGCCTAAATTTCTATTTTATATGATATATATATATATATATATATATATATATATATATATATGTATATATATATATATGTATATATATATATATATATATATGTATATATATATATGTATATATATATATGTATATATATATATATGTATATATATATATATATGTATATATATATATGTATATATATATATGTATATATATATATATGTATATATATATATATATATATATATATATATATATATATATATATGTATATATATGAATATTTTCTTCATCAAATTTCTTTAAAGATATAGCAACAAAAAATGAAGATTCAATGCAAAAGCATCATGGTTCAATGCAAAGTACTATTTTTTTTTTATTCTAACATTTTTTCCTATGAGTAATGTAGAGGCTAAATTTTTTTATTGTTGAACAATAACACCACGAAGCTCGACGTCAAGCTAATATTTGCAAGGTCTATATTATGCAATAGCAACAAGAATCAAATTTAAAATACATAATTTTTCTTTGAGAACAAGATTTTATATGCCGCAAATGTTTATCGATGTTGAAGCTCTTAAATTATGAACACCATATGAACTAATACATAATAATACACATTCAATGTTTTCTACTACAAAATTCACCGCACCTTGGATATCAATATTGCAAAGAATTTATTTAAATCCTGTAAAGGCACTACAAAAGACTCTCCATTTTAAATTATCCGTGTTGGCTACTCCAAAGAAATCGCACTAAGTTTTCTCTATAACATCAATTTATATTACTAGGTCTGTAAGATAACAAGTTCTTCCACCCTAAAATGGGATATATTTGTTTAATCCACTATAAAATAAGATATATCGGGTAAGTCAACCATAAATGAGGACATCTCGGGTAACTAAATGCTCAAATAGGATATATTGGGTTTGTCCACCCTAAAATAGGATATATTGGATTCATCCACCCTCAAAAAGGATATGTTGTACTGATCCACCTAAAGTAGGACATATTAGGTTTTTCTATCATAATATAGGAGATATGGGTTCGTCCATCCAGAAATAGGATATAATGCATTTGTCAACCCTAATATATGACATATTGGGTTCATCCTATCTTAATTAATAGGATACATTAAGTCTTTCTACCCTAAAATAGAATGCATTGGGTGTATCAACCCTAAAGTAGAATGTAATGGGTTTATTAACCCTAAAAGAGACCATATTAGGTTCGTCCGCCAACAAAAAGGACATATTGCTTTAGTCACTCTAATAAGACATTTTAACCATCTGTCTTTAATGAGATATCTCACAATTTCTTAATTATTTATTTATTTTAAAATCTAAATATCAGTTGCATGATATGTTAAAAATTGCTTGAAAAGCACATTTGTCATTAATGAGACATCTCGCAATGCCTTATCATTTATTTATTTTTAAAATATATATATGAGAACTTCATGTTATTTTTTAAATTTCTTGAAATTGAGTTATTTAAATGTGTATCTTTTACGAAACATTTCTAATTTGTATGTTAGACTTTACAGGAAGCATAATCTACATGCAAAAGCAAGGGACATAATGCAACGTAGAACTTTCTCAAAGCAGTTAATTAGGACATTTTGTTTGAGAGTCGAACTCAGTCGCAATGGTCAATGATCTACTCTTGAATTCTAGTAAACTTACGTCCTGCTGTTTGGGATTTGTAGGAATTTTCACATTAATCTTTCACTTCATTTCAATGCTCATGGTCGAGATAAAATTAGTCACATTGTCAACTTTTTCTATCGTCTCTGCTAAAAGAGGGACAAGTCTTGAACCCCAATTTTTACCCTTCTTTCTTTCAATTACTTAAGGTTGAGCTTTTGAGCTGTTAACAAAATATTACGTTATTCATTAACATAATTATTGTACAATGGTTGTCAATTTTTTTAGAATTACTAATAAAATACATTTTTATTCAAAAAGTCACTTCTATCACTTTGTATTTAATTTTAATTGATTGTCGACAAATTATTTAAAATTTCACACCTAATAAATAAATATAAATCATTAGAAAAAAGTTTTATCATTTCTACTTGTACATACTAATTGTATATAACAATAGTTATTTAATTAGAATCTCAAGTGAATTGATCTAAAGAACAAAAATACCCAAGAAATACTTCAAAATATGGTTAACGAATAACAAATCAGATCTACAAATCAACCCTAAAAAGGAAGGGCCCAGATGGAGCAATCAACCCATCAGCCACCTTCACAATCCCTAGTATCCATTTTATCTTCATTTAAATACCTAAAATATCCTATTAGTTTAATATTGTTTAGGGTCCCCCCCCCCCTCCAAAGTCCATCATAATTCACAAGCTGCAGGAGCCTCCCTCTCTCACACCTTCCCTTCCATTTTCAACAAAACTCCAATGTTCGTTAGCTACTGACAAAAGTTGTCACTCAATTTTCGTGTTAGTGCTATGTCACGTGATGAATCTCAAGTAAATTCAATTCAAAAATCCTAACGTTCAAGCATTAATGGTTATCTTTGACCAATTTCAAAAAATGAAATTCAAATTCCTACTCAACAATTAATGAACCCTAATTTCACCTATAAATCCTCACTAGTGCTCGATCCTGCATCACGAGAGAGATGCATGGTGTAGTATTATATAAGAACAACACATACGTAGTAGATACCATAGGATGATGGAGCAAGAAAGGTAAAAACAATATTAGAAGATATAGAAATAAACAGAGGTCAAAGAAGAATAAAATAAAAGCACCCGAAAGAACAAGATTATAAATAATTGTACAATTAAACTAAACCTAACTTGGCCCCATAATCCAACAAGGTACACTCGATTCCTGTTTGGATATTCTATGTCTTTCTACTGAAGGTACACTCTTGTTTTTTCGGTTTGTACTTTTCTTCCTATTTAATACAATCCCACCTGAAAATTACATATATTTCTTTGGTGGCATAGTATTCTAACAAATCTTTTAGGAGGCATGTAAGTTGGATCCCTAAGAGTACTCATTTTCTAGACAACGAGATATAGAAATTACCTTATTTCAAATATCACATTTTGTTACAATAATACATTTAGTAGAAAGACATAGGATATCCAAAATAGAATCGAGCAAGTGTTACTTAATTGTACTGCTGCAAGCTCTCTTTATGCAAGTGAGTTACAACGACGAATTAGAGAAAAAAAGGAACCAACGTAACTAGAAGCTGAACAATTGTTAAACATGAAAAGTTAAAATATCCTACTAAGTTACCTACTGCAAATCAAACTCTAGAATCAGAACTACACCCATTAAATAGATACCTACTACCAACAAACTCCTATAAACGAGGATACAAGTTAACAAATCACGTACTTTAACGTTTCCTCCTTTAAACTGATGTTCTCAAACATTCAGTTTAATTCTCAGAAGTCCATTACACATAAGGACATACTCCAAGTAATTTCCTAAGCTTCACAAATGATGCATTCTTGAGGTTTTTTTTGAAAATTTCAGTGACCTGATCTTCACTTCTGTAATACGTAAGATCAATTACTGTATCATTAGTGAGATCTCTTAAATAATGAAATTTTACATCAATATGTTTGCTTCTTCCGTGAAATACATAATATATAGACACGCTTTATAGCAGATCTGTTTTCGCAATAAATTTGTGTTGCTTCTTGTTGATTAAAATGCAGCTCAGTAAGACTATTTCTTAGCCAAATGGTTGTTTAATTGATGACCATGAGACTGAACTCAACATAAACATATAACATGAAGTACTCTTTTGATCATCGAAATCTCCAGCATAATCACTATCAGAAAAGACAATCAGTTCGGTATATTCATCCTTCTTGTACAACAACCCAAAGTTGACAGTACCTTTTAAGTATTGAAGGATCCTTTTTGCAGATAAAAGATGAAATTCCTTTAGATTCTCCATAAATCTACTAATGAGACTAGCAGAATGTCTTATGTCCGACCATGTTGCTGTCAAATACATCAGACTTCCAACAATTTGTTTGAAAAAGTGTTGTTGATCCTCTTCCCTCCATGATCCTTTGTAAGCTTCAAGCCAACATCTGACAGTGAAGTGACAGGGTTGCAATTGCTCATTTGAAACCCGTTTAAAATTTATCGCACATATGTCTTTTGAGAAATAAACATCACTTCAACCAATTGCGCTATTTCTATGCCAAGAAAGTAATGCAACATTCAAAGATCAGACATATCAAACTCAACCATCATTAAACTTTTGAACTTTTAAAACATGAATCTATCATTTTCCATATAAATTAGATCATCTACATATGAGCATACCATCAATATTTTCTCTCTATCATCACACTTTGTATAAAGAGTATGTTCATATGGACATTTTTGAAAACCTTCATTTTGAAAATAAGCATTGATACGACTATACAAAGCTCTAGGTGCTTCTAATAGTCCGCATAGAGCCTTCTTCAATATGCAAACTTTGTAAATAAATACCTGTTCTTGCAAGTCTCCATGTAGAAAAGCCGACTTCACATCTAAGTGACCAATACGCCATGAATTTTGCGCAGCCAATGCCATCACCAATCTGATTGTATCAAGTTTCACAACAGGAGCAGAAACTTCTCCGTAATCCACCACAAATTCATATTTGTAGACTTTAGCCACAAGACGTGCCTTGTACTTGTCGATCTTTCCATTGTCCTTTATTTTAGTTTTATAGATCAATTTCACTCCAATCATTTTGTGTCCAACTGGTAGATCAGGAAGCTCCCATTAATCATTTTTCTGAATGGCTGCAATTTCGTCATCCATTGCCTGTCGCCATGTTTCATCTTTGAGAGCACTTTAAAAATTTGTTGGATCACAATATGAAAAGAGAGCAAAATGAGTAAGAGTATCTTTCGATTGATCAATTCCTTTAACCTCGTAATATGTCATCCATGCTTGCCATCTTCGAGCACGAGGGGCACATGAATCAGCTATAGTTTCTCTCTTCTCTATTCTCATTCATAACATGTGAAGTTTAAGAGCTTCCAAGATTGCTATCTTGTGCATTTTCAGGGACCACTACCATTGGAACTTGTTGTTGAGGCTGAGTTGCTTCTTCACTATTTTCTTCATCAAGGCATATTGGAATTTGATCATCCTGGCAATTTTTGTTCCACAACAAAAACTCTTTTTCATCAAAGACGATATCTCGGCTAACTATTTTCTTAGTGTTAGGATTATAAATTTTGTAAGCTTTTGATTGATCACTAACACCGAGAAAAATACATTTTTCTCCCTTTTCGTCTAGCTTTGTTTTTTTTTTTTTATCAGGAATATGGGCATATGCAATGCACCCAACTATTCTAATGTGATCAATGGCTGATCGTTGTCCGCTCCATATTTCCTCCGGGTCATGTATTTAACTGCAAATGTGGGGCATCTATTTAGGATATGAGTAACCCAATTGACTACTTCATGCCAAAAGATTCTTCAAATAACGCTGCTTGTCAAAATACTCCGCACCATGTTCATGTTAGTGCGGTTTTTCCTCACACATACCCAAATTTTCTAAGGCGGGTAGGCTGTTCTATGTTGCCTTTTGATTCCATGAAGCTCAAAAAAACTTGCACATTCATGTGAGTTATATTCTCCCCCACGATCTGAGCTTATGACTTTTATAGTGCTATCGATCTCTTTTTCAACAAGCACATTGAATCTTTTAAAAGTTTTGAAAGCTTCATATTTCACCTACAAAAAGTATACCCAGCTTTTTTGAGTAAAATCATCAATGAAGGTGATTTTATAGCTTTTACCTTCATTAGAAGATGGTGTTATTGGTCCGCAAATATAAGAATGGACAAGTTCCAGTGCTTTTTACCTTTGCATGAGCCCTTTATAGAAAAGAGTTGCGAGACTGTTTGCAAACAACACACTTCTCTCAAATTTTATATGGAGCTAAAATTTGAGGAAGATCCATCACCATATTCTTCTATTGCAAGGTTAAGAAGAATACCACAACAAAGCATCATCTCCTTGTTTTGTTAAGAAGCATGATTGTTCTATATTATTGAGATAGAGAGAAAATATTCTGTTTGCAGTAATTTAAACTGAGAAATTAAGCTTAAATTTTCATCTTCAATCCGACAAAATCCATTTTTAATGACAGTCTAATGTCCTTTTTCTTGCAACTGACAAAGACTCAAAAGATTTGATGTTAACTCTAGAACATAAAGAACATCAGAGATTATTTGAGGAATATTTCTTTTAGTATGTATGTTTAGTTGTCCTTTTCTCGTGACTTCAACTTTTGAATCGTTTTCGAACTTCAAAGAATCTCGATATGACTCATCTAATATGGAGAAAGGTGACTTGTTTCTGCACATATGATTGCTGCAACCTGTGTCTATGTACCATATATTCTTCTGATGTTTTTTCTTAGCTTTTTCTTTCTCTTGATAGGCCATTCACAGAGAGATCTCTTCTTCATTTTCTGCCAAATTAGACTGCCATCCACCATCTCTGTTCCGTTTAGTTCTGCATTTTGATTTATAAAAGTTATGCCTGTGACAACTGTAGTTTTCAACCTTTGACTTGTCGACTGACTTTGGCTTGTAATTACCTGTATTATTGTTGTTGTCAGAGTGCCTCCCACCACCACAATTGCTTCCTCTCCCTCTTCTTCTTCCGCGACCACCACCTTTGGAAGAGTTATAGTTGGATTAGACTTGAAGATCTTATGCCTCGATTCTTTGTGAATTAATTTTATGCTCATGAATCAATAGTGAACTCAGGAATTCATCAATTGAAAGTTCAGTAGTATCTATTGATTCCTAAATTTAACAAACAACTTACTTGAATTTTGATGTCATGGAGCGAAGAATCTTTTCAATGATGGTGACATCTTCCATCTTTTCACAATGAATCCGCATCTTATTTTCTATTGCCATAGTCCTTGAGAAGTAATCTGAAATTGATTCTCCCATCTTCATTTATAATGTCTCCAAATTAGCTCGAAGTGTTTAATGCCCTTTTTACCTTCGCAGTTCCCTGATACTTCTTCTTCAGGAAATCCCATATTCGTTTAGAAGTCTCTTTGCAAAGAATACTCTCCGATATTAAGCGAGTAATATCTTGGAAAAGATAATTCTTTGGCTTAAGATGTTTCAACCTTAAACAGTCCAACTTCACCTTTTGTATGTCCGACAAGGCGGTACCAGCCGTTGGCTCTTGCACACCAGTACTAACAACTGGCTAGAATTCCTCGGACTTGAGGAAATTCTCCATAGGCATGCTCCAATGGCCGTAATAACCATCGAACTATGAAATAACAGGCTGAACAAAACTTTCTGAGGTCCATAGTTTTTGTTACTGCAATAGTACTACAAAAAAAACTCTCAATATATAGTACCAACACTTTATAAAAATATCAGAAACTCTCTTCTTGACTCGGATACCAAATGTTACAAAAATATTCAGTACAATGATAGAGAATAACCAAAAAGGAATCAAGCAAGTGCTACTTTATTGTACTGCTTCAAGCTCTCTTTATTTCAGTGAGTTACAAAAACTAAATGCAGAAAAATAGGAACCAAAATAACTGGTAGCTAAAGAATCGCTAAACACTTAATATCCTACTTAGTTACTTACTGCATATCAAACTCAAGAATAAGAATTACACCTATGAAATAGGAACCTACTACCAAAAGCTCCTATAAACTAGTATAGAAGCTAACAATGTCACGTATTTTAATACATTTTTGACAACAACATTACTTTTATGGATCTACAAACCCTAGCACAAATCGCCTGAAACGTGGAGAAAAAGTAGAATTTTTTAAAAGAAGAAGAGGACTATATGTACATAAAAATTATAGGCTATATTTTTGAGGTTTACAAAGAACATATATATGGAGAAGGTGATGAAGAGAGTATGAATTAAAGAGTACTGTCTTTCAGCTTTTCTAACGGAGAGTCCACCCTATTATGCTAAAATATGAGAGAGAGAGAGAGAGAGATTACTAATGCACATCAACATATTAACACTGATAGCATGCAACGGTTTCTTCTAGATCTATATCATCACAAATTTTACAAATGTTTTTCCGCAAGTCGTATAGAAAACAAAAATTTAGAAGCTAAAAGACTTTTGATCCATATTAAGTGAAAATCATATTGTCCTCTATTTTTGGCAATGAACTAGGATTTAGATGCTATCAAAGTTTTCATTAATATTACCATATGAACCAAAATGAAGAATGAGGGGTAAAATATTGTTCCGACACGAGTCTACACCCTGGACGTGGTCGACATTCAATGATCTCCAATCGAATCCTCATCCTGGCTGATTACAAGCGGAAGACTTACTTAACCATACAAACCTTAAAAACTGAATAAAGATTTATGAACTAAAATACAAAACTTTAACTAAAATGAAAACTTTGAATAAAAATAAATTATTCAACTCTTCATAAAATAGGCAACTTTAGACTTTAAAACATTTAATCAGATAAAAGAATAGTACATACTTCTTAAGTAAACTAACTATCTAAGAAGCCTTTAAATGAAAATGATGGAAGTCAGGATAAGACCCACCACCTCCTAACTGCTGAAAGTAAATGGAATCCTCTAGACGCAATGAGGCTCACCATAGCTAACTCAAACTCCATGTGATATCAACAGAACTCATGTGGATTATCCAATATACATGTGTCTGCATCATAAGAAGATGCAAACCAATTGACTTATTACGTGGAATGTACGAGCATGTAAGAGAAATTCTAAAGAATAACATAAGCTTGATCCTTATATGAAAAGATGGAGACATATTTACCACTTCTCAAACTTGAAACTCAGTGAATACTCAAGAATAAGATACTCAACTCAGAGCTTAAATATTGAACTCAAAGATATGATACTCAAGTAAGCATACTCGACTTAGAATACATAGCTCATGATACTTAACTGAACTGATTTAAATATAAAGCAATTTAAATCAAGAGCAATATAAAGAAATGTTGTTTAAAATTATTATGTTAACTCAAGATAGTAATATCATAAAAATATATCATGTTCCTTCTAAAAGTCTACTTGTGCAATGCATGAATGAAGTCCATACCTCCACTCATACTAAGAAGAACCCCTTGAGGATTCATGTAATTAATACTGCGGGAGTTTCTCTAATCGACAATCACCACTATGAGCCTAAGTAGTGATACAACATCTCGTTCGGGTTGCAAAAACTGCCATATACTTTGTCGTCGCATAGAACATCTTCAATCTAGTGTATCCACTGGCTAAAGTCACGTGATCATCTGAAAAGTATGAGCCGTTAATACTCATGATAGCTAAATGGTTTACATGGAGACTTTAGTTAATATGAACTCTCATGCCCACATCAACGCTCAATACTACTCCCAAAATATACTTTAGCTCTTGCTTTTGATAAAACATCCTTACTTTGAGTTGAGATAATTTAGTGAATCCTTTAGCTTTAAAAATCTCCGTTTGGAACCAATATTCCCCTTTTCTTGTTCAAAAATCTTTTGGGAAATCTTACTTTCCCCTTAACTTAAATGTAAAAACATTTATAAACTCTAAGGGAACACTTAGTTCCCTTATAAGTCTTGAGAAATAAACTCAACTCTTATTCTTTGCTTAACTTGAAACTTAACTCTTAGGGAATACTTAGTTGCTTTATAGATTTTGAGAATTCAACTCAACTCTTTACTCTGTCTTGACTTGAAATTTAAGTCTTTAAAACAGCGTGAAAATATTTGTGAAAGAGTTAGGAAGACTTTATAAAATATACTTTGACTTGATCGTAACTTGTAGACTTAACTCTTAACTTTCCTTTAATTGAAGTATGGATTCAAGGTTCATGATCTAATATTTATTGATGATTTCCGAATTTTGAATTTGGAGGTTTAATGAAGAATTATTAGCATAAACTACTTAACTCAAGGACTCAAAGATGCTTCTTATCTCAAGATTGTTCGACTTACAGGGTTCATGCGAATGGGCATGGACTACTCAATTTGAAGGTCTGCCTAACTACACGGAACTAATGAGTACAACTCTTATCATTCTCTTACATACTTCCTACAATATTAGCTCAAATAACTAGTTGATCTTAAAAGATTCATAACTGAACTCGAAAGCATTCTAGGACTCCTCTTAACATTCTCTTGAATGTGAGTTATGAATTCAAGAGTTATGGTTCATGATATGGATGATCAAGGTTAGATTAAAGACACACCTCCTCACTCTCATGCTCACTTACTTGAGTCTTGAAACAAGTTACTACAAGTTCTAGAAGACTCCTCAAAAGATCTCGAATGGACACTCTCAAAAATTTCAGCAGAACTCTAAAAACTTAATCTTAAATTTACCTTGAATTTGAATTTTTATTTCAATGTTATGAATCATGTTATTAATGATTTTCACGTGTTTAGAAGTAGTTTAAAGTGTCTAGCATCAAAAGGACTGAATATACACTTTAAATGAAATCAAACAGAACAATCGGAGGCAAACTAGATAGAGCAGGTGACCCTGTGTCTATGGGTGGCATGTGGAGCCAACCCCTGGAGTATAGAGAAGTGTTTTGGGCTCTCTGGTGTGGCGCCAACCCAAAAACTCTGCCAAACGTTCCTGCTTGTTTTCTCACCCTAACTCGCATAAAATCGAACGGTTTTTTCCCCAATCACTTGGATTCGATTACTTTACTTAATGACACTCTAATTTACTATAAATGTATAAAGTCATATTCAAAATAAACTTGTTATAAGATAAATGTTTCATTCAACAAATAATTAAAATGATAAAAAGAATGAGGAACTTATAGCTTATGTAATAATTGCAATACAATAATTATGAATCTCATAAGTTTAATTACCTAATTGGAAACAAAAACACATCCATATCTTATTGTGCGGTGGCTATGTACTCCAAAAATTAATCATAATTCCTTTTTTTTACAGCAAAAAAATACAACAACCACTTGAGTTGATTCAAAATTTAAAGTAGAATCAACACGAAAATGTTCCTCCAATAAATTATCAACATATCATATGGTAGAGTCTTTAAACATATTTTGAAACAAAAAGTACCTCTGGGCATAGTACTCTTCAAACAATCAACACAAAAATGACTACGTATAATTAATATTCAATTTTACAATGTTATCATTCCATCTAATATCAAAATATACAAAAATAACTGAAACAAACATTCAATCCTATACATAAAAGTACATAAAAAATAATGAAAACTCATTTTTAATAGATCATATAACTTTCATCTAGATAAATCTAATAATCTCAATTGATTGAATATCTAAACATATATATTTTTTCAATCAGCCATAATCAAAACAAAAGGATATCAGATAAAAGTTACAAATCATAAAAAATCTAAGTTAGTATAAGTCCAACTTAAGTTCTAAAACAATCAATATATTAATGTAATGCAAAAATCACATGAAAAAATAAAAATGAAAATCTAATTAGTATATCGGAAACCCATTTGTGAATGTAAGTGAAACAAACATATTCCACATATGAGAACCCTTCTCTACTGCCTCATTCACATATTTTAAACTCATCTACAGAAAATGACAAATTCAAACAAGCACTAAATATAAATCTATCCAAATTAGACATACCAATACCAAAATTTGAGATACCCATACTAATATATGAGATACCCATATCAAATTTGAGTTACCCATATGAAAATTCAAGATTCTCATATCAAAATTGGATCAAACTCAAAAAATAGAAATTATTTTGTTGAAAGATAAAAATAAATTTGTGTACAAGATTGTGTGGAGAAGCTGCAAAAAAGAACTCTTTGACTGTGAACTGCAAAGGACAAATAATAACATAAAGCATCAAAACTTGTGAACTGCAAAGAGAGATAGGCTTTGGAGATGTGAAAAGTATTTGCTAAAGAAAAATTTAGGGAAAAAAATAAAAGTGGGAATGCTGCTAAGCTATTTTTTTGGGATCTTTGAAGGTTTTGAACCGCTGCTAAATATTTATATTTACGCTAGTTTAGAAAACCCCATTATTTAATATAATTTGCGGGGGATGGAACTTTACTCCGATTTTAAACTCCCGTTATTCAAGCGTTTTTTTGTAGTGCCATCAGGCCTCTTCACAATCCCTACTATCCATTTTTTCCTTATTAACTACCTCAAATACCCTTTCAGTTTAATATTGTCTAGGGTTTCCCTCCTCCCCCCAAGTACCTCATAATTCACAAGCCGCAATAGCCTCCCTCTCTCACTCTTTTGCTTCCATTTTAAACAAAACTCCAATGTTCGTTATAATATGGATAAAAGTTATCACTCAATTTTCGTGCTATTGCTATGTCAAGTGAATATTGTCAAGTATCCAATCCAAAAATCCTAAAGTTTGAGCTTTAATGGTTATCTTTGACCAATTTTAAAAGCCTGAAATTCAAATTCCTACGCAACAATTCATGAACCCTAATTTCACCTAATTTCACCTATAAATGTTTACTTTAAAGTTTGTTTTGTGAGATTTTTAAACCACTACTTTACCCTAAAACATTTGGCTGCCCCTCATCGTTTGTTCACACAGAACTTTTGAATCGCATCTCCTTTCCAAATCTTTAAAACATTGGCAGGGCTTTTCTTTTGATTGCTCGTGTTGTTTTGTTTGTGAGTAAAGTCGGATGTTAATAGATCTGAAACCTCGCCATGGTTAACTGCTTGATAAAAGGTCAGTGTCAAAATTTTGTTCTTTCTTTCAATGTGTAGTCTTCTTATAGTATTTGTGTTGTTTATTAAATATACCCATGTAATGGAAGCTGATTAATAACGCATTTAAAAATTATCGCGTCATAATTTCTTTCTTTATTAGAAGTTATACTTTATCAAAAGCTAATGAGTAATGTATGTAAAATCATGTATTTCTTTGGTTGGATGTAATAAGGAAGGATGTTAACCATACCTGTATCTAACTTGAATTGTTGTTGGTTTTAGTTTAGATTACTCTCTCAACAAGAATTGTATATTAATTAGAAAGTTTCACTTCTTTAAATTTATAATAAATCATGATTTGTTGGAACCTTTTTACGAAATCAAGATATATGTTTGAACTAGCATGAGTGGCTTTTTAATTAAAAAAATATGATGCTTAGTCTCTTCACCTTAGGATAACTTGAACTCTTTTTTTATAATCACATAAGTTAAGTAGACTATAAATTGGAGATAGTTTTAGCATTACTATGTTAAATATATGGGTGTCCTAATTTACCTTAAAATTATTTAGGTGGTGCTCCCTAAGTTAAATAATTTAGGAATAATCAATATGTTGTACACTATTTGATGTGAGTTAAAATGGAGTTTAACAACAAAATCATCCCAAAGACATCGAGATCATAACCAAAGAACGTTCTAGATCAAACTAAAATTTCCAAAGTTAAACACATTGAGGAAATTCTCATCTGACTATTTTTACCATGAATTTTGACTGATGTCACACTATGGAAATGCCTAAGGGCATAAACTCAAATCGAGGTCCTCAGAACTATAACCAACCATTCTACTAGACAAATATTGACCATTCAGAGTTGATGGAGCTGTCATAAATTTTATATGACAATCGATCCTTTGGATGTTGAATAAAGTTAATTCTCACTTCAAAAGCTTTTAAATTGGAAAAACTTGCTCAAAACTCTCTCGACTACCTCAATAAGCATCCCACCATATCTCAGCACACAAAATCTTCAAGTAAGCGATGGCAATAGGAAAAGATTAAAAGCATTCAAGAAAATAGAATTACACTATAAGTCATCTTAAGGGTTTTGCATCTACATGCTGGAACAAAATTGAAAGATATGCTTTAGTGAATAGAAAGTTTACAACAAGTTTAACTGACATCAAAAGATAAAAGATTTATGGATAAATACTATGAACAAAATACAGTCGACAAGTATTACAATATTCAACAAGAAACGAAGCCTGTGGAAGAGTAATATGAGGAGCTATGGCATGATAAGGTTTGAGATAATGTCAATGATAGAGAGGTGAGTCTTGTCAAAAATCTATCCCGGGCTTAAATAACAATATAATGCAACAAATAGATTTGCATCATCTTCCTATTTTATAAAATCTTATGAAATGACACTCAAGCTTGAGGGATTTAAAAGGGAAAAATAATTAGGAGTGAAATCTTCTTTTTCTTCATCATTGGATAACAATAAGTAAGTTTGAAAGTCATTTTCTACTTCTTACACATTAAAGGGGAAAAGCACGAATTCGAGTCTAACCCCTAAGTCCATTAGTGATGTTGGAAGCTTAAATGTGTTGTCATGTTCTATCAAAAAGTTTGTGAGGGGCTTTTGTTCTCTAGACAATCCCCAACTTGAGGTCATCAATAGTGATAACCTTTTATTCTGAATATAAAACAAGAGGAAGCTTTTAGGATCTTAATGGATAAACCTAGTTCCATATCTTTACTTCAACTTCCCAATTTTGCGAAGATGCTTGAAATTGAGTTTGATGTTAGTTGAGTGGGAATTTGTGCGGTCATGCTGTAAGAAAGAAACCCCCTAAGTTACTTTAATGAAGAATTAAGCGGAGATCAATTGCAATATTCTACCTATAATAAGGAACTTTCTACCCATTAAGAGTTTTAGCAAATCGACAACGTTATTTATTATAGAAGGAATTTTTTATAAGGACCAATCAGGAGGCTCTGAAGCATATTTGAATAAAAAAATATTAATTAAAAGCATGAGAGTGGATATAATTATGGAGTAATTTCATTTAGAGATAAATTGTAATCAAGAAAAAGTGAATATTGTTGCAGCTTATTTATATAAAAGATATGCATGCATGCATGTATACCCTAACTTCTAGATTGATGAGTCTAGAGAGTTTGAAGATGTTATTGTCCGATGATGATTATTTTGGATAAGTATGCTAGGACTTTAAAGTGAGCTTAAATATATGTGTATACTTGGTTGTATGGCACCGTTGGTTTCTATTGCATTTCACACACTCATAAGTCGGTCGACCGTATAATTGATTGTTATTTGCACCATTTGTCGTATGACTGGTTTTCTAGATTAATTTTGTATTTTTGTACCTTCCAAGATTATGGGGGTTCGATTAGGTTATTGTTTGATTATATAATTGTATTCGATTTGATAGTTATATCCAAAATTTGTGGGACTTGTCCCTGTATTAGTGCTTTTGGTCATGGCAAGACGGATTGGCCTTTTGGTTGTTATGATGTGTATCAGTGGTTACCGATGTTGTATCACAAATTTATTAGCTTCTGTAGTGGACCGTTGTAGAGGTTAGGTTGTTGGTCTAGCACTTCCACATAAGTTCCTTTGTTTTGGTCTCTTACTTATTTTATCCTACTCCCTTGTCTCTTTTTACTTGAATTATGTTATAACTCCTATTTAGGTACGTTCTTTACTTGTAATTTATGGTTGATTCGTCTTTGGAGCTCAGTCTGACTATGCCTACTGTCTAGCACTTCCACCTAAGTTCCTTTGTCTCGATCTCTTGCTTATTTTTTGCTATTCCCTTGTCTCTTTTAACTTTAATTATGTTATAACACTTCTTTCACTACTTTCATTACTTCTAACTTACGATTTATTCATCTTTGGAGCTCAGTCTGACTATGCCTACTGTTTAACACTTGTTTTAACTCATACTATGCTTCTACATCCCACCCATCATAGTATGGGTTCTCACTATTGAGGGCGTCGTTGTGTAGAGCAACTTTTGGATTTGTAGACTAGGGTGATCTCTTAAAGTTCATAGTTTCAAATCTCCTTCTATATTCCTAGGATTAGTCATTATTTTACGTTCAAAGACGGTTCTATATATTTGCATTTTTCATGTACTCCTATTTTTATTAGAAGCTCGACTAATAACTAATGCCACATCTTAGGGATGTTTTGTATATTTTTATTGTTGTCTATTTATTTCCTCGGTGTATCTCCTCCCTTTTTTTTCCTTTTTATTCCCTGCCTTCATGATACACTATTTCTTTTGGTTTGGGTTTATGGGGTTGACTTACCTACATAAGGGTGTTAGTAGGTGTCACCATGACCATAAATATTGGGTCGTGACACATTTTAATTTGAAAATAAAATAGTTGGGGTGGAATTTGTATGAAAAGTGGGATTTTCTCTAAGGAGGGCCGATTGTTTAAATTTTGCCATCAAAGATGAATGGTTTCGTCTGTCTGGCCAATCACTTTGGACTTATTTTTTTCTCTTATAGTCATACTCGTCATTGGATTTCGATTCATTTAGGTCATTGGATGGACGTTGGGTATCATCAAAAGTCAACAAATAATATTTATAACATTAAAAAGACGCTTCATTCTTTGAGAATTGTCTGAAGGTACATATTTTATTTTAAATATCCTTCTATAAAATCATTCACTGCAATCGATTATTTTCCACATGTAATGTTATTGATGGAAACAAAGCAAGGATGATTATATAGCATAGGTATATCTAAAAACAAAAGCATATAGATTTGATTAGAAAGATTAGTTCAAAGAAAAAATAGTTGAGAATAGTGATTGTTGGGAAGTATAATTACATATATTTTAATGAAGGTTCTATGGAAGAAACTAATATTTCAGTTGATTTTGTAATTGGGTGATTAATCATGTTTGCCACTCAATCCATTTTATTTTTACTTGGCCTCTATACCAAAAAATATGTTTCATTTTGCTTGTTCAATTGGTAAATCATGAAAATTTAATTACTTTTTGATCATAATACCCTTAGTATTAAAAATTTAAATGTCAGCCAACTTTATAGTTCAAATTAAAAGTCAGTCAAACTTATCACACAAATCTAAATTTGACTATTTGTTTTTAATATTCAGGGTAGTATGAGAAAAAAATTTGCTTCTGATTCGGTATATTGACAAGTTAAATGAAACATATATATTTGGTACAAGGGGTAAGTAAAATAAATGGAGGGAGTAGTAAACATGATGAATTACCTCAATCACAAAACAAACAGAAATATAATATTTTCTAAAGAGCCTTCCTTGGAATATGCAGAATCATACTTCCCAACAATATATTCTTAACTTCTTTTTCTTTGAACTAATAGGTCTAATGAAATCTATATGATTTTCTTATGTACAGAAGCTATATGTTCATCCCTTGCTTTGTTTCCATCCAAAAAAGTACATCTGGAAAAAATCAATTGTTATCATTGAAATGAAAAATGAAATATTACCTCCGAGGAATCACCAAAGAATAAAACTTATTCTAGATATAATCCGGGGACTGCTGATGGTACCCTAAACCCATCTATAGACCTAATAGAATAAGAAACCATTGAAGTGTACTAACAAAAAGAACGAAAAACAATCCAAAGTTAAGGAAAAACAGTTGAAACCATTCATCTCTAAGGTCTTCATCATATAAACAATAGGCCCTTCTTAGAGAAAAATCCACTTCTTACACAAAATCCATTTGTTACCATTGTTTGGAAAATTAAAAACGACTTATGATTTGAAATGTCACGACCTAATTCTCAGATTATGATAACATCTACTACATCCCACAAGTACATAATTCTAACACGCGTGAGATAAAAAATAGAAGCAAGAAAATAAGAGAAAGGAGAAAGAGAATTCAACATGAATATAATACATAGAACAACTTCCAAGGTCTGCCATCAGTCAATGGTAGAGCATATAATTAAATGGTCTTTGAAAGAAAAATAAATAAAAGACTAGACAAAGAAGATGGAAACTGGGAACACTTAACGCTAGGAGCTCACCTAGTCTTTGAAGTCCAAAACCTGCTTCACAGAAGATCCAAAGCAATAACCAGAACTCGTACCAACAAGTGTTTCTCAACAGACATCGATCGACTGAGCTCCAAAGAAAAAGCAAGTATATTCAATAGATAATAAGGTAAGTAGAACTCAAGAAACTAAATAGGAGGTATAGTATGATAGAAAAGAAATTACGAGAAGAATCAAGATATAAAGGATAAGGAATCGAGTCAAGAATGTACTTCCAAATGCAAGCCAACAACTTACTCACAATGATACTATGATACAAGATTAAACTACCTAGGGTCAAGATAGTTAATATCAACTAATCTACACCACAACATATTAACTAGAAGATCGATATCACAAGAATACAAAATATAGTAAAACAATAATCTAATCAAAACTCATAAGCCTGAAAGGTACAAAAACATAACCCAACAAAGATCCTTAAAACCGAAAGGGGCAAATAATAAACATCTCTATGGGTGATAGTTTAAGCATATACATGTAGAATGTGCGATAGAACCATCAGAATCGTCAACAAAAGTGTATACACCTACCCTCAATTGTAAGGGTGAGGTAGGACAGATGTACCTCCATCTCTTGGTGCAATAGTTCTCACGGAAAATGGACCCGTACAAGATGTGGGAAGTACAGATGCACCACGTGGGCCTGAATTAGGTCCTATAACAAGCCATTCTAAAATTGACTCCTGCCTAACAACATTCCGCTAAGTAGATTTCCAATTCAATTCTTGAGTCTCATTCCTTAAAAAAGGAGTCGTGTCATCAATGGATCGTTGAAATCCTTGATCATTACTTACTCATTCCACACATATGTTATTCAATAGGAATTGCAACTTATTGCTTTAATCTCGTTCTACGACTTAGAGTAGAATCAACAAGTAACTTCTTAAATGATTGTGTGGCCTACCAATTATATGTGCGGTCATCAACAAATCCTAGTATGATTTCCTTATATATGATGCATGAATTTAGTACATGGGATATTTCATTAAAGTTCTAAATTAAGAGAATCCTTTCCTAATTTACTCAAATAATTTTCTTGCCCTTCATAAAAAGTGAGGTTCTATGTTCCAGATTTGATAGTCAAACAATATATCAGCTATAGTGATCTATGATGTACATCACTGTCCCACAAACATATTAGCAAAACTTATTTTATTTACAATGGCAGGAAAAAAACTAGTATTATATAATTAGATTTTTATTTCATTTACCTCCGTAAAGTGCTTCTTAAGGAGGAGTATTGGAGGTGTTTTTATTTGGACAATATATAACAAAATAATAGTGTAGGAAAATAATTTGCTACGATAATAATTGGAATGTACGGGATATGTGTTTTTGTAACGACCTGTTTAGTCGTTCTGAGCAGCAGATTTTATTTCTGGAAAACTAGCTGAAACCACGGACCCCACGACGGACCGTCACAGGCACGACGGACCGTCGAGGGTGTCTCGTCTCAATATACTTAGAAATTCTAAAATTGGGTACTGAAAATCGACTCTCTGAACTTCGTAACGAAGTGGCAGGACGGACCGTCACAGGTGTGACGGACCGTCACAGGTGTGACGGACCGTCACAGTGTCCTTGGTGAAAAATAGAGTCTGATCGTCACGACGACCTGTGTGACGGACCGTCGCACGCACGACGACCCGTCACAGGTTGTGTAATCCCAGTCAGAGTCGGATTTCTTTACACGTTTTAAGGGACGTTTTTGACTATTCTTTCCTTAATTATAAAGTTTGAGGGTTAATATTAATAAATCTAATTACTTGGGGGTTAAAAGAGGTAACCTTGAGTTAATTAGTAGGGTATTATTGTCATCTTTACACTTAATTATACATTAATTAGGGTAAAGGAAAGAGGATTTGAATAAGAAAAAGAAAAAGAACAAGAAAAGGGAAGAGGAACGAATTGAGAGAGAGAGAGATAGATTGATCGATTGAGAGAGATAGTCGAACGAGGAAGAATAATATCAAAGCTTGGGAAATTGCTTGTTGATTCCAATTCTCCGGTGGAGGTAGGTTATGGTTTTCATGCTATCCGTAGTAAACTCTTAATAGCGAATGATATGTGTTAGTAACATTGTGAACCCTTCTATATGCTTAAATTGTATGCTTGCATGAATATGATTATGAAATTGTGAATAAATAAGCATGATGAAGCTATTGAATCCTAAACCTTGAAAAGAAACCCTAATCTACTTTGTTAATGATGATGCCTTTGTATAAAAGAAGGCCTGATGAACGAAAGTGGTGAGATTAGGGGATCGGGTGCCACGTTCCGGTACCAGGATAGAATGAGGATCGAAGTGTCACGTTCCGACACCAGGATAGTATATGGATCGGGTGCCACGTTCCGGTACCAGGATAGAAAGAGGATCGAAGTGTCACGTTCCGGTACCAGGATAGAATGAGGATCGGAGTGTCACGTTCCGACACCAGGATAGTATATGGATCGGGTGCCACGTTCCGGTACCAGGATAGAATGAGGATCGGAGTGTCACGTTCCGACACCAGGATAGTATATGGATCGGGTGCCACGTTCCGGTACCAGGATAGTATATGAGGATCGGAGTGCCACGTTCCGGCACCAGGATAGTATGAGGAGCGGAGTGTCACGTACCGACACGAGGGGAATAAAGATAATGAATCTTGAAATATGTTAATGAATTCAATCTAATGAACTTAATTCCCAAATGAGTATGATGAGGAGGCGTGAGTCCTCATTTATGTACTTGGTGTTGTGACCAAGGGTTATGGTAATTGTAAATGTTGCATGCTAAGGATATTAGTTGATTTTATGATATTACTTGATATATACTGTTTTCTATTTTGAGTTGGCCGATGATATCTACTCAGTACTTGTGGTTGTAATCTTGACCCTACTTTTATGTTTTCTTCTTTGTTATTTGTGGAATGCAGCAAACGTTCCGTCAACTTCAACTCAACAGTAAATCAAGCCAGTCTTCGTCACACCAGATCTTCAGGGTGAGCTAACGTTTCTAGCTTGGACTGGGTCTTCTTCTTCAAGTCTTGATGCCTTGAACTTCCGGCATGGACTAGCTTTCTATTTGTTTGTCTTCTTAGATACTCTTAGTTTAGAAATTTGAGATAGATGTTCTTGTGATGATGACTTCCAGATTTTGGGGATAATAATAATAGTTTTGAATGGTTTTTACTAATGAGTTTAAGTCTTCTGCATTACTTTCTGTTGTTATATATTGAAATGATAAGGGTTAAGTTGGTTGGTTCGCTCACATAGGAGGGTAGACGTGGGTGCCAGTCGCGGCCCCGTTTTGGGTCGTGACAAACTTGGTATCAAAGCATTAGGTTCGTTGGTCTCATCACACAAGAACAGGTCTAGTAGAGTCTTAAGGAACGGTAGGGGGACGCCTTTACTTTTCCTTGAGGGACTATAAGACATTAGGAAAATTCCACTCTTTCATTCTTTCTTTCGTGCTACTACTGGAGTCCAATTGGTATCTGGGCGATACGAATTGGTATCTGACCATCTTCACTCTATTTCGCAGATGGTTAGAACTAGAGCAACGACCGCACCAGCAGCAACAACGGCACAGCAAGAAACATCTTAGCAAGTCACTGGGGCTGTGGCTCGAGGAAAAGCAGCGGCAAGAGGCCGTGGTAGAGGTCATGGGAGGACGTCCTCTAGAGGAAGAGGACGAGCACCTAGCCCATCTGATGCTAGGGCAGTGACTCCTCCACCGACTGAGGAAGTGGTAAGAGAAGGGGAGGATGTGGAGAATGAGCAAGAGCAGAATGAGGAATTGCCACCCCAACCTACCCCAGAGATGATCAATCAGGTTCTCGCTTATCTTAGCGGGTTATCTGATCACGGTCAGGCACCTCCAGTGGTTTCTGCACCAACACCTCCTGTTTCAGAGGTACGACATGCGACTACTATGGCTCCCCGCATGGATGCCTCATTGGATATAGGCACATTTCCACGTCTGACTACTGGACCGATAATGACAAACGATCAGCACAAACTTTTCAGTAAGTTCTTGAAATTGAAACCTCCAGTCTTCAAGGGTGCAGAATCTGAAGATGCTTATGTTTTTCTGGTTGATTGTCATGAGCTACTACACAAGATGGGGATAGTAGAGCGGTTTGGTGTTGAGTTCGTAAGCTATCATTTTCAAGGGAACGCCAAGATGTGGTGGCGGTCACATATCGAGTGTCAACCAACAGAGACACCCCCTATGACTTGGGAATCATTCTCTAGCTTGTTTATGGAGAAGTATATCCCAAGGACTTTGAGAGATAGAAAAAGGGATGAGTTCTTGAGTCTTGAGCAAGGAAGGATGACGGTTAATGCATATGAGGCTAAATTTCGCGCATTATCTAGGTATGCCACCCAACTTTGTTTCAGTCCACAAGAACGGATTCGCCGTTTTGTGAAGGGGTTGAGGTCAGAATTGCGGATTACGGCCTTACAGGTAGCGGCAACGGCAAAATCCTTCCAAGAGGTGGTAGACTTTGTGATAGAGGTGGAAGGAGTGAAGCCAGACGACTTCACCACGACATCGACAGCGAAAAGGTTTCGAAAGGGAGGTGAGTTCAATGGTTCGTATACTAGAGGACAGAGTTCTGGAGGCTACTCAGTTCGACCAATTCATTCTTCACTACAGACTGTAGTTGGGGGTCCACCTCAGACCGGTCAACACTTCTCTGAGAGGCCGATGCGTGAACCCAGAGAATGTTATGTATGGATGTGGGGAGATTGGACACATTAAGAGGTATTGTCCAAACCAGAGTTACAGAACCCCACCAGCTAGAGGTAGGGGTGGTCATGGTAGAGGCCGTTATTCTGGAGGACGTGGTGGTCGAGGTAATGGTGGTCACCACAACGGCAGAGGTGATGGGCAAAATGGAGCCACTATTACGCAACATGGTAGGGGCAATGGACAGACGAATAATGGGGCCCATTGTTACGCTTTTCCTGGGAGATCTGAAGCGGAGGCATCAGATGCTGTCATCACAGGTAACCTTTTGATTTGTGATTGCATGGCTTCCGTATTGTTTGATCCTGGATCCACGTTTTCTTTTGTATCTTCCTCATTTGCTAAGGGTCTAAATTTACATTGTGAATTACTTGACACGCCTATTCGTGTCTCTACTCCGGTGGGTGAGTCTGTGATAGTTAAAAAGGTGTATAGGTCTTGTTTGGTGAATTTCGTGGGGAGCAACCCCTATGTAGATTTGGTTATTTTAGAAATGGGTGACTTTGATGTAATTCTGGGTATGACTTGGCTTTCTCCGAATTATGCAATTTTGGATTGTAATGCTAAAACGGTGACGTTAGCCAAGCCTGGGGCAGATCCGTTAGTGTGGGAGGGCGACTACACTTCCAATCCGGTTCGTATCGTGTCCTTTCTTTGTGCTCGGAAGATGATTAGTAAGGGTTGTTTAGCTTTCTTGGCACATCTCAAGGATGACACTACTCAAGTACCTTCGATTGAGTCGGTTTCGATAGTCCGTGAGTTCTTGGATGTGTTCCCTGCAGATCTTCCTGGCATGCCACTAGATAGGGATATTGACTTCTGCATTGATCTTGAACCAGGCACTCGCCCCATTTCTATACCCCCTTATAGAATGGCTCCCGCAGAGTTAAGAGAGTTAAAGGCACAACTTCAAGAGTTTTCGAGCAAATGCTTTATTAGACCAAGTGCATCTCCTTGGGGTGCTCCGGTTTTGTTTGTGAAGAAGAAGGATGGGAGTTTTCGGATGTGCATAGACTACCGGCAGTTGAACAAGGTAACGATTAAGAACAAGTATCCTCTTCCTTGCATTGATGACTTGTTCGATCAACTACAAGGTGCATGTGTCTTCTCGAAGATCGACTTGAGATCCGGTTATCATCAATTGAAGATATGGGCGACAGATGTGCCAAAGACTGCTTTTCGAACTAGATATGGGCATTATGAATTCGTAGTGATGTCTTTTGGTCTTACGAATGCCCCTGCTGCGATCATGAGCTTGATGAACGGGATTTTTAAGCCATATTTGGACCTCATCGTGATCGTATTTATTGATGATATATTGGTATACTCAAAGAGCAAGAAGGAACATGAGGAGCATTTGAGAATGGTGTTAGAGTTGTTGAGGAAGAAAAAGCTTTATGCGAAATTCTCCAAGTGTGAGTTTTGGCTAGATGCAGTGTCCTTCTTGGGGCACGTAGTTTCTAAGGATGGAGTGATGGTAGATCCATCTAAGATTGAGACAGTGAAGAATTGGGTGAGACCCACTAATGTGTCAGAAATAAGAAGTTTTGTGCGGTTAGCTAGTTACTACCGCCGATTCGTCAAGGGATTCTCTTCTATTGCTTCTCAATTGACGAACTTGACTAAGCAGAATGCTCCCTTTATATGGTCAGATGAATGTGAGGAAAGCTTTCAGAAGCTTAAGACTTTGTTGACTACCGCACCAATTCTTACCTTACCAGTAGAGGGTAAAAACTTCATTGTTTATTGTGATGCATCCTATTCTGGGTTGGGTGCAGTGCTAATGCATGAGAAGAACGTGATTTCTTATGCTTCAAGACAATTAAAAGTGCATGAACGTAACTACCCAACTCATGACTTGGAATTGGCCGCGGTAGTATTTGCATTGAAGCAGTGGAGGCACTATTTATATGGGGTTAAGTGTGAGGTCTATACAGATCATCGTAGCCTACAGTATGTCTTTACTCAGAAAGATTTGAACTTGAGACAAAGGAGATGGATGGAACTACTGAAGGACTACGATATCACTATCTTGTGTCATCCGGGGAAGGCGAATGTTGTGGCAGATGCTTTGAGTAGAAAGGCGGGAAGCATGGGAAGTCTAGCTCATTTGCAAGCTTCTAGACGCCCATTGGCTAGAGAAGTGCAGATTTTGGCTAATGACCTTATAAGGTTAGAAGTAAATGAGAAGGGAGGATTGTTAGCTTGTGTGGAGGCAAGATCCTCCTTCCTTGACAAGATTAAGGGAAAACAGTTTGATGATGAGAAACTAAGGCGAATCCAAGATAAAGTATTGCGAGGAGAGGCTAAGGAAGCACAAATCGATGAGGAAGGTGTTTTGAGAATCAAAGGAAGGGTATGTGTACCCCGCGTCGATGATTTGATCAACACTATTCTGACAGAGGCTCATAGTTCACGGTATTCTATACATCCGGGTGCGACCAAGATGTACCGTGACCTAAAGCAGCACTTTTGGTGGAGTAGAATGAAGCGTGATATTGTTGACTTTATTGCCAAGTGTCCAAACTATCAACAAGTAAAGTATGAACACCAAAGGCCCGGAGGAACACTTCAGAGAATGCCCATTCCGGAATGGAAGTGGGAAAGAATTGCTATGGACTTTGTGGGTGGTCTTCCAAAGACAATGGGTAAGTATGACTCCATTTGGGTAATTGTTGATAGGTTAACTAAATCTGCTCATTTCATTCCGGTAAAGGTAACTTACAATGCAGAGAAGTTAGCAAAAATCTACATCTCAGAAATCGTTCGACTACATGGAGTTCCACTCTCCATTATATCAGATAGAGGTACACAGTTCACCTCTAAGTTTTGGAAAACATTGCATGCGGAATTGGGTACTAGGTTGGACCTTAGTACTGCGTTCCATTCTCAGACCGATGGTCAGTCTGAAAGGACGATTCAAGTGTTGGAAGATATGCTTCGTGCATGTGTGATAGAGTTTGGTGGCCATTGGGATAGCTCCTTACCCTTAGCGGAGTTTTCATACAATAATAGCTATCACTCCAGCATTGACATGGCTCCGTTTGAAGCTTTGTATGGGAGGAGATGTAGATCTCCCATTGGTTGGTTTGATGCATTTGAGGTTAGACCTTGGGGTACCGATCTTTTGAGGGATTCATTAGAGAAAGTGAAGTCTATTCAAGAAAAGCTTCTAGCGGCGCAAAGTAGGAAAAAAGAATATGAAGATCGAAAGGTTAGAGACTTAGAGTTCATGGAGGGTGAACAAGTCTTGTTGAATGTTTCGCCAATGAAAGGGGTGATGCGGTTTGGAAAAAGGGGTAAGTTAAGTCCAAGGTATATTGGACCATTTGAGGTACTAAAGCGAGTAGGGGAGGTGGCTTATGAGTTAGCCTTGCCTCCAGGGCTGTCCGGAGTACATCCGGTATTTCATGTGTCGATGTAGAAGAGATACCATGGGGATGGAAATTACATCATCCGTTGGGATTCAGTTTTGCTTGATGAGAATCTGTCTTATGAGGAGGAACCGGTTGCTATTTTAGATAGAGAAGTTCGCAAGTTGAGGTCGAGAGAAATTGCATCCATCAAGGTTCAATGGAAGAATCGACCTGTTGAAGAGGCTACTTGGGAGAAGGAGGCAGATATGCATGAAAGATATCCACATCTGTTTAAGGATTCAGGTATTCCTTCTTGCACATGTTTTTCTTCTTGTGATCGTTCGGGGACGAACGATGGGTAAATTGGTATCTATTGTAACGACCTGTTTAGTCGTTCTGAGCAGCAGATTTTATTTCTGGAAAACTGGCTGAAACCACGGACCCCACGACGGACCGTCACAGGCACGACGGACCGTCGAGGGTGTCTCGTCTCAATATACTTAGAAATTCTGAAATTGGGTACTGAAAATCGACTCTCTGAACTTCGTAACGAAGTGGCAGGACGGACCGTCACAGGTGTGACGGACCGTCACAGTGTCCTTGGTGAAAAATAGAGTCTGATCGTCACGACGACCTGTGTGACGGACCATCGCACTGCGTAATCCCAGTCAGAGTCGGATTTCTATACACGTTTTAAGGGACGTTTTGGACTATTCTTTCCTTAATTATAAAGTTCGAGGGTTAATATTAATAAATCTAATTACTTGGGGGTTAAAAGAGGTAACCTTGAGTTAATTAGTAGGGTATTATTGTCATCTTTACACTTAATTATACATTAATTAGGGTAAAGGAAAGAGGATTTGAATAAGAAAAAGAAAAAGAACAAGAAAAGGGAAGAGGAACGAATTGAGAGAGAGAGATAGATTGATCGATTGAGAGAGATAGTCGAACGAGGAAGAAGAATATCAAAGCTTGGGAAATTTCTTGTTGATTCCAATTCTCCGGTGGAGGTAGCTTATGGTTTTCGTGCTATCCGTAGTAAACTCTTAATAGCGAATGATATGTGTTAGTAATATTGTGAACCCTTCTATATGCTTAAATTGTATGCTTGCATGAATATGATTATGAAATTGTGAATAAATAAGCATGATGAAGCTATTGAATCCTAAATCTCGAAAAGAAACCCTAATCTACTTTGTTAATGATGATGCCTTGGTATAAAAGAAGGCTTGATGAACGAAAGTGGTGAGATTAGGTGTAACGACCTGTTTAGTCGTTTGAGCAGCAGATTGTAATACGGGGAAAACTGGCTGAGACGACGTGTGTCCCGACGGACCGTCGTGGTCACGACGGCCCGTCGAGGAGGTGTCGTCCCATGACACTTAGAATCTTGAAATTATGTACTAAAAATCGACTCTCTGAACTTCGTAACGAAATGGCAGAACGGACCGTCACATCCACGACGGACGGTCATGAGTTCCCGTTGCAAAACACTTCAACTTTTGAGAATTTGGTACAAGAAACGAGTCTCTGACCGTCAGGACGGAGGGCAGGACGGACCGTCACAGGGGTGACGGGCCGTCACAGCCCACCTGGAATCAAGAGAGGTCGCGACGACCACCGTGACGGACCGTCGCACGCACGACGGCCCGTCACAGGTTGCGCAGTCCCAGGCAGTTTAGGATTTCTTTCCTCGTTTTAAGGGACGTTTTGGACTATTCTTTCCTTAATTATAATGTTTGAGGGTTAATATTAATAAGTCTAATTACTTGGGGGTTAAAATAGGTAACCTTAAGTTAATTAGTGGGTCATTATTACCATCTTTCATTCTTAATTATAGAATAATTAGGGTAAAAGAAAGAGGGTTTGAATAAAACAAAACACAAGAAAAGAGGAAGAGAGGGACGAATTGAGAGAGAGAATAAACGAGAAGAAGAAAACAAGTCTTGGGAATTTCTTGCTTGATTCCAATTCTTGATTGGAGGTAGGTTATGGTTATTTTACGATATTCGTAGTGAACTCTTAATAGTGAATGATATGTATTGGTAGTATTGTAAACCTGTCTATATGCTTAATTGTATGCTTGCATGAATATGATTATGTGATTTTGATAAACAAGCATGATGAAAACCATTGAATCCCAAATCTTGAAAGAAACTTTAATCTATGTTATTAATGATGATGCCTTGGTATAAAAGAAGGCTTGATGAATTAAAGTAATGGGATTGATGATGCCTTGGTATAGAGAAGGCTTGATGAGCGGATATAATGAGATTAGTGGATCGGTGTCACGTTCCGACACATAGTATTAGAGGATCGGAGTGTCACGTACCGACACATAGTATTAGTGGATCGGAGTGTCACGTACCGACACATAGTATTAGTGGATCGGAGTGTCACGTACCGACACATAGTATTAGTGGGACGGGTGTCACGAACCGACACGTAGAATTAGGGGATCGGAGTGTCACGTACCGACACATAGTATTAGTGGATCGGAGTGTCACGTACCGACACATAGTATTAGTGGGACGGGTTTCACGAACCGACACGTAGAATTAGGGGATCGGAGTGTCACGTACCGACACATATAGGGGATCGGAGTGTCACGTTCCGACACATATAGGGGATCGGAGTGTCACGTTCCGACACATATAGGGGATCGAAGTGTCACGTTCCGACACATGTAGGGGATCGGAGTGTCACGTACCGACACAAGAGGAAGAAAGATAATGAATCTTGAAAGATGATAATATACTCAACTTAATAAACTTAATTCCCAAATGAGTATGGTATTGAGGCTTGAGCCCTCATGGATGAACTTGATGGTACTTATTGATGATTATAGTACTTGTTGTTGTTACATGTTGAGTATCGTAGTTGATTTACATTATTATTGATATATACTGTTCCCTATTCTAAGTTAGCCGATGATATCTACTCAGTACGTGTGGTTGTACTGACCCCCTACTTTTATGTTTTTCTTCTTTGTCATTTGTGTAATGCAGCAAACGTTCCGTCAACTTCAACTCAACAGTAGATCTAGCCAGTCTTCACTTCATCGGAAATTCAGGGTGAGCTAATGCGTCTAGCTTGGACTGGGTCTTCTTCTTCAAGTCCTGATGCCTTGAACTTCCGGCATGGACTAGCTTTTATGTATTTTTAGCTTCTTAGATATTCCTAGTTTAGTAAATTGAGATAGATGTTCTTGTGATGATGACTTCCAGATTTTGGGGGATAATAATAATAGTTTGGTTTTAATTCATTGAATGAGTTTAAGTCTTCCGCATTATTTTCTGTTGATATATCTTGAAATATTAAGGTTAGATTGGTTGGTTCGCTCACATAGGAGGGTAAATGTGGGTGCCAGTCGCGGCCCGGTTTTGGGTCGTGACAAACATGGTATCAGAGCATTAGGTTCGTTGGTCTCATCACACAAGAACAGGTCTAGTAGAGTCTTAAGGAACGGTAGGGGGACGCCTTTACTTTCCCTTGAGAGGCTATAAGACTTTAGGAAAATTTCACTCTTTCATTCTTTCTTTCGTGCTACAACTTGAGTCCAATTGGTATCTAGGCGATCTGGTGGTATCGACCATCTTCACTCTATTTCGCAGATGGTTAGAACTAGAGCGACGATCGCACCAAAGAAGAACAAGCGCAAGACAGAAACGACCGAGCTATCCACCGGGCCGTGGGCTCGAGGAAGAACAGCGGCAAGAGGCCGTGGTAGAGGTCGTGGGAGGACGTCCTCTAGAGGAAGAGGACGAGCACCTAGTCCATCTGATGCTAGGGCAGTGACCCCTCCACCGACTGAGGAGGTAGTAAGAGAGGGTGAGGAAGGGGAAAATGAACAAGAGCAGAATGAGGAATTGCCACCCCAACCTACCCCAGAGATGATCAATCAGGTTCTCGCTTATCTTAGCGGGTTATCTGATCACGGTCCGGAACCTCCCGTGGTTTCTGCACCAACACCTCCGGTTTCAGAGGTACGACATGCGGACACTATGGCTCCCCGCATGGATGCCTCATTGGAGATAGGCACATTTCCACGTCTGACTACTGGACCAATAATGACAAACGACCAGCACGAACTTTTCAGTAAGTTCTTGAAATTGAAACCTCCAGTCTTCAAGGGTGCAGAATCTGAAGATGCTTATGATTTCCTGGTTGATTGTCACGAGCTACTACACAAGATGGGGATAGTAGAACGGTTTGGCATTGAGTTCGTAAGCTATCAGTTTCAAGGGAACGCCAAAATGTGGTGGCGATCACATGTCGAGTGTCAACCGACAGAGGACACACCCATGACTTGGGCATCCTTCTCTACTCTGTTTATGGAGAAGTATATCCCAAGGACTTTGAGAGATAGAAAAAGGGATGAGTTCTTGAGTCTCGAGCAAGGTAGGATGACGGTTAACGCATATGAGGCTAAGTTTCGTGCTTTATCAAGGTATGCCACTCAACTCTGTTTCAGTCCACAAGAACGGATCCGCCGTTTTGTAAAGGGGTTGAGGTCGAGTGCGGATTTCAGCCTTACGGTAGCGGCTACGGCAACATCCTTCCAAGAGGTGGTAGACTTTGTGATAGAGGTGGAAGGAGTGAAGCGGATGACTTCACCACTACATCGACATCAAAAGGTTTCGAAAGGGAGGTGAGTTCAATGGTTCGTATACTAGAGGACAGAGCTCGGAGGTTACTCAAGTCGACCAATTCGGTCTTCACTACAGGCGGTAGTTGGGGTCCACCTCGAGCAGTCAACACTACTCAGAGACCTATGCACGACTCCGAGAGTGTTATGGATGTGGGGAGATTGGACATGTTAGGAGGAATTGTCCAAAGCAGTTCTGGACCCCCAATAGCTAGAGGTAGAGGTGGCCTTGGTAGAGGCCGCTCGGAAGGGCGTGGTGGTCGAGGTAATGGTGGTCACCACAACGGCAGAGGTGATGGGCAAACTGGAGCCACTACTACGCAACATGGTAGGGGCAACGGACAGACGAATAATGGGGCCCATTGTTACGCTTTTCCTGGGAGATCTGAAGCGGAGGCATTAGATGCTGTCATCACAGGTAACCTTTTGATTTGTGATAGCATGGCTTCCGTATTGTTTGATCCTGGATCTACATTTTCTTATGTATCTTCATCATTTGCTAATGGTCTAAATCTACATTGTGAATTACTTGATATGCCTATTCGTGTTTCTACTCCGGTGGGTGAGTCTGTGGTAGTTGAAAAAGTGTATAGGTCTTGTTTGGTGAATTTTGTGGGGAGCAACACTTATGTAGATTTGGTCACTTTAGAAATGGGTGATTTTGATGTAATTCTGGGTATGACTTGGCTTTCTCCGAATTTTGCGATTTTGGATTACAATGCTAAAACTGTGACGTTAGCCAAGCCTGGGGCAGATCCGTTAGTGTGGGAGGGTGACTACACTTCCAATCCGGTGCGTATTATCTCCTTTCTTGGTGCTCAGAAGATGGTTAGCAAGGGTTGTTTAGCTTTCTTAGCACATCTTAGGGATGACACTATCCAAGTACCCTCAATTGAATCAGTTTCGGTAGTTCGAGAATTTTTGGATGTGTTCCCTGCAGATCTTCCTGGTATGCCACCAGATAGGGATATTGACTTCTGTATCGACCTTGAACCGGGCACACGCCCCATTTCTATACCCCCTTATAGAATGGCTCCCGCGGAGTTAAGAGAGTTAAAGGCACAACTTCAAGAGTTGTTGAGCAAGGGCTTTATTAGACCAAGTGCATCTCCTTGGGGTGCTCCGGTTTTGTTTGTGAAGAAGAAGGATGGGAGTTTTCGGATGTGCATAGACTACCGGCAGTTGAACAAGGTAACTATCAAGAACAAGTATCCTCTTCCTCGCATTGATGACTTGTTCGATCAGTTACAAGGTGCTTGTGTCTTCTCTAAGATTGACTTGAGATCCGGTTATCACCAATTGAAAATACGGGCAACAGATGTACCAAAGACTGCTTTCCGAACTAGGTATGGGCATTATGAATTTGTAGTGATGTCCTTTGGTCTTACGAATGCCCCCGCTGCTTTCATGAGCTTGATGAATGGGATATTTAAGCCGTATTTGGATCTCTTTGTGATTGTATTTATTGATGATATATTGGTATACTCAAAGAGCAAGAAGGAACATGAAGAGCATTTGAGAATGGTATTGGAAACGTTGAGGGAGAAAAAGCTTTATGCCAAGTTCTCTAAGTGTGAATTTTGGCTAGATGCAGTGTCCTTCTTGGGGCACGTGGTTTCTAAGGATGGAGTAATGGTGGATCCATCTAAGATCGAGACAGTGAAGAATTGGGTAAGACCCACTAATGTGTCAGAAATAAGAAGCTTTGTTGGGTTAGCTAGCTACTACCGCCGATTTGTCAAGGGATTCTCTTCTATCGCTTCCCAATTGACGAACTTGACTAAGCAGAATGTTCCATTTGTATGGTCAGATGAATGTGAGGAAAGCTTTCAGAAGCTTAAGACTTTGTTGACTACCGCACCAATTCTTACCTTGCCAATAGAGGGTAAAGACTTCATTGTTTACTGTGATGCATCCTATTCTAGGTTGGGTGCAGTGTTAATGCAAGAGAAAAATGTGATTGCTTATGCTTCGAGGCAATTAAAGGTGCATGAACGTAACTATCCGACCAATGATTTGGAGTTGGCCGAGGTAGTATTTGCACTAAAGCAATGGAGACACTATTTGTATGGGGTTAAGTGTGAAGTCTACACGGATCATCGTAGCCTTCAGTACGTCTTTACTCAGAAAGATTTGAACTTGAGACAAAGGAGATGGATGGAACTACTAAAGGACTACGATATCACTATCTTGTATCATCCGGGGAAGGCGAATGTTGTAGCGGATGCTTTGAGTAGAAAGGCGGGAAGCATGGGAAGTCTAGCTCATTTGCAAGCTTCTAGGCGCCCATTGGCTAGAGAAGTGCAGATTTTGGCTAACGATTTGATGAGGTTAGAAGTAAATGAGAAGGGAGGATTGTTGGCTAGTGTGGAGTCAAGATCTTCTTTCCTTGACAAGATTAAGGGGAAGCAGTTTGATGATGAGAAACTAAGACGAATTCAAGATAAAGTATTGCGGGGAGAGGCTAAGGAAGCACAAATCGATGAGGAAGGTGTTTTGAGAATCAAAGGAAGGGTATGTGTACCCCGCGTCGATGATTTGATCAACACTATTCTGACAGAGGCTCATAGTTCACGGTATTCTATACATCCTGGTGCAACCAAGATGTACCGTGACCTAAAGCAACACTTTTGGTGGAGTAGAATGAAGCGTGATATTGTTGACTTTATTGCCAAGTGTCCAAACTGTCAACAAGTGAAATATGAACACCAAAGGCCCGGAGGAACACTTCAGAGAATGCCCATTCCTGAATGGAAGTGGGAGAGAATTGCAATGGATTTTGTGGTTGGTCTTCCAAAGACAATGGGTAAGTATGACTCCATTTGGGTGATTGTTGATAGGTTAACTAAATCTGCTCATTTCATTCCGGTCAAGGTGACTTACAATGCAGAGAAGTTAGCCAAGATCTATATTTCAGAGATTGTTCGATTGCATGGGGTTCCACTATCCATCATATCAGATAGAGGTACGCAGTTTACCTCTAAGTTTTGGAAAACATTGCATGTGGAATTGGGAACTAGGTTGGACCTTAGTACTGCTTTCCATCCTCAGACCGATGGTCAGTCGGAAAGAACGATTCAAGTGTTGGAGGATATGCTTCGCGCATGCGTGATAGAGTTCGGCGGCCATTGGGATAGCTTCTTACCTTTGGCAGAGTTTTCCTACAACAATAGCTATCACTCAAGCATTGATATGGCCCCATTTGAAGCATTGTATGGGAGGAGATGTAGATCTCCCATTGGGTGGTTTGATGCATTTGAGGTTAGGCCTTGGGTACTTGATGCATTGAGGGATTCGAGGGAGAAAGTGAAATCTATTCAAGAAAAGCTTCTGGCGGCGCAAAGTAGACAAAAAGAGTATGCAGATCGAAAGGTTAGAGACCTAGAGTTCATGGAAGGTGAACGAGTCTTGTTGAAAGTTTCACCAATGAAGGGAGTGATGCGGTTTAGTAAAAGAGGTAAGCTAAGCCCGAGGTACATTGGGCCATTTGAGGTACTAAAGCGAATAGGGGAGGTGTCTTATGAATTAGGCTTGCCCCCAGGGCTGTCCGGAGTACATCCGGTATTCCATGTGTCCATGTTGAAAAGATACCATGGAGATGGAAACTACATCATCCGTTGGGATTCAGTTTTATTGGATGAGAACTTGACTTATGAAGAGGAACCGGTTGCTATATTAGATAGAGAAGTTCGCAAGTTGAGGTCGAGAGAGATTGCATCCATCAAAGTTCAATGGAAGAATCGACCGGTTGAAGAAGCTACTTGGGAGAAGGAGGCAGATATGCAAGAAAAATACCCACATCTGTTTACAGATTCAGGTACTCCTTTTCGCCATTGTCTTTCTTCCTTTGATCGTTCGAGGACGAACGATGGGTAAATTGGTATCTATTGTAACGACCTGTTTAGTCGTTTGAGCAGCAGATTGTAATACGGGGAAAACTGGCTGAGACGACGTGTGTCCCGACGGACCGTCGTGGTCACGACGGCCCGTCGAGGAGGTGTCGTCCCATGACACTTAGAATCTTGAAATTATGTACTGAAAATCGAATCTCTGAACTTCGTAACGAAATGGCAAAACGGACCGTCACATCCACGACGGACGGTCGTGAGTTCCCGTTGCAAAACACTTCAACTTTTGAGAATTTGGTACAAGAAACGAGTCTCTGACCGTCAGGACGGAGGGCAGGACGGACCGTCACAGGGGTGACGGGCCGTCACAGCCCACCTGGAATCAAGGGAGGTCGCGACGACCACCGTGACGGACCGTCGCACCCACGACGGCCCGTCACAGGTTGCGCAGTCCCAGGCAGTTTAGGATTTCTTTCCTCGTTTTAAGGGACGTTTTGGACTATTCTTTCCTTAATTATAAAGTTTGAGGGTTAATATTAATAAGTCTAATTACTTGGGGGTTAAAATAGGTAACCTTAAGTTAATTAGTGGGTCATTATTACCATCTTTCATTCTTAATTATAGAATAATTAGGGTAAATGAAAGAGGGTTTGAATAAAACAAAACACAAGAAAAGAGGAAGAGAGGGACGAATTGAGAGAGAGAATAAACGAGAAGAAGAAAACAAGTCTTGGGAATTTCTTGCTTGATTCCAATTCTTCGGTGGAGGTAGGTTATGGTTATTTTACGATATTCGTAGTGAACTCTTAATAGTGAATGATATGTATTGGTAGTATTGTAAACCTGTCTATATGCTTAATTGTATGCTTGCATGAATATGATTATGTGATTTTGATAAACAAGCATGATGAAAACCATTGAATCCCAAATCTTGAAAGAAACTTTAATCTATGTTATTAATGATGATGCCTTGGTATAAAAGAAGGCTTGATGAATTAAAGTAATGGGATTGATGATGCCTTGGTATAGAGAAGGCTTGATGAACGGATATAATGAGATTAGTGGATCGGAGTGTCACGTTCCGACACATAGTATTAGAGGATCGGAGTGTCACGTACCGACACATAGTATTAGTGGATCGGAGTGTCACGTACCGACACATAGTATTAGTGGATCGGAGTGTCACGTACCGACACATAGTATTAGTGGGACGGGTGTCACGAACCGACACGTAGAATTAGGGGATCGGAGTGTCACGTACCGACACATAGTATTAGTGGATCGGAGTGTCACGTACCGACACATAGTATTAGTGGGACGGGTGTCACGAACCGACACGTAGAATTAGGGGATCGGAGTGTCACGTACCGACACATATAGGGGATCGGAGTGTCACGTTCCGACACATATAGGGGATCGGAGTGTCACGTTCCGACACATATAGGGGATCGGAGTGTCACGTTCCGACACATGTAGGGGATCGGAGTGTCACGTACCGACACAAGAGGAAGAAAGATAATGAATCTTGAAAGATGATAATATACTCAACTTAATAAACTTAATTCCCAAATGAGTATGGTATTGAGGCTTGAGCCCTCATGGATGAACTTGATGGTACTTATTGATGATTATAGTACTTGTTGTTGTTACATGTTGAGTATCGTAGTTGATTTACATTATTATTGATATATACTGTTCCCTATTCTGAGTTAGCCGATGATATCTACTCAGTACGTGTGGTTGTACTGACCCCCTACTTTTATGTTTTTCTTCTTTGTCATTTGTGTAATGCAGCAAACGTTCCGTCAACTTCAACTCAACAGTAGATCTAGCCAGTCTTCACTTCATCGGAAATTCAGGGTGAGCTAATGCGTCTAGCTTGGACTGGGTCTTCTTCTTCAAGTCCTGATGCCTTGAACTTCCGGCATGGACTAGCTTTTATGTATTTTTAGCTTCTTAGATATTCCTAGTTTAGTAAATTGAGATAGATGTTCTTGTGATGATGACTTCCAGATTTTGGGGGATAATAATAATAGTTTGGTTTTAATTCATTGAATGAGTTTAAGTCTTCCACATTATTTTCTGTTGATATATCTTGAAATGTTAAGGTTAGATTGGTTGGTTCGCTCACATATGAGGGTAAATGTGGGTGCCAGTCGCGGCCCGGTTTTGGGTCGTGACATTAGGGGATCGGGTGCCACGTTCCGGTACCAGGATAGAATGAGGATCGGAGTGTCACGTTCCGACACCAGGATAGTATATGGATCGGGTGACACGTTCCGGTACCAGGATAGAATGAGGATCGGAGTGTCACGTTCCGACACCAGGATAGTATATGGATCGGGTGCCACGTTCCGGTACCAGGATAGAATGAGGATCGGAGTGTCACGTTTCGACACCAGGATAGTATATGGATCGGGTGCCACGTTCCGGTACCAGGATAGAATGAGGATCGGAGTGTCACGTTCCGACACCAGGATAGTATATGGATCGGGTGCCACGTTCCGCACCAGGATAGTATATGAGGATCGGAGTGCCACGTTCCGGCACCAGGATAGTATGAGGAGCAGAGTGTCACGTACCGACACGAGGGGAATAAAGATAATGAATCTTGAAATATGTTAATGAATTCAATCTAATGAACTTAATTCCCAAATGAGTATGATGAGGAGGCGTGAGTCCTCATTTATGTACTTGGTGTTGTGACCAAGGGTTATGGTAATTGTAAATGTTGCATGCTAAGGATATTAGTTGATTTTATGATATTACTTGATATATACTGTTTTCTATTTTGAGTTGGCCGATGATATCTACTCAGTACTTGTGGTTGTACTGACCCCCTACTTTTATGTTTTCTTCTTTGTTATTTGTGGAATGCAGCAAACGTTCCGTCAACTTCAACTCAACAGTAAATCAAGCCAGTCTTCGTCACACCGAATCTTCAGGGTGAGCTAACGTTTCTAGCTTGGACTAGGTCTTCTTCTTCAAGTCTTGATGCCTTGAACTTCCGGCATGGACTAGCTTTCTATTTGTTTGTCTTCTTAGATACTCTTAGTTTAGAAATTTGAGATAGATGTTCTTGTGATGATGACTTCCAGATTTTGGGGATAATAATAATAGTTTTGAATTGTTTTTACTAATGAGTTTAAGTCATCCGCATTACTTTCTGTTGTTATATATTGAAATGATAAGGGTTAAGTTGGTTGGTTCGCTCACATAGGAGGGTAGATGTGGGTGCCAGTCGCGGCCCGGTTTTGGGTCGTGACAGTTTTCTACAAAATAAGGTAATTTAATACTGCTATTTGCATGTGAGCAACATGATAATGAAAACATGATTTTGTTTATTATGATTTACCTTATGTAACTTTAACTTTGTGTTTTCTCGTTCCCCATTAATATTTTATCTTAATCTTGATTATATGTGACAAAACAGGATAAGTGAAGCACATTGATATATTTTAGATCCTTGTTCATTGCCAAACCAGAATATAGTATGAGCTTCACTTAAGCTTGATCAACAGTTGGTTAACTTTTGAATTTCTGCTCTTATGATATTGTAGAACAAAAATTGTTAAATTTGCGGTGAAACAGATTTCTAAGAAGCAAATATTAGCATCAAAGGGCAGTCAGGTGAGCTGAAAGCCATGATTAGTTAATATATACTTGCTTCATAGCATTGTTTTATATCTACATGTTTTTTTAAACCTGAAACGTTGTCCCAATCCCAAACCGCCTCAATTTTTTATTTTCCTTCAATTTCACACAAGAGGTTTCTCCTCTTGAAGCAAACTGATAGGTTGGTTATCAACTTTACTTCCCTTTTCTAGAATGATAACTAGGATGGAATATATAGTCGAATCAAACCTAAAGATTAAATGGAAGTTATATTTCCTCTTATGGAAATAAAGATCTCTTCGAGTTGTCTAATATTTCTATTATTCTTCACTACTTGATCGTTATGGTGTGGCTCCAACTAAAGGATACATTGATTCTTTCATTATCATGTTATTACATTTAATTATATTTATTACTACATGTTTCTCTTGTGCATAGATAGTCTGCTTTATGTTTTAAAAAATCTTCTTTCAAATTCATTTCTTTTATATTGTTTGTTCGGCTGTAGTGAAGAAGCACATGTTTATTGCTGTAGTGAAAAATGTGAAGGAAAGAGGGTAATTTATTCATCACCTTGAAAAGAAAATGAGCATATGAGAGATCTAAGTTACATGCCACTGCAAAGATTAGTCAGGGTATTGCGCAATCAAAGAAACGTGGTAAGTTTCCAGGTAGGAATTGTCTTAATTAGGAAAAGGAGGTACACATTAGGCAAATGAAATATCTATCTTTTGAAGAAGTCCTTGATCTATCATCGCACATTAAAAAATATGGATATCCACTAATACATATTATTTCCTCAAGTGTGGTGTCAATCAAATCCAAGACAATCGTAACTCTGTGGAATTTTAGCTAATCTAGAGCTCATATTTCAAATCATTTTACTGAGAAGAGCAAACTGTAATAGTATTTAGTATCGACATAATAAACTTGCTAAGAATATTATACTACTTATGGGAGCCTTCATTGCGAGGTTTCGTATATACTAATTATTGTAAAGAATATTATATTGTAATATTCTTAGGAAAATTATTTAAAATTTTCGTTCAAGGCTTGCTTGGTTTTCCTTTAATCACGGTCAACATGAATTCGGTTGACACAACTCTTGAAGAGACAATCTTTTTTAGTGGACATCCATATTTTTATTCGGTTAATGATACAACAAATGCTTCTTCAACATGTAGGTCTCTTGTTTTCCCCGGTTTGTACCTTTCTTCCTAGTTAATTCAATGCCCACCTTGAAATTTCATACATTTCTTTTATGGCATAGTGCTCTAACAAATCTTTGAAGAGGCATGTAAGGTTGATCCCTAAGAGTACTCATATTCTAGACAATAGGATGAAGAAATTACCTTCTTTCCAATATCACATTTTGTTACAATGATATATTCAGTAGAAACACATAGAATATACAAAGAGGAATTGAGTTACATTCTTGGCTAATGGGGTCGAGTTAGGATTAGTTTAGTTGTACAATTTTTATATTCTTGTTACTTCGGGTGTTTTTATTTAATTCCTCTCTGACCTCTTCTTATTTATATATCTTTGTTATTGTTTTTACCTTTCTTGAACCATCATCCTATGATGCCTACTAAGTACGTCTTGTTCTGATACTCATGCTACACCATGCATCCATTTCGTGATGCCAGTCCGAGCACTATCTATCGAGGGTAATCGTTCGATCTTCTTGCAGCTATTGATTGGAAACTACGGTGGGCACATGCTGTATGGGACATACCAGTCTCCTTATGTATTATGTGTATCTAGTCATTTGCATTTTGAGACAAGCTTTGTCTTTCCACATTTTGGACTTCTACGATCATTTTTAGATAGCTTCGTACTTGTAACTTCCATGTTCAAGGATGGATCTATCATATATATTTTTAGTTTGCTTCCGCCTATTTTTGTTTTGAGGTTCATTACTGCTTCTGCAATGTTCTAAGGTTATAATTATTACTTGTTGTATGGGTCATAGGTTGTCTTAACTACTGGTGGTTATTATAGGTTTCATCATGATTTGTGAAACGGTGTCTTGACAAAATATAATAAAAAATCAATTTTCACCAAATGCAAGAATAGACAATTTGCATTGACCCTTAACTATTTATAAAACTAGTAAAATTACCGCGCTTCACACGGGAATTTAATCGGAGAATTTATAAAGTAATATTTTAAATCTATCATTTATTAAAACTAAACAGTATATTATCTCACATACAAGATTGCATAGTAACAACATTAATAATGTAAAGGAAAATAAAGTTTATTACATCTTATAATTTAACCTTAATCAAATAAGTATAAATTAATGACTCTAAAAAAATATACCAAGTTGTGTAACATATCGTGCCTTATCAGATATCTTACAACTATTTCGAAAAGTCGAAACCCTTCGGAAAGGTTATAATTTTATATAAAAGTCAGAACTTTTAATAAAAGTTGCAACTCTTCATTATAGTCGCAACTTTTCATAAAAGTCGAATTTTTTTCTGAAAGTCACAACTCTTCATTAAAGTCATAACTCTTCATAAACGTCACAACTTTTTGTAAAAGTCACTACACTTCATTGAAGTCACAACTCTTCATTGAAGTCGCAACTCTTCATAAAAGACATAATTTTTCATGAAACGGGAATGCTAGTTTTAGAAATAAATAAATTCAAAGGAAAAGTATAGTTTTTGGTGGAGCCAAATAGGTGGGTCTAAGGTTTTCTTTTATATATATACTAGGTAAATTACCCGTGCTTCGCACGGAATTGGACTATTTTATTAAACATACATATAATTATTTGGTAATATTTATATTTTTAATGCATAAACTATATTTTCAAGAATATTTTATCATAAGACAAAGCGTTAAGTCTAAGAAAATCTCCACAGAAATATTTTGTCCAAAGTAATTAAGTTTTCTAAATTCCAAAAATCTATAAAGGACAACATTAGACATTAAAGAAGAAACCAAAATCCTCAAACAATACTTCTCCCAATTTAAGTGGAACATTACATTCATACAAGAACATATTTAACTAAACTCAAATGGAAGACCTTCAACTCCTTTATTGTGAACCTCCATCAATCTATTTTGTTTTAGTATGACATACCATGTGTATTTTAAAAATTACTCTAAAATAGTTAGTATCATAAATATTTTGCTTGATTGTATCAGAACAGTCATTATTGTCGCCTAGGGCCACAACTTATTTGGAATTGAACCATAGTTTTTTATGGTTATATTATGTTGTTACAATAATGCAATTATCAACAAAGGAGTAAGTGAAATCTTGATGAAACTTTTCATAGTTGGATATTCTAAACAAAAATTTGACACTTAACATATTTAAATTTCATAGCATAGTTTTGTGAGAACTTGAAGTCATAAATATCCAACAACAATATTAGTAAACACAACCTTACTTTCGTAGCAATCAAGATGAAAAAGACATGTTGCTTAACATATTTTTCAAAAGATATTGGGTTTTATCCAAATCCAAAAGAAAGATTATTATTACTTCTTTATAAAACAAAAAAAGGGATAATGCACAAGTACCCCCTCAACCTATGTCCGAAATCTAAGAGACACGCCTATACTATTCTAAGGTTCTATTACCTCACTTAACTTATTTTATTATTTATTTTCTACCCTTTTTCGATCTACGTTGCACTAGATCGTGTAACCAACGCTGGTTGATATTTTTTTTTCAAGCTAGTTCCATTTAGGCCGAAAAGGGGTACAAAATTACATATAAAATAAGTTTAGGGGGGTAATAGGACCTTAGTATAATATAAATGTGTCTCAGGGATTGCAGGCATAGGTTGAGTGATACTTGTACTTTTTTCACAAAAAATAAAAAAACGTTATCAAAATAAAGAGCTATCACTATAGTAAAAATGATCTTTAACGACAATTAATATTATAATTCTCGCTAAATATTTATTTTTGGAGGCAATTGATACTCTTTGTAAATGTTCCTAAAGTTTATAGCAACGTTGAATCTAATGACATTTAATTAATGTCGATAAAAGCTTTAGCACTCTTTGTTAATCTGCATATTTATTGTCAATAAAAAAATTATTTTTGTTAAAGTCTATTTTGGACATTGGTTAGTTTCAAAATAAAAAATTGATCTTTTATTATTCCCAAAATGAAGAGGCGAAGATATCTGATAAATTACACTACTTGCTAATTGTGTCTATACTTATATTCTAGCAAGAGTGTAATGACATACAAATTATTTCAATCTAAAAAAATAATCAACATAATATGCTATCCGTGTTAAGAAAGAGAGCAATATGCTTGATTCTTTTAACAAACTTCAGCATTTGTTTCGTATTAGTTATAACATATTTGTTGTTATGTGCTATCAAATGTAACATAATGCACAAGCAATTTGCCTGAAAAAATCTATAGAAAGGGACAAAAGAAAACATAATTTTTCAATCACCCTCACTAAAATTGTTAACGGAGTTAACTAAAAGTCATCAAAATAGCAAATAGAAATTGTTATACATACATGAATAAGTTTGGCTTACGGTGAATGATTAAGCATCATGAAATATGAGGAATGAAACATATTCATAAGAGGTTTATTGAATGTATTTCAATTCACTTCCCCTATAGGAAAAAAAAATCAACACAAATTATAGTGAAAAAATAAAATCTTGCTTTACTAGAGAACCAAATGTAATGAATTCAACCATTTCTATAAATTTAGGAGTTATGGAATTAAAGGTGCAAGAGCAGTATAATGATATTGCAATCAAAATCAATTTTCTTTGTTTATTACAAAGAAACCTGTACAAACGGATAAAAGAGAAGATAAATTTTCAATTTTCTTCCGTGAAACTTTAAACAAAGTTGAAAAAAAAAGTTACCAAAATAGAAAAAAGAATTGTCATAATTACATGCATAAGTTTGACTCACAGTAAAGATTAAGCTCCATGAAATAGGAGGATGAAAACTTTGAGGAATGAAACAAACTTTATAGGAAGTTTGATCAATGTAATTGAATTTGACTACCAACGGGAAAAAACCTACAAATAATAGTAGCAGCAAATCTCTCTATTTATATATAACAAAGGGTAGTGTGAATAAATATTTATTGTGCCTTATATGAGGTCACAACTCTTTTAAAAAGTTGAACCTTATTGTAAAGGTCACAACGTTTAATAAAAATCGCAACTCTTTATAAAAGTCACAACTTTTAAGAAAAGTTACAACTTCTGATATAAAAGTTGCAACTCTTTATAATAGTCACAATTTTTCATAAAAGTCACAAATTATCTTAAAAGCCACAACTTTTCATGAAACGGAAAGACTAGTTTTTTAATTAAATAAATTAATAGGAAATTCTTGCTTCGTAAAGGTCACAACATAAAAGTTGCAGCTCTTCATTAAAGTCACCACTTTTCATAAAAGTCACAATTTTTCATAAAAGTCACAATTCTTCATTATAGTCGCAACTATTCATACGGTCAGAACTTTTCATAAAAGTCACACGTCTTCATTAAAGTCGCAAGTCTTCATAAAAGTCACAATTTTTTATGAAAGAGAAGACTAGTTTGGAAAATAAATAAATTTAAAATGGAATTCTGATTCGTGGTGGTGCCATGTAGGCGGACCTATGGTTTATATATATATATATATATATATATATATATATATATATATATATATATATATATATAATTGCATTGAATTTGGAATTAATTTTTTTTATTGATATATGTTCTTTAAAAATAATGGAAAAATAGTTTCTTAAAAAATCATTTGCTATATGCCAACATGAATATGATTATTTTTTATTATCATATAACCCAAGAACCTCCAATTAATGAATTATTCAAGAAATAATAAATCATTTGTTCTTTAATCAACATTAAAAGGACAATAAAGAAGAAAAATAAGAATATGTATAAAAATGCATTTCATATTATAAAGAAACATTTAAGTTGCATAGATTATATTATTGTGATTTATGTCTTACGAGAAAATTCAAAAACTTGTTAACATATTAAAAAAAGAAATTACGCTTAAACATCAAAACAATTATAATTTTTGAACTTGCATAATGAATTTCTTCAATTAGTAAGTAAGAAACTATATATCTATGTTAAAATGGACAATATATAAGCTTATATATAGTACTTTTAAATTATAAAATTTATTATAGAATATCAAAACATAGATTCTTTGAATTGAGTAAAATAATTATTTTCCGCACAATTATTATATATAACGTATGCATAGATGTTCATTATAATTGGAGACAATAACTTTAAAGAAACATAAAAGCAGAGTTTAAAATATCTACTCAAAAACAACAATTCATATCATACTCTTAAATTAATGAGTGTAAAAAGACATACCAGAATATGTAAAAATAGAATGATATAGAAAGGAAAAAATCGAGTCTAATGAATGCACATTGTCCCCTTAAGAAAACTTTTTTCCTCCAATACCAGAGGTTTAAAAAATTACATCCTCTCATAATGGAACAATTTTATTCACCAACTTATTGATACAGAAACAATAGTGTTAGTAAGTCACTCAATGGGAGCAAAGCACACAAAAATTTATTTTGCAAAAGAAGAAGAAGAAGATCATAATTTTTGTTGTTTTAAAATGAGAGGAAATCCCACTATTTATAGACACAAAGGGTACTGTGGACAACTATTTATTGTGCCTTATCAGAAGGGATACAACTATTTGAAAAAGTTGCAAACCTTCGTGAAGTTCACAACCTTTCATAAAAGTTACATATTTTCATAAAGTCCCTACTCTTCATTAAAGTCGCAACTTTTCATAAAAGTCACAACTTTTAATTAATGTCGCAACTCTTCACTAATGTCAAAACTTTTAATAAAAAGTCATAACTTTTGATAAAAGTCGCAACTCTTTATTAGAGTAACAACTTTTCTTAAAAATCACATCGTTTCATGAAAGAGAAAAGTTAATTTTGGAAATAATATAAATTTAAACAGAATCAAGATTGTAGTGGCGTAACGTAGATGAGCCTAAAGTTCTATTATATATATATATATATATATATATGTATATATATATATATATATATATGATAATAGAAGTGAAGATCACAATGAATATTTTCTTCATCAAATTTCTTTAAAGCTGTAGCAACAAAAAATGAAGATTCAATGCATAAGCGTCATGGTTCAATGCAAAGTACTAATTTTTTTTATTCTAACATTTTTTTCCTATGAGTAATGTAGAGGCTAAATTTTTTTTATCGTTGAACAATAACACCACAAAGCTCGACATCAAGCTAAGAATTTGCAAGGTCTAGATTATGCAATAGCAACAAGAATCAAATTTAAAATACAAAATTTTTCTTTGAGACCAAGATTGTATATGTCGCAAATGTTTATGGACGTTGAAGCTCTTAAATTATGAACACCATATGAACTAATACAAAAATAATACACATTTAATGTTTTCTACTACAAAATTCACCGCACCTTGGATAACAATATTGCAAAGAATTTATTTAAATCCTGTAAAGGCACTACAACCGACTCTCCATATTAAATTATCCGTGTTGTCTACTCCAAAGAAATCGCACCAAGTCCTCTCTATAGCATCAATTTATATTACTAAGTCTGCAAGTTAACAAGTTCTTCCAACCTAAAAAGGGATATGGTTTAATCCACTATAAAATAAGATATATAGGGTAAGTTTACCATAAATGAGGACATCTCGGGTAACTCAACGCTCAAAAAGGATATATTGGGTTTGTCCACCCTAAAATAGGATACATTGGATTCATCCATCCTCAAAAAGGATATGTTGTACTCATTCACCTAAAGTAGGACATATTAGGTTTGTCTATCGTAATATAGGAGATATTGGGTTCGTCCATTCTGAAATAGGATATAATGCATTTGTCAACCCTAATATATGACATATTGGGTTCATCCTATCTTAATTAATAGGATACATTAACTCTTTCTACCCTAAAATAGAATGCATTGGGTGTATCCACCCTATTGTAGAATGTAATGGGTTTATGAACCCTAAAACAGACCATATTAGGTTCGTCCGCCCACAAAAAGAGCATATTGCTTTAGTCACTCTAATAAGACATTTTAACCATCTGTCTTTAATGAGACCTCTCACAATTTCTTAATTATTTCATTATTTTAAAATATAAATATCAATTGCATGTTATGTTAAAAATTGCTTGAAAAGCACATTTGTCATTAATGAGACATCTGGCAATGCCTTATCATTTATTTATTTTTAAAATATATATATGAGAACTTCATGTTATTTTTTAAATTACTTGAAATTGTGTTATTTAAATGTGTATCTTTTACGAAACATTTCTAATTTGTATGTTAGACTTTACAGGAAGCATAATCTACAAGCAAGAGACATAATGCAACGTAGAACTTTCTCAAAGCAGTTAATTAGGACATTTTGTTTGAGAGTCAAAGTCAGTCCCAATTGTCAATGATCTACTCTTGATTTCTAGTAAACTAACGTCCTGCTGTTTGGGATATGTAGGACATTTCACATTAATCGTTCACTTCATTTCAATGCTAATGGTCGGGAAAAAATTAGCCACATTGTCAGCTTCTTTTTCTATCGTCTCTGCTAAAAGAGGGACAAGTCTTGAACCCCAGTTTTTACCCTTCTTTCTTTAAATTACTTCAAATTGATCTTCTGAGCTGTTAACAAAATATTACGTTATTCATTAACATAATTATTATACAATAGTTGTCAAATTTTTTTGAATTACTGATAAAATAAAATTTTAATCAGAAAGTCACTTCTATCACTTTGTATTTTATTTTAGTTGATTGTCGACAAATTATTTAAAATTTCGTTCGTAATAAATAAAAATAAATCAATAGAAAAAAGTTTTAACATTGGTACTTCTACATACTAATTGTATATAACAGTAGTTTTTTAATTAGAATCTCATGTGAATTGATTTAAAGAACAAAAATACACAAGAAATACTTCAGTGATATTGTTAACGAATAACAAATCAAATCTAAAAATCAACCCTAAAAAGGAAGGGCCTAGATGGAGCAATCAACGCATCAACCCATCAGCCCTCTTCACAATCCCTACTATCCATTTTATTTTCATTTAAATACCTAAAATACCTTTTTAGTTTAATATTGTTTAGGGTCCCCCCCCCCTCCAAAGTCCCTCATAATTCACAAGCTGCAGGAGCCTCCCTCTCTCACTCCATCCCTTCCATTTTAAAAAAAAACTCCAATGTTCGTTAGCTACTGACAAAAGTTGTCGCTCAATTTTTGTCTTAGTGCTATGTCACGTGATGACTCTCAAGTAAATTCAATTCAAAAATTCTAACGTTCTAGCGTTAATGGTTATCTTTGACCAATTTCAAATATGAAATTCATATTCCTACTCAACAATTCATCAACCCTAATTTCACCTATAAATCCTAACTAGTGCTCGGACCTGCATCACGAGACAAATGCATGGTGTAGCATGATATAGGAAAAACACATACGTAGTAGAAATCATAGGATGATGGAGCAAGAAAGGTAAAAACAATATTAGAAGATATAGAAATAAACAGAGGTCAGAGAAGAACAAAATAAAAGCACCCGAAAGAACAAGAATATAAATAATTGAAAAACTAATCTAAACCTAACTTGGCCCCATAATCCAATAAGGTACACTCGATTCCTTTTTGGATATTCTATGTCTTTCGACTGAAGGTACACTCTTTTTTTCCCGGTTTATACTTTTCTTCCTATATAATACAATCCCACCCGGAAATTTCATATATTTCTTTGGTGGCATAGTATTCTAACAAATCTTTTAGGAGGCATGTAAGTTGGACCCTAAGAGTACTCATTTTCTAGACAACGAGATGTAGAAATTACCTTCTTTCAAATATCACATTCTGTTACAATAATATATTCAGTAGAAAGACATAGGATAACCAAAATTGAATCAAGCAAGTGTTACTTTATTGTACTATTGCAAGCTCTCTTTATACAAGTGAGTTACAACGACTTATTGCAGAAAAAAAGGAACGAATGTAACTGGAAGCTGAACAATTGTTAAACATGCAAAGTGAAAATATCCTACTAAGTTACCTATTGCAAATCATACTCTAGAATCAGAACTACACCTATTAAATAGATACCTACTACCAACAAACTCTTATAAACGAGGATAGAAGCTAACAAAGTCACGTACTTTAACGTTTCCTCCTTTAAACTTATGTTCTCGAACATTCAGTTTATTTCTCAGAAGTCCATTACACATAAGGACATACTCCAAGTAATTTCCTAAGCTTCTTAAATGATGCATTCTTGAGGGTTTTTTTGAAAATTTTAGTGACCTGATCTTCACTTCTGTAATAGGTAAGATCAATGACTCTATCATTAGTGAGATCTCTTAAATAATGAAATCTTACATCAATATGTTTGCTTCTCCCGTGAAATACATAATATATAGACATCTTTATTACGACTTACACTTCAATTATTCTTAACCTTACCCTTAAGTCAAGGTTTTCACATAATAGACTCTCATATCATCATTTAAAGTCGCATGTCATTCATATTTTAAGAACTAAGAGTTCTAAAACCCTAAGACATCACATATTCATAACCATATATACATCAAGCAAGAGATACAAGTTAATCAAGACAAGACATCACATACTTCATTTTTAACACATAATACAAGTCATTCTAGAAAAACTTCTAAAACAGCCTAACATCTTCAATTCATCATATATATCATCTTAATATCATTATTATACTCTACATAGACTCATAAAGTCAAATAGGAATAACCAAGACTTAACCTAACACTATAATCATAATGTCAAAGTCATAGTCTAATAAGATCACTTAAGGCAACATAACTAGAAAAATACATATATGACTATATAACTTCACAATTAGATAGGTAAAATCATGATTCACATAATCAAACTACACAAATAGCCACATAACTTCTAGTAGTTTTCAATAAGGCCATGATCATCATATTGCATAAGGTAACGCCGATAAGGCCACGTCAATTGCAAGTAAAACACATAACACCGCCACCATAAGTGGACCACACCAATCACAATAGAATCGAAGTATAATTAATATCAAATTAAAGAAATCCAGGCAGCATACCTTCATTCCCTTATTCACACTTCAATAAATGCTAAATCGTCCAATTCAACATCACAAGTACCTTACCCAAGGCCATAACCAAGAGTTCAAGCAATAATCATAAAATACAATGAAATATTTTTCAAGTCAATCTAGGTTTAAAAATCTAGGATCAATTAGATAAAAATTGAATATAATTCTTATATCATTAGAAAGCCCATAAGAAACTACATAACAAGTTATCAATATTAGCTTAATTTCAAGTAACCCACATTATACTAAAAAAACTAGGGTTTATAAATTTACATTGATTCATAGTAGATAGAAATCATCAATACAATATCAATTATTTCATAATTCAATGTTTATAAATCATTTACGCAAGAACTCATTGAATAATCATGAAATTGGATAATTCACTTTAGAAATCTTTGAAAAACATGTGAGAATTAGGCTCTTTGATGAAAAGAATTTCAAGGATCAAAAGTCGTATCCCAACGATAATAATTCTTAACTTTGATGAAGAATTTTGACACAAAACCCCTCATCAAGATGCCTCTTCATGTTGTAATTCGATGGAGGTTTTGGAATATTTTCTAAGTGTTTTGAGTTTATGATTTTGAAGAATGAAGTCTTCCATGTCATTACCCTTTATGTACTTAATTAAAATACCCAAATAACCCTTAATAAACCGTCCATGACTTAATTTGAATCAGGGTGAATTTACCAATTCACCCCTAAGTGGACAGCAGCACGTGCGCAAGAAGGCAGGTCATGCGACGCTTGCCCTTGACGGGGTGGCGTCACCACCTCGACGGGCCGTCACAGGACTCCTTCGGTGGCCACAGTAGCTGTCCAAGTTTCCTGTATTCACCCTTGGCTATTTCCCTCACGAAGGGACCCTTTGACGGGGCGTCACAGGCACGAGTGGCCGTTGACTGCTCCATCGCCAGGGTCTGCCTAGGACAGCCTGCACAATGATTTTAGGTCCTTCCTAAAGGACCCTTAGATTGTCCTTGGGGATAATTTAGCGGAAGTTTTGAACCCAAATATGATCGTCTATACGTTTAAAACCTATCACATGAAATTCATCAAAAACGAACACGTAAAACTTGAAGAAACTCGCCTAGACGTACAAGGTCGATTCAAGGCATATCTTTCGAACGCCTTGGACGTTCTTGGTCATTTGACCTCCAAATTTCACGAAACATTCACCACTTCCTATACATGCTATATTAACTCAATTAACAACCTTAAAAACCCATTAAAAACCTGCAAACACATTGTAACGACCTGTTTAGTCGTTTTGAGCAGTAGAATCATTTGTGATAAAAACTGACTGGGTCGACGGATCACGCGACGGACCGTCATGGTCAGGACGGACCGTGATGGACTCCGTCGTCCCACACTTGTGAAATTTCTCCTGTGGCTCCCTTCATTACCCTCGACGACAGGTAGGACGAACAGTCATAGGCACGACGATCCATCGAGAGTCTTCGTGCCAAAACACTTAAACTCTGAAATCTGGGTACGGGGATCAACTCTCTGAACTTCGTGACGGAATTGCAGCACAGACCGTCGTAGGTACGACGGACCGTCACGAACATTTTTACTGAATTTGACTCTCTGAAGCTTGTGACGGACCTGCAGGACGGACCATCGCAGGTACGACGGGACGTCACGAGTTGCGTAACCTCGATTGTGTCGGATTTCTGCTAAAAGTTTTAAAGGGGTGTTTTGGACTATTCATGCTTATAATTATGAAATTAGTGGGGTAAGTTTATAATGCACTTACTTGGGGGTTAAAGGAGGTAACTTTAAAATAAATAATGGGTTACTTTTATCATAAGGAATTATATGATAATTAGGGTAAAAGAAAAAGAATCTAAAGAAGAAAAAGGAAAAAGACAGAGAGAGGGAGAACGAGCGAGAAAAGGGAGAGAAACGAAGAAGAAAGCAAAGGCATTGAGGAGTAGCTTTCTTGATCACGATTCTTCGATGGAGGTAGGTTATGGTTTATGCTATTTCATAGTAAACTCTAAATAGCGATTGATATGTATTGGGTAGTTTTGTAAAGTCCTCTATATTCTTAGTTGTGTGGTTGTATGTTGTGATTATGTACTTGTGATGGATTATAATGACGAGACTGTTGAATCCTAAACCTTAAATCCTCTAAATTAAGATGATGTATTGACATGAAAGAGACTTGATGAACTAAAGCAATGAGGTAAATGGATCGGGTGTCACGAACCGACATGTAGTTTTAGGGGATCGGGTGTCACGAACCGACACGTAGTGTTAGGGGATCGGGTGTCACGAACCGACATGTAGTATTAGGGGATCGGGTGTCACGAACCAACACGTAATATTAGGGGATCGGGTGTCACGCACCGACACGTAGTAGTAGGGGATCAGAGTGTCACGTGCCGACACAATAATAATGAAGGGAATGAATCTTGAATTATTATAATATACTAAATTTAAAGAACCTATTTCCCAAATGAGTATGGTGTGGAGGCTTGAGTCCTCATAGGTGTGCTTGGTGTTGTTGTCAATGGTTCTTGTACTTGTTGTTGTCACCTGTTGAGCATTGTAGTTGATTTTATATTATTACTCGATGTATATTGCTTTCTATTTTGAGTTGGCCGATGATACCTACTCAGTACGTGTTCCTTGTACTGACCCGTACTTGTATTTTTCTCTTTGTTATCTGTGGAGTGCAGCAAATGTGCCATCGACTTCGACTCGTCCGCAACTCTAGCCAGTCTCCAGTATATCAGATTTCAGGGTGAGCTACTGTTCCTACAGTCTTTATGGATAGTATGACTTGAAAACATTAGTCTTGGTATTGAATTTGGTAAGCTTTCTCTTCAGATCATTAGCTCTTTTCCTCCTCTATTTCATTATTCGTAACAATAGATTTGCTAACCGTGGAAGCAAATTGTAGCGTGATGCAGTAAACTATCAACTCAACTAAGAGCTAACGGAAAGCCACTTGTATGTACAATAAGTAAGTAATTTTATTCAGCTTTATAAACACTCTTCTACATGACAATTTCAATCCAATATACAGCTCACTTTCCAGTTTCAAAGTACATTTCTCTCGTGCGTTCTCCTGTATTTGCGCTTTGGTTTATGAGATTAAACTGAATAGGTTGTTGTTATTATAAAGAAAATTACATAAGAAATCCTTGCAGTTGGTTTGGGACATTCTTATACAATCTTAGACGTACATTTAATAAATGAGAGTATTAAAATAAAGGGGATTACAAAGATGCCTTATAATTTATTTTCAACTTTTAACACTTGCTGGATTTAAAAATGAGCAATATTTTATTACCAATGAATATCGTGTCTCCTTCATCTGCTCTATAGAACGTATAGAGGCAGTTTAAACATGCTAAGCTACGTCAAACTGTCCATAATATTTTGCTTGAATACCTTATATCAAGAGATGTTGTTCTTTCACATTCTAATAAAGTTTATTCCACTATTCGTTTGAGATGCTCGACATATACATACCACTAAATGAATTCTTGTTTTCACAAGTCTAGAGAAAAGAAAGTAAAAACCATTCACTAGGTGAAGCTTTTATTATTTGTTTTATTGTGCATATCTTTTCCCAAACTCATCCACTTGTATGGTTTTGATGTACCTGGGAAGCACACAATGTTTCGAGTGTATGCAGATGAGTCAGCTACAAGGAGATGTAGCATAAACTAATCTTCAGTTACTGATGGTTGTATGATTGTGTACATGCCTACTTGGGGTCCTTATAGTGTTAAACTGGTCAGAGGTGGAAATGGATCAATGGTTGTTTATCCCCCACACCTGCTTTAAATCATAGTAATCATCAATGTCATTGATAAACTGTAAAATTAATTTAACAAATCATGAACTACTTGAAGCATGAATAGAAGAAAATAGAGGTAATGTGTCTGCCCTGTTGTTTTCCCTGTCTTTGATGAGAATTAATTGTTCCCTTTGATGAGGTTGACTGCTATGGTTTGATACCTTATTTTGAGGTTGAATCATTATTGCGTTTTAATCTTTTTCTGCTCTGTTTTTTCGATGTATTTTAAACCATGGGTTGCTGATTTTGTATAGTATTGCTTCTGAATTCTTACACTTCTGATCAAATTTCAGTCTACTATTGCTATGTGTGGAGCTAAATTTTGCTACACTTTTGGATATATTTGAGCCAATGGTTTGCCTATATATTTGGCTAAACTTTGCTGCACTTTTAAGTTAGCTAACTGCTGTGCTTTTTTCTAAATATTGCTGCTACAAATGTTGCTCTTTGGACAGAAGTTGACGCCTAAGGATTGCTGCATTTTTGCTAAACTATTGCTGCATTTTTTAGCTGATTGGGTTTCATTATTGCTCTGCTTTTTATGTTGCTATTATCGCGTTGGTTGCTAGAGATGCACAGCATGCATTCCTACGTTATTTCTACAATGAAAAAATTGAATACTATATGCATGGTACTCAAAGGACCCATAAGAATGTATCAACAGACCATCTAAAGAAGATAAATTGCACCAAGTTGGAGAGGGATGAATACTGCACAAAAATGTGATACAAGAAGTGATGTGAAGTGTACTTCAAACAGAACTTGAGTTGTACAAGTATGTTAAAATAGTAAATTCACTTTATTTAATTTTTCAAAAGTGCATAGTGCATACTAGTTTCTGTAAACACGTTACTGCAATTTTTTGTGTAAAAAAATGGAACATGTTAGTTCATTGTTGACTCTCACCTTTGCTTCTACTCTTTCTTCTCTGCCTGGCAGCTATTATGGCAAATTGATAGTCATTTTAAACCTTCAGCGGAGTTTAACTCACAAGAAAGAGTGCTGAAGATGCGAGACTGTTACTCAATATTCATACAAGGTTAGGATGATGTATGTTAAAATTGTTTATTTATATAAAAATATACAAGTGAACACATAAGGTTTTTATCTTTAAAAAATTATATTTTACATATTTATAGAAAAAAGTGTACACATTTCATAGAATAAAAGGGTCAGTATTGCCGAAAAAGATCATAAGCAAAATGTATGTGTCGAGTTGCAGGGTCTGTAAAATTTTTGCCCATGTGAGACAAACGTATCTTTTGTTTTGAAGCTTTGTAATTTCATTTTTGTAGCGCTCTTAACAGCTGATTGGCTCTTGCTAGCTTTTTGAAGGGACCTCAAAATTTCTCCTTGCTATGCCTTTTTTGGAATAACCAATATACTCCAGCTTAAAATGATGAATCAACACGCTCTTGAAGATACATAGATTTATACATAAGATGTTTTTTACATGTAACAATAAATTCTTGATATGCCCTGTCTTACGAGTTTAGAATGCTCAATTGTTTTGATTTTTAAGGAGCGTTTCTTTAGCCTATAGCTAGGTGTTTTCATTTTGAATGTCATACACCCAGATGGTGGTACCTCTGTTCCTCTACACAAACATAGATAAAAGCTGCTATTCATATCTGTATTCTATAGCAAAGTTTGTATAATTGCTCTCCATAACAAACTTATGGATAACATTCATATCTGTATTCTATAGCAAAGTTTGTATGATTGCTCTCCATAACAAACTTATACATAACATTCATATCTGTATTCTATAGCAAAGTTTGTATAATTGCTCTCTATAACAAACTTATACATAACATTCATATCTGTATTCTATAGCAAAGTTACTTTGTATAATTGTTCTCCATAACAAACTTATATATATATATATATATATATATATATATATATATATATATATATAAATTCGCTATACATATACAATTGAAGAAATTTTGTATAAAACGAGAAAGAGAGAAATTATATACAATTTGAATTGTATAAAACGAGAAAGCGAGAAAGACAGAATTGGATTGTATAAAACGATAAAGAGATAAATTATATACAATTTGAATTTATATTAAACGAGAAAGAGAGAAAACCAAAAGGAGACTTTTGCAGAGAATATACAATTGAATCGAATTGTATAAAACGAGAAAGAGAAAAATTATATACAATTTGAATTTGTATAAACGAGAAAGGCAAAAGTGACTTTGGCAGGGAAATATTTGTATTGTATAATTATAAGTGTATAGAATGAAATGATATATGTATTTGCATGCTTTTATACAATTTTGTCTCGCTTTATACAATTCGAAACACAATTTATACAATTCTATAAAACGAGAGAGACAAGCGACAAGAAGCGAGCGAAAGAGGGAGATTGTCGAGCGAGAATATCAACCCAAACAAAGCTAAAAAAAATCAAAAAAACAAACAAACTCATAATTACCATGAAACAAGGTTTGTCAAGATGAAAAAAGGCAAGAAATTTATGCAATCCAGCAAATATCACTGGATGAAGATAACTCCTTGTACCCTTTTCACATTCCCACGTCAAATATCCATATCTGCCAACAAAAAGAAAACCCCAAATCAGTAATCAAAAAAACTAACAAAAAACCCAAGAATTGTAAAAAAACAAACCCAAATGAGATTCGATGAGCAAATTCAAGGGCTTGCCAGTATTCAACTGGATTGAAATATGTTTGGACCAAAAAAGCATTAACAAATCTGACAAACAAACACACAAAATTTTTTGGAAGATTTGGGTATGTTGGTTTTGCTATCAGTAGATGAAACATCAAGATTCTTCCTCAAAAGAGAAGAATAAACAAGTATCAAAAGGGATGAACAAATTTGAACATGAACAGGGACAAATTTCTACTCTTTCACCGGCTTAGAGAGAAATAAATGTTCGATTCTTGTTCAGTAATAGGGTCTAGATGGGTAAATATAGTACAGATGTATTATGCAGAGAAAGAAAGCTACACGTGTTAAAATATTACAATACATATATTTTATTTTCTCATTCGCGTGAAGTTCGATTGTCTTTGAACTTGTATTATAGAGCTTCAAGTACTTCTTATGAAAGAATTATTCATACTCAAATTTACAAGTACTAAGTTATATTTTCACCGTTTCAAATTAATAAATTAGTGAGATATTTTTTATTTTTTAAATTAATTATATTATTTAATTTTTTAATTCCTCCTTTACGTGAAGTTCGATTATTTTGAACTTCTACGATAAAGCTTCATTCAGAGACAAAGCACTTCTTTTAAAAGAAATTATTCATACTCAAATTTTCAAGCACTTATTATATTTCGACCGTTCAAATTAATAAATTAGTTGAGATATTTTTTATTTTTAAATTTAATTTTTTAATTTTTTAAAAAATATTCTTCCAATCTTATTCTTTGTAAAATTTGTATTAAAATTAATTATTATATTTAATTATTTCAATTATAAATTTGATAATAATTAATAAAAATAAAATAAAAATTATATATATTTTATGACTTAATTTTATTTCTAAAAAAATAAATAAATAAATTACTTGTATTTTTATGACGCGCACTTGAATGGCAACTCTTTAAAATTTGAATCATAAAAAGAAAATAAAAAAAAGGCCCTTTAGATAGAGAAAATGACGTGTCCATTTGCATGTTACTTCTCTTTCTAGGTATTAGCATCAATAAATGACATTGTCAAAAGCATTTATTTAATTATGTATATTTTATTTATCTTTTTACCTGATACTTCTTATTTAGTCTATTTTATTCAATGTATTTATTAAAAAGATGGGTAAATATAGTACAGATGTATTATGCAGAGAAATGTAGTCTCTCCTTCATGTCTTGATGTCTTGAAGTTCGGACATGGACCATCTCTTTTACTTTTTAGCTTCTTAAATACTCTTATATTTAGAAATTTGAGGATAGATGTTCTTGGTGTGATGACTTCAAGATTTTGGGGATAATAGTTGTTAAACTTTTAGAAGCTTATTTATTGGTTATATTAATAAGATTTTGAGTCTTCCGCATTATATTTTGTTCATTATGGTTTAAATGTTGGGGTTTAGATTGGTTGGTTCGCTCACATAGTAGGATAAGTGTGGGTGCCACTCGCGGATCGTTTTGGGTCGTGACAAACTTGGTATCAGAGCATTAGGTTCGTTGGTCTCATCACACAAGAACGAGTCTAGTAGAGTCTTGAAGAACGGTAGGGGGACGCCTTTACTTTTCTTTGAAAGGCTATAGGACTTTAGGAAAATTCCATTCTTTCTTTCTTTCATGCTATTACTTGGATCCAATTGGTATCTAGGTGATACAAATTGGTATCTGACATCCTCACTCTATTTCGAAGATGGTTAGAACTAGAGCAACAACTGCGCCAACACCAACACCGGCAAGACAGGATGCGTCTGAGCCAGCCACTGGGGCTGTAGCTCGAAGAGGTGCAGTGGCAAGAGGCCTTGGTAGAGGTCGCGGTAGGACGTCATCTAGAGGTAGAGGACAAACAACTGGTCCAGCTAGTACTAGGGCGGTGACTCCTCCACCGACTGATGAGGTAGTAAGAGAGGGTGAGGAAGGGGAAAATGAGCAAGTGCAAGATGAAGAATTACCACCCCAACCTACCCCAGAGATGATTAACCAGGTTCTTGCTTATCTTAGCGGGTTATCTGATCAGGGCCAGACACCTCCAGTGTTTTCTGCACTAGCACCTCAGGTTCCGGGAGTACAACATGTAGGTGGCTCCCCGCATGGATGCCTAATTGGCAGTAGGCACATTTCCTCGATTGACTACAGGGCCTATAATGACGAGTGATCAGCATGAACTTTTCACTAAATTTTTGAAGTTGAAACCTCCAGTCTTCAAGGGTGTTGAATCTGAGGATGCCTATGATTTTCTGGTTGATTGTCATGAGCTGCTACATAAGATGGGCATAGTAGAACGATTTGGCGTTGAGTTTGTGACCTATCAGTTTCAGGGGAACGCTAAAATGTGGTGGCGGTCATATGTTGAGTGTCAACCAGCACAGTCACCACCTATGACTTGGGCATCATTCTCTAGCTTATTTATGGAGAAGTATATTCCCCGTACTTTGAGGGATAGGAGGAGAGATGAGTTCCTGAGCCTAGAGCAAGGCAGGATGTCAGTTACTGCTTATGAGGCTAAGTTTCGTGCACTATCCAGGTATGCCACCCAACATTGCTTCAGTCCACAAGAGAGGATTCGTCATTTTGTAAAGGGATTGAGGTCAAATTTGCAGATCCCAGCCTTACAGGTAGCCGCTGCAGCAAAATCCTTTCAGAAATTGGTTGATTTTGTAATAGAGGTGGAGGGGGTGAAGCCAGACGACTTCACCCTGGCGTCGACATCTAAGAAGTTCCATAAGGGAGGTGAGTAGAGGGCAGAGTTCAGGAGGTTACCCAGCCCGACCCATTCAGTCTTCACTGCAAGCTGTAGCTGGGGCTCCATCGCAGACCAGTCAGCATTTCTCTGAGCTTGGAGATTATCCCCAGACTTCGTCGTTCTCACAGAGACCTATGCTTGACCCCAGAGAGTGTTATGGATGTGGGGAGACTGGACATATTAGGAGATATTGTCCAAAATAGAGTTACAGACCCCAAGTGGTCAGAGGTAGAGGTGGTCATGGGAGAGGCCGCCATTCTGGAGGACATGGTGGTCAAGGTAATGGTGGTCACCAAATCAACCAGGGTGGCGGGCAAGCTGGAGCTACTGCAGCGCAACATGGTAGGGGCAACGGGCAGACAGGTGATAGGGCCCATTGTTATGCTATTCCCGGGAGGTCTGAAGCAGAGACATCTGATGCTGTTATCACAGGTAATCTTTTGGTTTGTGATTGCATGGCTTCTGTATTATTTGATCCTGGATCCACATTTTCATATGTATCTTCCTCATTCGCTACTGGTCTTGATTTACATTGTGATTTGCTTGACATGCCTATTCGTGTTTCTACTTCGGTGGGTGAGTCTGTGATAGTTGACAAGGTGTATAGGTCTTGTCTTGTGACTTTTGAGGGGAGCAATACTCACGTATACTTGATTATTCTAGAAATGGTTTATTTCGATGTAATTCTGGGTATGACTTGGCTTTCCCCAAATTTTGCAATCTTAGATTGTAGTGCTAAAACGGTGACATTGGCCAAACCTGGGACAGATCCGCTAGTATGGGAGGGTGACTATACTTCCAACCCAGTTCGTATCATCTCCTTTATTTGTGCTAAGAGAATAGTTAGTAAAGGTTGTTTAGATTTCTTGGCACATCTCAGGGATGATACTTCCCAAGTACCTTCGATTGAGTCTGTCTCGATAGTTTGTGAGTTTCTGGATGTGTTTCCTGCAGATCTTCCTGGTATGCCACCGGATAGGGATATTGATTTTTGCATTGATCTGGAGCCGGGTACTCGCCCCATTTCCATACCCCCTTATAGAATGGCTCCAGCTGAGTTAAGGAAGTTAAAGGCCCAACTTCAAGAGTTGTTAGGTATAGGCTTCATTGGACCAAGTGCATCCCCTTGGGGTGCTCCTGTTTTGTTTGTGAAGAAGAAGATGGAAGTTTTAGGATGTGCATAGACTACAGGCAACTGAATAAGGTAACTATTAAGAACAAGTATCCTCTTCCTCGCATTGATGATTTGTTCGATCAGTTACAAGGTGCTTGTACCTTCTCTAAAATCGATTTGAGATCTTGTTATCATCAATTGAAACTACGGGAAACAGATGTGCCAAAGACTGCTTTTCAGGCCAGGTATGGGCATTATGAATTCCTAGTAATGTCTTTTGGACTTACGAATGCCCCTGCTGCTTTCATGAGTCTGATAAACGGGATTTTTAAACCATATCTAGATATCTTTGTCATTGTATTCATTGATGATATACTGGTATACTCAAGGAGCAGGAAAGAACTTGAGGAGCACTTGAGAATTGTGTTGGAAGTGTTGAGGGAGAAAAGGCTTTATGCCAAATTCTCCAAGTGTGAGTTTTTGCTAGATTCAATGTCCTTCTTGGGGCACGTGGTTTCTAAGGATGGAGTGATGGTGGATCCTTCTAAGATTGAAGCAGTGAAGAGTTGGGTAAGACCTACTAACGTTACGGAGGTAAGGAGCTTTGTTGGTTTAGCTAGATACTACTGTCGATTTGTCAAGGGATTTTCTTCTATTGCTTCCCAACTAATAAATTTGACTAAGCAGAGTGTTCCATTTGTATGGTCGGACGAATGTGAAGAAAGCTTTCAGCAACTCAAGACTTTGTTGACCACTGCACCAATGCTTACTCTGCCAGTGGAAGGTAAGAATTTCATTGTTTATTGTGATGCGTCTTATTCTGGGTTGGGTGCAGTGCTAATGCAAGAGAGGAATGTAATTGTTTATGCTTCAAGGCAATTAAAAGTGCATGAACGTAACTATCCGACCCATGATTTGGAGTTGGTTGCATTCGTGTTTGCATTAAGGCAATGGAGACACTATCTATATGGGGTTAAGTGGGAGGTCTATACAGATCATCGTAGTTTACAATATGTCTTTACTCAGAAAGATCTGAATTTGAGATAGAGGAGGTGGATGAAACTATTGAAGGACTATGATATTACTATCTTGTATCACCCAGGAAAAGCTAATGTTGTGGCAGATGCTTTAAGTAACAAAAAGGGAGCATGGGAAGTTTAGCTCACCTACAGATTTCTACACGCCCATTGGCTAGAGAGGTTCAGACTTTGGCTAATGACTTTATGAGGCTGGAAGTATTAAAGAAGGGAGGATTGTTGGCCTGTGTGGAGGCAAGATCTTCCTTTCTTGACAAGATTTAGGGGAAACAATTTACTGATGAGAAACTGATCCGGATTCGAGAAATGGTATTGCGAAGGGAGCCTAAAGAAGCAAAAATTGATGAGGAAGGCGTTTTGAGAATTAAGGGAAGGGTATGTGTGCCCCGCGTCGATTATTTGGTCCACACTATTCTTACAGAGGCTCATAGTTCAAGGTATTCTATACATCCTGGTGCAACCAAGGTGTATTGTGACCTAAAGAAACATTTATGGTGGAGTAGGATAAAGCGTGACATTGCTGATTTTGTTGCCCAATGCCCGAATTGTCAGTAGGTAAAGTATGAACACCAGAGGACCGGAGGAACACTTCAAAAAATGCCCATTCCTGAATGGAAGTGGGAAAAATTGCAATGGATTTTGTTTTTGGTCTTCCAAAGACATTGGGTAAATTTGATTCTATTTGGGTAATTAATGACAGATTAACTAAGTTTGGTCACTTCATTCCGGTTAAGGTGACTTACAATGCAGAGAAGTTAGCCAAGCTCTATATCTCAGAAGTCGTTCGGTTGCATGGAGTTCCACTTTCCATCATATCAGATAGAGGTATGCAATTTACTTCTATGTTTTGGAGAACATTGCATGCCGAGTTAGGTACTAGGTTGGATCTTAGTGCTGCATTTCACCCTCAGACCGATGGTCAGTCTGATCGAACGATTCAGGTTTTGGAGGATATGCTTCGTGCATGTGTGATAGAGTTTGGTGGTCATTGGGATAACTTCTTACCCTTAGCAGAGTTTTCATACAATAATAGCTATCACTCAAGTATTGATATGGCCCCATTTGAGGCACTGTATTGGAGAAGATGTAGGTCTCCCATTTGTTGGTTTGATGCATTTGTGGTAAGACCATGGGGTACCGATCTTTTGAGGGAATCATTAGAGAAAGTGAAATTTATTCAAGAAAAGCTTTTAGCGGCTCAAAGTAGGTAGAAGGAATATGCAGATCGAAAGGTTAGAGACTTGGATTTTATGGAGGGTGAACAAGTCTTGCTGAAGGTTTCACCCATGAAAGGGGTGATGCGGTTTGGTAAGCGAGGTAAGCTTAGTCCGAGGTACATTGGTCCATTTGAAGTTCTAAAGCGCGTGGGAGAGGTGGCTTATGAATTGGCATTACCTCCAGGACTCTCAGGAGTGCACCCGGTATTTCATGTGTCTATGCTGAAATGATACCATGGGGATGGAAACTACATTATTCGTTGGGATTCAGTTCTTCTTGATGAGAATTTGTCTTATGAGGAGGAGCCTGTTGCTGTTCTAGATAGAGAAATCCGCAAGTTCAGATCAAGGGAGATTGCATCCATCAAGGTTCAATGGAAGAATCGGCCAGTTGAAGAGTCCACTTGGGAGAAGGAGGCTGATATCCAAGAAAGATACCCACACCTTTTTACAGATTGAGGTACTCTTTCTCGCCCTTGTTTTTCTTCTTGTGATCGTTCGAGGACGAACGATGGGTTGATTGGTATCTATTGTAACGACCTCTTTAGTCGTTTCGAGCAGTAGAATCATTTGTGATAAAAACTGACTGGGTCGACGGATCACGCGACGGACGGTCATGGTCAGGACGGACCGTGATGGACTCCGTCGTCCCACACTTGTGAAATTTCTCCTGTGGCTCCCTTCATTACCCTCGACGACAGGTAGGACGAACCGTCATAGGCACGACGATCCGTCGAGAGTCTTCGTGCCAAAACACTTAAACTAGGAAATGCAGTGCGGGGATCAACTCTCACGAACCGTGGCGAATTGCGGCCTGGAACCGTCGTAGGTACGATGGGCCGTCATGAAAATTTTTACATAATTTGACTCTCTGAACCTTGTGAAAGACCTACAGGACGGACCATCGCAAGTACAACGGGCCGTCACGAGTTGCGTAACCTCGACTGGATCGGATTTCTACAAAAAGTTTTAAAGGGGTGTTTTGGACTATTCATGCTTATAATTATGAAATTAGTGGGGTAAGTTTAATAATGCACTTACTTGGGGGTTAAAGGAGGTAACTTTAAAATAAATAATGGGTTACTTTTATCATAAGGAATTATATGATGATTAGGGTAAAAGAAAAAGAATCTAAAGAAGAAAAAGGAAAAAGATAGAGAGAGGGAGAACGAGCGAGAAAAGGGAGAGAAACGAAGAAGAAATAATGAAGGGAATGAATCTTGAATTATAATAATATACTAAATTTAAAGAACCTATTTCCCAAATGAGTATGGTGTGGAGGCTTGAGTCCTCATAGGTGTGCTTGGTGTTGTTGCCAATGGTTCTTGTACTTGTTGTTGTCACCAGTTGAGCATTGTAGTTGATTTTATATTATTACTCGATGTATATTGCTTTCTATTTTGAGTTGACCGATGATACATACTCAGTTCGGTTCCTTGTATTGACCCCTACTTGTATTTTTCTCTTTGTTATCTGTGGAGTGCAGCAAACGTGCCATCGACTTCGACTCGTCCGCAACTCTAGCCAGACTCCAGTATATCACATTTCAGGGTGAGCTACTGTTCCTAGCTCAGACTGGAGTCTCTCCTTCACGTCTTGATGTCTTGATGTTCGGACATGGACCATCTCTTTTACTTTTTAGCTTCTTAAATATTCTTAGATTTAGAAATTTGAGGATAGATGTTCTTGGTGTGATGACTTCAAGATTTTAGGGATAATAGTTCTTAAACTTTTAGAAGTTTATTTATTGGTTATATTAATAAGATTTTGAGTCTTCCGCATTATATTTTGTTCATTATGGTTTAAATGTTGGGGTTTAGAATGGTTGGTTCGCTCACATAGTAGGCTAAGTGTGGGTGCCCCTCGCGGCTCATTTTGGGTCGTGACACACATAGAACCACATTTTAGACATTTAGGCAACTTAGTCGTCGAACATCTTGGTCGTTCCTAGACGTTTAACTTCCAACACCTCTTATACTTTAGCTACTGCCTATATACCATATATTATACATATTTAGGACCTTAGAAAATCAATACCAAAATGTTAGTATCTAGTTAGCCTAAGTCATTTTCGAGGTCTTACGATCTCCCCCACTTGGACAACATTCGTCCTCGAATGACACTTGCCACTCTCTGAACACTTCCAAGATTAGAGACTCAACTAGCAGCTGATAAGCATTCCGTAAAACACTTAATAACAAAAAAACATCAATTTCACATACTAAAATGATGTACAACAGAACAAGAAACTAGAAAATAAATCTATAACTCAATATGCTACAAAACTCACATGCTTCATTCCAAATAGTAAAAACTTATTTTATACTCAATACCCTACTCATATAAATAAGTTTTAAAAACATTACAATATTTTAAGGCAAGCGGATCTATTAGTCATTTTCTCAAAAATAAGGCAGCATGAATTTCTAGAGAAACAGTGACTTTTAAGTAATATTTTTTTCAAAAATCCACATTCTAAGAAATTCATGATATAAATATGCTAATATTCAAAGTAACATCATATAAATACATCTTACAATAAACGTGGATTCATAAAACACACAGAGCAAAAAGTTAATAAAATTCAAATTTCAACCAAACTCCTAATCATGATGCACAAGCAACAATTTCATGGACTTCTATCCCGTCTATAAACCATACTCCCCCAGTTAGAAGCAACTCGTATCTTAATAAAAGAAAGAGAACATACTAACATCATCATCACTCTCCTTCTCATCCGGCTTCTCCACTCTAGAACGTAGTGAATAGAAACACCTCTTTGTCGAAGCATCTTCTTTTCGAACACTAGGAGCAACTTGCTTACCCTCTCTACCCCTAGAAGAAATCATAGGAAAATCTCTCATTTTTTGCCTATCTTTACCACAACTAAAGCAACTCCCGGTACCAAAAACACACTCACCATAAATTTCTTGCCACAATTTGCACAAGTAGGCTTGCCATCCTTGGAACCACCTCCTTTCTCAACCTTTAACATAGCACTCCTAGATTATCCTTGGGATTGAACCTTCTTCTTAAACCCATTTTTTTCGTGATCACTAGCACCACTTCTTTTCAAACTTCTAGCCATCATCCTATGTTTAGACTCTTCAATTGATTGTGCATACACCATGAGTCTAGATAGGGTCATATGGTCATGAGACATAGCGGTACAACATTCTTTCACCACTAAGTCAGCTACCCCCGTCACAAAATGACTCATTTAATCTCTTGGATTAGGCACAAGAGAAGGGGCATACAAAGACAAAGTTGAGAATTTCAAAGAGTACCCCGCAACACACATATTGCCTTGATTCAGATTGATAAAATCTTCTAACTTAATTTTTGTCCCCTCTCTAGGGGAAAGTAAACACCAAGGAAAGCTTCTTTAAATTATTTCCATTCAATAGGACCCTATCCTTCCGTCCTATCATCCTTCTATTGAGTGTACCAAATTTGAGAAACATCCCTCAATTGCTATGAAGCCAACTCCATATTCTCCTTAGATGTAACACCCATAGCACTCAAAACATTGTCCACTCTATCAAGAAACTCTTGAGACTCCTCATTTACTTTAGAGCCAATAAAGATTGGAGGATTCATCCTCACTAAATCTCTCAACCTAGATGTCATAGTACTCTCAACAACCCTAGGCATCATATTCAAATTAGGTTGCATAGTCACGACTCAGGCTCCTTATTAGACAACTCCTCAACATCAATAACTCCTTCGACATTAGGAATAGGATCACCTTGGGGAGGCCCTTGGCCATCTTGAGAACCTTGAACTCCTTCCCCTCCTTGAGGAACTTGCTCAACTTGTTCAACTTGAAGTGGAACCTCTTCATTTACCCTCTCCTCTCCAATCCTTCTAGCAGTCATACATTTAGTAATCATCTACAAAAAAACACAAGGAAACTCATAAGAAGGATAATCATAACATTTACTCTATCACAAGGCATAGGAGTAGAAAAGAAGGGAAACTCTATCGTCCTATAGCCTCTCGCCCATAGATGTGTCGCGACTCACACAGATGGTCAACAATCTACTAGATGTGACTTAATGAAACTTCTTGATTCCTAATATTACTTTTACCATCCTATGGTCTGATACCAAGCTTTGTCACAACCTGAAACCACACCCAAGAAGTTAGGGCACAATCTAGGAATGTTGCACGGCTTCGTCAAACTCTAAGAGTTCTTGGACAAGCCTATTTCATATCATTCATAAAATATACATAGTAAAAATCAGTGCGGAATTAAAACTTTTCACAAAACATAATGTAGTCTTCAAAATCTATTTCATAAAAAAAGTAATAGGAAATACTATGTCTCAATCTAATAATCTTAAGACACAAGAATATTTGGGACACAACCCATACTTCAAAATACTAATATAGAAATGCTTAGTCTATTACAATACTCTGAATGAAAACAGAAAGACATATATATCCCACGAGTCAAGTGACGTGAACGATCTTCTAAGTCCAAGTCTTCACTTCTCAAAGCTCCTTACCTACCAAGAACTATATAGATATATAATAGTATGGAGTTTGTACAACCACATGTACTAAGTATGGCTATATTCATAAAAATCATGAAAACGGACTTTACTGGAAATATGTATCTTTTCATTTAAAATTCATATCATAATTATAATAACATCATAAATCAATTTTAGAAACACATAAGATACTTCTAGCATGTAATTTTCTTACTTAAAGTCATCCTAAGATTCACTAATGTCACACAAAGAGAGACCGCCCATACAACCTTCCTAGATGTTCCTAAATGACCCTTAGTATCACCTATAATGATTCACATACATACTCACAAAGCAGTCATAAACATCAAGGTAAGATTCTTCTACCAAAGGTGAACTCTAAGTCTCACTTGAGTGAGTTGTTAAGCAACCGCCCACAAAAACCCTTACGCACACACTTAATAGATCCAATAGACTCCCTAAGATAGAATCATGCTCACATAAATCACCAACACATAGATGATATAACTTTCTCTTCCCAAAGGCTATCAAAAGACCTACTTAAGTAAATTAAGAAGACAACGTCCATAGTGACCTCTTCAAGATTACATTAATAGTCCTTAAGACTACCTAAGGCTTAGATCATGTCCACAAAATCAACCAACTTCCCTTACTAGAGCCATACTCAAGAATTCCAAAGGTAATACATGAAGAGATAATCCCTTATGCCCTCTTCACACTTCCTCTAAGATTATTTACATACTCCTTAACATAAGTCATTAGTTCATTAGTTCATGAAGACTCATACATCACATAAAGGACATTCAAATAATGGTCTTGGACAAGACCTAGGATCTCAAAATAACACCTTCAAAGTCTATTGTGCAATGTCTAGATAGCGTCCCATACCACATCCTAAACTCCATAAACTCCTCAAATACTAATAGATATTCCATATCATGAGAATAGGCAATAACCGACATATACCATGATAGCAAGACACGGAATCCAGAGTTCTATCCTACTCCGATGAGGTTGTTCTACTTGTCAATGGTAGAACTTAGACACATCCCATGTAGGCACATTCTAAAGGAATAGGAAGGGATTATTTATTTTCTAATCACATACTTAACTAGAACTATTTTCCCTGACCATACTAACTCGTTGCAAGCCTTCATTCTCATAGAGTAATTCATACATTAGGTTCACATAAAAGGGTTCCATATCAAGTTCACAACCCAATCACATTTACCCTACAAATGAAGGTCCACTAGGGCTACCTCACAATGGTGACAAGAAGGTCATGATGACTTTTCTAAGGATTAATATGATTTCGTTCCTGACAATTCATCTTAAGTCAATTATTCCTTTACTTTGAAGGATACAATTACGGCTTAAACTTCAATCATTCTTAACCTTACTGTTATATTACGGTTTTCACATAATAGACTCTCATATCATCATTTAAAGTCACATGTCATTCATATAATAAAGACTAAGAGTTCTAACACCCTAAATCAATACATCACATATTCATAACCATATATACATCAAGCAATAGATAAAAGGCAATCAACACAAGACATCACATACTTTACTTTTAACACATAATACAAGTCATTCTAGAAAAACTTCTAAAACAACGTAAAATCTTCAAGTCATAATATATATAATCTTAAAATCATTAATATTCTCCACGTATAATCATAAAGTCAAATGGAATAACCAAGACTTAACCTTACCCTATACTCATAATGTCAAAGTCATAGTCTAACATGATAACTTAAGGCAACATAACTAGAAAAATACATATACGACTATATAAATTCACATGTAGATAGATAATTTCATGATTCACATAACCAAACTACACAAATAGCCACATACTAAAAGTAGTTTTCAATAAGGCCCTGCTCATCATATTGCATAATATAACGGCGACAAGGACACATCAATTGCAACTAAAACACATAACATAGCCACCATAAGTGGACCATGCATATCACAATAGAATCGAAGTATAATTAATATCAAATTAAATAAATCCGGTAAGCATACCTTCATTCTCTTATTAACACTTCTATTAAATGCTAAATCGTCCAATTCAACATCACAAGACCCTTACCCAAGGCCATAACCAACACTTCAAGCAATAATCATAATATCCAATGAAATCTCTATCAATTAAATATAGGTTTAACAATCTTGGATCAATTAAATAACAATTGAATATAATTAATATATCATTAGAAAGCCCATAAGAAACTACATAACAATTTATCAATATTAGATTAATATCAAGTAACACACATTATAGTAAAAAACTAGGGTTCATCAATTTACATGGGTTCCTAGGTAATTTAGATTGAAAAAATCAATAAAATATTAGTTATATCATAAGTCAATGTTTAGAAATCATTTATGCAAGAACCCATGGTTGAATCTTGAAATTGGACAATTCACTTTAGAAAACATTGAAAAACATGTTGAGAATTGGGCTCCTTTATTAAACAAGTTTGAAGGATCAAAGCCATACCTTAAGGATGATAATTATTCAAATTAATGAATCATTTCAACACAAAACCCCTCACCAAACTGCCTCTTCAAGTTGGACTTCAATGGAGGTTTTGGAATATTTTCTAAGTGTTTTGGGTTTATGATTTTGAAGAATGAATTGTTCCATGTGATTACCTTTTATATACATAATTAAAATACCAAAATAACCCTTAATAAACCGTCCATGACTTAATTTATAAGTGGGTTGAATTTGTAAATTCACCCCTAAGTGGACAGCAGCACATGCACAGGAAGGCATGTTGTGCGACGCCTGCCCTTGAAGGGGTCACCACCTCAACGGGCCGTCACAGGCCTTCGTCGGTGGCAACAGTTGCTGGAAAAGATTCCTCTATTAACCCTTGTCTAATTCCCTCACTACGGGACCCTTTGACGGGGCATCACAACCAATAGTGGATGGTAACTGCTCCGTCGCCAGGGTCTGCCTGGGACATCCTGCACACTGATTTTGGGTCCTTCCTCAAGGACCCTTAGATGGTCCATGGGGATAATTTCAAGGGACCTTTCAGTCAAAAAACGATCCTCTATAAGTTTAACATCTCTCACATGATTTTCATTCAAAACGAACATGTAAAACTCGACGAAACTCGCCTAGACGTACAAGGTTGACTTAAGGCATATATTTCGAACGCCTTGGATGTTCTTGGTCATTTGACCTCAAAAATTCACGAAACTTTAGGCACGGACTATAAATTATATATTAACTCAATTAAGAACCTTAAATAAAATTAAACATACATAAACACATAGAACCACATTTTAGACATTTAGGTGACTTAGTCGTCGAAAGTCTTGGTCGTTCCGTGACGTTTGACTTCCAACACCTCTAATACATTATCTACATCTTTAAGAACTTATAACATAAATACCAACATGTTGGGATCTAGTTAGACCAAGTCATTTTTTAGGTCTTACAAGTGTCCACCCTAATGGACGACTTAGTTGTTGCAAAAAAAAGAGTTTATATAAATTGCCCTATTTCTTTACTTCAAAATGTCACTCGAGATGATTTGGTAGAGTAACATATGTTTTATTTTGATGTAATTTTGGTGATGGATTGGTTGTATGCTTGTTTTTTTTCCATTATTTATAGTACTCGGGTAGTAAACATTTAGTTTCCTGATGAACCTGTTTTCAAATGAAAAAGGGGAAATTCTATTACTAGAGGGCAGTTCATTTTGTGTCTAAATGAAATAAAATTATTTATAAGGGTTTTATTTACCATATAATTAGGGTTAAGGACATTCAGTCTTATACTCCTCTTTTAGAGCCAGTCTCGATAGTGAGGGAGTTTCTTGAGGTTTATCATGATGATTTGCCCGGCGTTCCTCCAGAACGGGAATTAGACATCACATTTATCTTATACAAGATATAAAACCCATATCTATTCCTCCTTATCAAATAGCCCGACCAAATTGAAAGAGTTAAAATCTCAACTCAAGGATTTCTTAGACAAGGGTTTATTCAACCTAGTATATTTCTATGAGGTGCACTTGTACTTTTTGTGAAAAACACGGATCGGTCCCTTAGGATATGCATTGATCACCGATAGTTGAACAAGGTTACTATAAAGAATAAATACCTACTTCCTAAAATTGATGATTTATTTGACCAACTTCAAAGGGAGAGTTATTTCTCGAAGATTGACTTGGGCTATCACTAACTTTGGATGAGGGATGTTGGTATTCCTAAAAAAACTTTTTGAACAATGTATGGTCACATTGAATTCTTAGTAATGTCTTTTGGTCTAACGAATGCTCCAGCGGCTTTTATGGATCTTATGAATGGAATGTTAAGTCAATACATTAATTCGTTTGTGGTAGTATTTAGTGACGATATTTTGATCTATTCAAAGAGTTAGACTGATCATATGGAGCATATGAAGATAGTGTTGTTGTCACGACCCAAAGCGAGTCGTGAGTGGCACCCAGACTTAACCTCTTAAGTGGGCGAACCAACCTATCAAACATAACATACAAAAATACAAGCATGACGCGGAAACTCAAATGTTACTAAATATCATTTCCCAAAAACTAAAATTCATAACATCAATGACATATAATCTGCAATACTATGTCTAAGAATATCAAATGCACTAAAATAAAAGAATAAAATTGTATATGTGCGAAAGTAGAGGACATCATGTAATGACCGAAAGAATCCAACACGAGCTTGAATGGATAGCTCACCCTGGAACTTGATATGCGGGAGGCTGGCAAGAGCTGAGGAAATCAGAAGTCATTGGTAAACTCGCTACATTTCATAAAAGGAAAACAAAGAAGAAAACAAGTAGGGCCCAGTACGAGGCAACATGTACTAAGTAAGTATCATCGGTCAACCCAAAACAACAACTAATATACAAAGAATAATAGTATGAAATCAACTGTGGCACTGAACATGTAATAAGCAACAAACAACATAAACAAGTGTCAATAACAATAAAGTAAGCACGAATTAAGTCAATGGTATGAAGATCTCACATGAGGACTCATGCCTCCAAACCAAACCATTTTGGGAGTTTAGTTCTTTGAGATTGAGTATCTTCAATAAATTTAACATGTTTTTCCTTTAATATTATCGTTTCGGAACGTGACACTCCGATCCAAGAATACTGTGTCGAAACGTGACACTCCGATCCAAGAATACCATGTTGTAACGTGACACTCCGATCCAAGAATACCGTGTCGGAACGTGACACTCTGATCCAAAAATGCCGTTAATTTATTATTTAATATCACCACTTTTTCATTCGTTAATAATATTTCATCGAGCCTTGTATATTCAAGGCATTACTTCAATAGAGATGGTTTAAGATTATACATTCCATGGTCTCAGAATTTCTGACCAATTACAAAACACACGACCAAGCCACATAATCACAAAATCAAGTACATATAAAAGTTCACAATATCATTCAATGCATATCAATCACTATTAAGAGTTTACTATCAAATAGTATAAACCATAACCTACCTTTATTGAAGAACCGAAGTCAAAAAAGCTACTTCTCAAATACTTTTTTTTCCTCAATGCCTCCGAACCTTTCCAATCCATGCAATATGCATAATTTATAAGTTAATGATTCTATAGGTACTTACATTACTCTATTAAGTATAGTCTAAACCCAATAGTCATCTAACACAAATCTATATTCAAGTTTCTTGTCTTGAGTTCAATTAATATGTCAAGCCTCTTATTTCCTATATTTAAGCCTAAAGTTAAGTCTTTAATTTTCTAAATAGCATAACTTTAATTGTATTCAAATAATATACTACACTCAATATTTAATTACCTATCTATATACCAAGATTTGAATCATAATATAATAACTATACAAAGAAGAACAAAGTAATTAAAAACTAAATAACTAATCACGAAGTGGTACTAATTTAAATTGGAGAGATGATGATATATTATGTACATTATTCTTATTGTATTACCATACGGTAATCATTGTCAATATTACCTATTAATAAAAATGAAAAACTTTGGCACCTAAATAGAGTAATAATTATAATAATAATATAATAATATTAATAATAATAATAACACGGCTGCAGAAGCAAGTGCAAATTGAATTTGCGCTTTTGATTCCTATTCCCTGAACTTTGAAATACAGTATAATTAATAATAATAATAATAAATTAATGATAGTATGACATATATTTTCGTATAAACGAATGCAGTTATTGAGGCAATCAATGCTTACATGCTGTTTGTTGTTCTTCTTTTCAATTTGTTTTCTTCTCCCGCTGTGTGCCTCTCTTTTAATTTTCTTCTTTTCTACAAATTGTGTACTATCCCTAATTATTAAAATACTAACCTTAAAAATAGTAAAAGTTGTCCGAAACAAATTCTATTGTGATTTTTCTTTACCATCAACTAAATAAATTATTAAAAGTGCCCTTTTAATTTTACCATTGTACTTATGAATAGTTAAAAATATCTATTTAGAATCTATCAAAAAGTATTTTATCAAATAAAAGCTCTAGTATTTTAAACGATCATAAGAGTCGTTATAATAGATATCAATTTACCCATCGTTCGTCCCGAAAGATCAAAGGAAGGTAATGGTAAGATAGGTTAGTTGTCTCAACAATTCATTCAAAATATTAGTACCCAAGGTCTTATATCAAAATTATCAAACCCACTAATTCAAGATTTGCCCCTCTTCACATACAATGCCTCAAATGGGTCTATCTCACTACTCTAGTGATAATTGTTGTTGTATATAAACTCAACTACCAACAAAACTATTTCAAACAATGGACTCTTCAACTGACCAATTCACCAACTAGACATTGACACAACCACCAGGACAAATATTATCTTACATAACCATGATAAAATCCTAAATCAATAGGGGCTACAATTAGAAGTGGACTTTAACAAACAACCACACATTCAGAATGCATAAATCAAGATTTCCTTTTCACAATACAATCTCATCATAAGCCTAAGTGATTAAATTATTATCTCTAAACATCAATTACTCATCAAGGGAGGATAAACATATCTAACCCAAAGAAGAAAATGATCATGTAACCAACCATCGAGTGATACACCAAAGCATACATGAACTCGAACAACATTGTAAAAATTCTAGATTAGTACCTATTATATAACCAAACCTAAAGAATGACTAAAACTACGATGGCCCTCACATTCCAGCACACATACTAAAATATAATATCGATGATGATATAAATCTTAAGTCTATCGAATCTATAAATTTTCATGGTAGCTACCCTATAAGTTCTTATAAGCATAGTGGTACATGTATAGCCACTCAGATAATTCAACTACACCAAGACAACACTAAATATGTCATATCGAAAATAACCAAGGCGGAATAACTCTAAATACTCCTTCCATAGTGTCCATATCAAACATTTTCATTCAACTAACTTTGTCTCTTTGAATTTCTAGATACCCACAATCACCAACGTAGTCCGTTTTATAATAGTGCACACACTTGATTTATCGAACAACACATCCACTAAATTTAACACTTTAATACTCACAAAAAATCATAACTACATCAATCAACCTAACCCATCATCATTATCAATGTATTCTTATAATATGCAGGTTCAAACTATGCCTATCTCTCGTTCTATTTAAGCATTTCATGAAAAATATGTGGTTCAACAAGGTAATAGCACCTATTTAAAACTTGGTAGTACCTTTTCATCGAGATAAAACTATTAAATCACACTCAAAGTCAACTCCACACCACATCCACATATCATGCTTTTGATACCATTTTAAGTCATCGCATACCGCATGCCAACACTTAGGAAAATTTTTTAGCACTAAAAATATTGTGTATACTATAAGCTCATAACCTCTATTCACCATCAAATATCTATGTATCACATCATAACTTTCTATGAGTCCCATCAATATGGTAGTATTAATTCAAATCAAAATTTTTAATAATCATGTAGAATTAAATCTCACCTCGTGCATCATTCTTACTCATCTATCTCAATTTAAACAATCTAACCCCACGCAAAATTTTAATTTTTTCATACATCACTGTTTGTCACCCAAATCAAAATTCAATCTTCATAAAAGTCGATGACAAATTCCTACTAATTCTCTACTAAACTAGTTCACAACTCACAGTCATATCAAAACTCATAGAAAATAAAAATAAAAATATGATTAGTACAACCTTCAGCATAACCTAAAGGGTTTGTACGAGAGGTCTTATTCCATTTACTTTTCTCTAATCTTCTCATAGTGCATAATTTTAAATATCTCAGTCCTTCAATATATCAGACTTTTTTCTCTCTAACTCGCTTACCGATCTCATTCTTTTACAACCAAACCATGACGTTTTAGTTCACACTCTAAATCAAAACTCCGAGGAAAACTCTTCCTTATCCCTATAACAATCAAAGTAACATACTTTACGACTCAAAACATGCACAGATTCTTCCAATTACCCAATACATTACACAATAAATCATTTATTACCTTAATAATTCACAATTTGACTAATTCTACCATGAATGTCGACTTACAATAAGGAACTTGAACTCTGATTTCAACAATATATTCAAATTCCCTTAGCTATCAACATTAGATCATACCTTGAAGACTTTTAGGAATTCATGTATCTTAACTTATCGTCGATAGCCTCTTCATAGATTTTAGCATATCCTTTTGTAAAAACTCAAAAGTACTCATTACTAAACTCAAAATCACAAAAGAACTTATCGTCACATTCGAGTTGAATGTATGTACACTCTTTTTTCAAGTGTTTTCAAATCATTTTTTACCAATATGATGAACATGTGACACTATTATAATAACCAGAGAAAAGCAGGTGGAATCACGCGTCACTAGATTCATTTTCAACTCCTTTGAGGATAACCCTTTACCCCCTACAATTTCAGGAAAAAAAAAATTGCTCTAACTTATCTCTAAAGGTTACCCTACATTCCATTTTTATTTTATTTTCATTATGACTCTTGATTCTTTAAATTGAATTCGAGTGGTTCACTAACATCTCCTAAAATTTGTCATACAACCACATTACTCACTAAAGAGTAGAACTCATCACCACAAAGTCATTTTTTTCCTCGACATGACACCTTCACCTCAAATATAGTAATCAAAATCACGGGACTAACAAATTATACATGCACCTTTTTACTAAAATCTTCAATTTAATCCACCCAAAGGATACTCACTACGAGTTTATTCCCCTATAAGTTTGTCATTCTAGTATTAACCTATCCCTTGAAACCTAAGATAAGATCACCGCTTCCCATTCAGAACCCTCAAGATGCATTTCACAACCTTAATGTATCAATATTGTATAAAAAATCCACCACTAAAATTTTCCTTAAAAATAATGTTTAATCCAAGTGCCCATAGTAATAAACTAGTTGGTTTCTCAAATATGAATGCAACACTGAATCTTAATAACAGACTATGTCATACAAATGGTAACTCCTTAAGTAGTTAATATTGTCACCTGATAATCGACATATCCATTTTCATATACCTATAGTACCACACCATGAATGTCCATTAAATCAACCACTAGAATACATCATACCCTCGCTAAAAATTTACTCCAATAAATTTTTGCCCATTAAGTGACTAAAATACGCCATCAAATCTTTTTGGTTTCTCATCCAAAGCGATATTCATTCTTTCGTAGCTTAGGTCGACAAATAAAATATCACACTCTATAACTTTAACCAAGTAAACACCGATAGCATTAGTATTATTGTAGTAGGCAATCATGACCCTTTTTTTAATATACACACAACCAATGAAATCATAAAAGAAATTATGCCTCAATTGCCTCAAAATAATTTCATCATTCGCTATACAACCTAAATATGATAGGAAAACTCCACTAACTGAATTTTATAACTTAATGATGTTCATTTTCTAGTTTTTCCTTAGGAAATTTCTTGCCTTTTGTCAGATATCTACATAGAGTACAAAATATTTACATTATGAGCTGCAACACATATCTTCCATTTTTCTATATTCAGGAAATCATCTCTCTTCCCATCACTCAAAGTTTGGGGTATATAATTGGATGAAGAAGCGAGAAAATTTTACCTTAAATCATAAGTAGTGCATTTACTAATCGAAACTCAATACGTGATTATCACCACATTTTGCGTATCTCCAAAACTAGTAAGTCAATAATCAACACAAAGCCTTCTCACGATATTCATTTTATGGCACAACTCAAACCAATCAACAATGAAAGCATAAGCATCTTCATAATCAATACTAATGAATAATTCAACTTTATCAACTTAACAAAAAAATCATGTCAATCAATAGTCATAACAGACCCTGTAGTTCATTGAGGAAATATATCTGTTTCTAAGGACATATTTTTTTAGTGTTGTTAATTAAATTTATAATACTCTAGTACTAACAATATGTGATATAGAGTGAAGAAGTTCAGATACCTATTTGTAACACCTAGATACCAATTGGATACAAGTAGTAGCACGAAAGAAAGAAGAAACGAAGTTTCCTAAAGTCTTGTAGACTCTCAAAAAAAGTAAAGTCATCCCCATACCGTTCTGCAAAAGTCTACAAGACATGTCCTTGTGTGATGAGATCATTGAACCTAACGCTATGATACAAAGTTTGTCGTGACTTAAAGAGAGTCGTGAGTGGCACCCACACTTAACCTCTTAAGTGGGCGAACCAACCAATTTAACCTAACTTACAAAAATATAAGCATAACGCGGAAAGTCAAATATTACTAAGTATCATTTCCCAAAAACTGAAAGTCATAACATAAAGGACATATAATCTCCAATACTAAGTCTAAGAATATAAATATACTAAAATAAAACAATAAAATGGTATGTGTCCGAAAATATAGGACATCATGTCATGACCGAGAGAATCCAACAAAAGCTTGAATGGATAGCTCACCCCGGAACATGATATGCGGGAGGCTCGCTAGAGCTGTGGGAAATAAGAAGTCATAGGTATAGTCGTTGCATTTCATAATAGGAAAACAAAGAACAAAAAAAGTAGGGCTCAGTACGAGGCAACATGTACTAAATAAGTATCATCGGTCAACCCAAAATAGTAACTAATATACAAAGAATAATAGTATGAACTCAACTATAGCACTTAACATGTGATAAGCAGCAAACACCATGAATGAGTGTCAATAGCAATATAGTAGGCACGTATTAACTCAACGGTATCAAGATCACACATGAGGACTCATGCCTCAAAACCAAACCAATTCGAGAGTTGTGTTCTTTGAGATTGAGTATCTTCCATTAATTTAACATGTTTTTCCTTTAATATTATCGTGTCGGAACGTAACACTCTGATCCAAGAAATCCGTGTAGGAACGTAACACTCCGATCCAAGAATACCGTGTCGGAACGTGACACTCCAATCCAAGAATACCGTGTCGGAACGTGACACTCTGATAAAAAAATACAGTTAATTTATCATTTAATGTACCCACTTTTTCATTCGTTAATAATATTTCATCGAGCCTTCTTTATTCAAGGCATTACTTCGATAGAGATGGTTTAAGATTATACATTCCACGGTCTCCAAATTTCATACCAATTACAAAACACACGACCAAGCCACACAATAACACAATCAAGTACATAGAAAACTTCACAATATCATTTAATGCATATCAGTCACTATTCAGAGTTTACTAACAAATAGCATAAACCATAACCTATCTCCATTGAAGAACCGAAGTCAAGCAAGCTACTTCTCCAATACTTTCTCTTTCCTCAATGCCGCCGAACCTTTCCAATATATGCAATATGCATAATTTATAAAATTACGATTTTATAGGCACTTACATTACTCTATTAAGTATAGTCTAAACCCAATAGTCATCAAAGACAAATCTACACTCAAGTTTCTTATCTTGAGTTCAATAAATATGTCAAGCCTCCTATTTCCTATATATAAGCCTAAGGTTATGTCTTTAATTTTCTAAATAACATAACTTTAATGGTATTCAAATAATATACTACACTCAATATTTAATTACCTATCTTAATATATCAAGATTTGAATGATAATAAAATAACTATAAGAGGAAGAACAAAAGTAATTAAAACCTAAATAACTTGTCACGAAGTGGTACTAATTTAAATTGCAGAGATGATGATATATTATGTACATTATTCTTATTGTATTACCACACGTTAATCATTGTCAATATTACATATTAATAGACATAAAAAACTTTGGATCCTAAATATAATAATAATAATAATAATAATAATAATAATAATAATAATAATAATAATAATAATAATAATAATAATAATTATAATAATACTACAACTACTACTACTACTAATAATAATAATAATAATAATAATAATAATAATAATAATAATAATAATAATGATGATGATAATAATAATACGGCTGCAGAAGCAAGTGAAAATTGAAATTGCAATTCTGATTCCTATTCCCTCAACTTTGAAATACAGTATAATTAATAATAATAATAATAATAATAATAAATTAATGATTGTATGACACAAATGCATATAAAAAAATGCGGTGATTGAGGCAATCAATGCTTACAAGTTGTTCATCGTTCTTCTTTTCGATTTGTTTTTCTTCTCCCGATGTGCGCCTCTCTTTTAATTTTGTTCTTTTCTACAAATTCTGTACTATCAAAATTATTAATGTACTAATTATAAGAATAGTAAAAGTGGTCCACCACAAATTCTAATGTTATTTTTCTTAACCATCAACTAAATAAAATATTAAAATCCCTCTATTAATTTTATCATTGTAGTTATGAATAGTTAAAAATATCTATTTAGAATCTATCAAAAAGTATTTTATCAAATAAAAGCTCTAGTATTTTGAACATCATAAGGGTCATTATAGTTGCAAGATCTGAAAGATCAGAAAATGTATGCTTAGTTTAGCAAATGCGAAGTTCAGTTGCTTTCGTTGGTCGTATAGTGTAAAGCCTAGGCATAGAGGTTGATGCTAAGAAGAGCGTTGCGGTAAAGAATTGGCCTAAACCTCTTAGTCCCACGGTTATACAAAGCTTTTTTTTGGGTTTGGCCGGTTATTATAAAATATTTTTGGAAGGATTCGCATCTCTTGCTTCTCCGTTAACAACTTTGACTAAAAAGAAATCCAAATTTGAGTGGTCAGAGGCTTGCAAGAAGAGTTTCGATGAGTTGAAAAATAGACTCAACATGACTCCAATATCGACCATACATGAGGGTGATAAGGGGTTCCTAGTTTATTGTGACACTTCTCAAGTGAGTTTGGGATGTACCTTTATGAAACATGGTCAAGTAATTGCTTATGCTTCGACGAAATTAAAGGTTCATGAAAAGAACTATCCGACCCATGAGCTATAGTTGGCAGCGGTAGATTTTTCCTTTAAAATTTTGAGGCACTACTAATATGGGGTCCATGTTGATGTATTCGGTGACAACTAAACTCTCCAATATGTGTTTAGCCATAGAGATTTGATTCTCCGACAAATAAGGTGGATAGAACATTTGAAAGATTATGATATGATTGCCCTCTACCACCTCGACAAAGCTAATATATTTGTTGATGTTGGATTTTAAAAAGGTGTGAATGGAAAATGAAGAGTTGCGACTTTTATGAAGAGTTGTGACTTTTATGAAATGTTGCGACTTTGATGAAAATTTGTGACTTTTATGAAAAGTTGTGATTTTTATGAAAAGTTGTGATATGGAAAGTTGTGACTTTTATAAAAGGTGACGACCTTTCTTAAAGATTGTGACTTTTCCAAAGGTTAATGACCTTTCCGGTAAGGCACCATAAGAACATTTTCGCACTATACTTTGTTTTCTATCTCATTTTAAAAAGAATTTTTATGGACTTCTTCTTCAACTACTAAATATAGAATTCTAAGTGTACTTTACTGCCGTTGAGTGGTTCGCTGACACCGGATTTTTTGGTATCTATACTCTGGTGATTGAGATCATTTTACCCTGGGAGGTCATATTCCAAATAAAACCTCCGATACTAGAGGGGAATAATTTCCTTAAGGGGACACCGTGAATTCAGTGGACTTGATCTTTTTCCAATTAAATGTTTTTTCCTGATTGTGGTACGTGTTTTACAAACTTTAGATTTGTAAATTAATTTTAGTTCTTCTGTTCTTTTGTTCTTCACTGGTTCATTAAACTTGGTAACTTCGTGTTTCTGCAAAGTTTGTTGGAATCAGTAAGATTCTTTAGACACATATTAACAACTATTCTTCTTTAAGAAAAATATTTCGTATATTTTTTTAAATTTGTTTCTGAATCTAGTTTCGCTCCTAGTTATTATTTTCTAGTTGTGAAAATGTTCTTAAACTTTGTTTTCTCACAAAGATGTTCAAAGATTTGTTCTAAGTATGTTTGGAATACAAGATGAACAACAATCCTAAAGAAATTATTATACTGTTAGTATTTTTTGTATTCTACTGATTGAGAGAATCTGATCATAGAAGTAGAATATAAATGCACTACTTCTCCAGAATTCATTGCTTTGTTTAGCAAAGTCAAAGTGAGAATGTAACAGAAATTTTTTATAGTATTCCTTTTAAAGATTACCAGGTAACCTTCTTATTAAATTATCTAAGGAGGAAAATAGTTTCTAAGAGTAATCATCTTTGATTCTTTTTATTATGTGCATCTTTGGAAAAAGATCTGCAAACCATATGTTGTGGAATGAATATTACTTCGCAAATATTGTTGCTTTAAAATTCTTTAGTTTGCAAAAATGAGAGATGCATATTTTTGTTTGGTAAAATAGTATGTCAAAATGTTATAATTAAAGACTATTTGGTAAGAAAAACATTTCTATGTGATAAAGAATATTTGTTATTATGTTTGGAGAAAAAAAAAGACTTTTGTAGTTTATACTCAATGTGAAATTTTAGTGTGTCTGATTTTTGTAGACTAAAATCTTTTGTGGTTTTATACTCTGGATAAATTGGACTATGCAATTGGTTTAAAGAATATGAAAACTTCACATAAAAAGTTAGTGTTGTACGTTTGATTTTGTATAAACTTCAATGTAATATAGAAATAAACTGTACAATTTTTTTTGTCCTTATTGTTAGTATTTAAAATACTAAGTGGTATGTCTATTCATGATAGAGGAAAAATACCAGTGACTTAGAATTTGTGATTTTGTGTCTCTATGAAATGAACTTTGACATTGTGTAAACATTGTTAAAGAGAATTGCAACACTATTATTCTTTCGTAGAATAATGTTTCCAACATTAAAATATGTGAAAAAACTATTTTCAAATACTTGAAAAATATTTTTGAGATCACATTTGAAATGTGGGGGTATTTGCTTATGATTAGACTTGGTGTCTAATTTAACATTGGAGCAAAAGATATGAAATTAAATAACACTTTTGTATTATGTTATACCCACAAAATTCTTGGAGTATATCTGATATTTGGGTTGTTGAGTCTCTCTATTACTAGTATATAATGTGACTAGTATGAAACATCTAAATAATATATATAGTTGTTCAAAATAATTGTGTTCTTTTATGAAAAAAAAAATATCACTTGCTATGATTTTTAATAAAAAGAAACGTCTATTATAACAAAAGTATTTGCATAGACATGAACATTGGTGAAAAGTCATTTGTTATTCTTTAGTAAAAATAACATTTCGACTATATTGTCTTTATTGAATCCGATGAAACTTTGTTCATGGGTAGTTCTAGAACAATCATATTGAAAGTTATGGAAATGTCCTTCTGAAAAGGACATTTGACGGTCTAAACAATGTTTGTATCACACAAAATTGTAAGAAATAGGAAAAAGATATTAGTGAGTAAAAAGCTACCTCGCGAAGAGCTTTTCGAACTCAATGTTCTTATTTGTTCTTACTTGCTTGAGTCAATGTTTGTGACATGAACACTTGGGGCATGTCAATTACTAAACCTTGTAAGGAAAACTGATCAACTTAAAAGTTTTGCCTAACTTTGAGTGCAATAAATAAAAATATCAAGTTTTTGTAGAACCTAAGTATGTTGAGCATTCTTATAAATTTGTTAAAAGGAATTCTAATCCCTTAGAATTGATTTATACTGACATTTGTTATATGAATTTAACACTATCTCATGGTGGAAAAAAGTATTTATTACTTTTATTGAGAATTGCATTAGAAATGACTGTCTATTTGCTAAATGGTAAGGATGAAGCAATAGAAATGTCTAGACAATGTAATATCTAAGTTGAAAATCAGTGTGAAAAAAAATATAAGAAGAGATTAGAATGGAGAGTATAAGTTTCATAGTGCAAAAATATGTTTGAAAAGTGAAATATCAAACTACTGCCATATTCACCTCAATGTAATGAAAAACCGAACGTTGAAAGAAATGATGGATGCATTATTTATAAGTTCGGGTTTACACAAAACTTGTGTGGAGGAACTATCCTTACTGCAAAAGGGATCAACAAAAAGTTTTGTTCTTTTAGAAAGAAAGCGATTTTGTTTGATCAGAATACAATCTTTTCCATATGAGAAATGGAAAGAAAGGAAATCCAACTTGAAATATTTCAAAGTGTGTGGGTATCTAGTCAAAGTCCAAGATCCTATTCCTAAAATAATTAAAATAGGACCTATGACTGTGGACTGTAAAATTAGACTTGAGTAGTCTAGAGAAGGGTCTAAAAGGCCTAAGAAATGAAAAGGATAATATACAATTAAGGGATTCAGAGGCTTAGTAAAATGTTAAAGGACATTTACTTCCTTCGAATATGATTTTGTAACATTTTCTGTGTCTTCTGTAGACTCATCCTTTGGAAAGATGTTGTCAATAAACAACATTGAAAGTTGATTGATCTTCTTCAAGTTTGGGTTCAAAATGAATCTTTAGAAGGAAAAATAACAGTTGATGGATTTGTTGAAAAATATAAAGCAAGACTTTGTGTCAAAGGCTTTAGGAAAAAAAATAAGATTTTGATCTTGTCGATATATGAACTCGTTAGTAATTAGAATTACATCCATTCGGATGCAAAAAAATATTATTACTGTGGTATATGACCTCCAAATTCATCAAATGAATATGAAAAGTATTTTCTTAAATGTAGAATTTGGAGGAAGAAATTTACATGGAACAACCTGAGGGTTTTGTGGTACCTGGTAAATAAAAGAAGGTATGTGAACTTGTTAAGTCACATTATGGAAACACCAAAACAATGACATAATTCAATCAAACCATGTCGGCAAATGGATTGAAGAATGATGTAAGTGATAAATGTGTTCACATTAAAATCATAAGGTCATTGTTTGTTTGTATATTGGTGATATGTTGATCATAAATTGAGACACTAATGACATAAATGCTACTAAACGTATGCTATAAAGCAAGTGGAATGAAAATTATTGGAGTTGCTAATGCGATCTTAGATATAAGAATTCGTAGAGCTCCATAATGTTTAGCATTTTCACTGTGTCATTGCATTGAAAAGATACTTAACTAGTTCAAATATTTGAATGTCAATATTGTCAACTGTCAAATAAATGTGAGCTTTGCATTTCAAAAGAGTGAAAACAGAAGTGACTCACAATTGGATTGTGCTAGATTTTTGGGAAGCATGATGTATATCATATAGTGTGTGCGATCAGATATAGCATTTGCTATTTTAAACTGAGTCCGTTCACAAGTGATCCCAAAAAAATTCATTAGATGACAATAAATAGAGTTTTGGAGTATTTAAAATAATACTCAAAACTATGTCTTGCATTATAACAATATCCAACAATATTGAAAGATATAGTGATGAAATTGAATCATCGGAAGAATGAAGTATAATTCACGGGGGGTATGTATTTAATATTGGTAGAGGAGAAGTCTCTTAGAAATATTTCAAAAATGATATGTATCGCTAGCTCTACAATGATCTTTGAGCTAGGTGCTCTAGATAAGGTCGGTGAATAAGTTAAAAGACTCCGGAATTTCTTAATAGATATTCTATTTTGGCCCAAACCATTGGCATTAGTATGCATAAACTTTCACAGTGAAGATGCAATAGGTAGGGCATGGAGCATGATCTATAACGGAAAGTCTCGTCATATACGACAGAGACATGATACTGTTAGAAAACTACTCTCTAGTGGAATTATCAGAATTGACTATGTAAAGTCAAAGGATAATGTGTCGGATCCACTTACAAAAAGACCTAACTAGAGAGAAAGTTAAAAGATCATCTAAGGGAATGAATTTACGACATAGGACAATTCATCATGGCGGTAACTCTATCTAGCAGACTGGAGATCCCAAGAGCTAGATTCAAGAGAAAAATAAATTTATGAATGACGGTTCGGCATTGTCAATAAACTCAATCCATTCTTATGATGAAGACAATGCTCAGGGACAAGGATACAACATTAAGTCTTGTTAATGAGTTAATAAAGCATAATGGTTTTAATGATTTGCTATGTTTTGCAGAGTTGACCAAATAGTGTATCTACACGATAACACGGTTAGAAATCACCTATGTGAGAGTGAAATGTAAGCCGCTTCAAAGAAGATGATTGTCAAAAGCCCATCTCTCTATACATTCATGTAACCAGGAGGTGTTCATGGCTAAAACGAACACAACTGTAAGAACCATAAATGGTAAAGGGTTAATTGTGTGACATATGGTTGTCTAGGTATACACAAAAGTTCGACGGTTCAATGATATCGCATCTACCGATTGACCGAGTATATCCGACATATGTTCACTACGGAAAGTCCAAGGGGAAACCTACTTATCCAGATGCAATTAATTCTTTCTTGTAAAGTACACATACTTGTCAATTTCTTTGTCTTCGAGTCATTCCCCATTCATGTGGGGGATTGTTGGATTTTAAAAAGGTGTGAATGGAAAATGAAGAGTTGCGACTTTTATGAAGAGTTGTGAGTTTTATGAAATGTTGCGACTTTGATGAAAAGTTGTGACTTTTATGAAAAGTTGTGATTTTTATTAAAAGTTGTGACTTTTATGGAAAGTTGTGACTTTTATGAAAGGTGACGACCTTTCTGAAAGATTGTGACTTTTCCAAAGGTTTGTGACCTTTCCGGTAAGGCACAATAAGAACCTTTTCGCACTATCCTTTGTTTTCTATCTCAATTTAAAAAGAATTTTTATGGACATCTTCTTCAACTACTAAATCTAGTATTCTAAGTGTACTTTATTGCCGTTGAGTGGTTCGCTGACACCGGAGTTTTTGGTATCTATACTCTGGTAATTGAGATCATTTTACCCTGGGAGGTCATATTCCAAATCAAACCTCGAATACTAGAGGGGAATAATTTCCTTAAGGGGACACTGTGAATTCTGTGGACTTGATCTTTTTCCTATTAAATTTTTTTTCCCGACTGTGGTATGCGTTTTACAAACTTTAGATTTGTAAATTAATTTCAGTTCTTCAGTTCTTTTGTTCTTCACTGTTTCATTAAACTTGGTGACTTCGTGTTTCTGCAAAGTTTGTTGGAATCAGTAAGATTCTTTAGACACATATTAACAACTATTCTTCTTTAAGAAAGATATTTCGTATATTTTTTTAAATTTGTTTCTGAATCTAGTTTCACTACTAGTTTTAATTATCTAGTTGTGAAAATATTCTTAAACTTTGTTTTCTCACAAAGATGTTCAAAGTTTTATTCTAAGTATGTTTGGAATACAAGATGAACAACAATTGATGCCTTAAGTTTAATGACTATGGGTAGTATGACTTATGTAGAAGGTAAAAAGAAGGATCTTGTTCGCGATGTGCATAGGTCTTCCCGCTTAGGTATACAATTGGTAGATTTCATCTTGATACTATTTTGATGGATTTGAAAGAATCTTTTCTCAACAAGTCTCTTGAGGCTTTCTCCCAAGGGGGAGATGGGGGTACTTAGGTACGAAGGTAGGTTGTGTGTTTCAGATTTTGGTGGATTTAGATGGAAGATTCTAGAGGAGGCTCATGGTTTGCGATATTCTTTTCATTCAAGATCCACTAAGATGCACTGTGATCTATGAGATTCCTATTAATGGAATGGAATGAAGAATGGTATAGTGGTCATTGTGGCTAAGTGTCGAAATTGTAAGCAAGTCAAAGCTGAATACCGAAAACTAAGAGCTTTGTTACAATATATAGATCTTCCCACTTGGAAGTGAGAGGAGGTGAATTTGGACATCATAGGGGGGTTGCCTCATACTCGAATGCGACATGATTCTATTTGGTTCATTGTTGAGAGGATGACAAAATCAGCCTATTTCCTTCCTGTCAGGATTACATTCTCGGCAGAGATGCTAAATTATACAGCGAGGAAATAGTGAATTGTAATGACCTATTTAGTCGTTTTGAGCAGTAGAGTTAATTCTAGTAAAAAACTGTCTGGGTCGACGGATCCCGCGACGGACCGTCATGAGCACGACAGACCGTCGAGGGTGTCTTGTTCCAAAACACTTAGACTTTGGAAATTTGGGTACCGAGATCGACTCTCCGATCTTCGCGATGAAATGGCAGGACGGATCGTCGCAGGCGTGACGGACCATCACAGACTCTTTAATGAATTGAGTCTCTGAACTTTGTGACGGAAACAGCAGGACGGACCGTCGCGGGCACGACGGGCCGTCACAGGCTGCGTAACCCTGACTGGGTCGGATTTCTGTTAAATGTTTTAAGGGGCGTTTTGGACTATTCCTGCTTATAATTATAAAGTTAGTGGTTTAATGTTAATAATTCAATTACTTGGGGGTTAAAGGAGACAACCTTGGAAGAAATAGTGGGTTACTTTATCATCTTTTATACTTAATTATATGATAATTAGGGTAAAAGAAAAAGGGTTGGAATAAGAAAAAGAGAAAGACCAGAGAGAAAGAGGGACGAAAGAGCGAGAGAAACAGAAGAACGCATCTTTGGGAAAGTAGATTGCTTGATCACGATTCTTCGGTGGAGGTAGGTTATGGTTTATGCTATTTCATAGTAAACTCTTAATAGCGATTGATATGCATTGGTAATTTCGTAAAGTCTTCTATATGCTTAATTGTGTGTTTGCATGATGTGATTATATAATTGTAATAAATAAGCATGATGAGGCTGTTGAATATTAAACCTTGAAACCTCTTTGTTAATGATGATGCCTTGGTATAAAAGAAGGCTTGATGAACTAAAAGAATGAGGTTAGTGGATCGGGTGTCACGTTTTGACACCAAGATAGTATAAGTGGATCGGGTGTCACGTTCCGACACCTGGATAGTATTAATGGATCGGGTGTCACGTTCCGACACCAGGATAGTATTAATGGATCGGGTGTCACGTTCCGACACCAGGATAGTATTAATGGATCGGGTGTCACGTTCCGACACCAGGATAGTATTAATGGATCGGGTGTCACGTTCAGACACAAGGATAGTATTAATGGATCAGCTGTCACGTTCCGACACCAGGATAGTATTAATGGATCGGGTGTCTTGTTCCGACACCAGGATAGTATTAATGGATCGGGTGTCACGTTCCGACACCAGGATAGTATTAATGGATCGGGTGTCACGTTCCGACACCTGGATAGTATTAATGGATCGGGTGTCACGTTCCGACACCAGGATAGTATTAATGGATCTGGTGTCACGTTCCGACACCAGGATAGTATTAATGGATCGGGTGTCACGTTCCGACACCAGGATAGTATTAATGGATCGGGTGTCACGTTCCGACACCATGATAGTATTAATGGATCGGGTGTGACGTTCTGACACCAGGATAGTATTAATGGATCGGGTGTCACGTTCCGACACCAGGATAGTATTAATGGATCGGGTGTCTCGTTCCGACACCAGGATAGTATTAATGGATCGAGTGTCACGTTCCGACACCAGGATAGTATTAATGGATCGGGTGTCACGTTCCGACATCAGGATAGTATTAATGGATCGGGTGTCACGTTCCGACACTAGGATAGTATTAATGGATCGGGTGTCATGTTCCGACACCAGGATAGTAATAATGAATCGGGTGTCACGTTCCGACACCAGGATAGTATTAATGGATCGGGTGTCACGTTCCGACACCAGGATAGTATAAATAGATTGACTGTCATGTTCCGACACCAGGATAGTATTAATGGATCGGGTGTCACGTTCCAACACCAGCATAGTATGAGGAGGATCGGAGTGTCACGTTCCGACACCAGGATAGTAAAGAGATTGAATCTTGAATTATGCTAATATACTCAGATTTAATGAACCTATTTCCCAAATGAGTATGGTATGGAGGCTTGAGTCCTCATGGGTGTACTTGGCGTTATTTATCAATGATTCTTGTACTTGTTGTTGCTACCTGTTGAGTATTGTAGTTGATTTTATGATATTATCTGATATATATTGCTTTCTATTTTGAGTAGGCCGATAATATCTACTCAGTACTTGTGTTTTGTACTGACACCTACTTGTATGTTTTCTCTTTGTTGATTGTGGAGTGCATCAAACGTACCATCGTCTTCAACTCAACCGCAACTCTAGCCTGACTTCAGTATAATCAGATTTCAGGGTGAGCTATTGTTCCTAGCTCGGACTGGATTCTTTCTTTCACGTCTTGATGTCTTGAAGTTCGGACATGGACCATCTGTTTACTTATTTTAGCTTCCTAGATACTCTTAGATTTAGTAATTTGAGGATAGATGTTCTTATTGTGATGACTTCCAGATTTTGGGGATAGTAATTGATAAATTTTAGAAGTTATTAATTGATTTCGTTAATGAGTTTTAAGTCTTCCGCATTGTATTCTGTTTATTATGGTTGAAATGTTGGGGTTTTGATTGGTTGGTTCGCTCACATAGGAGGGTAAGTGTGGGTGCCACTCACGACACGTTTTGGGTCGTGACAAACTTGGTATCAGAGCATTAGGTTCGTTGGTCTCATCACATAAGAACGAGTCTAGTAGAGTCTTGAGGAACGGTAGGGGGACGCCTTTACTTTTCTTTGAGAGGCTATAGGACTTTAGGAAAATTCCATTCTTTCTTTCTTTTGTGCTATTACTTGGATCCAATAGGTATCTAGGTGAAACAAATTGGTATCTGACCATCTTCACTCTATTTCGCAGATGGTTAGAACTAGAGCAACAACTGCACCAACACCAACACCGGCAAGACAAGATGAGTCTGAACCAGCCACTGAGACTGTAGCTCGAAGAGGAGTAATGGCAAGAGGCCGTGGTAGAGGTTGCGGGAGGACGTCCTCTAGAGGAAGAGGACAAGCATCTGGCCCATCTAGTACTAGGGCGGTGACTCCTCCACCAACTGAGGAAGTATTAAGAGAGGGTGAAGGAGGGGAGGATGAACAAGTGCAGAATGAGGAATTACCCCCCCCCCCCAACCTACCCTAGAGATGATTAATTAGGTTCTTGCCTATCTTAGTAGGTTATCCGATCAAGGCCAAGCGCCTCCAGTGTTTTCTACACCAGCACCTCAGGTTACGGGAGTACGACATGCCTCTTCTGGGGCTCGCCGCATAGATGCCTCATTGGAAATAGGCATGTTTCCTCGATTGACTACAGGGCCTATAATGACAAGCGATCATCACGAACTTTTCAGTAAGTTCTTGAAATTGAAACCTCCAGTCTTCAAGGGTGCTGAATCTGAGGATGCCTATGATTTTCTGGTTGACTGTCATGAGCTACTACACAAGATGGGTATAGTAGAACGATTTGGCATCGAGTTTGTGACCTATCATTTTAAAGGGAACGCCAAAATGTGGTGGCGATCGTATGTTGAGTGTCAACCAGCAAAAGCACCACCTATGACTTGGGCATCATTCTCCAGCTTGTTTATGGAGTAGTATATACCCTAGACTTTGAGGGATAGGAGGAGAGATGAGTTTCTAAGCCTAGAGCAAGGCAGGATGTCGGTTACTGCTTATGAGGCTAGGTTTCGTGCACTATCCAGATATGCCACCCAGCTTTGCTTCTGTCCACAAGAGCGGATTCGCCGTTTTGTGAAGGGGTTGAGGTCAGATTTGCGGATTTCAGCCTTACAGGTAGCTGCTACAGCAAAATCTTTTCAAGAAGTGGTGGATTTTGTGATAGAAGTGGAGGGAGTGAATCCAGACGACTTCACCATGGCATCGACCTCTAAGAAGTTTCGTAAGGGAGGTGAGTTTAATGGTTCTTACTCCAGAGGACAGGGTTCAGGAGGGTACCCAGTCCGACCAATTCAGTCTTCACTACAGGCTGTCGCTGGGGGTCCACCCAAGACCGGTCAACATTTCTCTGAGTTTGGAGGTTTTCCCCAAACTCCGTTGTTCTCACAGAGACCTATGCTTGAACACAGAGAGTGTTATGGATGTGGGGAAATTGGACATATTAAGAGATACTATCCAAAACAGAGTTACAGACCCCCAATAGTCAGAGGTAGAGGTGGTCATGGAAGAGGCCGCTATTCTGGAGAACGTGGTGGCCGAGGTAATGGTGGTCACAAAATCAATCGGGGTGGCGGGAAAACTGGAACCACTGCAGCGCAACATGGTTGGGGCAACGGGCAGACAGGTGATAGGGCCCATTGTTATGCTTTCCCTGGGATGTCTGAAGCGGAGACATCTTATGCTGTTATCACAAGTAATCTTTAGGTTTGTGATTGCATGGCTTCTGTATTATTTGATCCTGGATCCACATTTTCTTATGTATCTTCCTCATTTGCTACTGGTTTTTATTTACGTTGTGATTTGCTTGACATGCCTACTCGTGTTTCTACTCCGGTGGGTGAGTCTGTGATAGTCGAAAAGGTTTTTAGGTCTTGTCTTGTGAATTTTGTGGGGAGTAATACTCATGTAGACTTGATTATCTTAGAAATGGTTGATTTCGATGTAATTTTGGGTATGACTTGGCTTTCTCCAAACATTGCAATCTTAGATTGTAATGCCAAAACTGTGACATTGGCCAAGCCTGGGACAGATCCGCTAGTGTGGGAGGGTGACTACACTCCAACTTCAGTTCGTATCATCTCCTTTCTTCGTGCTAAGAGAATGGTTAGTAAGGGTTGTTTAGCTTTCTTAGCACACCTCAGGGATGATACTACCTAAGTACCTTCAATTGAGTCGGTTTCGATAGTCCGTGAGTTTCTGGATGTGTTTCCTGCAGACCTTCCTGGTATGCCACCGGATAGGGATATTGACTTTTGCATTGATCTGGAGCCGGGTACTCGCCCCATTTCTATCCCTTCTTATAGAATGGCTCCCGCTGAGTAAAGAGAGTTAAAGGCCCAACTTCAAGAGTTGTTAAGCAAAGGCTTTATTATAGCAAGTGCATCCCCTTGGGGTGCTCCTGTTTTGTTTGTGAAGAAGAAGGATGGAAGTTTTTGGATGTGCATAGATTACAGGCAACTGAATAAGGTGACTGTTAAGAACAAGTATCCTCTTCCTTGCATCAATGATTTGTTCGATCACTTACAAGGTGCTTGTACCTTCTCAAAAATTGATTTGAGATCTGGTTATCATCAATTGAAAATACGGGCAACGGATGTGCCCAAGACTGCTTTTCGGACCAGATATGGGCATTATGAGTTCTTAGTAATGTCTTTTGGGCTTACAAATTCCCCTGCTGCTTTCATGAGTCTGATGAACGGGATTTTTAATCCATATCTAGATCTCTTTGTCATTGTATTCATTGATGATATACTGATATACTCAAAGAGCAGGGAAGAACATGAGGAGCACTTGAGAATTGTATTGGAAATGTTGAGGGAGAAAAAGCTTTACGCCAAATTCTCTAAGTTTGAGTTTTGGCTAGATAAAGTGTCCTTCTTGGGGCATGTGGTTTCTAAGGATGGAGTGATGGTGGATCCTTCTAAGATCGAAGCAGTGAAGAGTTGGGTAAGACCTACTAATGTTACAGAGATAAGGAGCTTTGTTGGTTTAGGTACCTACTACCGTCGATTTGTCAAGGGATTTTCCTCTGTTGCTTCCCAATTGACAAATTTTTCTAGGCAAAATGTTCCATTTGTATGGTCGGGCGAGTGTGAAGAAAGCTTTCAGAAGCTCAAGAGTTTGTTGACTACTGCACCAATTCTCACCTTGCCAGTGGAAGGTAAGAACTTCATTTTTTATTGTGATGCATCCTACTCTGGGTTGGGTGCAGTGCTAATGCAAGAGAAGAATGTAATTGCTTATTCTTCGAGGAAATTAAAGGTGCATGAACGTAATAATCCGACCCATGATTTGGAGTTGGCTGCGGTAGTGTTTCCATTAAAGCAATGGAGACATTATTTATATGGGGTTAAGTGTGAAGTCTATACGGATCATCGTAGGTTACAGTATGTCTTTACTCATAAAGATTTGAATTTAAGACAGAGGAGGTGGATGGAACTACTGAAAGACTATGACATCACTATCTTGTATCATCCAGGAAAAGCTAATGTAGTGGCAGATGCGTTAAGTAGAAAAGCAGGGAGCATGGGAAGCCTAGATCACTTATAGGTTTCCAGACGCCCATTGAGTAGAGAGGTTCAGACTCAGGCTAATGACTTTATGAGGCTAGAAGTAAATGAGAAGGGAGGATTTTTGGCCTGTGTTGAGGCAAGATCTTCCTTTCTTGACAAGATTAAGGGAAAGCAGTTTACTGATGTGAAACTGATCCGAGTCCGAGATAAGGTGTTACGAGGAGAGGCTAAAGAAGAAAAAATCGATGAGGAAGGTGTTTTGAGAATTAAGGGCAGGGTATGTGTGCCCCGTATAGATGATTTTATTCACACTATTCTTACGGAGGCTCATAGTTCAAGGTATTCTCTACATCCTGGTGCAAACAAGATGTATCGCGACCTAAAGCATCATTTTTAGTGGAGTAGGATGAAGCGCGACATTGTTGATTTTGTTGCTCAATGCCCGAATTGTCAGCAGGTAAAGTATGAACACCAGAGGCCTGAAGGGACACTTCAGAGAATGCCCATTATTTAATGGAAGAAGGAGAGAATTGCAATGGACTTCGTGGTTGGTCTTCCAAAGAAAATGGGTATGTATGACTCCATTTGGGTAATTGTTGATAGGTTAACTAAGTCTGCTCGCTTCATTCCAGTTAAGGTAAATTACAAGTAGAGAAGTTAGCCAAACTTTACATCTCAGAAATTGTTCGATTGCATGGAGTTCCACTTTCCATCATATCAGATAGAGGTACGCAGTTTACTTCTAAGTTTTGGAAAACATTGCATGGTGAATTAGGTACTAGGTTGGATCTTAGTACTGCATTTCACCCTCAGACCGATGGTTAGTCTGAGCGAACGATTCAGGTTTTGGAAGATATGCTTCGTGCATGTGTGATAGAATTTGGTGGCCATTGGGATAACTTCTTACCCTTAGCAGAATTCTCATACAATAATAGCCATAACTCAAGTATTGATATGGCTCCATTTGAGGCACTGTATGGGAGAAGATGTAGGTCTCCCATTGGGTGGTTTGATGCATTTAAGGTTAGACCTTGGGGTACTGACCTTCTGAGGGAATCGTTAGACAAAGTGAAATGCATTCAAGGAAAGCTTCTAGCGGCTCAAAGTAGACAGAAAGAGTATGCAGATCGAAAGGTTAGAGACTTGGAATTTATGAAGGGTGAACAAGTTTTGCTGAAGGTTTCGCCCATGAAAGGGGTGATGCGGTTTGGTAAGCGAGGTAAGATTAGCCCGAGGTATATTGGTCCTTTTGATGTTCTGAAGCGCGTGGGGGAGGTAGCTTATGAATTAGCCTTACCCTCAGGACTGTGAGGAGTGCACCCGGTATTCCATGTGTCTATGTTGAAAAGATACCATGGGGATGGAAACTACATCATTAGTTTGGATTCAGTTCTTCTTGATGAGAATTTGTCTTATGAAGAGGAGACTGTTGCTATTTTAGATAGATAAGTCCGCAAGTTGAGGTCAAGAGAGATTGTGTCCATCAAAGTTCAATGGAAGAATCGACCAGTTGAAGAATCCACTTGGGAGAAAGAGGCTGATATGTAAGAAAGATACCTACACCTGTTTTCTGATTCAGGTACTCCTTTTCGCCCTTATTTTTCTTCTTGTGATCGTTCGAGGACGAACGATGGGTAAATTGGTATCTATTGTAACGACCTGTTTAGTCGTTTTGAGCCATAGAATTTATTCTGGTAAAAAACTGCCAGGGTCGACAGATCCCGCGACGAACCGTCATGAGCACGACGGACCGTCGAGGGTGTCTCGTTCAAAAACACTTAGACTTTGGAAATTTGGGTACCGAGATCGACTCTCTGATCTTCGCGACGAAATGGCAGGATGGATCGTCACAGGCGTGACGAGCCGTCACGGACTCTTTAATGAATTGAGTCTCTGAACTTTGTGACGGAAGCAGCAAGACGGACCGTCACGGGTACGACGGGCCGTCACAGGCTGCGTAACCCTGACGGGGTCGGATTTCTGTTAAATGTTTTAAGGGGCGTTTTGGATTATTCCTGCTTATAATTATAAAGTTAGTGGTTTAATGTTAATAATTCAATTACTTGGGGGTTAAAGGAGACAACCTTGGAAGAAATAGTGGGTTACTTTTATCATCTTTTATACTTAATTATATGACAATTAGGGTAAAAGAAAAAGGGTTGGAATAAGAAAAAGAGAAAGAACAGAGAGAAAGAGGGACGAACGAGCGAGAGAAAGAGAAGAACGCAGCTTTGGGAAAGTAGATTGCTTGATCACGATTCTTCGGTGGAGGTAGGTTATGGTTTAAGCTATTTCATAGTAAACTCTTAATAGCGATTGATATGCATTGGTAATTTGGTAAAGTCTTCTATATGCTTAATTGTGTGTTTGCATGATGTGATTCTATAATTGTAATAAAATAAGCATGATGAGGCTGTTGAATCTTAAACCTTGAAACCTCTTTGTTAATGATGATGCCTTGGTATAAAAGAAGGCTTGATGAACTAAAAGAATGAGGTTAGTGGATCGGGTGTCACGTTCTGACACCAGGATACTATAAGTGGATCGGGTGTCACGTTCCGACACCTGGATAGTATTAATGGATCGGGTGTCACGTTCCGACACCAAGATAGTATTAATGGATCGGGTGTCACGTTCCGACACCAGGATAGTATTAATGGATCGGGTGTCACGTTCCGACACCAGGACAGTATTAATGGATCGGGTGTCACGTTCCGACACCAGGATAGTATTAATGGATCGGGTGTCACGTTCCGACACCAGGATAGTATTAATGGATCAGGTGTCACGTTCCGACACCACGATAGTATTAATGGATCGGGTGTCTCGTTCCGACACCACGATAGTATTAATGGATCGGGTGTCTCGTTCCGACACCAGGATAGTATTAATAGATTGGGTGTCACGTTCCGACACCAAGATAGTATTAATGGATCCGGTGTCACGTCCAACACCAGGATAGTTTAATGGATCGGGTGTCACGTTCCGACACCAGGATAGTATGAGGAGGATCGGAGTGTCACGTTCCGACACCAGGACTGTAAAGAGAATGAATCTTGAATTATGCTAATATACTCAGATTTAATGAACCTATTTCCCAAATGAGTATGGTATGGAGGCTTGAGTCCTCATGGGTGTACTTGGCGTTATTTATCAATGATTCTTGTACTTGTTGTTGCTACTTGTTGAGTATTTTAGTTGATTTTATGATATTATCTGATATATATTGCTTTCTATTTTGAGTTGGCCGATGATATCTACTCTGTACTTGTGTTTTGTACTGACCCGTACTTGTATGTTTTCTCTTTGTTGATTGTGGAATGCAGCAAACGTACAATCGTCTTCAACTCAACCGCAACTCTAGCCAGACTTCAGCATAATCAGATTTCAGGGTGAGCTATTGTTCCTAGCTCGGACTGGATTCTTTCTTTCACGTCTTGATGTCTTGAAGTTCAGACATGGACCATCTGTTTACTTATTTTAGCTTCCTAGATACTCTTAGATTTAGTAATTTGAGGATAGATGTTCTTGTGGTGATGACTTCCAGATTATGGGGATAGTAATTGATAAATTTTAGAAGTTATTAATTGATTTCGTTAATGAGTTTTAAGTCTTCCGAACTGTATTCTGTTTATTATAGTTGAAATGTTGGGGTTTGGATTCGTTGGTTCGCTCACATAGGAGGGTAAGTGTGGGTGCCACTCACGACAAGTTTTGGGTCGTGACATGAATTTACATGGGTTCCTTTGTCAATTATATCGCATTGGGGTACCCAGTTTACTTCACATTTTTGGAAAGCATTTCAAAGAGCGCTTGGTACCAATGTTATACTTAGTACCTCTTTCCACCTTCAGACGTATGGTTAAGAAGAAATTACCATTTAGACCTTTGAATATATGTTGAGGGCGTGTATGATTGATTTCAAGGGGAATTGGGACGATTATCTTACATTGATTGAATTGCCTAAAACAATAGTTATCAATGAAGAATTGCAACGGCTCCGTTTGAAACATTTTATGGTATGAGGTGTAGATCTCCGGTGTGTTGGTTTGAAATGGGTGAGTTTTCTCTTACTTGCCCCGATCTAGACTATAATGCCATAGAGAAAGTTTGACTTTCTAGACAGAGGTTGAAAACAGCTCAAAGAAGACAAAATTCATATGCCGACAATAGAAGAAAAGATCTTAAATTCGATGTTGGTGATTGGGTCTACTTAAAAACTCACCTATGAAGGATGTTATGAGGTTTGGTAAGAATGGGAAACTTAGTCCTTTATATGTTGGGTCATACCGAATCTTGACACGTATGGGAAGATTGCGTAAGAACTAGACTAACCCAATGATTTGGCTCTTGTTAACCTAGTGTTTCATATTTCAATGCTCAACAAGTGTATTGGTGACCCGGTATCCATCCTTCCCTTAGAGGGTTTAGTAGTTGATGAAAATCTCTCTTATGAAGAAGTTCCAATTGAGATTTTAGACCGGCAAGTTAAGACATTATGGAACAAAGAGGTAGCTTCTGCTAAACTCTTATAGAGGAATCACATACTTGAGGGTGCTACTTTGGAGGACGATGCCGATATCAAATCCCGTTATCCTCATCTTTTTCCTTCTACTCCTATTAAAGCTTGAGGTAAGTAGTTCCTCTTGAGTTTTAGCGTTTTGGGAGTCATGTGTATTGTACGAGTTTCTCTATAATTTTCCTTATGATATTTTCATGATCTTGTGATAAATCATGTTTAGTATAAATTGAGATTTTCATGATTTATATGTTTTTGATGTTGTTGAGCATTTTAGTATGATATTGCAAATTTAACTCATGAGAATAATTGGTGAACATGATTTAATATTTTGTGAGATGGAATATTGACTCCATATTGTTCATTTGAGTATGTTTTCAATAAGGAAGGTAGTCCCTCTTATGAACATGAGAAATGTTGAATTTTCTGCATATGGGGTTGATAGATGTAGTTTGTGCCCCTTTTTTTAGCATTAAATGTGTTGAGATATAATTAAAGTTTCCTCTTTATGTGGTATATTATTTTGATATTTCATGCTTGTTGGGCTACTAGTCTTGAGTCTTTAAATTCCGTAAGGTGTGTAAACTGTATTTCGAGGACGAATGTTCCGAAGGGGAAGATAATGTAACACAAGGAAAATTTATAGGTAAAACTTGCGTCTAACATACAAACCTTAGAAGTTTACTTATGAATTGGAGATATAAAAAGGTCCAAAAATATGTTTTACTATAAGTTTAAGGGAGGGTTCAAGGAAGACATATCAATTCTACGGAGGTTTTCGTAAATTGTATTTTTAAGTTAATTTAACAAGTAAGCATATTTTATATTTTTTCTAAAAAATTATATAAAGTATTTAATATTTGAATACACCAAATTAAATGACATTCACAAACCCCCACTTCTAAAAATCAAATCCTCTCTTCTCCAATATTTCTCACCTTATAGTTCCTCCATTGAAGAACACCAAGAAATTTTAGATGAGGGTTCAAGCTTTAATTTTTCACTACAATTCATATAAAAGCTTCAAATAAAGGTATGGAAACCTTGATTCATTGAATATTTTGCTACATGAAGCCCTTCTACTCTAATTTTCGAAGACGGGTTTAAGATTCAAAATTTAGATTTTAATTCAAGCCATGGGTTCTTCTTTAAAACGTATTCACTTTGTTATTTCATGTATAGCATGAATGTCTTGACGTTTTAATTGTGATTTTATATTAAAACTCACATGAACTAATGAACTACACCATAAACTCAATTATATTTATTTCAAGGAAGTTATTGATGCAATGTGATTACTATTGTGAATTGTTGTTATGTCAAATTTGTTATGAAACCTTGTTTATTCATGTTGATGATACTATATCTCAAATTTGATTGTGAGACTTGATTCATGACCTTGAAAGTGGTAAAATGTGAGGGATTCTTTATGGTTGTTGATAGTTATTGATGAACATGTGAACTCATTTAAAAAGTGAGATATCCTATGACTATTATGTGAATTGAGGTGTTCTTGGAAAACTAATTTCTCCTATCCTTAATTATATTTGTGTATGAATTCTCTGGGATGATGTTGATGTTGCTGTTTTTATTGAACAGCTATTTCCCATTAAAATACGAAGATTAATGAGGTGAAAGATAATCACCCTAAAAGGATGATTCTAAGGTTATCGGTAGGTCTCACTTACATGAAACTATTGAATGACGGGTAATTATCCCAGCACTCATGTAGATAAAATTCCATACTAACTATGTACAATTGGGAATAAATGCTTAGTACCGAGTGGATATGGAGAATAGGGAAAAGACCCCTCCGTTAATGCAATAGGTTGGGTCATCTATATTAAACTGATGAGAGGGAAGCTTCTCCGTTAATGCAATAGGTTGGGTTTGTAGTAGCTATATCCCTATTCCATAACTATGTTCCAAACAAAGGACTTAGGTACTGGATCCAATTAGAAGCTAAATATAATTAGTTCTACCTTCAGCAAGTAAGAACGCCTTCTTTTGGTATGGGATTATATGAAATAAGATTCCATGTAAGCTCACATGGTCTATGTAAGTTATGGCTAACATTCCCTAATAATAGTAAGATAATGAAAATGGTAGAAATTATAATCTGACCTCTTAATTATTTTTGCTGTTAGGAGTGAGGGTATGGGACTTCACTCTTACATTTCACAAGGACTTATTTAGATGTTCTAGATTTGTTTCCTTATGGTACGATTAGGTATGAATAGATGATTTTCGTGATGTTATTTTATGTACTTCTGCAATTCCTCAATCATGATTATGGAGTTAGGCAATCTTCGACGATTATGGTAATAAATATGTGGTTTCAAGGAATGCTTAGTAAGGTTGATATGATGGGATGCTAACCATACACTACACAAGTGTTCATAGAGGTTTTAAATGTATAGATATTATTATGGTATTTGTGTATTGTTACGATAGCTTGTCTTTCATGTTTGCAAATGCTTACTGGTTTCCCAAACTTGATAGATTCATACTTCAACTAAAAATGTCCTATTTAGAATGTTTAAATGTCTTATTGCATGTTTCCATACATGGTACATATTTTTGCTAACCCTTATTTTATAAATACTATGAGTGAGGTTCAGGATGCTGAATCATAACTTCCTTCTTCAAAGTAAAGCTACGGTCGACTATTCCCTTTGTTTTGGCTATTCCTCCACTTCGAGGACTACTTTATTTTCTTATGACTTTAATCGATGTAAAAGGGTTGAGTCCATAATTTCGTACTTTTATGTTTAGATGGTTTTAATGAGATAAGTCTAGTAATTCACAACTTATTATTGATGATATTCGAAGTATGACTTTTGTTTTAAAATTTCAAATTTTACGCATTATTTCTTATAACATTGTATGTCACGACCCAAGCAATCCCTGAGACGCGGACACGAGACCTAGGATCACAAGTGATCCCAAGCTAACCCTGATGGCATGATCACGACTATACTAGAGATAATAAAGTGGTGCAGAAGCTAAATCATAATTAAAATGAAATGATGGGGAAATATCCATATGTTATATCTGAGATATATGAAAATTGATGAGTTTAATACAAAGAAGATATTAACTCAATCTTAAGCTGAAACTACCTATGTATGAAAATAGTCTCTAAGTGACTAGACATGTTGGGATAGTCCCTCGCTAAGTCTAGCAAAATTGAAGCTAAAAGGCTAAAAATAGTGGAAAACAAACTCATGACTGTTGTCCTCGGAAAATGAGGACTCACCTCTAATTCTGCTAACCTAGAGATGGGGAATCAATCTAAGCGTGATCTCGATGCTGAGAATCTGAATCTATATCACGAGAATATGTAGCACACATATTCGTCAGTACTTGCAAGTTACTAAGAATGTATGATAGAGTAAAGTTGAAATAATACATAATTAAAGAAGCACAAAAGCAAATACACTATTATGGATATTATATACTGAATGTTGAGATAGCTGAATACAGTGACCAATTTATAACATGTTGGAACTCAATGCTAGATCTACTAATAAACGGTCAATGCAATGGAAACTTACTGAACTGTAAGAGCTATTAATAATAGATAATAAAACCACATGAGCTAAATGGGGAGTCTAATTTATACGCCACATCGAGAGGACCTAATATACCCTGCCAGAGGTAGAAAGGCATGCTGCCATGATCACTAAATTGATGCCCACAGACAGAAATTACAACCTACATGTTTAGTAGTTCTGGAACTATTTGAGTATGTTGAACCCTAGTCCAAATAGTATTGTGATACTCCCAAAGAATTAGGTAGTTAACTGATTATGGCTGAGTTTCTGTAAATACTTGATAGGTAAAACTGAACATGTAAACTCATAATGCAACAATTTATCAGGTAATGATGCATTAATAACTAATATATGTATAACTGAATATCTGACCTAGCATTTGTAATTCAAGAACTAAAGAGATAAATATCTAAGGTTTTGAAATTCATGCTATAAACTAAATATTAACTTAATAGTCTGATTTGTTTCATTCTAATATCTAAGAAACCAATAATACTAACATTTAAGAAACCCAAAGTCTAGTCATGACATGAGAGACAAAAAACTGACTGAAAACTAGGGATCTAATGGGTGAAAGGAACCCATTAGTTAAACTCCACATACCTGGTGATGAAATCCACGCAGAAATTGTTAGATTTTTGGGCTGGAACTGATGGAACGTTGCTTCGTTCTTGAACTAGGGTACTTAACCTTTTTTCCTCAGTTGCTTCTAATTTTCAAAGTTTCGATTAATGATTTAACTTAGGTAAATTTTAGTAATGTTTCTAGGCTTAAATTGACTACAATCTCATGATTTAGGGACGTATCATAAAGGTTAAAGGAACTATAAAAATACCAAAAGACCCCTAAAATAATTGTTTTCAGAGCAATCGACAACCTAGAATGATGGCTCATCGTTCAACCGACAGGCCATCGTTTGAGTCTACTCGATGGACCTACACTTAAATGGCATAACTTTTTACTCTAAGGTCGAATTTTAGCAAACTTGGTGGCCTTGGAAAGAGGATTCAATTATATATCATATCATAGGTCATAGGACGCCTAATTAATTTTTTTCTAACGTTTATGACAATTTGAAGTTGACCCAGTCAGAAATTCCCCCCTAACTTACAGCTAACCTTCACCTGCAGTCAGACCTACGGACCGTAGATTGAACGATGGTCCGTGATGGTCATCCATAGTTCATGTCAATGGTTGGGTAACATGAGTCTTGATCCACGGACCATTGTCTTAATTATCGACCGTAGGTATGTCTGTAGGTCCAGACTTATCTAATTTTTCTGAGCTGTGTTTGGGAGGGGCTAAGTGGTTAATCACGGACCAACAGTACAGGCCATAGATCTAGATATGGTCCCTATATGGTGACCGTATATTGAACCTTCAATTTATTAAAAATTGAAGTCTGGTCATTTTTTGGATATGGGGTGTTACATTATCTCCCCCTTGGTAATATTCGTCCTCGAATGATGACTAAACTAGATGAAATAAAGGGAGAGAGTTGCAATCTGTAACAATAAATACTGATAACTGAGTTTTTGACTTAATTAAGTTCCAAGAACATCAAAATTACCCTGAAAATGACTGACTGGAAATCTGAAGAGGAAGTATTACCTCAAAGTTGGAGTGGAATTCGAAGGAAAGAGGTAAGGATATTTTTCTTTCATGGCTGCTTCTACTTCCCAAGTAGCTCCCTCTCCACACTGACTCCTCCATAAAACCTTGACTTAAGCGACTTCTTTTTTCCTCAACCTTTTAACTCGACGATAAAGAATCTCAACTGGTACATCATAACAAAGATATATTTCATAGCCACCCTCTCTAATGGCACTACATATGTTGGATCAGCCACACACTTCTTTAACAGTGAGATGTGAAAAATAGGATGCACAGATGTTAATTCTGCTAGGAATTCTAAATCATATTCCACCTTTCTAACCCTTTTAAATATCTTGTAAATTACTACATATCTAGGAATGATCTTCCCTTTCATGCCAAATATTATCATCCCCTTCATAGGTGACAGTTTTAAGAAGACCTAGTCATCAACTTGGAACTCTATTTCCCATGTCCTTACATCTGCATAACATTTTTGACAACTCTGGGTTGTCTTAAGTCTATCTCTAATTAGTTGCACTTTTTACATCACATAAAGGATTGAATCAAGACCTACCAAAGATCCTTCACCTACTTCAAACCAACCAACAGGAGATCTACATCTATGCACATACAGTTCCTCATAAGGGGCCACCTGAATGCTGGAGTGGTATCTATTGTTATCGGCAAACTTAATAAGAGGATGGTGATCATCCCAACTACCCTTGAAATTTCTCACACAAGATCTCAACATATGCTTTAGTATCTGAATGGTACGTTCTACCTGTCAATCCCTCTGCGGATGAAATGTTGTGCTAAGGTTAACTTGAGTACCACGACCCTTCTGAAATGACTTCAAGAAATTAGACGTAAGCTGAGGACCTCTATAATATATGATAGACAAAGTAACCCCATTAAACTCACATTTTCATTAATGTAAAGCTTGTTATAGTCCTCCGCTAAATTTGTAGTCTTGACCACCAAAAAGCGAGAAGACTTAGTCATCCTGTCAACTATCACACAAATGGAGTCAAAATGTATGAGAGTTTGAGGTAACCCTATGATGGAATCCATATTGACAACTTCCCATTTCCATGTTCGAATGTCAATCTCTTGAGTCATACCCCCTTGTTTCTGCTTTTCTACCTTGATTTGCTAGAAATTGGGGCACTTACTCACAAAATCTTTTATATCCGTCTTCGTGCCATTCCACCAACAGACTTGTCGCAGATTGCGGTTCATCTTAGTGTCACTTGGTTGAATAGAATATCTGGAGTTATGTGCTTCCACAAGAATATATTGTCTCAAGTCACCAACATTAGGAACACACAATCTACAATGGTAGCAAAGTACACTATCTCCCCCCTGGGAGAAAACCTTTACTCTCTAATTTTGTACTGCACCCTTAATATCCAGAAAGATTGGAACATTGTCGTGTTTTTCCTTAACCTCCACTACCAAAGAAAATTCTTCCCCTTTCTGAACTTTCACCACCACTGTCTAATATGCTCATAAGGAGAACTACCAAGCGAAAAATCCTGTGAATATCCTTCACTATTTCCTTCCTTTCATCCTCAACATGGGCTACACTACCGATAGTTAATATTCGAAGAGCATCAACTACTACATTCTCCTTACCACGATGGTAATGAACACTCATATCATAATCCTTAAGGAACTCAAGCCATCTCATCTATTGAATATTAAATATATGGGTGACCACATACTGAAGGCTCTTATGGTCAGTGAACACATCTACATGAACACCATATAGTAGTGTCTTCAGATCCTGAGTGCAAGAACCACTTCTACCGGCTCGAGATCATAAGTTGGATAGTTCTTGTCATGAACCTTAAGTTTTCTAGAGGCATAAGCTATAACCTTATCATGATGCATCAACTCACAACCTCGACAAAATTTTGGATGCATCACAATAGATAACATAACCATCTTAACCCTCTGGTAGACTCAACACATAAGTTGTAGTCTATGTAGTTTTCAATTATGCAAAGCTTTTATCACAATCATCTGACCATTGGAACTTGACCATCTTTTGAGTCAAACTAGTCAACGGTGAGGCTATGGATGAAAATCCTTCCACGAACCTTCTGTAATAACCTGCTAGATCTAAGACACATCTGATATCCATAGCAGAGGTAGGTCTGGGCCACTGTTTCACTGCTTCCATCTTCTGCATATCCACTCAGATCCCCTCGCTAGATACAATGTGACCAATGAAAGCAATGTATTGCAACCAGAACTCATATTTGCTAAACTTAACAAATAACTGGCAATTTTTGATAGCATGCTGAACAACTCTAATAAGACACGCATGTTATTCCTCATTCCTCGAGTAAATGAGGATATCATCAATAAAAACGATAATGAATAAGTCCAACTACTGTTTAAACACTCAATTCATCAAATCCATGAAATCTACAAGAGCATTGGCTAGTCCAAATGACATAACTACAAATTCATAATGACCATAACGATTTCTGAATGATGTTTCAGAATGAGCATTGAGTGTCTTTGACTCTGAGTTGATGATAACCCGATCTGAGGTCTAACTTTGAGAAATTACTTGCACCCTGAAATTGGTCAAACAAGTTGATACGCTCAAACTTACTTCTCAAATGAGAAGTAAAGCGGTCGCGTCAAGTAAATAACCCAACTAGTAAGGTTGGGATCGTTCCCACAAGGAAAATAGTCCAGACTTAACTTCAACTTGTTATTATTATCGTTCGGTTGATGACTTCCTTAGAAAGTAAAAGCGTAAAAAGGGGGGTTCTATCTCTAAATAAGTGAAAATAAACAACAAACTTGAAAGAGACACTTAACAGCTTTTAATTTTGGGTTTTAATCAATTAATCAAAGTAACTAGGGTTTACGCGTTCCCCACAGGTTCATAACTTGATAATCCTAACTATAACAATTCTTTCCTAGTATCTTGCATGCAAAGTGATAAGTTATGTATTTCTAAATCCTTGGTCCGGCATCTAGAAAATCTCACTCTGCACCTTGGTCCGGCTGCGTGTGTTGCTTTCCTAACCCTTATCTTTACCTCATATTAAGCATCGTATTCGATATTTGACTAAGTTATTACCTCGTACCAATCAATACTAGCCTATTAGATAGTATACATTAAATCTATGTTAATAATTCTTTTCCTATTATCTACCTCCTTGGTCCGGCAAGTAGCATTAAGGCGAGTTCTAACGTTGATCATCCGTTAAAAATACTTCTAAGCGAAAGAATTATTAATACATGCAAGACACGATTCTAGAATTGTTATTTTAGCTAGGGTTTATCTCATTATTTGCCTATGGTTCCCACAACCCTAGTTATGGAGTTTAGCTCCTCATAGCCATAAACACAATATTCAAATATATTAAATAAGAATTCATGTACTTACTTCAACCCATACTTGGTGAAATTTCTTCTGCTGCTTTATTCATTCCCCTCGACGGCAAGTATGACGGACCGTCATAGGCACAACGGTCTGTCGAGGGTCTCGTTTCAAAATACTTCAACTCTTGGTATCTGGGTACTTGGATCACTTCTCTGATCTTCATGACGAACCTGCAGGACGGACCGTCATAGCCATGACGGACCGTCACAAGCTTTGTAATCCCACACTTGGTCAGACTTCCCCATCTTCCTTCAACAGCTTCTCTACGCTGCCACCTACGGACCGTCACAGGCACGACGGACCGTCATAAGCTCCGTAGTTGGTCTCTTCTGCATTTTATTCGCTCAAAATCTCCGCATTAAGCTTTGGACAGATTTCCTGCAAAACAAAGAGAAACTTATATCAAAATTAGCACTACAAAGGCTTTCGAACCCACTAAACTTAAGGAAAAAGTATTAAATATACCGTGAAACCATGGTATATCAACACCCTCAACTTAAACTCGTTGTTTGTCCTCAAGCGACGCACTATGACTCACTACACAATCTTTGTACAATAGTATTCATGTTTTATCCTTTGCAATCATTTGGCTATCAATCCCAATTAATCTCATCAAATCTATGCATGCTATCACTATTAGGCTTGAATTTTGTGGGATTCGAACATGACACAGACTCACCATGCACTAACACCTATTCTCTTCAATTTCTCACCGAGGTGCTAACAATTCCGGTATTGCAACTAGTGTCCTCACTTTTGAACAAAATCCTCATTTTTCACACAATGATTTCAGTTTGAGTATAAGGATTACATTTCAACACTCGCTCTCAAAACAAAGTCGCACTCATTCATACCTATTGCCATAAGCTTGCCCTTATTTTCACTGCCTTAAGTTCGCTATTCAACCCTTAGGATCACGATAGGACTTTTTTAGCTTGTAACGTAGGCTCAGAGTCAGGTAGGGTATATTTAGGTATACTTTAGTGACTTTTTCCCTCCTTGACATATCGGCTAAACCTTCCACTTTCTATCACTTTACCTCGCCCTGTTTCTCCTATTCTTTCACCTTGCTATTTTCCTTCTTTCTTCATTTGTGTAAGTGACTCTTTTCTTTTCTTGTTTGTAATTCTTGAATATTTATCTTTTTCTTTCCTTTTCTTTCAACGAGTTCTTGAGTCACTTTACTTTTGTTCTTTCTCTCTCTTTGTTCTTTCAACCCCACTTTCCAGAGCATCCCTCAAAACAGCCACCCTCAACTCATGGCTTTGCCAGGAGTCAAGGTACACAATACCCAAAGTCGGATCAGGGCCATAACGATGGTTATTTATGCATTAGCCACCCTCAACATATGCTTTTGGCATAAGCTGAGGTGCACATGTCCAAGGAGGGACCAGGGCCAACATATTGTTCCCAGAAAAGATCAGTTGGGGTGAAAAAGAAAGGTCTAATTTTAAGCTCAAATTATTTGGATCAAAGAAGGATAACTTTCATTTGGTTTCTTTTATTTAGGCTAGAAATGGGCTATCTTGAATAAGGGCCTATGATCATTTCCTAATTGTCTGTTACAGCTTACTTTTAGCAGGACTAACCAGGCAAGTTCTAGCTCAGTACCAGTAGTGGACTATTCAACTTTCCTCACACTCACTTGACATCTCATCACTATACCATATTATCAGACACCTAGTTTGACTTGAAGATTTAGGGTAATGCAATGGTGTAACTCTATTTCATGTTTAGAGCCACACAATTATCAGTTACTACGCCTAGTCATGCAACATTTTTTCCAGTTTTATCAGGATATCATTTTAGCCATCAAGCTTCAGAGTTAAACTATGTACAAAAGATATAACGTGCCGGTTCAACAAAAAAAGTAATCAGTCTTTTGGGGAAAAAGAACACAGGCAAGAAAACTCCAAAAGAGGATAGTGAGTTGGGCTACTCAGACTTCACCCTAACACTCACTTTCCATTTACCCCACCCCCAACAAAAAAAGCATGCAATTATCCCCAATGCATAAAAAAATCTAAGGATTAGAGGGGTAGGTGAGGAAACCTGTGGCCCATAGCGCCGTCGATCAGCAAGCTGGTGGGTCCGGTTTCCCGGAACCCACATCCTCTGCAATCTGGACACCCTCAGTGGTGTCCTCAGCAATCTGGACACCCTGAGTGATGTCCTCAGCAACAACCGCACCATCAGTAGTGCCTCCTGCTGTCTCTACAGTGCGGGAGCTAGACGCCCCAGCCGCTATCTGCGATGCTCTGATTTGGTGTGCCTCCGCCTCAGCAAGTGATGCTCTCCTCGCGGCGTCCATCTCTCTGCGCTCCTTCTTCCTTGCTCGCGCCTCATCCTTTGATCGAACCCTACGCCTCTTGGCACTCTCTCAAGGGGAAGGTGGGGGAATTTCTGAAGTAGCAAACAGGGCCGCCAATACAGTGTCCTCAGCAGGCTCGACAGGCTCTGGCACTCTCGCCTCTAGGATCGTGTCGATGTCTGCACGAAGACTGTCTACTGCAGCCTGAAGAGTCGACACATCTACGGGAGGGGCTGGGCGGGCTAACACTCTCAACTCAAATGCATCTAGGCACTGGTTAACCTCAGTAATTTCCGCTCGGTAAACTGCTGCATCTTCCTCTCTATACGCGCCTCAGACTCAGTAATCGACTTCTACATCCACGGCTGGATATGCTGCAGAAGAGTGGCCATTTGTGCCTCATGTTTTTGGACCCTAGCAAGCGGGACCAGTGTCGGTAGAGGGGTTGTGCGAGAGGAGCTCGGGGCTGGGCTACTACCCGGGATAGACTCGACCGGGGTAGTGTCAGTGGACGCCTGTGTAGCGGTGCGGGCCTGGGCCACCGTATCCGCAAGATCATAACCAAGTGGTGGCAGCTCTTGACGGGCCCTCGACGTGGGGCCAACTCATTGGCCTCGTCTCTGATTAGGCCGACGTCAACGGTGCCCTGCGGAGTCTTCAACTGATCTATGTGCCATATGGGCACACCTGCGGTCCTGCAAAGGGAAAAAATCATCCACGGGAAGGGGTAGGTAGTAGTGACCTTGAATGCCCTCTTGTGCATGACTGCCTGGAGAAGCCATGCGAAGTCGACCTCGAATCCGGCTATCATCGCCGCTATCAACACTACTCGATCCCAGGTGACGATGTTATCAACAGATGTGGGGGAAAGGCAGTGACGGACGAGCAGCCACAAGAACTTCGCGACGAACGTGAGGTTGTCCTTCTTGATGGGCCCCTTCGGCTCAGTTACCCAATCTGCACCCTCTCCGTCGACTGATAGGTGCAGGGCCATCCACCTCTTGGTGGTCTCTCTCACTGCCTGCTCACGCAAGAACTGGCCATCCTTCACTATCTGCCAGCGGTAGTCAAACTCGGCAGTGTGGGGAGTCCGCGTAGCATCTGCACTCTCACCGTAAAGGAACCGGCAGATAGCTGGCAGGGAAATGTCAACCTGCACGCCCCGGACTCGAACCTGCTCCAGTGGGGCGTGTTTAGCGTGAGCAGCCCGCCTATCAATCTATGATCGGAGAGTCGCTACGTAGGATGCGTCGAACTCTCGGACCATTTCCTCGCTGTATCGTCCCAACTGACGGGCTGTCCACTCTAAGCGATTCCTGGTGGATAGGTTGTGGATCTCCGGCATCGATGGGAGACTCCCTGTGAGTACCCGCCGCTCCAAGGTGAGTGTCCGAGTCATTACTCCTTTATCAGTCAGGAATTTGGCGTCGGAGTAAACTTGAAACTGGACTTTGATACACCACCGGTTTGGCTGGTCAGAGTCTGGGGTGTGGACGTGGGCTGGTGCGCCGAATGTAGAGTCTGAAGTGTCAGCCTCATCAGACGAGGCCGACGCTGCAGCAGTGGCGGGTGCGGGAGCCTCAGCAGAGCCTGAAGCTTCCTCTGACCATGATACCTCTAAGGAGCCAGACGCTCCTTCCTCATTTGTGGCTGACCCAGAGGGTGTGCTGGTCAGTGTGCGCTCCTTATCAGACTGGGAGGCAGTGACTACGCCGGACGCCACCATCTTGGGTGTGGCGCTGGGAGCACGTGCAGCACAGGAAGGTGCGGAAGTGCCTGGGGGCACATATTCAGGGTCCCGCTCATCATCAGAGCCGATGATCAAGCGTGCAGACAGGGCAACAGACTTGGATCGCCCGCGTGCGTAGGTTCGGTCTTGCTTGGGTGCCATTGTAGATAGTACCTGCAAAGGATCGCTATTAGTACGAGTAGTGGCAAACAAAAGAGGCAAGCCCATACGACATAAAACATTTAAAATAGTGTGTTAGTGATAGTGAAACTGTATAATACGACGGGCTAGATGACGGCTCGTCAGTGATATGATGGACCGTCATGAGGTCCGTCGTGTTGTACTTAGTCTATGTATATATAAACAACCCTGAAGGAGGGGTCTCTGACCATCATGACGGTCAAGCAGGACGGACCATCGTTGGTACGACGGTCCTTCGTAAGAGTCCGTCGTAGGACACTTAGAAAATGTTGGGAGACCCTTATCAGAGGGGTCTCTGACCATCATGACGGTCGTGCAGTACGACGGTCCGTCGTAAGAGTCCGTCGTAGGACACTTAGAAAATGTTGGGAGACCCTTATCAGAGTGGTCTTTGACAATCATGACGGTCGTGCAAGACGGACCGTCGTTGGTATGACGGTCCGTCGTAGGACACTTAGAAAATTTTGAGAGACCCTTAGAAGCAGGGTCTCTGACAACCAGAATGGTTGTGCAGGACGGACCGTCGTGAAGACAACGGTCCGTCACAGGCGTCATTGGGACAGATGCTAGGGCTTTTGACATGGACCCTATTACGGTCCATCGTGTGTACGACGGTCCGTCATCGGTGTCTGGTTCAGAGTAGCAATGTTAGACTTGCGGTACCCTATGCATCCCCGATGAACCCACATGGTCTTGTAGTGTTGTGGACCTATATGTGTCTATCCCAACTACCTAGGAAACTACCAATGCAAAATCACCTATGCCTAGGGTTATCAACATGGCACATTCGAATATTTTGAGCCTAGGCTTAGACATAAGCATATAAAGGAAACAGTATACGACTAAGAACTAAGCTAACACTAACTACTAAACCAAAAAGCAAGATAAATAAGTATAAATGGAAATGTAGAGACACATACCTTGGAAATGGAGAAAAAGACAAACGGAGAATGATTCAGTTGGCAAGGTAGACACCGACAGCAGCAGCACTGACTAGTAGATGATAAGTATAAGGCTTAGGAGGATTTTGGGAGCAATGATCAGTGAGGGGAAGTGTGGAAGTGGAAAAGAGAGGGGGGATGAGAGGAATAAGGAAGTAATGGGGTGAAATATGGAGGGGTGGGGAGTATAAACGGTCAGATTTTGAAAAGAGTCCAGACGGGTCGGCTCGGGTAGGATTCATTAATCGCACGACGGTTCCCCGACGACGGTCTGTCGCAAGTGCGATGTCCCGTCGTAGGTTCCGTCGTGTGTGCCCTAATTTCAAAAAGACAGAAAAACGTACCTGGTGTGACGGAAGAATACGACGGTCCGTCGCTTGCGCCACGGTCCGTCGATGTATCCGTCAGTGGCTGCTGCGGAGTAGTTTTCTGCAGAATTTCCTGGTGATGTGCGTGCAAATTTAAAACCCATTAATTGAAAAATGCTACCATTATTAAAAACACGATAAGTATTGGGTTGCCTCCCAACAACCGCCTGATTTAGTGTCGCGGCACGACTGGGGACACTTTATTACTCAGACTTCATCAAGATGGTATGCCTCAATTACGTCATTCGCCGATTCAGCATGCCCGAGATAGATTGTTATGCGTTGTCCATTCACCTTGAACCACACACCCTCCTTAGTTTCCAACTCAACTGCTCCATGAGGGAATAGTTGGGTAACCGTGTAAGGACCAGTCCATTTGGACTTGAGTTTGCTTGGAAACAAGCGCAATCTGGAATTGAATAAAAGCACCAAATCCCCGACCATAAACTCTCGTTTTTCAATTTTGTTGTCATGATACTTCTTCATCTTTTCTCTGTATAGTGCTGAGCTTTCATAGGCTTTCAAGCGAAATTCATCAAGTTCATTCAACCCATTTAACCGTTGCTCTGCAGCTTCGCTCCAATCCATTTTTAACTTCTTCATAGCCCACATGGCTTTATGCTCTAACTCAACCGGAAGATGACAAGATTTCCCATATACAAGTTTGTATGGAGACATACCTATGGGAGTCTTATATGCTGTCCGGTAGGCCCAAAGAGCATCATCAAGCCTCCTTGACCAATCCGTTCTGCTAGCATTCACTGTATTGGACAATATATGTTTTATCTCCAGATTCGATACTTCAACTTGCCCACTAGTTTGAGGGTGGTAAGGACTGGACACATTATGGCGAACACCGTATTTCTCCAATAACCCCTTGAAAAATCTGTTGCAAAAGTGGGAGCCCCCATCACTAATGATGGCCCTTGGGGTGCCAAAACGGGAGAATATATTCTTTTTCAAGAATGCAGCGACACTCTTCCCTTCATTGTTTGCGAGGGCTATGGCTTCGACCCATTTAGATACATAATCAACTGCTACAAGGATGTACTTCATCCCATGAGAAATCACGAAAGGGCCCATAAAGTCAATACCCCAAACATCAAATAACTCAATCACAAGAATGGGGTTTAGAGGGAGCTCTTGCTTTCTTGAAATACCACCATCTTGTTGACATTTGTCACATGCTTTAGCAAACCCATGAGCATCTTGATGAAGAGTTTGCCAATAGTAACCACATTGCAATATCTTGTGAGCGGTTCGGATACTACTGTGATGTCCGCCAACAGGTGAAGAATGGCATGCCTCCAACACACTCAACATTTCACATTCTGGCACACAACGCCGAATAAGCCTGTCGGCACAACTCCTATACAAGTATGGTTCATCCCAAAAGAACTTCTTCACATCGTACATGAACTTTTTCCTTTGATGAAAGGACAAGTCTGATGGAACAATATCACTAGCCAGATAGTTCGCAAAATCTGCGAACCATGGAATCAAGTCTTGTGAAGCAGCCAATACATGTTCATCGGGGAAAGTATCATCAATGTCAGTCTTATCCCCTAACTCTCTCATAGATTCATCCTCTAGACGAGACAAATGATCAGCAACTTGATTTTCAGTCCCTTTTCTATCCAGCACTTCAAAGTCAAATTCTTGCAGTAGTAATACCCAACGAATCAGCCTTGGTTTCGCATCCTTTTTCGCCATCAAATATCTAAATGTTGAATGGTCAGTATGCACTATAACTCTATTACCTAGCAAATAGGAGCAAAATTTCTCAAAAGCAAAGACTACTGCGAGGAGTTCTTGCTCAATCACTGTGTAGTTCTTCTGAGCTTCATTTAGGGCTTTACTAGCATAGTAAATTGGGTGAAGGATTTTGTTTCTTCTCTGTCCCAATACTACACCAAGAGCCACCCCACTAGCATCGCACATTACCTGAAATGGACCATTCCAATCCGGAGAAATAATGATAGGCGCAGACACTAACTTTTCTTTTATCTCACCGAATTCTTTAAGACAGGATTCATCAAAACAAAGTTTACATTCTTTCTCCAGCAATGTTCACAATGGGTGTGCAATCTTTGAAAAGTCTTTGATGAATTTCCTGTAAAAACCTCCATGCCCAAGAAAGCTTCTCACACCTTTCACAGAGATCGGCGGGGGAAGTCTCTCTATTACCTCAACTTTAGCTCGATCAACCTCTATGCCCTTTTCTGAAATGCGATGACCCAACACAATACCCTCTTTCACCATAAAATGACACTTTTCCCAGTTTAGTACCAAATTGCAGTCTTCACATCTCTTAAGAACCTCAGATAAATTGGTCAAACACCGCTCGAATGAATTACCAACCACAGAGAAATCATTCATAAAAACCTCTATAGTATCCTCCACCATGTCAGAAAATATTGACATCATACATCTCTGAAAGGTTGCGGGTGCATTGCACAACCCAAACGACATTTTTCTGAACGCAAAAGTCCCATATGGACAAGTGAAAGTGGTTTTCTCTTGATCTTCTGGTGCAATAGAAATCTTATTATACCCCGAATACCCATCAAGAAAACAATACCACCCTTTTCCGGCAAGTCTATCCAACATCTGATCCATGAAGGGCATAGCAAAATGGTCTTTTTCAGTCCATGAGTTCAGTTTACGGTAATCCATATACACCCTCCATCCAGTATCCGATCTCATTGGGAAAAGTTCATTCTTTTCGTTGGGGACCACAGTCATTCCCCCTTTCTTAGGTACACAATGAACCGGGCATACCAAACTACTATCAGCGATTGGATAGATTACTCCAGCATCCAACCACTTGATGATTTCCTTTTTCACAACCTCTTGCATAGGAGGATTCAAGCGTCTCTGGTGCTCAATACTCGGCTTATGATCAGGCATGAGTTGGATTTTATGAGAGCAAATACCAGAAGGGATCCCAATAATGTCTGCAATGGTCCACTCAATAGCTCTTCTGAACTTTTTTAGTACCTTCACCAAACTCTGAACCTGTTGTTCATCCAGGTCTGATGCAATGATTACCGGTAAAGTGTCACCATTTCCTAAGAATTCATACCTACGATGAGGTGGGACAGATTTTAATTCAACTTTTGGAGCTTCCTCTATAGATGGTTTAGCGGGTGGGGACTCGCGATTCTTCATATCAAGCTCAAATTTCTTCGGTTTAAACCGAACATCACCTCGGTCAAGAGCCGTGACTAATGACTCATACTCTTCAATGCAATCACTATCAAAGTTCATTATCATTGCCGCTAATGCTTCGACACCTAGACGTTCTTCTATTTGTGTCTCAAATGTCTCACCCATGTTGTAGGATATAGAAGATGCCGATTGGAGCTCACCACTCTGCCTCATGGACCTACAAATATTAAAGGTCACTTCCTCATTGTTCAACCGAAATTTCATCTACCCCTTTTCCATGTCTATTAAGGTTCTTCCCGTAGCTAGGAATGGCCTCCCAAGGATAATAGGCACTTCAAAATCAACCTCACAATCAAGAATAACAAAATCGGCCGGAAAGATGAATGACTCCACTTTTACTAGCACATCATGAAGTATCTCTATAGGCCGTTTTACTGTTCGATCAGCCATCAGTAGCCGCATCGCAGTGGGCTTTGGGTCACCCAAACCCAACTTCTTGTAAATCGAGAGGGGCATGAGATTTATGCTTGCCCCCAGATCACATAATGCTTTCGCAAAATGTAATAGCCCGATTGTACAAGGAAGAGTGAACGCACCCGGATCTTCTTTCTTTTGGACCAGAGATCTTGTAGCAATAGAACTACAATGCTGCATTCTATCATCATCCTCAAAAGTAACCGATCTTTTCTTTGTGACCAAATCTTTCATAAACTTGGCGTAACCGGGCATTTGTTCTAAAGCTTCTACCAAAGGGACATTGATAGAAAGTTGCTTCAACATTGTTATAAAACGCCGATATTTGCAATCCTCAGTCTTTTTCACTAATCTTTGAGGAAATGGGGGTGGTGGCCTAGGCATGGGAGTTACCTTTTTAGGCACTTCAGCATCTTCTGCAATGTTATCCTCTAAATTAGCATCAACATTTACCACTTTATCAGTATCTTTTGTCACCTCATTCACATTAGATGGAATAGGTGGGTCAATGGTTTGCTTGCCACCGCGAGTAGTAATTGTCATACAATGTCCATCATTTTTCAGATTTTGGACAGTGTTGCTAGGAAGAGTGCCCGGTTGCCGTGTGTTCACAGTTGCAGATAATTGGGCCAATTGTAACTCAAGTTGCTTAATCGATATTGCATGTGTATCAACTTTTTGCCCAATACCCGCTAAATCATTCCTCAACACTTTATTGTGCTCATCACTAGCATCGAACCTCCTCATCATTTTATGCAACATATACTCAACTCGTGACATACTACCTCCACCATCCCTAGGAGTAACTTCACGATTTTGAGGAGGAACATAGGGTCCATTCCTGTCGTTTCTATAACCATAGTTACCCCTGTTGAACTTGTTGTCGCGATTGTTGTTTCCATCTCGGACATAATGACCCTCACGATTGTAGTTACCATAGTTCCGACCTTGGTTCCCTTGACCTTGGCGCCAATTCTCCTGATTAGAGCCTTGGGCACTTGGTCGGAAACCCCCCATCTGTTCATTTACTGCATAGAAATCCTCCTCATAATAACACTCATCGATTGGAGGTGGTGGTTTAGCCAAGTAGTTCACTGCATTAATCTTTTCTGCACCCCCAGTAACATGTTTTAGTACCAACCCAAGCTCAGTTCTCATCTGAGCCATTTCTTCACGAATATCATTTGTGGCTGGGTTGTGAGTGGACTGCACTGCGAAGGTGTTTCTCCCTGTATCAAACTTCCTAGTACTCCAAGCTTTGTTGTTACGGGAGATTTTCTCTAATTTCTCAGCGATCTCAGCATAAGGGCATTCTCCATAAGATCCACCTGCTATAGTGTCCAACACCGCTTTATTGTTATCATCCTGTCCCCGATAGAAGTATTCCTTCAGTGACTCATCATCAATACGGTGATTTGGAACACTTCTAAAGAATGAGGTGAATCTATCCCAAAAACTACTAACTGACTCTCCTGGTAGTGCCACAAAGTTATTCACCCTGTCTTTGTGGTTAAATTTCTTGGAGACCGGATAGTAGCGTGCTAAGAAGACATCCCGTAGTTGGTTCCAAGTGAAAATGCAGTTATATGGGAGCTTAGTAAACCACATAGCAGCCTCTCCTGTCAGTGAGAGGGGAAACACTCTGAGACCTATTACATCTAGATCCAAATCAGGCCTCCCCACACAAATTTTACACACAGCCCTTACCTTAGCTATATGGGCATGTGGATCCTCAGAAGGTAGCCCTGAAAACAAACCTCTGGCAGTGAGCATTTGCATCAGGCTACTAGTTACCACAAAAGTGTGGCCTGTGGGTAGAGGGGGCAAGACAAGTGGCCCATCCGAGTCTGCTATGTTATCATACCCTCTGTAGTATGCTTGGCTCCGTGGAACAGGATTTTGTCCCCTCTACTGATGTTCACCCGGAGCGTCGGGTAACATCTGACCATGAATATCCACTGGATCTGGGATGTTCTGGTTTGGATCCTCATCATTTATTCGCAAGTTTCGATTCATATTGCGCAGTGTACGATCTAGCTCGTGATCGTAGGGAAAAAAGGGTTCTCTTCTTCTCCGTGTATTTGGCATACAAGGAGGATAGTTCTGAAAGGAAATCATAAACAATAAAACAAAGTAAAATAAAAAAAAATATCAACTAAACTTTAGTAATAAGTTCAAGTTAATCTAAAAGCTAGATTCACTGGCAACGGCGCCAAAATTTGATACGCTCAAACTTACTTCTCAAATGATTAGTAGAGCGGTCGCGTCAAGTAAATAACCCAACTAGTGAGGTTGGGATCGTTCCTACGAGGAAAATAGTCTAGACTTAACTTCAACTTCTTATTACTATCGTTCAGTTGATCACTTCCTTAGAAAGTAAAAGCATAAAAAGGGGGGTTCTATCTCTAAATAAGTGAAAATAAACAACGAACTTGAAAGAGACACTTAACACCTTTTAATTTTGGGTTTTAATCAATTAATCAAAGTAACTAGGGTTTACGCGTTCCCAACAGGTTCATAACTTGATAATCCTAACTATAACAATTCTTTCCTAGTATCTTGCATGCAAAGTGATAAGTTATGTATTTCTAAATCCTTGGTCCGGCATCTAGAAAATCTCACTCCGCACCTTGGTCCGGCTTCGTGTGTGGCATTCCTAACCCTTATCTTTACCTCATATTAAGCATCGTATTAGATATTTGACAAAGTTATTACCTCGTACCAATCAATACTAGCCTATTAGATAGTATACAATAAATCTATGTTAATAATTCTTTTCCTATTATCTACCTCCTTGGTCCGGCAAGTAGCATTAAGGCGAGTTCTAACGTTGATCATCCGTTAAAAAGACTTCTAAGTGAAAGAATTATTAATACATGCTAGACACGATTCTAGAATTGTTATTTTAGCTAGGGTTTATCTCATTATTTGCCTATGGTTCCCACAACCCTAGTTATGGAGTTTAGTTCCTCATATCCATAAACACAATATTCAAATATATTAAATAAGAATTTATGTACTTACTTCAATGATAAAGAATAAAAAACGAAAATTTGCTTGATTAATCACCAAAAATTACTTGTAAGAATCTCCAAAAATCAAACACTAAAACACAAAGTCTAATAATATGATGTTTAATCTCACAGAGTCTAACCTCAAAAACGAGGTTTTTCAAACTATTTTAAAAAAAATAAAAACCTAATTAAACAAGGATTCTAATTACTGGAAATCTTCCAAAACGCGGCTGGGTCGACGGACCACGCGACGGACCGTCGTGGTCATAACAGACCGTCGTAGACTCCGTCGTCCCATACTTTGTGCAATTTCTTCTGCTGGTTTCTTCGTTCCCCTCGATGGCAAGTATGACGGACCGTCATAGGCACAACGGTCCGTCGAGGGTCTCGTTTCAAAATACTTCAACTCTTGGAATCTGGGTACTGGGATCTCTTCTCTGATCTTCACGACGAACCTGCAGGACGGACCGTCATAGCTATGACGGACCGTCAAAAGCTTCGTAATCCCACAGTTGGTCAGACATCCCCATCTTCCTTCAGCAGCTTCTCTACGCTGCCACCTACGGACCGTCACAGGCACGACGGACCGTCATAAGATCAGTAGGTGGTCTCTTCTGCATTTTTACGCTCAAAATCTCCGCATTCAGCGTTGGACAGATTTCCTGCAAAACAAGGAGAAACTTATATCAAAATTAGCACCACAAAGGCTTTTGGACACACTAAACTTAAGGGAAACGTATTAATTATACCGTGAAACCACGGTATATCACAAGTCATCAATCCTAGGTATGGGATACTTATTCTTGATTTTGACCTTGTTCAGCAGTCTATAGTCAATGCACATGACTATTCACATTCTGAAGGAACCATCTTTCTTTTTAAAGAACAACACTGGTGCACCCAATGGCAAAATACTATGCCTGATGAAGCCCTTATGTAGGAGGTCTTTAAACTACTCTTTCAATCTCTTAAGATCCCCTAGAGCAGGAATAGAATAGTTTGGTTATCTGGAAAGAGATCAATTCCAAAGTTGATTTCCCTTTTTGGAGGAACTCTGGGAAGATATTTTGGAAACACCTCTGCAACTCACTAACTATTAGAAGTTACTAAAGAGTTAGGGTTTCAGAGCTAAAATCCTTAGCACAAACAATATTATAAAGGTAACCCTTAGATATCATCTTTATAGCCTTAAGGTAAGGAATTAATAGACTCTTAAGCTTTAAGCTACTACCCTTAAACTCTAAATTGGTTCATTTGGAAACTGAAACATTAACGACCATAGTTCTAAAATCGACTAAGACATAATAGGAATGTAACCAATCCATGCCTAGAATGACATTGAAGTTTACCATGTTAAACTCTACAAGATCTGTTGAGGTGACTTTCTGAGAGATTCTAAACCTGGTCACCAGCTGGAGTAGAGACAGGGAAAGGTTCTGATAGAGTTTCAGGACTAACACAAAACTGGAATGTTATGTTAGGAGTTAAAAAGAAAAGAGTAGACCTTGGATCTAACAATGCATAAACATCAAGGTCAAAGACCCATAATGTACCAGTGACTAAATCAGGTTAACCTTCCTGATCCTGGAAAGCCTGAAGAGCATGTAACGTATTTTGGCGCTTGACTGTCACCTGTACCAGATTATTTACTCTGCTAAGTCGAGCAAATTGTTGTTGCTGGTGAAGTTGTGGACTAATCTCTACCATTACTACCTCATTGACCCTGTCTAGGATGACAATCCCTCAACCTGTGACCTGACTGACCGCATGCAAAGCATCATTCTTTTCGTGCGAGGAACTCGCCTGGATGGTTCTTACCAGAATTAGGGTAAGCGAGTTGTGTTTTGGTGCCTGAAACACTTCCCCTGAGCCTGGTACCCTAACCTTCTGATCATACTTGTTCTTGGATGATGGAACACTACCAGATTAAGAGGTTAGGGTCGAATACTTTTGTTGAGATTGTGAGCGGTTTCCACTGCTCGACTGCTGCTTATAGTAGTCATAGTTCCTAGTCCTAGACTTCTTATTATCCTTTTCTTGTTACCTAATCTTATCACCCTCAACCTGCTTAGCATGAGTAATAATTCTAGAGATGTTCATATATCCTAGTCACATGGAATTTTTGAACTCCATTTTCGATGTTCATATCTCCCAGTAACATAGAATTTTTGAACTCCATTTTTGATGTTCATATCTCCTAGTAACATAGAATTGTTGAACTCCGTTTTCACCAAATCTAATACTAAATATAAGAACTTATTTATGTAACTCCTTTATTCAACAACAATATGAGGAGTATTCATGGAGACTTGGTTAAACTTGAGCCCATACTCTTGACCGTCAAGTTTCCTTGCCTTAAGTTAATAAATGCATGAGCCTTTGCTTCTTTCAAATCTATTGGGAAAAACCTATCTAGAAAGGTCTCACTAAAGCAATCCCAAGTAATAGAACTCAATCTTTACCATTATTCTCCTTCCACTGAGTATTCCAGATATGTTCCATATCTTTAAACTGGTAGAATGCTAACTCAGCCCAATCATTCTCAGTGACTTGCACTACATCAAATATCTTATGTATCTCATCCAAGAAATTTTAAGGATCATCATCAGTTTGCAATCCTAAGAACTCAAGCGGATTTATCCTGACAAATTCGTTGACTGTTGCTTCTAATAATACTCTATTTGTATTCAAATGAGCTTTAAGCCAATTATTCTAGTTGGCCAAGTCAACATCTTAATGATGTTTCTAAACTCAGCATCATAGATTTCATGATATTGGACGGGAGGAGATGTCTTTGCATTGCTAGCATTCGCATTCGTGTCATTATCTCTACGAGGAGGCATGATCTGACACGTACAACGTCGACTTATAATGGAATTAGGTCATACCTTATTCACAATGAGAGTAACCATAAAAATACAGTTTTTTCCTAAAACACTTCATAGTCGCCATTTCATTAGATGTGGTGCACTTCACGCCAATGAAAGGACTCTATTTTGTGCGGCTCTGTGGACATTCTAGGACACATAAACCTAGTTCTCTCATACCATGTTTGTCACGCCCTAAGCTACCCATGACGCGGGCACGAGACCTTGGACCTAGGACCACAAGTAATCCCAAGTTAACCATGCTAGCATGGTCATGAATAAACTAGAAATAATAAAATTTTGTGTAAGCTAAATCATAATTAAAATGAAAATATGGGGAAATACTCATATGATATAGTTTAGATATATGAAAATGATGAATTTAATGCAAAGAACATATTAACTCAATATTAAGCTAAAACTAATTTTGTCTTAAAATAGCCTTTAACTGACTATAAATGATGGGACAGACCATAACTAAGTCTAGCAAAAAAAAACTAAAGCACTAAAAATACTGGAAAGAAACTATGACACTTGTCCTTGGATAATAAGGACTCAACACTAATTCTGCTGAACTAGATCAAAAATCGATCTAAGTGTGTGCTGGATGTTGAGAACCTCAACCTATATCACGAGAAGATGTAGAGAACGTATGCATAATTTCTTTAAAGGTAATGAGTATGTAGGATAGACTAAAGTTTAAAAAATACATAACTAAATAAGCACAAAAGCTAGTACAATATTTTGGACATGATATATTGAATGCTGAGAAGCTGAATGCACTGACCAGTTTATAACATATTGGAATCGAATACTAGATATAGACATAAATGGTCAACGCAATGGAACCTCACTAAAATGTGGGAGCTAATACTAACCAATAATAATACGACATAAGTTAAATGTGGAGTCCGATGTATACGCCCTACGAGAGGTATAAATGCATGTTGGCGTGATCACTAAACTAATGCCACAGATAGGACTTACAACATACTTGGCTAGTAATAAAGGGACTATTTGGGTACGCTACACCTTATTCCAACTCAGTATTATGCTACTCCCAATAATTTAAGTAGGTAACTAATTATAACTGAGTTTGTATAAATAGTGAATAGCTCATACTGAACATGCAAACTGACAATGCAACAATTAATTTGATAATGATGTATTAATAACTGAGGCATAGACAATTGAATAACCTAAATATCGGACCTAGCATGTGTAATAAATTAACTAAATAAATACCTAGCTAAGTTCTTAAATTCATGCATAAACTGAATATAAACGTAATACTCTGATTTGGATTACTCTAATACCTAAGAACCCAATAATTCTAACATTTAAGAAACCCTAACTCTAGTAATAATACGGGAATAAAGAAATTAACTTATAACTAGGGACCTAATGGGTGAAAGGTATCCACTGGTGAAATACCACATATCTAGTGATGGAATCCACGGAGAAAACTTTAGGTTTGGGTCTCAAACTGATGGAACCTTTTGGCGTTCTTGAACTAGGGTTCTTGAACATTTTCCCTTCTCATTTTTCTAGTTTTCTATGTTTTGATGATAGATTTGACTTAGGTAAGTTTTTTAGTTATGTTTCTAGGTTTAAAGTGAGTAAAATCTCATGATTTAGGGTTTAAACAATGTAACTTATGGGTTAAACGAACTAGGATAAGCCACAAGACCCCTGTAATATTTGTTGACAGAGTAATCGAAGACCTTGATTGACGGGTAGTCGTTCAATTGACGGTCCGTCGTTTGAGTCTACTTGACAGGACTTAACTAAATGGGCATAAGTTTTTACTCAGAGGTTGGATTTTACAAATTAGGTGGCCTTAAAAAGAGTATTCAATTATCTATCAAATCATAGGTCATAGGACACCTAATTCATTTTTTGGTAAATGGTCTTCCCATTTTATGTTGACCAAACTAATAATTCCCCCTAACTGACAGCTAACCTTTACCTATGGTAGACCTAAAGACCGTAGATGGAACAACGGTCTGTGTTGGTCGTCCATAGTAAATGTCAGAGGTTGTGTAACATGAGTTTTGATCCACGAACATAGACCACATACTGGAGGTCTGTCCGTGTCAACACTTAGCTATTTTTTCTGATTTGTGTTTGGGAGGGGCAACAGTGGTGAACCACGAACCCATAGTAAGGTCCGTAAATCAAACTACAGTCCGTAGATAATGACCGTAGATTGCACCTGCATTTTTGGAAAAAATGAAGTCTAGTCTTTTTTTGATACGAAGTGTTACATTATGTGTATGATTATGTTAAGTGCTTGCATGCGACCGCTTTGGGGTCAACTACGCCATGTTACTCTTGGGGGTAACACCCGATCATGACTGTCTATGTTTCATCAAGGAACTTCCAACGAAAATTTAAGGCTCAAGGGTGTTTAAAAGAGTTGCACAGGGTCACGGGTAGCGCACAAAAGAGGTATATGTCAAAGTTGGCTAACACTCTTAAAAATTGACTAAGAACAAATCAGGCAGACATCTTTCTAAATCAATCAGACTTAACGGGCAAATTTTACATTTGTTCATGCAAGGTTCAAGGTAATCTCATCACACAAGGCATTGGCACTTAAGTCAAAAAAGACTAAACACTTGAGCTAGTGTGCAATGGTCATTACACAAGAATTGATTCGATAAATGGCTAATCAAAGTGAAATGAAAAGAGTACACGTAGTATTGTCTATGCAACTACATATGTCTTCGTCGTAGCAGCACATTCATGTTTGTTAGATTGAGAGCACTATTCAATGATTGAAACCGAGACTAAATTTTGTACAAGAGCAATCGCTTTCAACACAAAAGGTGGTGAATTTTTTTAAAAAAAGGATTTTTTGAAAGGTTCAAAATTATTTTGAAATTAGGACCCAAAAGAATGCCATAAGCTCAAACGGTCCCGAAAGAAGTATAAAATAATTTTAAAACAGACAACCCTAATATACACAAAATATAAATATTTCTCAGAACTAAAAAAAGGAAAAGGTAGGAATCACCAAACCTTAAACAAAAGCATATTTCCTCAAATGCAAATAAACATAATTTATAATTTGAAGAAAGATAAGTAAAAGAGGTGAACGAAAAGAGGATCCTCTCTATGCGGCTTCTTTATTTGAAATTGTATCAATACCTGAATCATAATCTTTGAAGAAAACAATGGCTCTTGAATTTCTCCCATCCTAAGGTTCATTATTTTTAGTTGCCTCGGCTTAATCAGCGATGTTAGTCGCTACCATTCTGTCCATCTCACGTGCTGCAAAAAATTTTTTATTGTATTGTATAATCTGCGAGGAAACAGAGGGATCGCTAGATCAACAACAATAATTCTTTTTTATCTCACTTCGTTGGTATATTTCCTTTTTCTAGCAACCTCTGCTTTCTGTTCTTCTCCTTTAAACTCATATGTACTTACGTCCATGGTGGGTCATTTTTTCCCGCAACTTTTGGTCGAATCATTTCTACAAGGGATTTTTAATACCCAATTTGACAGAAAATAAAACACTAGATGGGGAGTGTTCTAGTGTAGGATTGTGTCACCAAACCAGTTGGTTGGGTGTTTACCCATGTTATGCATGCCTGCTTAGAATGTTGTACATATAGTATCAGGGCACAGACAAAGGGGCAATTAATGACTCTTTCGGTTGAACACTTGGTGCATCTTTTAAGTAAAAACTTATAGACAAAAGTGAGTGATAAATCTATGCAGACAATATTAAGTATTCGGAAAAATGCGGATTTTAGCCAAACTGCCAGAAGCTTCGCTAGGCTTAGGGCAATTCGCCGAATTGCTCGAAGTACCATTGTTCTACCTCTATCTTATGACTTCCGCCCCATAGCCCAAATGAAAAAATTTTAACACATAATTCAATAAAGATTCACCAGAATGTTACATTTTCCACCACGTCAAAATTTTATTCATAAAATAAACAAATTAGAGTGGAGCAAATAATGCAGTTTGTTGCACCAACATCAATTTCACCTTGAAACCCAACAACTAAGGGACTTAGTAGAGATTTTACACTACATATTTTTATTCAAAATAGAACAAAATTTTATATATTAACAGGGGAGTTTGATAACCAACCTTTAAATTGAATTAGATTGGCGAGCAAGGAGGCAATACGTTCTGAATCCGAGCACAATCCAACAGTTGAAATACTTTAGGAATACAAGAAATATAACTACTAGAGTGCAACTATGAGTTTGTGCAAAAGGGACAAAATAAAAGAAAGAAAATAACACAGACTATTAAACATTTTTCCTATGATCATCCAACTTCTGTCCGTTTAGCGATGTTAGTCGTTTCGCTCAATAACTCAAAATGCCCCAGTATCTAATTCATCACCAAATGTAACATAATTTCCATCTCTTATGTAGGTCGCATAAGTGGTCATTGTAGACACAACCAATTTTGTTGGCAGTTTGCCAACAACACTTTCACTACATAGAATTTCATAGACTCAACCTTTTGGGTGCATTAAGTCAGACGGCGTGAGCAATCGAGTACAGTGAACATGTCAGCGTTCCGCCAAAAAGACTTGTTGCCCGTCACTATGCATCTTTTAGTGAACTCTCTTTCCTAAACTTGCACAAACAACGCACACTTATTTTATCAAGGTAATACAAACCAAGTAAATGGTTTTTATTGTCTCCCAAACTACGCATTAGTGAACATCGTGTCACAACATAAGTGACCTGCAGACCTCACTCTTAGGGTTCAAACCCATTTGATGTCTCGTATTGAGATTAGACTAGATATGACCCATTTGGGTCTATTACTCCTTGACATAAAATGAATGAGAGGTGATGGTATGGCTAAGGGTGGATATATCTTATTTCATGCCTTTCAAGATCTTGTTCGACCCTTCAACTTTGTTTAGCATACGCGAGAGCATATCTTCAGACCTACCACCTTCTGAATCTTTGGGCTTTTGTCGTTCATGGGGACATACATATATGCCCTTCTCCCCATCCTTAAAATTACATTTCGATCCCTCTATTCATGATCTTGATATTTCCGTCCTTGTTCTCAAGCACAACCTTGGTTACCACCCTACCTTGGGTAGTTTGAGTGGTAACCATCGTCTTGGTTTGCTAGAATGTTGACCAACTCACTATTAAGTTCTCAAACTTGATCTCATCAGGATTTTCTTTTCCCAATTACCACAACATTGACATCATGGGTCCCTTCCCCCATAACATTCTTAGAAAGAATATAAAGTTGTGTCAAAATATTATCCACATTTTGGTTTCTCTTACTGTGCTTTTCTATTTTCTACTTAGAAAGTTTAAAAAGGATAGGGAAAAAATAGTCCTGGTGAGTGTACCATGCTCTATTGATGGCTCTCATTACATCTAAAAGTTGGGTTCCCACAACATACGGCTTCCGCATGATACCTCTGAGTGATAGTTGGTCAGCAACCCCTTTGTTGACTGAGTCTAAACTCATGTTAAAGTTGAAGTAGAATGTTATCAAGGGGACTAAAGCAACCATGCTTTGGGAATTGTAGAACCAGTTTTTTGAACTAGAGCCATGTTTCACGCAGAGGATCTCCATTCAAGAACGTGATGCTTTGGATGCAGTACTGGATAGTCATCATCTTCGAAGGAGGGAAGAAATGCACATTTAAAGCAGTAACCAATTCTTCCCACGAGGTGGTTAAAATGCGTGGAAACATTGTAACACCTTGAGAATCCAAGACGTGTTGTAAAGTCTAACATAGGTGTCATAAGAATTAAGTAATATTTTTAAGTCGACTTTAATGAATATAGGTCATTTAGGAAGTTTAAGAACCATAACGTCCATGACGTTGGGGAAGTTGGTTCAAAGAGTTTTTAGTGTGCCTTATCATATTTGACTAACTTTTAGGAGTCGAAAATATACAAAAATTGGTGGAAGGGTAGATAATAGGTGTTTGACTTATTTGATGGTTTAAATGTTTGAGTAAGACTCCCAAGGACAAACTAAGGGACCTTGAGGAGGATCCTTGTGTTTGAAGAAACAGGGCCTGGACAGTGGGCATCGACGTGAACACCTACGATCCGTGTGTGGATCGACGAGGCATTGATGCCACCATTTTACCAGACTTAGGAAATTTAAGGAAGGCATCCACCTGAACAATCACTGAACTCATCGATGGAGTGCAGAACGGAGGGGTGAGGGACCGTCGACTCATAAATGGCCCGTCGATCGGGGTCTCGTCTTTGATTGTCAGATTTCCTGCACAACTTAAGTTAGTTTCATTTAATTAATTAGGGAGTTAGGTTATTAATTAATTGTATAAGGGAGTTCAATCAGTTGATTAAGTCCCAATATAAATACCCACAACCGTAATAATCTAAACACAACTCACAAATTAATTCTCTTCCTTCCTTCTTCTTACTCTCTCTACTTAAACTCATCATTGAAGACTAGCAAGGATAAGGTTTTGGGGGATTGAAAGGGACGAATGCACAATCAAATTGTTGTCAAACATTAAGGTATGATATCTAATTCACATTTGAGACTCTTTCCTCAAAGGGTTCATTCAAAATGGATTTCAAAAGTTGAGTTTTCTTATGGGTTTCATCCAATTACGAAATTGAAGTTATGAATATTGTTTTTGATGATTTCTTTAGGTTATATTGAATAGATTAACATGTAACTTACTTGTTTATAATAATTGTTGATAGTTTGGTCTAAATTGAAGAACATGATACTCAATCCCTAATCCTAGGTTGTGATCTTGACCTATATTGTATTGTGATGATTCAATTGACTTGGTTATTTATTAGATTACTATCCTATGGTTTTATTAGGATTAAATTAAGATGAATTATAGGCCTATGAATCTAGTTCTTTAGAAATGATTTAGGTTATTAATTGTAATGTGAAATTAGCGTGTGTATCTTGTCTTAAGTTGTGATCTAGTGTTGAATTTTGTTATAGACATGCTATTGTCCTTGTTATCTTATTGATTATCATAATGTGATGATGTTACTCCCCAAATTGGGTTGACTTATGGGTTGATTGTTAGAACTTGATGATAGACTATGAGGAAGACATGGTAAGTCTTAGAATTTATATCTTTAATTCCAATTGTCATTAATTATTGATAAGTCATGATATTATATTGGAGTATGCCTTATATTAGGATTATAGGGTGGTATGATGTTGAATTTAAGTGTCTTGACTATGTTGTGAGGTTTATTAAGGTGTATGTGATATAAGTATTGTGAAAACTATCAATGTGCCATGATATTGTATGAAATGTGAATGTGTTAACCTCACTTATATGGATTGTTATTAAAGGATTTATACTCATACAATTGTTAGTGAGCTATTGATGATGATTATTATAGAAGGGGTAAACCCTATGACCTAAACTAAACTATGATTGATAATTAAAAGCTTAAAGACATTTCAAAAAGGCACTCTAGCATAGAACCGAGTGAACTAGATAGAGGAGTGTCCTTTCCGACATAGGGAATGTAGAAACACTTCAATACTCTTGAGATCGGAGACTATAATGCATGGCACATAAAGAGGGTCCCAACTAAATCTCCTATTGCTTGAACTATTTTTCCCCCATAGGAATACTAGCTAGTGGATCCACATAGTTGCTATGTTTCATGTTTTGGTATTACCTTGGCAAGTAGTCCGCCTTTTTTCGGTGTAGGGTTTTAAGACACCGGATTCCACACTAGTTCATGTGGTCTATGTCGGTTAGGACAAGATGTTCCCAGAAGGTAAAACAAATAAAAGTAATTGAACTCTAACTTAGATAACCTAAGAGGTTTATCTTAGTCTAGGTAGGGGTATGGGACTATACCTAAACCTTGCACTAGTTTGCCTTGAGGGAATTCCTAGGAGGAGTTTATTATATATGTTTATGGTATGATAATATATGATGTATACATGATGACCACGATATATTGTTTATACTATATGTTGATCATTTCATTTATGAATATACCTTGGATCAAAATTTTAATATATGATGAAATGTAAACCTAAATGTTATGATATTTAAAGTTGGGCATTGGTCATGGTTTCTTGTTGAGGATACTTGATTAAGGTTACGGGGCTTTCCTTGGTCATTACATTTGTTGACTTGATAAGGACTAATTAGTAGTTTTCTTGCTTATTATTATATGGTTGACTCTTATTCATTCTTCGGATATTATTACTTGATGATAGGGTTGTAATAAATAATGGTTTCAAGTATGTTGAGATAAGTATTACTTGTTGAGTTGATAAGCATGTTTGGTGGGTTGATATGATTTGCTTGACTTTGCACTAGGCCCCTACATGGGTAAAATGGCATGTTTTGGCAAAAGTCCCTTTTTATCATGTTTTGTTTGTGTATCTCCATAAGGTCTCATACTTAGTACATGTGGAGTACTTACCCCATTAACTTCCCTTTTCCCAAACATTTTAGGTTCCGGTTGTTGAAGAGTTAGAAAGGTGACATTATTGAAGTCTTGGATTCTTCCTTTCATCCAAGTGGGATAGGTCCTCAACTTCTAAGGGCAATGCCATCATCTAGCTTACGGACTTATTATGAGCTTAATGATTCTTTCATTTCTTTCTTTTTCAACTGAGTACTACTCTTTTTATGATCTATATGTGGTATTATTGGATTGATGTAAGGGGTATGGCCATATTGTGATAATCGTTTAGACTGTATGAGATGAGACAATCGTTGAGACTATTTCTATATTTTATAAATATGTCTGTGCAATAAAAGTAGAAGGCTATGTAAACTTTCTATATGAAGGGTCTATGTATACTCCATATGAATATACATTATGTGTATGCAGAGGTCTAAGTAAATCTCCATGTAGTCATAATGAAAAATTTTAAATTTTTCTGCAAATTTTCAACATATGAATGTAATGACATGAGACTAAGAGGCTAGTCTTAGTCCTTGAAAAGGACGAAGATGCCGGTTACTTCTAGGGGGTAAACCCGGATGTGAAAAACTTTGTATCAGAGCATGAGGTTGAATATCATTGAGTAATGTCTCTCTATCTCTCTCTCTACCACATCTATGTAGGTTTGTATTCTTAATTGTGAAGCGCCCCACACTTATGAGTAGGAACCTATATGATGCTTAGGAATCACTCTCTTAGAGTATACTTATGGTGTGCTTTTGCATTAAATTCTATTGTTTTGCTTATATGAAGAATGAACACTCGAAGGAATGCTGCTCGAAGGCTTGAAGAGGAAATTTCCATTGTGGGAGCTCCTCCTTGTGGTGAGCAAGCTCCTCTACTTGAAGAAGATGATAATGTGGACCAAGCACCAGCCAATCCTCCTCCTTTTATGGATGAGTATATAAGGATCTCTCTTCTTTAAAAGGCCCATGCTATCACCACTCAGCACAAGTAACCACGACTCAAGCCCAAGCTATGACGATTCAAGAAAACAGGGAGGTTGTGCCCCATCCTCATCAACAAGTCAATACAATGGGTTCCCATCTAAGGGACTTCACTCGAATAAACCCTCCTACTTTCTATGGGTTTAAGGTTGATGAAGAAGCCAAAGAATTCGTCGATGAAGTCTCTGAAATTCTTTTGGCTATGGTGTTGACCTCAAGTGAGGAGGCCGCGTAGGCCACTTATCAACTCAAGGACGTGGCATAAGAATGATATGTGAAATAGAGGTATAATAGGCCATTGAGGGGTGGTCCGGTGACTTAGGTGATTTTTAAGGCGTCTTTTCTAGATCGGTTCTTCCATAGGGAGATGAGAGAGGAAAAAGTGATGCAATTCATCAATATTTAACAAGGAGGATGGAGTGTTAATGAGTACTCTTTTAAACTCATTAAGTGGTATAAATATTCTCATTCTTTGGTCTCCGATCCTAGGGACCAAATAAGTCATTTTGTGACGGGGGTGTCGGAGGACATACAAGAAGAGTGTCATTCGGCCATGCTACATGACAACATGAACATTTCTCATCTTATGGTGCATGAAAGAATTGTTGAGGAGTCAAGGGACAAGCGAAAGAGTAGAGATGCTAAGAGAACAAGGTCATATGATAGAGGTTCTTCAAGGAATAGGCTTAAAATACAAGACAACCCTAGATTTAAGAAGCGGGTTTCTAATCAAGTCCCTTCTAAATTCCCAAAAGCTAATGGTGAGAGGGTGTCTAACCCTAAATTCAAGAAGGAAAAAGGTAATAATTCACCAAATGGTAAGCTAACTTGTGGAATGTGTGGTAAAAAGAACAATGGTGGTTGCCTTAAAGGGACGAATAATTGCTTTAGTTGTGGCAAGAGTGGTCAAAAGATGATAGATTGCCCAACTTGAAGAGTCAAGACAAGGGTAGTGCTCAAACTCAAGTAAGTGGCTCTACTGATGCTCCAAAGAAGAACTACTTCTATGCTCTCCCCTCTAAGTTTGAGCAAGAGACTTATCCCGACGTGGTGACCGGCATGTTGAAAGTTTTCTCTATTGATGTATATGCCTTACTTGATCCCGGTGCTACTTCATCATTTGGTATACCTCTAGTAGATAAATTTTTTTGACATTTTACCCGAGATTTTACATGAAGCTTTTGTAGTGTCTACTCCAGTGGGAGAGTCGGTTGTTGCAAAAAGGATGTATAGAAATTGTCCAATAATGTTTACCAATAGAGTTTCATATGTTGATCTAGTAGAAATCAATGCTTGACTTTGATGTTATATTGAGTATGGATTGGTTGCATGCATGTTTTGCCTCCATTGATTGTAGGACAAGATTGGTGAGGTTTAATTTCCAAAATGAACCTCCTGTTGAGTGGAAGGGGGGAAATTCTATTCCTAGAGGTCGTATTTTTTCTTGTATAAAAGCATGCAGAATTATCTCAAAAGGTTTTCGATATCATATTTTAAGAGTCCAAGATCTAGACTCCAAAGTTCCTCCCATTGAGTCGGTACTCGTAGTGAGTGAGTTTCCAGAGGTCTTTCCTAATGATCTTCTCGGTATTCCTCCCGAATGGAAAACTGACTTTGGCATTGATTTGCTAATGGATACAAATCCCATATCAATTCTTTCTTCTCGGATAGCTCTGGCTGAGTTGAAGGAGTTGGAAGCTCAACTCAAGGATTTACTAGACGAGGGTTTTATAAAGTCTAGTATTTCTCTGTGGGGCACTCCAGTTTTTTTTTGTGAAGAAGTAAGATGAATTCTTGAGAATGTGTATTGATAACTGTCAACTCAAAAAGGTCACTATTAAGCATAAGTACCCTCTCCCTCGAATTGATGACTTTTTTGATCAACTCCAAGGGGTGATCTGCTTTTTATAGATAAACTTGAGGTCAGGGTATCACCAACTTAGGGTAAGAGGTAAGGATATACAAAACACAGCCTTTCGGACTAGGTATGGGCACTATGAGTTCTTGGTCATGTCTTTTGCTCTCACTAATGCTCTGGCGGCATTTATGGACCTAATGAATAGAATGTTTTGAAATTACCTAGATTCATTTGTAATTGTCTTCATTGACGATATGTTGGTATATTCGAAGAATGAGGGTGTTAATATGGGTAATTTGAGGGTGGTATTGCAAACCATTAAAGAACATCAATTGTATGCCAAATATAGTAAGTGTGAGTTTTGATTGAGGTTGGTGACATTTCTTTGGCACATGATCTCTAGTGAGTGATTTGAGGTAGACCCAAGGAAAATGGAAGCGGTGAAATATTGACCTAGAACATTGACACCAACCGACATTAGGAGTTTCTTGGGTCTAGCGGGTTATTATCAGAGGTTCGTAGATGGTTTTGCATCTATTGCATCTCCTTTGACTACTTTAACCCAAAAGAGTATGAAGATTGAGTGGTCGGAAACATCTGAGTAAAATTTTCAATTGTTGAAAGATAGGCTAACTTCCTCTCTTGTGTTGACTTTATCATAGGGTACAAAGGGTTTTTTTTGTATTGTGACGTATCCCGAGTGGGTTTCGGGTGTGTGCTTAAGCAACACAGAAAAGTGATAGCCTTTGCCTCTAGGGAACATAAGGTACATGAAAGAAACTATCCCACTCATGACCTTGAGTTAGCGGCTGTGGTGTTTGATTTGAAAAATTAGAGGCATTACTTGTATGTGATTCATGTTGATTTCTTTACCGATCATAAGAGTCTCCAATATGTGTTTACCCAAAAGGATTTGAATCCCTGACAAAGAAAGTGGCTAGAGCTATTGAAAGATTATGATATGAGCGTCCATTTTCAACCCGGCAAGGCTAATGTAGTTGAGGATGCCCTAAGTCATATGACTATGGGTAGTTAATTATACCTTTACGAAGCCAAGAAGGACCTAGCTAGGGATATACATAGGTTGGCTAGGTTCGGGGTGAGGTTGGAGAGTTCTCCGGATGGGGGTGCTATAGTTTATCATAAATATTAGTCATCTCTAATGGTTGAGCTGAATTCCAAAAAACACATTGATCTAGTATTAATGGAATTGAAAAAATCAGTTATCGCCAAGTTTAGTGAATCATTCTCCTTAGGGGGGATGGTGTGCTAAGGTAACAAGGGAGACAGTGTGTTACCGATGTAGATGGCTTGAGGGATAGGATTTTAGAAGAAGCACATGGGTCTCGTTACTCAATTCGCCCAGTTTTGAAAAAAATGTACCATGACCTAAGGGAGATATATTAGTGGAAAGGTCTAAAAAGGGACATTACGGAGTTTGTCGTTAAGTGTCCGAATTGCCAACAAGTAAAGGCCGAACACCAAAAGTCGGGTCCCTTACTACAAGATATCCAATTTGGTACTTAGAAGTGGGAAGACATCAAGATGGACTTTGTAGTAGGTTCACCCGGACTCAAAATTCATATGATTCCAAATGGGTGGTTGTGGATCGATTGACTAAGTCCGCTCGCTTTATTCTCGTCAAGTATTCATATTCGACAGAGGATTATGCAAGAATCTTCCTAGATTAAATTATTTGCCGTTATGGTATTTCATTGTCCATCATATCGGATTGGGGCACACAATTCACATCTACATTTTGGAGGTCGTTCCAAAAAGGGTTGGGTACTACAGAGAAGTTGATAATCGCTTTTCATCCCCAAAAAGATGGTCAAGAGGAACGTACTATACAAACCCTTGAAGATATGCTTAGGGTGTGCGTTATTGATTTTAAAGGGAATTGGGATAAATATTTACCTTTGGTGGAGTTTGCCTATGATAATAGTTTTCATTCATTTCATGGCTCCCTATGAAGCCTTATATGGTATGAGGTTTAAGACCCCTATTGGATGGTTTAGAGTGGGTGAGCCATCACTTCTTGGTCCCAAGTTTGTTTATTTGACTTTGGAAAAGGTTCATATCATAAGGAGCTAGTTGCAATCGGCCTATACTCTGCAAAAGTCTTATGCCGATCATAGGAGAAGGGATTTGGAGTTTGATGAAGGTGATAGGGTGTATTTGAAAATTTTACCAATGAAAGGGGTGGTTAGATTTGGCAAGAAAGGGAAATTGATTCCTCGTTATGTGGGTCCCTATGAAATTATTCAAAGGGTTTGTAAGGTTGCCAATGAATTGAAACTTCCTAGCAAATTAGCTTCGGTTTATCTAGTTTTCCATGTTTCAATGTTGAAGAAGCGTATTATTGATCCCGATTCCATTCTTTCGATTATGGGTCTTGTTGTCAAGGATAACCTTTCTTCTGAGGAAGTTCCAATTCAAATTCTTGATAGGCAAGTCAAGATATTAAGGAATAAAGAAGTGGTTTCCGTAAAGGTGCTTTAGAAGAATCATCAAGTTCAGGGTGCAACATGGGAGGCCGAGGCTGACATGAAGTCCCGTTAACCTCATATTGTTGAGAATTAACGTTAGTCATTATTTTTAATAATAATTATATGACTAAGAAATTGAAGTTTCTTAATTTTTGGGTGAAGTTTTGCACATTATGAATTTTGAAAACTTCACAGTGAAATTATTGTAATATTTCTTTTGAGAACTTGAAATTTACTTAAATCTTGTTTTGATTTATGTTGTGCATTTTGGTATGGTGAGTTTTATTGAAATGTTATGTAGCATGTTGTTAAGTTGAACTTTGTGCTAATTGAATAACGTAGTGTATGTGGACTCATAAGTGTTGTGAGAAGGAAATGCCTTATGATGAAGTGTTTTGAGCCTTATCGGTAGAAATATGAATTTTGATATTTGGCTTGTTGAAATGACATAGTTTATGTAGATTTGATGTTGTTGATTGATTGGGCTGCTAGTCTGAGTCTATTCTTTTCCTTAAAAATAGTTTTGGTGTCATTCGGGGAAGAATGTTTCTTTGGGAGGGGTTATAGTGTAACACCTTGAGAATCCAAGATGTGTCGTAAAGCCAAACATAGGTGTCATAAGGATTAAGTAATGTTATTAAGTCCAATTTAATGAATATAGATTATTCAGGAAGTTTAAGAACCAAAACGCCCATGAACGTCCATGACGTCCAGGAAGTTGGTTCAAAGGGGTGTTAGTGTGCCTTAGCCTATTTGACTAACTTTTAGGAGTGAGGGACCATCGACTCTCAGACGGCGTGTTATTTGGGGTCTCGTCTGTGAGGGTTTAATTTCTTGCACAACTTAAGTTAGTTTCATTTAATTAATTAGGCGGTTAGGTGATTAATTAGGGGTTTAAGGGAGTCTTATTAAGTTGAATAAGTCCCAATATAAATACCCACAACCCTTATTAATCTAAAGACAAATAACAAATATATTCTCTTTCTTCTCTCTTCTTTCTCTTTCTACTTGAACTCACCATTGAAGACTAGCAAGGATAAGGGTTTGGGGGATCAAAAATAAAGAATTCACCATCAAATTGATGTCAAACGTTAAGTTATGAGATCTAATTCACTTTTGAGACACTTTCCTCAAAGGGATCATTCAATATGGATTTCAAAAGTTGAGTTTTCTTATGGGTTTCAACCAATTATGAAATTGAAGTTATTAATTGAGTGAATTATGATTTTTTTAGGTTATATTTAATAGATTAACATGTAGTTTAACTTGTTTATGGTAATTGTTGATGGTTTGGTCTAAAATGAAGAACATGATCCTCAATCCCTAACCCTAGGTTGTGATCTTGACCTATATTGTATTGTGATCATTAAGTTGACTTGGTTATTTATTATATTACTATCCTATGGTGTTGTTAGTATTAAATTAAGATTAATTATAGGGCTATCATGCTAGTTCTTTAGATGTTATTTAGGTTATGAATTGTAATGTGAAATTAGCCTATGTATCTTGTCTTAAGTTGTGATCTATTGTTGAATTTTGTTATAGAGATGCAACTGGTCTTGTTATCGTATTGGTTATAATTATGTGATGATTTTACTACCCAAATTGGTTTGGGTTATGGGTTGACGGTAAGACCTGCATGATAGACTATGAGGAAGACTCAGTAACTCTTTGAATCCCTCTCTTTAATTCCAATTGTGATTAATTGTTTTTAAGCCATGATATTACTTTAGAGTATTGCCTTAAATTAGGATTATAGGTTGAATTAAATTGTCTTGGCTATGTTATGAGGTTAATTAAGGTGTATGTGATATAAGTATGGTTAAAATTATCGATGTTCCTTGATATGCTATGAAATGCTGATGTGTTAACCTCACTTATATGGATTGCGATAAAAGGACTTGTACTCATACAATTCTCATTGAGATATTGATGATGATGATTATACAAGGGGTAGACCCTATGACCTAAACTAAGCTATGATTGATAATTAAAGGCTTAAAGATATTTCAAAAAGGGACTCTAGCTTAGCACCGAGTGAACTAGATTTAGGAATGTCCTTTCCCACATAAGGGAAGGTAGGAACACTACATTATTCTTGAGATCGGAGACTATATGGTGAACAAAGAGGGTCGAAACTAAATCTTCTAGTTCTTGAACTATGTTGCCCCCATAGGAATACTAGCTAGTGGATCTGCGTAAATGCTATGTTTCATAATTTTGTACTACCTTGGCAGGTAGCTCGCCTTCTTTCAGTGTAGAGTTTTATGACATCGGATTCCACACTATATCATGTGGTATATGTCGGTTGGGTCAAGATTTTCCAAAAAGGTAAAACGAATTAAAGTCCTTGAACTTTTACTTAGATAACCTAAGTGTAGGTAGCGGTATGGGACTCTACCTAAACCTAGCACTTGTTAGCCTTGAGGGGAGTCTTAGGAGGATTTTCTTATATATGTTTATGTTATGATAATATATGATGTGTATATGATGAACATGGCATATTGTTGATACTATATATGATAATATTGGCCTAAAATTCTGAGACAGTAATATTTATAATCTTGAACCCCCTTTATCGAAGTGATGCCTTGAATAAACAAGGTCTGCTAATATATTATCAATGAATTAAAAGTGGTGATAATAAATGATAATTTTGCAGTATAATTGTATCAGAGCATCACGTTCTGACACGTTATAATTGAATCGGAGTGTCACGTGCCGACACGGTATTCTTGATCGGAGTGTCACGTTATGACATAATATAATTGGATCGGAGTGTCACGTTCCGACACAATAGTAGTAAAAGAGAAACATATTGAATTGACGAAATGTACTCAATCTCAATGAACTCAATTCCCCGAATGGTTTAGTTGTAAGCATAAGATTTCATGGACGATCTTTATATTATTGACTTATTACATACTTACTTTAGTGTTGTTGACACTACTTTATTATGTTAGTTGCTTACCACATGTTAGTGCTATAGTTGAGTTCATACTATTATTCATTTGTATATTAGTTTCTATTTTGGGTTGGTGAATGTTACCTACTCAGTACATGTTGCCTCGTACTGAGCCCTACTTGTGTTATTCTTTGTTTTCCTTTTATGGAGTGTAGCGAGTGTACCAGTGACTTTGACTTGCCCTAAGATCTAGTTAAACTCCAACATATCAGGTTCTACGGTGAGCTATCCATTCAAGAGCGTGTTGGATTCTCTTGGTCATGGCATGATGTCCATAGTTTTCGGAAGTAACTGTTTTATTAATTTAGTTTGGTGTCTTTAATAATCTTAGATTTACTATTTGAATATTAGATGGCCTTGATGTGATGACTTTCAGATTTTGTGAAACAATATTTAATAACATTTTAAGCTTCCACATTATGATTGTATTTTGTAAGTTGAGGTTAAATTTGTTGGTTCTCTCACCTAGAAGATTAAGTGTGGTGCCACTCATGACTCAATTTGGGTCGTGACACCATCTACAAAAAAAATTAAAGTAGTAAGCAAAAGAAAGATTTAGTCGCTGCTGTGACTTGTGAGTGTTGTCTGCTGCACTTTCTCCAAAACTTAATTCCCCTTTCATCTAAAAATGATTTTTTCACAATAATCTTGGACAGATTCTTCAAAAAAAAATTGACAACAATTGTCCAAGAAATACGTACCATTTTTCGACGTCGGCGAACTATGATGGTCTAAGCCTCTGAGGCAAGAAGATTGAACTCCTGAAGATTAGAAGATGACAAGGTGGTTGACGCTTCTCACTTGAAGTTTTGAAGACGAGAAAGCTGAAGAAAGTTTTGAAAGTTTGGGGATTTAGGAATTAGGGTTTACACTTTACAATTACATTTAGTGATTTTAATATTTAGTTACTAACTTGCTGACTTACTGTTGAATGTTGTCAATTTATTTTTAAAATGTAAATATTTTGAGTCGAATTCAAAATTTATAAGTATTATTAATTAAATAATATAATTTAAATATTTTTAAAATTGTTAAATAAAACTTTGATTCTTCAGTGCACCATAGTTTCAGGACCCTTGCACCGAACTCCAAACCAAAGAACCGAAGTTCTGAAAAAACCCAATACCGAACCGAAACACAAAAGAATCGACCCCGAAAAACAAAAATATTTTGGTTCAGTTCATTTTTTCGATATTTATGCCCACCCCTAAGTGTGACGATAAGTGCCCTGTTTTGTTTTGAGTTTAGTAAGGAGTACGATTGAAGTTTAGGGAAAAAATATTGTAAGGTCGACAATGATGCGATCCATGATAAATGAGGATCCATGAATTCATAAAGAACTTTGAGACGTAAGCTCATGTTGATAGATAAGGGATCGAGTTGTACAGTTGAATATACTATTCAGATTTTTTTATTGTAAATCTACATTTGCGGTTGTATATTTTTTCAAGGTATGAATTTGAAAGTTGTGGAATGGTAACTTGTATCAAGTATTGAGCATTTGAAAGGACTTACACCTGGGTTGAGTCGTAAATTTTATTACTCTTGATTGCTAAAGTACCTTAGAAATGTTTTTATTTTAAAAGAGTTGGTTTAAAAGTAAGGTCAATAGTCAGAGTGGTTCTGATGCTTGTTAGTATTAAGAGTGTTGGCTTCATTAGGACAATGTGAAAAGTAGCTTGAGTCAAGTGAATTAAAATGTTTGGTATCTACTCTTCAAAGGGAAGCCTTTTGTGTTATTCGATAAGTTCTTACGTGACCATCTATTTCATTTTTTGTACATGGTTGTGAGTGTGATACACTAGCTATGCTTACGGGTGTTTTCATTTTGTCGATGAATCTCTAGTTGTGGATCAGATATACGGATCTTGCGGTGTTCTCTTGGTTAAGTGGGATGAGTTGGGAGATGTGGTTATTTTAAATTACTATATCGTGTTGTCTTGGATTTGTATAACATTTCAGTAGTTTTACATGTACCACTTTGCTTATGAGAATTTATAGAAGAGAAACCTTGCATAATTATAGTTGTCCGACAATCTTGTATGCATCTTGTTCTTGAGGTCATGTATCGATTATGTGAGTTGAATGTAGGAATCATTTAATCCAATTCTAATATTCTTAAAGAGGTAATCTTATATTAGTAAATATAACTTTTAGATAGTGTTGTTGATGGTTTGTCTATTTGGACGGTTTGTATGTTTTGACATATCTCTCAAGGAGTATATGACGTCTCAAGTTTAAAATCGTTATAACTAAAACTCATGAGATTTTATGTTGTGGGATGGATATGTTGTTAAGAACTATGATTATTTGAGTATTTGTTCAGGTTTATTTCTAATTATAGAGGATATTGATTTAGAATTTTGTCATGGTTATGTGAGAAAGGATTCATATGAGGTTGTGTCAAAGTCCTTGATAACATGTTGAAGACATGTGAGTGATCAACCTTGGGGGTTTTTGAGGATCACTTTTGTTGTTAATTAAGTTTACACACAACAATAATTATCACTTTAGTGTTAAGATGACTTCATTGATGCTTTGTAAGGGAGGATGTGTAGGTATTCAAGTGGTTTGTTTGAAATCGGAGATGTGAAACCCTTAAGGGTAATGCGATTTGGTCAGAATGACATGTGAGAAAAGTATCCCTAGTAATTCGATGATTCAAATACTACTCTACCCTTACTTTAGATAGTTTTCTCCTAGTTGATCACTCGGGGACGAGTAACGGGTAAATTTGTATCTACTGTAACGACCCGATTCTGTCATTAGGGTAAAACCAATGAAGAAAGAATTGGGTCCAAAAATCTCTTTTGAGTAACTTGGAACTTCCCAACCTAGTCCAGATTTGGATGAAATCGGAGTCATTATCTGATAATGAATGAGAGATATAACTATGAATTTGATTACATGAGTGGATAATAATACGATAAAGAACCCATACGATTTTACATAATTGAATTCGGGTGAGTAGAACTCTAAATGATCTTAGCATTAACAGTAACATTCTATCTCTAAGCAGGCCCAAAGCGGGATTAGGGCTACTAGAGCAGGATGGGTACATCGTGGCGTGCCAGATGCGCTTGAAACTTGCTAATAAACCCTTAAATCATCTTTTTTGACACTTTTTGTTTTTTAGGGCTAACAAGACTAATTAGATAAGTTCTTGATAGTTTTTCATCATTTTGAGGCTAATGTAAGATTTAAACTCCTTCAACCCGTATTTCGATCCGTAGAACCTATTTTCTTGGGTTGTTATCGCTGCGGAAGAGTTTTGTCTCTGAATTATGGTTGAGTATCCCTAATTTAAGTATTTTGATCTTTTGTTTGGTCTAAGTATTTTGGGTTTTTCATAATTAAAATAATTAGACCTTTGATTGTTGATCTTTTCGTATATTAATTGTTGTATACCTACCACAACCAGAAAAAATATCGAATAGAAAGATTTAAGTGCCTTCGGGGATTGAAGCTTGGATTTGCGATAGGTGATGGCTATGATTTCATGTTGGTGTGATATATGTTTGTAATTGCTTTATTATAATGCATGTTTGTATACGAATGTTGCATTATCAATCACCTTAATCGTAAATGTGGATATTTGAATAATTGTACTTCATGAATCACATCTTATTGTATGATTTTGATGATATACTTGTGTTTGTTATTGTGGTGGGTGAATGAGATCGGATTTCAACCTTTCACATAACTAACTTACATCAGAATGCTACGTTCCAATATAACTAACTTAGATCAAATTGCTACATTCCAACATAATATTGGATCGGATATCCACGTTTGACATAAGAATTGGATCGTATTTCCACATTCCAGCATAATCTAAGATCGAATTTCCACATTTCGAAAAGCTAACTTTTAGGGTTTGGGTTCCATGAGAGGACCATTGACTTGTTATCTATTTGCTTACTGTTATGAACCTGGACTATAACTTATGACTTCTTAAATAGTTCTACTTAGTGTGAGTGGGAGAATGAGGACTCATTTATGCATTATACAAGTGGACTTTAAGACTGGTTGTGGTTTGGTTCTCTTATAGTATGAAGATTGTGTTAAGAAATGTTGTATATATTTGGTATGTTACATGATTATATTATTGTAATTAACTATATGTTTCACTTAGTGGGATAACTGTGTGATCTACTAGTACACGGTGGTGTGTACTGATATTGCACTTGCTCTTGTTTTTGTTGACTATAGAACATCTTGTAGCTGCTATTTACATACCTCATTTAGAAGAAAATTGATCGTTTGAATCCAAGGGTGAGCTAGTTCTTCTGGGCTACGTTGAGTTCTCTTTTTTGTTAAGTCCACTCTTTTCGGGCTTTAGACTATTTGTTTGAGGTGTTGTTAAGTTTCAAGGTTCTACCCCTTATTCTAAGACTAATCGTTGTAAGAGTTTTGTATAATAACTTTTAGGTTCTAAGTATTTAATTTCGCATTTGTTTAGTTAATTAACTTACTTCCTGATATGCTCAAATTTACTTCTCAAAAAGAAGTATAAGTGTCGTATCAATTAAAGAACTCAACTATTAGGTTGGGGTCGATCCGACAAGGAAAATAATTTAGACTTAACTTTAACCTATTATTACGTCAATTAAGTCAAATCCATTCCGAAAACAAATAACAAACAGGGGGGTTTTATGCAATAAATGTAATTAGCTATTTCTAAATAAATAAGTGACAGGTTTAAAGATTTGATTTTTATCAAGCAATGAGAGTAACTAGGGCTTAAGTGTTCCCCACAGGTTCATAACGCGGTAAATCTAGCTATAACAATGCTTTCCTAGTATCTTCCATGCAAAGTGGTAAGTTATGTATCCCTTATTCCTCGGTCCGGCAACTAGAGACTTTCACTCCGCATGTTGGTCCGGCTACGTGTGTGGGATTCACTAAATCTTACCTTTAACTCATATTAAGCATCATAATCGATGTATGACTTAGTAGTTACTTCGCACCAATCGATACTAACCTATTAGATAGTGCATACTAAATCTATGTTGATAATTCATTTAATATGATCTAACTTCTTGGTCCGGCAAGTAGCAACAAGGCGAGCTCTAACGCGTGACCTCGTTTAAAAGACATCTAAACGAAAGAATTATCAATACATGCAAGACATTATTCTAGAATTGTTATTTTAGCTAGTTTTTACCTTGTTAACTACCCATGGTTCCCACAACCCTAGCTATGGATTTATTTACCCATGTTAATAATCACACAATTCATATTAGTTTGATAAGAATTCGTGCACTTAATTTGTTGATATTGAAGAAAACCCAGAAAATTACTTGAATTGATCAATAAGCTTGCAATAAACGATTTCTGGAAAATAGAATAATTTCCCAAAATCACAAGTTCAAAACTAGAACAATAAAATCTGAAAAATACCAAAGAGTCTAACCCCAAAATGAGGTTTTTACAAGTATTTATAATAATAGAGTCTTAACAAAGTAGAGAAATCTATTTAAGGAAAATTTGCTCAAAAACTACGTCTGAGTCGACGAACTGGATGACGGACCATCCTGGTCCTTTGTCGTTCCACACTTAGCTTTTTTTCTAGATGGGTACTTGAGCTACTTTCTATTGACGATGACGGATGTGCAAGACGGTCCGTCGTGGAGATGACGTTCCGTCGAGAGCCTCCGTAGCCCCACACTTAGTAAGAATTCCCCAATCTTCATTCTGCATTTTTTTCTTCATACGACGGTGGCCACCTACGGACCGTCGAGGGGTCCATGGCTCCGTCATAGGTTTTCACTTCTGCCGTTTTAGCATAATTCTTCTATGTTTTCATTCTAGATAGATTTCCTACAAACAAATAAAAAATACATTAAAACTAATACAAAAACGATTTCTACACACACTAAACTTAAGGAAAAAGCATTGATTGTACCGTGAAACAATGGTACATCAAGACCCTCAACTTAAATTCGTTGTTTGTCTTCAAGCGACGCACTATGACTCACCACAAAATCTTTGTACAAGAGTGTCCTTAGTTTAGCTTTCTCAATCACCTGTCTATCAATCCCAAATATTTTCATTATGTTTATTGCATGTTATCACTATAAGGATAGCTCATGATGATCAGGCCATGACACAGACTCACCACATACCGACACCTATGCTATTATTTTTCTCACCAAGGTACCAATTTTCCGGTATTGCAACTGTGTCCTCAATTCAAAACAAGATCCTTATCTTTTTAAACAGTGATTTCAGTTTGAGTATAAGGATTATTTTTCAACACTCATTCTTAGAACAACTTCACACCTCATTTATACTTATTTCCATAGGCTTGCCCTTAGTTTCACTACTTTAAGTTCACCATAAACACTTAGGATCACGATAGAACTTTCTTAGCTTGTAACTTAGGCTCAGGGTCATGTAGGGTACATTTAGATGTATTTTAATGACTCATTACCCTCCTTGACATAATGGTTAAGCGTCCTATCTTTTCATCGTTTTATTCTGCCCTATTTCTTAATTTTCTTGTATTCTTTCACCTTGATATTCTCCCTTCTTTCTTCTTTTGTATAAGTGACACTTTTATTTTCTTGCTTGTGTTTTCACATTTTCAAATATTTTTTTTTCTTTCAACTTTTCTTGAGTCACTTTTCTTTTGTTATTTCTCTCTCTTTGTTCTTTCAACCAACTTTCCGGAGCATTCCTCATAATAGCCACCCTTAACGCATGACTTTTCCATGAGTCAAGGAACACAATACCCAATGTTGGGTCAGGGCCACGACAAGGTTGTTTTTTCATTAGCCAACCTCATCTTATGCTTTTGGCATAATCTGAGGTGCAAATGTCCAAGGAGGGGCCATGGCCAACACATTGTTCCCATAAAAGATCAGTTGTAGTGAAAAAGAAAGGACTATTTTAAGATCAAATCATTTGGATCAAGAAGGGATTAATTTCTGGTTTTCTGTTATTTAGGCTAATGATTGGCTATATTGAACAAGGGCCTATTATCTTTTCTTAATTGTCTATTACGGCTTACTTTTAGCAGTACTAACCAGGCAAGTTCTAGCTAATTACCAATGGTGGAATATTCAAATTTTCCTCACACTCACATGACATCTCATTACTCTTCCAAATTATCAGAAACCTAGTATGAGTTTTAGATTTAGGGTCATCCAATGGTGTATCTCTATGTCATGCTTAGAGACACATTTATTAGTTACTGTGCCTAGTTATGCAGCATTTTCTTTAAATCCGGATATCATTTTGTTTAGACATCATGCTTCAGAGTCCATTCGATACTATGTACTAAAGATACCAATATGCCGATTCAACAATAAAGTCACCAGTCTCTTGGGGAAAAAGAACACAGGAAAGAAATCCCCTAGAGAGGATCGTGAGTTGGGCTACGCAGACTGCACCCTAGCACTCAGTTTCCATTTACCCCACCCCAAACAAAAAAAAACATGCAATTGTCCCGAATGCATAAAAGTATATAAGACAAAGTTGTAGGTGAAGCATACCTGAAATGCAAAATATCAGTGATCAACAAGTTGGCGGGTCCGTTTTCCCAGAACCCGCTCCCTCATAAGTAGGGACACCATCAGTAGTGTCCTCAGCAATGACAGCACCATCAATACTGCTCCTCTCAGCCTCTGCAACACTGGAACTAGACGCCCCAGCAGCCACCTCGATAACCCTCAATTGGCGGGCCTCTTCATCAATCAGCAAGGCTCTCCTCGCAGCCTCCAACTCATAGCGCTCCTTCTTCCAAGCCCGGAACGCATCCTCATCCCTATTCCGGTGCCTCTTGGCAATATTTCGTGGTGGAGGTGGTTGCACATCAGTAGTGGCAAACAGGGCAGCCATCATTGTGTCCTCAGCAGGATCTGCAGAAGGGGCCTCAGACTCAGACACTGAAGCCTCTAGTATAGTGTCCGAGTAGGCTCTCAAACTCTCCACAGCATCCTGCAGCGTCGTCACATCCACAGTAGGCGCTGGCCGAGCGAGTAACCCGCGGCTCAAATGAGTCCAAACGCTGGTGGAACTCTATGATCTTCCACTAAGTGTGCTGGAGCATCTTTCTCTCTATATGTTCTTCTGCCTTAGCAATGGACCTCAGCATCCAAGGCTGGATGTGATGCAGAAGTCTAGCCATTTTGGACTCTAATTTCAAGACCCTGGCAAGCGGGACAGTGAAGCAGATGCGATAGAGCGGGAGGCGATCAAAGCAGTGCTACCACCAGGGATAGACTCGACCGAAGTTTTATCCGTAGGCTCAGATGTAGCAGAATTATCCCCTTGGGCCTGCTCTCCCGTGGATGCTAGTCACTCACCTAGTGGCTGCACCTCTATACAAGGCCCTCTGTTTGGATCTAACTCATTGGCCTCATCCCGGATGAGACCGATATCAACCTGGCCAGACGAGGTCTTGATAACATCAATGTGCCACACGGGCACTCCTGCAGACCTGCACAATGCAAAAACCATGCAAGGGAATGGGTAAGTAGTAGTGGACTTTAAGTCCCTCTCGTGAATCACCACTTGTAATAGCCATGTGAAGTCCACCTCAAACCCCGCAATAATGGAACCCATCAACACTGCACGATCCGTGGTGACAATATTATCAACAATAGTGGGGGAAAGTCAGTGTAGGACCAATAGCCATAGCAACTTGGCTGTGAAGGTGAGGTTGGCATTCTTGATACTCCTCTTTCGATCCCACATCCAATCGGCAGCCTCACCATCTACGGAGAGGTACTGTGCAATCCAACGCTTGGTGGTCTATCTCACCTCTAACTCACCCTAGAACCGGCCATCTTTGATCAATTTCCACCAATAATCAAACTCGGAGGTGAGAGGAGTACGATTGGCATCAACATTCGCGCCATAGAGAAATCTGTGGATGGCCTTCAAGGAAATGTCAACCCGGTTGCCGCGGCCTCGAACGTACTCCAACAGTGCATGCTTGGCGGGGGCTGCACTCATGTCCAGCTAAGGTCGGAGAGTCGCCGCATAAGAGGCGTAGAAATCTCAGACCATCTCCTCGTTATGGAGGCCTACATATTGAGGCATCCACTCAAGTTGATGTCGAGTGAATAACTCATGAATGGCCGACATGGTTGTAAGACTTTCCTGTGAACCCATCACTCAAGTGTCAGGGTCCGGGTCCTCACCCCCATGTCACTGGGCATCTTGGCATTAGTGTAGATTTGGTATTGCCCCTCGACACACCACCGGTTGGGCTGATCAGCAATCAAAGTGGGAATGCATGTCTGGGGTGCTGTAGTAGAATCATCACTAATAGCCTCATCATACGAGGCTAAAATAGAAGCCTCCTTCAATCTGAAAGCCTCCACAGAGCCGGATGATTCCTCTGAACCGGATGACTTCACAGAGCCAGATGCTCCTTCGGACTGTGCAGCCGACCCAGAAGGTGTGATGGTCAGTATACGCTCCTCGTCAGACTGGGAGGTAGTAAATACACCGGGTGCCACCCTCGTGGGCGTGTCTCTAGTGGGCCGACCAGCATGGGTATGAGTGTGTGTGCCTAGTGGAATGTACTCTGGGTCATGATCATCATCTAAGCCTATTATAAGCCGGTTCGACAGAGCGACTAACTTGGAATGCCCTCGTGAGTAGACACGGTCGAGTTTAGGTGTCATTTGTACCTGCAAAGAGAAGTAGTTAATGCTAGTGGAAGCAGCAAAACATAGAAAAGGAATGACAGTGCAAAAGTATTGAGTGCAGGTCAGACCCATTGACTGTCCGTCGGAGGCACTACGGTCCGTCATGGGGATCTGTCGAGGGACACTTGGAAACAATTTTCAAAACATCAGAAACACAGGTAATGACAGTTCGATGGTTGTGCAGGACGGACCGTAGAAGGCACGACGGTCCGTCATAACAATCCACGCGGGACACTTAGAAGAAATTATAAAGACATCTGAAATAAAGGTTCTAACACCGTCGATGGTTGTGTAGGAAGGAATGTCGAAGGGACGACGGTCCGTCATAAGGGCCCGGCGACGGATACTTAGTGTAAACTCGAGAAGTTAGGGTTGACAGACCCCAACGACGGTCCATCGCGGGACCGACGGTCCGTCGATGGGAGTTGTACTGACCTTCAGGGAACACAGTTTTGCAGCCAAAATTTGATACATGATCATACTAACTTGAAATATTCTTAGAAGCCTAAGTTTACTAAACATTTACCCATCATCCCATCATTCGTTGGGCATGAATTTTCCTAGTTTAAACATGCATTTTCGACACCCTATCAAAAACTAGGTCAGGAACACAATCATGCAAACACACGCTATTTTTTTAACAATACAACTCCATTCCTTTCAAATTCAATGTTCTAAGGGGCTTCGAACATTTGTGTAAAACTTTTAGCATGCAACATGGTCCAAAATTAAGTACCCAAAAAGTTAGACATCACAGTAATCAGGAATATTAACAAAAGTTAATCTTAGCAGAACAACATACCTGACAACTGTTGTAGAGAAATAAGAGTATGAACTCAAGTAGTTGAACAGCAGCAACACCAACCACGAACATCGACGGGCAAGAAGACTGAAGAAGATGGAAGATTTGGGGAGAGAATGGATTTTGTTGGAGTCGGGGAAGTGAGAATTTGAGGATGGAATGGGAGTGAATGTGTGAGGAAGTGGGGGGGAATGAGAGGAAATAGGAAGGGAAACAGTTATGGGGTTATGTGAAGAGGTGGGGTAGATGAAAAGTTGAAAAACTTTTAATAAGTAGTCAAACGGGTCTGGTCGGGTTGGTGGGTGAGGGATCGACGATTCCCTATCGACGGACTGTAAGACGATCAATGGCCCATCATGGGGGTCCATCGACAGTGTCCTAACTTAGAAAAATTTAAAGAACATACCTGGGCACGACAGATCCTACTAACAGTCCGTCGAAGGGACGACGGTCCGTCAATGGGTCCACCAGACCAATTTTCTACTGATTTCTTGTGATTTGGGCCCTGCACATGTAACACTCATTAAGCTAATCTTTTTGTGTTTTTAGGATACTTTTTGGACACGGACTCTACTCTACGCTCTAGCCAACACTTCTAAAGAGAAATAAAGGAACATTCATACGTGACATAAGTAATAATAGCAAAAATAATGCAACTATGCCTAGAAAATCATGAAAAACCTATAGTTGGCTAGAGGATACGTATTGGGTTTCCTCCCAATCAGCGCTTGATTTAGCGTCGCGGCACGATGGAGGACTCTTGATTACTCAGACTTCATCAAGATGGTATGTCTCGATCACTTCCTTCGTCGTTTCAGCATGCCCTAGATAGATTTTGATTTGCTGCCCGTTCACCTTGAACCTCAAACCCTCCTTGTTCTCCAACTCAACTGCACCATGAGGGAATAGTTGGGTGATCGAATAGGGACCAGTCCATTTGGACTTGAGTTTGGCCGGAAACAAGCGTAACCTAGAATTGAACAAAAGCACCTAATCTCCAACAAAAAAAATTGTGCTTCTCAATCTTTTGGTCATGGTACTTCTTCATCTTTTCTTTATAGAGGGATGAACTTTCATATACCTTCAAGAGAAATTCATCAAGCTCATTCAACCCGTTTAACATCTGTTCTGCAGCCGCTTGCCAATCAATTTTAAACTTCTTCATTACCCACATGGCCTTATGCTTTAATTAAATCGGTAAATGACAAGCCTTTCCATATACAAGTTGGTATGTGGACATACCTATGGGAGTATTGTATGTTCTCCGGTAGTCCCAAAGAGCATCATCAAGCCTCCTTGACAATCCGTTCTACTAGCATTCACCGTTTTTGCCAAAATCTGCTTAATCTTCCTGTTTGACACCTCAACTCGCCCACTAGTTTTAGTATGGTAAGGAGTTGCCACATTATGGCGAACCCCATATTTTTCAATAATTCCTTAAATAGCTTGTTACAAAAGTGGGATCCCCCATCACTGGTAATAGCCCTTGAAGTGTCAAATCTAAAAAATATGTTCTTTTTCAAGAATGCAGTGACACTCTTCCCTTCATTATTCGCAAGTGCGATAGCTTCTACCCATTTTGACACATAATCGACTGCCACAAGAATGTACTTCATCCCATGAGAACTCACAAAAGGGCCCATAAAGTCAATGCCCCAAACATCAAACAATTCAATCACAAGAATGGGATTTAAAGGGAGCTCTTGCTTTCTCTAAATGCTACCATCTCTTTGGAATCTATCACATGCCTTGGAGTACTCATGAGCATCTTGGTGGATGGTTGGCAAATAGTAGCCACGTTGCAAGATCTTGTGAGCATTTCGGATACCACTATGATGCAACCTAAAGGCGAAGAATGGCATGCCTCCAAAACACTCAACATCTCAACTTCCAGCACACAACGCTGAATAAGCCCATCGATACAACTCCTATATAAGTATTGCTCATCCCAAAGGAAATTTTTCACATCATGCATGAACTTTTTCCTTTGATGAAAGGACAAATCTGGTGGGACGATATCACTAGCCAGATAATTTGCAAAATCTGCGAACCATGGAATCAAGTCTTGCGATGCAGCCAATATATGCTCATCAGGGGAAGTATCATCAATTTCAGTCTTTTCACCTAACACCTTCATGGCTTCATCTTCTAATCGGGAAAAGTGATCAGCAACTTTATTTTCGGTCCATTTTCTATCTTTCAGGTCAAAGTCAAATTCTTGCAATAGTAATACCCAACGAATTAACCTCGGTTTCGCATCCTTCTTTGCCATCAAATATCTCGAAGCAAAATAATCAGTATGCACAATAACCCTCGTGCCAAGAAAATGTCAGCGAAATTTCTCGAGAGCAAAGACTACTGCAAGGAGCTCTTGTTCAGTCATGGTGTAGTTCTTTTGGTCTTCATTAAGGACTTTAGTTGCATAGTAAATGGGTTGAATGATTTTGTCCCTTCTTTGTTGTAATACCCCACTCGCATCGCGCATCACCTCAAATGGCTTGCTCCAATCCAGAGAAATGATGACAAGTGCAGACACCAACTTTTCCTTCAACTCACCAAATGCCTTAAGACAGGAATTATCAAATGAAACGTACACTCTTTCTCAAGAAACCTGCACAAAGGATGTGCAATCTTTGAAAAATCTTTGATGAACCTCCGGTAAAAGCCTGCATGCCCAAGAAAACTTCTCACAGCTTTTAAAGAGATAGGTGGAAGAAGTTGCTCTATCACCTCAACTTTGGCTCGATCAACCTCTATACCCTTCTCTGAAATGCGATGACCCAATATAATACCTTCTTTCAGAATGAAGTGACATTTTTCCCAATTTAGCACAAGGTTGCAATCTTCATACCTCTTAAGAACCTCTGACAAATGACTCAAACACCACTCAATGGAGTCACTAACCACTGAAAAATCATCCGTAAATACCTCAGTAGTGTCCTCCACCATATCGGAGAATATCGACATCATACATCTCTGAAACGTGGTCGGTGCATTACATAATCCAAACAGCATTCTCTTGAATGCGAAGGTTCCATAAGGACAAAAAAAGGTGGTTTTCTCTTGATCTTCCGGTGCACTAGAAATCTGATTATAACCCGAATAGCCATCAAGAAAACAGTACCACCCCTTTCCTGCAACTCTATCGAACATCTGATCCATGAAGGGCATAGGAAAATGGTCCTTCTCGGTCCATGCATTTAATTTCTGGTAATTCATACATACCCTCCATACACTTATTGGCCTCATTGGAACAAGCTCATTTTTCTCATTGGGAACCAAAGTCATTCCCCCTTTATGGGTACACACTGAAAAGGGCATACCCAACTACTATAGGTGATTGGATATATCACACCAGTATACAAGCACTTAATGATTTCCTTCTTCACCACCTCTTGCATAGGTGGATTTAAACATCTTTGGTGCTTAATCACAAGTTCACAACTAAAACAATAAAATCTGGAAAAAAACCCAAGAGTCTAACCCCAAAAAAAGTGGTTTTTACAAGTATTTATAATAATATAGTCCTAACAAAAGAGGAAAATATATTTAAGGAAAATCTGCCCAAAAATCGTGTCTGAGTCGACGACCAGGATGACGGACCGTCGAGTCCACGATGGACCGTCTTGGTCCTCTGTCGTTCCACACTTAGCTTCTTTTCAAGATGGGTACTGCCTACTTTCTGTTGACAATGACTGATGTGCAGGACGGTCCGTCGCGGAGATGACGTCCGTCGAGAGCCTCCGTAGCCCCACACTAAGTCAGAATTCCCCAATCTTCATTCAACATTTTTTTCTTCGTACAACAATGGCCACCTACGGACCGTCGATGGCTCCGTAGGAAGTCACTTCTACAGTTTCAGCACAATTCTTTCGTGTTTTCGTGCTGGACATATTTCATGCTAAAAAAAAAAGAAAAATACATTAAACTTATATAAATAGGCTTTAGACACACACTAAACTTAAGGAAAAAGCATTGAAAGTATCGTGAAACCACGGTACATCATTTCCGTAACTTAAATGTCTTAGTTTTTGTTTAGTTTCTTAGTTTGGATTGTAGAAGTGGTTCTCCTACCGAATGGTTAGTGTGGGTGTCAATCACAACAGTCTGGGTCTTGACAGAAAGAGAAAAAAATTAAGAAGTTCAAACAAATGGCAAAAAAATTAATTTGTTCGCACCTGATTTAGCTTCTCCAAATTCATTCCAAAACCAAGTCACACCATCAACACCACATAACCCCCCAAACCCAAGTCATACTATTAACACTCCCCCCCCCAAGGTCCCCCCCCCCCTAAATTCAACTCACACCATTTGACACCTCATGTTTTGTTTGTTGTGTTAAGTGTGTGTAGGTATGTTTGTTTTTCTTCTTTTCTTTGGGTGTGAGGTATTATAGTGTGTCAGAATAGATATATTGGTGAAATATAATATTTGTCGAATTTAAAATATACTAAAAAGTAATGGTGAGGTTTGAAATTTATGCACGAAAATCAACCACAATATATAGTAGCAACGTATACTAAAGTACAAAATATTTTTGGGTGTTTTCTAAATACATGTTCACACATAAGTGACTTATAGCACATGAATCATTTTAACTACACAAGGTACAATTTAACCACTTAAATTCTAATCACCTATCAAATGACTCTTAAATACTTTAACTTACTGAAAATCTTGATTGAGATCATATTTTATGTAAAAGGTCTATTATTTACAATTTTTAAAGTGCATTAGTTTTATATAATGACCTTCATATATATATATATATATGTATATATATATATATATGTATATATATATATATATGTATATATATATATATATATATATGTATATATATATATATATATATGTATATATATATATATATATGTATATATATACATACATGTATATATATATATGTGTGTGTGTGTGTGTTAGTTTTATATAATGACCTTCATATATATATATATATGTGTGTGTGTGTGTGTGTGTGTGTGTGTGTGTGTGTGTGTGTGTGTGTGTGTGTGTGTGTGTGTGTGTGTGTGTGTGTGTGTGTGTGTGTGTGTGTGTGTGTGTGTGTGTGTGTGTGTGTGTGTGTGTGTGTGTGTGTGTGTGTTTGTTTTGTGTAATGACCTTCATATATATGTGTGTGTGTGTGTGTGTGTGTGTGTGTGTGTGTGTGTGTGTGTGTGTGTGTGTGTGTGTGTGTGTGTGTGTGTGTGTGTGTGTGTGTGTGTGTGTGTGTGTGTGTGTGTGTGTGTGTGTGCGCGCGTGTGTGTGTGTGGGTGTATGTGTGTGTGTGTGTGTGTGTGTGTTATGTATTTAATAAGCTTTCAGTAACAATATTATTTAGGGAAAATTGAGTGAAATAGCAATTATTTATTCAAATTAAATGTTATAGTCATCGTTTATTTTAGTTGTAATTCACAACAAACATTTTATTTTTTGCCATCTTATTCGATATACAATTAGTCATTTTTGTTATATTAGCCCTTTTATACATATCGCAATGTATAAAATGAAATTGTATATGTATAAAGCGAGATAATGTGTATATACAAATATATATACATATTTTCGTCCTTTACAATTATGATATATAAATACAGATTTTACTACATAAATTACAATGTATTAATGAATTTATAGAAAACTGAACAATTTGTATAAAAGTGAATGCTTCTAGCGAATTATACAAATCATAAGCTCCTTAGCAAATACAAAATTTGTAATGTAACGCAATTATGATAACTATAGTTATAGCATACAAATATGATTTTTATGTTTGCTATAGTGAAAATTGTTCTATTATTTATCATTGCATAATCTTTTTTCCAAATGATATTTACATCAACACTTACTACAACTTTTTTTTCTCATTGCCAAAGGCACTTCTAGCAACAATATTGAAATTCAATACAAGAAAATTGTTGCAAAATTCCTACATTCTTATAGCTCTATTCAGAAATTTATGTAATATTTTATCACTCATTATATTTAAAAATAACATTCTCTATATTACATTATTATTTATTACTATTTTTTAAATTATTATTATCATCAATCATAATACAAATTTCTTAAATTTTAATCAGATTTTTAATTTTTTCAAAATTATATATGTATTTGCCCTTCTGTAATCAAGTAGTGATTATATTTATTATTATTTTATTCCATTTTATCAGTATCATCTTATATTCTCGTGGTAGTATTTTAATATTTAAATAATATACGTAAATAAAATTAAATAGCTCTTTCTATTAAAAAATTGGTTGAATTATGCTAACTTTTAGCCAAAATTTACAACTACTTTTAACTCATAAATTGATCCAATTTATGACCCATCTAAGAAAAACATAAAACCCAATCCAATTGATTCTCGTAATTTTTGCCTTTCATTTTACTTAACAAGGTGAACCACATTCCTCTATTGTAAGCCCTAATTTATTTTTACTTTTTCAATCGCCCCTAATTATTTTATTTCTCTCCCATTCAGTCAAAAGCCCTAACAACTCTTCAAACACTGCCTGTTCACCAGTAAATTTGTATGTTCTTTTCATTTCTAAATTTCTTTTTATTTTTTTCAGTTATCCATTTACTATGAAATTTAGTATGAATATACGTAAATCTAAGAGGATGTTTCCTCAACAATCGTCCAGAAAGGAGTGAAGATGAAGATATCACAAAATATGATTGATATTATTTAAACATTGGTTAAATGGGGTAACTTTATTTAATGGCTCATTGAATGTTGAATAATTTGATTTTTCTTTGTATGATTTATTTTAACAATATTTTTTTTATTGTTATTGAAAAGGAAAATGAGGAAGGAAACTACAAGTGGGGAATTGGACTCTCATCAACAAATTTTCAGGTAGTCAATCAACTTAGCTACTAAACTTTCCCTTAATACCGTATTAAGTCTTTTCCTATTTTATATGTTTGCGTTTTCTTATTATATTTTTAACAAGCTTTGTATTTGATTTCAATTCTAGAATTCTTAATTTAAAATTTGTACTCATACACAAAAGCATAAATACACAAAGTTATTCAATTGATATTCCATTAGTGTTAGTGTGTTACATTTATATTAGAAAAAGAAAGATTTTTTTCTCTTTTATATCTACCTTTTTTTCTAATCATTTCTCTGCTTCTAATACGTAAAAGAAACTAAACTCTAAAGTCATGTTTCAATAAAACCAATCATTCTTAAAATTGAGTCCTTTAGTTTACTCAATTTCATTCTCTTGAGCATCCCTTCGAAACTGATACAAACTAAAATTGTCATCATTCTTCTTAAAATTATCCGTCTAATTACCATATGGGGAGGCACTATTTCAACATTGTCATCATCATATGTGTACTCGTTTTCGAAAAAGTTGTACCCACTCTATCCCAAAAAGAATGTCTCAGTTTTTGTAGTATGTTTAAAATAGAATGATCTCTTTCTTTTTCTGACAATAATTTAACTTAAACTTTCCACATGACATGTTTAAGGCCGCAAGATTAAAGGACATTTTGATACATTTGACATAACTTTATTTTAGAATCCCAAAATTAAAAAGTCTCTTTCTTTCTTAAACTGTGTTCCAAGTCAAATTATGTCATTCTTTTTTAAACAAACGAAATATTTTTCTTTTCATAGAACAATGAAGCTTTATTCATTGGTATAAAAATTTTGTCTTGAGTCATGATTACTTTCTGTATCATGTATACCTTGTTTTCATAACGATGAATTTGAAAGTCATATTCATCTTCTACTTCTTCCTCGTTAGCTAAATTTTGAAACTCCATTTCATGCTTTTGAGGAAAATACATCTTACTTCCTTGAAATTCTTCAACCATAAAAAGAGAAGTATGAGGGGAAAAAAGAAATATTTTATTTGGAACAAAAATATTTGAAGTTGAATTAATAGGAAAAGGGGTTATATATATATATATATATATATATATATATATATATATATATATATATATATATATACATATATACATATATATATATATATATATACATATATATACATATATACATATATATATATATATATATATGTATATATATATATATATATATATATATATATATACATATATACATATATATATATATAAATATATATATATACATATATATATATATACATATATATATATACATATATATATATATATATGTATATATATATACATATATATATATATATATATATATATATATATATATATATATACATATATATATACATATACATATATATATATATATATATATATATATATATATACATATATATATATATATATATATATATATATATATCATATTCATTCATATGATATTAAAAGTGGGAATGTTTTGAGTTGAATGTTGAATCACAAAAATATCGTTTACTAAATTGAAATGTTATAATACATGAAATTAATTAAATATTAAATGCAGATACAAAATTAATTTGACTATTTTTTCCATCTTCAAAGATAAAACTGAAAAAGAAATTAATTATGCAGCTAGAGACTTCAAGTACTCATTTCATTTGTATTACATTATTAATAATTATCAAAAATAGTGAAACTTTAGATGAAAAAGAAAATGAAACGTCATTTCCAAGTGATAAACAATGAAGAAGTAGGAAATTCATTACTAATTCATAAATTAGACTTAAGAAAATAACTTTTACAATAAATAATAAGCAGTACATGTCTTATACATAATTTATTAATGAAGTGTTAAAGATTGATTCATTCATGCGATTGTATCAGCAATATATATATATATATATATATATATATATATATATATATATATATATATATATATATATATATATATATATATATATATATAGAAGTTCAAAAGTTCTATAGTAATTAAATGTAGGCTGATTTATTTTAATAAAAATAATCAATAAATCTGTTAAAGGAATACCAAATAAGTTTAAACATCCCTCTTGATTATTGAACAATCAAAAAAGCTCTGAAAAATCAGTTAAATAATTCAAGGGAAACTGTAGAACATAGCAGATGAAAAATAAAATCGAGAAATTCTTCTGCTAGCCCAAAACCGTTAACTAAGATTCAAGATTCAACTAAAGAAGATGAAATTAAAGAGAAGAACTTGTTATATTTTAAAAGGTGTGAATGGAAAATGATGAGTTGCGACTTTTATGAAGGTTGTAACTTTTATGAAAAGTTCCGACTTTCATGACGAATTGTGACTTTTATTGAAAGTTGTGATTTTTATGAAAGATGACGACCTTTCCAAAAGATTGTGACTTTTCCAAAGGTTTGTGATCTTTCCGGTAAGGCACAATAAGAGTCTTTTCGCACTATCATTTGTTTTCTACAACTTGAGGGATTCCCTCTCATTTTAAAAATAGAATTTTTGGACTTTTTCTACTACTTCTAAATCTAGTATTCTAAGTGTACTTTAGTGTTGTTAAGTGGCTCGCTGGCACCAGCGTTTTGGATATGAATACACTGGTGATTGAGATTATTCTATTCTGGGAGGACATATTCCAAATAAAACATCGGATACTAGAGGGGAATAACTTCCTTAATGGGACAGTGTGCATTAAGTGACTTTGATCTTCTTTCTATTTTTTTAGATTCTGTTATGTGTTATAAATATTTTATTTGTGAATTAACTTCTATTCTTCGGTTTTTCACTGGTTCATAAAAACTTTGGTAACTTCATGTTTCTACAAAATTTGTTGGAATCAGTAAGATTCTTTATACACAGATTGACAAAATTCTTCTTTAAGAAAAATATTTCGTATATCTTTTCTAATCTGTTTCTCATCTAGTTTCTCTACTACTATTAATTTTCAAGATGTGAAAATGTTTTTAAAATTTGTTGTGTATTATCTAGTTCTTCAAAGTTTTGCTCTATGTATCTTAGGAATACAAAATGAACAACGAGATTAAGAAAATTATTATATTGCAAGTATTTTCTGTATCCTACTGATTGAAAGAATCTGATCATGTAAGTAGAAGATAAATGCTTTCTTCTTCATAATCTATTGCTTTGTTTAGCAAGGTCGAAATGAGAATGTAACAGAAAAAAAATTTGTGGTATTCAGATTAACGATTACCAGGTAACCTTCTTATTATATTGTCTAAGAAGGAAAATAGTTTCTAAGAGTTATCATTTTTTATTTTTTATCATTGCGGAATGAATTTTACTTGGCAAATATTATTGCCTTAAAAATTCTTTAGTTTGCAAAAATGAGAGATGCATATTTTTGTTTAATAAAATAGTATGTCAAAATGTTATAGTTGGAAGACTATTTGATAAGAAAAACATTTCTATGTGATAAAAAAATTTGTTTAATTCAGTTTGGAGACTGGAAAAAAAACTTTAGTAGTTTTGTCCTCCTTGTGAATTTGATATTGTCAGATCGTTGTGGATTAAAAAATTTTGTAATTTTATACTCTAAATAAATTAGACTAACTATGTAGTGTACTTTTGATTTTCAATAAATTTCAGTATGTCAATTTGTGATAGAGAAAAAAGAATGACTTAGAGTTGGTGAGTTTGTGCCTCTATGGAATGAACTTTGACACTATGTAAATATTGTTAAAGAGAATTGAAAAATCTATTTTTCTTTCGTAGAATGATAGTTTCAAAATAGGTTGCATACCGCCAATGACATTTTGATAGACTGGGAAATATGTGAAAAAATTATTTTCAAATACTCAAAAAAAAAATTTAGATCACATTTAAAATGTGGGGGTTCTTTGCTTATGATAAAAGTAAAATTAGACTTGGTGTCTAATTCAATTTTGGAGAAAAACATATGAAATTCAATAATACGTTTCTATTATGTTAGACCCAAAAAATTCTTGAAGTCTATTTGGTATTGTGGGTGTTGAGTTCTCTATTAATAGTATATGGTGTTACTATTATGAAACTACCAAATTATATGTATACTTGTTCGAAATGATTGAGTTCTTTTATGAAAAAGTGTCACTTAATATGTTGTGATTTTTCATGTACAGATATGCCTATAATGTATAGACATGAATGTTAGTAAATAGTCATTTGTCATGTTTTGCAAAGGAAGCATTTGGACTATATCACTTTTATTGGATCCGATGAAACTTTGTTCATGGATAGTTCTATAACAATCAAATTGAAAGTTATGGAAAGGTCCTTATGAAAAGAAATTTGACAAAGTGTTGGCTCTAAACAATGTTTGTATCACACAAAATTGTAAGAAGTTGGAAAAAGAATTTGAGATATAAGCTACCTCTCAAAGAGATTTTCAAAATTATTTGTTTATACTTGCTTGAGTAAAAGTTTATGACATGAGCACTTGGGCATGTTAATTAAAAATAACTTTGACTGCAACAAATAAAAATGTCAAGTTTTTGTGGAATCTAACTATGCTGAGCATTTTTATAAATCTGTTGAAAGAAATTCTAATTCCTTAGAATTGATTTACACTGGCGTTTGTGATATGAAGTCAATATCATCTCGTGGTGGGAAAACGTATCTCGTTACTTTCATTGACAATTGCATTAGAAACGACTATGTCTATTTGTTTAATGGTAAGGATGAAGCAATAAAAACGTCTAGACAATATAATATTGAAGTTGAATATCAGTTGGAAAAAAGATAAGAAGTGATAGGGAAGGAGAGTATAAATTTCATTTTGCAGAAATGTGTTTGAAAAGTGAAATTATATATCAATTTGCTACCCTTTTCACCTCAATCCAATAAAAAACTGAACGTTCAAAGAAATGTGGAGGCATTATTTATATATTCGGGGTGACCACAAAACTTTTGTGGAGGAACTATCCTTACCGCAGAAGGGAAAAACAATTCTTTTTTTGTCTTTTCATAAAGAAATCAATTTTGTTTGTTCAGGACACAATCTATTTCATATGAGAAATAGAAAGGAAGGAAATTCAACTTGAAATATTTCAAGTGTGGGGGTGTCTAACCAAATTCCAAGTTCTTATTCCCAAAAGGATTGAAATAGTGGCTAAGACTGTGGACTGTAAAATTAGACTTGAGTAGTCTAGTAAAAGGTCTAAATGACCTTGGAAAGAACAAGAGGATAATGTACTTAATAAAGAGATTCGGAGGCGTAGTAAATGTCAAGGGACATATTCCTCGAATATGATTTTGTAATATTTCTTGTGTCTTAATTAGACTCATCCTTATAAAAAAAATGGTGTCAATAATGAGATTGGTTTAATCATAAGCAATCATCTTCTTCCAGAAAATAGCTTTTGGATTCAAAGTGAATCCTTAAAAGAAAAATGAAAATCGAGAGAACTGTTGACAAATATACAGCAAGACTTTGTGTCAAAGGCTTTAGACAAGAACAAGGTTTGATCTTGTTGATATATATACTCGTCACTATAAAGAATTACATCCATTCGAATGCTAATATTATCAGTTATGATATATGACCTCCAAATTTATCAAATGAATGTGAAAACATTTCTCTTAAACGGAGAATTGGAGGAAGAAATTTACGTGGAACAGCCCAAGAGTTTTATGGTTCCTTGTAAATAAAAGAAAGTGTACGAACTTGTTAAGTCACATTATGGACTAAAACAAGAACCCAAACAATGACATAAGAAATTTGATCAAACCTTGTCGGCAAATAGATTTAAGAATGATAGAAGTGATAATGTTGTTCACATTAAAATCACAAGGTCATTGTTTGTTTGTATATTGGTGATATGTTGATCATCAATAGAGACACAAATGATATCGATGCTACTAAACTATGCTAGATAGAAAATTTGGAATGAAATATCTTGGAGTTGCTGATGCGATCTTAGGTATAAGAATCCTTAAAACTCCATAATGTTTAGCATTTTCACGGTCTCATTGTGTTGAAAAAGTACGTGACTAGTTCAAATATTTGAATTTAAATATTGTCAAGTCTCCAATAAATGTGAGCTTTTCATTTGAAAAGATTGAAAGTGAAAGTAACTCGCAATTGAATTGTGCTAGAGTATTGAAAAGTATGATTTACATCATGCAGTGTGCGCGATCAGATATAATATTTGTTGTTAATGAAATGATCCGGTTAAGAAGTGATCCTAATATAACTCTTTAGATGACAATAAAAAGTGTCTTGGTGTATTTGAGAAATACTTAAAATTATGTCTTGCATTATAACAATATCCTGTAGTATTGAAAGAGTATACTGATGCAAATTGAATCACGGGACAAATGAAGTAAAATTCACAAGTAGATATGTATTTACTCTTGGTAGAGGAGTAGTCTCTTGAAAATATTTCAAAAGAGACATGTATCGCTACCTCTACAATGATCTCTAAGCTTGGTGCTAAAGATAAGGCCGGTGAATAAGTTGACTCCAGAATTTCTTGACAGATATTTTTTTTGGCCCAAACCATTGTCATTAGTATGCATACACTTTGATAGTAAAGATGCAATAGGTAGATCATAGAGCATGATGTATAACGGAAAGTCTCGTCATATAGGACATAAACATGATACCGTTGGAAAACTACTCTATAGTGGAATTATTACAATTGACTATGTAAAGTCAACTGATAATATGTCGGAATCACTTACAAAAGGCCTAACTAGAGAGAAAGTTGAGAGATCATCTAAGGGAATGAATATATGGCTTAGGACAAGTCATTATGGCGGTAACTCTATCTAGTAGACAGGAGATCCCAAGAAGTAGATTCAAGGAGAAAAACAAAGTTGTGAATTACGGTTCAGCATTGTCAACCAACTCAGTCCATTCTCATAATGAAGACAATGCGCAGGAAAAGGATACAACATTAAGGCTTTTTAATGAGTTAATAAAGCTTAATGATTTTAATGATTTGCTAAGTTTGACAGAGTTGACCAAATAGTATATATACGCGATAACACGATTAGAAATTACCTATATGAGTGTGAAATTTGAGTCTCTTCGAAGAAGATGATTTTCAAAGCCCATCTCTTTATACACTCATAAAACCAGGAGGTGTTCATGGCTGAAACTAACACAACCCTAAGAACCATAAATGGTCAAGGGTTAATTGTGTGACATATGGTTATAGGTATACACCAAATTTTGACGGTTCAAAGATATCGCATCTACCGATTGACCGAGTATATTTGACATATGTTCACTATGAAAAGTTCAAGGGGAAACCTACTTATCCAGATGCGATTAATTCTTAATTGTAAAGTACAAACTTGTATGTTTCTTTGTCTTGGAGTCATTCCCCATTCATTCGGGGGATTGTTGGGTTTTAAAAGGCGTGCATGGAAAATAAAGAGTTGTGACTTTTATGAAAAGTTGTGACTTTTATGAAAGCTTGTGACTTTTATAAAAGGTTGCGACTTTTATGAAAAGTTGTGACTTTTATGGAAAGTTGTGACTTTTATGAAAGGTGGGGACCTTTTCAAAAGATTGTGACTTTTCCAAAGATTTGTGACCTTTCCAGTAAGACACATTAAGAGCTTTTTTGCGCTACCTTTTGTTTCTATAAATTGACGGATTTCTTCTCATTTTAAAAATAGAATTTTAGGACTTCTTATAATATTTTTAAATCTAGTATTCTAAGTGTACTTTACTGTCATTGAGTGGCTCACTGACAACAGCGTTTTGGGTATCTGTATATTGGTAATTGAGATCATTCTATCCTGGGAGGACATATTCCAAATCAAACTTCGGATACTACAGGGGAATAATTTACTTATGGGGACGTTGTGCATTCAGTGGGCTTGTTCTTTTTTCATTAAAAAATTCAGATTTTGGTATGTTTTCCAAATTTAAGATTTGAAAATTAATTTATATTCTTCTGTTCTTCACTGGTTCATTAAAACTTTGGTAACTCCATGTTTCTGCAAAGTTTGTTGGAATCAGTAAGATTCTTTAAACATAAATTGACAAGAATTCTTCTTTAAGAAAAATATTTCGTGTTTTTTTTAATCTGTTTCTGATCTAGTTTCTCGACTACTTTTAATTTTCTAGTTGTGAAAATGTTCTTAAACTTTGTTGTGTATTATCAAGTTCTTTAAATTTTGTTCTAAGTATCTTAGGAATAAAAAAAGAACAATAATACTTTGTTTATGGAAGAACACTCTTCAACTGTCTTTGTTTTCGGGTTCTTCATGATTCTAGATACTAAGAATGTTAGACTATTCTAATCATTTTTACAAATGTATCTTTTAAATAATTAATTATCCTTGTAGATCCATGAAATTTACACCCCGTGTTTAGAGGCTTAAGCCTCGCCCTGTACGGTATAAATTGTCTCGCCTCACGGGCTGCCTTTTAAAACACTGTATAATATTGTTAACAATTACATTGAAGTTGACAATAATAATGTGAAATAATTATCATCAAGATAACTCTTCAGTTTTCAGATGCTTGGACTTCTGCTAAATAATTTTTTATCTTCCATTATCTTTACTACACAATATAATGAACATTTGAATACCTTTTAAAAATGTTTCAATTTATATCTAGTTTTGTATTAATTTATTAGAATATATTTTTTATTTTGTAAATTAAAAATCATGCTTAAATGAAGGATAAAATTGTAATCCAACTTTGAGGAGCTTCCCGTAATATATGATATGATACGATGACTAGGTTAATGTACCACCAACCCATTCTTGTTATAGAAGAAGACTCTTTTATGTTGGTTTGTTCTTCTGTTGTTTTGAGTTATTTATAAATGACTAGGCACCCTTATTAATATTTGTTGAGAGATGAGTCTCCAAATTAAGGATGTAAGACTATTCTAATCGTTTTTACAAATATCTTTCTTAAATATTTAATACTCTAGACTATGTAGATTTTTCTTAATTACAAATATGAAAGACATTTACTTTAAAAAATTCTAGAAAGTTCTACCAAATATCTAGGATATTTTTTGTACTTTCCTAACTTAAAATCGGAGAGTTGTATCTTGTTCTTCTTTTGCTTTCCATTTTGGTCGTAGGAGGAAGATTACCTCGGCGTACGCAGTTTCACCACTAATATGTGATGAGAGGTTTTTGTGAAAAATTAAAGTTGATTTTTTGGAGGTTCAAAAATATCTTAGATATTTAGTAGAACATTCTATAATTGTGTAGCATAAATTATTTAATGTTTGTACTTAAGAAGAATCTATAAAGTATATTTAAGAGAGATATATGTAAAAACGATTAGAATAGCCTAACATCCTTAGTATCTAGAATCATCCCCGAATAATGCCAAATAAAGGTGTTATAGTCATTTGTAAATAACCCAAAACAACCGAAGAACAAACCAAAATAAAAGTCTTCTTCTATAAATCAGATCGGGATGGTGGTAGATTCAACTAGTCTATAATATCATATCATACCATACATTATTATAAGTGGGAAACTCCTAACTCAAAGTTGGATTATCATTTTTTTCTTCATTTAAATATTATTTTTATGAACAAAATAAGAAATATATTCGAATAACTAAATAAAAAACTAGATATCAATGGAAACATTTTTAATATATTCACAGGTGCATCATATCATGTGAAAAAGATATTGAATGACAGAAAGTTATTTAGCGAAAGTCCACGCATTTCACATTATTATTGTCAACTTCAATGTAATTGTTAACAATTATATACAATGTTTTAAAAAGCAGGGGCGTGAGGCGAGGCAATTAATACCGTATAGGGCGAGGCGTCAGTCTCGAGACACGGGGCATAAGTCTCATGGATATATATATATATATCTATATATATATAATTTTATATTTTTATTACTAATAAAATAAGCAAAAGTAAATCTTTCAATGATTTATGATTTTTATTTGAGATAAGTATTAATAATCAATAATGAATAATAAAACGTATTATAATTACTGTTTGAAAAATATCATTATACTAGGTATAAAAATATGATTCAAGGCAAAAAAGGTTAAAAAAAAATAAAGGGAAAAGGGTCAAATATGCCCCTAAACTTTTCGAAAAGGTTTAAATGTGCCCCGTTTAAAGTTTGGTCCATTTATATCCTCGCCGTGCAACTATTGGTCCAAATATGCCCTTATGGCGTTAGTTGGCCACCTCAAAATATCCAACTCATTTTACTTTTCTTTAAATGCTCACATGGATTTTCCATGTCATTTTAATATTACAATTTGACATTTATATTATAAAAGAGAAAGGGTCACATATGCCCCTAATAATCCAACCCATTAAAAACACTTTTATGACCCATATTTTAAATGGTTCAATTATATTTCAAATTGGCTAATTCTACCCATATCTCTTTTCCCTTTCAAATAACTGGTAACATATTCATTATTCATTTCAATGTTAGGGTTCTTGAGAGCGTCATTACCCCCATCAATTTCATTTTGAGGAGCTCAAATTAACACAAGCTGAATACACGAAGTATCTTCATCTAGAAGAAAGGTACTGGCAACAGAAGGCATATTATGATTGGTTTAAGAGTGGGGATGAAAAGACTAAAATTTTCCAGAGTGTAGTAAAGGGCAGAAGACATAGACTGAAGATTAACAGAATGAGAAACTGTAGTGTTGACTGGTTAGAAGAGCAACAACTCATTGTAGCAGAAGCTGTTAATTTTTATCAGGAACAATTTAAGTAAGAAAGGGACTGCACTAGCTCCCTTTTACTGCAGTAGTCACAGAAGATGATAATGAAGTTTCAGGGAAAATGCCAGAGTTGGAGGAAGTCAAATATGCCGTTTTTAATATTGATAGGTGGAATACTCCTGCCCCTTAATGGTTGAAGTGTAATACTGATGGAGCATCTAGAGGCAATCTGGCATTTTGCATTAGAGATTCAGGAGGTGAAATAATAGTTGCTAAAGATTTCTTCTATCTGACACAACTAATATGGCTGCTGAAGCAATAGCCATAAGAGAAGGTCTATTGTACTGCAGAGATAATTATCTCAATTATTTTTTTATAGAGACAGATTCACTAGCACTGGTCCAAATTCTAGAAGGAAAATGGGAAAATCCATGGAATGTGTCAATGTAGGTAAGTGTGATTAAGTGGCTAATGACCTTAGTATAAAGCACTCTTTTAGAGAAGGAAATACAGTAGCTGATTATTTTACTAACCTAGTTTTTGATTTTGCAGGTAACTTTCAATTTAACAGTCTTCAGGAAGTCCTGAGTCAAGGAAGAAGGCTAAAAAACATTGATAAACACAGCATCCCAAATATCAGAAGGTCTTCAAAATAAATAAGCAAGCAACATTGGAATAAAGCAACTTGTTGAATGAAGTCAATATCAAAAAGGTCATGTAAGAAGCTATTTCATAGGATTTAATGATAGCACCTGGTGAGAACTTGGAGCTGTTCAAATAACATTAAATCACTATATGGTCGGTTGATATTGAACACAAGATCCACGAGTTTACTGTCATTGCTAAGCTATATCAACATACAAAAACAACATAACAGAGTAAGTGCTGTCAGTAACTAATAGCTTAGTCTACTTAGTTACTGGTATTTCGCTGGATATCAAGAAACAGATGTTGAACAGAAGAAATGATAATTCCGTTTACGTTTCTCAAGTTATGATCTTGAGGGCATGGATGAAGCTTTCTCTGTCTGCGAGAAGATACATCCTTCGCTACCTGCATCAACAAGCGGAGAAGCTTTCAACAAATAATAGTCTGATTTACATGGAGTTGACGGTGGTATCATCCTTAATCTATGCAAATAGGGATAGAGGTTGTTGAATTAGCTACTGCCAACTCGGTGGATATCAAGAAACAAAGATTGAGCTACAGCAATGATAATGATGACTATCTTTATCGTCGAATCTCAAGTGGTAGGGACGAAGATGGAGAAATTTACAGTTATAAACTTTTGAAGTCTACATAGTACAGACAAAAACTAGGCATACCATGCATCCACTCCCTATGACCCTGAATTCCATGTGTATTCAGATTTCACTAGCAAACATCCACTCTCACTTATCAAACCCACTTCAACAATTTTGTATTTGATGTTGTATCACTCTTCATACAAAATTATTGTTAAAGCTCAGGTGAACCTTCTTATGCAATCAAGGCACGTTAGCTTACCTCAATCAAATAGGTTCTACAATTGTAATGCGAAGAAAACATGAATGATGAAGGAAATTTTCGTAATTCAACTTTTTTCCATAAGCACATACTAATGCTGAATGTAATGTTATAATTGATGTGTGTTTAGATTTTGACCAAGTTAAGATACTGTTTGTGCACGAGGCACTTTAATGATGGATTTGAGTACTGTTTCTGCACGGGACTACTTACTGGTCACATCTCGCTGCAATTTATAAGTCTAATTTGGAGTGACAACCATTAGCATGTTGAACAATATTATAACTTGGAGCACTTGTTTGTGATTGTCTATCTACAACATAAGACACAAGTTTAACTTTAACTTCATCACAGTGAGTTAGTAGCACATCCTTGCGTTTGCTGGATTATAATATCCCTTAACCTGGTGTAGCTTTGACATATCTGATGATTCTTAATGTTGCATTCATATGTAATTGTTGCAAAAATTGAATTAGAGTTTGAACGTTGTAGGCTATATCACGCCTGAAATTACTATGAGGTATAACAACATTTCTATTACTCTTTGATACCTTCCTTTATCAGTAGCCAACTCATCGATTGCATCTTTGGTGTTGGTTAACTTATTGTTATCATTATATATGATAAGTACAAGTTTACACCATTATCTCAAACTCCTCAATGAGCTATCCTCAACTGCATCCTTTCGAGCAATTATACAAACAATGACTATTATATCCTCCAATTTGCTACAACATTGCAAAAGTCAGAAAGGAAAACTCAAAACCGAAATTGAAAGACACCAGAATGCTTGAAAGCAATTAATGATTACAAGCAAATTCTTAAACTAAGATTTTAGTTGGGAAAAAGCGAATGCATAAGCCCTAAAGGGGTAGTAAACACATGTAAGAAGATAAAAACATAGTCTTTCATGAGACATAAACTCATAGATGATTAGCCTCTCATCTCCTTCCTTGCTATATCCTAAAAGATTCTGATGGTGGAGATTGAGAATGAAGTTTAATTCAGTTTGACACATGAGATAGCTCGTAAAAGGAATGATGGCAAGTTTAATTTGTATCGGTATGTAGAGATGCTCAAGAGAAGGAATTTGAGTCAACAAGGGACTCAATTCTAAGGATGATTGATTTTACCGAAACACGCCCTTAAAATTTAGTCTCTTTGTCCATATTAAAAGCAGAGAAATAGATCGAAAAAAGATAGAAAAGAGAAAAAAATTGTTTTTTTTTTCAGTGTAAATGTGACACTGATGGACTATTAATTCAATAACTTTGTGTACTTATGATTTTGTGTATGAGTACGAATTTTAAATTAAGAATTTTAGAATTGAGATCAAATACAAAGCTTGTTAAAAATAAATAAGAAAATGAAGACATATAAAATGAGAAAAGACTAAACATACGGTATTAAAGAGATTTTTAGTAATTAAGTTGGTTGACTACCTGAAAACTTGTTGATGAGAGTTCGATTCCCCACATTGTAATCTCCTTCCTCATTTTCCTTTTCAATAACAATTAAAAAGTATTGTTAAAATAAATCATACAAAGAAAAATCAAATCATTCAACATTCAATGAGAAAATAAATAGAGTTACCTAATTTAACTGGTATTTAAATAATTTGAATCATATTTTGTGATATCTTCATCTTCATTCCTTTTCTGGACAGTTCTTGAGAAAACATCCTCTCATGGTTACGTATATTCATTCAAAATTTCATTGTAAATGGATAGCTGAGAAAAAGAAGAAGAAAATAAAAAACGAATTCAAAAACGACAAGAACAAGCGAACTGACTTGAAGAGTTGTTCGGGCTTTTGGCTGAAAGGGCGAGAAATAGGAAAGTTAGGAGGCAATTGGAGAAAAAAAATTAGGGCTTAGAGAAAAGGAATATTCTGTTATCTGGTTAAATAGAATGAAAGAAGAAGTTTACGAGGATCACGCACGCACACGCGCACCCACGCACACCCACACACATTAATCAGGTAGGTCATGATCGATATGCCTGCCTGGCAGCTGCATATTTTACTTTTTTGATTATTTTTATGTTTTAATTTGTTTGTCTTGTTTTTTAATTTTAAAAATATTTTAAAATAATGTAATATATTGTTGCCAATCTATGTTAGAAAACCAGAAATTACTAATTCTAATGAATTGTTCAGAAATACGAAGTACCTAAAATTTATAGAAGCACTAAGAAAGATGAACAGAAATTTAATACACAAAAAATCTATAAAACGTACCAGAATGTGAATAAAGTTTTAACAAGAAAAGATCAAGTCCACTAAACTCACAATGTCCCCTTAAGGAAATTATTCCCCTCTAGTATTCGATGTTTAATTTGGAATATAACCTCCCAGGGTAAAATGATATCAATCACCAGAGTATTGATACCAAAAACACTGGTATCAGCGATCAATTAACAGCAGGAAAGCACACGAAGAAATTTTTTGTGCAGAAGAAAAAAAAGAAACTCAGAAAATTTGTTAGTAAATATTCTGAAAAATGAATGGTATTTATAGGAAAGAAGAACAGGTTCCAAAAGGTTGCAACCCTTTCAGAATCTACACGACCAGTAATGAAAGTTTGCGACCTTTCAAATTGTACTGACTATTTCTAAAAAAATGCAATCTTTCAGAACAGTTATGGGGGGAATTCTTAAATAAAAAATGGGAAAGCTTAAACAAAAAGATCGCTCGCGGGTCTGAGTCGGGTCGGGTTAATCAACAAAAAAATTAAAAAGTTTCGGTTAATGTCTACTAAATAACTGAAAATGTCAACTAATTAATTGAAAACACTTTGGACCATTTAATTTAATTAAATAAATAAATAAATAAATAAATAATTAAAACAAACTTTGTCCAAAAATAATCTCTCGATTATTTGCCAATGTTTAGCCGTAGGCGTAGCGGTAGCCGAGCTGAGCGAGCGATGACGACGACGACGCAGGGGGGGGGGTCCCTCTTTCCAACCCTTTTAACAATTAATAGGAGTGTTTCTATATTTAAACTATCTTTTTTTTCTTTCCACCACCGATGAGGGACAAATACCTTTTCACTAAAGCATAAGAAGACTTTTCAGGTTCTCAACTTTACAAGTTCTTTTCTTTTCCTCTATTTTCCATCAATTCTTGCAACATAACTTAACAATCCCCCACATTGATGGGGAGTGGTTATAACATAGGAATGCACGGAAAATTGTGTACTTTACATGCAAGGATTAATTGCATCTGGATAAGACCCTTGGACTTTAAGTAGTGAACATATGTCGGATAAACTCGGTCAATCGGTAAATGTGATATCTTTGAACGTCGAGCTTTGGTGTGTACCTAGAAAACCATATGTCACACAATTAACCATTTACTGTTAATGTTTCTTACGGTTGTGTTCATTTCAGCCATCAACACCTCCTGGTTTCATGAGTGTATAGAGAATAGACTTTTGACATAAAATTCTCTTTGAAGCGGCTTACACTTCACACTCATATAGGTGATTTCTAACCGTATCATCTCGTTGATACACTAGTTTATAAAATCTACCAAACTTAGAAAATCATTAAAAATTTTATGTTTATTACCTTATTAACAAGCCTTAGAGTCTTAACCTTGTTCCTGAACATTGTCTTCATCATGAGTATGAATTGAGTTAATTGACAATGTCGAACCGTCAGCCACAACATTGTTTTTCTCTTTGAATCTAGCTCTTGTGATCTCCATTCTTCTAGATAGAGTTACCGTCATGTTGACTTGTCCTAAGCCGTAAACCCATTCCCTTAGATGACCTTTCAACTGTCTCTCGCACTAGGCCTTTTGTTAGTGGATGTGACCCATTATCGCTTGACTTTACATAGTCAATTGTAATAATTCTACTAGAGAGAAGTTATCTTACGGTGTTATGTCTCCGTCGTATATGAAGAGACTTCTCGTTGTACATGACGCTCCCTTCCCTACCTATTGCTGCAATGTATGCAAATATGTCCAAAAGGTTTGGGCCTGAATTGAATATCCTCTAGGAAATTCGGAGCCATTCAACTTCATTGTGGAGCGATCAATACATGTCTGTTTGGACGATTTCCAAGAGACTGATCCTCTACCAAGTATGAAGACATAACCACTTATGGACTTTACTTCATTTGACTCGGTGATCCAATTCGCATCACTATATCCTTCAATCACAACATGATATTTTTTATAATGCAAACATAGTGTTGTGTATATTTTAGATAACCTAACACACGTTTCGTTGTCATCCAGTGAGTTTGATTCAGATTAATAGTGAACCGACTCAGTTTTCTAATAGCACATGCTATATCTGCTCGCGTACAATTCATAATATACATAAAACTTCCCAACACTCTGACATATTTCAATTGAAAGTCACTTTGACCTTCATTCTTTTTAAATGTACATCTTAAATCAATTGGAATTTTGACAACATTGAAATTCAAGTACTTGAACTTATCCAAAACTCATTCAATATAATGAGATTGAGATAATGCTAGTCCCTGTGTAGTTTGGATAATCTTGACCCTTAAGATCAAATCAAAAACTCCTAATTCCTTCATATCGAACTTGCTGGACAACATGCACTTAGTAGCATTTATATCATTCAATGTCTTTACTTATTATTAACATGTCATGAACTTAAAAACAAACAATGACTTCATGTTTCATAACATTTTTAATGTAAACACATTTATCACATTCATTAATATTGAATCCATTTGCCAACATTGTTTGGTCAAATTTAGCATGTCATTGTTTGGATGCTTGCTTGAGTCCATAAAGTGACTTTACAAGTATGCATACTTTCTTTTCTTTACCAGGAAGTACAAACCCTTCGGGTTATTCCATGTAAATTTCTTCCTCCAACTCTCTATTTAAGAAGGTTGTCTTTACATCCATTTGGTGGAGTCTAAGATCAGGCGCTGCTGTTAGTGCTATTAACATCCTAATTGATGTTATCCTTCTTATTGGACAGTATGTTTCAAAGTAGTCATGACCTTCCTTTTGTCTGTACCCCTTGACTACCAGTCTAGCCTTATATTTGTCAATAGTCCCATCAGATTTTATTTTCCTTTTAAATATCCATTTTGATCCTAAAGGTTTAATTTTCTGGAGGAAGATTAGCCAATTCCTAAGTGTGATTACTTAAAATTGATTCAATCTCACTATTGAAAGCTTATTTCCAATAAGTTGACTCAGACGAACACATAGCTGCTTTAAATGTTTGAGGCTCATTTTCAAGCAATTGCTACTAAATTTTTCCGAAAGAAGCAGGTTTCCGTTGGCGAGTACTACGCATAGGATCCTCACTAGTTAGAATATTTTTCGTTGACTCTTCTCGTGGTTCATTTAGGTCTTTCACTTGTCGACGACTCACATTCAGTTTTATACAAATAAATGTTTTTTAAAAAAACTGCATTATCTGACTCAATTATCATATTAATATGAATCTCAGGATTATCATATTTGTGAACTAAAAACCGACAGGCCTTACTGTTCATAGCATACCCAATAAATACACTGTCTACTGTTTTGGGTCCAATTTTAACCCTCTTAGGTAAAGGAACCACTACCTTGGCTAAACACCCCCACACTTTGAAATCTTTCAAATTGGGTTTCCTTCCTTTCCACAACTCATATGGAATTGATTGTTCTTTTCGATGGGGTACTCTATTGAGTATTTTATTAGCCCTAAGGATGGCTTCCCCCCAAAGGTTTCATGGTGAACCAGAATTGATTATTAAGGCATTCATCATTTCATTTAATGTTCTGCTCTTCCGTTCCGCCAAATCATTTGACTGTGGTGTATAAGGTGCAGTAGTTTGATGAATACTACCATATTCCAAACATATCTTTGTAAAAGGAGATTCATATTTTCCACCCCTATCACTCTGAATCATTTTCATCTTTAGATTCAATTGGTTCTCAACTCCATTTTTGTATTGCTTAAATTCAGCAATTGCTTCATCCTTACTATTAAGCAAATATACATAACAAAATCGAGTGCGATCATTAATAAAAGTAATAAAATGCTTTTTTCACCACCAGATGGTGTCGACTTCATATCACATATATATGTGTGAATTAAGTCTAAAGTTTTGGAATTTCTTTCAACAGACTTATAAGGATTTTTGACAAACTAACTTTCCACACAAATTTCGCGTTTTGATTTATTGCATTTAAAATCAGGCAATACTTCTAGAGTAACCAATTTTAGCAAGGCTTTGTAATTTACATGTCCCAAATGGACATGCCATAAATCATTTGACTCCAATAAGTAAACAGAAGCAGATTTTTATTAATACTGTCAACAACTATTACATTCTGAATTTTTAAGCTCTCCTATTTTTCTTTCCACCACCGATGAGGGACAAATACCTATTCATTTAAGTATAAGAAGACTTTTTAAATTCCCAACAATTCAAGAATTCAACTTTACAAGTTCTTTTCTTTCCCTCTATTTCCCATAAATTCTTGATACATACCCAACATATATAATATAAATAATGATAATTAACAACATAAAATACTTGTAAATAACATGTAAAAAATTCGATTGACTAATAAAATTATTATATCTATATCAAATAAAATGGGATAAAAGAAGTAACATATATTATTTAATTTTAAAACTACGTAGAAAGTATAGTAAATCTCAATAATTAACAACATTTGATTGACTTTTGAAATCTATTTGTGCGACATAAATCGGGATAAGAGAAGTAACACATATTATTAAACTTTTTTAAAGACGAGTATACTAATGATGATGATGTTGTTATGCCACCCTATATGGTAATTAGATAGAGAGTTTTGAGAAGAATGATGACAATTTTAGTTTGTATGGTCTATGGAGGGATGCTCAAGAGAAGGAATTTGAGTCAACTAAGGGACGACGCCTGCCCAGTGCCGGAAGGTCAAGGAAGTTGGTGACCTGATGACAGGGGAGCCGGCGACCGATTGGCCAATTCTTATTTGGAAGGCTGCAATTTCTTAACTGCCGCGGTTTCTACTCCGCGAGGTACTTTTTTACTGATTTCTTTTATTCCAATCGATTTTTTTCCCGATTTTGTCTCATTAGGATCAATTGCATTGAATACAAATTTGACAAATTTCGTTCTTTTTTCTGAATTAGCTCTTCTCTGTTCTTGGTCTGAAAATAAAGAAAGACCCTTCAAATTTAAACTCGACTGCCTTATTCCATGAGATCTAGAAGCACTTCTGCAACTTTCTCTCTTCCCTAGCGCTCTTTTTTTTTACTTTTTTCAAAGGGCGTGAACATTTTTGGCATTGGAATAGCTATTCCAACGTCCAGTGCCAAAGTCACTGAATGGGTAAGTCGCCAATCCCTCGCTATCGGTCACCCAGGAGTATTTAGCCTTGCAAGGTGGTCCTTGCTGATTCACACGGGATTCCACGTGCCCCATGCTACTCGGGTCAGAGCTTATTGAGTTTACCAAAACTTAACTTTATAATTTAGTCTATTTGTACGTATTAAAAGAAAAGAAATGGTTAGGAAAAAAGATACATAGGAAAGAGAAAATATTATTCTTTTTTTTCATTGTAAATGTGACGCTGATGGAATATAAATTCAATAACTTTGAGTATTTATGATTTTGTGTATGTGTAAGAATTTTAAATTAAGAATTTTAGAATTGAAATCAAATACAAAGCTTGTTAAAAATAAATAATCAAATGAAGACATATAAAATAGGAAAAGGTTAAACATACGGTATTAATGAAAATTTTAGTAGTTAAGTTGGTTGACTACATCAAAACTTGTTGATGAGAGTTCGATTCCCAAGATTGCAATCTCCTTCCTCATTTAACTTTTCAATAACAATCAAAAAAATATTGTTAATATAAATTATACAAAGAAAAATCAAATCATTCAACATTTAAAGAGAAAAAAAATAAAATTACCCTATTTAACCGGTATTTAAATAATTTGAATCATATTTTGTGATATCTTAATCTTTATTTCTTTTCTAACAATTATTTATTAAACATCCTCTCATGATTACGTATATCCATTCAAAATTTCATAGTAAATGGTAATTTAAAAAAATAACAAGAAATTAAAAAAGGAATTCAAAAATGAAAAGAACAAACGAACTGACTTGAAGAGTTGTTCGGGCTTTCGGCTGAAAGGGGGAGAAATAGGAAAGTAACAATTGAAGAAAGTAAAATATTAGTTTTTAGAAAAAAGGAATATTGAGTGACCTGGTTAAATAGAATGAAAGGTGAAGTTTACGAGGATCACGCACGCACTCACGCGCACGCGCACACGCACCCTCCATACACAATAACAAGTTAGGTCATGATCAACATGTATGTCTTGCAGCTGCACTACTTTTCCTTTTTTAATGGTTATTTTATTTTAATTTGTTTGTCTTTTTTTTTAATTTTTTGAATATTTAAAAATTATGTAATATATGCTATGAATAATGATTACTAACAACCTAAGATATTTGTAAAAAACATATAATAATTCGGTTAATTCATAAAATTAATGTATCTATGTCAAATAGTATGGGATAAAAGAAGTAACATGTATTATTTAATTTGAAAACATCGTAGAAAGTATTGTAAATCTCAATAATTTACAATATTTGATTAACTTTTAAAATTCTATTTGTATTACATACATCAAGATAAGAGAAGTAACATATATTATTAAACTTTTCCGAAGATGAGTACACTGATGATGATGATGTTGTTGTAACTCCACATATGATAATTAGATAGTGTGTTTCGGGAAGAATGATGACATTTTAAGTTTGTACCATCTATGGTGGGATACTCAAGATAAGGAATTTGAGTCAAATAAGGGACTCAATTCTAAGGATGATTGATTTTACCGAAAAATAACTTTATAATTTAGTCTCTTTGTTCGTATTAGACGAAGAGAAATGGTTAACGATAAATGGTATATAGAAAAGAGAAATAAAATGTCTCTTTTTTCATTGTAAATGTGACACAGATGTAATATCAATTCAATAACTTTGTGTATTTATGTTTTGGTGTATGAGTACGAATTTTGGAATTGATATCAAACACAAAGCTTGTTAAAAATAAATAATAAAACAAAGAAATATTAAATGGGAGAACACTAAAGATACGGTATTAAGGGGAATTTCAGTATTTAAGTTGGTTGACTACTTGAAAAATTGTTGACGAGAGTTTGATTCCCCATATTATAATCTCCTTCCTCATTTTCCTTTTCAATAACAATTAAAAAATATTGTTAAATTGAATCATACAATGAAAAATCAAATCATTCAACATTCAATGAGCCAATAAATAGAATTTCCTCATTTAACCGGTATTTATATAATTTAAATCATACTTTATGATATCTTCATCTTCATTCCTTTTCCTGACAATTATTGAGGAAACATCCTCTCATGGTTATGCATATTTATTCAAAATTTCATAGTAAATGTATAGCTGAGAAAAATAAGAAGATAATAATAAAAAACAGAATTCAGAAATGACAAGAACAATCGAACTGACTTGATGAATTGTTCGTACTTTTGACTGAAAGGAGGAGAAATAGGAAAGTTGGTCGGCAATTAGAAAAAAGTAAAAGAAATTAGGGCTTAGAAAAAAAGAATATTGGGTGACCTGGTTAATAGAATGAAAGTTAAAGTTTACGAGGATCACGCACGCCTGCTCTCACGCACACGCTCATACACGCATGCACGCATTCCTACACATAATAACCAGGTAGGTCATGGTCGATATGCCTGCCTGACAGCTGCACTATTTTTCCTTTTTTGATTATTTTTTTGTTTTAATTTGTCTGTCTTGTTATTTAATTTTTTAAGTATTTAAAAATTATATAATATATTATGAATAATGATAATTACCAATTTAAAATACTTGGAAAAAAATATAAATATTCGATTGATTCATAAAATTACTATATCAAGGTCAAATCAATGGGATAAAAGGAGAAACATGTATTATTTAAATTGAAAAGTACATCCAAAGTATTGTAAATCTCAATAATTAACAATATTTGATTGACTTTTGAAATCTATTTGTGCTACACACATTGCGATAAGAGAAGTAGCACATATTATTTAAATGTTTCGAAAATGATTACACTAATGATGATGATATTGTTGTGCCACCCCATATAATAATTAGAAATAGAGTTTCGAGAAGAATGATGACAATTTTAGTTTGTATCGTTTATGGAGGGATGCTCAAGTGAAGAAATTTGAGATAACTAAGGGACTCAATTCTAAGGATGATTTATTTTACTGAAACAGAACTTTATAATTTAGTCTCTTTGTTCGTATTAAAACCAGATAAATTGTTAGGAAAAAAAGATAGATATAAAAGAGAAAAAAACTGTTCTCTTTTTTTCATTGTAAATGTGACACTGATGGATATAAATTCAATAAATTTGTGTATTTATGATTTTGTGTATGAGTACGAGTTTTAAATTAAGAATTTTAGAATTGAGATCAAATACCAAGGTTGTTATAAATAAATAAGAAAATGAAGACATATAAAGTGGGGAAAAGACTAAACATACGGTATTAATGAAAATTTTAGTATTTAAGTTGGTTGACCACCTCAAAACTTTTTGATGAGAGTTCGATTCCCTACATCGTAATCTCCTTCTTCACTTTCCTTTTCAATAACAATCAAAAAATATTGTTAAAATAAATTATACAAAGAAATATCAAATTATTCAACATTCAATGAGAAAATAAATAAAGTTACCCCATTTAACCGGTATTTAAATAATTTGAATCATATTTTGTGATATGTTCATCTTTATTTCTTTTCTTACAATTGTTGAGAAAACATCCTCTCTTAGTTACGTATATTCATTCAAAATTTCATAGTAAATTGATAAATTAAAAAAAGAACAAGAAAATAAAAAAAAGGAATTCATAAATGACAAGAACAAACAAACTGACTTGAAGAGTTGTTCGGGCTTTTGGCTGAAAGGGGTAGAAATAGGAAAGGTTGAGCGGCAATTGGAGAAAGTAAAAAATTAGGGCTTAAAAAAAGGAATATTGGGGACCTGGTTAAATAGAATGAAAGGTGAATTTACGTGGGCCACGCATGCACGCACGCGCAAGCACATACACACGCGCGCATGCACCCGCACGCACGCATGCATGCACGGGCGCAACCTCCACACACAATAACCAATTATGCCTACTGGGCAGCTGCACTATTTTTCCGTTTTTGATGGTATTTTTGATTTAAATTATTTGTCTTGTTTTTTAATTTTTTAAATATTTAAAAATTATGTAATGTATACTATAAATAATGAGTATTACCAACATAAAATACTTTTAAAAAACATATACAGAATTTGATTAATTCATAAAATTAATATATCTATGTCAAATAAAATGTAATAAAAGAAGTAACATGTGTATTATTGAATTCAAAAACTACGTAGAAAGTGTTGTAAATCTCAATAATTAACAATATTTGTTTGACTTTTGAAATTCTATTTGTATTACATACATCAAGATAAGAGAATTAACATATATTATTAAACTTTTCCGAAGACGAGTAGACTAATGATGATGATGTTGTTGTACCTCCCTATATGATAATTAGATAGAGAGTCTTGAGAAGAATGATGACAATTTTATTTTGTATCATCTATGGAGGGATGCTCAAGAGAAGAAATTTGAGTCAACTAAGGGACTCAATTCTAAGGATGATTGCTTTTACCGAAACTTGACTTTATAACTTAGCCTCTTTGTTCTTATTAGAAGAAGAGAAATGGTTAAAGAAAAACGGTAGATAGAAAAGAGAAAAAAATGTTCTTTTTTTTAATTGTTAATGTTACATTGATGCAATATCAATTCAATAACTTAGTATATTTATCATTTTGTGTATGAGTACGAATTTTAAAATTTAGATAAAACACAAAACTTGTTAAAAATAAATATGAAAACAAAGACATATTAAATGGGAAAACACTAGACATACGGTATTAAGGTATTTTAGTAGTTAAGTTAGTTGACTATCTGAAAAATTATTGACGAGAGATTGATTTTCTACATTGTAATCTCCTTCCTCATTTTCCTTTTCAATAACAATTAAAAAATATTGTTAAAATAAATCATACAAAAAAAAATCAAATCATTCAACATTCAATGAGAAAATAAATATAGTTACCCCATTTAACCGGTATTTCAATACTTTGAATCATACTTTTTGCATCTTCATCTTCATTCCTTTCTGGAAATTTTTTGAGGAAACATCCTTTCATAGTTACGTATATTCATTCAAAGTTTCGTAGTAAATGGGTTGCTGAGAAAAAAAATAAAAAAATAAAAAAAGGAATTCAGAAACGACAAGAATAAGCGAACTAACTTGAAGAGTTGTTCTCTCTTTTGGCTGAAAGGGGGAGAAATAGGAAAGTTGGGCGGCAATTGAAGAAATTAAAAAATTAGGCTTAGAAAAAAGGAATATCGGGTGACCTGGTTGAATAGAATGAAAGGTGAAGTTTACGAGGATCACGCACGCGCACACATGCACAGCAGCTCACACGCACACCTGCTTACATGCACACATGTGCACGCGCATACACGCAAGCACGCACCCCGCACACACAATAATCAGATAGGTCATGATCGATATGCCTGCCTGGCAGCTGCACTATTTTTCCTTTTTTGATTATTTTTTGTTTTAATTTGTCTGTCTTATTTTTAATTTTTTAAGTATTTAAAAATTATATAATATATACTATAAAATAATTATAATTACCAACTTAAAATACTTGTAAAAAACATATAAAAGTTTGATTGATTCATAAAATTAATATACCTATGTCAAATAAAATGGGATAAAAGAAGTACCATATATTATTTAATTTTTAAACTACGTAGAAAGTATTGTAAATCTCAATAATTAACAACATTTGATTGAGTTTTGAAATCTATTTGTGCTTCATACATCGGGATAAGAGAAGTAACACATATTATTAATATTTTGAAAAGATAATTACACTAATGATGATGATGTTGTTGTGTCACCCCATATGATAATTAGATGGAGAGTTTCGAGACGAATGATGAAAATTTTAGTTTGTATAGTCTATGGAGGGATGCTCAAGAGAAGGAATTTGAGTCAACTAAGGGACTCAATTCTAAGGATGATTGATTTTACCGAAACATGACTTTATAATTTAGTCTCTTTGTTAGTATTAGAAAGAGAGAAATAGTTAAGGAAAAACGGTAGATAGAAAAGAGAAACAAATGTACTTTTTTTTAAATTATAAATGTGACACTAATGTAATATCAGTCCAATAACATTGTGTGTTTATGATTTTGTGTATGAGTACGAATTTTATAATTGAGATCAAACACAAAGCTTGTTAAAATAAATAAGAAAATGAAGACTTATAAAATGGGAAAAGACTAAACATACTGTATTAAGGGGAATTTTCGTAGTTAAGTTTGTTGACTACCTGAAAAAATGTTGGCGAGAGTTCGATTACCCACACTTCCTCATTTTCCTTTCAATAAAAATTAAAAGATATTGTTAAAATAAATCATACAAATTAAAATCAAATTATTCAACATAAAATGAGAAAATAAATAGAGTTACCCTATTTAGCCGGTATTTAAATAATTTGAATCATACTTTGTGATATCTTCATCTTCATTCCTTTTCTGGACAGTTGTTGAGGAAACATCCTCTCATGGTTACGTATATTCATTCAAAATTCCATTGTAAATGGATAACTGAGAAAAAGAAGAAGAAAATAAAAAAAGAATTCAAAAATGACAAGAACAAGCGAATTGACTTGAAGAGTTTTTCGGGCTTTTGGCTGAAAGGGGGAGAAATAGAAAAGTCGGGCGGAAATTGGAGAAAGTAAAAAAAAAAATCAGGGCTTAGAGAAAAGGAATATTTGGTGACCTGGATAAATAGAATGAAATACGAAGTTTATGAAGATCACGCATACACGCATGCATGCGCACATACACATGTGTGCACCCGTATGCGTGCGTGCACACACGCACATGCGCGCGCATATGCACACACGTACAGATGATGCACCCTCCCCCCCACACACATACAATAACAAAGTAGGTCATGATCGACATGCATGCCTAACAACTGCATTATTTTTCCCTTTTTGATTGTTTTTTTGTTTTTAATTGTTTTTCTTGTTTTATAATTTTTTAAATATTCAAAATTATGTAATATATACTCTAAATAATGGTAATTACCAACTTAAAATACTTGTAAAGAACATATAAAAAATTTGATTGATTCATAATTAGTATATCTGTGTCAAATAAAATGGAACAAAAGAAGAAACATGTATTATTTGATTTGAAAAATACGTATAAAGTATTGTAAATTTCAATAATTAATAACATTTGATTGATTTTGGAAGTTCTATTTGTGCTTCATATACCGGGATAAGAGAAGTAACATATTCTATTAAAATTTTACATAAAAAGTACTATAAATATAATAATCAAAAGAAGTGACGTGATCCTAATATTTAATTTGGAAACTACGTAAAAAGTATTGTAAATCTCAATAATTAATAATATTTGATTGACTCTTAAAATTCTATTTGTGCTACATACATCGGGACAAGAAAAGTGATATATACTATTTAAAAAATACGTAAAAATACAATAAATTACAATTATTAAAAACATAAAATATTTAAAGGAAATTTAATTAAATATCTAAATTGTATATATGTCATCTAATGTGAGACAAAAAAAAAAGATATTGAGTCTGTGCTAACACGGACACTTGTTACTAGTATTATAGCTAAGGCGTCAATTTTACTCACAAGAGATATCTGTATTTTTGAGTTAAATTTACATATTGTTAGGTGTTGTGGATAAATATAAATACTCCAACTGAAATGTTTTGTGTAAAAAAAATATCTTTTGAGAAAAACGTTAGATTATGGCTTAAAATTTTGTAAATATTAGAAAACTCACAAAAGTTTTAGGGGAAATGGTATGATATATCCCTCAATTTGCTATTTGGAGTTGATATTCCTTTGTTATAAAAGTGATTCATATATACCCTTATCGTTATACAAAAGGCTCACATATACCCCTACCATTACAAAATGAGTTCACATATATCCTTCATTTAACATAAGTGAATAAATTAGCTTTAATTATATTTCTGACTTTTAATTTAAAAAAAGTTCATGTAGGGGTATATATGATCATTCTAGAAACATTCAAGGTATATTTTAATCTTTTAGATATATAAATTATTTTTTGATGTCTTTGATTTCATTATTTAAATTTCTTATTCTTATTTAATTTTTTTTCTTTCATTCCTTAGAGTAAAGAAAAAAAAAACTAATTTTTTGTGGTTATATTAATACTTTTTTTTACTATATTGTCATTTAGTGTTTGTATTCGAAAAATTGACTTGGTCATGTATGATAAAGTGAAAAAGAAAATTAGTGAAACATGAATTAATTTGACCATAATAAAAATAAATTTAAGGGAAAAAGGATAAATATACCCCCAAACTATCATAAATGGTATACAGATACCATCCGCCATACTTTTGGGACATTGGTGCCCTCTAAGCTATCACCGCTAGACAACTTGAAATTCAACTAATAAGTTACCACACCGCCTACTAAATCAACCAGCTCCTAGATGACTTAAAATTCGACTAAGCAGCAAACAATGTTGCCCACTAAATCAGTTAGACTCAATTATTTTAGAATTTTGCATTGAACACAAAATCTGAATCCTTTACAGATTAGGAACATATTTACAATGAATATACTACAGAAGATATAATTCCAAAACAACTAGGCAACTTCAGCTCTATCAGGTCCTTATTGCTCTTGAGGATGATTCTTCACCTTTTGTTAGCCTCTGTAACAGTTCTTAACAATTTTCAAGTTGTTAAAACTTATTTAATGATAAACACAAAACTCAAACTCAACAAAGATACTTCAGCACTCTATTAGATCCTTTTGTTCAGTATGAGTATTTTTCTACCTTAAAGATTACTTTTTCTTTTTAATCTTGTGTGCTTTTGTTTGCCAAAATCTTGTGTTTGTGTTATTGAAGAAGAGATCAAATTAAAATGGATACAAACCCTTGGGACAAGACCATTGACTGAAGGTCTGCTGCCATGAAAAATTGTGCACCAATCACAACAGTTGGCAGACTGTTGAAAGTTGTCTTTTCCTCCTTTTCTCGTTCGCATACTTTCCGGGGACCAGGTCCCTTGCTGCATGTTGTTGGCATCCAATATTTGCCTAACATTTTAAAAATTCGTAACTTTTAAACTTTATTTATTTAATAGTTCAAAATAAATTTTTATAATTTTAAATAAGTTTATTGATAACTATCTTTATTTATCAAAATTTAGGATTTTTTATTAGTTATTTTTGAAAGTGCACTTTCACATGTCATTAGTTACGTTTATTATATTTTTTGATTCATTTTATTTGCTACATTTGTTAATATTCATGTTTATATTTTGCATCGTCTAGAAATTTATTCAAATATGAAATTTACATACGCAGTTGATCGATAATTTTGGGCCACAATTCCAAGTCCACAAAATTTGAGCCCATTACATAATTATTTTTGGGAAAATTATATATAATGACAAACTAACAATTCACATTAAATGCTATAACCACACTTTGATTTAATTGTGCCTTGTAGCAAACAGTTTGTCAGTTGCCTCTCTCGCTGAAACTTTCGCTCGCCATTCTCCCTCTCTCGCTCACTGTTCTCCCTCTGTCGCTCGCTCCCTCTTGCTTTTATACAAATACAAATGTATAAAATGCGTTTGTGTTTGTATAAAATGGGAGAAAATTATATGTATACATATATTTTTGTTCCCCTCTCCCAGATCTCGCTCGTCACCCTCCCCTCTCTCGCTTATACAAACAGAAACGAAATGTATAAATTGTATTTCTATTTGTATAAAGCGAGAGAAAAATTATATATACACATGCAAATACATGTATCTTCATACTGTACACTTATAATTGTACAACACAAATATTCCCCTGCCCATTTTTTTTCTTTCTCTCTTTCTCGTTTTATGCATAAACAAATTATACAATTGATCTTGTCTATGTATAACGAATTATACAACTGATTTCTTTGTATATGAATAGCGAATTATATTATTTTTTTATATGTATAGCGAATTACTTCCCTCTGTTCCACTGAAATATTATTCAGACAGAAATATTTCCAAATATTGTCTAAGCGCCTACACACACGCAGTCTTCTTTTTTGCCTTCAAGCTCCTATATGACAAACATTTTTCTCTTTTGAATATGTACGGGTTATTAATTAATAATTTAAAAGAACTAAAATCAGTAGATTTCATATCTTCACACTCGGCGGATTCAGGATTTTCATTTAGGAGGTTCGAAAAAAAAAGATTAGTGATTTGAACCCCTAAACTATTAAGCCAGTCTCTAATCTTATATTCGGGAGGTCCAAAATCAATATATAAACATAAAAATTCTTAAAATACCTTAAATATACAAGTAATTTTTTTTCGAACCCCCTCAGCATACCCTAGATCCGCCCCTGTTTATACTGCCTCTGTATATGGATGGTGAATAACAAAATCAAATATCTATACACCATCTGAATCTGTATCAATGATATGATCACATTCCCTGTGCACCTATATGGAAGTTTGATGTCACTATAGCTCAGTCGTTATTAGCTAGATAGAAAAGAATAATACAACTCAAATGCTATCGAACTCAGAAAATAAGAAGCAACAGAAATTTTGATCATTTGAGTTGCAGTTATACACGTCTGGCATTGCTTGGTTGATTATTGGTCCATTTTCGAAGAGTCTGATTAATTTATTTATTTTACTATTCGATAAGTTGCTTAGATGGTTCCTGTTTTAATATTTTCTACTTTCTCAACTTTTTGTTCTGAATTTTGTGTATAATACTCTGTAATCTCTTTGATTTTCTTGGTTAAGTTAATGAGTAAAGTATGCAGTTCACTACAAATGATTGAAATTATTATGTAGAATCTTGATCAACATCAAGACTTCTTGAAAGATTGCAAAAGAAAGGTGTTAATAGTGTCAAAAAGAGTTAATGTCTCAGATGATCATTCAACTAAGAACTCTGAGCGTCGATGAGGGTTAACTTGGAGATTTCATCTTCGAGATAGACTACCTTCTTCAGTACTTTGACTATGGAAAGAGGGCGAACGAATGTTGCTCGGCGATGGTGGAGTTTGGAAATGCGAATGGGGAGTTTTAGGTTTTTGGTGGGGGCGGAAAATTGAAGCTTTTAGTTAAAAATATATGGAGGGTTGAACTCGTTTAGACTAGTCATTATCATTTGGTATAAAATGAAGTGTTTTGGGTTGTAATTTGGGGTGGATATTATGTTATTTGGGTAGATTTTAAAATTAATTTGGGCGAGTCTTTAAATTATGGGTTGAAATTTAATAAATTTTGGGTAGGTTTTTTAGATTGGGATACATGTCTCGTTACTAATAGAAAGGGTATATACGCTTAAAACTTTGGATGGCAGGGGAAACAATGTCTCAACAGTATGACAAATGATATCTATATAACATTTATGATAGCTTGGAGATATATTTATCCTTTTTTCCTTAAGTTTATTATTATTATGGTCAAATCAATTTATGTTTCACTAATTTTATTTTTAACTTTATCATATACGACTCAATTAATTTTTCAAATACAAAAGATAAATAACAATATAGTAAAAAAATATTTTTAAATTATAATACAACCACAAAAAAAATTAATTTAACGCTTAGGAAAGAAAGAAAAAAATAAATGAGAATAAGAAATTCAAATAATGATAATGAAAGACGTCAAAAAACAATTTATGTATCTAAAAGATTAAAATATACATTGAACATTGCTAGAAGGATCATATATGCCCTACATTAACTTTTTTAAAATTAAAAGTCAGAAATATAATTAAAGCTAATTTATTCACTTCCGTTAAATGAAGGGTATATGTGAGCTCATTTGTAATGGTAGGGATATATGTGAACTTTTTTTTTTATAACAATAAGAGTATATATAAATCACATTCATAACGAAGGGCACATCAACTCCAAATGACAAATTGAGAGAGATATCAGACCATTTCCCTAATTTTTTTGTCCGTATTCTAATATCTACAAAATTTCAAGTCATACTCTAACGTTTTTGTCCTAAGATTTTTTAATTGGTTTACTAAAAAAATTTTATTTGGAGCATTTATACTGATCCACAATGCCTATTCAATAGGTAAATTTAACTAACAAATACAGATCTCTCTTGTGAGCAAACTTGACGCCTTAGGTATAACACTAGTCACAAGTTTGATGTTAGCACATACACACTATCAATTTTTTTTGTTTCACTTTAGATGACATAGATAAAATTTAGATATTCAATTAAATTGACTTTAAATATTTTAAAATGTATTACTTCTCTTGTCCCGATGTATGTTGCACATATAGAATTCCAAGAGTCAATCAAATGTTATTAGTTATTGAGATTTAGAATACTTTCTATCTAGTTTCGAAACTAACTAATACATGTCACTTCTTTTATCCCACTTTATTTGACATAGATATATTAATTTTATGAATCAATTGGACTTTCTATATATTTTTTTATAATTATTTGAAGATGGTATCATGATTTATAGTATATATTACATAATTTTTATATCTATATATCGTTTATGATCACTTGGGGATATATTTATCCTTTTTTCCTTAAGTTTATTATTATTATGGTCAAATCAATTTATGTTTCACTAATTTTATTTTTAGCTTTATCATATACGACTCAATTAAGTTTTAAAATACAAAATCTAAACAAAGTATAATATAACCACAAAAAAATTAATTAAACGCTTAGGAATGAAAGAAAAAATAAATGAGAATAAGAAATTCAACTAATGATAATGAAAGACGTCAAAAAATAATTTATGTATCTAAAAGATTAAAATATACTTTGAACTTTGCTAGAAGGATCATATATGCCCTACATTAACTTTTTTAAAATTAAAAGTCAGAAATATAATTAAAGCTAATTTATTCACTTCCGTTAAATGAAAGGTATATGTGAGCTCATTTGTAACGGTAGGGGTATATGTGAAACTTTTTTTTCATAACAATAAAAGTATATATATAAATCACATTTATAAAGATAGGAAATATCTACTCCAAATAACAAATTGAGAGAGATATCACACCATTTTTCCTAAATTTTTTGTCTGTTTTCTAATATCTACAAAATTTTAAGTCATAATCTAACATTTTTGTCCTAATATTTTTTAAGTGGTTTACTCAAAATTTTATTTGGAGCATTTATACTGATCCACAATGCCTAATCAATAGGTAAATTTAACTAACAAATAGAGATCTCTCTTGTGAGCAAACTTGATGCCTTAGGTATAACACTAGTCACAAGTGTCTTGTTAGAACATACTCAATATCTATTTTTTTTGTCTCACTTTAGATGACATAGATAAAATTTAGATAGTCCATTAAATTGACTTTAAATATTTTAAAATGTATTACTTCTCTTGTCCCGATGTATGTTGCACATATAGAATTCCAAGAGTCAATCAAATGTTATTAGTTATTGAGATTTACAATACTTTCTATCTAGTTTCGAAACTAACTAATACATGTCACTTCTTTTATCCCATTTTAGTTGACATAGATATATTAATTTTATGAATCAATTGAACTTTCTATATATTTTTTTATAATTATTTGAAGTTGGTATCATGATTTATAGTATATATTACATAATTTTTATATCTATATATCGTTAATGATCGCTTGGGGATATATTTATCCTTTTTTCCTTAAGTTTATTATTATTATGGTCAAATCAATTTATGTTTCACTAATTTTATTTTTAGCTTTATCATATACGACTCAATTAAGTTTTCAAATACAAAATCTAAACAAAGTATAATACAACCACAAAATAATTAATTTAACGCTTAGGAATGAAAAAAAAATGAGAATAAGAAATTCAAATAATGATAATGAAAGACGTCAAAAAATAATTTATGTATCTAAAAGATTAAAATATACTTTGAACTTTGCTAGAAGGATCATATATGCCCTACATTAACTTTTTTAAAATTAAAAGTCAGAAATATAATTAAAGCTAATTTATTCACTTCCGTTAAATGAAAGGTATATGTGAGCTCATTTGTAACGGTAGGGGTATATGTGAAATTTTTTTTCATAACAATAAGAGTATATATATAAATCACATTTATAACTAAGGGAATATCAACTCCAAATAACAAATTGAGAGAGATATCAGACCATTTTTCCTATATTTTTTGTTTGTTTTCTAATATCTACAAAATTTTAAGTCATAATCTAACGTTTTTGTCATAAGATTTTTTAAGTGGTTTACTCAAAATTTTATTTGGAGCATTTATACTGATCCACAATGCCTAATCAATAGGTAAATTTAACTAACAAATAGAGATCTCTCTTGTGAGCAAACTTGATGCCTTAGGTATAACACTAGTCACAAATGTCTTGTTAGAACATACTCAATATCAATTTTTTTTGTCTCACTTTAGATGACATAGATAAAATTTAGATAGTCCATTAAATTGACTTTAAATATTTTAAAATGTATTACTTCTCTTGTCCCGATGCATGTTGCACATATAGAATTACAAGAGTCAATCAAATGTTATTAGTTATTGAGATTAACAATACTTTGTATCTAGTTTCGAAACTAAATAATACATGTTACTTCTTTTATCCCATTTTATTTGACATAGATATATTAATTTATGAATCAATTGAACTTTCTATATATTTTTGTATAAGTATTTGAAGTCAGTCTCATGATTTATAGTATATATTACATAATTTTTATATATTTAGAAAATTAAAAAACAAGTCAAAAAAATTAAAACGAAAAAATCATAAAAAAAGTGTAGTTTTAAGGCATCATGATATATATATATATATATATATATATATATATATATATATCTCAGGCATCATGACCTAACCCAAATCCTTTATATCGATCAATCCAATCTTAGTTTAAGTCACAATTGCATATAATTTTGACCCTATGTATTTCAAAATATATGTATGTGGACGTATTAGAATGCATCAAAATATGATAAGATTCGTAATATTATAAACTAGTGTTTATCTAACTAATTAGCTCCTAAACTAGTTAGATTTCCATAAATTACCCATAAAATTAAACCATATTAGACATAATTTATCCAATCCATTCAATTTTTTGTGGTTATTGACTCACTCATTTATTAACCTAGCTCACTTCGGTCCTCTCGATTAATCATCTACAAGTTGGGATGATATATTGATCCATGATATAAATAAATTTTGTGATATATAGCCGCCATAAAAAAGAGATAATAGCCAAAATCCTCCCCAAACAATTATTGAATTCTCAACTACACACTTATTGTTCACCAATGGTCCAATTAACCCCCTACACCTTTAAAAGTGAAATATTTAGCCCCCTACAATCTCACGCCCAGATTTGTATTAGGCAGTAGTCAACACGCGCTTCCACGTCATATTACCGTTTTTTTAAAAATATAAACATAATAATAATTCTTTCATATTTTACTTTTTTTTTGTTTTATATTTTCATCTTCACCTTTTCTCTTTCTTTTCCATTTCTCCATTTCTTTTTCCTTGAAAGCTTCTACAGATTTCATGACTACCGCATCTTTGACCTTCATTGGAATTCTAAACACCAGGAAATCTCATTCTTTAGAGCTAGAGACAAATGAAAAACTTTATCACTGAAAATTGTTTCTTTCTTCTCTTTATAACATTTCAATAAGTGGGTCTTCCTCATTAAAGGGTATGTTACCAAATTAATTCTTCTCCATTATTTGAACCTAATACTTAGTGAACTACTAATGACTAGTCTAATGTTCCAGTCTACTAACTTTTATTTTTTATTTTGATTTTGAGCAACCAACAAATTTTTAAAAATTTGAAAAATTAAGAGATGAAAAACTTATGTGATTTGAAGGTGAGACTTGTTGATGAATAGTTAAGGAGGCGGTAACCTGGCGGTCGAGTTGAGTCACCACTATCTATGGATCTATGAAGATTAAAGAGAGGTTAAAAAAAAAAGATAAAAAGAACTAAAGGAAACATAATTTTTTCTTTTCAAAAATAGAATTTTAATATGAAATAAATTAAATATTTATGAAGAAATTTTTTTAATTAATTATCTTTTTATCTATCACTCTCCCAAGAGAGTGAACTACACCTCCTTTGCCACATCAACATTTATGGAGGAAATAATTTCATTTTAAAATAGTTAAAGGGGGTAATAGGACCCCAGTGAAGTATGGGTGTATAGTTGAGAATCCGACTATATATTGGGGAGATTTTTGCCATTTTCTCTATAAAAAATGAAAACAAATCTTTTACCACTTTAAAAAATATAACGAGATATAAAAATTTAAAACATTATTAAAATTGAGTGCATGGGATTGTATCTTGTTTTGATTTTTTTCTCCATTACAATCAATTTAACTTAAATAACTTTTTGAAGTCACTAACTAACTCATTTATAAACTTAAATAAATTTAATCAAAAGTGAATTCAACATTTGATAATTATTAGTCTCATCATTTCTAAAAAGTTGTTTTCATTCTAAAGAAAAATAAAATTTACAAATATCACTGGTCTACTATTTTGTTACGTTGTACTAAATTAGTAGACATTATTGAAAAAATAATAAAGTTTTTTTCCTTTTTACTTTTCTAAATAAAATCAACATAATTTACGAAAATTTATTATTAATGAAAAATTACAACTTTTTTCTAATAGTTTCTTCATTAAAATTAAATTAACTGATACATACTATAGGAAAACTATCATTTTTTTAGTTTCAAGATTTTAATTTTTGATAAATAACTATGCTAGCATTGTCACTTAGCTTGAAAAACAATGTGTTCTTTTAGTAGTTCACTATCTTCAATGTGAAGTTTCCACTGGTTAATAAATCTACATATAATTAGATTAATAATATTTTTGTTGATATTATTATTTTAAATGATTTTTAAAATTAAGAAAAGAGTAACATATAATGGATAAATTTTAAAATGTTAAAATTTAATTTAAATAAAAATTTGAGGTAATAACAAGATAGAGAAAATATATAATTTAAATAAAATAAGTTGTGAAATAGAAAAGAAAATAAAAGAAACGAGCCAAAACAAAGGACTAGCCACAAAATTAATATATGAAAAAAATAATTAAAAAAAGAGAAATAAAGTTATCCTCCCCTTATTATCTTTGTGAGATAAAGTACCACTTTTTATCATGTTAATATTTTAATTTAGATGTGAGTCTAGTATTTAGATATCGTGGTATCCCAAATTCATAATATAGATTGATTATTAATTTTAGTCCGCTAAAATTCAATTTAAATCAAATTATTTGATACCTTCAATCTATATAAATTGAGCCTATTTTTAAATATTTAAAAATTTAGTTCACGTCATGCTTATTAACATCTACAAATTCAAATCACACTATTTTACACCTTACAATCCTCCAAACCCTAGTCACACCATTGGACACCTCAATTGTAGTTTGTTATGTTGTTTGTTTGTTTTTTTTGTTCAAAATGCTTGTTATGTTTAGTGTGCTTAAGTATGTTTGTTTTTATTCTTTTCTTTGGGTGTGAGGTATAGTGTGTCAGAATAGATATTTTGATGGAAAATAATATTTATCAGTTTTAAAATATACTAAAAAGTAATGTTGAGGTTTGGTATTTACGCACGAAAATCAACCACTACATATAGTATCAACGTAACACTAAAATACAAAATAATTCAGGGTGTTATCTAACACATTTTCACACATAAGTGACTTATCGTACTTGAACCATTTTAATTACACTAGGTAAAATTTAATTAGTTAAATCCAAATGACCTATCAAATGACTCTTAAATACTTAAACGTAAAGAAATTATGCTTGGAAATCATATTTTATTGTGTGAGGGAGAGAGACTTGCTAAATTTTTTTAAAAAAATATGTGAGTTATTTTGTGTAATAATTACTAATAAATTATTGCTAAAATTGAATATGATGATATGTTATTTGAGAAAAAAGTTATTTACCATGATAATGTTGTTGCTAAAAATTATCTTAAAAGATTATTAACCAATTTTCTTGTCCCCTTTTTTGCACCAATTAAGTTTATAGATAAAAATAATAATTTCTTGCAACATTATTTTGTTGCTAAATAATCGCATAAGTCATACCGATGTGATTTTTTGCTAATAAAATCTTATCTATGGCAAAAGATTTTTTGTTGTGTAAGTAATTAGCTTCCTGTCACAATATTATTTATCATTGCATATGTTTTTTCCAATAATATACATCAACACCTACTACAATTTTTTTTCTTATTGCCAAAAGCACTTTTGGCAACAATATTGAAATTTCACAACAACAAAATTGTTGTTGTTGTTGTTGTTGTTGTATTATTATTATTATTAATAATATTATACACATTTCTTAAAATTTTAATTACATTTTTAATACTAACAAAATTATGTATGTACTTGTCATTTGTACTCAACTAACAATTATATCTTTTAATTATAAATTGTTATACGATTTTATCAATATCATCTTAACATTCATATGATTATATAAATGAGAACCATAGGCCTGCCTATGTGGTGTCACCACAAATTATGATTCCTTTTAAACTTATTTATTTCCAAAATTAGCCTTCCCTTTCATCAAAAGTTATGATTTTTATGAAAAGTTAAGACTTTTTATGAAAAATTATGACTTTTACAAAGAGTTGCAACTTTTACGAAGATCTGCGATTTTTATGAATAGTTGCAACTTTAATGAAGAGTTGCAACTTTAATAAAATTATATGACTTTTTATGAAAGATTGTAACTTGTCCGAAGAGTTGTGACCTTTCAAATAAGGCACACCAAGCACTAATTCATTCTATCATATCAAGGCATTCTATTGATTAGTGACATCTAAAAAATAAAGGAATATAGTGGGATGATAAGTATTGTACTCAACCTTAATCAAACGTTTGGGGTTAAAATGTAGGGTTGGATTCAATGAATTACCCTTCAGAGTAGGATGAATCTATATATCAAATATTAAAGAAATATTTATGTCCTCATAAACTTTAGATTAAAAGTCCCAAAAAATAAAGTTTTAACCATATTGATCGAAACATAAACAACAAAATATGTCTTTTGTCTATCAAAGTAGTGTCATCGACTGTATATGATCTTGAATAACGTACTTGCCAATACATCATTATTTGAGCGACATACGTTATTTCATTGAAATCCAAGAGATGCTTTATATCTTAATAAACTTATCAAGTGCACAACTAATTATATAAGATGTATAATAATTAGATTTTGCATGTAAAGGCCTTGAATAGGAGGAAAACTCTCGTAGTTGATGATTAAAATGTTTGTACAACTATTTGAAAATACAAATATAGACAATGAAACAATTACATATCTTTTCAAAAGACATTGGTGATGAACAACTACAATAAAATGAAGAATTAATAACAAAATCCATAAACACATAGAATCAAATCTTTTTATGTTAAGATAAAAAAAGCATTTCATATTTTCTTTGAATAAAATATTCTTGAAAATTTATCATATGATTGTACCCTCTTGAAAACACTCATATTATCAAATGCTCAGAAGTATATTAATTACGTAGTTCCACCACCACACACACCTATGTGGTGCCACCACATATAAGAATTCCCTAATAATTTTTTACTTTCAGAACTATTCTGCTCCTTTTCATAAAAAGTTGTGACTTTTATAAAATGTTACGACTTAAACAAAGAATTGTGACTTTGATAAATTTTTTTGACTTTTATGAAATGTTGTGAGTTTAATGAAGAGTTGATACTTTTATGAAAAGTTGTGACTTTTAATAAAAGTTGCGATTTTAATGAAGAGTTGCGACTTTTATGAAAAGTTGCAACTTTTATTAAAGGTTGTGACCTTTCCAAAGGGTTGCTACTCTTCCATGTAGTTGTAGCCTTTTTGATAAGGCACAATAATTTTTTTTTACACTACCCTTTGTTGTCTATGAATAGGGGATTTCCTGTCATTTTAAAATATCAAAAATTCTAAACCTACTCTTCTTCTTTTCTCCTTCTCCTCCCCCTCCTCCTTCACAGCTAAATATTTGTATACTTTGCTCCTGTTGAGTGACTCACTAACACCATTGCTTATTTGTATACTTTGCTCCTTTTGAGTGGCTCACTAACACATTGCTTATTAAAGATAAACGATAATATGTAATAATTTTCATTTTTCTTTACATTATAATGTATGTTACTACGTAATCTTGTATGTATGATAATATAGTGTTCTAAATATAATGTCGAATATGTTTTAAGGACCTTTTCTATTAATTCTGTGACACTAAATTTGTGCGCGAAACAGAGGTAATTTTACTTGTTTAATATTCAAATAATAAGCCTAAAAACAATTATCACGCTCTTATAGAAAAATTCGTTGAATTATGCTAACTTTACCCAAAATTCACATCCAATTTTAACTCATAATTTTATCCAATTCATGACCCAAAAAAAACTAATCCAATTGATCCTCGTGAACTTCGTATTTCATTATATTTACCCAGGTGACCCTATATTCCTTTTTTCTAATCCATAATTTACTTTTACTTTCGCCAATTGCCGCCCAACTATCCTATTTCTCTCTGAAGAAACCTTACCTCGATACAAGAACCAAGTTCTTGTGCTTTTGTAGCAACACAATAAAAAGGGATTTTATCGTGGAAATCTTCCTAACTCAAGGAAGGGAAAATCACATCGATGTTTTATATTAATTTAAGATTTACAACACACTTAATCCATGAATCTAACTCTAAACTTCTACCCTTTTTGATTAACTATAATAAAAAATTCTTCACTCTTCTTAACTCACCAAGAAGTCAAACTCGCTTCTTGTTCACAAAACTCTCAAGTCTTCTTAACTCTAACAACCCAAGAAGTCAAAACCACTTCTTGTTTACAATCTCTCAACCTCTCTCTTACTTTATCCAAAGAAGTCAAACCCACACATTGTTAGAATTTTCAATATAGGAGTTCAAAATTCGTAGAAATAGACACACGGAGTTAGCCGAAGGGGGTTGGACATCTGCTACATATACATAAAATATTATATTAACCATGTATAAATAGTTTAATTTTCTGTCGAAGGGGGTTAGGATGAGCCCCCTTCTACCAAGGTGGCTCCGCCCCTGCTTGTTACAATTCTCTCAAGACTGTACCCCCAAGAAGTCAAACTCAATTCTTGTTGCACAATCTAGAAATTATTACAACTCAATAATAAACCTAGAACAAATCAACATAGACTTATAACCCTAGAGTTTGATTGATCAGACTTCAACATTCAATTTTTCAGTGTGGAACAGAACTCATGAACCTGGTCCTGAGCAAAAAGCTTGAACTACTCTTCAAGTCAGTTCGTTCGTTCTAGTCATTTGTGAATTCCCTTTTATATTTTCTTCTTATTTTTCTCAATAATCCATTTCCTATGAAATTTTGAATGAATCTACATAAATGAGAGGATGTTTTCCCAACAATCGTCCATAAAAGGAATGAAGATGAAGATATCACAAAAGTGATTGAAATTATTTAAATGCTAGTTAAATGGGGTAACTCTATTTATTTGCTCATTGAATGTTGAATGATTTGATTTTTCTTTGTATGAATTATTTTAACAATATTTTTAATTGTTATTGAAAAGGAAAATGAGGAAGGATATTACAGTGTGGGGAATGGAACTCTCACCATAAAGTTTTCAGGCAGTCAACCAACTTAACTACTAAAGTTCCCCTTAATTCCGTGTATTTAGTCTTTTCTCATTTTATATGTCTTTGTTTACATATTTATTTTTTAACAAGATTTGTGTTTCGTCTCAATTCTAAAATTCTTATTTTAAAATTCAACTCTAATACACAAAGTTACTGAATTGATATTTAATTAGTGTCACATTTACAATGAAAAAATGAATATTTTTTTCTATTTTCTATCTACCTTTTTTCCTAACTATTTCTCTGCTTCTAATAATACGAAAAAAGAGACTAAATTATAAATTCATGTTAAATCAATCATCCTTAAAATTGAGTGCTTTAGTTGACCCAAATCCTTTCATTTGAGCATCCCTCCATAACTGATACAAACTAAATTTGTCATCATTCTTCTCGAAATTTTCCGTCTAATTGTCCCCAATTTTAGAGGGCCTCAATTTTTCCCCAAAAATAATTTTTGTGTTAATTTTTCATAGAAAGAAATAATTGTTTATGATAAATGTATCATTTTTATTAAAAACAATTATTTAATCTCCTTAACCTCAATCACAAAGAAGAAAACAAGAAAATGTTGTCTGTCTTTTTACATTCTTTTCGCTTAAACTCATATTATTATATTTAAACCCCCTTTATACTCTATGTTAAGTTACAATAATACTTTGTCAAAAATATAAATTGATAGTAAAAATGTGTTGAATAAAGTGAATTGCGTGTCTAGATTGACCTTAATATATGTTTCTAAACCAAAAAAATTTTCTAAGAAATTTTGTCAAACTTAAGTTCCTTTACTCTTTTTTAATGAATTATAGTTAGTAAAGTAATCAGGTGGAAGGGGTCCATATAAAAAAAATTTGGCTTCTTTTTTCTATTTTTCGTTTTAGATAGAGAAAGAGTTGAAACTAAGAGTACACTCACTAGAGATTTGCTTTGAGATTTTTGGTTACCTACTACTATCTTGAAACTTCTTTGCTTGTGGGGGCAAGAGTTGAAAGAGCTCTGGCTGCACTATTATTTTCCTGAATATAGACTTCTACCTTACAATTCACAAAATTGTCCAATTTTTAGCAAGTTAAAATGTAATATCTTCCGAGAATGCTTTAACTTTTTTTATTTATACTTGTCCAAATTAAAAATCCTAGCCTCTTCACTCCCTTTTATCTTGAATGGCTGAGATAACAACTGCATGATACATCTAAGAAGGAGTTAAACAATATCTAGTCTAGTTTTCTTATTACTCGAGACCTGCAGTATAGCCTTGCATTGACAAATTCAAGTGTTAGCCAAGATAGAGTGGAGTATTACCTTTAGCGGCAAATATTATTGGTTTTAGTTTGCCACAAATAGTTATCTTTAGCGGCGACTAGCGGTTTCAATTTCCACAAATTAAACAATAAAATTAAACTTGTGTTTCGTAAAGCAGTTCAAGGGTTAGAGGAGATTCGTTAATGTCACGAACCAAATCGGATCGCGACTCGCACCCACACTTACCCTCCTATGTGAGCGAACCAACCAATCTAAACCTTAACATTTCAATATAATATCAACAGAAAGTAATGCGAAATACTTAAACTCATTAATCAAAAACCAATTCAATAACTTTTAAAAATTCAATATCTATTATTCCCCAAAATCTGGAAGTCATCACCACAAGAACATCTACGATCAAATGACTAAACTAAGAGTATTCTAAAAGCTAAAACAAGTAAAAGCTAGTCCATGCCGAAACTCCAAGGCATCAAGACATGATGAAGAAGATCCAGTCCAAGCTAGAAGCATAAGCTCACCCTGTAGATCCGGTGTGACGAAGACTGCCTAGAATTACTATTGAGTTGAAGACGACGACACGTTTGCTGCACTCCACAAATAACAAAGAATAAAATATAAAAGTAGGGGGTCAGTACAAACACAGGTACTGAGTAGGTATCATCGGCCAACTCAAAATAGAAAACAATATATATCAAGTAATATCATAAATCGACCACAATACTCAACATGTAGCAACAACAAGTATTATAATCATCAATAAATACCGCCAAGTTCATACATGAGGACTCAAGCCTCAATACCATATTCATTTGGGAATTAGATTCATTAGATTGAGTATATTAACATCTTTCAAGATTCATTATCTTTATTCCTCTTGTGTCGGTACGTGACACTCTGATCCCCTACTACTATGTGTCGGAACGTGACAATCCGATCCCCTAATTCTACGTGTCGGTTCGTGACACCCGATCCCCTAATTCTACGTGTCGGTTCGTGACACCCGATCCCCTAAATCTACGTGTCAGTTCGTGACACCCGATCCCCTAATTCTACGTGTCGGTTCGTGACACCCGATCCCCTAAATCTACGTGTCGGTTCGTGACACCCGATCCCCTAATTCTACGTGTCGGTTCGTGACACCCGATCCCCTAATTCTACGTGTCGGTTCGTGACACCCGCCCCACTAATCTCATTCTATTAATTCATCAAGCCTTCTTTTATACCAAGGCATCATCAATCTCATCACTTAGTTCATCAAGCCTTCTCTTATACCAAGGCATCATCATTAACAAGAGATTAGGGTTTTCAAAGATTTGGGATTCAATAGCTTCATCATGCTTAATTTATCACAATTATATAATCACATTCATGCAAGCATACAATTAAGCATATAGAAGACTTTACAATACAACCCAGCACATATCATTCGCTATTAAGAGTTTACTATGAATAGCATAAAAATAACCATAACCTACCTCCACCGAAGATTAGTGATCAAGCAAGCAATTTCCCAAGCTTTGTTTCTCTCTTCCTCGTTCGATCCTCTCTCTCTCTCTTTTTGTTCTTTCTATTTTCTTTATTCAAACCCTCTTTCTTTTACCCTACTTGGCATATAATTAAGAATAAAAGATGGCAATAATAACCCACTAATTAACTTAAGGTTACTTTTTTTAACCCCCAAGTAATTAGACTTATTAACATTAACCCACTAACTTTATAATTAAGGCAGGAATAGTCAAAAACGTCCCTTAAAACAATTAAGGAAATCCGACTCAGACTAGGATTACGCAGCTTGTGATAGCCCGTCGTGCCTGCGACGGTCCGTCCTGCTGCTCTGTCACATAGTTCAGAGACTCAATTCTCTGAAGAGTCTGTGACGGTACGTCATGCCTGTGACGGTCCGTCCTGCCATTCCGTTACGAAGTTCAGAGAGTCGATTTCAGTACCCAAATTTAAAAATTTCTAAGTGTTTTGAAATGAGACTCCCTCGACGGTCCGTCGTGCCCATGACGGTCCGTCGTGGGGTCCGTCGTCTCTGCCAGTTTTCCAGAAATAACATCTGTTGCTCAAAACGACTAAACAGGTCGTTACAATAGATACCAATTTACCCATCGTTCGTCCTCGAACGATCATAAGAAGAAAACAAGGGCGAAAAGAAGTACTTGAATCTGGAAACAGGTGTGGGTATCTTTCTTGCATATCAGCTTCTTTCTCCCAAGTGGCTTCTCCAACGGGTCGATTCTTCCATTGAACTTTGATGGATGCAATCTCCCTTGACCTCAACTTGCGAACTTCTCTATCTAAAATAGCAACAGGTTCCTCCTCATAAGACAAATTCTCATCAAGCAGGACCGAATCCCAACGGATAATGTAGTTTCCATCCCCATGATATCTTTTCAACATAGACACATGAAATACCGGATGCACTCCGGACAGCCCTGGAGGCAAGGCTAACTCATAAGCCACCTCCCCTACTCGCTTAAGTACTTCAAAGGGACCAATATATCTTGGGCTTGGTTTACCTCTTTTACCAAACCGCATCACCCCTTTCATGGGCGAAACCTTCAGTAAGACTTGCTCACCCTCCATAAACTCCAAGTCTCTAACCTTTTGATCCGCATATTCTTTTTGCCTAATCTGCGCCGCTAGAAGCTTTTCTTGAATAGACTTCACTTTATCTAATGAATCCCTCAAAAGGTCAGTACCCCAAGGTCTAACCTCAAATGCATCAAACCAACCAATGGGAGACCTACATCTCCTCCCATACAATGCTTCAAATGGGGCCATATCAATACTTGAGTGATAGCTATTGTTGAAGGAGAACTCTGCTAAGGGTAAGAAGCTATCCCAATGGCCACCAAATTCAATCACACATGCACGAAGCATATCCTCTAACACTTGAATCGTTCTCTCAGACTGACCATCGGTCTGAGGATGGAACGCAGTACTAAGGTCCAACCTAGTACCCAATTCCGCATGCAATGTTTTCCAAAACTTAGAAGTAAACTGCGTACCTCTATCTGATATGATGGAGAGTGGAACCCTATGCAATTGCACCACTTCCGAGATGTAAAGTTTGGCTAACTTCTCTGTAATGTAAGTCACCTTGATCGGAATGAAGTGAGCAGACTTAGTTAACCTATCAACAATTACCCAAATAGAATCAAACTTTCCCAATGTCTTTGGAAGACCAACCACGAAGTCCATTGCAATCCTTTCCCACTTCCATTCAGGAATGGGCATTCTCTGAACTGTTCCTCCGGGCCTCTGGTGTTCATACTTTACTTGTTGACAATTTGGACATTTGGCAATAAAATCAACAATATCACTCTTCATTCTACTCCACCAAAAGTGTTTCTTTAGGTCTCGGTACATCTTGGTCGCACCAGGATGTATAGAGTACCTTGAACTATGAGCCTCTGTCAGAATAGTGTTGATCAAATCATCAACTCGGGGTACACGTACCCTTCCCTTGATTCTCAAAACACCTTCCTCATCGATTTGTGCTTCCTTAGCCTCTCCTTACAATACTTTATCTTGGATTTGCCTTAGTTTCTTATGATCAAACTGTTTTCCCTTAATCTTGTCAAGAAAAGAAGATCTTGACTCCACACTAGCCAACAATCCTTCCTTCTCATTTACTTCTAACCTCATAAGGTCATTAGCCAGAATCTGAACCTCTCTAGCCAATGGGCGTCTAGAAACTTGCAAGTTGTGAGCTAGACTTCCTATGCTTCCCGCCTTTCTACTTAAAGCATCTGCCACAATATTAGCTTTTCCCGGATGATACAAGATAGTGATGTCGTAGTCCTTCAGTAGTTCCATCCATCTCCTCTGTCTCCAGTTCAAATCTTTCTGAGTAAAGACATACTGAAGGCTACGATGATCCGTGTAGACCTCACACTTAACCCCATATAAATAGTGTCTTCATTGCTTTAATGCAAACACTACCGCAGCCAATTCCAAATCATGAGTTGGATAGTTACGTTCATGCACTTTTAATTGCCTCAAAGCATAAGCAATCACATTCTTCTCTTGCATTAGCACTGCACCCAAACCAGAATAGGATACATCACAATAAACAATGAAGTTCTTACCCTCTACGGGCAAGGTAAGGATAGGTGCGGTAGTCAACAAAGTCTTGAGCTTCTGAAAGCTTTCTTCACACTCGTCCGACCATACAAATGGAACATTCTTCTTAGTCAAGTTCGTCAATTGGAAAGCAATGGAAGAGAATCCCTTGACAAATCGGCGGTAATAGCTAGCTAAACCAACAAAGCTCCGTATTTCTGACACATTAGTGGGTCTTACCCAATTCTTCACTGTCTCAATCTTAGAAGGATCCACCATCACTCCATCCTTAGACACCACGTGTCCCAAGAAGGACACTGCATCTAGCCAAAACTCACACTTAGAGAACTTGGCATAAAGCTTTTTCTCCCTCAACATTTCCAATACAATTCTCAAATGCTCTTCATGTTCCTTATTACTTTTTGAGTATATCAGTATATCATCACTAAATACGATCACAAAGAGATCCAAATATGGCTTAAAAATCCCGTTCATCAAGCTCATGAATGCAGCAGGGGCATTCATATGACAAAAAGACATCACTACAAATTCGTAATGCCCATACCTGGTTCGAAAAGCAGTCTTTGGAACATCCGTTGCTCGTATTTTCAATTGATGATAACCGGATCTCAAGTCAATCTTAGAGAGCACCTTGTAACTGATTGAACAAGTCATCAATGCGAGGAAGAAGATACTTGTTCTTAATAGTTACCTTGTTCAACTGCCGGTAGTCTATGCACATCCGAAACTTCCATCCTTTTTCTTCACAAACAAAACCGGAGCACCCCGAGGAGATGCAATTGGTCTAATGAAGCCTTTGCTCAACAACTCTTGAAGTTAGGCCTTTAACTCTCTTAACTCCGCGGGAGCCATTCTATAAGGGGGTATAGAAATGGGGCGAGTACCCGGTTCAAGATCAATACAGAAGTCAATATCCCTATCTGGTGGCATACCAGGAAGATCTGCAGGGAACATATCCAAAAACTCACGGACTACCGAAACTGACTCAATCGAAGGTACTTGGGTAATATCATCCCTGAGGTGTGCCAAGAAAGCTAAACAACCCTTACTAACCATTCTCTTACACGAAGAAAGGAGACGATACGAACCGGATTGGAAGTGTAGTCACCTTCCCACACTAACGGATCTGTCCCAGGCTTGGCTAACGTCACAGTTTTTGCATTACAATCAAGATCGCAAAATTTGGGGAAAGCCAAGTCATACCCAGAATTACATCAAAAATAACCATTTCTAAGATAACCAAGTCTACATAAGTAGTCCCCCCCACAAAATTCACCAAACAAGACCTATATACCTTTTCAACTATCACAGACTCACCCACCGGAGTAGAAACACGAATAGGCATGTCAAGTAATTCACAATGTAAATTAAGACCATTAGCAAATGAGGAAGATACATAAGAAAATGTGGATCCAGGATTAAACAATACAGAAGCCATGCAATCACAAACCAAAAGATTACCTGTGATGACAGCATCAGATGTCTCCGCCTCAGATCTCCCAGGGAAAGCGTAACAATGGGCCCCATTACTTGTCTGTCTGTTGCCCCTACCATGTTGTGCTGTAGTGGCTCTAGTTTGCCCATCACCCTGGCCATTTTGGTGACCACCATTACCTCGACCACCACGTCCTCCAGAATAACGGCCTCTACCATGACCACCTCTACCTCTAACCATTGGAGGTCTGTAACTCTGTTTGGGACAATTCCTCCTAATATGTCCAGTCTCCCCACATCCATAACACTCTCTGGATTCAAGCATAGGTCTCTCAGAGAAGTGTTGACCGGTCTGAGGTGGACCCCCAACTACAGTCTGTAGTGAAGACTTAATTGGTCGGACTGAGTAACCTCCGGAACCCTGTCCTCTAGAGTAAGAACCATTAAACTCACCTCCCTTTAGAAACCTTTTTGATGTCGATACCATGGTGAAGTCATCTGGCTTCACTCCTTCCAACTCTATCACGAAGTCTACCACTTCTTGAAAAGATTTCGCTGTAGCCGCTACCTGTAAGGCTGAAATTCGCAACTCTGATCTCAACCCCTTCAAAAAAGGGCGAATCCACTCTTGTGGACTGAAACATAGTTGGGTGGCATACCGGGATAATGCACGAAACTTAGCCTCATAATCAGAAACCGACATCCTACCTTGCTCTAGGCTCAAGAACTCATCTCTTTTCGTATCCCTCAAAGTCCAGGGGATATACTTCTCCGTAAACAAGCTAGAGAATGAGGCCAATTCATAGGTGGTGCCTCTGTTGGTTGACATTCGACATGTGACCGCCACCACATTTTGGCGTTCCCTTGAAACTGATAAGTCACAAACTCAATACCAAACCGTTCTACTATACCTATCTTGTGTAGTAGCTCATGACAGTCAACCAGAAAATTGTAGGCATCCTCAGATTCAGAACCCTTGAAGACTGGAGGTTTCAATTTCAAGAACTTACTGAAAAGTTCATGCTGATCATTTGTCATTATAGGCCCCGTAGTTAGACGAGGAAATGTGCCTATTTCCAATGAGGCATCCATGCGGGGGGCCATAGTAGCCACATGTTGTACCTCCGGAACCTGAGGTGCTGGTGCAGAAAACACTGGAGGTGTCTGGCCCTGATCAGATAAACCGCTAAGATAAGCCAGAACCTTATTGATCATCTCTGGGGTAGGTTGGGGTGGCATTTCCTCATTCTGCACTTGTTCATTCTCCCCATCCTCCCCCTCTCTTACTACTTCCTCAGTCGGTGGAGGAGTCACCGCCCTAGTACCAGATGGGCTAGGTGCTCGTCCTCTTCTTCTAGAGGACGTCCTCCCATGACCTCTACCGCGGCCTCTTGCCACTTCTCCTCTTTGAGCTACAGTCTCAGTGGCTAGCTCAGATGCATCTTGTCTTGCTGATGTTGATGTTGGCGCGGTTGTTTCTCTAGTTCTAACCATCTGCGAAATAGAGTGAAGATGGTCAGATACCAATTTGTATCACCTAGATACCAATTGGATTCAAGTAGTAGCACGAAAGAAAGAATGGAATTTTCCTAAAGTCTTATAGTCTCTCAAAGAAAAGTAAAGGCGTCCCTCTACCGTTCCTTAAAACTCTACTAGACTCGTTCTTGTGTGATGAGACCAACAAACCTAATGCTCTGATACCAAGTTTGTCACGACCCAAATTGGATCGCGACTGGCACCCACACTTACCCTCCTATGTGAGCGAACCAACCAATCTAAACCTTAACATTTCAATATAATATCAACAGAAAGTAATGCGGAAGACTTAAACTCATTAATAAAAAACCAATTCAATAACTTTTAAAAATTCAACATCTATTATTCCTCAAAATCAGGAAGTCATCACCACAAAAACATCTACGATCAAATGACTAAACTAAGAGTATTCTAAAAGCTAAAACAAGTAAAAGCTAGTCCATGCCGAAACTTCAAGGCATCAAGACATGAGGAAGAAGATCCAGTCCAAGCTAGAAGCATTGGCTCACCCTGTAGATCCGGTGTGACGAAGACTGGCTAGAATTACTGTTGAGTTGAAGACGACGACACTTTTGCTGCACTCCACAAATAACAAAGAAGAAAACATAAAAGTAGGGGGTCAGTACAAACACAAGTACTGAGTAGGTATCATCGGCCAACTCAAAATAGAAAACAGTATATATCAAGTAATATCATAAATCGACCACAATACTCAACATGTAGCAACAACAAGTATTATAATCATCAATAAATACCGCCAAGTTCATACATGAGGACTCAAGCCTCAATACCATACTCATTTGGGAATTAGATTCATTAGATTGAGTATATTAACATCTTTCAAGATTCATTATCTTTATTCCTCTTGTGTCGGTACGTGACACTCCGATCCCCTACTACTATGAGTCGGAACGTGACACTCCGATCCTCTAATTCTACGTGTCGTTTTGTGACACCCGATCCCCTAAATCTACGTGTTGGTTTGTGACACCCGATCCCCTAAATCTACGTGTCAGTTTGTGACACCCGATCCCCTAATTCTACGTGTCAATTCGTGACACCCGATCCCCTAAATCTACGTGTCGGTTCGTGACACCCGATCCCCTAATTCTACGTGTCGGTTCGTGACACCCGATCCCCTAATTCTACGTGTCGGTTCGTGTCACCCTCCCCACTAATCTCATTCTATTAATTCATCAAGCCTTCTTTTATACCAAGGCATCATCAATCTCATCACTTAGTTCATCAAGCCTTCTCTTATACCAAGGCATCATCATTAACAAGAGATTAGGGTTTTTCATGATTTGGGATTCAATAGCTTCATCATGTTTAATTTATCACAATTATATAATCACATTCATGCAAGCATACAATTAAGCATATAGAATACTTTACAATACAACCCAACACATATCATTCGCTATTAAGAGTTTACTACGAATAGCATAAAAATAACCATAACCTACCTCCACCGAAGATTAGTGATTAAGCAAGCAATTTCCCAAGCTTTGTTTCTCTCCTCTTCGTTCGATCCTCTCTCTCTCTTTTTGTTCTTTCTATTTTCTTTATTCAAACCCTTTTTGTTTTACCCTTATTGGCATATAATTAAGAATAAAAGATGGCAATAATAACCCACTAATTAACTTAAGGTTACCTCTTTTAACCCCCAAGTAATTAGACTTATTAACATTAACCCACTAACTTTATAATTAAGGCAGGAATAGTCAAAAACGTCCCTTAAAACAATTAAGGAAATCCGACTCAGACTGGGATTACGCAGCCTGTGACGGCCCGTCGTTCCTACGACGGTCCGTCCTGCTGCTCCGTCACAGAGTTCAGAGACTCAATTCTCGAGTCTGTGACGGTCCGTCACGCCTGTGACAGTCCGTCCTGCCATTCCGTTACGCAGTTTAGAGAGTCGAATTTAGTACCCAAATTTCAGAATTTCTAAGTGTTTTGAAACGAGACTCCCTCGACGGTCCGTTGTGCCCATGACGGTCCGTCGTGGGGTCCGTCGTCTCTGCCAGTTTTCCAGAAATAACATCTGTTGCTCAAAACGACAAAACAGGTCGTTACAGTTAATTTTTAAAACTCTTCATATTCTGAACTCTGTTCTCTTGAGTTTTATTGTTAATACAACAATGCTTGTTCATTTAATTTTTGTTTTGGAGTCAGTGAAACAAACTTTAATTTTTTGCTTTATCAGTTAAGGTTCTTACAAGTTTGTTCACCTATGCTATTTTGTCGAGTTATAGCATGACTACATAGATTAATTTGCGTGAACAAAATCTTATCACGAAATAAAACAATTTCTGAAAGGATATTTGGGTGAAAAAGAAGGGATGAAATAAGTACATACACCAAAACACGAAATAATCCAAAAGAAACAAGAGTTTCAACATAATATAAATGTAATATATTTCTACTTGGAGACTTTAATACCTAGGCTACGATCCTCTTGCCTCCAGTTACCCAAATTCAAGAAAAAGGACATGCAAGAACTTATGATATCTTCCAATTTGATAAAAATTATCCAAAGGGAACAAGACTTTCAACATAGCTATAAATGTCATGGATTTTGTTTTCCTTTGGAAGCTCTGTGATTTTTAATTCCCACCAATTCTTTCTTTTGACATCATAACAGAAACAACAGACAACACTTGAACTTAAGTACAACACAAATACATTCTCCCCATCACTAGGAGTGGGGGATGATATCTATATAGGTTTTTTTTCTCATTGCATATAAAGGGAAAGCGAATGATATGTCTCTTTCATTGTTTTCTTGGAGTCTGCTCTAAAATCCACACGCCCATGTATCCACTTCGACTTACATAATTTTAATCTATGACTACTAATTTACCCTTCAACATTATCAGCACGTGACAGTACGACTGCGACTGTGACAAAAATGCTTTCCACAATGCAATAATTTCATAATTTTCAGATTTAACATCAAATTCAACAATAGAAGATTTGTTACCGTTTATAAGAGGCTCATAGATTAATTGATAGATAACTCCACTAATGCAAACTCTCGGGCCACTAGATGGAGAACAAGAGAAAACATGTTAAGTCTCTCTCCATGATCGTCTATGCCTAAAATGATAATTCAGTATTTTAGGTTTCATTCTTGTGCATGATATTTTGTCGAGACAAATTTGTACTTGTTTTGTTTTGTCTCAAAACCTAATGAATAGTTAGACCAAGGAATATCTTTATGTGGATGGGGAAAAAATCTTACTTCTTTTGTGTTGGGATTGAAAACTTAGAGAGTTGATGATGTCCAACCACAAAATAAACCATTTAACGGATGAGTTGAAAGAATTATATGTATGGACATTATTTTTGAATTTAATAAAGAGGAAATGTTGTTTATAGTCCCTGTGTTATTGTCTAATTCAACTTTTAATCTATGTGATATTTGACTTGCACCTTGAACTAACTAGACTGAGCGATTTTGATCTAATCACTAAGAAATGTTAACTTCATTAAGGATCTTTATTAACGGAAAGGGCTATATTGGTTCTATTAAGTATTGGATATCCTATTTTATTTATTGCCTAATAAAATAATTCTTTTATCATTTAAAATTAGTTACTCTAGGTTCATGTGCTAGCATACTGTCAGAAGTATCATGGATTGCATTTACTTTTACTTCTTCATTTTTAAACCCCCCCCCCCCTCTCTCTCTCTTAGAATGACATAAAAATATATGAGTGTGTTCTTCTCCCCTTTCTTATCTCTTTATCTCTCTTAAAAATCAAATGGAGAGCTCCTAAAAATTTATTTAACTAAAGGAAAATATACTATGGAGCTCATCCTGGAATATTTTTTGTTTCAATTGGATCAAATTTTAAGATTTCTTCTTAGTTCTTCTTCAACTCGAGATATGAGCTAAGTCTTTTTGATTTCTCCTTATCGATTCGGTCAAGCAAGTTTGGTTCTTTAACTTACATATTTGAAGGTTTTATTTTCTTCTATGGTGTGTGCTGACAACTCTAATTTAGTTGATGTGATGAGTTCGCGTGTGATGAATTAATTTGGGAATCACTTTTTCTTTTGCATAAATCTATTTGTATCCCTTTTAAAATTGTAGTTACCCCTTTTGAAGGTGCTGAAGATGAAAGGTCTTAGCATATAGGTCCAATAATTTCTTTACCTCTAGGATTTCAATGGGATCCTTGTCGTTTGCGAAGGTATCTTTCACTTTGTAGTATTTCAGATTGATTAATAGTGAAACTAATAGTTATCAACATTCAAATGTCATATTTCACTAAAAATCAGTAAAATGTGGTTAACGGTGAAGTTTGCATTGTTTCTGTAGTGAAATTATTTATCTTGATTGTGAAAAGACAATATGCATTTCAAAGTATTTGTACTATATTGACTTGTAAAGCATGATAGTGAAAAAACCGATTCTAGATATAAACTTATTGAATTGTCTGATGTAAGATTTTTATATGGGTTTTGCATTATCTTAAAATTTTGTAGATGCGGGAGACAAAATCAATTACTGTGACAACATTGTCAGAGCTCTGTCTTCATATCCAATTAAAGACAATAAGAAAGGTATTGGAGAGAAGCACGTTCCCATAATCATTGTCCGGACTAGAATCTGCTATGGTGAGTGGATTAATACCGATACCCATGACATTGTGATTTCTCAAATGTATCTATACCAATGACATTCTAATTTCTCTAATGGATCTATGTGTTTGAAAACATATATACACCATCCCTTAAGTAAATGCATATCAGTTATGAACATATTCTTATGGAGCTTATAGTCTAACTCCTCCTCCTTTATATGCTATGGAAATCGCGAGCTTCATTAATCTATTTTATGTTGTAAGAAAAAATTGTCGTGAACACATTTTAAGTCTACTCTATTTTGCCTTAAAGAAAGTGATAAAAGCTCCTTTTTGCTCAAGGTTTGAAGAGTTCTGAAAATTTACATGACTCAGGTTCTGTTTGCATCTCTGATACGGGAGATTAGAAGCCAGGAGTTGCAAAGAATAGCAGGGGTAATTTGGCCTAAGAAACTACAGAATCTTTGACTGTTGAAGAGAATAATCATGCACAAATGGAACTTTAAACATTGAAGCCTGAAGATAATGGTTCTCATCCTACTGAGTGATGTGAAAAGAATGCTTTTAGTTCATATAATAAAAGTTGTTATTCTGAGACAGATTCTGTGGAAGATATTAATGACGAGTTTGACACAATCTCAACTTTATTCCTTTTCACTGTTGTACAAGCCACTTTACAAGTAGATGCCGGAAAATAAATTAGGAGATAGAAGGATCAAGTTTTAGGCTGTGAATCTCCCTCCGGTGCTCTTTCTATACATTTTTTTGGATATGTAGAAACAATTCAATCTTTTTATTGTTAAAACAATGCATTGATGCATCTGATCTTGCTATAGTCATCTGGGAAAATTTAAAAATTCCGAACAAAATTAAACTGTTTTAGTTATATCTAGTTATAAGAGGAAACAAAAACATGTCACCAAAGCATAAACAACTTCAAATTAAATAGGAATGAGAACAATGTAAACTCATGCACCCATTGTCATGAGAAAATGTTTGGCTTGTATTCAAGGAACATTTTCTTTTTAGTATATGCTCTAGTTTCGACACGTTTGCTAGTTTGAGAAAGCTCCTCCTGTAAGCTTGACAATTGGACATATTGTTTTCCCATTCTATGGATGAAATGTGGCCTTGTACCTTCTTTAGAATGATCATTAGTTTGTTCTTAGATGAATGCAAAACTTCTATTATATTCTAAGTGTTTTGATGAACCTCACAAATACGGGGACCTGGTCTCTGGCAGAGTGCTCTCGTCCAGATACAAATGGGGTACAGCCGTAAAAACTGTCATGTCAAGTTTTAGGTGAAGTGCAATGTCCTACACCAAAAGGAATAGCAGACGAGATTGTATGTTTTATTATCTCACAAATGCAGGGACCTTGTCCCTCGCAGAGTTTTCTCCATCAGGTGCATAATTGAGTACATTTGTAAAAGCTTTCCACCTCAGAAGGTTGGTGAAGCGTCAGCGTACTACACCAATCAGAATGGTGGAGGGTGTTTGTCCAACGGATAATGACTGTTTATGTTTGAAATTTTTTAACACGACAAACTCCATATTCAATTCATTCATCCAAAGAAGGAAGTTAGCAGCAAACCTTTTCAAGAACTCACAAAGAAGTTTGTAAGGGACTTGGTCCCCGCAAGACTCCGGCGTGAAAAGGTGAAAAGACATCTATTAGAAAAGCTACCACCTTTGATGCAGTAGGCGTATAACTTTTCCAACAGCAGGCCTTCAACCAATGGGATGACCTCAACAAATTTTTGGTTAATTATATTATCTCTTTCCAACAAACACAAATTCAAGATTTGGCAAACTCAACTTTGATTTTATTTCAAAATTCATAAGCTTGAAAAGTAAAGGTCATTATCAAGGAAGAACATTGCTCATATCAACAAAGGACCAGATGGAGTGCTAAAGAGTCTTTTTGTATTTAGAGTTTTGTGTCTTATCTGCTTACATTGTAAATATGATCCTAATCTATAAAGGATACAAATCTTGTTTCGTCTTCTAGAAGTCTAAGTCATCTAGAGTTAATAAATTTAGTGGGCAACATTATTGTTGCTTAGTCAAAATCTAAATCATCCAAAGGGTGGGGTTTAGTGGCAGATGGGGTATCCGCTTAGGAAAATCTATATTAATTGGTGAGGATTAGTATAGTGGGTAGTGTTGTATTTACTCTAGCTCAGCTAAGTGATAGGAAATATTACTTAGCATAGAGATTAACAGGCTAGTATCTTTGTGTAAAACTGGCTTTATTTTTTTTGTGAGAAGATTAGTTTACGCAGTTCGAAAAGTCCTGTTGAGACAGGTCATGTTTTTCTTCCCTTGAGAAAGGAGGTTTTCACGTTAAGTTTCTTGTTCAATCTTTACTTTCAGTACTTATTTTACTGTTCGTTATTATAACTATGTTGAGAACGTGGTCCCATTGAAACAAGTGGACACAACTTTTAGTTACTGTTCTTGTTGAGTCAAGGAACCTGGTCCTTGACTGATAAGTGGACGGATACATTCCAATAAGTGGTATCAGAGCAGGTTCTCTCTATCTTGTTAACAACAAGATAGATTTCTATGGAAAGAATGGCTGCTCCACTAAGATGGATAGAAGGCTGGTCTTAAATGAGGCCACCCTTGATCGATGGTTAGCATTATCGGTGGTGGAAACATTACATGATTGTCTTCATAATGGCTGAAGATTGCGAGCTGTGGGATGTTATTTGTGACGGTCCATATGTACCATTTATTGAAGTAAAATATGGGGATATCATAAGGAGCATTCTCAAAACTCGACAACAATACAATGATTTTGACAAACGAAAAATTAAGAAAAACCTTAAGGCTAAAATGTTCATAATGTGTGGAATTGGACCAACTGTATATAATCTGATCTCTTCGTGTGAATCAGCTAAAGAAATTTGGGATCTACTGAGGACCACATATGTGGGAACTGAGGAAACAAGGGCAGATCTTACTGGGGATTTTGATCAAAAGAAAGATATTGAAAGGGATGAATCATTAGATTCCAAGGTTTCAAAATATGTTGAAGCCTTTATGGCGAAATCTGATGATGAGGAAGATGAAGAAGAGGTAACCTTTTTTAATCTTCAACAAAACTTGCATATTAACTGTGTTATGAAGTTGAGAACTCTAGCTACTCTTTTTATTGACTCTATCATTGTGTAAACAACTAAAAAGGAGTTAATGAACAACAAATTAGATATTCTTCATGTAGAGGTAGCCTATGTTAACCAAATGTCTATTACGGAAGAAATATTGATAGTTCTAGAGACTGAAAATCTAGAACTCAAGAAAAAGTTGAAGATGTTGAGTGAGAAATCTGGCAAAGGAAAGGGAGAGGCTATTGGCATACAAATGGAGCTAGAAGCTAGTCTGAATAGTGCTGAAACAAAACTTGTTATGGCCTTGGAGAAAAATTATCAATTAGAAAGGGACTTGGTCCGCGTCAAAGAAGAAATGAACAAATATCTCTAATGGGCCTTCTCTTTGAAATGACTTGCCAATCTTACCAGTCAAGGTCAAAATGATAGACAGGGATTAGGAAATTCAAGCAAAAATCCCTCTTACAATTTTTATGGCAAAGATGTGCTCATGCCTAATAGTTTTTCGTGTCTCCATTGTTGTTGTGATGGTCAATTGAATAAGGATTGTCTATCTTTTAAAAAGACCCAGGATAACCTCTCAAAATATTCTAATCAGAGAAACAAGAAGAGAAAGGGACCTGGTCAACAGAATAACAAGAAGAATAAGGGACCCGGTCAACATACCAGCAAGAAGAAGAAGGGAACTATTCAACATAGGAGTAATCAGAAGAAGGGACCTGGTTAACAGAACAATTGGTAGAAGAAGGGACCTGGTCAACAGAAGAATTGGCAGAAGAAGGGACCTGGTTGTTCTTCTGTTCCTAAGTTGAAAAATATCAATTTGCCTCACTGGACAAAGAATTCTGTTATCACTCATTTATATGCTTACTGGGAACTCCAACTGAAGTGGGTTCCCAAGGCTAACACATGATGTGATATTCTTGTCAGAGGAAATGACAGCAACCAGTGTTGATTCATGAATGGCGGATGCTCAAAGCACTGGGAAACTGAAAAAAAAATTCCTCTCTCTCAAGGCATTCAAGGTGGAGGTGTTGTATTTGGTGATGGAAAGAAAAGATATGTTCTTTTTGTGAAGGCATGTTTGGAAAATCTATGGAATACACTATTGACGATGTGTACTATGTCAATGATTGAACTACAATTTCAATCGTTTCATGTCAGGTGTTACAAAAGTTTAGTGTCCTACACCTATAGAAAGAGCAAATGAGATTGTATGTTTCAGTATCGTACAAATGCAGGGTCCTGGTTCCTCGCGGAGTTTTCTCCATCAGGTGCATAATGGAGTACAGTTGTAAAAGTTGTCCACAGCAGAAGGTTGGTGAAGTGTCAGCGTACTACACCAATCAGAATGGAGGAGGGTGTTTGTCCAACGGATAATGACTCTTTATGTTTGATATTTTCAACATGACAAACTCCTAATGAAATTCTTTCATCCAAAGAAGGAAGTCAGTAGCAAGCCTTTTCAAGAACTCACAAAAAAGTTTGTAAGGAACATGGTCCCCGCAAGAGTGTGACGTGAAAAGATGAAAAGACAACTGTCAGAAAAGTTGTCACCTCTGAGGTGGTAGGTGCATAACTTTTCCAATAGCAGGACTTCAGCCAATGGGATGACATCAACGAATTTGTTGTGAACAATATTATCTGTTTCCAACAAACTCAAATTTAAGATTTAGCAAAGTCAACTTGGATTTTATCTCAAAATTCATAAGCTTGAAAAGTGAAGGTCATCTTTAATTAAGAACACTGCTCATATCAACAAGGGACCAGATAGAGTGCTAAAGAGTCCTTTTGTATTTAGAGATTGGTGTCTTATGTGCTTACATTTTAAATCTGATCCTAATCTTTAAAGGATACAAATCTTGTATTGGTTTCTAGAAGTCTAAGTCATCTAGATTTAGGTGATTTAGTGGGCAACATTTTTGTTGCTTTGTCAAAATTTAAATCGTCCAAAGGGTGGGGTTTAGTGGGCGGTGGGGTATCCGCTTAGGAAAATCTATATTAATCGGTGAGGGTTAGTATAGTGGGTAGTGTTGTATATACTTTGGCTCAGCTAAGTGATTTGAGGTTTTACTTTTGCTTGTGAGAAGATTAGTGAAACGTAGTTTGAAAAGTCCTGTTGAGACAGGTCGTGGTTTTCTTCCCTTGAGCAAGGAGGTTTCCACGTAAAGTTTCCTGTTAAATCTTTACTATCATTACTTATTTCACTGTTCATTATTATAACTGTGATGAGGACCTGGTCCGATCGAAACAAGTGGACGCAAATTTTAGTTACTGTTCTTGCTAAGTCAAGGAATCTGGTCCTTGACAGATAAGTGGACGCACACATTCCAACTTCTCAATGGGATTTGAGCTTGTGCCCTTGTATTATTCAGTTGACTGGCCTACAATACATAATACGATAAACTAAATTAGTAAAGTTCAATATAGACAACATAAATACACAATGTCAATGGTAATTAAGATTTGTTTAGTCACAAATGAAGAGTTAGACTGTACTGATGCCGCACTATCGGAGAGAGTGCTTGAGACCTACATCAAAATAACATTTTTAGTATTTATATTCTTAATATATATTGAAGGGAATCTAACTTATTTTGAAAACTTACTTCTGTTTCATTATTAAGTGTATATGAACCTTCTTTGTTGACTTTCTGGTGAACTTGTTGCAATTGAACCTCGGATTGATTGTTTTTCATAAGAATAGGACATTTTCTACTATTATGTCCTGTTTTTCCGAACAATCAACAATTCTTTTTTTCCCCTTTCTTGACGATTTTAAAAGGGTACTATTTTCAAAATATGATTCTTTTTTAGTTGTCTCATCATTTCCTCTCTTTCTTAGTTTTCTTCGTCTACGTGGCTGAGCTTTATATATGGGTGAAAGTGGTTGTTCACTCAAGTCTTAGACCATTGCTCAGAGCTATTAATTGGAAAAATAGATGGATAATAACTCTTCATACATTGCTCAACTGTGTAGCATTCATGAACATACTTTTCAGGTTCATCCTTCTTAACCCATATAGTTGCGACAACATGATTACAAGGTATCCCTGTTAAGTCCCATCTCTTAAAAGAACATGTCCTCTCCTTAAGTCAATAGAGAATAATCTTATCTTTATTTAATATTTATGAATTTATCATTGATAGCATTTTGTTAACAATACATATAATAATTGTTTCACTTAAAGGATGTTTTTCAATGTTGAGTTGATAAAATCTAACCTAAAATTAGTAACGAAAAAAACATTATTGAATACTAACAATTTTCATCTAAATAGTGTGAGAAATATTGATTTTGAATAAATATGTATATGAAATTTATTTATTTTTTAGGCCATGAATTGAAATTTCGCTTTAGACCCCCAATTACGTTGAGCCACCCTGCTACTATCTTAGCCAAATTTTGATGGTGGAGATTGGGAAGAAAGATTACTTGGGCCTGTGACAGGCATAAAAATTTAAAGTAATAAACTTTCAAAGTCTTGATAGTAAAGAAAAACTAGGAATACCATGTATCCACTCCCTATGACCCTGAATTCCATATGTATTCAGAGCTTTAACAAGTTCAGTGTCAGACTTCATTGGCAAACTTCCACTCTCACTTATCCAACAATAATTTTGTATTAGATGTTATATCACTCTTCATATCAAATTATTGTTAAAGTTCACGTGAATCTTCTTACGCAATCAAGACATGTTAGCTTACCTCAATTAAATAGCTTCTACAAATGTAATGAGAAGAAAACACGAATAATGAAGGACATTTTCGTAATTCAATTTTTTTTGCATAAACACATACTAATGTTGAACTAATGTTATATTTACTGTGTATTTACATGTTTGTCCAAGTTAAGATATTGTTTGAGCGTGAGGCACTTCAATGAAGGATTTGAGTACTGTCTGTGCACGAGACTTACTGGTAACATCTCGCTGCTATTTATAAGTCTAGTTTTGAGTGACAACAATTAGCATGTTGAAAAATATTATAACTTCGAGAATTTGTTTGTGATTCAAATGATTGTCCATCTACAACATAAGACACAAATTTAACTTTAACTGCATCACAGTGAGTTACGTTTTTAGCACGTCCTTGCATTTAATGGATAATAATATCCCTTGACCTGGTGTATCTCTGGCATATCTGATTATTCTTAATGTTGCATTTATATGTGATTGTCTCATAAACTGACTTAGAGTGTGAACGTTGTAGGATATATCACACCTGGTATTACTGTGAGGTATAACAACATTTCTATTACTCTTTGATACCTTCCTTTATCAGTAACCAACTCATCATTTGCATCTTTGGTGTTGCTTAACTTATTGTTTCATTATACATAATAAGTACAATTTTACACCATTATCTCGAACTCCTGGATGAGATTTCGTCAACTACATCCTTTCGAACAATTATTCAAACTACGACTATCATATCCTCCTCCAATTTGCCACAACATTGCCAAAGACATAAAGGAAAACTCAAAACAGAAATTCAAAGACACCAGAATGCTTGAAAGCAATTAATGATTACAAGCAAATTTTTAAACCAAGATGTTAGTTGGGAAAAAGCGAATGCATAAGCCCTAAAGGGGTAGTAAACACATGTAAGAAGTTGTAAACATAGTCTTTCATGAGTCATAAACTCATAGATGATTAGCCTCACATCTCCTTCCTTGCCACATAAGATATGGAATTATGGCAATTTTAGTTTGTATCGTCTATGGAGGGATGCTTAAGAGAAGAAATTTGAGTAAACTAAGGAACTCAATTCCAAGGATGATTGATTTTACCGAAACATGACTTTATAATTTATTCTATTTTTTCGTATTAGAAGTAAAGAAATGGTTAGGATAAAAGGGTAGATAGGAAAGAAAAAAATGCTCTTTTTTTTCATTGTAAATGTAACACTGATGGAATATCAATTCAGTAATTTTGCGTATTTATGATTTTTTGTATGAGTATGAATTTTAAATTAAGAATTTTAGAATTGAGGTCAAACACCAAACTTGTTAAAAATAAATAAGAAAACTAAGACATATATCGATTCTCCACATTGTAATATCCTTCCTCAGTTTCCTTTTCAATAACAATTAAAAAATATTGTTAAAATAAATCATACGAAGAAAAATAAAATCATTCAACATTCAATAAGCAAACAAATAGAGTTAACCCATTTAATCGGTATTGAAATAATTTGAATCATATTTTGTCGTATCTTCACTTCATTCCTTTTTTTGACAATTGTTCAGGAAACATCCTCTAAGGGCTACGTATATTCATTCAAAATTTCATAGTAAAAGGATAATTGAGAAAAAGAATAAGAAAACAAAAAATGCAATTCAGAATGACGAAAACAAACAAACTGACTTGAAGAATTGTTCCGGCTTTTGGCTGAAAGGCGGAGAAATAGGAAAGTTGGGCGGTAATTGGAGAAAGTAAAAAATATTAGGGCATAGAAAAATGGATATTGGGAGACCTGTTCAAATAGAATGAAAGACAAAGTTTATGTGGATCACGCACGCCCACGCACTCGCACACACACATCAACGCGTACGCGCACACATAGACAATAACAAGGTAGGTCATGATCAACATGCCTGCCTGGCAGCTGCACTATATTTCCTTTTTTGATGGTTATTGTGTTTTAATTTGTGTGTCTTGTTTTTTTTTCTAAATATTTAAAAAAATTAAGTAATATAAACTATAAATAATGATAATTACCAACATAAAATAGTTGTAAAAAATATATTAAAAATTCAATTGATTCATAAAATTAATAATCTATGTCAAATAAAATAGGATAAAAGAAGTAACATGTATTATTTAATTTGAAAACTACATAGAATATATTGTAAATCTCAATTATTAACAACATTTGATTAACTTTTGAAATTCTATTTGTGCTACATATATCGGGATAAGAGAAGTAACATGTACTATTAAACTTTTTTGAAGACTAGTACACTGATGATGAGGATGTTGTTGTGCCTCTGCATATGATAATTAGATAGAGAGTTTCGAGAAGAAAGATGACAATTTTAGTTTGTATCGTCTATGGAGGGATGCTCAAGAGAAGGAATTTGAGTCAACTAAAGGACTCAATTCTAAGGATGACTGATTTTACCGAAACATGACTATATAATTTATTTTATTTTTTCGTATTAGAAGCAAAGAAATGGTTAGGAAAAAAACGTAGATAAACGTCACGACCCAAAACCGGGCCGCGATTGGCACCCACACTTACCCTCCTATGTGAGCGAACCAACCAATCTAAACCTTAACATTTCAATATAATATCAACCGAAAGTAATGCGGAAGACTTAAACTCATTAATAAAATCAATAACTATTATTATCCCCAAAATCTGGAAGTCATCACCACAAGAACATCTATGATCAAATTACTAACTAAAAATGTCTAAGAAGCTAAAAATACATAAGAAGCTAGTCCATGCCGGAAGTTCAAGGCATCAAGACTTGAAGAAGAAGATCCAGTCCAAGCTAGAAGCATTAGCTCACCCTGAATTTCCGATGTAGTAAGACTGGCTTGAATTACTGTTGAGTCGAAGACGATGGCACGAATGCTGCACTCCACAATAACAAAGAAGAAAACATAAAAGTAGGGGTCAGTACAAAGCACGGGTACTGAGTAGGTATCATCGGCCAACTCAAAATAGAAAACAGTATATATCAAATAATATCATAAAATCAACTAATATCCTTAGCATGCAGCACTTACAATTACCATAACCCTTGGTCACAACACCAAGCACATCAATGAGGACTCACGCCTCCTCATCATACTCATTTGGGAATTAGGTTCATTTGATTCAATATATTATCATCTTTCAAGATTCATTATCTTTATTCCCCTAGTGTCGGTACGTGACACTCCGCTCCTCATATACTATCCTGGTGTCGGAACGAACGTGACACTCCGATCCTCATTCTATCCTGGTGTCGGAACGTGACACCCGATCCATATTCTATCCTGGTAGCGGAACGTGGCACCCGATCCATATACTATCCTGGTGTCGGAACGTGACACTCCGATCCTCATATACTATCCTGGTACCGGAACGTGGCACCCGATCCATATTCTATCCTGGTGTCGGAACGTGACACTCTGATCCTGATATACTATCCTGGTACCGGAACGTGGCACCCGATTAATATTCTATCCTGGTGTCGGAACGTGACACTCCGATCCTCATTCTATCCTGGTACCGGAACGTGGCACCCGATCCTCTATTTCTATCAAGCCTTATTTTACACCAAGGCATCATCAATCTCATTATATAATTTATCAAGCCTTCTTTTATACCGAGGCATCATCATTAACAAGTGAATTAGGGTTTCTTTTCAAGATTTGAGATTCAATACCTTCATCATGCTTATTTATTCACAATTACATAATCATATTCATGCAAGCATACAATTAAGCATATAGAGGGGTTTACAATACTATCAATACATACAATTCGCTATTAAGAGTTTACTACGAATAGCATAAAAACCATAACCTACCTCCACCAAAGATTCGTGATCAAGCAAGCAATTTCCCAAGCTTTGTTTCCCCCTTTTCGTTCGATTCTCCCTCTTTTTCTTTGTTCTTTCTATTTTTCTTATTCAAACCCTCTTTCTTTTACCCTAATTAGTATATAATTAAGTTTAAAAGATGGCAATAATAACCCACTAATTAACTTAAGGTTACCTATTTTAACCCCCAAGTAATTAGACTTATTAACATTAACCTGCTAACTTTATAATTAAGGCAGGAATAGTCAAAAAGTTCCCTTAAAACGTATAAAGAAATTCGACCCAGACTGGGATTACACAGTCTGTGACGGGCCGTCGTGCCTGCGACGGTCCGTCCTGCTGCTCCGTCAAAGACTTCAGAGACTCAATTTCTCTGAAGAGTCTGTGACGGTCCGTCACACCTGTGACGGTCCGTCCTGCCATTTCGTCACGAAGTTCAGAGAGTCGATTTTCAGTACCCAATTTCAGATTTTCTAAGTGTTTTGAAACGAGACCCCTCGACGGTCCGTCGTGCCCATGACGGTCCGTCGTGGGTTCCGTCATCTCAGCCTGTTTTTCCAGAAATAAAATCTGCTGCTCAAAACGACTAAACAGGTCGTTACAATAAAAAAGAAGAAAAAGTTTTTTTTCATTGTAAATGTGACACTGATTGAATGTCAATTGAATAACTTTGTGTATTCATGCTTTTGTGTATGAGTACAAATTTTAAATTAAGAATTTAAGAATTGAGATCAAACTCAAATCTTGTTAAAAATAAATAAGAAAACAAAGACATATAAAATGGGAAAAGACTAAACATACAGTATTAAGGAAAATTTTAATAGATAAGTTGGTTGACTACCTGAAAAATTATTTATGAGAGTTTGATTCACCTCTACTTCCTCATTTTCCTTTTCAATAAAAATTACAAAATATTTTTAAAATAAATCATACAAATAAAAGTCAAATCATTCAACATTCACTGAGCAAATAAATAGACTTACCCCATGTCACGCCTCGAGCTACCCCCGAGAGGTGGACATATAACCTAGGACCACAAGTCATCCCAAGCTACCCCTACTTGAATGATCATGAGCATACTAAAGATAATAACTTGATGCATAGGCTAAGTCATAACTTTAACAAGCCACAGGTAATCTAGAAAAACCGAAACTAAATGATTAAATATAGAAATGAAACACATAACTGTTGTCCTTGAAGAATGAGGACTCACCACTGAATCTGCTAAACTGAAGATCGAGAAAACATGCGTGATCTGGATGCTGAGAACCTGAACCTACATCATGAGAAGATGTAGCGCACGTATGCGTTTGTACTTGAAAGGTACTGAGCATGTAGGATAGAGTAAAGCTGAAATAAAACACAACTGAACAAGCACAAAAGCAAGTAAAATAATCTGAACATGATATGCTGATTTTTGAGCTAACTGGATGCAATTGCCAATTTATAACATGCTAAAACTGAATATTGAATATACTGATAAATGGTTAATACAGAGAGTCTGACTGAACTGTGGAGCTACTAATAACCGATAATAAAACAACATGAGCTACATGTGGAGTCCTATGTATATGCCCTACCGAGAATGACCAATATACCCTACCAAAGGTATAAAGGCATGCTGGCATGATCACTAAACTGATTGCTCACAGAGGGAATTTACAACCTACTTCGCTAGTAGTTCTGGGACTAATTGGGTACGCTGAACCCTAGTCCAACTCGGTATTAAGCTACTTATAAGAAATTCTATAAATCTACTGAGTATGTCTGAGTTATTGTAAATACTGGATAGCTCGAAAGTGAACATGCAAACACAGAATGCAACAATTAATCAGGTAATTACGCATTTATAACTATGGCATATGTATGTAAAGTGTCTGAAATATCTGACCTAGCATGTGTAATTCAAAACAAATGAAATACAGATCTTGAGTTCTGAAATTCATGCGATAATCTAAGTAACAATATAATAATATTATTTGGAACATGTACTTAATAGGTTCATGAAGTTCTATGAAGGTTCTAGAAACCCTAGGTTTAATCATGATAATAGAATTAAGAATTTGACTGAAAACTAGGGACCAAATGGGTAAAAGGAACCCTCTAGTGAAATACCACATGTCTGGTGATAAAATCCACAAAAATATACTTAAGTTTTTGTGCTGGAACTGCTAGAGCTTGTGACGTTCCTGAACATGGATTCTTGAGCTTTTTCTCCTCTCTTGCTTCTAATTTTCTAAGTTTGATTTAATGATTTGACTAAGATAAGTTTTAATTATGTTCTAGGATTAAACTAACTAATATATGATGATTTACGGTAAAAACGATGTAACATAGGGTTTAAACAAATTGGGAAAAGTCCAAAAGACATCTGGAAAAGTTGCTCTCGGACCAAACGATGTCTAGGGCTGACGGTCCGTCGTCTGACCGACGACCCGTCATAGGTCTGTCGAATGGGCCTATTCATAAGTCCTTTACTAAATGGGAATAAATTTTTACTCGGAGGTCTTATTTTAGAAAGGTTAGTGGATATGGAAAGATAATTCAATTATCTATCTGTCGGTAGGTTATGTGACACCTAATTCATTTTGGTCTAATAGTTATGACCATTTGAGGTTGACCAAACTTCATTTTCCCTTAAATGTCTGCAAAAAATTTTCCTACGTACCCTATGTCCACCTACGGATCGTGCTGGTCATCCGTAGCTTCTTGTTAGAGAGTTGATGCAGGGAGTATTGATCGACGGTCACGGACTACAGACTGTCGTCTGACCTACGGACCGTAAGTCCGTTCGTCGTCCAAGACTGAACCAATTTTTCTGGGCTGAAATGTTTGCGAGTTTCTGATCCCATCGACGGTTGTGCAGGACAGACCGTGGGTCATGCTACGGTCCGTCGATGCCACCATTTGTTACACATACAAATTTTTTCTATAAATCTGATTTTTGGTCTGTTTTGTCTACGGGGTGTTACACCCCATTTGGCCGATATTTAAATAATTTGAATCGTATTTTGTGATATTTTCATCCTTATTCCTTTTTTGGACAACTGTTAAGGAAATATCCTCTCACGGTTACGTATATTAATTAAAAATTTCATTAGAAAATGGATAACTGAGAAAAAGAAGAAGAAAATGAAAAACGGAATTCAGAAATTACAAGAACAAGCGAACTGAGTTGAATGTTGTTTGAGCTTTTGGCTGAAAGGGGGAGAAATAGGAAAATTGGGTGGCAATTGAAGAAAGTAAAAAAAATTGGAGCTTAGAAAAAAGGAATATTGGGTAACCTGTTTAAATAGAATGAAAGGCGAAGTTTACGAGGATCATGTAAGCACGCGCACACTGACGCCCGCGCACAGATCTATCCGCTCACACCCATGCGTACGCGGACACAAACACACAATAACCAGGTAGGTCATGATCCATATGCCTGCTTGGCAGTTGCAATATTTTTACTTTTTTGATAGGTTATCTGTTCTAATTTGTTTTTTTTTTAATTTCTTAAATATATAAAAATTACGTAATATATAATATAATTAATGATAATTACCAACTTAAAATACTTGTATAAAATATAAAAAAATTCGATTGATTCATAATATATCTATGTCAACTAAAATGGTATAAAAAAAGTAACATGCATTATTTAATTTGAAAACTACGTAGAAAATATTATAAATCTCAATTGTTAACAATATTTGATTGAATTTTGAAAATCTATTTGTGATACATACATCGGGATAAGAGAAGTAACATATAATATTATAATTTTTCAAAGACGACTACATAGATGATGATGATGTTGTCGTGCCTCCCCATTTGATAATTAGACAAAGAGTTTGGAGAAGAATGATGGCAATTTTCGTTTTGTATCGTCGATGGAGGGCTGACCAAGAGAAGGAATTTGAGTCAACTAAGGGACTTAATTCTAAGGATGATTGATTTCACTGAAACATGACTATAATTTATTCTCTTTTTTGTGATTAGAATAAGAGAAATGTTTATGGAAGAAAGGTAGATAGAAAAGAAAAGTTCTTTTTTTCCGTTGTAAATGTGACATTAGTGGAATAGCAATTCAATAACTTTGTATTTATGATTTTATGTATGAGTACTAGTTTTAAATTAAGAATGTTAAAATTGAGATCAAACACAAATCTTGTTAAAAATAAATAAGAAAACGAAGACATATAAAACGTGAAAAAGACTAACATACGGTATTAAGGAGAATTTTAGTAGTTAAGTTTGTTGATTAAATAATTTAAATCATATTTTGTCATATCTTCATCTTCATTCTTTTTCTGGACAATTGTTGAGGAAACATCCTCTCAGTATTACATATATTCATTCAAAATTTCTTAGTAAATGGATAATAGAGAAAAAGAAGAAGAAAATGAATAAAGGAATTCATAAATTACAAGAACAAGCGAACTGACTTGAAGGTTATATAGGCTTTTGGCTGAAAGGGGTAGAAACAGGAAAGTTGGGAGGCAATTGTTAAAAGTAAAAAAAAGTTAGGCCTTATAAAAAGAGGAATATTGGATGGCCTGTTTAAATAGAATGACATGTAAAGTTTATAAGGGTCACGCGAACGCGCACACACACGCACGCACGGGCACACGCCCACACACGGGTACAAGCGCGCGCTCATATCTACGCGCATGCGCACAGATGCACACACACACACGCGTAGGTGTGCACGCACAATAACAAGGTATGTCATGATTGACATGCCTGCCTGGCATTTCCACTATTTTTCTTTTTTGATGTTTTTTCTTGTTTAAATTTGTTTTTCTAGTTTTTTAATTTTTTAAATATATATGTATATATACTAAAAATAATGATAATTACCAACATAAAATACTTGTTAAAACATATAAAAAATTTGGTTGGTTAATTAAATTATTATATCTATGTAAAATAAAATGGGATAAACGAATTAACATGTATTATTTGATTTGTAAACTACGCATGTATTTTAAATCTCAATAATTAACAACATTTGATTGACTTTTGAAATTCTATTTGTGCTACATACATCGGGATAAGAGAAGTAACATATATTATTAAACTTTTTCAAAGACGAGTACACTGCTAATGATGATGTTGTTGTGCCTTACCATATGATTATTAGATAGATAGTTTCGAGAAGAATGGTGGCAATTTTAGTTTGTATCGTCTATGGAGGGATGCTCAACAGAGGGAATCTGAGTCCACTAAGTGACTCAATTCTAAGGATGATTGATTTTACCAAAACATTACTTTATAATTTAGTCTCTTTTTTCACATTGGAAGCCGAAAAATGGTTAGGAAAAAATAGTAGATAGAAAAGAAAAAAAATGTTCATTTTTTTCATTGTTAATGTGACAATGATTGAATATCAATTCAATAACTTTGAGTATTTATGATTTTCTGTATGAGTACGAATTTTAAATTAAGAATGTTAGAATTGAGATCAAACACAAAGTTGTTTCAAAAAAGTGAAGACATATAAAATGGGAAAAAACTATATACGGTAAGGAGAATTTTAGTAGTTAAGTTGGTTGACTACCTGAAAATTGTTGACAATAGTTCGATTCCCCACATTGTAATCTCCTTCCTTATTTTCCATTTCAATAACAATTAAAAACTATTTTTAAAATAAATCATACAAAGAAAAATAAAATCATTTAACATTCAATGAGCAAATAAATAGACTTACCCCATTTAACTAGTATATAAATAATTTGAATAATATTTGTGATATCTTCATCTTCATTCCTTTTCTAGACAATTGTTGAGGAAAATTCCTCTCAGGTTTATGTATATTGATTCCAAGTTCATAGTAACTGGATAACTGAGAAATACAAGAAGAAAATGAAACAAGGAATTCATAAATGACAAGAACAAGCAAACTGACTTAAAGAGTTGTTCGGCATTTTGGCTTAAAGGGGGAGAAAAAGGAAAGTTGGGCGTCAATTGGATAAAGTAAAATAAATTACGGCTTAGAAAAAAGGAATATTGGGTGACCTATTTATAAAGAATGAAAGACAAAGTTTACGAGGATCACGCACACACGCACACGAGCGCGCACTCACACGCTTAAGCGCACAAACATGATAACCAGGTAGGTCATTATCGATATGCCTGACTGGTTGCTGCACTATTTTTCCTTTTTTGATGTTTATTTTATTTTAATTTGTTTGTCTTGTTTTTAAAAATTTTAAATATTTAAAAACTATATAATACACACTATAAATAATGATAATAACCAACTTAAAATACTTGTAAAAAATGCATGAAAAATTGGATTGATTTGATAAAATTAATACATCTATATCAAATAAAATTTGATAAAAGAAGTAACATGTATTATTTAATTTTAAATCTAAGTAGAAAGTATTGTAAATCTCAATAATTAACAATATTTGATTGACTTTTGAATATTTATTTGTGCTACATACATCGGGATAAGAGAATAAACATATATTATTAAACTATTTCGAAGACGAGTACACATATAATGATGATGTTGTTGTGCTTCCCCATATGATAATTAGATAGATAGTTTCGAGAAGAATGATGATAGTTTTCGTTTGTATCGTCTATGGAGTGATGCTTAAGTGAAGGAATTTGACACAACTAAGAGATCGAATTCTAAGGAAAATTGCTTATACCGAAACATGAAATTATAATTTAGTCTCTTTTTTCGTATAAGAAGCAGTGAAATGGTTAGGAAAAAAAGGTAGATAGAAAAGAAAAAAATGTTCTTTTATTTTTCATTGTAAATGTGACAATGATGGAATATCAATTCAATAACTTTGTGTATTTATGATTATGTGTATGAGTACGAATTTTAAATTAAGAATTATGGAATTGAGATCAAACACAAAGCTTGTTAAACTAAATAAGAAAACTAAGACTTATAAAATAGGAAAAGATTAAATATACTGTATGAAGGGAAATTTGAGTAGTTAAGTTGGTTGACTACCTTAAAAATTATTGACGAGAGTTCGATTCCCCACATTGTAATCTCCTTTCCCATTTTCCTTTTCAATAACAATTAAAAAATATTGTGCAAATAAATCATACAAAGAAAAATCAAATTATTCAACATTTCATGAAAAAATAAATAGAGTTAGCCCATTTAACCGGTATTTAAATAATTAGAATCATATTTTGTTAAATCTTCATCTTCGTTCCTTCTATAGACAATTGTTGAGGAAACATCCTTTTAGAGTTACGTATATTCATATAAAATTCCATTATAAATGGATAACTGAGAAAAAGAAGAAGAAAATGAAAAAAGAATTCAGAAATGACAAAACAAGCAAACTAACTTGAAGGTTGTTAGGGATTTTGGCGGAAAGGGCGAGAAAATAGAAAAGTTGGGTGGCAATTGGAGAAAGTAAAAAAATTAGGGCTTACAAAAAGGGAATATTGGGTGACCTGTTTAAATAGAATGAAAATCAAAGTTTACAACGATCACGCACACATGCACGAACAGGCACTCGCGTGCACACATCCACGCGCGCACTCACATATATGTGACGCGCACGCACACACAATAACCAGGTAGGTCATGATCGATATGCCTGCCTGACAACTGCACTATTTTTCTTTTTTGATGGTGTTTTTGTTTAATTTGTTTGTCTAGTTTATTAATTTTTTAAATATTTAAAAATTATGTATATACACTATAAATAATGATAATTACCAACTTAAATTACTTATAAATAATATATACAATATTCGATTGATTCATAAGATTAATATATCTATATCAAATAAAATGGGATAAAAGAAGTAACATGTATTATTTGATTTGGAAGCTATGTATAAAGTATTGTAATACTCAATAATTAACAATATTTGATTGACTTTTGATATTCTATTTGTGCTACATACATCGGTATAAGATAAGTAACATATTTTATTAAAAATTTTTGAAGACGAGTACACTGACGATGATCATGTTGTTGTGCCTACCCATATGATTATTAAATATAGAGTTTTGAGAAGAATGATGACAATTTCAGTTTGTATCGTCTATGGAGGGATGCTCAAGAGAAGGAATTTGATTCAACTAATAGACTCAATTCTATGGATGATTGATTTTGCCGAAACATGACTTTATAATTTAGTCTCTTTTTTCGCATTAGAATTTTCATTGTAAATGTGACACTGATGGAATATCAACTCAATAACTCTGCGTATTTATGATTTTATGTGTGAGTGTAATTTTTAAATTAAGAAATTTGGAATTGAGATCAAACACGAAGCTTGATAAAAATAAATAAGAAACGAAGACATATAAAACGGGAAAAGACTAACATACGGTATTATGGAGAATATTAGTATTTATGTTGGTTGACTACTTGAAAAATTGTTGACGAGAGTTTTATTCCCCATATTGTAATCTCCTTCCTCATTTAACTTTTCAATAACAATTAAAAAATATTGTTATAATAAATCTTACAAAGAAAAATCAAATCATTCAACATTCAATGGGCAAAAAAATAGATTTACCCTATTTAGCCGGTATATAAATAATTTGAAACATATTTGTAATATCTTCATGTTCATTCCTTTTCTGGACAACTGTTGAGGAAACAAACTGTTACGGAAACATCCTCTCAGGTTTATGTATATTCATTCAATATTTCATAATAAATGGATAACTTAGAAAAAAAAAGAAGAAAATGAAAAAAATGAAATTCAGAAATGACAAGAACAAGCGAAATGACTTGTAAAGTTGTTTGGACTTTTTGCAAAAAAAAAAGGGGGGGGGGACTAGGAAAGTTGTGCGGCAATTGGAAAAAGTAAGAAAATTAGGGCTTAGAAAAAAGGAATATTGGGTGACCTGCTTAAACATAATGAAAGACCAAGTTTACGAGTATCACACATGATGCGCACGCGCGCGCACACACACGTGTAAGAGCGCACACACATGATAACCAGGTGGGTTATTATCGACATACCTGCCTGGCAGCTGCACTATTTTTCCTTTTTTTATGGTTATTTTGTTTTAGTTTTTTATTCGTATTTTTTAATTTTATTAATATTTAAAAATTATGTAATCTATACTATAAATAATGATAATTATCAACTTAAAATACTTGTAAAAAAAGTATGAAATATTCGATTGATTCATAAATTAATATATCTATATCAAATAAAATTGAATAAAAGAAGTAACATGTATTATTTAATTTGAAAACTACGTAGAAAGTATTCTAAATCTCAACAATTAACAATATTTGATTGACTTTTGAAATTCTTTTTGTGCTACATACTTCGGGATAAGAGAATTAACATATATTATTAAAATTTTTGGAAGACGATTACATTGATGATGATGATGTTGTTGTTCTTCCCCATATGATAATTAGATAGATAATTTCGAGAAGAATGACGAGATTTTTCATTTGTATCGTCTATGAGCGGATGCTCAAGAGAAGGAATTTGATTCAACTAAAGGACTGAATTTTATGTATGATTGATTCTAAGGATGTTTGATTTTACTGCAATATGAAATTATAATTTAATCTCTCTATTCCTATTAGAAGCAGTGAAATGGTTAGGATAAATTGTAGACAAAAATGTGGCACTGATGGAATATCAATTCAATAACTTTGTGTATTTATTATTTTGTGTATTACGAATTTTAAATTAAGACTTTTAGGACTGAGATCAAAAATAAATCTTGTTAAAATTAAATAAGAAAATGCAGACATATAAAATTGGGAAAATACGAAACATTCTGTATTAAGGAGAATTTTAGTATTTAAGTTGGTTGACTACGTGAAAAATTATGGACGAGAGTTCGATTCCGCCACATTGTATTCTCCTTCCTCATTTTCCTTTTCAACAACAATTAAAATTTATTGTTAAAATAATCACACAAAGAAAAATCAAATCAGTCAACATTCAATGACAAATAAATAGAGTTACCCCATTTAACCATTATTTAAATAATTTAAATCATATTTTATGATATCTTTATCTTCATTCTTTTCTGGACAATTGTTGAGGAAACATCAACTCATGGTTACGTATATTCATTTCAAAATTTCATAGTGAATGGATAGCTAAATAAAAAGAAGAAGAAAATCAAAGAAGGAATTCATAAATGACAAGAACAAGCGAACTCAATTGAAGAGTTGTTCGGGGTTTTGGCTGAAAGGGGGAGAAAAGGAATGTTGGGCGGCAATTGGAGAAAGTAAAAAAAAAATAGGGCTTAGAAAAAAATTAATATTGGGTGACCTGGTTAAATAGAATAAAAGACGAAGTTTATGAGGATCATGCACTCAAACACGCACTCACACATACTCATGCGCGTGCACTCGTTTACCGCACACACACACATGCATGCACACGCACACGCGTGCACACACGCGTGATTGCACTCGCACATACGTTCACATGCACACGTGCGCACACACGCACACACGACACCTTCCCTGCACACATAATAACGTCATTCTGAAAAGGACATTTGACAATCTAAACAATGTTTGTATCACACAAAATTGTAAGAAATAGGAACAAAATATTTAGTGAGGAAAAAGCTACCTCGCGAAGAGCTTTTCGAACTCAATATTTTTATTTGTTCTTACTTGCTTGAGTCAATGTTTGTGACATGAACACTTGGGGCATGTCAATTAGAAAACCCTGTAAAGAAAAATGATCAACTTAGATGTTTTGCCTAAATTTGAGTGCAATAAATAAAAATGAGAAGTTTTTGTGGAATTGTTGGGTTTTAAAAAGGTGTGAATGGAAAATAAAGAGTTGCGAGTTTTATGAAGAGTTGCGACTTTTATGAAATGTTGGGACTTTTATGAAAAGTTGTGACTTTTATGAAAAGTTGTGACTTTTATGAAACGTTATGACTTTTATGGAAAATTGTGACTTTTGTGAATAGTGACGACCTTTCTGAAAGATTGTGACTTTTAAAAAGGTTTGTGATCTTCCCAGTAAGACACAATAAGAATCTTTTCCCATTACCCTTTGTTTTCTATAAATAGAGGGATTTCCTCTCATTTTTATATAGAATTCATGGACTTTTTCTTCACTACTAAATCTAGTATTCTAAGTGTACTTTACGGCCGTTGAGTGGTTTGCTGACACCGGAATTTTGGTATCTATACTCTAGTGATTGAGATCATTTTACCCTGGGAGGTCATATTCCAAATCAAACCTCGGATAATAGAGGGGAATAATTTCCTTAAGGGGACACTGTGAGTTCAGTCGACTTGATCTTTTTCCAATTAAAAATTTTCCAGATTATTGTACGTGTTTTACAAATTTTAGATTTGTGAATTAATTTCAGTTCTTCTATTCTTTTGTTCTTAACTGTTTCATTAAACTTGTTAACTTCGTATTTCTGCAAAGTTTGTTGGAATCAGTAAGATTCTTTAGACACATATTAACAACAATCTTCTTTAAGAAAAATATTTCGTACATTTTTCAAAAATCTATTTCTAATTCTAGTTTCGCTACTAGTTTTAATTTTCTAGTTGTGAAAATGTTCTTAAACTTTGTTGTCTTACAAAGATGTTCAAAGTTTTGTTCTAAGTATGATTGAAATACAAGATGAACAACAATTTTAAGGAAATTATATACTGTTAGTATTTTTTGTATTCTACTAATTGAGAGAGTCTTATCATGGAAATAGAAGATAAATGCATTCAATTTTTTTATGGTATTCCGTTTAAAGATTACCAGGTAACCTTCTTAATAAATTATCTAAGGATGAAAATAGTTTCTAACAGTTATCATTTTTTATTTTTATTTTTTTTATTATGTGTATTTTTTGATAAAGATCTGCAAACCATATGTTGTGGAATGAATTTTACTTCGCAAATATTGTTACTTTTAAAATTCTTCAGTTTTCGAAAATGAGAGATGCACATTTTTGTTTGATAAAATAGTATGTCAAAATGTTATAGTTGGAAGATTATTTGATAAGAAAAAAATTTCTATGTGATAAAGAATATGTGTTATTCTATTTGGAGAAAAAAAAAGACTTTTGTAGTTTTGTACTCCAAGAGAAATGTTAGTGTGTCTGATTTTTGTAGACAAAAAACTTTTGTGGTTTTATACTCTGGTTAAATTGGACTATGCAATTGGTTTGAAGAATATGAAAACTTCACATAATAAGTCAGTGTTGTACTTTTGATTTTCTATTAACTTCAATGTAATGTAGAAATAAATTGTACAATTTTTTTGTCCTTATTGTGAGTATTTAAAATACTATGTGGTATGTCTATTTATGATAGAGGAAAAATACCAGTGACTTAGAATTTGTGATTTTGTGTCTCTATGGATTGAACTTTGACATTGTGTAAACATTGTCAAAGAGAATTGCAGCACTATAATTCTTTCGTAGAATAATGTATCCAACATTAAATTATGTGGAAAAACTATTTTCAAATACTGGAAAAATATTTTTGAGATCACATTTGAAATGTGGGGGTTATTTACTTATGATTAGACATGGTTTCTAATTTAACATTGGAGAAAAAGATATGAAACTCAATGATACTTTTGAATTATGTTATACCCACAAAATTCTTGGAGTGTATTTTGTATTGTCGTTGTTGAGTTTCTCTATTACTAGTATTACTAGTATATAGTGTGACTAGTATGAACATCTCAATTATATATATACTTGTTCAAAATAATTGTGTTCTTTTATGGAAAACAAATATCACTTAAAATGTTGTGATTTTTCATGAAAGATATATCTATTTTTATAAAAGTATTTGCATAGACATGAATATTGGTGAATAGTCATTTATTATGTTTTTGAAAAAAAAAATTGGACTATATTGTCTTTATTGAACCCGATGAAACTTTGTTCATGGGTAGTCTATAACAATCATATTGAAAGTTATGGAAATTTCCTTCTGAAAAGGACATTTGACAATCTAAACAATGTTTGTATCACACAAAATTGTAAGAAATAGGAACAAAATATTAGTGAGGGAAAAGCTACCTCACGAAGAGCTTTTCAAACTCAATGTTTTTATTTGTTCTTACTTGCTTGAGTCAATGTTTGTGACATGAACACTTGGGGAATGTCAATTACAAAACCCTGTAAAGAAATCTCATCAACTTAGAAATTTTGCCTAACTTTCAGTGCAATTAATAAAAATGTCATGTTTTTGTGGAATCTATGTATATTGAGCATTCTTATAAATCTGTTTAAAGGAATTCTAATCCCTTAGAATTGGTTTACACTGACATTTGATATGAAGTTAACAACATCTCATGCTGGGAAAAAGTATTTGTTACTTTTATTGAGAATTTCATTAGAAATGACAATGTCTATTTGCTGAATGGTAAGGATGAAGCAATAGAAACTTCTAGACAATGTAATATCGAAGTTGAAAATCAGTGTGAAAATATATAAGAAATGATAAGAATGGAGACTATATATCTAATTGTGCAGAAATATGTTTGGAAAGTGGAATATCCATCAAACTACTACTATATTCACCTCAATCTAATGAAAAATCGAACGTTGAAAGAAATGATGGATGCATTATTTATAAGTTCGGGTTTACAAAAAACTTGTGTGAAGGAACTATCCTTACTGCAAAAGGGAACGACAAAAAGTTGTCTTTTTAGAAAGAAAGCGATTTTGTTTGATCAGAATACAATCTTTTTCATATGATAAATGGAAAGGAAGAAAATCCAGCTTAAAATATTTCAAAGTGTGGGGGTATCTAGTCAAAGTCCAAGTTCTTATTCCTAAAAGAATTAAAATAGGACCTATGATTGTGGACTGTAAACTTAGAGTTGAGTAGTCTAGAAAAGGATCTAAAAGGCCTAGGAAATTAAAAGGATAATGTACTTAATAAAGAGATTCTGAGGCTTAGTAAATGTTGAAGGACATTTACTTTCTTCGAATATGTTTTTGTAACATTTCCTGCGTCTCCTGTAGACTCATTCTTTGGAAAAATGGTGTCCATAAACAATATTGGAAGTTAATTGATCTTCTTCGAGAAAAGAAACCTTTGGGTTCAAAGTTAATCTTTAGAAGGAAAATAACAGTTGATGGAACTGTTGAAAAATATAAAGCAAGACTTTGTGTCAAAGACTTTATACCAAAAAACAAGGGTTTGATCTCGTCAATATAGATATACTCATTATTAATTAGAATTACATCCATTTGGATGCAAACATTATTAGTGTGGTATATGAACTCCAAAATCATCAAATGAATGTGAAAAGAACTTTCTTAAATGTAGAATTGGAGGAAGAAATTTATATGGAACAACCCGAGGGTTTTGTGGTTCCTGATAAATAAAAGAAAGTGTGTGAATTTGTTAATTCACATTATGTAAGCACCCAAACAATGACATAATTTGATCAAACCATGTCGGCAAATGGATTGAAGAATGATGGAAGTGATAAATGTGTTCACATTAAAATCATAAGGTCATTGTTTATTTGTCTATTAGTGATATGTTGATCAACAATAGAGACACTAATGACATAAATGCTACTAAACATATGCTATAAAGCAAGTGGAATGAGAATGATTGGAGTTGCTAATGCGATCTTAGATATAAGAATTTGTAGAACTCCATAATGTTTAGCATTTTCATGGTCTTATTGCATTTGAAAGGTACTTAACTAGTTAAAATATTTGGATGTCAATATTGTCAAGTCTCAAATAAATGTTAGCTTTGCATTTCAAAAGAGTGAAAAAAAAAGTGACTCACAATTCGATTGTGCTAGAGTTTTGGGAAGGATGATGTATATCATATAGTGTGTGCGATCAGATATAGCATTTGCTATTTTAAACTGAGTCCATTCACAAGTGATCCCAAATAAATTCATTGGATGACAATAAATAGAGTTCTGGAGTATTTAAAATAATACTTAAAACTATGTCTTGCATTATAACAATATCCAACAATATATCGAAAGATATAGTGATGCAAATTGAATCATCGGACGAATGAATTAAAATTCACGAGTGGATATGTATTTACTATTGGTAGAGGAGCATTCTCTTAGAAATATTTCAAAAGAGACATGTACCGCTAGATCTACAATTATTTTTGAGCTAGGTACTCTAGATAAGGTCGGTGAATTAGTTTGAAAGACTCTGGAATTTCTTGATAGATATTCTATTTTGGCCCTAACCATTGGCATTAGTATTCATACACTTTCACAGTCAAGATGGAATAGGTAGCGCATGGAGCATGATGTATAACAGAAAGTCTCGTCATATATGACATAGACATGATTTCGTTAGAAAACTACTCTCTAGTGGAATTATCAGAATTGACTGTATAAAGTCAAAGAATAATGTGTCGGATCCACTTACAAAACGGCCTAACTAGAGAGGAAGTTAAAAGATCATCTAAGAGAATGAATTTACAGCTTAGGACAAATCATCATGGCGGTAACTCTATCTAGAAGACTGGATATTCCAAGAGCTAGATTCAAGGAGAAAAACAAAGTTGTGAATGACGGTTCCGCATTGTCAACAAACTCAATCCATTATCATGATAAAAACAAAGCTCTGGGACAAGGATACAACATTAAGGCTTTCTAGTGAGTTAATAAAGCTTAATGATTTTAATGATTTGCAAAGTTTGGCAGAGTTGACCAAAGACTGTATCTACGCGATAACACGGTTAGGAATCACCTATGTGAGTGTGAAGTGTAAGCCGCTTCAAAGAAGATGATTGTCAAAAGCCCATCTCTTTATACACTCATGAAACCAGGAGGTGTTCATGGCTAAAATGAACACAACCGTAAGAACCATAAATGGTAAAGGGTTAATTGTGTGACATATGGTTGTCTAGGTCTACACAAAATTTTGACAGTTCAAAGATATCGCATCTACCGATTGACCGAGTATATCCGACATATGTTCACTACGGAAAGTCCAACGGAAAACCTAATTATTTAATGCAATTAGTTCTTTCTTGTAAAGTACACATACTTGTCCGTTTCTCTGTCTTCGTGTCATTCCCCATTCATGCGGGGGATTGTTGGGTTTTTAGAAGGTGTGAATGGAAAATAAAGAGTTGCGATTTTTATGAAGAGTTATGACTTTTATGAAATGTTGCGACTTTTATGAAAAGTTGTGACTTTTATGAAAAATTGTGACTTTTATGAAAAATTTTGACATTTATGAAATGTTATGACTTTTATGGAAAGTTGTGACTTTTATGAAGGGTGACAACCTTTCTTAAAGATTGTGACTTTTCCAAAGGTTTGTGACCTTTCCGGTAATGCACAATAAGAACCTTTTAGCACTACTCTTTGTTTTCGATAAATTGAGGGATTTCCTCTCATTTTAATATAGAATTAATGAACTTCTTCTTCAACTACTAAATCTAGTATTCTAAGTGTCCTTTACGGCCGTTGAGTGGTTCGCTGACACCGGAGTTTTTGGTTTTTATACACTGGTGATTGAGATCATTTTACCCTGAGAGGTCTAATTCCAAATTAAACCTCGGACACTAGAGGCGAATAATTTCCTTAATTAGACAGTGTGAGTCTAGTGGACTTGATCTTTTTCATATTAAAAATTTTCCAAATTCTGCTACGTGTTTTACAAATTATAGATTTGTGAATTAATTTCAGTTCTTCTATTCTTTTGTTCATCACTTGTTCATTAAACTATGTAACTTAATGTTTATGCAAAGTTTGTTGGAATCAGTAAGATTCTTTAGACACATATTAACAATAATTCTTCTTTAAGAAAAATATTTCATATTTTTTTTTAAAAATCTTTTTCAAATTCTCATTTTGCTACTAATTTTAATTTTCAAGTTGTGAAAATGTTCTTGAACTTTGTTGTCTTAAAAAGATGTTCAAAGTTTTATTCTACGTATGTTTGAAATACAAGATGAACAACAATAACCAGTTAGGTCATGATAAACATGCGTGCTTGGCAACTGCACAATATTTTTTTTATGGCTTTTATGTTTTTATTTGTTTGTCTTGTTTTTAAATTTTATAAATATTTGAAAAATATGTAATATGTACTTTAAATAATGATAATTACTTAAAATACTTTTAAAAAAGATATAAAAATTTTGATTGATTCATAAAATTAATATATCTATGCCAAATAAATGGGATAAAAGAAGTAACATGTATTATTTTATTTAAAAACTTCGTAGAAAGCATTGTAGATCTCAATAATCAACAAAATTTGACTGCTTTTGAAATTCTATTTGTGCTACATACATCGGTATATGAGAAGTAACATATATTATTAAAATTTTATATATAAAGAAGTAACATGTGTTCCTAATATTTAATTTGAAAACAACGTAGAAACTATTGTAAATCTCAATAATTAGCAATATTTGATTGACTCTTGAAATTCTATCTGTGCTACATACAGTGGGACATGAGAAGCAATATACATTATTAAAAAAATACATAAAAATACTATAAAATACAATGATTAAAAACTTAAAATACTTAGAGCCAATTTAATTGACTATGTAAATTCTATCTATGCCATAAAAAGGGAGACAAAAAAAATAGATATTGAGTCCGTGCTAACACAAACAATTGTGACTAGTGTTATAGCGAACCCGTCAAGTTTACTCACAAGAGATAATCTGTATTTTTGAGTTAAATTTATATATTGAATAGGTGTTGTGGATTAATAAAAATCCTCCAACTGAAAATTTGTCACGACCCAAAAATGGGCGTGATGGCACTCGTCTTATCCCACCAAGACAAGTCAGCCTAAAACTCAATCATTACAATAAAGTGCGGAAATAAAATATAAGTAACTTAATAAAACCCCCAAAACCTGGTAGTCACGTGTACAAGCCTCTAAAGTATTACAATTGATTCAAAAGAAAAACTCAAGTCTCAAATGAACTTGTTTCTAGAATAGAACAAGATCATAATTAAGGAGAAGAAAGTCTGCTGCGACGGAAACAGCTACCTGACAAATCTCCAAGAAGCCTCGGAAAAGAAGAGAATGACAAGTAAAACAAAAATCAGGCTCATAACCTACAAAAATTTGTAGAAGCAAGGGGTGAGTACCAAACCACACGGTACTCAGCAAGTAAACCTCTAAACACAAGCTAAGGGGATGAAATACGGGTACTCCTACCACCCCCAACCGAACCTCCATAACTACAACCTGCATTAAAATCAACCCAACCTAACAGCTCACAGTTTACATAGCACATAGCTCAATAACAACAATTAGACAAATTACATATCCTCAACAACAACACTTTAACAAATTACATATCCTCAATAACAATACTTCAAAAGCCTACATATCCGCAATAACAATACTTCAACAAACTACATATCCGCAATAACAAGCTCAATTTTGATCAATCACAAGTTCCACAGAAAGGCAATCAGAAGATCAGAAAAACACGATATCAAATTCACTAATGATAAGTATATGCAATGCAATGGAATGCAATGTCAAGTATAATGATGCATGTCTTACCTAGTGACACACACCCGCTGTCTCTCAGTCCGGGACCCATGGGGGACATATCTGTCCATGCATCTGTGGCGGCGCACGACACGACCCTCGATATAGTAACCATCGCGGCGCGCGATACGTCCCTCGAAATATAGTATCCATCGCGGCGCGCGATACGTCCCTCGAAATGGTTCATCCTCTTTAAATTCTCATTCTTTCTAAATGCACATAACACTTTTTACAACCATGTCTCAAAATAATGCAAATGACATGTTCATACAAATAAAGAGGATATGCCCATTTTCATAACACTGCACAATTTACAACAACATCAACAATGACTCAACAAGCCCTTCAAACCATTCTTCATTATGAACACATTCATAACACTGCACAATTCACAACAGCATCAACAATGACTCAACAAGCCTTTCAAACCATTCTTCATTATGAACACATCACACAAAATTAATTATTCACATTGCCTCTTATTACCCTTTGTTTCATTGTTAGTATTAATAAATGTGGACAAGTCAATCTCATTACCAAATCTCATTACTCCAAAACATATACCATAAGGAAATACACATATTTCATACACTTAGAAAGGGTTTAGAAATCCACTTGCCTTAACCAATCGAATAATCACTCTGGGACTTGAGCCTTTCCTTTCTGTTGACCTTTCAAATCGATGCAATCTATTCAAGTATATATTCATAATAAGGTTTCGAGACTAACAACACCCACATTATTATAGGTTAAGCCTAGACTCAAAAGATCACCCAGTCTATAATCAAATTCCTAAGTTTCAAGCTTAAGTTATGTCCCAATTCTTTTCCAATATCATAAAACTAATGGTATTTATATAAGATTATACCCCTAATATTTAATTACCTATTTCAACATATCAAAATATCATTTATAATATGATAACTAAAGAAAAATAATAAGAATCTAAAATCACAAATTCCCAAAATATTGGTCTTATACCAGGAAGTCAACTTAATTCATATCTAATGATAAATGTTAATTATAATATCAATTGATAATTAAATAAATGTATCCATAAAGTAATGCCCCAGAGCTTGCAATAACTTTGATCCACAAATCATATAAAAAAATGGTCATATCATCTTTATAACTCACTATCCAATTACACATTACAGCAACCTAACTCCCCAACTTTATTTGTTATTAAGGCTGCCACCTCTTACTAAATTAAAAACGACGTGTAAGCATGTGTGCTCATGAGGAGTTGAGGCATAATATTTGTCTTATCTTGGTTAAACTCTTTAAACACTCATCAATAATTTGATACAATATTATATTCCAAATTTCACCATACCACTAGTTCCTACTGCTTTTAGACATTGCAACAGGAGTCAATACAATAACATAATTTAACCTAACTAGGGGTTTTTCTACTAGACTTATAATGATAGTATTTATTGTAAACGAACGTACTAATTACCATGCGCAAATCAATCAATGTACATACAATATTAAAACTTCTTGAATTTTTACCAGAAGAAGAAGCCGCCTCCATGTCCTTCGGTAACCATGCTTCTATTTTATTTTATTTCCTTCTCCCAATTATTTATTACCCTAATTATTATATACAACCAATTATGAAAGTAGTCCACTATTAATTTTAATGTTATCTTCTTTAACCATCAACTAAATTTATTATTAAAACTATCCCGTTAATTTATAATTATAATTACAAATAGTCAAAAATACCCATTTAGAATCTATCAAAAATTATTTTATGAAATAAAATGCTCTATTGCTCAAATTGAACAAATGGGTCGTTACATTAGATACCAATTTACCCATCGTTCGTCCCCGAACGATCAATAGAAGGCGAGGGTAAAACAGATAGTTGTCTCAATTATTCCTTTACAATATTAGTACCCAAGATCTCACCTCAAAAGTATCGAACCAACTAATTGGAGATCTACACCTCCTCCCATATAATGCCTCAAATGGAGCCATCTTAATACTCCAATGATATCGTTTTGTATTAACTCAACTAACAACAAAACTATTCCCCAGTGGAGTACTCTTCAACTGATCGATTCTTCCAATAGACTTTGACACAACCATCATGATAATATATATATATATATATATTTTTTACATAATCATGATACAATCCTAAATCAATATTGACTAAAACCAGGAGTATTCCTAAACCATCCACCACAACTCATAATGCACAACCCATCATAGATCTATCAAGAATACATTCTCACAACAAAACATTTCCTCGAGCTTAAGCTATAAAAATATGATCTTTAGACATTAAGTAATCATCTAGGAAAATCGAACTCATTTGATCCAAATATGGAAAAGATCAAGTAACCACCATCGAGTGATACACCCAAGCATACAGAACTTCTAACAATACTATCAAAATGCAAGATTAGTAGCTATATTAGACAAACCTTAAGAATGACAAAACTAGACCTAATGGTCCTCTCGTTCAATCACACATAGCCAAAACATGATATCGATGATGAGATAAATCTGATGTCTATCGAACAACTGATCGCTCTCTTATAAATTCTCATATTCAAAGTTGTTGTGTTAAGTCACTAGTATACTTTAACTTTCTCAAACAACACCAAATCTTTCGTAACAAGAATGAACAATTCTAACCAAGGTTTCCGCTCTACCAAGAGGACAATCAAATAATTGATACATAACGCAGGTCGAATAACTTCAGATATATATTTATTTATTTATTTATTTTCAATAGTTTCCATATCAAACATCTTCATTCATCTGACTCTATCTCTTTGATTTTCTAGCTACCCACAATCACCAATTTAGTCCCTCTTATAATTTCACACATACTTACTTTATCAAACCATACATCCACTGAAGTCGACACTTTTAGTATTAACAAAACATCATAACTACATCGATCATCTACCTTACTCCCAAATTTACCATTAGTATCAAAGTACTCTTATAAAATATATGTTCAAACTATGGCTATCTCTCTTTCTATTTAATCATTTCATGACAATTACGAGTTCCAAAAAAGGCTACTAACATTAATTAAAATTTGATAGTACCTTTCCATGATGATAAACTGTTAAACCAAACCCAAGTCAATCTCACACCACTTCCACATATCATGCTTTAGCTACCCGTCTAAACCATCACATACCTCATGCCAACACTTAGGAAGTTTCTTGCTCATTCAAATTATTATGTATCCTATTAGCTTATAACCTCTATTCACCATTAAATATCTATGTAACAAATCATAATATTCTATGTAATCCCATCAATAGAGTAGTATTATTCCAACTCTAAATTCTTAATAACCATGTAGAATTGTATTACACCTTATGCATCATTCTTAAGTCATCTATCCAAATTTGAGCAATCTAACCCCATGTAAAATACTAAATTCTTCATGCCTCATTGTTTGCAATCCAAATCAAAACTCAATCTTTATAAAAGTCTATGACAAATTCTAGTAAGTCTTTATCGAACTACTTCACATCTCACAGTCATATCTAAACTCATAGGCAAAATCAATACAACCATTAACTACAAACCACGGGTTTATACGAGAGGTCTTATTCCTTTACTTTTCTCAAATTCTTCTCATGGTGCAAAATTATATTCGACCCTTCAATATATCAATATTCTTGTTTCTTTAGATCACTCATCTATCTCGTCCTTTTACCAACAACCCATATTACTCACAAAATAGTAGAAAATCACAACCTTAGATACTAACAAGTCTTTATTACATACAAAATTTATTTAACCAACAAATTCTAATCATATACTTTAATTCCAATTACAAATTCTAACGAATTTTTATTTTCCATCATGCTGAGCTAACCCATTTATCACCATGAAGTGAACCTTTTCCTTGATATGACACCTTAAACTTAGGTATACCAATCAAATTCAAGGGAGTAACCCAACTTATATGCACTTTCTTGCTAAATCATCAATTTACTTCACCCAAGTACACCCACTAGGACTTTCTTTCCCTATAAGTTTGTCATTTTAGTATCAATCTACCTTTTGAAGCTTAAGATAAAATCGTCAGTACTCATTCAGAACCCTCAAGATACATTTCACAACCTAAATGTATTAATATTGTACCAAAGATCCACCACTAAAATTTTTCTTTAAAATAATGCTCAACCACTAAAATTTTCCTTCAAAATAATTCTCAATCTAAGTTCCTGTAGTAATAAACTAGTTGGTTTCTAAAATATGAATGCAACAATAAATCTTATTATCTGACCATGTCGTACAACTTGTAACTCCTTTAGTAATTAGTATTCATACTTGACAATCGACGTCTCTGTTTCCACATAAACCTAGGACTGCCACACCATGAAAGTCCGTTAGATACCTCACTAGAACACATCATACATGTCCATATTATCGTACCCAAGTAGCCCACATATTTCTACCCATTGAATAATTGCAAAACATTATCGAATATGTTCTCTCTCTAGACCAAACAATTCATTTTACTTCTTAGATCAATCCAATAACAAAATAACACACTTCCTAACTCTAACCAAGTAAGAATCGATGACTTTCTCTAATATACCCTCACTCGATGAAGTCATAGTAGTGTCTTTATTAACCGACACTAGACATGAGACTACCACCACATTTTGCGATCGAGAAAATATATTTATTTCTAAGGATATTTTTTTTTCTTCTGTTGTTGCTATTTCAACTTCAAATACTCTAGTAGTTCCCATATTTGAAATAGAGTGAAGAAGTTCAGATACATATTTGTGTCACCTAGATACCAATTGGATTCAAGTTGTAGCACGAAAGAAAGAAAGAAATGAGCTTTCCTAAAGTCCTATAGCTTCTCGAAGATAAGTAAAGACATCTCCATACCGATCATCGAGACTCTATTTAGACTCAACTTGTACACACGTGAGACCTATGAACCTGGGGCTCTGATACCATTTTGTCACGACCCAAAAATGGGCGTGATGGCACTCGTCTTATCCCACCAAGAAAAGTCAGCCTAAAACTCAATCATTACAATAAAGTGCGGAAATAAAATATAAGTAACTTAATAAAACCCCCAAAACCTGGTAGTCACGTGTACAAGCCTCTAAAGTATTACAATTGATTCAAAAGAAAAACTCAAGTCTCAAATGAACTTGTTTCTAGAATAGAACAAGATCATAATTAAGGAGAAGAAAGTCTGCGATTTAAAACAAATTTACCGACAAATCTCCAAGAAGCCTCGGAAAAGAAGAGAATGACAAGTAAAACAAAAATCCAGGCTCATAACCTACAAAAATTTGTAGAAGCAAGGGGTGAGTACCAAACACACGGTAATCAGCAAGTAAACCTCTAAACACAAGCTAAGGGGATGAAATACGGGTACTCCTACCACCCCCAACCGAATCTCCACAACTACAACCTGCATTAAAATCAACCCAACCTAACAGCTCACAGTTTACATAGCACATAGCTCAATAACAACAGTTAGACAAATTACATATCCTCAACAACAACACTTTAACAAATTACATATCCTCAATAACAATACTTCAACAAACTACATATCCGCAATAACAATACTTCAACAAACTACATATCCGCAATAACAAGCTCAATTTTGATCAATCACAAGTTCCACAGAAAGGCAATTAGAAGATCAGAAAAACACGATATCAAATTCACTAATGATAAGTATGTGCAATGCAATGGAATGCAATGTCAAGTATAATGATGCATGTCTGACCTAGTGACACACACCCGCTGTCTCTCAGTCCGGGACCCATGGGGGACATATCTGTCCATGCATCTGTCGCGGCGCACGACACGACCCTCGATATAATAACCATCACGGCGCGCGATACGTCCCTCGAAATATAGTATCCATCGCGGCGCACGATACGTCCCTCAAAATGGTTCATCCTCTTTAAATTCTCATTCTTTCTCAATGCACATAACACTTTTTACAACCATGTCTCAAAAAAATGCAAATGACATGTTCATACAAATAAAGAGGATATGCCCATTTTCATAACACTGCACAATTTACAACAACATCAACAATGACTCAACAAGCCCTTCAAACCATTCTTCATTATGAACACATTCATAACACTGCACAATTCACAACAGCATCAACAATGACTCAACAAGCCTTTCAAACCATTCTTCATTATGAACACATCGCACAAAATTAATTATTCACATTGCCTCTTATTACCCTTGGTTTCATTGTTAGTATTAATCAATGTGGACAAGTCAATCTCATTACCAAATCTCATTACTCCAAAACATATACCATAAGGAAATACACATATTTCATACACTTAGAAAGGGTTTAGAAATCCACTTGCCTTAACCAATCGAATAATCACTCTGGGACTTGAGCCTTTCCTTTCTGTTGACCTTTCAAATCGATGCAATCTATTCAAGTATATATTCATAATAAGGTTTCGAGACTAACAACACCCACATTATTATAGGTTAAGCCTAGACTCAAAAGATCACCCAGTCTATAATCAAATTCCTAAGTTTCAAGCTTAAGTTATGTCCCAATTCTTTTCCAATATCATAAAACTAATGGTATTTATATAAGATTATACCCCTAATATTTAATTACCTATTTCAACATATCAAAATATCATTTATAATATGATAACTAAAGAAAAATAATAAGAATCTAAAATGACAAATTCCCAAAATATTGGTCTTATACCAGGAAGTCAACTTAATTCATATCTAATGATAAATGTTAATTATAATATCAATTGTTAATTAAATAAATGTATACATAAAGTAATGCCCCAAAGCTTGCAATAACTTTGATGCACAAATCATATAAAAAAAATGGTCATATCATCTTTATAACTCACTATCCAATTACACATTACAACAACCTAACTCCCCAACTTTATTTGTTATTAAGGCTGCCACCTCTTACTAAATTAAAAACGACGTGTAAGCATGTGTGCTCATGAGGAGTTGAGGCATAATATTTGTCTTATCTTGGTTAAACTCTTTAAACACTCATCAATAATTTGATACAATATTATATTCCAAATTTCACCATACCACTAGTTCCTACTGCTTTTAGACATTGCAACTGGAGTCAATACAATAACATAATTTAACCTAACTAGGGGTTTTTCTACTAGACTCATAATGATAGTATTTATTGTAAACGAACGTACTAATTAACATGCGCAAATCAATCAATGCACATACAATATTAAAACTTCTTGAATTTTTACCTGAAGAAGGAGCCGCCTCCATGTCCTTCCGTAACCATGCTTCTATTTTATTTTATTTCCTTCTCCCAATTATTTATTACCCTAATTAGTATATACAACCAATTATGAAAGTAGTCCACTATTAATTTTAATGTTATCTTCTTTAACCATCAACTAAATTTATTATTAAAACTATCCCATTAATTTATAATTATAATTACAAATAGTCAAAAATACCCATTTAGAATCTATCGAAAATTATTTTATGAAATAAAATGCTCTATTGCTCAAATTGAACAAATGGGTCGTTACAAAATTTTGAGTAACCAAAAAACTCTTTTGACAAAAACTTTATATTATGGCTTAAAATTTTGTAAATATTAGAAAAATCACAAAAATTTAGCGTAAATGTATGATATATCCCTCAATTTTTCATATGGAGTTGATGTCTTTGTTATGAAAGTGATTCATATATACCCTTATCATTATAAAAAAAACCCCACATATACCCACTGCCGTTACAAAATGAGCTCACATATACCCTTCATTTAACATAAATGAATTTAGAATCTCGAATTCGAGATAAACTAAGGTTAAGCTTAGAAAAACAAGAAGAATCAAATTTGGAAATAAGTAAGGAAATCTGAAAAATTTCCATATTTTAAAAATGAGTTTTGTTCATTTTCAAACGGCTATAGTTTCCAGCTCAGGAGGAGTTTGAGTGAGTTCTTTATATCAAAATTCGTTATTTTAAACGTCGGAAAGTTAATGAATTTCCAAGGTCGTATGAGGGAGATATGACTTTCGGAAGTTGGGTTGTTGAGAAGGGAAAGTTACATATCCGAATTTGTTAAGGGTGTTTTGGTCTTTTCCAAAGTTAATTATTAAATTCATTTTTGGGGCAATATGTTGGGGTCTAAACTAATCCAATTAAGTTCACACACTTAAAAAATAAGCTAGCGTTGTGAAAGAAAGTAGAAAAGAGGAGAAGTGAGAAGAAGAAGCAAGAATGCCAAGAATGCGATCATGGATTTCGTCGGGGGTGATCCCTAACAAGGTATGTGAGATCGTTGGTGTTTGGTACTTTCACCCACACTCCAATTTGTTTCTTTACTAAAATTTATATTTAATTGAAAGGAAATCTGAAGTTCTTGAGGAAAAGTTTGATATTCTTGTCGGTCGAATTAATGTTGAGCTCTGTCTGTTTTAATCCATTTTCCGGACTGTTCTTAGGTTTATAATATTGGATAATAAGTTATTTATGGATAATAAGTGCTTGGGGTAGGATCCATGGGAATTTTAGAAGGATTAGAGATGAAAAAAAAGAAGAAAGTTGGAAAAATCCGTACAAGATATGCTGGGGCGCTGCGCCTCAGGACAGAGTATGATCATCAGGATCTGGCACGCTGCGCCTCTGTGAGAGCCTGAGGACAGCCTCTGTCCATCATGCTATGGCGCTCCGTGCCTCTCAGAGCGCCAGGACCCCTGGAGACCCTGTTCTTTCCCTATATCGTTGTAGTAGTTCCTAGGTAATATACCCTTCATTCTTAGTTGATTCAAACACTCTAGAGTACATCTACACGTCATGAGATCATCCATAAACATGATATCATGATCCTTGAATCCATATATCATTTCAAGGAAAGTTAAAATCAAAGTCAAGGAGCTTAAGAGTCAAGTCTAGGAGTTAGGAAGAAAGTCAAAATAAAGTTATCAAGTTTTAACTTTATTTTAAAGACTTAATGTTCAAGTCAAGTAAGAGTAAAGAGTTGAGTTCATTTCTCAAAAAATATTAAGGAACTAAGAATGTTAAAGTTTCAAGTACGTACAAAGTATCAAGTTGAGTTCACTTCTCAAAAGTGATAATGGTACTAAGTAGTCCCTAAGGATTTAAAGAAAATGCTCTCAAACATTTGAGGAGGAATGGAAGCTAGACTTCCGGAGAGACTATGACTAATTTTAATAGAAGAAAGAGAAAGGTATGCTTTCCAAGAGAGGTTTTTAAAAATCTAAGTTTTGAGCACTAATATCAAACCACAGAATCAATATGTTTTTAAGCATAAAAGCCAATATATTTTTGGGAGTAGTATTGCACACATATATGAGGGAGAATTCAGATAACTCACAGCCCCATAAACAATGTTAGCTACCATGGGTAGAAAAGCGTCATTACTTTTTAGATGATTTATTTTCATAATTTACTAGTGGATCCATTTGGCAGTTCAGGTCTTATACCTTTGGTCGGGTATAGGATGCGCTGACAGTGTGTGGTAGATCGTTGTATCATTACTTTAGCTTTTAAGTGATGGTTGTCGGTTAGAGAATCTCCCTCAAGTAAATTGTACTTTTATACACATCAGTATTGTATTTTCATAATACATCAGTATTGTATTTTATATACATCTAACAAACTATTGTGTACTTATATATATATATACTCAGAGGATTAAGCATTTTTCAGTCAGCATTTCTTTATACTACATATATTTTAACTGCACATTATGAATAATAGTTAGTAGATCATGAGTTGAACAGAGTCAAGGGTAATTATTCATTCTTACTCCCTTTCAATACTAAGTTTTGTATAGCTTTCCAACTTTAATACTCATACACTAAATGTACTGATGTCAGTTGTCCTGCATCATTTTATGATGCAGACGTAGGAAACTAAGATCAGCACGCGGCGTTCGTTGATCCAAATTGAGCTCCTGACTCAGGGTTAGCCTCCCTGCATTCCGGAGGACACAAAAATCTTTTACTTTTAGTAGTTTAGTCTTAGGATGTTGTGAGTTCTGTCCCAACATCCTTCTTATCTCAGTTTAGAGACTTCATAACCACTAGTATTTCAGTTTAGAGTTTATTGTTGCGTGTTGAGAGTTGATGTCGTTATGGACAGAAATTATATAAAGTACTTTCCTTTAAACATGTATTATTTCTTCATTAAGATAAGTTTTCCTTCCACTGAGTTATGTAAGCCAAACAAGGGTTTGCTTAAGGTCTAGCAATGGTCTTCCTGTGCCAGTCCCGCCTAGGGTATTGGCTCGGGGCGTGACACACTTGGTATTAGAGCACAGAGTTCAAGAGTCCTAGTGATTCTATGAATCCGTGTCCGTAGAGTCTTAGTTATCGGTGTGAAGCACGCCACATCTATGATTAGGAATTTACAACATTTAGGAATGTTTTGCTTCTTTCATGTTTTTTTTGTGCGAAGAGTTTATCTCTAAAGTCTCTCTCCCTAATTCGTGCATACAAATATTATTTCAAATCATCATGACTTCAAGAAGATCATTCAAAGGTTGACCATGAAGATGTGTTGAGGAACACGATGTTCCAAATGCACCATAAGTGCAACCCTAAGGAGAGGTTACCAATGCTGAATTCCAGGAAGCTATCTAGATGCTAAGTCTTGTTGTGACAAACCAGGTTGGGCAACAGAGAGCAGCTTGACATGAACGAGCTGATACCTCGAGAGTTCGTTAGTTTATGAGAATGAACCCTCCTAGTTTTATTAGATGAAGTCCTACTGAGGATTCGGAGAACTTTGGGGAGGATATAAAAAAGGTGTTTGAGGTAATGCATCTGGTAGATGTTGAGAGGGTTGAATTGGCTGCATATCAACTAAAGGGTCTGGGTAGAACCTAGTTTGATCAATGGAAGGATTGTAGATCTAAGGATGCACCACGTCCAAGTTGGTCTTGCTTCGAAGAAGCCTTCTTTCGGAGGTTCATTCCTCGCAAACATAAGGAAGCCAAAGTGAGAGAGTTCCTTACTCTAAAATAGAACTCCATGAGTATACATGAGTATGGGTTGAAGTTCACCCAGCTATCTCGCTATGATCTGGAGATGGTCAAAAACATGAGGAGCAGCATGAGTCTATTTGTTAAAGGGTTGGGTCGCGCTTAAAGTAAGGAATGTAAGGCTTCCATGTTGATAGGTGACATGAACATATCCACGTTGATGGTATAAATGTTCAACAAGTTGAAGAAGAGAAGGTCAAGAATAGAGAAAAGTATCAAAAAAATAAGGTCAAGACTTGGAACGAGTCTGGCCAACAGAAAGATGGTTCAAGGCGACCAAAATTTCAAAAACCAAAGGGGCATGCTCCATCATCTGCTAGTACACCTACACCCGTAAACCGAAGTGAGTATAGTGGCCAAAATTTGCAACACTTCAAGGGTAGGCCTGCTCAGTCACAAGGTAGTGTGGCACATGGATGTACTAAGCCTCGTGCCAGTGCCAAGTGTGGTAAGAATCACTATGGCATCGATCGTGAAGGATTCACAAGTTGTTTGAAGTGTGGTCAAGAGGGTCACTTCATGAGAGAGTGCCCCAAGGACAGGCTAGGCGGTGGAAATTTGGGTAATAGATCTCAATCTTCATCAGTTGCTCCACCAAACATGACTGCACCTAGTGGAGCTACTTGTGGTAGAGGCGGAGTTACAAACTGCTTGTGTGCTCTTAATAATTACCATGAACAAGTGAATTCGCCAGATGTTGTTACTGGTTTGATTCGAGTCTTTAACTTTACTCTTATGCATTATTATACCTAGTATCTAGTTTATGTTTTGTAACTCCTTATGTTACTAAGAACTTTGGGATTTCTCCTAAGCAATTTAACTAACCATTAAGTGTATCCACACCTGTTGGTGAATTCATTCTAGCAGAAAGAGTCTATCGTGATTGTCATGTTTTCGTAAGTCACAAGAGTACCATGACTGATTTAATAGAGTTAGACCTGGTAGATTTTGATGTCATTCTAGGTATGCATTGAATCGATGCCTGTTATGCATCAATAGATAGCAGAACTCGAGTTGTCAAGTTTGAGATTCATAATGAGCCAGTCAAAGAGTGGGCTAGTAATTCAGCAGTGCCTATGGGTCGCTCATATCGTACCTTAAGTCTAGGAAGTTTGTTTTCAAGGGGTGTACCTATCACTTAGTCAGAGTTAATAACTCAAGTGTTGAGGTAACTTCCGTTCAGTCAGTTCCTATAGTCAGTGAGTTTCTAAAAGTGTTTCCTGATTACTTACCTAGAGTCCCTCTCGAAAGAGATATAGACTTCGACATAGAAATCATCCCAGATAATCGTCCTATATATATTCCGCCATACAAAATGGAACTAGCAGTGTTAATAGAGGTGAAGGAGTGTATCACATTGGGTCGCTCCGGTCTTGTTTATTACAAAGAAGGATGTGTCCCTTAGGATGTGTATAGATTACCGTCAGCTGAATAAGGTGACTATCAAGAATAATTATCCTCTTCCAAGGATAGATGACCTTTTTTATCAACTTCAGGGTGTTTCTTGCTGTTCAAAGATTGACCTCAGATCCGGTTATCATTAGTTGAGATTAAGGGAATGTGATATTCCCATGAGAGCTTTTAGAACAATGTATGAGCATTATGAATTTTTGGTTATGTCATGTTGTTTGACAAATGTAGCTACAACATTCATGGATCTTATAAACAGAATATTCAAGACTTATTTAGATTTGTTTGTCATTGTCTTCATCAATGACATACTAATTTGTTCAATAGATGAAGAAGATCATTCCAGTCACCTAAGGATTGTTCTTTAGATGTTGAGAGATAATGAATCATATACCAAGTTCTCCAAATGTGAGTTTTGTCTTAAGTCTGTGGCATTCTTAGGCACACCGTTTCTGGTAAAGGTATTAGAGTTTACACGAAGAAGATTGAGGTAGTTCAGAATTGGCCTAGATTCACATCTCCAACAGATATAAGGAATTTCTTGGGTTTGCCTGGTTATTATAGAAGATTTGTTGAAGGATCATCATCTATCTCCTTCCTTTAACCAAGTTCTTATAGAAGGAATTAAGTTTCAATGGTGTGAAGCTTATGAGAAAATCTTTCAGGAGTTGAAAAGGAGATTGACTACAGCTCTTGTTTTGACCTTACCAGGGGGTACTCAAGGAACAGTGGTGTTGAAAAGGAGATTGACTACCGCTCTTGTTTTGACATTACCAGAGGGTACTCAAGGAAAAATGGTGTTGAAAAGGATATTGACTACCGCTCTTGTTTTGACCTTACCAGAGGGTACTCAAGGAACAGTGGTGTATTATTACGCATCAAAGTTGTCTTGGACTGTCTATTAATGCAGAATGACAGGGTTATAGGTTATGCTTTCAAACAGTTGAAATTTCATGAAAAAATTTATTCAACTCATCACTTAGAATTAGCTGTAGTAGTGTTTGAATTGAAGATATGTCATCATTATTTATATGGTGTTCATGTTGATGTATTTATACTGATCACAAGAGTCTTCAATGTGTGTTCACTCATAAAAAGCTCAACCTCAGATAAAGAAGGTTGTTGGAATTATTCAAGCATTATGACATGAGTATTTTATACCACCCATGTAAGGCTAATGTGGTTGATGATGACTTAAGCATGTTGTCCAAGGGAAGTACTTCCCATGTCGAAGAAGAAAAGAAGGGGTTAGCAAAAGATGTGCACAGACTTGCACGTTTGGGAGTCTGGCTTATGTATTCCACAGAAGGAGGCATAATGGTGACAAATAAGGTTAAAACATCATTACTGTAAGAGGTTTAAGAGAACAAAGATCAAGACCCTATTTTTCTTGATTTGAAGGCAAGTGTCCATAACCAAAGAGTATTGGCCTTTGAACAAGGGGGAGATGATTTGCTGAACTATGAAGGTAAATATGTGTACCTAAGGTGGATGGACTCCACTATAGGATTTTGATAGAGGCTCATAGCTATAGATATTCTATTCATCCGTTTTCAACCAAAATGTACCATGATTTGAGAGAGGCATATTGGTGGGAAGGCAAGAAAAAAGATATTTGTGTTTGTTTCTAAGTGTTCAAATTTTTAGCAAGAGAAAGTGGAACACCAAAGACCTAGAGGTTTAACTCAGAATATAGAGCTTCCGGTAATTGAAGTGGGGGATAATTAATATGGACTTCATCAAAGTATTTCCAAGATCGCGAAGGTAACATGATTCCATTTGGGTGATTGTCGGCATAATGACAAAGACAACTGATTTCATGCCGATCAAGACTACCGATTCAACTGAGGATTATGCAAAGTTGTACCTTCATGAAGTGGTAAGACTTCATGGATTTCCGATCTCCAATATTTCAGATAGAAGTGCACTATTTACAACACAATTCTTGAAATCTTTCTAGAAAGGTTTGGGTTCCAAGGAGAATTTGAGCATTGCTTTTTATCCTTAGGTAGATGGACAAGCAGAGCGTACTATTCAGACCTTAGAAGATATGTTGAGAGCTTGTCTGATCGAGTTCAAGTGAAATTTGGATAATCACATACCTCTCATTGAGTTCACTTACAATAATAATTATTATTCAAGCATCCAAATGACTCCATATGAAGCTCTTTAGGGTAGAAGATGCAGATCTCCAATTGGGTGGTTCAAAGTTGGTGTAGCCGGGTTGATAGGACCAGATCTAGTTCACCAAGCTATGGCGAAAGTTAAAGTGATTCAAGAAAGGTTGAATACAACAAAAAGTTGGCAGAAGTCCTACATAGATTTTAGAAGAAGGTAATTAGAGTTTGTGGTAGATGATTGGGTTTATCTTAAGGTTTAACCTATGAAGGGCGTTATAAGGTTTGTAAAAAGGGAAAACTTAGTCCCTGATATATTGGACCTTATAGGATCTCCAAAAAGTGGAAAATGTTGCTTATGAGTTGGAGCTACAAAAAATTTAGCAGCAGTCCATCCGATATTCCATATTTATCCTTCATTTATAAAACCAACAGAGAATTTCCGGTCCAGATTTTGGAGCGGCAAGTTCGCAAGTTGAGGACAAAATAAGTTTCTTTAGTCAAGGTCCTTTGGAGGAACCAGTTTGTTGAAGAAAAGACTTGGGAAGAAATGGAGGATACGAAGAAGACATATCCACATATCTTTTAATCTGGAGATAATGCAAATCAAGGTGCTAAACTCTCTTCTTAGCACTTTATAAGATTATGTATAAGCATGTCATTAATTACTTTTGTGGTTGACTGCTAAAATGATATCACTATCATTAGCTTATACAAAGAATTCTCATTCGATGTCGAATGTTACCAAGGGGGGGGGGGGGGGAGATATTGGAACATTTTGAGTTCTAGACAAACTAAGGTTAAGCTAAGAAAAAAAGAAGAATCATATTTGGAAATAAGTAAGGAAATCTGGAAAATTTCCAGATTTCAAAAGTGAGTTTTGGTCATTTTCAAACGGTCATAATTTCAACCTAAAAAGGAGTTTTGGTGATTTCTTTATATGGATGAAAATATTGTCGGAATATATTTCTAACTACGCCAAGTTTTAAAATATATGAGGTGGTATGAGGGAGATATGACTTTAGGAAGATGGGTTGTTAAGCAGGGAAAGTTCCAAATCTGGATTTGTTAAGGGTGTTTTGGTCTTGCCCTATGTTAATTATTAAATTTGTTATTGGGATAATATGTTGGGGTTTAAACTGATCCCAGTCAGTTTACAAAATTAGATAATAATCTAGGGCTTTGAAAGAAAGGATAAAAGAGGAGAAGGAAGAGGAAGACACAAGAACGTCAAGAATTCGTTCATGGATTACATTAGGGGAAATTCTTAACAAGGTATGTATTATCATTAGGTGTTGGGTCCTTTAATCCACCCTCCAATTTGATTACTTAATGAAATTATAGTTAATTGAATGGGAATCTTAAAGTTCATGAGGAAAATTTTTATGTTCTTGTTTGTCGAATTATTTTTAATCTCTATTAGTTTTAATCCATGTTTTCGGACTTTTGTTGGGTCTAAAATATTGGGTAATAAGTTATTTAGGGATCCTAAGTGTTTGGTGTAGTATCCATGGGATTTTGGGAAGGTTTAGAGATGAAAAATAAAGAAGAAAGACGAAAAAATCCGTTAGAGAGATGTTGGGGCACCGCGCCTCCAAAGCACCTCAGAAAAATGTCTTTTCGTCAGGCTCTGGTGTGCCACGCCTCTCTGAACGCCTGAGACAGCCTCTTTCCATCAGGCTATGGCTCTACACGCCTTTTAAAGCGCTATGACCCCCTGGAGACCCCGTTCTTTCCATATCTCTTCGTACTAGTTCCTAGGTGATGTACCCTTCATTCTTAGTTGATTCCAACACTCTAGAATAAATCTAAGCATCATGAAATCATAAATAAACATCAGATCATGATCCTTGAATCCATAATTCAATTCAAGAAAAGTTAACTTCAAAGTCAAGGAAGTTAAGAGTCAAATCTAGGAGTTAGGAAGCAAGTCAAAGTAAAGTTATCAAGTTTTCTAAAGTCATTCAAAAACATTTTACTTTGTTTTAAAGACTTAAAGTTCAAGTCAAGAAAGAGTAAAGAATTGAGTGCATTTCTCAAAAGCTATAAGGTAACTAAGTAGGTTTCAAGTAAGCACATAGTATCATGTAGAGTTCACTTCTCAAGAGTTATAAGGGAACTAAGTAGTCCTTAATGAATTTAAACAAAATGCTTTCAAACTTTTGAGAAGGAAGGGAAGCTACACTTCCAGAGCCTATTACTAGGTATAAGGAAGAAAGAGGAAACTATGATTTCTAAGAGAGCTTTCTAAAAGCTACGTTTTGAGCACTTACCTAAAACCACAAAATTAGTATGTTTTTAAACATAAGAGCTAGTATATTTTTGGAAGTAGTATTGAGAACCGTTATGGGGGAGAGTTCAGATAACTCACAGCCCCCATAAAACATGTAAGCCACCATGGGTAGAAAAGGTTCATAGTTTTTAGATGATTTCTTTTCACAGTTTACTAGTGGATTCATAAGGAATTTTAGGTCTTATACCTTTGGTTGGATATAGGATGCGCTGGCAGCGTGCGGTAGACCATTGTATCATTACTGTAGCTCTTAAGTGATGGTTGTCGGTTAGAGAATCTCCCTCAGGTAAATTGTATTTTTATCCACAACAATATTGTATTTTCATAATACATCAGTATTGTATTTTATATACTTCTCACACATTATTGTGTACTTGTATATATATTGAATAAGAGTTAGTAGATCATGAGTTGAACAGAGCCAAGGTTAGTATTCATTGTTACTCCCTTTCAAGCTTAAGTTTTGTATAGGTTTCCAACTTTCATACTTGTACATTCAATGTACTGATGCCAGTTGGCTTGTATCATTTTAAGATGTAGACGCAGGTAACCATGATCAGAACGCGGCGTTTCGTTGATCTAGCTCGAGCTTCAAGAGTTATTGGTGATCCTCCTTGCATTCCGGAGGACATCCATATCTTTTACATTAGTAGTTTAGTCTTAGGATATTGTGGGGTCTGTCTCAACATCCCTCTTCATTCAGTTTAGAGGCTTTGTATACACTAGTATTTCAGTTTACAATTTATTGTTGCTTGTTGAGAGTTGAGAGCCGTCATGGCAAGATATTATATGAAGTACTTTCCTTTAATCATGTCTTATTTCTTGCTTAAGATGAGTTTAGTCTTCCACTGACTTTAGTAAACCAGGCCAAGGGTTCGCTTGAGGGCCAACAATGGTCTTCGAGTGCCAATCCAGCCCAGGGTATAGGCTCGTGGCGTGAGAGTGAATAAATTAACTTTAATTATCTTTCCAACTTTAAATTTTAAAAAAGTTCATGTAGGGGTATATGTGATCTTTTAGCAACATTCAACGTATATTTTTATCTTTTAGATACATAAATTATTATTTGACGTCTTTGATTATCATTATTTAAATTTATTATTCTTATTTATTTTTTTCTATCATTCCTTAGTGTAAAGAAGAAAAACGAAGACTAATTTTTGTGGTTATATTATAATTAAAAACTTTTTTTTACTATATTGTTATTCAGTTTATGTATTCGAAAAAATAATTGGGTTTTATAATATTAAGTGTAGAAGAATATTAGTGAAACATGCATTAATTTTGACCATAATAATAATAAATTTTAGGGGAAAAGGACAAATATACCCTTAACTATCATAAATGCTATACATATACCCTCCTTAATACTTTTGAGACATTGGTGCCCTTTAATCTATCACCGCTAGACATCTTAAAATTCAACTAAGCACTTATACATCGCCCACTAAATCAACTGGCTCCTAGAGGACTTAGAATTTGCCTAAGCAACAAATAATGTTGCCCACTAAATCAGTTATACTCAATGGTTTACACTTTTACAACGAACACAAGATCTGAATCATTTGTAGCTTAGGAACAAATTAACAATGAATGTATAGAAGATATAATCCTAAAACAACTAGACAACTTCAGCTCTTATCATGTCCTTATTGTTCTTTATGATGATTTTTCACCTTTTGTTATCCTTTGCAAGAGTTCTTGAGAATTTTCAAGTTTTTAAGACTTATAAAATGATAAACACAAAAATTAAACTCAACAAAGATGCTTCATCACTCTAATAGATCCTTTTGTTGACTATGAGTTTTTTGCTACCTTGAAGATGACTTTTTCGTTTTAATCTTGTGTTCTAACATCTTTTAACACGAATTAACTAATGTTAAACTAAGAAAAATAATAATAAAATTTTTTTGAAAGAAGTTGGGAAATCTGGAAAATTTCCAAATTTCAAAAGTGAGTCTTGGTCATTTTCAAATGGTCATAACTTCAAGCTCATGAGGAGTTTGCGTGAGTTCTTTATAAGGATGGAAATATCGTCGGAAGATATTTTTAACTAAGACAAACTTGCGAATATACAAGGTTGTATGAGGGAGATATGACTTCCGGAAGTTGGGCTATTGAGCAGGGAAAAGTTCCAAATCTGGATTTTTTAAAGGTATTTTGGTCATTTCATAAATTAATTATTAATTTCGTTTTTGGGTTTTAAGTTGGGATCTAAACTGATCGCAATCATTTTTTCCATTTAGAAAATAGGCCAGGGCTTTGAAAGAAAGAATAAAAGAGGAGAAGGAAGAAGAAGACAAGAATGTCAAGATTTCAATTCGTAGATTTCATCAGGGGTAATCCCTAACAAGGTATGTGAGATCATTTGGTGTGGTTCTTTCACCCACCCTCTAACTTGATTATTCACATAAATTTAGAGTTAACAGCAGGCAAAGCTTGAGATTGTTGATGAAAAGTTTGAAGTTCTTGTTGGTTGAATTGTTGTTGATCTCTCTTCGTTTTAATCCATGTTTACGTATTGTTTCATGTCTAAAACTATTGGGAAATGAGTTATCTACGGACCCTTAGTGTTTGGGGTGGGATCTATGGGAGTTTGGGATGGTTTATGAATGAAAAACAAAGAAGAAAGTCGGAATACCCGTCTATAGGGCATTGGGGCGCCACGCTTCCAAAGCCCCCTGAGACAGAGTCTGTCCGTCAGGCTCTGGCGCGCCGCGCCAACTAGAGATCCTAAGGACAGCTTCTTCCCATCAGTCTCTAACGCTTCGCGCCTGTCAGAGCGCCCCGACCCCCTTGAGACCTCGTTCTTTCCCTATCTTTTCATATTAGTTCCTAAGTGATGTACCCTTCACTCATAGATATATCCAATACTCTAGAGTACATCTTAACATCATGAATCATGCATAAACATGAGCTCATTATCCTTGAATCCATAATCCCATTCAAGGGAAGTTAACTTCAAAGTCAAAGAAGTTAAAAGTCAAACTTTAAAAGTTAAGAAGTAAGTCAAAAGTTAGTTTTTAAGGTTTTTAAAGAGTCTTAAATAATTATTTTTACTTTGTTTTAAGGATCAAGTTACAAGTTGAGTAAAGACCAAGAGTTGAGTTTATTTCTCAAAAGCTATAAGGGAACTAAGTATTCCCTAAGGCTTAAGTTTCAATTTAAGTAAAGAGCAAGATTCGAGTTCATTTCTCGAAAGCTGTAAGGGAACTAAGTATTTCCTAAACGTTTACAAATGTTTCATATCGAGTAAAAAGGGAACTAAGAGTTCCAAAAGAGTTTTATACTAAAAAGGAATATTGATCCCAAAAAGAGCTTTTAAAGCTAATGGGTTCAACAAATTATCTCAAACCAAATAAAAGAAAGTTATATTAAAAGTATGAGCTAAAGTATGTTTTGGGAGTAGTATTAAGCAACGATATGGGGATGAGAGTTCATATAAACTCAAGTCCCCATGTAAACCATGAAGCCATCATTGGATTTGACGGATAATACTATTTTAGATGATCACTTAAGTTTATCTTGTGGATCCACTAAGAAAAGTAAGGTCCTATACCGCTAGCAAGGTATAGGACATTTTTAGAAGCGTGGGAAAGATGATGTATCACCATTTAGGTTCATAGTGGTGGTTTTCGGTTGGAGAATCTCCAACCAAAGTTATATTACTTTCGTATATAAGTAGAGTTGAGTTTATTATTGTTTTATTTTTAAAATGAACTAAGAGTTTACACTGTTTTATAAGTTTTTTATATATATACTGTATATGTTCTTATTGCTTTATGTTGAGTTATTATCTTATAAGTTGAGCATAGCCAAGGTAAGTTTATCTTCACTCCACTTCAAGCTTAGCCTTGTTCTAAGCATTCCAACTCGCTTACATGTACATTCAATGTACCGATACTTGTTGACATGCAGCATTTTATGATGTAGACGCAGGTATCTAGGAATATCACGCAACGCTTCGTTGATCCAGACCGAGCTCCAGAGTCAGTGATGAGCCTCCTTTCATTATGGGGAAGATTATTTTCATTGCTTTACTAGTTTATCTTTTTGGATTTTGTGGGGTATGTCCCAACATCCCTCTTCAGTTAGTTTAGGTGATTTGTAGACAGAAGTATTTTAGCTTAAATTATTTTCCTTGTTGGGACTTAAGTTCCTTTTTGTTCAGAGTTTATGAAGTATTTGTTTCGAACATGTTTTATTTCTTTAGTAAGTTGAATTTAGTCTCCATTGAGTTAAGTGAACAAGGCCAAGAGTATTCTCGAGAACTAGCATAGTCTTCAAGTGTCGGTGTCGCCAAGGGTTTTTGCTCAGGGCATGACAAACTTTGTATCAAAGAACAGAGTTGAAAGAGTCCCATGGAGTCTATGAAGTCGTGTCTGTACAGTCGTAGTCATCGCTATAAAGTACGCCACATCTATGATTAAGAGGCTACGACATTTAGTAATGTTTAACTTATTTCATTTTATTTCGTGCGAAGATTTTATCTCTAAAGTCTATCTCTGTAATTCGTGCTTACACATATTATCAGATCATCATGCCTATAAGAAGAGCATTCAGAGGTCATCCGCAAAGAAATGTTGAGGAACAAGAGGTCACTAATGCACCAGTGGTGCAACCCCAAGGAGAGGTTATTAATGATGATTTTCGAGAAGCTATCATGATGTTTTCAACCCCAAGGAGAGGTTATTAATGATGATATTCGAGAAGCTGTCATGATGTTGAGTAAGGTTGTGACTAACCAGGTCGGACAAGAGAGAGGAGCTCGACAAGAAGAGGGTGATACTTGAAGAGTTCCTGAGTTATTTACGATGAATCCTTCTAGTTTCACTGGATTAAGCACTACTGAAGATCCGAAAAACTTTGTGGAAGAGTTGAAGAATGTATATGAAGTGATGTATGTGGTCGATGTGGAGAGGGTTGAATTGGTTGCATATCAACCGAAGGGTGTGGCTAGAACTTGTTTTAATCATTGGAAAGATGGTAGAGCCGAGGATGCACCACACCTAGGTTGGTCTTGCTTCAAAGAAGCCTTCTTGGGGAGGTTCTTTCCTTTCTAACTAAATGAAGCCAAGGTGAGGAGTTACTTACTTGAAACATGATCTATGAGTGTACATGAGTGAGGGATGAAGTTCACCCAGTTGTCTCACTATGCTCCAAAGATGGTGAAAGACGTGAGGAGCACAATGAGTATATTTGTTGTAGGGTTGGGTCGTGCTTCATGTAAGAAAGGTAGGGCTGCTTGTTGATATGAGACATGAACATATCAAGGCTGATTGTTTATGTTCAACAAGTTAAAGAACAGAAGGTGACAGATATAGAAGAGTACCGAAACAAAAAGCCAAAGACTGGGAATGAATTTATCTAGTAGAAAGGTTGTTCAAGTCGACCACAATTCAATATATCAAAGGGGTATGCACCATCATCTTCTAGTGAACTATCCCCGAGAAACAGAGGTGAGTATAGTGGCCATATCTCGCAAAATTGCAAGCCTAGACCGGCCAAATCTCGAGGTTATGTGGCATAAAGAAATAATGGGTTTTTTTGGGTGTGGTAAGTGTGGTAGGTACCACCCCGGAAGATGTTGTGATAGTAAGACAGGTTGCTTTAAATGTGGTAAAGAGGGTCACTTTTTTAAAAAGTGCCCTAATTACAAGCAAGGTGGTGGATATCTGGGCAATACATCCTTATCTTCATCAGTTGCTTCACCAAGCAAGGCAGCACCTGAAGGAGACACTTCTGGTAACGGCGGAGGGGCAAATCTCCTCTATGCATCACTAGCTGCCAAGAGCAAGAGAACTCTCCAGACTTTGTTGCGGGTATGATCAAAGTCGTTGGTTTTGATGTTTATTCTTTATTAGACCCAGATCAAGTGTATCCTTTGTTACTCTTATGTTTCAAATCAGTTTGAAATTCTCCATGAAAAATCTATTTAAACCCTTGTGTGTTTCCACACCTGTTGGTGAATCCGTAATAGCATAAAGAGTCTATTGTGATTCTCCTATATTTGTCAATCACAAGAGTACCAGGGATGATTTAATAGAGTTAGACATAGTAGATTTTGATGTCATTGTAGGTCTGTACTGGCTTCAAGCGTGTTATGCATCAATAAATTGCAGAACTTGAGTTGTCAAGTTTAAGATTCCAAATGATCCAGTAATAGAATGGGTTAGTAGTTCAGCAGTTCCTAAGGGTCGTTTCATTTTGTACCATATGGCAAGAAAATTAGTTTTTAAGATATGTATGTATCACTTAGTCTGAGTTAATGACTTAGGTGTTGAGGTACCTTTCCTTCAGTCAGTTCCTATAGTTAGTAAGTTTCAGGAAGTCTTTCCTGATGATCTACCAAGAATCCCTCCCGAAAGAGAGATAGACTTAGGCATAGACGTCATCCAAAATAGTCATCCCATCTCTATTCCACCATACAAAATGGCATCAATAGATTTAAAAGAACTAAAAAAACAGCTGAAAGATATGTTAGATAAAGGTTTCATTCGACCAAGTGTATCACCTTGGGCTCTGCGATCTTGTTTGTTAGGAAGAATGATGGGTCCCTTAGGATGTGTATAGATTACCGTCAGTTGAATATGGTTACCATCAAGAACAAATATACTCTTCCAAGGATAGATGATCTTTTCAATCAAATTCAAGTGATTCTTTCTTTTTGAATTTGACCTCTGATCAGGCTATCATTAGTTGAAGTTTAGGAAATGTAATATTCTTAAGACAAATTTTAAAACAAGGTATGGGCATTATAAATTAATGGTTTTGTGCTTTTGTTTGACTAATGCACCTGCAACGTTCATGGACCTTATGAACAGAGTCTTCAAAAGTTATTTAGATCTGTTTGTGATCGTCTTCATTGATGATATACTGATTTATTCAAGGAATGTAGAAAATCATGCTATTAACCTTAGGAGTATTTTTAGGCTTTAAAAGATAAAAGAGCTATATACCAAGTTCTCAGAGTGCGAGTTTTGGCTTAAGTTTGTGGCGTTCATAGGCAAAAAATTGTTTCTTGTTAAGGTATAAGAGTTGACACTTAGAAGATTGAAGCAGTTTAGTGTTGTCCTAGACCTACATCTCCGACAGATATAAGGAGTTTCTTGGGCTTGGCTGGATATTATAGGATATTTGTTGAAGGATTCTCATCTATATCTTTTTCTTTGACCAAGTAAATTCAGAAGAAAGTCATGTTTCAATGGTCTGAAGCTTGTATGAAAAGCTTCAAGTTGTTGAAAAAGAGATTGACTACCTCTCCGGTTTTGACCTTATCAGAGGGTACTCAAGGTTTCGTGGTGTATTATGATACATTAAGAGTTGGCTTGGGTCGTGTATTATTGTAGAATGTTCATGAGAAGAATTATCCAACTCATGATTAGAATTGGTTGCAGTAGTGTTTGCTTGGAAAAATGGTGTTACTATTTGTATGGAGTTCATGTGGATATATTCAGTGATCACAAGATTCTCCAATATGTGTTCACTCAGAAAGAAGTCAACCTGAGACAGAGAATGTGGTTGGAATTAATCAAAGATTATGACAAGAGTATTCTTTACCACCCAGGTAAGGCTAATGTGGTTGTTGATGCCTTAAGCAGGTTGCCCATGGGAAGTACTTTGCATGTCGAAGAAGAAAAGAAACAATAACAAAACATGTGTATAGACTTGCACATTTGGGAGTCAGACTTATGGATTCCATAAAATGAGGAATAGTGGTGACCAATGAGGATGAGTCATCATTAGTGTTAGAAGTTAAAGAGAAACAATACCAAGACCCTATCTTTCTTGATCTGAAAGCAAGTGTCCATAGACAAAGAGTATTATCTTTCAAACAAGGGGGAGATGGTGTGCTAAAATACCAAGGAAGATTATGTGTACCTAAAGTTCATGGACTTCAAGAGAGGATCTTGGAGGAGGATCATAGCTCCAGATATTCCAATTATCCGGGTTCAACCAAAATGTATCGTGATTTGAAGGAGGTACATCGATGGAAAGGCATGCAGAGAGATATTGCTGAATTTGTTTCCAAGTTTTCGAATTGTCAGCAAGTGAATGTGAAACATCAAGGTCCTTGAGGTTTAACTCATAGAACTTCCAAAATTGAACTGGGATATGATTAATATGGACTTCATCAAAGATTGCCAAGATCGCGAAGACAACATGATTATATTTGGGTAATTGTCGTCAAAATGACAAATTCAGCCCATTTCTTGCCAGTAAAGACTACCTATTTGGCCAAGGATTATGCTTTTTTTTACCTTCAAAAAGTGGTAAGACTTCATGGAGTTCAAGTCTCCATTATTTCAGATAGGATTGCACAATTTAATGCACAATTATGAAAATCATTCCAAAAAGATTTGGATCCAAGGGTGGATTTGAGTACTGTTTTTAATCCACAAACAGATGGCAAGCAGAACGTAATATCCATACCTTAGACGACATGCTGAGAGATTTTGTGATCGTCTCCAAGGGAAATTGGGATGATCATATACCTCTCATTGAGTTCTCTTACAACAATAGTTATCATTCGAGCATCAAATGACTCCATATAAAGCGCCTTATGGAGAAGGTGTATATCTCCTATTGGGTGGTTCAAAGTTGGCGAAGCAGGGTTGATAGGACCAGATTTAATTCACCAAGCTATGGAGAAGGTTAAAGTAATTCAACAAAGGTTGAAAACAGTGCATAGTCACCAAATCCTACATACACGTTAAATGAAGGTCATTAGAGTTTGACGTAGATGATTGGGTGTATCTTAAGGTTTCACCTATTAAGGGAGTTATAATTTTTGTAAAAAGTGGAAACTTAGTCCCCGTTATATTGGACCTAATAGGATCTCCAAAAATTGGAAAATGCGGCTTATGAGTTGGATCTACCCCAAGAGTTAGCACCGGTCCATCCGATATTCCATATTTCTATGTTGAAAAATTTCTGGGGTGATCCTTAATTGATAGTACGAATGGAGAATTTCGGGATTAAGGATAATGTATCCTATGAAGAAGTTCTGTTTCAAATTTTCGATCAGCAAATTCGCAAGTTAAGGACATAAGAAGTTGCTTCAGTCAAGGTCCTTTGGAGGAACCAATTTTTTGATCTAAGTAGATGGCATTACTCTTGGATATTTTACTCACGTATGACTTATGTATCAATGCGGAAGTTTGGGCAAGGGAACCCAAATCTTGATCACTAGGATATCATTTATATTTTTCATTGATTTTATTTCTAATATTCGTAACATTATAACTCTAAATTAAATCTCAACATTTACATGGAAAGACTAATTTTTAATTTTTAATTTTAATTTTACTCTTAGTTAACCGAAGGGTTGGGGGTTCGAACCTCCACAATCCCTTTATTATTTTTTATTAGTATCTTGTTGCCCATTCTTTCCTAAACCAAGAGGTTGTGAGTTCAAACCCCCACAGCCTCTTGATTTGTCCTTCAATTTTTGGTGGGGTAGGGAGGTTGTGGGTTCGAACCCCCACAGCCCCCTTATTTTTTTTTAATTTCGCTCGTGCTTCAACCCTTGAGGTTGTGGGTTCGATTCCCACTCCTCGCGTTTCTTTTCTTCTTATATTTCCTTTTTCTCGCATGTACCTTGAGGTCGTACGTTCGAATCCCACGCCTCTTATGTATTTGCTCAAAATATTTTTCTCCTCTTTCTTCCCCAGTTCGCGAGTTCAATTCTCCCCGGCCCCATTTTTTTTCCTTTCTCGCGAAAATAGTGGTAAAGGGTTCGATTCCCCAAGCATCTTTTTTTTTTCTTTTCCTCCCTCGCTACAACTAGTAGCTTAGGGGTTCGATTCCCCTTAGCCCCTTCATTTTTTTTCTTTTTTCCTGCCATCTCAACATGTGAGGTCTTGGGTTCAATTCCCATTGACCTCACTTATAATATTCCCTTTTAAAACCTAAATTTCAACATTATTACATAGTACCAAAATCTGGAAAAATTCTTGTCATTATTCAACTCATTTTTAGTCACATAGTACATATGTTTAGTTGGTTAAAAGATGGTTATTTCAAACCACTATATTTCATGGTAATGAACAACACATTGTACACACATTGCACACATAAAATACACAATAAATACATGATTCATACAACCCCAAAACAGTGGCTAAATCCATTGCCCACGTGCACACACTACACATCAACTTTCCGATCACACTTTGAATATTGTTTTCGTAATTTCCCTCACATAAAACGTGTTCACAATTAATATAAATACATGATTCATGCGTAAATCTAGAAGCAAAACATACCCATTTTACGAATTCATTTGGGAGCTAATGACAAGGACATACAAAGGGGGACAACCTTAGTTTTCAAGACCTTGTCGTTCGAAGGAAAATACTCTTGGTGAAACAATTCCAGGAGAGAAACCCATACCTTTTGATGTTGTTCAAGTGTGAAGCTGCTAACCAAAAACTCCTCCAAACGATGCCCAATTCTCCTCAACGTACATACCACTCGACGAACAACCTCCCTTTGCCTTGACGTTTTTGATTACCTTGCTTTTCTTAAAATATTTCATGTGTTTTTCAAGTGTAAAGAACATTTTTTATTAAACTGTTCTTCAGTCTTCTTGTTAGTCAGAGCGTAAGAGAATGAGAGTTGAGAAACGTGAGGAAGAGAGTTATTACGATTAGGAGAGTAAATTCAAGACTTAGTCAAAATAGGATTTAATTAAATTAATATAAAATCTGATTTGTTTTAATTAATACGTGAAAGGACCATTTTGCCCTTAAAATTTCAGATTTTTAAATAATAATCAAATAACCTTAAGTATTTATCTATTCGATTTTAGGGTTGTTACATTTCCCATTTTGACTGTGAAGTAGGTCCATCTCCATTTCTTGTAATTTTTTTGTATAAACGGTGGTAATATTGTAACTATATTTTTGATAGTGTGTAAGTGTTTGAGATCGTTCGAAAAGGAAAAGCTCCGGAGAGGTGATACTTAGAGCGCTTGTGATCTGCCGATAGGTAGGCTACAATTTCCTCCTTTTAAGTTGAACTCGAACATATGGTAGCATTTTGATTAGTTAGGATTTGGGTTGGGTAGTTATTGAATCATGCATTGATTTTAGAAATCATGTGTTCGGCCTATTTTCGGGAATTAGCGGGTAACTGTGAGCATGCTTTGTGTTATTAATTGACCCTCTTTGTTATGTGAAGTACTTGTATACTTGATTACTGTTAATTTGAATTATTTGGGTTTAGTTTAGGTTTGAATAAGGCTTGCCTTAGAAAGCATGATTCGGAATCGGTAGAACATAGTTTAGATCCAACGTCGCTCGAACGACTAAAATCCTTGTAGACTGGTGTAGCAGACTTGAGTCTTATAATTTGGGACTTAGCTAGGCGATGATCTTGCTCCGTAGATAGTTATACTTTTTTTCTTCGATGTTACAACTTCACGAGTTACGTCGGTGATAATGAGTTCCGCTCTTCAATTCGAAGTTGATTTTTGATTAGGTTCCAAGGACTTACCTTGATTGGCTAAGTGTGGATAGCGTTCCATGGATATTTATGATTATGGATAGAGAGAGATTCCTTTAGCAGCTATATTAGCACCTTTAACGGGCATCCGAGTTCAAGGCCTTGCCTCAACTTTATTCATGATTTTTGAAGAGCATCAAGTTCAAGGTACGACCTCGATCATCCGCATACTTATTAAGAGAATCCGGTTCAAGGTCCGTCTTGATCACCCGCATACTTAAGTAGAGCATCCAGTTAGAGGTCCGACCTCAATTATTTATACTGGTGATTTTCTACTTGGGTACTTCTGGCGAGCGTCAAATTCGAGGTCCGGCCTCTGTACCATAAGATTATAATAATTGGGTTTTAAGTTCTAGTTTGATGTTCTCCGACCTTGGGTTCTTTTTTCTTTAGTTATAGTTATTCGGTGTACTCGTCGGCTTTATGGGGGTCCGTTCGGGTTTTTATTTAAACTTGCGCATGAGTTTACCTTTTAGGCTTATGGGGTCCAGTTAGATGTAGCTAGATAATATATATTACTTTAGTTAGTTCTTTCCACAAACGTATGCATTCCATATTTACTTAGACTTCCGTTCTTGACCTCTGGTTGTGTTATTCCTTCTTTTCATATTGCTTTTACTTTTCAAGTTCAGTTGGCCTATGATGCCTACTAGGTACTTATTGTTTAGTACTCATGCTACGCTCGACAACTATTTTCGTGATGTAGGTTCGAGCACCAGTAGCAAGCGTTGATTGTGTTCTTGAGACTGGGATGAGAACACGGTGTTTTGTACAATTTTAGTCTCCATCGTTACATGTAAAGACTTGTCTTTTACCTTTCGAAATAGTCCAGTTTGGTAGTCCACTTTTGGGACTTGTACTCGTTTTGTTGGTAGCTTTGTACTAGTGACTTCCATGTTCTGGGAGGGATCTTTATTTGTATATATGTTTTTGTTTCCTTCCACTTATTTATATTGTTATAGTATATTTTGTCTACTCTTGTTTAGATCCTACCCTCAGACCCATTACATGATATTTTGGGTTATGGGTCGGCTTACCTACTACTGAGTTATAGTAGGTACCATCATTACTCAAGAAACCGATCATGACAAGTTGTATCATCAATTCATTTTCTTTTTAAAACCTCATTTTGATATACTTTATTGATTCAAAATAAAAATTTGCAAGAAAGGAAAATCTATAAGCAATAACATCCACCAACTGCCATAAGAGCATATTAGTGAAAAATCATAATCAGTGCCATTGTATTTGTGGAACTCTATGTATGTAGATATGTAAAATTTAACGCTAAAATTTGATCATGTGTTAGATAAGAAAACTTACGGACTAATAGAGATACAAATTTCAATGAATCAACGCTTGTTCATCAAAACTAAACTATGAAACAATGAATATCCATCTCCTATATTTCACTGAAATTAAAAAGTAAAAATTACTTCATTTTGCAACATCTCTCATGTCTTCAATTGTCGTCCAGTAAATCTTTGGACATTTTATCTACCATAATGTTAACCATTAGGTCTTTATTTTGTGTATTATCTTTCTTTGAGGAATCTCTATTATAAAGTAGTAGAAGCGTTGTGTCTTAAGTAGTGCTGTGGATAAAAACAGGATGGAGGGTTGGAGAAACTTGAGTAAATAAAAACAAAAATGAGATATTAATTATTTTGGTGAAACTCAAAATTTGTTGGTTCGATAAAGAAACATTGAAAAAACCCCAAAAAAATTGTCTTAATATCAAGGGTTTCTGCAATATTTTGTGTTCTCTTCAAAGAATAACTTGCTATTTACACATTGATAATTGGTATTGCATAACATCCATAAAGATTATATAAGAACGGCAATACACTTGTAAGATATTCATTATCACAAAGTTAAATTTACCTAACCTCTAGAGCTCGCATATCTAAGTTGAACTTCTAAAAGATTCAACTAACTGTTGTTACAAAACATTTTTCGAAGTCTACATCTATTAAATGAGTGAATTGTATTGAATTAAAAAGTCTATACAAAAAAGTTTAACTTTTATTTGCAAAGACCTTCAATTTTTCTAAAACCTCGTCATTTTGATATACTTCACTAGGGCCGAAGAAAATTTTACAAGAAGAAATTCTTACTCATAAAAATTACAGATATCACAATTTACAGAGTCAAAGTTTGATCATCAAAATATAAAAAATTAAACAACGAACATTTGGAATATCTTTTTTTTTTGTAAATTGTCTATCAAAATTCTGAAATTACAATGTAAAAATTTACCTTTGTTCCTACATGTCTCACGTTCACTTGCTAATTGATCTTTGGACATTGAATTCTTAACAAAACATTGTGAAGTCTATTAAAAAATTTTGTGAATTCTGAAGAAAGCTTTAAATTAGTAATAGTTTTGCCTCTATATACTCTTCTCTCGTATCTGTCCATCTTTTTGGGGGTGACAATAATAATGTAAGAAATTTTATTTCAGTTAGTCAGAGTGCGTTTAGTTACCCTGTAAATAAACATTGAAACTTGGAACTAACTACTTTTTCCTTTGGTATGATTCTGATTTAGTGTGCCCACATTTTATGTTTTGTTTCAAAACACACGTTAAATATTACTGTTCTCTCAGTATATCTTTACTTTTAGATGTTTTATTTAATACTCCCTTTAAAAATAATTAATATAAAAATAATTTTACTACATTGATTTTGTCAATTATAAGCTATTTAAATATTTGGGAATGAATAAGAATGATAAAACAAATATAAAATGATAAATTATCCCTTAATTTTTCAAATTGAATAAGTAAATTTTGACAACTATTTTTAATATAATAGATATGTAAAGATGGACGGAGAAAATATTCCCTATACTGAAAATAAATATTTCTTTTTACTTATTTATTTTCACTAATCAAGATGGTGTTTTTATGATACCCATAAAATTAAATAACCACATAAAATAGTAGAGTATTAATCAATTTTAGATTTTCAGAGCATTAGTAATAAGGTTAGTTTAAAACATTCTTCTTAAGTTTTATTTGTATATTACAAAATTTATTTTAATTCAATACATTCATATTTTCTACAGTATATGGTGGTTCCTAGTCCTGTTATGAGTGTGGTGAGTTGGGACAAATCAATAGAGAATGCTCTAGATTTAGAGTAGGAGACCGACTTTAATAGAGTTTTATAAGTGTTTATTACTTCATTTCTATTTTTATAAATGTCAAAATTGACATGTGTTTTAAAAAAAAAGAAATGACTAAAAATTCCAAATTCGGCTTGAAAAAATGAACAATTTCATAACAAAACACTAGTATGGTAAAAACATAAAATATGTTATTTTAAGAAAAGTGAATACCACCCTTTTTCTTTTTGTCATATTCGCATTAGCTGGTCTTGATTCATTTAATTCATATTTGAACGAAATAACATTTTTACCAAATATAACCACTGGTAATTAATGCAAGGAATATCCATTTTTGGAAGAAAAAATTAGATTATGAATTTTTTTTAGTTCCATTCAAAAACTCTAAACCTTCTTTAAAGAATGAAGAAAGTTCAATAAGATATGATGTTCGTCCTGTTCAGTGCATCTCCATAGAATAGAAAATTGGGAAATTGTGGCTGCTAAATTCTCAAATTTCATTTCCAAACGATGACTATGTATTTTTAAATTTATGTATGTAGAATGTCATATTAGGAGATACTCCAATTCAGTATGATTCATCTTTTTTATAATTCCCTCTTTTTTCCTTTTTTTTTTCTTATCATATTTGAAGAATTGTGCATTTTCAGTAATTGAATATTTGATCCAAATTTATATGCTGATAATTACAAAAAAAAAAAATTATCTAAGAGACACAAAATATATTAAAAGATATATATCTTTTCTAAGATTAGGAGTTGGGGCGTAAATAAAGTATCACTAATGTGTACGATCTACACGAAAATGTTTCAATCTTTTTTGTCAAAAAAGTGTCCTTGATTCGAATGATATCATTACAGAAAAGGAAGAGAAAAAAACAACCACTGTCAGTAAATATCAAAACTACACCGTAAATATATTAAGGAAAAAATGTCAAAAAATATTATTAGCTTTTTACATTTTAATAATGAATTTCATAACTAATTAAGGTTTTTCTTTATTAAAATCACTAATTGATTGTTAGCTTTGACGATTGGCCCCATACAATTATTCATTAGTTTTGCACTTTTAAATAACAAATTAATATTTGTAAAATTTTACTTTTTTGATACATTGAAAAATAACAAAGAGTATAAAACTAAATTTTGATAAGTAAAATTGCTCACGAGAAAAAATTCATATTATCGATGGAGTCTTTTAAAACCACAAGTTCTTATTTATTTTTAAAAAATAAAACAATATTGAGGTTAGGAAAATTAAAATGGATGAGGAGATTTACAAGGTTGGAGTTGAACCCTCAACTATAAATTAAACTTTTAGCTAGTTAAAAAAAGTAGAGCTACTAAGATTCTCTAACTAGGAATTCTTTGTATGTTAGGATATTTATTTCTCAAAGAGTTTGTATGATTATTTGTCATCTCTCTTCAAAAACATATTCTGTTCTTCCTTATGATTTCTATTAAGTGTTTATAATTTTCACCAATAGCCATATGAGGCTGAAATGATCTATCCACATTTTTTATTGTAAGTCTGACAACTAAATTGTATTCTAATTACTGATATATTTATTTATGCTATGTTTATGTAGGAAAAAATCTTAGAATATTATCAAACGGGAAGCTAAAGAAAGAATAAAATTAAATAAGAAAAAAAGTGATGATAAATCTAATAAAAAGATGGATAATATTAATCAAGATTTCGTAAATATACTTAATTTGGTGAGATCTCACAAGCATTCTTGTCTTTTTGAATATGGATTTTTCAAGTTAATACTATGCTAATCTATATATTGTGGTTTATTATCCTTATATTTTAAATCTCGACTTCCCACACACTTTGCTCTTCTATATATTACAAAATTGAAATAGTATTTTCTTAATTGAAACATGATTATCTTTAAAGTTCACATCTTTTTATCTTTAAATACATATTTAATTTGGCTCAACACAAAATATAGAATTCTGAAATTTGTAGTCTTAAATACATTGGAATATTTGTGTTACTATAAAACTTTTTACTAATGATAAAATAGAAATTTTATAGCTTGATTGTTTTAAAATATAGACATATGTCATTGTAACAACCTGTTTAGTCGTTTTGAGCAGTAGAGTTTATTTCTGGTAATAACTGTCTGAGTCGACGGATTCCACGACGGACCCTCATGAGCACGACGGACCGTCGAGGGGGTCTCGTTCCAAAACACTTAGATTCTGAAAATTTGGGTACTGAGAACAACTCTTCGAACTTCGCGACAACATGGCAGGACGGACCGTCGTGGGCACGACGGACCGTCACAGACCCTTTAGTGAAATTTAGTCTCTGAACTTTGTGATGGAAGCAGCAGGACTGACCGTCGCAGGCACGACGGTCCGTCACACGCTGCGTAACCCTAACTGGGTCGGATTTCTGTTAAATGTTTGAAGGGGTGTTTTGGACTATTCCTGCAGATAATTATAAAGTTAGTGGTTTAATGTTAATAATTCAATTACTTGGGGGTTAAAGGAGATAACTTTGGATTAATTAGTGGGTTACTTTTGTCATCTTTTTTACTTAATTATATGGTAGTTAGGGTAAAAGAAAAAGGGTTTGAATAAGAAATATAGAAAGAACAGAGAGAAAAGAGAGAAACGATCTAGAGGAAGAGGAGAACGCAAGGAAAGCAAAGGTTTGGGAAGGTAGATTGTTTGATAACGAATTCTTCGGTGGAGGTAGGTTATGGTTTATGCTTTTCATAGTAAACTCTTAATAGTGAATGATATGTATTGTGTAGTACTATAAAGTCTTCTATATGCTTAATTGTATGCTTGCATGATGTGATTATGTAATTGTAATGAATTAGCATGATGAGAATGTTGAATCTTAAACCTTAAAACCTCTCTGTTAATAATGATGCCTTGGTATAAAAGAAGGCTTGATGAACTAAAAGAATGAGGTTAATGGATCGGAGTGTCACGTTCCGACGCCAGGAGTAGTATTAATGGATCGGGTGTCATGTTCCGACACCAGGATAGTAGTAGTGGATCGGGTGTCACGTTCCGACACCAGGATAGTATTAGTGGATCGGGTGTCACGTTCCGACACCAGGATAGTAGTAGTGGATCCGGTGTCACGTTCCGACACCAGGATAGTTGAGGATCGGAGTGTCACGTTCCGACACCAGGATAGTAGAGGATCAGAGTGCCACGTTTCGACACCAGGATAGTATGAGGAGGATCGGAGTGTCACGTTGCGACACCAGGATAGTAAAATGAATGAATCTTGAAATATGTTAATATACTCAGGTTTGAAGAACCTAATTCCTAAATGAGTATGGTGTAGAGTCTTGAGTCCTCAAAGATGTGCTTGGGTTGTGGCCAATGGTTATGGTACTTGTTGTTGTCACCTATTAAGTGTTATGGTTGATTTTATGTTATTATCTGATATATATTGCTTTCTATTTTGAGTTGGCCGATGATATCTACTCAGTACTTGTGCCTTGTATTGACCCGTACTTGTATGTTTTCTCTTTGTTATTTGTGGAGTGCAGCAAACGTACCTTTAACTTCAACTCAACCGCAACTCTAGCCAGTCTTTATCACACCAGAATTCAGGGTGAGCTATTGTTCTATCTTGGACTGGATCTTCTTCTTCACGTCTTGATGCCTTGAAGTTCTGGCACGGACTAGCTGTTTATTTATTTTAGCTTCTTAGATACTCTTAGATTTAGTACTTTGAGGATAGATGTTCTTGTGGTGATGACTTCCAGATTTTTGGGGAATAATATGTATTAAATTTTAGAAGTTATTTATTGGTTATATTAATGAGTTTAAGTCTTCCGCATTATTTTTCTGTTTATTATGGTTGAAATGTTGGGGTTTAGATTGGTTGGTTCGCTCACATAAAAGGGTATGTGTGGGTGCCACTCACTGGTCATTTTGGGTCGTGACAAACGTGGTATCAAAGCATTATGTTCGTTGGTCTCATCACACAAGAACGAGTCTAGTAGAGTCTTGAGGAACGGTAGGGGGACGCCTTTACTTTTCATTGAGAGGCTATAAGACATTAGGAAAATTCCATTCTTTCTTTCTTTCGTGCTATTACTTGGATCCAACTGGTATTTAGGTGATACAAATTTGTATCTGACCATCTTCACTCTATTTCGCAGATGGTTAGAACTAGAGAAACAACTGCGCCAACACCAACACCGGCAAGACAAGATGCATCTGAGCCAGCCACTGGGGCAGTAGCTCGAAGAGGAGCAGTGGCAAGAGGCCGTGGTAGAGGTCATGGGAGGACGTCCTCTAGAGGAAGAGGACAAGCACCTGGCCCATCTAGTACTAGGGCTGTGACTCCTCCACCGACTGAGGAAGTATTAAAAGAGGGCGAGAAAGGGGAGAATCAATAAGTGCAGAATGAGGAACTACCACCCCAACCTACCCCAGAGATGATTAATCAGGTTCTTGCTTATCTTAGCGGGTTATCCGATCAAGGCCAAGCGCCTCCAGTGTTTTCTACACCAGCACCTCAGGTAACGGAAGTACGACATGCCGCTGCTGGGGCTCCCCGCATGGATGCCTCATTGGAAATAGGCACGTTTTCTCGATTGACTGCAGGGCCTATAATGACAAGTGATCAGCACGAACTTTTTCAGTAAGTTCTTGAAATTGAAACCTCCAGTCTTCAAGGGTGCAGAATCTGAGGATGTCAATGATTTTCTTGTTTACTGTCATGAGCTACTACACAAGATGGGTATAGTAGAACGATTTGGCGTCGAGTTTGTGACCTATCAATTTTAAGGGAACGCAAAAATATGGTGGCCATCGTATGTTGAGTGTCAACCAGCACAGGCAACACCCATGACTTGGGCATCATTCTCTAGTTTATTTATGGAGAAGTATATACCCCGTACTTTGAGGGATAGGAGGAGGGATGAGTTTCTAAGCATAGAGCAAGGCAGGATGTTGGTTACTGCTTATGAGGCTAGGTTTTGTGCACTATCCAGATATGCCACCTAGCTTTGCTTCAGTCCACAAGAGCGGATTCGCCGTTTTTTGAAGGGGTTGAGGTCAGATTTGTAGATTTCAGCCTTACAGGTAGCTTCTACAGCAAAATCTTTTCAGGAAGTGGTAGATTTTGTGATAGAAGTGGAGGGAGTGAAGCCAGACGATTTCACCATGGCATCGACCTCTAAGAAGTTTCGTAAGGGAGGTGAGATTAATGGTTCTTACTCCAGAGGACTGGGTTCAGGAGGTTACCCAGTCCGACCAAATCAGTCTTCACTACAGGCTGTAGCTGGGGGTCCACCCCAGACCGGTCAACGTTTCTCTGAGTTTGGAGGTTATCCCCAGACTCCGTCGTTCTCACAAAGACCTATGCTTGATCCCAGAGAGTGTTGTGGATGTGGGGAAATTAGACATATTAAGAGATACTGTCCAAAACAAAGTTACAGACCCCCAATAGTCAGAGGTAGAGGTGGTCATGGAAGAGGCCGCTATTCTGGAGAACGTGATGGCCGAGGTAATGGTCGTCACCAAATCAACCGGGGTGGCGGGCAAACTGGAACCACTACAGCGCAACATGGTAGGGGCTACGGGCAGACAGGTGATAGGGCCCATTGTTATGCTTTTCCAGGGAGGTCTGAAGCGGACACATCTGATGTTGTTATCACAGGTAATCTTTTGGTTTGTGATTGCATGGCTTCTGTATTATTTGATCCTGGATCTACATTTTCATATGTATCTTCCTCATTTGCTACTGTTTTGATTTACATTATGAATTGCTTGACATGCCTATTCGTGTTTCTACTCCGGTGGGTGAGTCTTTGATAGTTGAAAAGGTGTATAGGTCTTGTCTTGTGACTTTTATGGGGAGCAATACTCATTTAGACTTGGTTATCTTAGAAATGGTTGATTTCGATGTAATTCTTGGTATGACTTGGCTTTCTCCAAACTTTGCAATCTTAGATTGTAATGCCAAAACTGTGACATTAGCCAAGCCTGGGACAGATCCGCTAGTGTGGGAGGGTGACTACACTCCCATTTCAGTCCATATCATCTCCTTTCTGCGTGTTTAGCTTTGTTGGCACATCTCAGGGATGATACTACCCAAGTACCTTCAATTGAGTCGGTTCCGATAGTCCGTGAGTTTTTGGATGGGTTTCCTGCAGACCTTCCTGGTATGCCACCGGATAGGGATATTGACTTTTGCATTGATCTGGAGCCGGGTACTCGCCCCATTTCCATACCCCCTTATAAAATGGCTCCCGCTGAGTTAAGAGAGTTAAAGGCCCAACTTCAAGAATTGTTAGGAAAAGGCTTTATTAGACCAAGTGCATCCCCTTGGGGTGCTACTGTTTTGTTTGTGAAGAAGAAGGATGGAAGTTTTAGGATGTGCATAGACTACAGGCAACTGAATAAGGTAACTATTAAGAACAGGTATCCTCTTCCTCGCATTGATGATTTGTTCGATCAGTTACAAGGTGCTTGTACCTTCTCAAAAATCGATTTGAGATCTGGCTACCATCAATTGAAAATACGGGCAACGGATGTGCCCAAGACTGCTTTTCGGACCTGATATGGACATTATGAGTTCTTAGTAATGTCTTTTGGGCTTACGAATGCCCCTGCTGCGTTCATGAGCTTGATGAATGGGATTTTATATTTTAAGCCCTATCTGGATCTCTTTGTCATTGTATTCATAGATGATATACTGGTATACTCAAAGAGCAGGAAACAACATGAGAAGCACTTAAGGATTGTATTGGAAATGTTGAGGGAGAAAAAGCTTTATGCCAAATTCTCCAAGTGTGAGTTTTGGCTAGATTCAGTGTCCTTCTTGGGGCATGTGGTTTCTAAGGATGGAGTGATGGTGGACCTTCTAAGATCAAAGCAGTGAAGAGTTGGGTAAGACCTACTAATGTTACAGAGGTAAGGAGCTTTGTTGGTTTAGCTAGCTACTACCGTCGATTTGTCAAGGGATTTTCCTCTGTTGCTTCCCAATTGATAAACTTGATTAAGCAGAGTGTTCCATTTGTATGGTCGGACGAGTGTGAAGAAAGCATTCAGAAGCTCAAGACTTTGTTGACTGCTGCACCAATTCTCACCTTGTCAGTGGAATGTAAGAGCTTCATTGTTTATTGTGATGCTTCCTATTCTTGGTTGGGTGCAGTGTTAATGCAAGAGAAAAATGTAATTGCTTATGCTTCGAGGCAATTAAAGGTACATGAACGTAATTATCCGACCCATGATTTGGAGTTGGCTGCGGTAGTGTTTGCATTAAAGCAATGGAGGCATTACCTATATGGGGTTAAGTGTGAAGTCTATACGGATCATCGTAGTTTACAGTATGTCTTTACTCAGAAAGATTTGAATTTAAGACAGAGGAGGTGGATGCAACTACTGAAAGACTATGACATTACTATCTTGTATCATCCGGGAAAAGCTAATGTAGTGGCAGATGATTTAAGTAGAAAGGCAGGAAGAATGGGAAGTCTATCTAACTTGCAGGTTTCTAGACGCCCATTGGCTAGAGAGGTTCAGACTCTGGCTAATGACTTTATGAGAATTGAAGTACTAGAGAAGGGAGGATTTTTGGCCTGTGTGGAGGCAAGATCTTCCTTTCTTGACAAGATTAAGGGAAAGCGAGCCATCGATGAGAAAGCGATCGGATCCGAGATAAGGTGTTGCGAGGAGAGGCTAAAGAAGCAAAAATCGATGAGGAAGGTGTTTTGAGAATTAAGGGAAGGGTATGTGTGCCCCGCATAGATGATTTGATTCACACTATTATTACAGAGGCTCATAGTTCAAGGTATTCTATAAATCCTGGTGCAACCAAGATGTATCGTGACTTAAAGCAACACTTTTGGTGGAGTAGGATGAAGCGCGACATTGTTGATTTTGTTGCTCAATGCTCGAATTGTCAGCAGGTAAATTATGAACACCAGAGACCTGGAGGGACACTTCAGAGAATGCCCATTCCTGAATGGAAGTGGGAGAGAATTGCAATGGACTTCGTGGTTGGTCTTCCAAAGACAATGGGTAAGTATGACTCCATTTGGGTAATTGTTGATAGGTTAACTAAGTCTACTCACTTCATTCCGGTTAAGGTGACTTACAATGCATAGAAGTTAGCAAGGCTCGATATCACAGAAGTCGTTCGGTTGCATAAAGTTCCACTTTCCACATATCAGATAGAGGTACACAATTTACTTCTATGTTTTGGAGAATATTGCATGCTGAGTTAGGTACTAGGTTTGATCTTAGTACTGCATTTCACCCTCAGTCCGATGGTCAGTCTTAGCGAACGATTCAAGTTTTGGAGGATATGCTTCGTGCATGTGTGATAGAGTTTGGTGGTCATTGGGATAACTTCTTACCCTTAGCAGAGTTCTCATACAACAATAGCTATCACTCAAGTATTGATATGGCCCCATTTGAGGCACTGTATGGGAGAAGATGTAGGTCTCCCGTTGGGTGGTTTGATGCATTTGAGGTTAGACCTTGGGGTACTGATCTTCTGAGAGAATCGTTAGATGAAGTGAAATGCATTCAAGAAAAGCTTTTAGCGGCTTAAAGTAGGCAGAAAGAATATGCATATCGAAAGGTTAGAGACTTGGAGTTCATGGAGGGTGAGCAAGTTTTGCTGAAGGTTTCTCCCATGAAAGGGGTAATGCGGTTTGGTAAGCGAGGTAAGATTAGTCCGAGGTATATTGGTCCATTTGAAGTTCTGAAGCGCGTGGGGGAGGTAGCTTATGAATTAGTCTTGCCCCCAGGACTATCAGGAGTGCACCCGGTATTTCATGTGTCTATGTTGAAAAGATACCATGGGGATGGAAACTAAATCATTCGTTGGGATTCAGTTCTGCTTGATGAGAATTTGTCTTATGAGGAGGAGCCTGTTGCCATTTTAGATAGAGAAGTCCGCAAGTTGAGATCAACGGAGATTGCATCCATCAAAGTTCAATGGAAGAATCGACCAGTTGAAGAGTCCACTTGGGAGAAGGAGGCTGATATGCAAGAAAGATATCCACATCTATTTACAGATTCAGGTACTCATTTTCGTCCTTATTTTTCTTCTTGTGATCGTTCAAGGACGAACGATGGGTAAATTGGTATCTGTTGTAACGCTCTTTTAGTCGTTTTGAGCAGTAGAGTTTATTTTTGGTAATAACTATCTGAGTCGACGGATCCCACGACGGACCGTCGAGGGAGTCTCATTCCAAAACACTTAGATTCTGAAAATTCGGGTATTGAGAATAACTCTCTGAACTTTGCGATGACATGGTAGGACGGACCGTCGTGGGCACGACGGATCGTCACAGACCCTTTAATGAAATTTAGTCTCTGAACTTTGTGACAAAAGCAGCAGGAGAGACCGTCGCAGGCACGACGGGCCGTCACAGGCTGTGTAACCCTGACTGGGTCGGATTTCTGTTAAAAGTTTTAAGGGGCGTTTTGGACTATTCCTGCTTATAATTATAAAGTTAGTGGTTTAATGTTAATAATTCAATTACTTGGGGGTTAGAGGAGATAACCTTGAATTAATTAGTGGGTTACTTTTGTCATCTTTTATACTTAATTATATGTTAATTAGGGTAAAAGAAAAAGGTTTTGAATAAGAAAAATAGAAAGAACAGAGAGAAAACAGAGAAACGATCGAGAGGAAGAGGAGAACGCAAGGAAAGCAAAGGTTTGGGAAAGTAGATTGCTTGATCACGAATTCTTCGGTGGAGGTAGGTAATGGTTTATGCTTTTCATAGTAAACTCTTAATAGCGAATGATATGTATTGGGTAGTACTATAAAGTCTTCTATATTCTTAATTGTATGCATGCATGATGTGATTATGTAATTGTAATGAATTAGCATGATGAGGCTGTTGAATCTTAAGCCTTAAAACCTCTCTGTTAATGATGATGCCTTGGTATAAAAGAAGGCTTGATGAACTAAAAGAATGAGGTTAGTGGATCGAAGTGTCACGTTCCGACACGTGGATAGTATTAATGGATCGGGTGTCACGTTCCGACACCAGGATAGTAGTAGTGGATCAGGTGTCACGTTTCGACACCAGGATAGTATTAGTGGATCGGGTGTCACGTTCCGACACCAGGTTAGTAGTAGTGGATCGGGTGTCACGTTCCGACACAAGGATAGTAGAGGATCGGAGTGTCACGTTCCGACACCAGGATAGTAGAGGATCGGAGTGTCACGTTCCGACACCAGGATATTATGAGGAGGATCGGAGTGTCACGTTCCGACACTAGGATAGTAAAAAGAATGAATATTGAAATATGTTAATATACTCAGGTTTGAAGAACCTAATCCCTAAATGAGTATGGTGTAGAGGCTTGAGTCCTCATAGATGTGTTGGGTTGTGTCCAATGGTTATGGTACTTTTTGTTGTCACCTGTTAAGTGTTATGGTTGATTTTATGTTATTATTTGATATATATTGCTTTCTATTTTGAGTTGGCCGATGATATTTACTCAGTACTTGTGCCTTGTACTGACCCCTACTTGTATGTTTTCTCTTTGTTATTTGTGGAGTGCAGCAAACGTACCGTCAACTTCAACTCAACCGCAACTCTAGCCAGTCTTTATCATACCAGAATTCAGGGTGAGCTATTGTTCTAGCTTGGACTGGATCTTCTTCTTCACGTCTTGATGCTTTGAAGTTCTGGCACGGACTAGTTGTTTATTTATTTTAACTTCTTAGATACTCTTAGATTTAGTAATTTGAGGATACATGTTCTTGTGGTTATGACTTCCAGATTTTGGGGAATAATGAGTATTAAATTTTAGAAGTTATTTATTGGTTATATTAATGAGTTTACGTCTTCCGCATTATTTTTCTGTTTATTATGGTTGAAATGTTGGGGTTTAGATTGGTTGGTTCGCTCACATAGGAGGGTAAGTGTGGGTTCCACTCACAACTCGTTTTGGGTCGTGACAGTCATTTATTTTTAATAGAATGATAATCAAATAATGCTACAATTGGAAAGAAGAGACTATCTGACATATTTATTACCAAAGGTCTTGTTCTTTCTTCTAAACTCATTGTGAGATCAAATTTATAGTAAAATCATCATAAAACAATGCTAATATATAATCCTTATTATTGCAAATGTTTATATTTTTCCAGAAATATCTATATTATTTTAAACAAATTAAGCAATATATGGATTTACAATATGCTTTACAGATTATTCAAAACAGGTTAGGATAAGATGTTCAATCGAACGTGAAAATCAGCAGTTTCATTAGAGTTCTCTTGTTGATTTTCAACGATGTTATTATTTATTACCTAAATTAAAAACTTCAATATTTTGTCGTGCTTAATCTCAAAGACAATATTATGATAGTAATGGGTAAGAAACTCTTATTTTGTCGTGAAATTGTGTGTGAATTACCTGCAGCAGGTAATCAAATGTTTCCCAACAAAAAATTGGAGAAAAGGGCATATAAGGCACGTAACAAAGCTCGATAAATTGAGTAATAAGTTAGGGTGTGTGAGAGAGTGAGAAATAAGCTTGCTTGAGGATTCAAGAAGGATCAAGTTTATGATTACAAAGGGTAACAAAGAAGAACGAAAAAGAAAAAATAAGAATATTTTGAAAATAATGAGTGTAGCTTATTAAAAGGTTGTTGACTAATATATAATTTTTAGGTGTATGAAATTTCTTTTTTTTCGTTATTCTGGTAATAATTTCACTATTTATTATCAATGTAGATTGGAGAGAATAATTAATAACCTAACCCTCGTCATGTGCTTTTTTTTTAATCTCTAGGTTTTATTATTTGCACCAACAGCTTGTGTTAGTAGAACTTTGGAGTAACTGCCATTTTTTAGTGACTGAATGTGGTCAGCCATGACCATAAATTCTTATTGTAACTCTATTATTTCACTAATTATTCTACCTTTTAATGCCTTGTAACTCATGCAACCTGATTTTAGATCATTTATTTACCTGATAATGATCCTACTCATTACAAGGGAGAATTCTCCCCTCTTATAAATACTGATGATCTTACTTTGTTTTTGTGTATAAGTACATATAGAGTTCATAAAATGTAGTAAAAAGGTAACGTTCTTATTAGTTGAAAGGGGTGTTTTTTTTATGGAGCTTTTGACTTAACTCTTACCTGGTGTATCTTGAGTTGTACTTTAGTGGTCGGGATTTGTTGTGCCCTAGAGGGAACAAGTAAATACGATTACTACTGGAGTGATGAAAAGATTCATTATTGTGGGTTTCAATCTTCTTAAAAATGAGCGAGATATCCATGTCTCATCCATAAGATATTTTTCTTCTTCAGTTTATTTCAACTAGGGAATTTGGCCGTGCTTCGCGCGGTCATTGAAATAAATGTTAAAGAATTACTTTTTTATTCAATTATATATAAATTCTTTGTATACCCAAACGTAATATTATCATTTCTTAATTATATATTAATTATAAAGATCATGTTGAGATAACGATTATAATGAAACTTAACAAATTTAACATCTATAATCTATTGCAACTGGGTACCTTTTTTTTTTTAGTATCTAAAAATTATGTTGCAAAGTAACTAAAAGTACTAATGAAAATATCTACAGGACTTATTATTCGTTAAATCTGATTTTTTAGAAAGTAATTAAAACGTTACATTACTGATTAATAAGTATCGATATATTAACTCGCTTACTATGTTTTTTATCTATATCTTTATGTGTGTATGTGTGTGTCTCTCTCTCTCTCTCTCTATATATATATATATATATATATATATATATATATATATATATATATATATATAAAGAGAGAGAGAGAGAGAGAGATAAATAGATTCATTTTAACAATACAAAAATATTTGATGGATAATAAAGTTCTTCACATATTATATAGTGATTAATATAATTGAAGGTCAATTGAACCAAATACTTTGATAATACGTTTTAATTTCAAATATACTCCATGCATTTTCAAATTAATGATTGAACCTTTTTCTCCATAAAATTAATGTATGGATACCCACGTGAGATATATATTCATCACTAAGTATATGAAAATCTAATTTTAAAATTTAACATAAATTTTTTTATGCTAAATTTAGTGATTTATTTTTAAAATATATGAAAAATCTAATCAATTTATTTAAAAATTTGTATTCAATTTTTTTAAAACAAAATATAAAAATATACATATTTAACAAAAACAAATTAATTTATCAAATGCATAAATAAATATTTGTCCTATTTTTAAATTTCATATAATAAATATATTAAATATTTATATTCACAATTCTGTTTATTTTAATAATTATATTTTAATAAACTGCTAAGGAGTTATAAAATTTTGATTTTGATAGTTTAAAGAATATAAGTATTTAATATTAATATATATGTGTGGAGTGTAATTTATATATAAGTAAATCAAGGTTAAAAAAAAAGAACAGTTTTTACTCAAAAATTTGCAACTTCACCAATTATGGGATCAATATTTTTCACTCATTAGATATTATTTTTATTACTTATTTGAATTTATATAAAATGAAACGTGAAATAAAAAATAAAAAAACTAGAAGTTGGATAAAAAACAATAAATAAAATAATGAAAACACAAATTGGTTCATTAAATTACACTCTCTTTTTTTAAAAAAAATGTTATTTTTTATTTTGGCAAAAAATACTTTCTATCATACTGCCTTTTTTTTTTTTTAAGGAATAAGTTGCGACACAAGTTGAGAACTTTTAACATTATATTGTTTGGTCTTAATCAACTTCTTTCAAAGTTTAGTTTTAATGTTTTTCAAATTTTCTATTCTTAAATCTCCATTCTAGTTGAAGGTCCTCTAAGTAATTTATATATATAAACACAATAAACCATCATAAGTTTAAACATTTTTATTTGGGGTTATGAGGAGTTATAGAGATTATAAATATAAGTTATGAAGATAAACAAATGCATATTTCTTAGTTTAAGAAGACATAACTAATGAGATTAATTTAACTGTGAATGATAAATTTAAGGTTCTAATTATTTTTGTAGGATTAGTTTCTCCCATTATTTATTAATTGGATAAAATGAAGAGGTACAGGTTTTACCAATTGAACAAAAATAAAATGTGATAAACAACAAATTACAATAATAATGTGTTCTACTAAAAATTAGTTGTATCATTCACAATTTTATATATATTTTCATACAAGTTTTCTACTCAATGAATTAACACTGTCATGTGTTATTCATTCACATTAAAAATATATCAACTTTATATGTTTAATTAAAATAATTTACAAAGTGATATCAGGTGTGATAATTTAGAAAATATTATTATTATAAAAATTTAATACTAAAATAAAATTTATTCATTTATTTTGTGATTGATTACTAATATGATAGGTCATATCATATATTTTAAGGGGAAACAATATCCAGTAGATATAAAAAAATGTATCATAGGTAATATATATTTAATGCAATCATGACACTATATATATATATATATATATATATATACAAGTGCGTCTTTTCATCTTCAACGAAAACAACAATGAATATAATATTCTTCTTTGTTCACAACGAAGAAATAAAATAAAATAAAATAGAATAATATTATTTGAAATAAAAAAAATACAACAATGAATCTTTAAAATGTTTGAAAATCGTTCAAACTTTTATATACTATCACTTTATCTTCCGGAATATCCAAGATAATCAAGCTTCCTTCTTTATTTTGTTGAACTTGTACTGAATAATATGATGAATCTTTGAACAATATATATATAATCTTCATGAAAGTGAAGGTCATATTGTTACATCATCTTTTTTATGTCTTCTAATTTGTTATTAGGTACATGATTGATGAATAAAAAGACGAAGAAAAGAAAATTAAAAAACCTATACTACTAAAAAGAAAGAAAGAAAAAATGGAAATGAACATGCAACATCTCTACATATGATTGGTATTATTGATCGGATAAACCATAAAAATAGTTAAAAGGCAATTGAAAAGACATGTTATTTAAGTTGAGAATATCAATAGATGGAGGATTTTTTTGTAACTCATTAGATATAATCACAATAATAAATATGCTTGAATTTTTTTAATCAATAAACAAATTATTTAATGAAAAGAAAAAAGGGAAAATGTCAAAAAAGATAAAAAGGAATGGAGGCTATACAGAGGTGTCACATAACCTCCTCTATGATCCCCTCTCTCTCTCTCTCTCTCTCTCTATATATATATATATATATATATATATATATATATATATATATATATATATATATATATATATATGGATAGAGAGATAGATAGATAGATAGATAGATATTATATAATTCTAATTTCACCAACATAAAACTACTTGATATTTCCATATAAATATATATCATCCTGCAATATTTTATTTTCTTTTTAAAAAGATTGTAATATTTGATCATTCAAAGTACATCTATGAGTAAATATAAATTTGTTTTATCTAGTGCTATTTTCTTGTCATATTTTTTCTTTACAACCAAGTTCAGAACTTTTCTTTTGAATCGTGTTTATATTATAAACAACATTTTTTATCACACAAGGATATGTGTAAAATTTGTGTACACCTTAGTCTCCTCAAACTCACTTATAAGATTAAGCTGAATATATTGTTCACTACCAAAAACACATGACTTCAAAAGAGTTCTGAACAAACTTATGTTCTGAATTGAGGGTCAATAAGAAACAACCTCTTTATCTCGAAAAGATAAGGTAATCTGTGTACATTCTACCTCCTTATATTTAATATGTTGTTCTCTACTAAATGTCCTCAATCTGATATAAAAAATCTGACTTCAAAAAAAGTTTGGAAAAATTGACCTCGCGAAATCAAATATTTAAAGAATCAAAATCAAAATCCAAAAAGCCAAAGAAAACTTTTTGTTCAATTTTCAGTCATAAACCATAGTGATTTTTGCACACACACCCTCCCCCCAACTTCAGTTTAAATTGTGTAACTAATTGACCCACCAAAACGTTCTATGAGGGAGGGGAGAAGGAGGTAATGAGTTTCCCTCCAAGTAACTGGAACATCTAAAAAACAATGGGGCTTAATTTTGCAAAAAGAGGTAGTTTTTTAGATTCGTTTGAGAATTTTGATAGTAAAAAAGCTAGGATTTTTATATATTGATTGTTTCATGTTTTAATGTTGTTGGATTTGTGTCAAAAGCTTGTATAGAAATTTTTCAAAAAGAAAAATTAACTTTATTGATATGGTGAAACTTAAAATTTGGGTACCCATTTTTTAGTATTGACAAAATCAATCTCAACAAAAAGAACATTTGGGTGGCTAATCCCCACATGAATTGCAACATCTATTCTATTGAGAAGGATGTGGGTATCTCACCTTGGTACAAACACGAGGAGTAATCCATCCTAATGTGTCTTGGATGATCCACACATTATTGATTATCCTATTGCTAAGATATAAATTTATAAATGAACCACACATTCTCTAAATCGTTTATTTCACCTCAATGTGGTGAGTTTTCTAGCTTGATGCATCATGATTTGTCACATTCATATTCTTCAGGTCTAATCCCTTCACTTCATGACTTCAACATGAGTGAGTGTAATCTCTCGGTGCCTATTCTTAAACCTCTGTGGAATCTCACCAACATAGAGGCTTCAGACCTTGGTAATAACCATCTTGAATGACAAGTTTCCGATTTCCTTAGATTTGGAAAGCTCAAGGAGTTATTAGTTGGCCAACTTGATTTCGCTAGATTTTTCATCCATTTACCTGACCGGTCCATTTCCATCCAATTATTGGAGATGTCATTGCACTTCGTGGGTTGAAATTATCTCATGATGTCTTGGAAGCTCATAGACCAGTGACATTTCAAATTTATCTGTTCTAGAATCACTGGATCCTTATCTTAAAAAATCAGCTGAGAAATTCCGAATCATCTTGAATCCCTCAGACTTCTTGATTATTAGATCTCTCTCACTCATCTTGTTTGATGCATCCCCACGAGAATTTTTTTATAATACATTTGATAAAAGTTCATATCAAATAAATTATGGGCTACGAGGGTTGCCACTCACATAATATTGTGGCAGTGATGATAGGATATAATAAGTGTTAACTCCAACTGAGAAGAAGAAGAAAAAGAAGAAGAAGAATGTCACGACTGAAATCTTGACCCCAGTTGATACCGGCGTCGTTGATCTCTCAGAGGTCGCAAGAAAGCCTACTTACGTCATTCTTACTTTACATAGGTTAATTTTAGCAGAAAATTTGAAATTTTTGATTCTTTAAATATACTTGCTAAACATTTTTTTATATTTCAAAATTGTGCATCATCAACCATCTAACATTTAAGATATAAGCAACTAAAAGAAATAATTCATTAAGTATTGACTGTATATCGGCCAAAATAGCACTAATACAATGTCTGAACCAAAACAGGAAAGAAACGCTAGTGGAACATGCTCCACTAGCTCAACTCTAAAACTATGCTAGAATGTAACATAGTAGTATCCTCAAAAGCGTGAGGATCTACCAAACTCCAGGTGAATACTGACGTCCGGATAGCTGCAACAACTAACCTTAAGCTCTACCATCCACCTGTGCCTACACCTAAAAGTAGATTTTTGTATGGAATTAGTACACACTTATACTAAGTATGGGCATATGCAAGCACACACTAGGTACATGCATGAGAAAGAATATCTATTTCCTAACGACATGATTTTCGGATGTCTAGTCAGTGGACTTGCCAATTTGAAATTGGGAAAGTTATGCCATGAGAGTGACATGCATCATTATAATTATCGTACAACACAGAACACATAACATCTTCATACACCACATAACATATAACACATAGTTTCTTTCATATTATTTATTCATATCCCATGAGACATTGTTATCACGGACTTGACCTTAAGACTTTCCAATATGAGGGCTCAACATATGGAACAAGGGAGCCTTCTATAGCAAACATAGAGTCTGATTCATTCATTCATACGTACCTCATTTCAGTTCATTCATATGTCAGTGTTAACACCAGCTATTCCTAGGATGTAGTTTAAGACTTTCATCGGGTTTGCTGTGCAATGATAAGAAATAACCTAATATCATTACCTTAATCTAGCTCACCTCTTGATTATCCTATCCTAACACCTCCGATATCATTAATTTCTTTATATGCTTCATTTGAGGCTGGCCTTATTCATTTATTGGGAACTTTATCTTTAATCGACATAGATCATGTGAGCATCATGAAATCCAGTGTCTCCCCAAATCCGAAAAGAGGTGAAATCATCGGCCAAAATGACTCAATAACATAGTAGAGTATATGGAAATTTAACCCCGTCAGATCCCTATTTTGGCAGTATAGGTTGAAAGACTAGGAGATGTATGGAGACCCATACGCGGCAAGCCGGACAGTCTCATCTCATGAGAGTTACGTTAACCTTCGCCCTTCCGGAAAGAAGGCATCACCGCTCATATCTACCCTATCAGTGCTTAGTATAAAACTCCATTACATTCAACTCATACATCATGGAAGTTGGCTTATAGTATGAGGACATCATAGCTCAACAGATGAATTCTCATCTCATCATTTGTATTAAGTGTTTTAAACTCAATATTTTCATTAGAGTGTTCATAGAGAATGGTCTCTTTATTATCTTACACTCTCATTGGTGAGTACATATTGGCAACATTTAGTTAGGCTCATTTGAGATTGCTCTCATCATATACGTTAACCTCATATCGTGATTCTCAATTCATTTTTCATTATTAGCACCATTGGTTTTCATAGTTACTCACCTCTTATTACGTGAATGTTCATTTCTTCATTTCATAGTTTATCTCATCATATGCCATTGCACTTAGCAATTTAGTGTATCTTACACTCGTATTTAACCCTCATAGAGTTAATCATTTTATCACGTACATCTTAGGTTCACTTATTTTTGAACGTATGTTAGACTTATATGTCTATACATACAAACCATGGGGCTTCATTTATAGTTCGTTTAAGTGGTTCATATCTTACTAAGATTATTGAGTACAAGACTTATGCATCTTGTAGATATGCCAAGATATTGATTTTGATATTTAGAGGCAACATTCATTAAATATCTGTTTACGTATGACTTATGTGTCAATACGGAATTGGGAAAGGGAACCCGATTTCGAATCCCTTGAAAAACATTAAATCTTATTTGAAAATTTGATAAGTGCATTTTTAAGATTTGGGAGACCCTAGTTCGATTTCCATCAACCCCATAATATTTCTTTCTTGTTCTCCTCCCCTTTTATGTTTTAAGGCAAGGAGGTTTTATGTTCAATCCCCCACAAGCTCATTATTTTTTTCTTAACTTTTAACCTATCCAAGAGGTTGTTGGTTCAATCCCCATTTTCCGCATTTTATTTTCTCCTTTATTATCCTCCTAACTCTCTCATCTATTAAAGAGGTTGTGGGTTCAATCCCCACTCTCCATATTTTATTTTTACTTCATTATTTTCATGGTTTTTAACATGGTGAGCTCACGGGTTCAATCCTCCATGACCTCAATTGTTTTAATTTATTTTTTTCAACATTTTTAACCCTCTTTGCTGACTGAAATTCATCAATAGAAGCTTCAAATTTTATTTTAATTTTTTTCAGCATCCTTTAATCAAGTTACACTTTGTTCTTAGGGGAACTTCGTAGTGCATTTAGAACGTTTTAGGTGCGTCTTCATGTATTTCGTTTAGACAAGACATTATCAATCAAATCAGCCACATTTCAACTCATATGAACATCACATTTACATAAACATGTGTACATGAAATATAAAGAACTATCATGCCATTTCAAGTCATAAACCATGAACAATAGCCACGACAACAGACACATACACACGTTGTTACATTTTTGGAAATATCAACATAAGTCACATAATTCCAAACATACATATAAACTCATAATTATCATGAAAACACGTTTCATCCCTAGTTTAATACAAGCAAACATAACAAACCTATGATTCAATGGGAGCTATTGACAGGGACATGTAACGGGGAACAATTATAGTTTTAGGAATGAATATTCTGAACCTTAAGGGGTCTCTTTGAAAAGGTACCAACAGAGAAGAGAACCCATACCTTAATCGATGTCCAAACGCTGATGTTACTGCCTGAAAACTCCTCCAAACCACTCCCAATTTACTTAAACGTACACCTCACTCGACGAACCTCTCTTCTCCTTGATGTTTTGATTACTTTGTCTTTTACTTAAAAATTCTTGTGAGTTCTTTAAGTGTGAATAAATCTTGATGTACTTTCAGTTCTTGAAATTGTTTTTGCCAGAAACTAACGTGAGAGAATGATATATGGAGAACGTGAGAGAGATATAGAATGTTATTAGGATTAGGAGACTAAATTCAAGACATAGTCAAATAGGATTTAAATTAGATTAATACAAATCTGATTTATTTTAATTAATACATGAAAGGACCATTATGCCTTTAAAATTTCATATTTTTAATTAACAATTAAATCATCTTAAGTACCTATTTATTTAAATTAAGTTTCTGGATCGTTACAAAGAAGAAGAAGAAGAAGAAGAAGAAGAAGAAGAAGAAGAAGAAGAAGAAGAAGAAGAAGAAGAAGAAGAAGAAGAAAAAGAAGAAAATTCACCATGATTAGTTAGAAGACGGTTCTCATGGGTTACACTTGTGGTCTAGTTATTGGATCGTCTCAATTAGAAGACGGCTGTCATGGGTTACAATTGTGGTCTAGTTATTGGATTTTTAGTAGACGGTTCTCATGGGTTACAATTGTGGTCTACTTATTGGATTGTCCGTAATATACATAATGTTGTCAACTCAATGTCAAGTATGGTTTTTTATTATACTTGTAAAATTGGAACATAAAATTATTAAGAAAATGAAAATACACAAGAAAATATATTAATGTGTCACCTCCAGGAATTCAACTGATCTTTATCTTTGAGACGACCACTTTTTATGTATGATGTATTTTAGAAATCCATCATCCTTAAGACTCTTAAGTTTAATTCTTCATCTTTCATAGTTTGTGATGTTTGCATAAAGCGTTTGTTATTCGATAAATAATAATACATGACGTTTATTTCTTTGAGACTTGACCATATGTAGAAATACATTCGTATGATAAACAGAAATCAGAAACAAACTTGAATCTTTAGATTATTCAATCGAACAATATGTGCCATAACTAAAAACATTGTATTTCACTCAATTCTTTCCCAACTAGAAACTAGTCTCGATAACATTGTATTTCATTAAGTTAAAAAATATATAATTTGACTCAACCTTGTAACTTTTTAACCCTTTTCAAGTATATCACCTTGGTGCGACCATGGAGAATGTGATGGCCTAATGTTGAAAGTGGTGCCTCAAAACCAAGAGATCAGTTCCACTTTTTGATGTATCAATATACAACTTAAAAGTAAAATTAATTTATGATAGATTAGGTTGTAGTAAATTACTAAATTTGATTAATTAGTTGCTATATTTTAGGCTTTAGTTATTGGAGATAATTTTAGCTCATTTTACTCCTTTTCTTTAGTTTTTTAAGTTATGAATTCATGCATTATTTCAATAAACAATGAAACAAAACCTTGTTACTTATCTTCTCTTTCTTAGTAATCATGATAGATTGGTATCAGAGCATTGCCATCTTGAGTGACCTGTAAGAAGACACTTGACCATATAAACCCTTCTTTGAACTACAATCTTAAATATCATGTGAAAAAGTGAATTCTGAAACAAGCTTCTTAACTCCACCAGTCTGCAATGGTGAGAATTATCAAGCTTCGACAATTAGAATGACGGTTCATCTTGAAGTGTTGGATCTCTGGGAAGCAGTAGAAGAGGATTACGAAGTAACTCGTTACGGTGATAATCCAACAGTGAATCAGATGAAACATCACAAGGATAATAAGACAAGGAAAGCCAAATCTAAAGCTTTCCTTTTCTCTACCGTATACCTTTCGATTCTTACCAAAATTACGCAAATGAAATCTGCAGCAGAAATTTAGAGTATCTCAATAAAGAATACCAAGGAAATGAAAGAGTGCAGAATGCAAGTGATGAATTTGATTCGTGAATTTAAAATAAAGAGAATGAAAGAATCAGAGACTATAAAAGTCTATTTAGAGGAACTACCTGACATGGCCAACAAGGTGAGATTGTTCGTTAAAAGGTCTTGCGCTTGATGTTATTTTAGTGTTACCTCATCCGGAAGGGGAACCTTATGGAGGGGTTTCATCCCCTCTTCAGTATACATGTTCATGCAATTATTCAATTGTCTGAGGGAGGTTATATTGGACAAAATTTCTACAACTTTTGTCAAGACTTATTAGGGTTGCTATTAGAGGTTTTCAGGTTATGGTGACCATTAAATATATTAAGATTTTTTTTAGTATATGGTGGTTGTTGGTCCTACTATGAGTGTGGTGAGTCAGGAAAAATCAATAGACATTCCTCCAGACTTGGAGCAGGAGGCCGACAACAATAATGTTTTGTAACGTTGTTGCTTCATTTCAGTTTTTTATAAAATAAAGTTTGGAAAGTTATTTAAAAGTGAGTAAAAATTTCACAAATTCAACTAGGAAAAAAATTAATAATGTCATGAAAAAACACTAATATTGTCTAAAAAATGTTATTTTAAGAAAGTGAATACAATTTATATACCATGATTTTTATGAGAAAATGAGATTGAACAAGAAAACACTCATTTCTTTTTACCTCATTCGCATTAAATTGTCTTGATTTATTCAATTCATATTTGATCAAAATAATTTTTTATGAATCTATGAACTACTCATTGATGCAAGGTATGTCTATTTGAAAAAGAAAACATTTGATAATATTTTACCAAGTGATTTAAATCCTCTAAAATAACACTCAAAACTTTTCTTCAAAAATGGAGAAAGTTCAAGAAGATATGGTGTGGGAATGTTCAGCGCGATGTCATGGATTAGAAAATCGAAAAATGAAGGCTGCGAACTTTTCACATTCCATTACAAATTGACGGTGATGTATCCTCAAATTTTCGTAAGTAGAATGTTAGGTTTAAGTATGAAAATTTAAAAGGGTGTTGTAAGTGTCTATATCAGACAAATATTAAGGATGAAGAATATGATGAGAGTGCATTCATAAAGCTATGACATATTAACTTACAAAGACTTATAGAGATTATTGGACAAACTAAGGGATACTCCATCATTTTCATAAATCTCTCCTTATTTCTATTTGAATATATTTTACTTATGATATTTGAAGAATTACGAGTTTTCACTAATTTGTTGTTTGATCCACATCTAAGATGGTTTTTAAAACATCAAAACTATCTACGAGATACAAAATATAATCAAAGATCTTGTAACGACCTGTTTAGTCGTTTTGAGCAGCAGATTTTATTCTGAAAAAACTGGCTGAGACGACGGACCTCATGACGGACCGTCATGGGCACGACGGACCGTCGAGGGGGTCTCGTTCCAAAACACTTAGAATTCTGAAATTTGGGTACTGAAATCGACTCTCTGAACTTCGTGACGACATGGCAGGACGGACCGTCGTGGGCACGACGGACCGTCACAGACTCTTCAAGGAAATTGAGTCTCTGAACTTTGTGACGGAGCAGCAGGACAGACCGTCGCAGGCACGACGGGCCGTCACAGGCTGCATAATCCCAGGCTGGGTCGGATTTCTTTAAATGTTTTAAGGGACGTTTTCGACTATTCGTGCTTTAATTATAAAGTTAGTGGGTTAATGTTAATAAGTCTAATTACTTGGGGGTTAAAAGAGGTAACCTTAAGTTAATTAGTGGGTTATTATTGCCATCTTTTATTCTTAATTGTATGCTAATTAGGGTAAAAGAAAGAGGGTTTGAATAAGAAAAATAGAAAGCTTTGGGGAATTTGCTTGCTTGATCACTAATCTTCGGTGGAGGTAGGTTATGGTTTTCATGCTATCCGTAGTAAAGTCTTAATAGCGAATGATATGTGTTGGGTTGTATTGTAAAGTCTTCTATACGCTTAATTGTATGCTTGCATGAATGTGATTAAATAATTGTGATGAAATAAGCATGATGAATCTATTGAATCCAAAATCTTGAAAAACCCTAATCTCTTGTTAATGATGATTCCTTGGTATAAGAGAAGGCTTGATGAACAAAGTAATGAGATTGATGATGCCTTGGTATAAAAGAAGGCTTGATGAATTAATAGAATGAGATTAGTGGGGCGGGTGTCACGAATCGACACGTAGAATTAGGGGATCGGGTGTCACGAACTGACACGTAGAATTAGGGGATCGGGTGTCACGAACCGACACGTAGAATTAGGGGATCGGGTGTCACGAACCGACACGTAGAATTAAGGGATCGGGTATCACGAACCGACACGTAGATTTAGGGGATCGGGTGTCATGAACCGACACGTAGAACTAGGGGATCAGAGTGTCACGTTCCGACACATAGTAGTAGGGGATCGGAGTGTCACGTACCGACACAAGAGGAATAAAGATAATGAATCTTGAAAGATGTTAATATACTCAATCTAATGAACCTAATTCCCAAATGAGTATGGTACTGAGGCTTGAGTCCTCATGTGTGAACTTGGCGGTACTGGGTAATGATTATAATACTTGTTGTTTCTACATGTTGAGTATTGTAGTTGATTTACGATATTACTTGATATATATTGTTTTCTATTTTGAGTTGGCCGATGATACCTACTCAGTACTTGTGTTTGTACTTACCCACCCTACTTTTATGTTTTCTTCTTTGTTATTTGTGGAGTGCAGCAAACGTGCCGTCGTCTTCAACTTAACCGCAACTCTAGCCAGTCTTCATTACTCCGGATATCAGGGTGAGCTAATGTTTCTAGCTTGGAATGGTTCCTCCTCTTCTTGTCTTGATGCCTTGAAGTTCCGGCATGGACTAGCTGTTTATGTATTTTAGCTTCTTAGATACTCTTAGATTTAGTAATTTGAAGTAGATGTTCTTGTGATGATGACTTCCAGATTTTGGGGATAATAATAGTTGTTGTGTTTTTAGAAGTTATTGAATTGGTTTTTATTAATGAGTTTAAGTCTTACGCATTACTTTCTGTTGATATTATATTGAAATGTTAAGGTTTAGATTGGTTGGTTAGCTCACATAGGAGGGTAAGTGTGGGTGCCAGTCGCAACCCGATTTGGGTAGTGACAAACTTGGTATCAGAGCATTAGGTTCGTTGGTCTCATCACACAAGAACGAGTCTAGTAGAGTCTTAAGGAACGATAGGGGGACGCCTTTACTTTTCTTTGAGAGGCTATAAGACTTTAGGAAAATTCCATTCTTTCATTCCTTCTTTCGTGCTATTACTTGAGTCCAATTGGTATCTAGGTGATACAAATTGGTATCTGACCATCTTCACTCTATTTCGCAGATGGTTAGAACTAGAGCAACAACCGCTCCAACATCAACATCAGCAAGACAAGATGCATCTGAGCCAGCCACTGAGACTGTAGCTCGAAGAGGAACAGTGGCAAGAGGCCGCGGTAGAGGTCGTGGGAGGACGTCCTCTAGAAGAAGAGGACGAGCACCTAGCCCATCTGGTACTAGGGCGGTGACTCCTTCGCTGACTGAGGAAGTGGTAAGAGAGGGTGAGGAAGGGGAGAATGAACAAGTGCAGAATGAGGAAATGCCACCCCAACCTACCCAAACAAATGATCAGCATGAACTTTTCAGTAAGTTCTTGAAATTGAACCCCCAGTCTTCAAGGGTGCTGAATTTGAGGATGCCTATGATTTTCTGGTTGACTGTCTTGAGCTACTACACAAGATGGGTATAGTAGAGCGGTTTGGTGTTGAGTTTGTGACTTATCAGTTTAATGGGAACGCCAAAATGTGGTGGCGGTCACATGTTGAGTGTCAAACAACAGAGGCACCACCTACGACTTGGGCATCATTCTCTAGCTTATTTATGGAGAATTATATTCCCCGGACCTTGAGGGATAGGAAAAGAGATTAATTCTTGAGCCTAGAGCAAGGTAGGATGTCGGTTACTGCATATGAGGCTAAGTTTCGTGCACTTTCCAGATATTCCACTCATCTTTGTTTCAGTCCACAAGAGCGGATTCGCCGTTTTGTGAAGGGGTTAAGGTCAGAATTGCGGATTTCAGCCTTACAGGTAGCGGCTATGGCAAAATCCTTTCAAGAAGTGGTAGACTTCGTCATAGAGGTGGAAGGAGTGAAGCCAGATGACTTCACCATGGCATCAACATCAAAAAGGTTTCGAAAGGAAGGTGAGTTTAATGGTTCTTACTCTAGAGGACAGGGTTCAGGAGGTTACTCAGTTCGACCAATTCAGTATTCACTACAGACTGTAGTTGGGGGTCCACCTCAAACCGGTCAACACTTCTCTGAGAGACCTATGTTTGGCTCCAGAGAGTGTTATGGATGTGGGAGACTGGATATATTAGGAGGAATTGTCAAAACAGAGTTATAGACCCCCAATAGCTAGAGGTAGAGGTGGTCATGGTAGAGGTCGTTATTCTGGAGGACGTGGTGGCCGAGGTAATGGTGGTCACCAAAACGGCCGGGGTGATGGGAAAACTGGAGCCACTACAACACAACATGGTAGGGGCAACGGATAGACAAGTAATGGGGCCCATTGTTACGCTTTCCCTGGGCGATCTGAGGCGGAGACATCTGATGTTGTCATTACAGGTAATCTTTCGGTTTGTGATTGTATGGCTTCTGTATTGTTTGATCCTGGATTCACATTTTCTTATGTATCTTCCTCATTTTCTAATGGTCTTAATTTACCTTGTGAATTGTTTGACATGCCTATTCGTGTTTCTACCCCGGTGGGTGAGTCTGTGAAAGTTGAAAAAGTATATAGGTCTTGTTTGGTGACTTTTGTGGGGAGTAATACTTATGTAGACTTGGTTATCTTAGAAATGGTTGATTTTGATGTAATTCTGGGTATGACTTGGCTTTCTCCGAATTTTGCGATCTTGGATTGTAATGCTAAAACTGTAACGTTAGCTAAGCCTGGACAGATCTGTTAGTGTGGGAGGGCGACTACACTTCCACTCCGGTTCGTATCATCTCCTTTCTTCGTGCTCAGAGAATGGTTAGTAAAGGGTGTTTAGCTTTCTTGGAACATCTCAGGGATGACACTACTCAAGTACCTTCGATTGAGTTGGTTTCGATAGTCCGTGAGTTTTTGGATGTGTTCCCTACATATCTTCCTGGTATGCCACAAGATAGGGATATTGACTTCTGCATTGATCTTGAACCGGGCACTCGCCCCATTTCTATACCCCCTTATATCATGGCTCCCGCTGAGTTAAGGGAGTTAAAGGCTCAACTTCAAGAGTTGTTAGGGAAAGGCTTCACTAGACCAAGTGCATCTCCTTGGGGTGCTCTGGTGTTATTTGTGAAGAAGAAGGATGGGAGTGTTCGGATGTGCATAGACTACAGACAACTGAATAAAGTAACAGTTAAGAACAAATATCCTCTTCCTCACATTGATGACTTGTTCGATCAATTACAAGGTGCTTGTGTCTTCTCTAAGATTGAATTGAGATCCGGTTATCATCAATTGAAAATACGGGCAACGTATGTGCCAAAGACTACTTTTCGGACCAGGTATGGGCATTACGAATTTGTAGTGATGTCTTTTGGTCTTACGAATGCCCCTGCTGCTTTCATGAGCTTGATGAACGGGATTTTTAAGCCATATTTGGATCTCTTTGTGATCGTATTTATTGATGATATACTGATATACTCAAAGAGCAAGAAAGAACATGAGGAGCATTTGAGAATTGTGTTGGAAGTGTTAAGGGAGAAAAAGCTTTATGCCAAATTATCCACGTGTGAGTTTTGGCTAGATTCAGTGTCCTTCTTGGGACACGTGGTTTCTAAGGATGGAGTGATGGTGGATCCTTCTAAGATTAAGACAGTGAAGAATTAGGTAAGACCTACTAATGTATCAGAAATAAGGAGCTTTATTGGTTTAGCTAGCTATTACCGTCGATTTGTCAAGGGATTCTCTTCCATTGCTTCCCAATTGACGAACTTGACTAAGCAGAATGTTCCATTTTTATGGTCGGACGAGTGTGAAGAAAGCTTTCAGAAGCTCAAGACTTTGTTGACTACTGCACCAATTCTCACCTTGACCGTGGAAGGTAAGAACTTCATTGTTTATAGTGATGCATCCTATTTTGATTTAGGTGCAGTGCTAATGCAAGAGAAGAATGTAATTGCTTATGCTTCGAGGCAATTAAAGGTGCATGAACGTAATTATCCGACCCATGATTTGGAATTGGCTGCGGTAGTGTTTGCATTAAAGCAATGGAGACACTATCTGTATAGGGTTAAGTGTGAAGTATACACGGATCATCGTAGCCTACAGTATGTCTTTACTCAAAAAGATTTGAATTTGAGACAGAGGAGATGGATGGAACTACTGAAGGACTACGATATCACTATCTTGTATCATCTGGGAAAGGCTAATGTTGTGGCAGATGCCTTAAGTAGAAAGGCAGGGAGCATGGGAAGTCTAGATCACTTGCAAGTTTCTAGACTTCCATTCGCTAGAGAGGTTCAGACTCTGGCTAATAACTTTATGAGGTTAGAAGTAAATGAGAAGGGAGGATTGTTGGCTTGTGTGGAGGCAAGATCTTCTTTTCTTGACAAGATTAAGGGAAAACAGTTTGATGATGAGAAACTAGGCCGAATTCGAGATAAGGTGTTGCGAGGAGAGGCTAAGGAAGCACAAATCGATGAGGAAGGTGTTTTGAGAATCAAGGGAAGGGTATGTGTACCCCGCGTTGATGATTTGATCAACACTATTCTGATAGATGCTCATAGTTCAAGGTACTCTATACATCCTGGTACAACCAATATGTACCGTGACCTAAAGCAACATTTTTGGTGGAGTAGAATGAAGCGTGACATTGTTGATTTTATTGCCAAATGTCAAAATTGTCAGCAAGTAAAATATGAACACCAAATGCCCGGAGGAACACTTCAGAGAATGCCCATTCCTGAATGGAAATGGGAGAGAATTGCAATGGATTTCGTGGTTGGTCTTCCAAAGACAATGGGTAAGTATGACTCTATTTGGGTGATTGTTGATAGTTTAACTAAGTCTGCTCATTTCATTCCGGTCAAGGTGACTTACAATGCAGAGAAGTTAGCCAAACTTTACATCTCGTAAGTGGTGCGATTGCATAGGGTTCCACTCTCCATCATATCAGATAGGGGTACGCAGTTTACTTCTATGTTCTGGAAAACATTGCATGCGGAATTGGGTACTAGGTTGGACCTTAGTACTGCGTTCCATCTTCAGACCGATGGTCAGTCTGAGCGAACGATTCAAGTGTTGGAGGATATGCTTCGTGCATGTGTGATAGAATTTGGTGGTCATTGGGATAGTTTCTTACCCTTAGCAGAGTTCTCCTACAACAATAGCTATCACTCAAGTATTGATATGGCCCCATTTGAAGCATTGTATGGGAGGAGATGTAGGTCTCCCATTGGTTGGTTTGATGCATTTGAGGTTAGACATTGGGGTACCGACCTTTTGAGGGATTCATTAGAGAAAGTGAAATCTATTCAAGAAAAGCTTTTAGCGGCGCAATGTAGGCAAAAGGAATATGCAGATCGAAAGGTTAGAGACTTGGAGTTTATGGAGGGTGAACAAGTCTTGCTGAAGGCTTCACCCATGAAAGGGGTGATGCGGTTTGGTAAAAGAGGTAAACTAAGCCCGAGGTATATTGGTCCCTTTGAAGTACTTAAGCGAGTAGGGGAGGTGGCTTATGAGTTAGCCTTGCCTCCAGGTCTCTCCGGAGTGCATCCGGTATTTCATGTGTCGATGTTGAAAAGATACCATGGGGATGGAAACTACATCATTCGTTGGGATTCAGTTCTGCTCGATGAGAATTTGTCTTATGAGGAGGAGCCTGTTGCTATTTTAGATAGAGAAGTTCGCAAGTTGAGGTCAAGGGAGATTGCATCCATCAAAGTTCAATGGAAGAATCGACGAATTGAAGAAGCCACTTGGGAGAAGGAGGCAGATATGCAAGAAAGATACCCACACCTGTTTACAGATTCAAGTACTCCTTTTCGCCCTTGTTTTTCTTCTTATGATCATTCGAGGACGAACGATGGGTAAATTGGTATCTATTGTAACAACCTGTTTAGTCGTTTTGAGCAGCAGATTTAATTCTGGAAAAAACTGGCTGAGACGACGGACCTCACGACGGACCGTCATGGGCACGACGGACCGTCAAGGGGGTCTCGTTCCAAAACACTTAGAATTCTGAAATTTGGGTACTGAAATCGACTCTCTGAACTTCGTGACGACATGGCAGGACGGACCGTCGTGGGCACGACGGACCGTCACAGACTCTTCAATGAAATTGAGTCTCTGAACTCTGTGACGGAGCAGCAGGACGGACCGTCGCAGGCACGACGGGCCGTCACAGGCTGCATAATCCCAGGCTGGGTCGAATTTCTTTAAATGTTTTAAGAGATGTTTTTTACTATTCCTGCTTTAATTATAAAGTTACTGAGTTAATGTTAATAAGTCTAATTACTTGGGGGTTAAAAGAGGTAACCTTAAGTTAATTAGTTGGTTATTATTGCCATCTTTTATTCTTAATTATATGCTTATTAGGGTAAAAGAAAGAGGGTTTGAATAAGAAAAATAGAAAGAGCAAGAAGAGAGAGAGAGAGAGGATCGATCGAGAGGAGGAAAACACAAAGCTTTGGGGAATTTGCTTGCTTGATCACTAATCTTCGGTGGAGGTAGGTTATGGTTTTCATGCTATCCGTAGTAAACTCTTTATAGCGAATGATATGTGTTGGGTTGTATTGTAAAGTCTTCTATATGCTTAATTATATGCTTGCGTGAATGTGATAAAATAATTGTGATGAAATAAGCATGATGAAGCTATTGAATCCCAAATCTTGAAAAACCCTAATCTCTTGTTAATGATGATGCCTTGGTATAAGAGAAGTCTTAATGAACTAAGTTATGAGATTGATGATGCCTTGGTATAAAAGAAGGCTTGATGAATTAATAGAATGAGATTAGTGGGGCGGATGTCACGAACCGACACGTAGAATTAGGGGATCGGGTGTCACGAACCGACACGTAGAATTAGGGGATCGGGTGTCACGAACCGACACGTAGAATTAGGGGATCGTGTGTCACGAACCGACACGTAGAATTAGGGGATCGGGTGTCACGAACCGACACATAAATTTAGGGGATCGGGTGTCATGAACCGACACGTAGAATTAGGGGATCGGAGTGTCACGTTCCGACACATAGTAGTAGGGGATCGGAGTGTCACGTACCGACACAAGAGGAATAAAGATAATGAATCTTGAAAGATGTCAATATACTCAATCTAATGAACCTAATTCCCAAATGAGTATGGTACTGAGGCTTGAGTCCTCATGTGTGAACTTGGCGGTACTGGGTAATGATTATAGTACTTGTTGTTGCTACATGTTGAGTATTGTAGTTGATTTATGATATTACTTGATATATACTGTTTTCTATTTTGAGTTGGCCGATGATACCTACTCTGTACTTGTGTTTGTACTGATCCCCCCTACTTTTATGTTTTCTTCTTTGTTATTTGTGGAGTGCAGCAAACGTGCCGTCGTCTTCAACTCAACCGCAACTCTAGCCAGTCTTCATTAGTCTGGATATCAGGGTGAGCTAATGCTTCTAGCTTGGACTGGATCCTCCTTTTCATGTCTTGATGCCTTGACGTTCCGGCATGGACTAGCTGTTTATGTATTTTAGCTTCTTAGATACTCTTAGATTTAGTAATTTGAAGTAGATGTTCTTGTGATGATGACTTCCAGATTTTGGGGATAATAATAGTTGTTGAGTTTTTAGAAGTTATTGAATTGGTTTTTATTAATGAGTTTAAGACTTCCGCATTACTTTCTGTTGACATTATATTGAAATGTTAAGGTTTAAATTGGTTGGTTCGCTCACATAGGAGGGTAAGCGTGGGTGCCAGTCGCGACCCGATTTGGGCCGTGACAGATCTATTATCTTTTCTAAACCTTAAGTGTTGGCGAACAATAAAAGTATCTTAAACTGGTACAATCATAACTCCAGTGTTAAAATATCTAGGGAAAAATTCTCATACAATACTATTAGCTATATACTTTTTAATAACGAATTTCCTAGCTAATTCATGTTTTTCTTATAAAAATCACTAATTTATTGTTAGATTTGATAATTGGCTCACAATAATTCTTCATTAGTTTTACTTTCATTGTCCAAATCTATGTTGCATATTTATTTTTTGGTACACTCAAATAAATCTAAAAAGCAAAAAGTAAATTCTTACAATTTAAATTGCTTAAATATTCCTAGAGAAAAATCATCATATTATTGTTGGTGTCTTTCCAAATTAGAAATTCTCCTTTATTTTGAAAAAATTAAAATAAATAAATTAGGGTTAGACAAAGATTAAATGTAGGAGGAGATTACATAGTAAAAGTCGAACCCTCACCAATAAATTTAAAGTTCAGCTAGTCAAATAAATTGCCTAGAATATTAATTACAACATGATATAAGTTACAACATGAATCATAATGAATAAAGAAGAATTTGCAGTAGACGAAAAAACCTTTGAAAATCAAGAAGGATTAATGATAAAAATAATATTTTTAAATTTAGGAAGAAATCTAATGTCTGAGGATGACATAAAAATAATATGAGAGTGAAAATATATATATACATTTTTTATTTAAAAGTTGACAGCAAATAGGTAATATGTTTGACAACTATATTTATGTAGGAAATGATTTCTGAATTTTTTCAAACAATAAGTTGAACAAAGAATAAAGTTAAATGAAGAAAAAATGATTATAAATATAATGACAAAATGGAGAATATTTAGTAAGATTTGATAAAAATCTTTGATGTGATGAGATCTCACAAGCATTGTTGCCTGTTAGATTCTCGACGTCCCAAGACAGGTAAATACATTGTTAATCTAAATGTTATAGTTTCTTATACTTATATTTGTACTTAAATTATAAACTAAAACGTTGAAAATTAAAAAGAATACTTCATTTCTTCAATTTCATATAACACTCTTTCCTCTTTGACCTATTATGAAAAAAAATAGTATTTCTATATTGAAACAAGATGAACTTTGAACTCCATTTTTTTTATCTTTACAGACATGCTTACTTTGACTTTATATGAAACAAATATATTCTAAAACTTATGGTCATAAATGCATGGTAATATATGGTGTGACTACAAAACTACTCAATAATAATATAATAAAAAATTTATAGCTGGATTATTTTTAAATACAGAAATATATATAATTTTAAAAGATTGATGATAAAATCATGTAACATAAAATCAAAAAGGAGCATATGACATCTTTTCTACCAAAAGTCAGTTTTCTTCTTTTATAACTTATTTTGACGTCAAGTTTATAGTGTAAGGATACTAAAAAATGGATTATATGTTCGTTATTAATTCTAAAATTTATATTTTTTTAGATAGATCTATATTATACAAAATAAATTAAGCAACATATGAATTTACAGATTATTCAAAACTAGTTAGCACAAGATGTTTTTTCGAATTTGGAAATTGCAAATTTCTTTAAAGATCTCTTATTGATGTTCAACAACGTCATTGTTTATTACCCATATGAAACTGTTCAAAATGCTATTGCGCTTGAACTCAGAGCCACTATTATAAGGGTTATCGGTAAGAAGCCCTTATCTTATCACAAAATTGTGTGTGGATTAGATGCAACAGGAAATCCAATGTTGTCCAGACAAAAATTGGAGAAACGGGGCATAAAATGCATATAGGAAAGCTCAAGAAGGTGAGTCATCAGGGAGGAGGTGTACGAGAGTGAGAAATAAGGCTTGTGAATTCAAAAACGAATTGTGAGTTTTCACTAATGTTTTGTTTGAACCACATTTGTAATATTTTTTACAAAATTAAAATTATATACGAGATAAAAAGTATATTCAAAGATATATTATCTTTTCTAAAGCTTAAGTGTAGGAGCACAAATAAAGTATCACAAATTCGTACAATTTGCAATAAATTTTATTTTATTTTCAAATAAAATGTTCTTGATTAAATTTTATCGTTACGAGAAAAAACCACCATGATTACAAAACATCAAAACTCCATTGTTAAAATATTTAGGGAATAATTGTCAAAAATACTATTAGCTATATACGTTTTATAACAAATTTCCTAGCTAATTCATGTTTTTCTTATAAGAATTACTAATTGATTGTTAGATTTGATAATTGGATCCAAATAATTCTTCATTATTTTTGTCTACTTTCAATGACCAAATCGATTTTGTATATCTTTTTTTTTGGTACACGAAACTAAATCTAAAAATTAAAAAACAAATTTACTAGTCAAATTGCTTAAATCATCCAAGAGAAAAAACTTCATATTATTATTAGTGTCTTTCCAAATTAGAAATTCTTCTTTATTATAAAAAAAAAATTATCGTTAGAGATAGAGAAAATGTAGGAAGGGATTACTATGTAGGAGTCGAATCTTCACCAAAAAATTGAAAGTTAAGCTAGTTAATTAACATGGTTACTAAGATTCTCCAACTAGCAATTCTCTGTATGTTACAATCATTACTTCTTAAATAGTCTGTAAGATTATTTATAATATCTCTTCAAAATGTTTATTTTATTCTTCATTTCTATCGAGCGTTTATAATTTTCACTAATAGCAATATGAGGGTGAAATTATATATATGTGTTTTTAATTATAATTAGACAACGAAAAGGTAATATGATTATTGATATCTTTATTTATGCTATGTTTATGTAGGAAAAGATTTTCAATTTTTTTCAAAAAATAAGTTGAAGAAAGAATGAAGTTAAATAAAGAAAAAAGTTATGATAAATTTTAATGGAAAAATGGAGAATATTAAACAATATTTGATAAAAATCTTTGATGTGATGATATCTCACAACCATTGTTGTCTTTCAGAATCTCAACTTCCCAAGACAGGTAAATACATTGCTAATCTATATGTTATTGTTTCTTATACTTATTTTTTCACTTTAATTATAAACTAAAACTTTGACAATTAAAAATTATACTTCATTTCTTCTACTTCGTATGACGCTTTTTTTCTTCTTTAATCTATTATTAAAAAAATTGTATTTTCTTAATTGAAACATGATGAACTTTGAACTTCACATCTTTTTATCTTTGAAGGCATGCTTACTTTGACTCTACATGAAACAAAAAAACTAAATCATATGGTCTTAAATACATTATAATATATGTGTGACTATAGAACTTCTCAATTATAGTAAAACAAAAAAATTATGGTTGGATTATTTTCAAATGCACAGATATCTCATATATTTTTTAATTGATTGATGATAAAATGGTGTCAGAGTAAATAAAAAAGAAGTATATGACATGTTAAATACTACAAGTCATTAATTTTTTTTTAAAACTCATTGTGAGGTCTAATGTACAATGTAAGGATTATAAAATATGGGTTAAATATTTGATATTAGTGCTAATATATATTTATATATATATATATATATGTATATATATATATATATATATATATATATATATATATATATATATATATATATATATATATATATATATGTTACAGATTATTCAAAACAAGTTAGCACAATATGTTTTTTCGAACTTGGAAATTGCCAATTTCATTAAAGATCTCTTATTGATTTTCAACAATGTAATTTTATTACTCATATGAAGCTCTTCAAAATTCTATTGCGCTTGAACTCAGAGCCATTGTTATGAGGGGAATGGGAAAGAAGCCCTAATTTATCGCAAAACTGTGTGGATTAGATGCAGCGGTCAATCGAATATTGGCCAGACAAAATAGAGAAAAAGGGAATATAACGCACATAACAAATCTCAAGAAGTTGAGTCATCGATGAAGAGGAGTACGAGAGTGAGAAATAAGGCTTGTAGGTTCAAGAATGATCAAAATAATGATTCCAAAGGGAAACATAGAAGAATGACAAAAAAAATAGTTTTGAAATAATGAGTGAACCTTACTAGAGGTGGTCGAATTTATAGAAGATTTTTGGTGCATTAATTTTCTTTTGTTTTGCAGTTCTGGTAATATTTCAATTTATTATCAATGTACATCAGAGACTATAATTAATCTCCTAACCCTTTTCATGCGATTTTTTTATATCAAGATTTTATGTTTAATTTTGAACAAAAAAAGGTCACATAATTCAGTTGATAATGTGAACAATTGTTTGATACATAATCTACATCGACCTTCTTTTTTTAGGAAGTAATAATATTCAATTGTTTATTACATTTGATCATTTTAATTATAGTTATTATTTAATTGTATCCTATCCTATCCTAGTCTATCGCCCACTCTTTCAAGTAGAATGTTGGAAGTAGTTATCTTCAGTTTAGTGACTGAACACGATGAATTATGGACATAGCTTCTCACTAAAACTTCAATATTTCACTCATTGTTTTATCATTTTATGTTTGTAATTTATGTAATATCTAGGCCATTTATGTACACAATTTACTGTCCCTGTCATTTTCCTTTTCATCATTGGAAGGAAGAATTTCTCCCTTATAAATAGTGATGGTATTATTTGTTAGCAAAATATTGAGAATAATTATATTTTGTTTAGAAAATGAATGTGGTCAACTATTACCATAACATTGAAACTTCATTATTTTATACGTAATGTTTTGTAATTCTTGTAACACTTAAGCCATTTATCTACCCAATTTACGATCTCATATTCTTCCTATTCATTGCAAGGAAAAATTTCTTCCCTTTAAATATGGACGGTCTAACTTGGTTAGGACAACGTTGGGTGTGATTGTCGTTTCTTTAGGACTGAACGCGGTCAACCATATTTGGGATAACATCCCATTGAAACTCCATTATTTCAATCATTATTATATTTTTCTATGTTTTCAAACTCATGTAATTAAATTTAGGTCATTTATCTACCGAATTTTCTATCCCATAATCTTCTTATTCATTGCAAGAATAAATTTCTCCACTATAAATAGTGATGGTCTTACTTTTTTAGCACAACGTTGAGAGTAATTGCATATTATATAGTGATTAAATATGGAAAGTCATATTAGCCTTAACTTCTCATTGACACTCCATTATTTCACTTATTATTCTCTTTTTTATGTGTTGTCACTCATGTAACATCCACATCATTTCTCTACCCAATTTACTACCCCATAATCTTATTTATTACAAGGAAGAATTTCTCCATTACAAATAGTGATGATCTTACTTTTTTTTGTTTTTTTAATAAAATATAGAGTGCATAAAAGTGAGTTAAAAAGAAACTTCTTATTAGTTGAAGGGAGATGTTCTTTTTATGGAATTCTGGATTCAACTCTTGTCCAATATTTATTTAGTTGTACTTTGAAATTCAGGTATGTTGTTTGGAGGGGACAAATTAAGAAGATTATAGCTAGTTTGTAAAAAGAGTTTTTGTCATGAGCTTAAATATCCTTAAAGAGAAAAAAATATATATTTATGCCTCAACGTGAAGATAATTTTTTTTCAATTGTAATTTTAAAATTTTACCACCAAAAACTACTTGACTTTCCCATATAAATATATATCATCTTGCAATTTTCTAGTTTATTTTTTTTAACAAAGACTTTATCATCTAATCTCTTGAAGAATATCTATGTGTAAACCTAAATTTGTTTTCTATATTGCTATTTTGTTGTCATATTTTTTTGTTACAACCATGTTTCAAAATTTTCTTTTGAACTGTGGTCTATTAGAAAAAATATTATTATAACACAAATATAGGAAAAAAATATGTATACATCTTAGTTCTTACCCTCCTCAAATTCACTTGTGAGATTATACTAAATGTTCACTACTAGAAAACTGACTTCAAAAGAGGTCTGGATAAATCCATCTTTTTAATTGTGGATCAATTAGAAAAAAATCTTTTTTTTTATGCAAAGGGGTACGATTTATGTACATCCTACTTCCTAGACAAAACTGTACATTAGTATGTTTTTGCTATTAAAATATGATATTGTCAAGATTTCATTAGAATAAGTGATGGTGATATTTAAAAAATTTATAATAAATCTTGACAAATTTCCTTACAAAGAGTGATCGTCAAAAATTTGTCCACAAATATATGGATGTATCGCCAGTTCACCGCAATATTTTCAGCATTAACGAAAATATCATATTGATTGATTTATCTCTCTCTATATTTGGCATATTTCTGAAGGAAGTGGAATTGATACACTCGCTACTAGTATTGTTCGGCTCTGTCCAGTTATACTTTGTAGTTTTAGAAAAATGAAATCATTCTTTTGCTATTAAACTAAAGTTATGCTCTTGACAACTCAATGATGTGTTAAAGTGTGTAGAACTTTTCCAGCCCATTTCAATGAAATACTTTTATTTACTAATCATAAATTACTTGGTTCTTGTTAGGACCGAAAATAAGCACGAGTAATGCGGAAGCTAGCAAAGCAAACCTCGAAAGACCATGAGTAAGACGACAACGAAAAATATATCAAATACAAAGATTTAACGTGATTCGGTCAATCGACCTACGTCCAAAAAGGAGATGAGCAATCCATTATAATATGAGAGTACAAAATACAGAGAGAAACAAGATCAACCAATTCACTCGGAATACATGGGAGGTTCACACAAGTGATAGCATATCAAGCTTGTGATCCATAAATTTCCCCCCTAATCAAAACTTCTTAAGACCTTAAGAATACATTGTGAATGCTTATTAAGGTAGAAGGAACATGTCTCTATTTATAGAGTCCTAAACCTTTTCCTACCAGAAAAAGGATTAGTCAATCCAAAACCTTTTCCTATAAGAAAAAACCTATTTATAGTAAGAAATAAGGGTAAATAAAACCCAACAAATCTCCCCCTTTACCAGAATTTCTAACAAAATAAATTGTCCACCTTCTTGACTTAATCTTTAAAAACTTGCTTCTTCTCTCCATAATCTCCTATGCAAAATTTATACTTCAACACACAGAATCTCTCTGAAACAATTTCTCCAACAAAATTATTCATTACTGTCAAAAAAGGTTGTGGCTAGAACTAAACCCGACTCTGTCATTGAATTTGGATCTGATAGCACTTGTTAGGATCGAAAATAAGCCGGAGTAATGCGGAAGCAGCAAACCTCGAAAGAGCAAGAGTATGAAGACAACGAGATATATATCAAAATACAATGATTTAACGTGGTGCAGTTAATCGACCTACGTTCACAAAGAAGATGAGAAATTCACTATAAATATGAGAATACAAAATACAAGAGACAAATAACCTCAACCAATTCACTCGAAAAACATGGGAGGTTCACACAAGTAATAGCGTATCAAGCTTGTGACCCATAAATTCTCCCCCTAACAAAAACTCTTAAAGCCCTTAAGACTACATTCTGAATGATGATTAAGTTATAAAGAACATGTCTCTATTTATAGAGTCCTTTTCCTAATAGAAAAAGAATTAGTCAATCCAAAACCTTTTCCTTAAAGGAAAACCTATTTATAGTAAGAGATCAGGACAAATAAAATCCAACAGTTCGCAGAGTTGAAATTTCTCTTCTCAAAAGGGTTGAACATGTTGAAGTTTGACATTTTATCTAAGCAACTATTGATGAATTAACCAATTATGGGATAATGACTGATGAACTTGTTGAAATTATAGCTATTGGAAAGGAAAGGTGTGAGGAACGCTTTGATAATAATCTTGAATATTGTTTATCCATTAATATTTTTTAATTTGATTTTTAAGGTTAATCAATATTTCTCTTTCTTGACCTTTTGAGTAAGATTATAACTTAAAAGAACTCTTAATTACAATTCCTATATTCTATTGTGCTAATCTAGGAATTCTTCCTTTCTTCTCCCATTGTTTGTCCTCAATCAATTGAAAGTTTTTATTTCTCGAGTTATTCCATTATGTTGTCTGTATATTTATGAGCAAGCATCTCACCTATATTTCTATGCACTATTTAATATTTATTGTTAAAATTATATTGTGAAATCACTTTGACCATACAAAATAGTAAACTCCTTCAAATTTACTTCATCTTCAATAAAGACTCACCCCTCTTCACATGCAAAACAATTTTCTTACTTAAATTGTATTTCCCATAAAAAGTAAGATACGTCAACATTGAAGATGAAAGTGTAGGTAAGGTAAGAATTCTCCATATTATCTTTAGCTAATGATGAAAGAGAATACGAGGACCATTTTTGTCACGACCCAAATTGAGCCGCGAGTGGCACCCACACTTATTCTACTATGTGAGCGAACCAACAATTCTAAACCCCAATATTTACCAATATTTCAACCATAATGAACAAAATATAATGCGGAAGACTCAAAATCTTATTAATATAACCAATAAATAAGCTTCTAAAGTTTAACAACTATTATCCCCAAAATCTTGAAGTCATCACACCAAGAACATCTATCCTCAACTTTCTAATTTAAGAGTATCTAAGAAGCTAAAAAAATTAAAAGATATGGTCCATGTCCGAATTTCAAGACATCAAGACGTGAAGGAGAGACTCCAGTCCGAGCTAGGAATAATAGCTCACCCTGAAATCCGATATGCTGGAGACTGGCTAGAGTCGCGGACGAGTCGATGTCGATGGCACGTTTGCTGCACTCCACAAATAACAAAGAGAAAAATACAAGTAGGGGTCAGTACAAGGAACACGTACTGAGTAGATATCATCGGCCAACTCAAAATAGAAAGCAGTTTATATCGAATAATAATATAAAATCAACTACAATGCTCAACAGGTCACAACAAGAAGTATAAAACCTTTTGGCAACAACACCAAGCACATCTATGAGGACTCAAGCCTCCACACCATACTCATTTGGGAAAAAGGTTCTTTGAATTGAGTATATTAGCATAATTTAGGATTCATTCTCTCTATCATTATCGTGTCGGAACGTGATACTCTGATCCCCTTCTACTACGTGTCGGTACATGACACCCGATCCCCTAATACTACATGTTGGAACGTGACACCTGATCCCCTAATTCTACGTGTCGGAACGTGACACCCGATCCCCTAATGCTACGTGTCGGAACGTGACACCCGAACCCCTAATTCTACGTGTCGGAAAGTGACACCCGATCCCCTAATATCATCTCTTTAGTTCATCAAGCCTCTTTTATGTTAATGCATCATCTTAATAAAGAGGATTTAAGGTTTAATATTCAACAGCCTCATCATTCTAATCCATCACAAGTACATAATCACTTCATGCAACCACACAATTAAGCATATAGAAGACTTTACAATACCACCCAATACATATCAATCGCTATTTAGAGTTTACTATGAAATAACATAAACCATAACCTACCTCCACCGAAGAATCGTGATCAAGAAAGCTTCTCCTCAATGCCTTTGTTTTCTTCTTCGTTCTCTCCCTTTTCTCGCTCGTTCTCCCTCTCTCTGTCTTTTTCCTTTTTCTTCTTTAGATTCTTTTTCTTTTACCCTAATTATCATATAATTCCTTATGATAAAAGTAACCTATTATTTATTTTAAAGTTACCTCCTTTAACCCCCAAGTAAGTGCATTATTAAACTTACCCCACTAATTTCATAATTATAAGCATGAATAGTCCAAAACACCCCTTAAAAACATTAGCAGAAATCCGACCCTGTCGAGGTTACGCAACTCGTGACGCCCCATCATACCTGCGACGGTCCAAACTGCAGGTCCGTCATAAAGTTCAGAGACTCAAATTCAGTAAAGTGGTTTGTGACGGTCCGTCGTATCTACGACGGTCCGTGCTGCAATTCCGTCACGAAGTTCAGAGAGTCGATCTCAGTACCCAGATTTTCGAGTTTAAGTGTTTTGGAACGGAGATCCTCGACGGACCGTTGTGCTTATGACGGTTCGTCCTACCTGTCGTTGAGGGTAATGAAGGGATCCACAGGAGAAATTTCTCAAGTACGGGACAACGGAGTCGATGACGATCCGTCAGGTCCATGACGGTCTGTCGCGTGATCCGTTGACCTAGTCAGTTTTTATCACAAATGATTCTATTGCCTCGAAGCATAAGCAATTACATTCCACTCTTGCATTAGCACTGCACCCAACCCCAGAATAAGATGCATCACAATAAACAATGAAATTCTTACCTTCCACTGGCAAGGTAAGAATTGGTGCAGTAGTCAACAAGCTCTTGAGTTTCTGAAAGCTTTCTTCACATTCGTCCGACCATACAAATGGAACACTCTGATTAGTTAAATTTGTCAGTTGGGAAGCAACCGAAGAAAATCCCTTGACAAGTCGGTGTAGTAGCTAGCTAAACCAACAAAGCTCCTTACCTCTGTAACATTAGTAGGTCTCACCCAACTCTCACTGCTTCAATCTTAGAAGGATCCACCATTACTCCATCCTTAGAAACTACGTGCCCCAAGAAGGACACTGAATCTAGCCAAAACTCACACTTGGAGAATTTGGCATAAAGCTTTTTCTCCCTCAACATTTCCAACACAATTCTCAAATGCTCCTCATGTTCTTTCCTGCTCTTTGAGTATATCAGTTTATTGTCAATGAACACAATGACAAAGAGATCCAGATATGGCTTAAAAATCCCGTTCATCAAGCTCATGAAAGCCGCAGGGGAATTCGTAAGTCCAAAAGACATTACTAAGAATTCATAATGTCCATACCTGGTCCGAAAAACAGTCTTCGGCACATCTGCTGCCCGTATTTTCAATTGATGATAACCAGATCTCAAATCAATTTTTGAGAAGGTACAAGCACCTTGTAACTGAACGAACAAATCGTCAATGCGAGGAAGAGGATACTTGTTCTTAACAGTTACCTTATTCATTTGTCTGTAGTCTATGCACATTCGAAAACTTCCATCCTTCTTCTTCACAAATAAAACAGGAGAACCTCAAGGGGATGTACTTGGTATAATGAAGCCTTTACCTAACAACTCTTGAAGTTGAGTCTTTAACTCCCTTAACTCAGCCGGAGCCATTCTATAAGGGGGTATGGAAATGGGGCGAGTACCCGGTTCCAAATCAATGCAAAAATCAATATCCCTATCCGGTGGCATACCAGGAAGGTCTGCGCGAAACGCATCCAGAAACTCACGGACTGTCGAGACAGACTCAATCGAAGGCACTTGGGAAGTATCATCCCTGAGATGTGCCAAGAAAGCTAAACAACCCTTACTAACCAGTCTCTTAGTACGAAGAAATGAGATGATACGAACTGGGGTGGAAGTATAGTCACCCTCCCACACTAGCGGATCTGTCGCAGGCTTGGCCAATGTCACAGTTTTAGCATTACAATCCAAGATTGCAAAATTTGGAGAAATCCAAGTCATACCCAGAATTACATTGAAATCAACCATCTCTAGAATAATCAAGTCTACATGAGTATTGCTCCCCACAAAAGTCACAAGACAAGACCTATACACCTTCTCAACTATCACCGACTCACCCACCGGAGTAGAGACACAAATAGGCATATCAAGCAAATCACAATGTAAATCAAGACCAGTAGCAAATAAGGAAGATACATATGAAAATGTGGATCCAGGATCAAATAATACAGAAGCCATGCAATCACAAACCAAAAGATTAGCTGTGATAACAGCATCAGATGTCTCTGCTTCAGACCTCCCGGGGAAAGCATAACAATGGGCCCTATCACCTGTCTGCCCGTTGCCCCTACCATGTTGTGCTCCAGTAGCTCAAGATTGCCCGCCACCCCGGTTGATTTTTGTGACCACCATTACCTTGACCACCACGTCCTCCAGAATGGCGGCCTCTCCCATGACCACCTCTACCTCTGACTATTGGGAGTCTCTAACTCTGTTTTTTACAATATCTCCTAATATGTCCAGTCTCCCCACATCCATGACACTCTCTGGGGTCCATCATTGGTATCTGTGAGAACGACGAAGTCTGGGGATAACCTCTAAACTCAGAGAAATCTTGGCCCAGTGCGATGGACCCTGACTCTGACCTACAGTGAGGACTGAATAGGTCGGGCTGGGTAACCTCCTGAACTCTACCCTCTGGAGTAAGAACCACTAAACTCACCTCCCTTACAAAACTTCTTAGATGTCGATGCCATGGTTAAATCGTCTGGCTTCACCCCCTCCACCTCTATCACAAAATCTACCACTTCCTGAAACGAATTTGCTGCTGCAGCAACCTGTAAGGCAGGGATCTGCAAATCTGACCTCAATCCCTTCACAAAGCGACGAATCCGCTCTTGTGGACTGAAGCAAAGCTGGGGGGCATACCTGGATAGTGCACGAAACTTAGCCTCAAAAGCAGTAACCGACATCCTACCTTGCTCTAGGCTCAGGATCTCATCTCTCCTCCTATCCCTCAATGTCCGGGGTATATACTTCTCCATAAATAAGCTAGAGAATGATGCCCAAGTCATAGGTGGTGCCTGTGTTGGTGGACACTCAACATATGACCGCCACCACATTTTGGCGTTCCCCTGAAATTGATAGGTCACAAACTCAACACTAAATCGTTCTACTATGCCATCTTATGTAGCAGCTCATGATAATCAACCAGAAAATCATAGGCATCCCCAGATTCAGCACCCTTGAAGATTGGAGGTTTTAACTTCAAGAATTTAGTGAAAAGTTCATGCTGATCACTCGTCATTATAGGCTCTGTAGTCAATCGAGGAAATGTGCCTATTTCCAATGAGACATCCATGCGGGGAGCCACAACAGCTGCATGTTGTACTTCCAGAACCTGAGGTGCTGGTGCAGAGAACACTGGAGGTATCTGGACCTGATCAAACAACCCGCTAAGATAGGTAAGAACCTGGTTAATCATCTCAGGGGTAGGTTGGGGTGGTAGTTCCTCATCTTGCACTTGCTCATGTTCCCCTTCCTCACCCTCTCTTACTACCTCATCAGTCAGTGGAGGAGTCACCGCCCTATTACTAGCTGGACCAGGTGTTTGTCCTTTACCTGTTGAGGACGTCCTCTCGCGACCTCTACCACGGCCTCTTGCCACTGCTCCTCTTCGGGCTACAGCCCCAGTGGCTGGCTCAGACGCATCCTGTTTTGCCGGTGTTGGTGTTTGCGCAGTTGTTGCTTTAGTTCTAACCATCTGCAAAATAGAGTGAGTGTGTCAGATACCAATTTGTATCACCTAGATACCAATTGGATCCAACTAATAGCACAAAAGAAAGAAAGAGTGGAATTTTCCTAAAGTCCTATATCCTCTCAAAGAAAAGTAAAGGCGTCCCCCTACCGTTCCTCAAGAATTTACTAGACTCGTTCTTGTGTGCTGAGGCCAACGAACCTAATGCTCTGATACCAAGTTTGTCACGACCCAAAACGAGCCGCGAGTGGCACCCACTCTTATTCTACTATGTGAGCGAACCAACAATTCTAAACCCCAACATTTACCAATATTTCACCATAATGAACAAAATATAATGCAGAAGACTCAAAATCTTATTAATATAACCAATAAATAAGCTTCTAAAGTTTAACAACTACTACCCCCAAAATCTGGAAGTCATCACACCAAGAACATCTATCCTCAACTTTCTAATCTAAGAGTATCTAAGAAGCTAAAATAAGTAAAAGAAATGGTCCATGTCCGGAATTCAAGACATCAAGACGTGAAGGAGAGACTCAAGTCCGAGCTAGGAATAATATCTCACCCTGAAATTCGATATGCTGGAGACTGGCTAGAGTTGCGGACGAGTCGAAGTCGATGGCACGTTTGCTGCACTCGACAAATAACAAAGAGAAAAATACAAGCAGGAATCAGTACAAGGAACACGTACTGAGTAGGTATCATCGGCCAACTCAAAATAGAAAGCAATATTTATCGAATAATAATATAAAATCAACTACAATGCTCAACAGGTGACAACAACAAGTACAAAACCCTTTGGCAACAACACCAAGCACATTTATGAGGACTCAAGCCTCTACACCATACTCATTTGGGAAAAAGGTTCTGTGAATTAAGTATATTAGAATAATTCAGGATTCATTCTCCCTATCATTATCATGTCGGAACGTGACACTCCGATCCCCTACTACTACGTGTCGATACGTGACACCGGATCCCCTAATACTACGTGTTGGAACGTGACACCCGATCTTCTAATTCTACGTGTCGTAACGTGACACCCGATCCCCTAATGCTACGTGTCGGAACGGACACCCGATCCCCTAATTCTACGTGTCGGAATGTGACACCCGATCCCCTTATCTCATCGCTTTACTTCATCAAGCCTCTTTTATGTCAATGCATCATCTTAAAAGAGTGGATTTAAGGTTTATGATTCAACAGCCTCATCATTCTAATACATCACAATTAAATAATCACGTCACGCAACCACACAATTAAGCATATAGAAGACTTTACAATACCACCCAATACATATCAATCGCTATTTAGAGTTTACTATGAAATAGCATAAACCATAACCTACCTCCAACGAAGAATCGTGATCAAGCAAGCTACTCCTCAATGCCTTTGTTTCTTCTTCGTTCTCTCCCTTTTCTCGCTCGTTCTCCCTCTTTCTGTTTTTTCCTTTTTCTTCTTTAGATTCTTTTTCTTTTACCCTAATTATCATATAATTCCTTATGATAAAAGTAACCCATTAATTATTTTAAAGTTACCTCCTTTAACCCCCAAGTAAGTGCATTATTAAACTTACCCGACTAATTTCATAATTATAAGCATGAATAGTCCAAAACACCCCTTAAAAACAATCGCAGAAATCCGACCCTGTCGAGGTTAGGCAACTCGTGACGGCCCGTCGTACCTGCGACGGTCCGTCCTGCAAGTTCGTCACAAAGTTCAGAGACTCAAATTCAGTAAAGAGGTTTGTGACGGTCCGTCGTATCTACGATGGTCCGTGCTGCAATTCCGTCATGAAGTTCAGAGAGTCGATCTCAGTACCCAGATTTTCGAGTTTAAGTGTTTAGGAACGGAGATCCTCAACGGACCATTGTGCTTATGACGGTTCGTCCTACCTGTCGTTGAGGGTAATAAAGGGAGCCACAGGAGAAATTTCTCAAGTACGGGACGACAGAGTCCATGACGGTCCGTCAGGACCATGACGTTCCGTCGCGTGATCCGTTGACCCAGTCAGTTTTTATCACAAATGATTCTACTGCTCGAAATGACTAAACAGGTCGTTACAATTTTTCTTGAGATGATAATATTTTTCCCTCTTGATTAGATGCACATAATTTTTTCGTACAAACAAAACAGGTCAAAAGTATAAATGATACGTAGGATACATGGCTTTGATTTATCATCATCATGTACTTTTAGTTGTTCATGCATTCTTCATGCAAGGCGATTCAAATTAAATGTAGGAATTTCAACCTTTTAGTCTGTGACGTAAGTACTTGAACATGAGACTAATGTTTACAAATTCCTCTATAGAGTAAATAATCCTTGGTCATTGTGCATGAAGTTCATTGAGAGAATCAACAAATTCGATTCATATTGTTCTCAATATTTTAAAGGAGCTAGAAAACTCTTTAGTATTACTTTATCTTGGGTGATCAATACATCTCCCATGCTATCATCATCTACAATAGATAGAAATTTGATTGATTATGTTCCCACACAATCCGAATGTAAGTAGTTGTGAAAGGGGGATGAAGGTATTTACAATATGAGGAACTCACTAAAATCTTGACAATTTCATATTTTAAATGTTTTGAAAATTTACATGATTGACATTTGTTTACCATATTCTAGTACTTGCTACATTACCCTGAAAAACTTTTTTCTTAAAAAGATTTTCTTTGGTTGTATTGACCATTTTATTAATTGACCAAAAAAGAAAATAAATTTTTGGCCCAAGCCCAAACTAAAACTATCAAAACAATTTATTTCTCATATGATTAGGGTAAAGCCCACATTTATTAACCCTACCTATAAATACTAACTTCAGATTCCTATACAGCTCATTTTCTTTTTTCTTCTCACTATGTTGCCTCCTTGTACAACTTAATGTTACTCTTACCCTTCTCTTGTTGGTTGTACCATTTCTCTAATTAAACGTTCTTGTCTCTCTTCTTCTCACACAAGATATATCACTCAACCAAGGTAATGTAACTCCTATATTTTCCTTCTCTTTTTCATCTCCGTTCTAACTCTTTGTTGTTCCTCCAGGTGAAAAAGTTTTTACTCGGAAAATTTTTTCTTGAATTTTGAAATTTTCTTTTGAGTTTAAAAGTCGGCTATAAGAGAATCAAAGGAAACACTTCAATTTCTTACCTAGAAGATGTTAATTACTCTATTCCAAATCACAGATGTAGTCATTACACATTACTAATATATATTTAGTGATTTCATATATCACATAAAACATGTAACATTATGTTCATGTTGTGGTGTCCTATACATATCATGATGCGATATGGATTAGTCATCATGGATATGAAGACCATCAATTCGATTCGAAGCAATTTGGAAACCTTAAATAATTAATAAAAGAAGCATGGACGATCTACAATATACTGAAATGGGAATTTAACTAAGAGATGACTACATTTTAAATAAGTAATAGATTAAAATTTCCTTGGTTTAATCTCAAGGGTATTATTGTAAATATCTTAGGTTAGTCTATCCACTATTATAAATAGTAGAAACTAGGGTTTATTTAGGGGACTATATTTGAATGAACATTTGATGTTTAGACTTCTTTGGGAGTTTGGGGAAACCCTCATATCTATTTGATTGAACCCTCTTGATAAGTCTCCACTTGTATGAGTTCAATTTCTTTTCACTCTTAGAGTTTATCCTAGTAATCAAATGTCTTTTAGTTGCTAGGTCATTCTTTTTTTCTTCTTCTGAATCTCTCTGTCTTTCTTCCTATTTCTTGATAGTATATTTCGTTTGATTGATCGTAGATTGCTTTATTGTTCTTGCATCTAGGATTACATCAATTGGTATCACTCCCTCTGCCTTTTTATTTCTAAACCTAATATCTTGGTTGATTGATTGTGGTACTAGGTAAGTTTATCCGTACAGGCATAAACAAAACAATCATCAAGATTTTTTTGCCACCGCAGGACATTGTACTTGATATCTCATGGTTGTCAACTCACTTCCTTGACGACCAGGTAATTTTTGTTGAATGCTAAAAAATTATATTTCTGATGCAAATATTTTTTTCCTCTAGTTAAGAATGGATTAAATTGCCTTTTTATTATGTTATGTGAACCCTACTATTCTAGGTAGGTATTAATTGAATGACTTTTGGTGCACCACCCATATGTGAAGTTCTTTATGTATTCATAATTTTATTATTAGATTAAGATTGTGTTGGGATTAGAAGTATAACTTACGAATTTTACCTTTCATCCATTCCTCCTCGCTCGATCAAAAATATAAAGAGAACTTACCCCAACTAGCTTAGAATTGACATGCAATTATTGTTTTTATCAATATTTGTTTGACAAATGCCTTTCTCATAACTTCCACATAATTCCTAATAATGTAAATTTTTTATATTAGTATGATCAATATATTGCTAGCTTTGATGTTAACTTAAATTTAGCTTAATTTGGTATTTAGTTACTCAGCATTGGGTAATGCAGTGAGCGTGCATGAGTTATTATTGTCCATATACCTAATGCTAAGTTTCACTTGGCTTGGACCAACCATAACTTATGTAAAAAATAGATCATAAAAGAAATCTTGTTAGCATTGCATCGGGCATAGGGTGAATATGAGTTATTATTGTCCATATACCTAATAAAAAGTTTCACTTGGCTTGGACTGCAATGATCCATAGCCTATGTGAAAATATAGGACATAAAAGAAAACTAATAATGTAATCTTTTTTCTATATTAAAGTATTTGGGAGACCTATTAAATTTTGAGACATCAAATGATAGAATTTTGGTAATTTGAATTAGTATGATTTGAAAAAATTGACAACAATGAAATTGTAACCCAATTTAAACTTGTCATAAGCTACAAAGTGTGTTGAGCTCGTTCGGGAGGATGTTCCCGCTAATGGGGACTTTCCAAATTGTCATACTTTTCTTGAGGAAGTGTCTCATCTCATAGAGTTCACAAAATTTGTCGGAGTGTAAACTTTATAAACTCAAAGAAAAGATTTGAAGTACACTCACGTAGATGGATTTTCAATCTTTCTGGTTTGTGGCTTTAGATTTTCATTTGATTTGTGAGCGACGAGTTGAAGGCTAAATTGTCTCACAATGGGAGTGCCAATATATTTGCAATATATTTTCTCAAAAACAAAAAGATATAATGCAATCAAATAATAAATGAAAAGAATAATTTTATTCATAAAGATTGTGAGTGGAAATATGTTTATGTCTTGATTCCTCTCTTAAGATTTCTCTGTGACTCAAGGGTTGTTAGTGTCACTCAAAGTAAGGATGATGTGGACCTCCTCAGGATTTATTTGATCTTTGTGAAAGGATTTTATGGATCTTGTTATAATATTTGGTTTTCAAGTAGAGTGCACCCACGTCTCCATCACTTTATGAATATTTCATGAATATATGAAACTTAGAGATGCCTATTTAAGAAAATATACTACACTTAACATAAGTGTGAGCTTGAGTTTAGGGTAAATAGTCTCCAAGAACCTTACATGAAATAGGACTCATCTTGTGCTGTGATTTTTTTTTGGGTTAAATAGTTCACTTAATTGTCTTGTTGGATAGTGTTATATTGTGTGATCGACTATTCAATAAGAGGTCTTATGCTTAGAAATGTAGTATCTTATAGAATCCAATATCAACAAAGATCACACTCTAGCAAAGTACTCAATAACATCACCAAGCATATTTGGGAAAGTACTTTCACTCTCCCATCTAATTACGAACACGAGATCCAATTTCTCAAATTCTTGAAAAGTACAACATATCTGGCTTTGAAGATCTAGCGAGGCATGAACAATATGCTCATGCATACTAGCCTTAACTTCAGATTGAGCATAACATTCATTATTTACAAGATTAGACCGCAAATAAGTAATTAGTCTTGCAATCAGTCTCGAATATTTGAAATAGAGATTTGTTGTAAGAACATAATATAGCACTACATCTCCGAGAAATTCCAAGTGCTTATAACATTGTGGAATATCAGGTAGCATGTAAGATCCGCGAGTTAGCGTTTTAACAAGCAGCGAAGGGTCGTGAAACTTGTAATGTAGCACTAATTTCCAAGTACCGTACATTGACTAGCTTCTCAGCACTCACGATGAAGTAAATATGTCGGGAAGGTCTCCGTTGATTGTGTACGAACAAAATACGAATCCAAAGGCAGGGTAAGAAAGGGTTTAGCTAATGGAGATATTAACTCTTCCGGGAACCAGTAACGCGTAAACCATGTCAAACCAAGACCAATCAATACCCGGACGGTGCCTCCACAGGTTGACATCCGATCCAACCTAGTAGTAAGCTAAGGTGCATCAATAAAATTAATGTCCATCCCAATCATTTCATAAATGATATAGTATCTACTTCGCCTATGCGAGCTGAGGTAGGCACCTATTAGTGCCTCAACCACATCAGCTACTCTCTTGTTTCTACTCTCCTTCTTTACCCTACAACACATTTCTACTAAAGGCATCAAGAACTCTTTGCCAATGTTGTAAACTTGAGAATTATCAGTAGGAATGGTCCTTACTTTAAAATCGATTGTTCATTACGGATAACTCTCAGAATTTTAGGAGCACATCCAAGCTTGAACAATGCAACATTGGAAATGATTTTATTTATTTTTATTTTCAAAACACCCTCATCATAATTTTCATAAGTCTTAAACGATTGTATACTTATAGCATATCAAAGAAAAGAGTTGTAAATCTTCTCAAGTGATTCCAAATGAAAATTCTGGAGACATTTCTTAGTTGTCATTACTTACAAAATCTTAGCAATTGGGATACAAATTTTTATTTTGTGGTGATTCAAAAGCATTCATTTAAAGTTTATATGGCATGGATGCTTACCCTATAAGGTCTAAAGGTTCTAGCTTGGTATATAGTTATTGGAGAAAGATTGTTGACCTAAAGAATCTTATGAATTCTAGGTATATACATATGGTACTGAATCCCCATACTCCGCCGATCAAATTCACTGCTATATATGTATACCTTAGAATTCATAAGATTCTCGAGGTCAAGAATCATTTGTCAATTACTATCTTTCGTGCTATAACCTTTAGACTTATTAGGGTAAGAATTCATACTGAATAAACATGAAAAGAATCCTTTCGAATCATTGCAAACTAAAACTTTTAATCCCAACTGGTAAGATTTTGGAAGGAATGACAACAAAGAAATTCCTCTTGAAGTTTCATTTGCAATCACTTGGAATACTTGGAGACTCTTTTCTCAAATGTGATGTCATTTTACAACTATTTATGACTTATGAAAGTTAGCACGAGGTTTTACTCAGAGTTAAGAAAAATAAAATCATTTCCAATGTTACACTTTGTAGTTCTAGATGCGCTCGTAAAATATGAAATTTATCCGTAATGAACCATTAAATATTCTAACGTGAATCATTCCTAATGATAATTTTCAAGTTCGTTGATAAAGAGTTCCCTTTGCCATCAATAAAAATGTATAGTAGGCTAAGGCAAATGACTAGAAATAGTAAGAAGTAGTCCATATGGTTGAGGAACTAATATGTGCCTACCTCAACTCGTGTGGGGAATTACCATTTATGAATTGCATTGGGTTGCACATTGATTTTGTTGATTCTGAGAAACTAGTTAATATCTGGTACTTTAAACCTTTCTACTTACAAGTTCCATGATCCTTCATAGCTTGTTGAAACTATAAATCACGAATCATATTGCACAATGGTACCAACACTAGGAATTCTTGGAGGTGCAGTGCTAGATAACATTGTTACAACACATATCTATTTCAAATATTTGAACTGGCTCCATGAAAAATTATTGATTTAAGGTAAACTTATGTAAACAATAAATGATATGCTCAATCTGCACTTAAGGCTAGCATGCACAAGCACCTTCTTGTTCAAAGACAGATATGTTGTACTATTGAGGAGTGTTGAGAAACTGGATGTTGTGTCAACGTTCGGATGGGAGACTGAAACGTGCTTGGAGATGTTGTTGGGTCCTTCGTTGGTGCGATCTCTTATGACCTCTTCTGGAACCGTTGATTACACCTCAATCAATAAAACTCCAACCAATAAGAGAGTTAAGTGATCTTTGTTCCCAAAAGGTTATCTAAAAAAAATTAATTTTTTTTTATTAGGCGGAACTCGACATTTGTAGACATAAATATTGTGTGGGACTCTACCAGACGAGTCAAGATTTAGTTAGAATTCTTGAAGACTAATCCTAACTCACTATATAAAGGGTACTATATCCCTTAGAGAGGGATCTCAAAAATTCCATAAATTCATAGAACATTTACAAAGAGATCAAGATGTCTGAGGATTCTTCATGACAACAAATACTTCATGAAAATCAACAAAATTATCTTTACATGGAGATTAAATAAAATTCACTTTAGGTGGAAATCATCCTATAGAAGAATCAAGAAAAGGACAAAATTGTACTCAAACTGTTAATTAATATAATATTCTTCTTTCTTCATATTTATTTTGTGTTTGGAGTTTATTTTCCATATAGAAAATTTGTTGCAAAGAAATTTTGTCTCCTAGAACCCTTACTAAAATTTATAATTAATTTTGGGGTTTGATCCGAGTTGCAGATTTGGTCTTCGTGATTCAATGGTTTTTAGTGTCGGTCAAATGAAGGATGACGTGGAACTCCACATAAATTATTTGATATATGTGAAAGGATTTTATGGATTTTGTTAAAATATTTGGTTGTCATGAAGTGTGCACCCACATTTCCATCACGTTATGAATATTTCATGAATATATAAAATTTTAAAAATGCCTATTCAAGAAAATATACTAAACTTAATATAAATGTGATCTTGAGTTTAGGGTAAGTAGTATACAAGAACCTTAAACGAAACGAGACTTATCTTGTAGAGTCCCACATAATGTTGATATCTCAAATGTCGAATTCTTAAATGAAATTGGAGTCATGTTGTCCCATGAATTTTTTCAAGTCAGATAGTTCACTTTAGTGTCTTGTTGGATAGATTTATATTGTTTGATTGACTATTCTATAAGAGGTCTTATGCGTAGAAATGTAGTATCTCTATATAATCCAATATCAACAAAGATCACACTCCAGCAAAAGTACTCAATAACATCTCCAAGCACATTTGGGAAAGTAGTTTCAGTCTCCCATCCAGACGTTGATACGAGATCCAATTTATCAAAATCCTCAACAGTACAAAATATCTGCTTTTGCAGATTTAGCAAGGCATGAAAAATCTGCTCATGCATGCTAGCCTTTACTTCATATTGTGCATAGCATTAATTATTTACAAAGGTAGACTACAAATAAGTTATTAGTCTTGGAATCAGTCTCGATTATTGCAATAGAGGTGTGTTGTAACAACATAATCTAGCGCTACATCTCCAAGAAATTCCAAGCGCTAATAGCATCGTGGAATCTTAGGTACAATGTAAGATCCGTGAGTTAGGGCTTTAGCAAGTACTGTACATTGACTAGCTTCTCAGTACTCACGATGAAGTGCCTTGGCATAGGTGCATTAATAAAATGAATGTCCATCCCAATCATTGCATAAATGATGTAGCTGCTACATTGTTAGCCTGAGCAGAGGTAAGAATATACTAGTTCCTCAACAAAACAACTACTCTCTTGATTCTTATCTCCTTCCTTACCCTAAAACACACCTCCACTTAGGGCATCAAGAAATCTTTGCCAAAGATGTAATCTTGAGAATTATCACTAGAATGTTCCCCACTTTATGATCGAATGGTTCGTTACTGATAAATCTCAAAATTTTACGAGCACATCCAAGCTTGAACAATGTATCATTTGAAATAATTTATTTTTCTTAATATTGATAAGACCCTCATGATAATTTTCATAAGTCTTAAACGGTTGTATACTAATAGTGTATCTGAGAAAAGAGTCCCAAGCTTCTCAAGTGATTCCTAATGAAAATTCGGGAGACATTTCTTTGTTTTCATTAATTAAAAAATATTAGCTGTTGGGATACAAAGTTTTACATTGTGGTGATTCAAAAACATTCATATAAGTTTATTCAGCATGGATGCTTGCCCTATAAGGTATAAGTTTCTAGCACGGTAGATAGTTATTGGCGAAAGATTGTTGACCTCAAGAATCTCATGAATTCTAGGTATGCACGTATGTTAGTGAATCCCATACTCCGCAGAACAGATTCACTGCTATATATGTATAACATAGAATTCAAAAGATTCTCGAGGTCAAGAATCTTTTGCCAATAACTATTTGTCCTGCTAGAACTTTTTTACTTTATAGGGGAAGCATTCATACTGAACAAACTTGAAAAGAGTGCATTCGAATAATTGCAAACTAAAACATTGTATCCCAACTGGTAAGATTTTGGAAGGAATAACAACAAGGATATGCCTCGAGAAGTTTCATTTGGAATCACAAGGGAAACTTGGAGATTCTTTTCTCAAATGTGATGTTAATTTACAACAATTTAAGACTTATGAAAGTCACCACCATGATTTACTCAGAATTAAGAAAAATAAAATCATTTCCAATGTTACACTTCGCAACTTTGGATGCGCTCGTAAAATATGAAATTTATCCGTAATGAACCATTCGATCTTCTCTAACGTGAATCATTCCTTATGATAATTCTCAAGTTCTTTGATTAAGATTTCCCTTTGCCTTCAATAAAAATGTATATATTAGGTTATATCAAACAATTATAAATAGTAAGAAGTAGTTAATGTGGTTGAGGAACTAATAGGTGCCTACCTCATATTATGTGGGTAAGTAGAGGCTTTACCATTTATGAATTGCATAGGGTTACACTGATATTGTTAATTCTGAGAAGCTAGTTATTGTCTGGTACTTTGAAACCCTGCTACTTACAAGTTCCTTGATCCTTCATGGCTTGTTGAAACTCTAACTAACCAATCATTTTCCACGATGAGATGAATGCTAGGGATTCTCGTAGATGCAGTGCTAGATAATGTTGTTACAACACATATCTATTTCAAATATCCGAAATGACTCCATGACTAATTATTGATTTGAGGTATGCTTCTGTAAACAATGAATGATATCCTCAATATGCATTTAAGGTTGGCAGGCATAAGCACCTACTTCATGTATCGACAAATCCGGAAAGCCAGATATGTTGTACTATTGAGGATTTTCGAGAAATTGGATCATCTGTCCACGTTTCGATGGGAGGCTGAAACGTGCTTGGAGATGTTGTTGGGTCCTTCGTTTGTGCAATCCCTTAAGACCTCTTCTGGAACAGTTGATTACACCTCAAATAATAAAACTCCAACCAATAACAGAATTAAGTGAACTATGTGCCTACAAAGGTTATTTAAAAAAAGAAATTTGTTTTTTTCATGTGACAGAGAATCTACATTTGTAGACATCAAAACTGTGTGGGACTGTAGAAGATGAGTCTAGCTTAAGTTAGAATTCTTGAAGACTAATTCTTAGTTCACACTATATAAAGGGTACTATATCACTTAGAGAGGGATCTCGAAAATTCCATAAATTCGTGGAACATTTACAAAGAGATCAAGATGTGGGCGGATTCTTGGTGACCACAAATTTCTCATGAAAATCGACAAAATCCCTTTACATGGAGAGCAAATAAAATCCATTTTAGGTGGAAATTATCCTACAAATGAATCAAGAAAGTGAAAAATTTTTACTCAAACTATTAATTAGATAAAATATTCTTCTTTCTTCGTATTTATTTTGTGGTTGGAGTTTATTTTCCATAGATAAAATTTGTTGCAAAGAAATTATGTCCTAGAAACCTAACTAAAATTTATAATTTATTTTGGGGTTTCATTAGTTTGAATCGAGTTGAAGAATTGGTCAGAGTCCATACAATATTGTTGAAAGAATTGAATATTTATTAATCAAATCTTTCAGTCAATAGTCGAATAGATCATTTCATGAAATTAATCAACCAAATGAGAGTAAAAATAGATCAAGTGTCTTTGGGGTCATCTCATACTTTCTAAGTAGTATTTATCTCCAAAAAGTATGAATATGCACATACAAGATTTTCTGAAGTTTAACTTAACATTATGAGTTTCTTGTAAGTTGTCATGAGATGTTACAAAATGTGGAGTTGGTGAAGTCCGACAGAGTGGATTACACTATTTTCACATGTGTGGCCTATCTAGGAATTGGTGGGAGTCTGATGTCGATACTAGACAAACATGTTCATTCCATGTAACTTGCAAGAAGAGAAGTGGGGTCAGTTTGAGAACTTGACTTAAGATTGTACTTCATATCTATTTTTGGACATAATTTCATACCTTTTCTCACCATGCTTTGGTGATTTTACCTAATGAGACTAAGAATTTGTCAATTCATGAGAAGTTTGACTTATTATATCCGTGTAATTTTTATAAAACAACCTTCGTATGGATCTTTCAAAGAGCCGTCAAGGTTGTCATGGAGTTTATGCGCTGCATGGAATTTAGGGATTTGGCGGACAAGAGGTTTTGCACTTGTTGTTATTTTAGTGGTACTTCATTTAGAGGGGGATCCTTATGGAGGGATTTTCATCCTCGGTTCGGTGTACATGTTTATGCAGTTATTCAAGTGTTTGAGGGAGGTTATATTGGACAAAGTTTCTACAACTTGGGTCAAAACTTGCTAGGGTTTCTATTAGAGGTTTTAAGGTTAATGTGAAATATCAATATATTTGGATTCTTGTTAGTTAATTTAATTTGGAGTTAATTTTTAAAGTTAAAACTTTGTATTTGAGTAATATATTTTATTCAGTTTCAAAGCTTTTGCATGCTTAAGTTAGTCTTCCACTTGTAGTCAGATAGGATGAGAGTTCGCTTGGGGACCAACAATGGTTGTTGAGTGCCAGCCACGTACATGGTGTAGACTCGGGTCGTTACAATATTATCTTGGTGTGATCATGGAGGATGTGATGGACATCACATAGATCACAATACTATCAATGCTACTACTAGCAGGTTTGTTGCCATGGAATTCACCAAATTACGATCATCTCTTATCTGAAAGCTGAACTCTTTTAAGTAGATCTTAACTTTCCATGTATTTTTTCTTCTGTTATACATGACTAAAATGCATATAAAATGGTCCAAAATTTCAGTCTTGTTTGTCTTTTTTTAATGGCATCCGTTAGGCAAGGTTCTTAGGTCTAGTTTTATCAATTAATAATAGAAGTGGACCTCAAAGATAATATTACAAGTAACGAGATCTAGACTTATTTACTAATCGTAACGAGGTAACACACCTCTACTTATTAATTAACAAGCATGACGAATATAAGAATTAGAAAAAACTAGGTACTCTGTGAATATTATAGTGTTTATAATAAACTCTATGATAATGTTATAAATGAGGATAATTAAGTAATCCAAAAATAAAAAACTTTAGAATAAGGTTGAGTTATCAACCATACACTTCATTTTATATACGTATGAACTTACAAAGATGTCTTGCCCGTCTAACTTACCACTTTGTTTATCTCGTCTTCTTCATCAAATCTGTCTAACAACTCTTGAAAGTTCATCACTTCTTCTTGAATTTATTGGATGTTCTTGACACTGTTGTATGATTCTTTCTTCTAGTCACATTGGTAAGTGATCTTTGAACAAATTCCTCCATCACCTTACAATCCCAACTATGTCACATTCCATGTATCCTCCTTTTGGTTTTGAAGCTTCCTCTCCTTTGTTGCATAGGTGAAACATCCCCATTCTTGGCCACCTTATCAAAGAAAATGTCCAGCGTGGCAGCGTCTTCATCACCACAGAACATTGAATTACCCATGTTAATATCACAAATTTTAGTTGGACTTATAATGAGTCAAACTACAAACCCTAGCTCATGACTCTTTGTCAATTATTCAATCCACAACAAGCTCCTCAATTTGACTAAGTCCGTCACACTTTGGAAATAACCACCGACTTTGTTGAGGCCTTGATAGAAAATATGTGTGCACTATTAGTCAATGGGCAAGGTCCTTGATAGAGTATTAGTGCGTAAGTAAATAACTCAAAGTAAAAGATAACAAATGAGATTACGTGGAAAGCCTCATGCACAAGGAAGGATAAAACCAGGACATGTCACATAGGACTTAAACACAACTCCACTATTATAAAAATGAGCAAATATTCAAATTATAGACTCTAGTAATGAGATACATGGATGACTGCCACATGGAATTTTCAATGGTTCACTTATGTAATTTTAGTGATGTATTAAGAATGTCAACCTTCGAGAAAGGACAGGGTCCCTCCATATGGTTTGGATGTAACTCTGCCCTGACCTCCCTTTTACATCAGCATAATCACCTTCAAGTTTCTCCAATTTATTTCTTTAGACATTGATCTACTCAGTCAAGTTTCAACATCTCTAACTTTAATCTATTTTTTTTTCTTGAACAGGTTCCTACTCAGCGCTTTTGCTGATATTATCAACAATTTGATCTCCAGTCTTTGCAAAATTGCGTACTAATGTTTCCCTTTTAAAAGTAATCCCTCAGAAAATGATGCCTCACTTAAATATGCTTAGTCCTTTTATGAAGACTGAAATCATAGTCATATTGAAACGACTTCTATTTTCCCATAGAAGAGGAATAGTGTGAGTAACCACTCTAAAGTCTCCAAGTTTGTGCCCATAAGAGTTGTAAACAACAAGCTTCTATTGCCACATTCTCTGCGTCAGCTATTGAAAGGATAACAATAGTTAGCTATTGAAAGGATAACAATAGTTTATTTTTTTGGTTAACTAAGTAAATTGTCCGAGCTTCGCGCGGTGGTGAACCACAACAATAATCTATTTCAGAATATGTGATAATAGAAGTATTTTCTAGACGATTCAATAACACGATAAATTGTAAAGAATATTTTATGCAAAGAAGAAATGAAATCATTTTTAATCTTAAAACCAAAAAGATTTGATCCGTAGTGTTCATGAATTTTCTTCATAATTCTTCTGTTTACTATAGTTGTTCATCACCAAAATCTTTAGAAAAGATATGTAATTGTTTCATTATCTATATTTGTATTTTCAGAAAGTGATACAAATATTTTATTCATCAACTGCGAGAGTTTTTATCCTATTAAAGGTCTCTATATACATAACCAAAATATAATATAATTAGTTGTGTACTTGATAAGTTAATTAAAATTTAAAAAACCCATCTCTTGGAGTTCAATAAAGTAATGTATGTCGCTCAAATAATTTGGATAAAATAATGTATTGGCAAGTCCCTTATTCATAATCGTTCGCTTTTAATGACACTATTTTGATAGTCAAAAGATATATTTTGTTGTTTATAATAAATCAATATAGTCAAAACTTTTTTTTTGGGGACTTTTAATCATATGTTTATAAGGACATAATTATTTCTTTAATATTTGATTAATAACAATGCATCATACTTTCTGGGGTTATTGAATGACTCCAACCAAATATTTGAACCTCAAATGTTAGATTAAGGTTGAGTACAATACTTTCCACCCCACTAATTCCTTTATTTTTTTGAATGTCACTAATCGATTGAATGCCTCGATAATATTGAATGTTGAATAAATAAAAGTCCAAGATAGTGTTGGACCACAATAACATTTGAACACTCTAAAGTCCATTCTTGGACATCCCATAAATCTTTTAGACACTGAAATCTCTATAAAGACCACAACCATTTATTTAACAAGTTTAAGAATCTACATGACACCAATAATATAATGATTACATAAAACACTTGATTAACATATCTTTACTTCAACATAATGATCAAAAATATAAAAATGAACAACAAAATTTAAAACATCTACTCAAAAACAAAAATGAGCAACATAAGCATAAATTAATGACTATAATAAAACATACCATGATATGTAATTCTAAAATGAAACATAGAGGAAAAAATTGATCACACTGAATGCACATTGGTCCCTTAAGGAAATTATTTCATTCTAGTACTCGAGGTTTAAAGGAATAGATCTTCTCATGATAGTATCATTCTATTAACAAGTGTGTTGATTCAAAAACAATAGTTGAGTGAGCTAGACAACAAGAGCAAACTACACGAATATTTGATTGTGCAGAAGAAGAGGAAGTTCAGAATTTCCGTTGTTTTAAAATGAGAGGAAATCCTTCTATTTATAGACATCAAAGCATAGTGTGTATAAATTCTTATTGTGTATTATATGAAAGGTCACAACTCTTTGGACAAGTCGCAATTCTTTATAAAAGTCGCAATTCTTTATAAAAGTTGCAATTCTTTATTTAAGTTGCATCTTTTCATAAAAGTCGCAACTATTCATTAAAGTCACAACTTTTCATAAAAGTGACAATTTTTTTTATAGAAGTTCCAACTTTCCATGAAAGGGAAGGCTAATTTTGAAATAAAAGGGTTAAAAGGAAATCCTGGTTTGTGGTGACGCCATGTAGGCAGACCTAGGATTCTCTTTAATATAAATATATGATTTGATATGGTTAGGAGATAAGAGATGAGCCCAGAAAATGACTTATTCTTGAGGTGCTTTTTCTATCAACTTGATACCCATCATAGTTTGCATCAACATAACCTACCAAATCAAATGAGTCTTCTGATGGATAGAATAGAACCGGGTCCTATCTTCTTCGGATACGCTTGGAATATTGTACACATTCCGGCATTGAACACAATATAACGTTGTAGTTAGTAACTCTATCTGACCGCTTTTTATCCCAGAGTGAAAACTCTTGTCCTACCAACTTAATGTTGAAGGTGAGGTCGGTTTGATCCTCAAAACTTAAGTATGGAACAATGAATATCCATCTCATTTTTGTTACTATCAAAATTTTGAAACAACAAAGTAAAAGCTACCTCTTTTTCACACGTGTCGTATGGTGTGTCTAATGAGAACATTTGGATTTTTGTTGAAAGATGTTCATGGAAACTGAAGATTTTTTGCGGCGTTTGGGATTTGTTTTAGATGATCACCTCATAAGGGATCCACCACTTTTAGAGTTGAGAAAATGTTTGAACAAGTCCAATCTAAGCTTCTTGGGAAACAAAAATATCTGTTTGTTTTGCTTCGTGAGTGAAAAAATTGGGGTATATACAGTTAATTTAATGTACTTGTTCTCTAGATTAGTAGCTAAACTTGTTCAATCTTCCTTACTTCAATATCAAGTTACCTACTAATAAATAAATCAAGTTCATTATACTAACCATATATGCCACATTTTTTCCGCTCATGAAGAAGAACAAGAAGAAATTTTGGTGCTTTAGGACACTTACATTGGACCTGGTCAAACATTTTCCCAACTCAAAGTTGTTGTGGATCCCTTCTGAGGTAATCATTAGAAGAAAACCCAACCCCTCAAAAAGATTTCTTCAGTTTTCATGAACATCTTCTTCCAGAAACCCAGAAGCTTTCATTCGACACTACATAAGAAATTTTGGAAATCAATGTAGTTTTAACTTTGTTATTTAAAAATTATTATTGTAATAGAACTGAGATGGATGTTCATTGTTTTATTTTTTACTTTTTTAAGAGTAAACTTTGCTTTTGTGACATTCGTCCCTCTAATGGTCTTTAAGTTGCCTTACCTAGCACATGATCGAATAGTTATTACGAAATTTCAAAGGACCGTCATGATTTTGAGGTAGATATTCGTTTGTGTATTCTTTTATGTTAGTTTCTCTGAGATGTGAACATTTTCAATAACTTACCATTTTTAGATGAAAAATAATTCGGAGATAAAGATGAAATACAATAAAATAGAGAACAGAAAAAACAATCTTCTGTCAATTTTGTTAGTAGACTTCCCAAGTTTATTAGAACTAGATAAAAAGATAAAGGAAAAAAAAACCAAAAAAGAATTGAATAATAAAGAGATGACAACATGTTTATCAAGCCACCAGAATATTGGTGAACTTAAGAGCAAACAAGATTTTCTAATTAAATGTCGAAATGAGATTCACATAGAATCAAACTCACTATTGCATAATCTAAGTCCTTTATTATTAGACTATTAAACAAACAATAATGGACTGCATAAAATAAAAAAGCAAATCGATATTATTTAAGTTGGGTTTATTTGTCTCCTCTTTGTTAGTGTGCACAAGGGTATTTTTGACTGTATCAAAACAACTCTTATAGATCTAAAAGAGTTAATCAATTATGTATTTGAACAATCCAATCCACTACTTAAGTCAATAAATGTTGGATATTCTTAGACTTTAATCAAATTTATTTAAATTATTTTCTCAGTGATAATCAAATTTCATGGAGTATATCATTGAACAACCAAATTCACTACAAACTTTGAGTACATTGTAAATTAAGATTGTATTCTTTTTTTCTTTAATAAAAGGCATTTGTAGTTATTTTGCTCTAAAATTGAAGTTTTTTATTTATTTTTTTAGACTCTTCGTCACCTCTCTATAAATTTTCTAAATATATGAATTAATAAATGTTTGACACACTTAAAACTGTGTGTGCGCGTGCGTGCGTGCGTGCGTGCGTGCGTGTGTGTGTGTGATGTACAAATAAAAAAATTAGGTAAGTGTTGTTATCTCCAATATTTAGATTAGAAAACAAAAACTAATGAAGTAAGATTAAAACTAAAAACTTTCAGACCGAAATAGAACGAGCATATAAAACTGTTAGATGTCAAGTGGAACATTGACATTACAGGAAGACAACAAAATATCAGAATGTAATAGTTAATTGACATGAAAATAATTAAGCCACAAGTGTAGTGATGAGTTACAAATAAGAGGGATAAGAAGGTTTTGAAGTACCTCCGGCTAGAATCTTGTCAAGAATCCACTCTTCATTCATAGTCTGATTTAGATATTCAAGAGCTTCTTTTAGACATAGGGGATTCAAGAAGGCCTTGGCCAAAAAAGGAATTTTATAATAGAGGTAAATTTTAAGGATCAACAATTTGATAGAATAATAACCATTAGAAATCTATAAGTGATAGAAAAATAGTACTTTATAGAGCATATAAGTTACCTTGAGGAATGTTAAGAAACTAACCTTAAAAGATAAAATTAAGCATGTTCCCAAGATGCAACATGTTTTTCAAATGATTAACTAGAAGAATAAATAATAAACCTACATTGGAGAAAGACGAAAGTATATAGATAAATGTGACTACTTTGTGAAAACCAAAGTGGTGCATATAGAGGTGTTTGTACAATAGCTAGCTAAAACTAGTTTGACTAGATTAAATGTAATAAAATATTTTAATAAATCGATATAAAAATAACATCCCAAGGTTTGACATCCATTTGGCTAAACTAACTTTCGAAAATGTTAATATATCGTTCTTCATGACTCCTCTTTCCCATAGACACAACTTCTGCAGGATCGTCACTCGTTCTCTCACCATTATTTAATTCATCACAAAATTGTGTAGTTAAGGTCGAATTCACTGTGTTTGATCCTACTTTCTAAGAGATAGATATGCAGCCCTGACAACAGTCTATTCATGATTAGTAAAGAAACCATATTACTTTAAAACAAGGTGGGAAAGTTCCACACATATTAACCATTAAGTTGTCGTGAGCATATTTTTAGCTCATTAGAAAGAAAACCCATTAGATTTTTCTAAAACTAGAAAGTTTAATAGTACACTAATCTGAACAATGCATCTCCAGTGCTTTAAGAAATATTCAAGAAAAACTAAGAGTAAAATCAATGCATTCTAAGTTTGTCATTCCAAGTATATTATGTCTTCAATACTACAATACATATGAAAATAGATAGAGATAGTCAGTTTAAGTACAATACTACAAAAACTTCAACTATTGCATCTTAGTTTATATGAATCCTCTCAAACCATTTTTCTCAATTAAAATTTATCTTATGCAACATATTTTGAGTATAATAAACTAAACATATATGAGGAAAGAGCAGACCTTATAACACAATTTTAGACACCTCAATCTATAGTAACATTGAATGTGCAGCTTGTTCCTCGCGTAAACTTCATTGGCAGGCACGATAAAATTTCTTGTGTTTACCTTTTAAGGAACCACTTCTACCTCTTTACATTAACTGTTGGTAAAAGAAACACATCCCAAAAGAGTAACAAATTTGCACACTTAAAAGAAACTCAGTATGAAAAAGTACAACTAGTGCTTCAACTCATTTTCTATTCAAAACCTCTTTTTTATTTACTTCATACATTGATGCAGAAGAAAACTTTGTAATAAAGGAAAATCTCAAAGAAATAGCACCCACTAGCCACTATAAGCACCCACCAGCCACTATAAGATCCTATTATTGAAATTTTTTAACTATGGTCCTCAAATTTGTGGAGTGTAGATATGTAAAATTTAACTCAAGAATGTCATCATGCGTTATATAAGGAAATTAGCTATTAATAGTGGCACAAATCAATGAAGCAAATCTTTTTCATGAAAATAAAAACACGAAACAATGAATATATCCATCTCTTTTTTTTCACTGTTGAATTTCTAAAACAACAATGTAAAAATTACCTCATTTTGCAACATGTATCATGTCTTCACAGGTCGGAAAATTAAGCTCTAAACATTGAATTCTACAGAAATTATAACCATTATGTCCTTATTTTGTGTTCCAGACTTCTTTGAGAAATCTCCACTGTGAAGGAGTAGTAGCGTTGTGTCTACGGTAGTGGGGATGGAGTAGAGAAAGGATGGACGCTCTGAGATGCTCGTTTAGTTAAAAATAAAAATAGAGATATAATTTTTTGTGAAACTTAAAATTCATTGGTTTGAAAAAGAAACATTTACACAACCCAAACAAAATCGTATCAACATCAAGGGTTTCTAAAATATTTTGCTTTCTCTTCAAATTATCACATGTGGATTGACACATATTTTTAATGTATAAAATCCAAAAAGAGTATAAGAACGGTAGTATAATTTTAAGATATTAATTATGAAAAAGTAATATTTAGCTAACTTCTGTAGTGTCATGCTCCGAGCCTACACCATGGACGTGACAGGCACCCAATGACCATTGGTAACGTTGAGCAGACCCTTGGCCTGAATTAACTCAGCGGAAGACATAATTTGATAGTCAAACAAGTAATCTTTATCATAAATAACTTAGATTAATGTCTTGTACAAAATGACACTTATGTCTCCAAACAGAATATCTGAATGTAAGATAATGAGAGACTCAAATATGTCTGACTATCTCTCTATGAAGCCTCTATAATACTAAGATGAATGTTGAGACAGGCCCACTATATTCTAATAAGGAAAAAAACTGAAAACATTTAAAATAATCCTCCAAAATGCAAGGAGGTTCACCATAGACTCTGCATGCTCAAATTGGATCAACAAATTTCTGGATGCTGATCCTAGTTATCTGCGTCTGCATCATAAGATGATGCAGGCAAACTAACATTTGTACATTGATTGTACGAGTATGCGAGTTGGAATGTTAACAATAACTTAATGCTTGAAAGGATTTCAAAAATAACTTACCTTGGCTCTGTTCAACTCATGAAATAGTAACTCAACATTAAGTAGTAAAGATAATACAATAACAAACTCAAATTTTCTTATAATGAAAGTAATATAGTTTCTATGTGAGATTTTCTAATCGACAGCCACCAATATGAGCCTAAGTGGTGACACATCATCTTGACCATGCTGCCAGAACTGTTTATGATTTGGCATCGCGTAGAACTCCTTAACATAGTGGATATACTAGCTTAACTTACGTGATCATCTTAAAAGTATGACTTGTTATTACCCATGATGGATAAATGATTTACATGGAGACTTGAGTTAATGTGAACTCTCATCCCCACATCCGTGCTCAATACTATTACCAAAATATACTTTAGTTCATGCTTAACCAAAATGTTTTTTAACTTTTTAGTTACCCCGACCCGACTTGGATCCGCGTGCGTGACTGTTTTATTTAAAATTGCCGCCAGCATTGTTCTGAAAGGTTGCAACTTTCAGGAACAATCAATACCATTTTAAAGTTTGCAACCTTTCATTAATGGTCGTGTCAATTCTGAAAGGGTTGCAACCTTTTAGAACATATTCTTCTTGACTATAAATACCACTTAGTCTTAGAATATTTTCCATCGAATTTTCTGATCTTCCTTCTTCTTTTAAATACATTTTTCTTCGTGTACTTTCCTGCTGTGGATTGATTCGCTAACAGTAGAGGTTTTTGGTATCTACACTCTATTGATTAAGATCATTTTACCCTGGGAGGTTATATTCCTAATCAAACCTCGAATACTAGAGGGGGATAATTTCCTTAAGAGGACACTGTGAGTTCAGTGGACTTGATGTTCTTCCAAACTAAAACATCGTTTCAGTTTCTGGTACGTTTGTATTAAGTATTTTCTGAAATGAAATATTTGTTCATCTTGCTTACTGATTCGATAAATCTCAGTTACTTCGTGTTTCTGAATAAATTATTACAATCAGTAATTTGTCATTTTGATAACACAGAGTAACAAACAATAATTGCTCAACACTTTACCTTTAAAAATCTTTTGGAATCAATGTTCCCTTTTCATGCTCGAAGATCTTTTCGAAAGTCTTAGTTTCCTCATAACCTAAATGTAGAAAATTATTAAACATTTTAGAGAATACTTAGTTCTCTTATAGCTTTTGAGAAATGAACTCAACTCTTAGTGAATACTTAGTTTCTTTATATTGCTTGCTTCAACTCTTTATCTTTTACTTGAATCGAAACTTAAGCCTTAAAACGGAGTTAAATACTTTAAATAAGACTCTTGGAGACTTCAAGAAACTAAACTTTTTAAATTAGACTCTTGGAGACTTCAAGAAACATAACTTTGACATACTTCTTAACCTTTTAAACATAACTATTCACTTTTTAGACCTCGATCTTAAATTTCCTTGAATTGGATTATGGATTAAAGGTTATTATTTGAGTTCTTTTACGATTTCTAGGTGTTTAGAAATTATTTGGGGTAATTAGAATCATTGGAAGGTGTTAACATACAATAGAAGGACATAGAATGCCTCAGCTACGAACAGGGCATAAAATGCAGACCCGGGCGATCCGCACCTGCCTCAACTGACTAAGGCCATTTCCTTGCATACTGGTGGTGATCCGCACCAGTCCTCATTGTCAGAGGCCAGTTTTTGGCGCACTATAGGGCGACGTGTGTGGCCTCCCCAGGTGCGTCTGACGGACTTTTCAACTCATTTTTCAATCTCTAAACTGTCCAATCCTCCCTAATCCTTTCACCAAACAGTTGGGACTATTAATACCCTAAATACCTATTGAAATCAATGCACAAACAATCCAGAGAAACCAGAATAAACCCACGATAGGCAGCCAATAATTCAATCAATAAGATTCGATATTTTTATTCAAGAACTTCAACCGTTAATATGAAATCAACTCATATATTTACCAAATTGAAAAAAATTGGTGTGTGAATGAACTAACTCAACACAAAATATCTCACATACCTTATTTAGGATCACCCGTGACGAATTCCACTTCGAAGATCTTGGCGTTCTTGACGAATTCGTGATCCTTTTCTCCCTATTTCCTTATTATCTTTTCTCTGCTCCAAGACCTAAGAATAAATAACCATTCTATTCTAAATTCCAACTTATTTTAGCCTTAAATAAACCCTTAAATCGAATTAGAAAATAGATGGGTAAAAAGACAAGTTTTCCCTTACAAAAGTGCGTAATTGGACTTTTCTTACATCAACAACCCAACTTCTGAAGGCCGTATCTCCCTCATAAGATATTGAAATCTTGAGAAATAAGGTTCTGTTGGAAATTTCTTGCCAACCATATAAAGAACTGACTCTAACTCCTTGTGAGCTAGAAGTTATGACTGTTTGAAAATGATCGAAATTCACCTTTTCTCAACTTGGTTAAGTTGTCCTGATATTCCCCTTTGTTTCAAAAATGATTATTTATAGTGTCATGACCCCAGTCTATACTCTGGACATAACCGGCACTAGAAGATCATTATTGGTCCCAAAGCAAACCCTTATCCTGACTAACTACAAGCGGAGACTAACTTAAGCATAAAAAAGCTTAAAATTGAAATGAACAACTTTCAATAAAAATAATATATTCTAGTAGCCATAAAATAGGCAACTTCATTCTTTAAAACATTTAATAAGATGAATGATTAATACATACTCCTCAATTATATTGCCTATCTATCAAGATAGAAGTCGGTACAAGAACCACGACACCCTGAATAAATTCAAAAAAGTAAATGAAATCTTTCGGAAGCAAAGAGACTCGCCATGGCTAACTCAAATCTCGAATATATAAACGAAGATTTTGTTAATGATCCTAAATACCTGTGTCTACATCATGAGAAGATGCAGGCCAATTGGCTCCATACGTGGAATGTACGAGTATGTAAGGGGAAATCTAAATCATAATACATATGCTTGAACTTAATAAAAAGGAAATATACCACTTCTTTTCAACTCAAGTAAAATCAAGAATAATATACTCAACTAGAGATCGGAAATTCAACTCAATGATCGGAAATTTGACTTTGGATACTCAATTCAATATAAAGCAAGAACAATTTTCACTGCTTTAACTATTCTATCCTGCCTATAACTAGATTGTTCCTTCGTACCACCTATAGGTATAGGCATGAAATATATAGAAGGCTTTATAAAATAATAAAAACAAATTACTTCATAAAAAATGCAATAACAAACTCAACTTTAATTATATAAAAATGTGATATAGTTTATGTGGGTGATTCACTAACCGACAACAATCACTCTAAGCCTAAGTGAGGATACAACGTTTTACCTCACGCTGCCAAGGACCATCATATACCTTTCTATCGCTATAGGACCTTACATAACTTAGTGGATCCACTAGTTTAACTACGTGAACATCTAAAAAGTATGACCCATTAATACAAATGATAACTACATGATTTTCATGGAGACTTGAGTTAATTTATGAACTCTCATCACACATCGGTGCTCAATATTACTCCCAGAATGTACTTTAGCTCGTGCTCTTTAAATAACTTCATTTCTTTTGGTTAAGATAATTGCTCAACACTTAGCTTTAAAAAAGCACTCTTGGAATCAATGTTCCCTTTTCTTGATAAAAAGTCTTTCAGAAATCTTAGTTTCCCTTTAATTTAAATGTGAAAACGTTTATAATCTCTTAGGGAATACTTAGTTCCCTTGTAACTTTTAAGAAATGAACTCAACTATTTGCTCTTTGCTTAACATGAAACATAAACCGTAAAGAAACTCTCACAAAATACTTATTTCCCTTATAATTCTTTGAAGGAAGGATTTCAACTCTTTACTCTTTTCTTAACTTGAAACTTGATTCTTAAAACAAAATTTAAAACGTTTTTAAACGCTCTTGAAAACTTTACTTTTACTTGCTTTTTAACTTTTAGACTCAACTCTTAACTCCTTTGACTTTGGTCTTACCTTTTTTTGAATTGGATTCTAGATTCAAGGTTTATGATATCATATTTATCGATGATTTCATGATGTTCAACTTGGAGGGTTCATGAGGAATTATGAGCATAAACAATTCAACTCAAAGAATTCATGGATAACATGTATTAGTCCAATGATTAGAAATATAAACTTAAATGGTTTAGAAATTTATTACTCAAGACTTAGCACTTGAATATGTTACTCATCTCAAAGGTACTAAACTAATTGGATTTCATGCGGATGTTATGGGCATGAATGACTCGACTAAAGTGTAAAAATATCAATAAGGAACTCATGGATACGAATCTTATCATCCTCATACTTACTTCCTCAAAACTTAGTTAAAATCAATGGTTTACCTCAAAGGATTCACTATTGAAGTCAAAACCTTTCTTGAACACTAGACTATTCGACTTATAAAGTCTATGCAGAACTATGGTCATGAAAAATTCAACTTGAAGGTCTAAGTAACTAGATTGAACTCATGCATATGAATCTCTAATTCTCTTATTTACTTCCTCAAAATATAGTTCAAATCAATGATGGATCTCAAAGAGTTCACAATTTAACTTAAAGTTTCTTGAACTCTACTCTTAACTCTTTGTCTTGAATGTGCATTATGAATTCATGGTTCATGACATGGAGGATCTAGGTGATATTGTATACTTGTGAATAAATTCTCCTCACTTTCATGCTAACTTACGTGAGTCTTTAAACAAGATAATAGAAGTTGTAGAAGACTTCTCAAAAGGACTCTCTCAAAAGGTTCGGAAGAGCTCCCAAAACTTGATCTTAACTTTACCTTGAATTTGAATTATTATTTAAAGGTTATGATTCATGTTGTGAATGATTTCCATGTGATTAGAAGTAGCTTAAAGTGTTTAGAATAAAAAAGGAATAAGATACACTTTAAATAAGCTCAAACAGAGTGTCCGGGGGAAAACTGGAGGGGGAAGATGACCTTGCGTCCATGGGTGGCGTGGGGATCAAACCCCTCAAGTATAGAGAAGGGTTAAGGGCGCTTTGTCAGGCGCGATGTGCCCGGTCCCAACCCAGAAATTCTGCCGAACGTCCTTGCTCATTTTCTCAACCTTACTAGTTTAAAATCAAGCGGTTTCTTCCCCTATGACTTGGATTCGATAACTTAACATAATTACACTCAAATATACTGAAAATAACACTGAAATTATCCATTTTAATCTCTAGAATTCATCAAAAACCCAACCTAACATGATTTAGAATGAACCCAAGGACACATATCAAGAACTCAAATCTTTAAACTTTAAGCATGAAATTTCGCTAAAAAATTCCATGATTGGCGTGTGGGTGAATTAACCCAAAACTTATGGAATCCTACATACCTCTTAGGGATAAGACCCATGGCGAAAAATGCACAATTAAACTCAATAACATCGATGAACGCCTTCATCCATTCATCTTTTCTTTTCTTTTCGCTTCCTGCCTCTTCTTGAACTATCAACTGAAACCCTAGGTGTATATTAGGATTTTAAAACTGAAACTTAAAGTATAAGAACCTAAAATATTTCTAAAAAAAAATTATATCTAATTGGGTAAGGAAAGGACAAAAATACACCTCATATTTTAGGCTAACATTCCTTAACAGGACAACCTAACTTCAAAGGTCATACCTCGCTCATCCGAACTCGAAACTTAGCAATCTTGTAGGATTTTGAAATATAATTAAAATGACTTTCCTATGATATCTTGTATCACACCTAATTCGTCTTGTGCTAGGTGTTATGATCATTTGAAGTTTATCCAAAACTCATACTTAACTCTCCAAATATCAGTTTTTTGGTAATTCCAATTTATTATGGTTGGAAATCTCTGTACTAATTATAGTCTAATGACCTTAATACTTAAGAAATTTTAAATACCTTAGTAAAATCTCACTCATTACGATGAACAATTCGAGTGTTAGTTTGAAATATTTTCTGGGGTGTTACATTTAGTTTATTAGCTTATTCTTGGCTATTACGAGTTGCGAGTTGTTACATATAGCTTGCACATCTAAGCTTCAAAATAATTCATGTGCAACTAGAAAACATTATTCGAAGTCGACCAGTATTAAATTGGTGAATTAGGTTGAATTTAAAGTCCTGTGCAAAAATAAAACATAACCTTTATTTTCAATAACCTTGAATATTTTTTAAAACATCATCATTTTGATATACTTCTCTTGGGCTGAACAATATTTTTGAAGAAGAAAAACGTATTCATCAACATTATGAAAGTCACAATTCATAGAAGCAAACTCATCAAAATGAAAAAAATGAAACAATGAACATCTGAAATTTCATTAAACACAAATGACAACGAGAAATATTTATTCTATATTATCATTGTTTTTTGAACGGGAGTGTAAATTCCAAATATAACAAGTAAAAGTTAATGGACGTAGTAAAACACACATATAAATAAAAGCCTAGATAGGCCGGGTCTGATCGAGTTTTGGCCTTTACGCTCGTGTGGGGATTTTAGCATTCGTGATGATAGTTTCGTTTGGGTTGTTTCGATCATGAGGACTCGGCTGCAATTATTAAGATCAGTTCTAGCTACTAGTCTGAGTTTTGTATCGATGTTTTAATGTTTGAGTTTTAGCAGGTTAGGGAAGTTTAGGATTGATCCTCACCATAACTTTGGATAAGGTTTAGTCTACAATGTTGTTGAGCACACATAGATTCATACTCACACTTATTTATTTCTATACCTTTTTATGCAGATTCGGATCCAAGTACTTTGACCTGTGATCGATAGTGGTGTTAAGATAATTCCTCTCAAGATTCTGATATTGTTGCTTGGTTGATCGGCATACTTCTTGGATGTCTTCTCTCCTCTTACTTTCGGTGGATTTCCCTCCTTTGGATGATATTAAGAATTATTGAGCTGTACTAAAATTGAATAGGAATTTACTAGTTTTGGATAGTTTTGTATGGACTTTCCACAATTTTTAAAATATTTTTTAAAAGGAGTTGCTTATTGCCTAAAATTTTTTTCCTTTCATATATTTATGTTTCGTATTTGGGCTGGCTTACCTTTTTGCATGGTTGAGCGAGGCTTCATCAGTTTCCTTATTTTGGGTCATGAAATTTGGCGTGAAAACACAAAGTTCATTACTGTCACAAGTACAAGAAGTGACTTGTAAAGTCCTACAAATCGTTGCCGAGATGTCTTTTATCTATCTTTAATAGTTTATTGGACTTTAGGAGAATTCCATTCGTTCTATCTTATTGGGCGTACTTGATTCCTTTGGTTACTAAGATTCCTTTTTCTACTCTCTCTTATATGTTGAGGGTATGTTCTACCATGGCTAGAGGTCACTAGATGTAATGACTTTGAATGTCATTTTGGGAAATTGTAAGAAAAATATAATTTTACCCTTTTTATAGTTCCCAAGAGTAATGTTTGATTGGTTTATGAAGTCGGTTTTGAAATTTTATTGAAAACCCGTGATTCTTTTTGGAAGTTTCAAAGGTTTGAAGAGTTAAAGTTGTCAAAAGTGGGTTTTGTGATAATTGAAGTTATGAGTATCAAAATGAAATTACGTCATTACTATCAGCTATACAATATGAAATTTGGTCTAACTGCGTTGTCATTATCTGTTTTGGAGTTATTACATGGATTTGAGCCTTTAAGTGAGCATGACTTTAGCGACAAGGGACTCACAGAAGCAAGGCCCACCTCTGTTGACCTGCCTCTTTTAGCAACTTTGCCACTTGCTTAAGCAACACATGTATGGTCTCAAAAATGACTGGAATCAATTTTGTTCCTTAACTTGTTCCTATGATTTCTCTTTCGATTTAGCTCCGAATTGGGTGGTTTAAAGTTGTTGTTCAGTAATCTTGGGACTACACATTTTAGTTACTGGGGAGCATGGTGAACTTTTAGTTTGAGGTAAAAATTGTGTTTTGTGGGCTTCCATTGATTTTTTTTCTATTTTTGGTGATGTATTTGCATTTCCTAAATTCAAGTTGTTTTGATCCCTGAATTGTGTTCCATTTGAGGACATAAGTTTGGGGTACTGAATTGGACCCTTTAACGAAGTCATTATTGGAAATTCCAGTATGGGTGTAACGCTTCCCATCTGGATTCTAAAATTGGTTCGCCTTTGTTTTATCTGTTTTTAGTGTCTTAACGGCCGTTTTAACAATGTGATACTATTTTTGGTAGTGTGACATCATTTTGAGGACATTCAAAAAGGAAAAGATCTAAATATGTTATCTGGAACACGAAAGGTCACCCTAAATGTAGGCTACAACTTTCCTTATCCTAGATTGATCTTGAATGTGTAAATTCATGTTGATTTTAGGGAATTAGGGGCATTTACCTAGTTATTCGGTATTTCTCACGATTAGGAGCATTCTAGTCAGGGTGATGTGATAATCCTTATCATGTGGTTTGTCTAGTTTTTGTTGCTATTGTTTTTATATATTTAGAATGCTTTGTAATTGAGGATTAGACAAGGGCTTGCCATAGACTTGTGAAATGTGTATCTTTTCTGGCCTATTTTCATCTCCGAATTGATTAAGATGACTTAGCTACTTTTCGATTTGTGTGGAAGACATTAGTCTCACTTGATGGGTCTTATTTAAGGCATCTGCCCATATTTGATGACCTTTTATCCTTCTTCTCTCATTCTATAGACTCGTTGCATTATTTCGGGTTTCATGCTTTATTGATGATTTTTTATTTCAGTTTGTTTGATCTTGGAGCATTTTTTAGATTACTTGGGAGTGGACGCCATTCAAAATTAGAATTGCTCATTGTTGTTATGAGGTTCTTCAATGATCTTGCTGATGCCCCTTCTCTTACTTTTGCTAGCTAGATGGATGCCTCTAGGAGTTAACTGTTTGGTTGGGCGGCCCTTGGGTTTACTCTTGCTAGCTGGGATAGTGCCCCTTCAATTCTAGTGGCTTGATGGAGCATCCTTATCATTATTTTATAATGTTTAGAGGCCCATATTATGCTTCTTGGATCTGGACTCAACGTACTTCTTTCTTAGTATTAGCTATTTTCTGTACATGTCGGACTTATGAGGTATGTTCGGGATATTTTGTGTACCTTCTGGGCTTATGAGTCAGTAGGTTTCGTTTAGATGTACTCAGTTCTTTATTTTTTAGTACGCTTGTGTACTTTGCTTTAAATTCCTCTTTCATCTCTATTTGTTTCTAGATTCCATCTTTTAATATTGTCGTTACCTTTCTTGCTCAGTCGGCCTATAATTCTGATTGAGTACCTATTTATTTTGTACTCATGCTACACTCTCCATCTATTAGTGGAGATTATTTGACCTCTTGCAACTGTTTATTAGAAGTGAGGGTGAGCAATTGGCGTCCTAGACTTTCTTGTATCCTTCTATATTTTGTATAGCTAATCCTTTGTTTTTTAAGACAATCTTGTAGTTTTGTCCACTTTTGAGAGTTGTAATATTTTGTTAAAACAACTGCGTACTTGTGCTTGCGAGGTTCTAGAAGAATCTTATGTATATATTTTTGGCTTGCTTCCACTTATTGTCCTGTCATTTTGTTAAATTGTTGCTTTTTCTTTTTAATTTGACGCTTATCTCATTACTTATTATTCTGGGTTATCGGTTGGATTACATACTATTGGGTTATCATAGGCGTCATCATGGCTCGAGAGTTTGGGTTGAGAGATATGCCCCACTAGTTGTGAAGGGATTTGATGGACAAGAGGTAGTTTGCACTTCTTGTTATTTTAGGGTTCCCTCATTTAAGAAGGTAGAGGATCTTCAAGGAGGGGTTTTCATCCTTGGTCTAGCTGAATGTTCATGCAGCTATTCAAGCGTCCCGGGGAAATTATTTTGATCAAGGATCCTAGAGCTTGGGTCAGACTTTTCAGGGTTGTTGTTAGAGGTTTTAAGGTCATGGTAACCATTTAGTATATTCAAATTCTTCTTAGTAGTTCCAAGACTGAGTCTGGACAAATCAATCGAGATTTGTCCAAGTTTAGAGCGGTAGGCTGACATCAATAGTGTTTTGTAAAGCGGTCACTTCATCTCTATTTTTAGAAGAAAAAGGATTAAAATTTTCAAATTCAACTTGGCAAAAAAAACATAACAAACACTAAAATCATAAAAATATATATTTCTTATTTTTTGAAAAATGAATACAACTTATTTCTTTTTGCCACATTTGCATTATAAGGTCTTGATTCATTCAGTTCATATTTGACCACAATAACACTTTTACCAAATCTACGAATTCTTCTTGTTTTCTCCCATTCATTGTCCTCAATGAAATTAAATTTTTTATTTCTCGAGTTATCCCGGTATATTGTCCATATGTGAATCATCTCACATATATTTCTTTGAAAATTTCAATATTCTATCGGTAAAGCGATATTGTGAAATCAGTTTGACCATACAAATTAATAAATTCTTCATACATTACTTCATCTCCATTAGAAACTCACTCCTCTTCACTTGGATTACAATTATCTTACTTAAATAGTATTTCCTATAAGAGTAAGTACACCAATATTGAAGATGGAACTGTATTTAAGGTAAGAATTCTCCATATTCCCTTAAATTAATCATGAAAGAGAATGCGGACCATTTTTCTGGAGAAGATAATAGTGTTCTCCTGATTTGATACGTGTAATTTTTTTCGCAGCTAAAACAAAAAATGGTCGAAGTTATAATCGATAAGTAGGATATCTCACATTTACCTACCATCTTCATGTACTTCTACTTGTTTGCTCATTATTTATGCAAGGAGATTCAAACCACAGGGAGGATTGTCTACCCTTAAGTCTGTGACACAAGTAGTTGAACATGAGAAGGTTTTCAATATTTAGTAGGTTCCTCTACTATAGAAGTCTAATGGTTATGGGATGTTTATGAGAGTTTGATATTTAAAGAGCAAATCATCCTTACTCATTGTGTATAATAATTCATTGGCAGCATCAATAAATTCAATTCCATATTATTCTCAAATTGAGAACGGGATACACTCTTCTAGAACAAAATCATTGTATCATATCATAACATTATATACCACTATACTAAAAGAGGGAAAAAAACTCAACAAGTTCAATAACTAAAATACCGTTGATGGATTTCTTTTTTATTCTTCATAAACAAAACTAAGAGGTAGTAAAAAATAAAAAATGAAAAAGAAAACAGTTATAATGAAGAGGAAATACCAAAACTTGCATTTTCCTTCATATATATATGTATATATATAAATCAATCCTACAGCAGGATCATACAAGATATAAACATTTGTTATCCAACAAAGAAATAATTAAATTGAATGGGAGTTCATCAATTTTAGCTTGTAATTTTTAACAAATTTTTGTTACGAATTTGCAACATCAATATAATTTATATCGTATATACAAAACAAAGTTGGATAAAAATTACAGAAAAGTATTGGTGTCCTACACAAATCTGTATACTAATTCTCCACCACTTCTAATATAAGATTTCAAAAGGAATTTATGTGCTTCACTTTTCAATAATCTTCTTTACCTTCTTTATTGGCTTTAGCGTATAGCCCACCATGAAGTCTGATGTACTGGAGACTGGCTAGAGCAGAGGGCGAGTCGAAGTTGATGGTACATTAGATTTCATGGCGAGCTTTTCTTTCTAGCTCGTGTTGGATTCACACGATCATGGAATGATGTCCTTATTTCGGGAATAGACTATTCTACTTATTTAATTTGATTTCTTTATTACATTAGACATGGAGAAGAGAGAATAGATGTCCTTGATATGATGAATTTTAGCTTTTTGGGTAATATGTAATAGACTCTAGAGGTTTTTCTTATTTTTACTTTAATAAGTTTGATCTTCCACATTATCGTTGTTTTCCGTAAGTTGAACAATTGATATAAATTGAGGTTTAAATCGTTGGTTTGCTTACCTAGGAGATTGAGTATGGGTGTCACTCATGAATCATTTTTTGGAATTTTGACAAACTTGGTATTAGAGTTTGAGGTTCAGTGATCTCATCATACAAGGACAAGTCTAGTAGAGTCTTGTGAGCTGTACGAGGACACTTATAGTTTTGTTCGAGAAGGTATATAAATTTTGGAAAAGTCATTTCTTTCTTTGTCTCATACAATTACTTGAATCCAATTGGTAACTAGAATATATAAGTTGCAATCTAACCTTCTACACTCTATTTGATAGATGGCTAGAAGTCGAGCGACAATTGTGGCAACACCAACACCAACAAGGTGTGTTTGAGACAACTATTCGGGATACACCCCAAGGGGAAGAAATGGTGAGAGGTCGTGGGAGAAGGTCCACTTGAGGAAGAGGATAAGAAACTGGTCCAACTAGAGATATAGCAGTGATCCCTACACCTACTGACGAGGTAGCGAGAGAGGATAATGAGAGGGAGGATGAGCAAATTCAAGAGAAAAAAGCACCACCCTAGCATACTCTAGAGATGATCAACCAGGTTCTCACTTATCTAAGCGGGTTATCAAATATAGGCCATCCATCCAAGCATTTTTCTGTACCAGTAACTCAAGTTCAATGAGTACAATATACAAATATTGTGTCTCCCATGAAGGATGCGTCATTGGAAACATGCATGTTTCCTCGATTGACTACAGAGCCTATATGACTATTGACCACCATGATCTCTTTTTCTTTCTTAAAATTAAAACCTCCTGTCTTCAAGGGTACTGAATCTGAAGATTCTTATGACTTGCTTGTGGATTGTTACAAGCTGATTCATAAAATGGACATAGTGGAGCAATTCAGTGTTGAATTTGTGAGCTACGAATTTCAAGGGGATGCCAAAATGTGGTGGCGATTTCATGTTGTAGGTTGACCATAAAAGGAACCACCTATGACTTAGACAAAATTTTCTAGCTTCTTCAAGGAGAAGTATATACTCGAACTTTGAGGGACATGAGATATGATAAGTTCCTGAACATGGAGCAAGGAAAGATGTCGGTTGCAGCCTATGAGGCCAAATTTCGTGCGTTATTCAAATATGACACTCAGCTTAGCTTATGTCCACAAGAATATATTCGCCGCTTTCGGAAGGAACTGAGGTAAGAATTGCAGATTCCTGGTTTATAGGTAGTTGCTTCTGCAAAAACTTTTCAAGAAGTGGTTGAATTTATTATAGAGGTAGAGAAGGTGAAGCCAGATGACCTCACCAACGTGTCAATATTTAAGAAGTTCCATAAAATAGGTGACATTAGTAGTTCTTAATTTAAAGGTAGAGTTTTGGGGGTTATGCACCTCGTCTTTTTCAGTATTAATTGCAGGTTCTAGCTAAGGTTCCGTCACTAACTAGTTTTTCTTTTCTGTGTTTGGGGGTTATCTTTAGTCTTCTTCATCTTCAGAGAGACCTACTCTCGACTCAAGGAATTTCTATGGGTGTGGTTGATGCTGGGAATATTAGGAAATACCACAGAGTCATGCTCGGTATGATCAGAGTTACAGATCTCCATTAGTTAGAGGTAAGGGTGGCCGTGGTAGAGGTTGTCATTCTTTATTAAGTTATAGCAAAGGTAATGGTGGACACCACTTCAGCCGGGGTGGCGTGCAGGTTGATACTAATAGATGTAGCATGATCTACACAATGGACAGACAGGCCATAAAGCCCATTGTTATGTTTTCCCGGGAGGCTAGAGGTAGAGGCATTCGATGTTGTTATCATACGTACTCTTCTAGTAGGTGATCCCATGACTTCTGCATTGTTTGGTACAATATCCACATTTTCTTATGATCTTCCTTATTACCTAATTGACTTGATTTGCATTGTGACTTACTTGATATGCCTATTCGTGTCTCTAGTTATGCCAGTCAGTGTGTGTTAGTTGTGAAGGTTTATAGATCTTTCCTATTAACTTCTGTGGGGAGAAAAACTTAAGTAGATTTGATTACTTTGGCGATGGTTGATTTTGAAGTAATTGTTGGTATGACTTGGCTTTCTATAAATTTTGCTATCTTAAATTGTAACGCTAAGAAGGTAACTTTACCCAAGCGTGGGATAGATCCGCTGGTATTAAAGGGTGATTACATTCTTTCCCCAGTTTGTATTGTCGTTTTACTTTTTTCTAATAGGTTGGTGAGTAAGGGTTGTACAAATTTCTGGGCACATCTCAGGGATGATACTTCCAAAGTTCATGTAATCGTTTCTGTTTTGATAGTTCGTGAGTTTGTGGATGTTTTTCTTGCAGACCTGCCTGGTATGGTAATTTTAAAGGATATGGATCTTGTATTGACCTGAAGTCAGGGACACCCCCCATTTCCATTACCCTTATACAATGGCCTTGCCTAAGTTGAGAGAGTTCAAGGCCCAACTATAGGATTTGTTAGGTAAAGGTTTTATTAGACCCAGTGCCTCACGGTGGGTGCTCCTCTTTTATTTGTGAAGAAGAAGTATGGTAGTTTTCAAATGTGCATAGACTAAGGCTAGTTGAATAAGGTGACTATTAAGAACAACTACTCCATTCCTCACATTAATCACTTGTTTAATTATTTATAGGGTGCTTGTTTGTTCTCAAAAGTTGATTTGAGGTAAGATTATCGTAAACTTAAAGTATGATTAATGAATGTGCCAACACTGTTTTTCAAACAAGGTATGAACATTATGAGTTCTTAGTAATGTCTTTAAGTCTTACGAATGCCCCTACTGCTTTGATGAGCCTGATGACTTGAATTTTTAAGTCATATCTATATCTCTTGGTTATTGTATTTATTGATGATATATTGATGTACTAAAAGACCATGAAAGAACATGAAGAGCATTTGATAATTGTATTAGGGTTGTTAAGGCAGAAAAACCTTTTTGCCAAATGCTCAAAGTGTGAGTGTTTGCTCGATTCAGTGTCCTTCTCGGTGCACGTTGTTTCTAAGGATGCAGTAACGATGAATCCCACTAAAATCGAAGCAATGTTGATTTATGGTAAGGCCTACTAATGTTTCAGAGGTAAGGAACATTGTTAGTTTAGCTAGCTACTACAGTCGGTTCGTTAAGGGATTTTCTTCCATTGCTTCCCAATTGATCAAATTGACCAAAAAGAATGTTCCCTTTGTATTGTATGATGAGTATGAAAAGAGCTTCCAGAAACTCAAGATCTTGTTTACTACTGCACTAATTCTTGCCTTGCATGTGGATGGTATAAACTTCTTTGTTTATTGTGATGCATCTTATTTGGTTTAGGTGCACTGCTGATGCAGGATAGCAATATAATTGACTATACTTCAAGACCACTAAAAGTGCATGAACCTAACTATCTGATCCATGATTTGGAGTTCGCTATAGTTGTATTTGCATTAAAGCAGTGGAGGCATTATTTACCTTGGGTCAAGTGTGAAGTGTATACAAATCATCTTAATTTACAATATATGTTCACTCAGAAAGAATTGAATTTGAGGAAAACGAGGTGAATGGAGTTACTAAAAAAATGCAATATTACTATTCTGTATAACCCAAGAAAAGTTAATATTGTAGTTGATGCATTTGTAGAAAAGCAGGGACCATGGGAAATTAAGCCCACCTACACGTTTCTAGATGCCGATAAGCTTGAGAGGTTCAAATTCTGCTTAATAACTTTATGAGAGAGGATGTAATTGAGAAATGCAGATTCTTGGCTTGTGTGGAGGCAAGACAAATTCTTGACAAGTTTAAAAGAAAGCAGTTTGATAATGAGAAGAAAAGTTGAATTTGAGACATGGTATTGCAAGGAGAGTCTAAGGAAGTTGTGATTGATAAGAAAAACATCTTGAAATTTATGGAGCAGGTATGTGTGCCTCGTGTTGATGATTAGACTTATACGAGGCTCATAGTTCTAGTTATTCTATACATCCTGATCTAACCAAGATGCATTGTGATCTGGAAAACCGTTATTGCTGGAGTAGAATGAATTTTACATTGTTGATTTTGTTGTTGAATGCCTAATTTGTCACCATGTAAAGTACGATTATCGGACTCCTAGAGGTACACTTTACAGAATGTCCATTCCTGAATCTTATTGGGATAGAATTGCATTGTATTTAGTGGTTGGTCTGCCAAAGACATTTGGTAAGTTTGATTCTATTTGGGTACTTGTTGACGGATTAACTAAATCTAATACTTCATTCCAGTTAAGCTAACTTATATCCAGAGAAGTTAGCCAAACTCTATAGCTATGAGTTAGTTCGATTTCATGGAGTTCCGATCTCCATCATATCAGATAGTGCTACATGATTTAATTCTATTTTTTGGAGAACCTTGCAGACAAAATTAGGTACCAGATTGATCTTAGTACTGCATTTCACCCTCAAGTGCAATAGGATATGTTTCGCGCGTACATGATCTATTTTAGCGTTCATTGTTATCAGTTCTTACTCTTGGAACTCAAGTATAGGTAAGTACCCTTTGATTTTATGGGAGGAGATGTATGTCTTTCATTGGTTGGGTTGATGCATTTTAGGTGATACCTTGGGGTACCAATCTTTCAAGGGAATCTTAGAGAAAGTGAAATTCATTCAGGATAAGCTTCTAACAGCTCAGAGCATGCAAATCAGTAGGTAGGGATTTGGAGATTATGGAGACTAAGTAATTCCTGCTAAAGGTTACACCCATGAAGGGTGTGATTTTGTTGGGTAAGAGAGGTAAGCTTAGTCCAATATATATATTGGGCGATGAAGTTCTTATGTGTGATGGGGAGGTGGCCAAAAGAAGTAGCCTTTCCTCCTGGATTATCAGGAGTGTACCCGATATTTCATGTGTCTATGGTGAAAAAATAGCATGGTGATGGAAACTACATTATTCATTGGGATCAATCCTACTGAATGAGAATCTGCCTTATGAGAAGGAGCATGTAGCAATTCTAGGTAGGGACATCCACAAGTTGAGGTCAAAGGAGATTGCATCTATCAAGATTTAGTGGAAGAATCACATGTTGAAGAGTCCACTTGGGAGAGTGAGGTCAATATGCAAGAATGATATCCACATCTTTTTGTCGATTTAGGTACCCTTTATTACCATCACCTTCTTTTGATCTTTCGAGGACGAGCGATGGGTAGATTGGTATCGAATGTATCAACCCATTAGGTCGTTTTGCGTACTATAACTTCTTTTTTCATATGGCTCTTCCAATAAATTCTAAATAGGTATTTTAGGTTATTTGTAATTATAGTTATCTAACTAATGAGGTAATTTTAACAATTTATTTTGCCGGGGGTTAAACAAAATAATATTAAAATGAGTAGTGAGCCATTTTTACCACTTTTATAATTGGTTATGTATAATAATTAAAGTAAAGAAATAATGTATAAAAGAAATACGAAATAAAAGTAGGCGAGAATGATAATGAATTAGTTGATGTATTAATGATTAGTAAATTATTGGCTGATAATGTGATAAATTTGGCTTAGAGTATAGGATAAATTTGTGTTAGAGTTGTCGCTACTTTTCGAAGACTAGACTTTAATCTTGAATTTTATTGTGTTTTCATCATATTATAAATTGAGTTTTTATATATTGATATATGTAATTAAATGTTATGTGCATTATATAATTCGAATATTAGTAAAGTAATGATACTTAGAGTAATTGAAACTTATCCTTGTGCTTGAACTTTAAGAAAGTGACTATAGATTTGAGTGTGTTTTTGTGGCTATACATATAGTAAAGGTTTCTATTGACTCATTTACTTATGAATTATGCATGTTTAATAGATTGTAAAAGTTTTGAGGCATTGAGGAAAGGAAAATCTTTGGAAAATTAGTTTGCTCAACTTTGATTCATCGGTGGAGGTAGGTTAAGGTTTATTCTATGCGATAGATAGACTTTTAATAGTGATTGGTAATCAGTGAGTGATATTGTGAATATCTCCATGTACTTGGTTATGTGGTTTTGTTAATTTATGCGTTGTTTGTGATGGGTCTGAAATCCTTAGACCGTGAAATTTATAATCATGAACTTTCTCTATCGAAGTGATATCTTGAATAAAGTAGGCTCGATGAAATATTGTTAATAAAGTGAAATGTGGTGATAATAAATGATAAATTAACGTTTTATTTGGACGAGTGCCACGAGCCTAGATGTTATTGAATCGGGTGTCACGTTCCGGCAACATTAAAGGAAAACATATATAACATTCGGGTGTCACGTACTTACGAGAGTCAACGTGATGTCTAACATAGAATAGCACGTTACCTGCCAAAAGGAATTGAAAAGTTCATGTATATCCATTGAAGAGAAAACCAGTTCATTTTGAAAGAACAAACAAAATAACTCTGTAACAAGCAAGACTTGACACGATGATCTTATACAGGAGTATTCCAACAGAACTCTGCATTTACAATGAGAAATACTTTCTCACCAACAACCAGGCCTATCCAAGGAATAACATAATCAAATGATAGTTTTCGAATCAGATAAAAGTTAAGCTGTGAGTGTGGTGGAGCTAGGGCTCATTAGTTATCATTGCTAAAAAAACAGTAAAAAGTGACCTAAACAACAACCTCAATAATAGGTCACTTTCAAAATTCAAAGTTCACTCAACTTCCAACTTTATGAAACTAATGTAACATACTTGTAAATACTTGGTGATTCCATTATCTTAGTACTCAAATTGTTAACTTGTTCTACTTTTATTATGAAGCATATTGAAAGAATATTCTCTTCAAGTTAGAGTTATCTTTTCATTGCTGCAAGCAAAAAATATTATATAAAGTATCCGTCGCAAGCATTATGAAAGGCACTCAGCTGACTTACATTTGCATGTGCTAAAAAGGACATTTTAAGTTTTTATCCTCCAGCTTGTGTGACTTGTATGTTGAGTCTGTGGTTGTGGCCTTGTGGGTAGAATTAGTATACTTGGAGATTATGAATAATGAAAATAATTGGATGAGGAACAGACAGTAGGGTCAATGGTTTGGGAGAGACTATCCTTGCAGCTAAGTGAAACATTTACCTTCAAAATGACTAGAGCCCATTTGGATTGACTTTTTGATTTTTTTTAAAGCTAAAACACCTTAAGTACTTTTGCAGTGTTTGGATATGTTAGAAAAGTTTTTATAAGCACTTAGCTTTAAAATAAAATGCGATTAGGCCAAATACCATAAATTATATAGTTTTTGGCTTAAGAGTAGAAAATAAAAAGTCAACCAAACAAGCTCTAAAGCGAATACCAAAGTTCTCAAACAATCATGCAACCTTCACCTAATATTAAAATAAAACTTGCAAATGCTCGATAATAAACTCAGTAGTTTATAAAAGATCGTCATATTAATATCGTGGAAAAAGAAATAGAAATTTGATCAACGAGCAAATTATGCTGGCAAGACCAATTCATAACAATTCCCAAAAACTAACTAAACATGATGTTTTAATTATAACTCACTAATACTTAAAGTTTATATACTTTTTCCCCTACGAAAAGAACCAATAAACATGAACTACACTATATAAAGCCAGAATCTAAAATCGTACATGTTACAGTGATTCATTTCAACAATTTTTGTAGAAGAAACCTCAGGAAGAAGGAGAAGAAATGTTTGTTCTTCTGAAATTATAATATATATATATATATCCTCTTACATGGATCCGAATTGATCCACATGGGTTTCCCAATATAATTTTTTCATGTCACTATTATTATTTGGTGGATATTTTTTTTTGTTTAACCAAGCTCCTGAGGTCTCTTTCTTTAAAAAAAAATAACCAAAAAGATAATTAGTGGAATAGCGACCTCATAAGATCTTTTTTTAGCGACCTATTTTCAGGTCTTTCTTATAATTTTTTTAATAGTTATACTCTAGTCCAAGTATTTGAATTGGTTAAGGGTATCACTTGGACTTGTTGTTTACCAGGTACTTTGGACTATTTTTAGACTAGGAAAGGAAGAAAACTTGTGATCAACATCCAAACCTAGAATTTTAGGATCCAGCAGGCTATCAAACCGCAACAATTTTAGAATTGATGCTATGCCTTTGTCAAGTGTTGGTATACAAATTATTCCCATATCTGTTATGCATAATGAGGAGCATAAGAGCTTTGAGAGATTCTAGGAGATAGATCCACTACAGTTTCATAGTGGACAAGGAAAGAGTAAGTTTCCATGAGATTTTACAATATATGGAGGTGGTGGAGTCTGGCATAGTGGATTACACTACCAATCACATGTGCGGCAAATCCGTGAAGTGGTGGCGGTCTGATGTCGATACTAGACCAACTGGTTCATTCCCTATAATTTGCAAGAAGAGAAGTCGAGTCATTTTTAGTACTTGACTTGAGATGATATTTTAGATCAATTTTGGGAAAACATTTCATGCCCTGTATCACCATGCTTTGGTGATTTTGCCAAATGAAACATAGAAAAATTCAATTCATTCGAAGTTTGACTTATTATATTTGTGTAGTAACTTATCAGACAACCTCGTCTGGAGATTCTCTTTCAAAGAGCAGTAATGTGGTCATGGAGCTTGAGCTTATGAACCACAAGGAATTTATAGACTTGACGAGCAAGAGGTCTTGCACTTCTTGTTATTTTTGTGGTACCTCATCTGAAGGTTTCATCCCCGGTTCAGTATACATGTTCATACAATTATTCAAACATCTTAGGGAGGATATTTTAGACAAGGTTTATACAACTTTGATCAAGACTTAATTGGGTTGGTATTAGAGGTTTTCTTGTTATGGTGACCATTCACTATATTCATATTCTTATGGTCATATTCTTGTTCGTAAATGGTGGTTTCTACTCCTACTATGGTGTGATGCATAAGGAAAAATCAATAGAGATTTCTCCAGACTATGAGTGGGACGCCGACATCAATAGTGTATTGTAAACTTTGTTTCTTCATTTCGGTTTTTATAAAATAAAATTTGGAAAGTTCTTTCTTAAAAAGTGAGTAAAATTCAAAATTCAATTTGGAACAATTTCATAACAAAACACTAATAACGTTAAAATGTTATTTTAGGAAAGTGAATATGATTTATATACCATGACTTTTATGAGAAAATGCAAAAATAAACAAGAAATCACTTATTTCTTTTTATCATATTCACAATAGTTTATCTTGATTCATTCAAACAATATTTGATCAAAATAAGTATTTTATTAATCTGACAAGTACTCATTAACGCAAGATATGCCTATTTTAAGAAGATGAAAATTGGATGATAATTCACCATGTTATTGAGTTCCTCAACAAAAACACTCAAAACTTTTCTTTAAAAAAGGGATAAAGTTGAAGAAGATATGGTGTTCTCATGTTCAGCGTGACGTCATGGGTTAGAAAATCGGGAAATGATGGCGTACAAATTCTCATATTCCATTTTCTATTGACGTCGATGTTTTCTTAAATTTTCATATGTAGAATCTTAGGTTAGGTATGAAAGTTCAAAAAGATGTTTTAAGTGTCTATATCAGACAAATTTTACTGATGAAGAAAATGATGAGAGTGCATTCATAAAGTTGATGACATATAAACTTACAAAGACTTTCATAAAGATTTTTTGACAGAGCAAGACAAACTAGGGATACTCCATCTTTTTCATAAATCCCTCTTTTTTTTTCTTTTTATTATTTTTTTACATATGATGTTTAAAGTATTATGAGTTTTCGCTAATATTTTATTTGATCCACATTTGTGATGACTTTTACAAAAATAAAATTATCTAGGAGATACAAAATATTTTCAATGATATATTATCTTTTCTAAGGTGTAGGTGTATCTAGGAGAAACATGATATAGTCAAAGATATATTTGTCTTTTCTACAGCTTAGGTGTTGGAGCACAAATAAAGTATCACAAATTAATACAATCTGCAATAAATTTTATTTTATTTTTGAAATAAAATGTTCTTTATTCAATTTTATCATTACAAAGAAATTTATCACTATACATCAAAACTCCATTGTTAAATTTAGGGAAAATATTCAAACAATAATACCATATCATATAATTATAGAAAAAAGAGAACATTAGGCGTGCCTACGTGGCGCCACCACAAACAAGAATTCTCTTTTAATTTATTTATTTTCAAAACTAACCTTTGCCTTTCATAAAAGTTGTAACTTTTATGAAAAGTTGCGACATCAGTGAATAGTTGTGACTTTTATAAAGAGTTGCAACTTTATTGAAAAGTTGAAACTTTAATAAAAAGTTGCAACTTTTATGAAGAGTTGTGACTTTTATGATAAGTTGTGACATTACCGAAGAGTTAAAAGTTTGTCAATCAGTTGTAAAATTTATGATAAGGCACAATAAATATTCGTCCGCTCCATCCTTTGTTCATACAATAAATAGAGAGTTTTTCTCTCATTTTAGAAAACAAAAATTCTGAATCTCTCTTCTTCTTCTTCATAATTATATATTTATGTGCCCTGCTCCTGTTAAGTGGCTAACAGGCATCATTGCTTATGTTACAAATCTTGGATGTATTTTTACAGTCATTAATTTTTGTGTATATATTCTTAAAGATAAAAGATAACAATTTCTATGTTCCTTTACATTGTTAGTGGTTCTTATTACATATTCTTGTGTGTAAGATATTATAGAGTTTTAGGCTTAGTGAACGATAGATTTTAAGGATTATTTTAAAAATTCTTCAGTTAAAATGTCTCGCGCGAAGCGCAGGTATTTTTACTAGTTAGCTACATAATTTTAATGACGAAATTCCTAGCTAATACATGTTTTTCTTGTAAAAATTACTAATTGATTGTTAGCGTTGATAATATGCTTCAAATAGTTCTTCATTAGTTTTGCCTACTTTCATTGCAAAATCTATGTTGTAAATCTATCTTTTAGGTACACTAAAAAACTATTAAAAGGAAAAAATAAATTTTGATAAGTCAAATTGTTTAAATCATATTATTGTTGGTATCTTTCCACACTAGAAATTGTTCTTTATTTTAAAATTAAAATTGTAAGGACCCTTAAACATGAATTAAGGTTTCTAGAGCCTCATATGTGCCTAAAAAGGTTAATAATAATGTTAATAAGGTGTTTTAGAATGTGTATAAGTGATTTGAACTAATTTGAAGGTCACAGGTCTAAGAACGTTCAAGACGTTCGAAAGTTAGTCTTTGGATGTACTAGTGTGTGCTAGTGTGCCTTTGCATGTGTTACGTTATTTTTTGTGCTCAAATTTATAGGGAAGGACCTTAAAATGGGTATGATCGTATTTAGGTTCGAAACGTCCGGGAAAGACTCCCCAATGATCACCCAAAGGGTCTTGTAGGAGGACCAAAACGTTACCTTGACACTGCCTTGGTAATGTCCAAACGACGACCATGCAAGCAGCAGATTGTGTCTTCATCGACGCTCCGTTGATCGGGTATGTTCCTCAAAACTTAGATGTGTGAGACAGCCACCCCAGGAAGGAGTCTCAGTCGCAAACGACGGAGCATCAGGACGGCTCGTCGATCAGACGATGCTCCGTCGACTTCCCTCCGTCTCCAACTGCATGCCATGCACGTGTCAGCATTTTTGTTAATGTTGATATTGTCCGTATTAGATAGGTCCATTATCCCACTGCATCAACCCAATATCCCACAAAAAGGAATGTAGTTTACTATCCAAAGGTAGTTAACTATCCATTATCCAACTAATGGGAAAATGGTTAATTACCCGTTATCCCACTAATGGGATAATGGTTAACTACCCATTATCCCACTAGATTAATCCACTATCCTACTACTCTACTGGTTGGTAACTTCAAATAACCTCTCAACCGTTCTTGATGGAAGCACGGTTATAAATTTGTCATTTGGTTCAACCGTCCCTAAGAACATTACTTCTAAAAAAACTCCATACCATCTAAGAGTGAGGTTTAAAGTTCTTAGATGATTTTTGAAGAAATGAAGAACTGTAGACTCCGACTATATCGCTAACAACGACTGGAGATATATCGATAACTCTATATTTAGTTGCATCAGTGCTCTGTAATTTCTAACATTTGGCATCAGAGCCGTTGAATTTACTCGGCTTTGTTAATTGTCGGAATTCTCTAAAATCTCTCAAAATGGTTCTTAAAAATTCAGGTCATGTTTTGAAATTTTTGAAAACATTTTCTAATAATAAAAAGCAAAGAGATTGTTGTTTTGTTGCATAATAATCAAAAATAAATCTTGTATATGATTTTGAGTTAATATTTAGTGATTCATATAATTTTATTTTATTGGGATTTAGCCACAACAGTCTTAATGAAATGATATTATATATTATATGATTGATCACTTACAGAAACAAATGTCTAAGTGATCTAGAATTTATTTGATTATAGTTTAGTCACGGCATCTTTAATTGAATAAAATTTTAGAAGTTAAGAATTACATAAAAAAAATTTTGACATTAGAATTGTAATTAATTATGCATGATATGATAACTTAAATTCTTTGTTATTAAGTTGCATAATTAATTAAGATGAAATATTAAATACTTTTCAGAATTACCTGCAGGAATTATGAATGAGAGTTTAATAGTTTGTCCATAAAGATAGAATATTATGCTACTACTTGATAAATTTATCATAAATATGAATCTAATTGAATTAAAAATTTAGCTCACATGCAATTTTTAAGTCAGCTGATTCAACTTTATATTACTTGGCTCAAATTTATTTAAGTATATATATATTGCATTTATGCAACATGCAAATTTCTCTGATGTTTGTGATATTTCCGAACTGAAAGATTGTGAGAACTGATAGAGGTGGTGAATATTATGGTAAATATATAGAAGATGGACAAGCAGAAGGTCTGTTTGTGAAGTTTGTTCAACAAAACGGGATTGTTGAAAAATATACTATTCCTAGTTCTCTAGATCAGAATTGTGTAGTAGAAAGCAAAAACTGAACATTATTGGACATGGTGCATAGTATGTTAAGTAGCTCTAAGCTACCTAAATCCTTTTGGATTGAATTTATTAAGACAACAGCGTATATATTAAACCGAGTTCAAACCAAGGTTGTTCCAAAGACGCCTTCTGAGTTATTCAAAGGATGGAAACCTAGTTTGACACATATACCTTTATGAGGATGCCCGTCTGAAGTTAGAATATACAACCTACAAGAAAAGAAACTAGATAGAAATCCTAGGACCATTAGTGGATATTTCATTGGATATGCCAAAAGGTCTAAAGGATACAGGTTCTACTGTCCATCTAACAGTACTAGGATTGTTGAATCAAGAAATTCAATATTTCTTGTAAATGACTTAATTAGTGGGAGTGATCAATTTCATAATACAATTTTTATAAGAGATCAACCTTCCACTTCAAGTCAAAAATTGATTGTTGTACATAATAGCCGTCAAGTTTTATTGGGTGTTAAGCAACCAATCAATGATTCCACAAGCTGCTAAAAACATGGATATAGATCAAGTTGTTCAAGTAATTCCTGAAATTATTTAACAACTAGTTCAACAAAAAAATCCACAGGAAAATGTTGGTGCAACATTGAGAAGATCTACTAGAGAAAGAAAATCAGCAATTCCTAATGACTGTTGTATATTTGCAAGAATATGACATTGGAGTTGAAAATGATCCTCAATCTTTTTCACAATCCATGAATTCTAAAGAGTCTGAATTGTGGTACAATGACATGAAAGAAGAGATGAATTTTACGAAAACTAATGAGGCTTGGGATCTTTTCTATTTTCCTAGTGGTGTTAAAACCGTTGGATGTAAATGAGTTTTCAAGATTGAAGAGGACTCATCAGGAAACATAGAAAGATATAAACTAAGATTAGTTACTAAAGGATTCACTCAAAAGGAAGGATTTGATTACCGAGAGACATTTTCTCCTTTGTCTAAAAAGATTTCCTTGCGCATAATATTGACATTAGTAGCACACTTTGACGTAGAATTACAATAAATGTATGTGAAAACCGCATTTATCAATGGTGATCTAGAAGAGGAGGTTTATATGAAACAACCTGAATGATTCACCTTTAGTAATGATGAGTACTTGGTATGCAAGTTAAATAAATCCATATATGAACTAAAACAAGCTTTGCGTCAATGGTATTTGAAATTTCATAATGTTATCTCTTCATTCGACTTTGTTGAGAACATTATGGATCAATGTATATTCCATAAGATCAGTGGGAGTAAAATATGTTTCTTAGTTCTATATGTGGATGATATCTTACTTGCATTCAATGATGAGGGAATGATACATGAGGTGAAACAATTTCTCTCTACAAGTTTTGATATGAAAGACATAGTTGATGCATCTTATGTTATTGGTATTAAGATTCATTGAGATAGACATCAAGGTACCTAGGTTTATCTCAAGAATACTATATCAATATCATTTTAGAGAGGTTTCGAATGAAAGATTGTTCACCAAGTGTAGATCCTATCATGAAGGGTTACAATTTCAACTTGAATAAGTGCCCGGAGAACGATCCTAAGAGGGAACAAATGAAGGACATTCCTTACTTTTCTTCTAGCGGAAGCTTGATGTATGCTCAGGTTTGTACAAGACCTGACATATCATTTGTTGTTGGAATGCTAGGAAGATATCCGAGTATCCACGTCTTGACCACTAGAGATCTGCAAAGAAAGTCTTAGGATATCTTCAAGGAAAAAAAGACTACATGCTTACGTAAAAAAAATCAAATTACTTGGAAGTCATTGGCTACTCTGATTCAGACTTTGCTGGCTGTATTGATTCATGGAAATCATTTTCAGGATACCTATTTATGTTACCCAGTGGAGGTATATCTTGGAGAAGTGACAAACAGACTCTAGTTACTACTTCTACTATGGAGGCTGAGTTCGTTTCTTATTTCGAGGCTGTCACACATGGTTTATGGTTAAAGATTTTTATTTCTGGACTTAGAATTGTCGACTCTTTATCTAAGCCATTAAGGTTATGTTGTGACAATTTAGTTGCTGTATTTATCGCTAAGAATAATAAAAGTGGTCGTCGAAGCAAGCATATAAACATTAAATATCTAGCCACAAGAGAACGTGTTAAATAAGAAAGTTGTCATTGAACACGTTAGCACTGAACTAGTTTTAGCTAATACTTTAACTAAAATCATGCCACCACAAAAATTTACGAATCATGTAGTCCCAATGGGACTGAATCACTATGTAAAATTTTGTTGTAACAATGAATGTTTACCAAACTCTATTTTATATGATATTTCTCATAACTGTATGCACATTCAGTTTTATTTTGAGAAATAAAACTAAAGTATAGACCTTGAATAAATATGGAGTTCATTCATTTAATTACATGGGCTAAAGTTTAGAGATATAGTGCATTGTGATACATGGAAGATACTACACTGCAAGAGAAACTATCGCCATGATTTGTATATTATATTTCATTATTGGGATTAGAATATACGGACCAAGTGGGAGAATGTTAGCATTTTTGTTAATACTGATATTTTCCATATTAGATGGGTCCATTATCCCACTTCATGGACCCATTATCTCACTAATGTGAAGGTAGTTTACTACGCATTATCCCATTAATGGGAAGGTAGTTAACTATCCATTATCCCACTAATAGGAAAGTTGTTAATTACCCATAATCCCACAACATGAATCCGCTATCCTAGTACTCTAGTGGTTGGTATCTTCTCATAACCTCTTAACCATTCCTTATGGAAGCACAGTTGTAAATATGTCATTTGGTTCAAAGGACCCTGAATTGTAGACTCCAACTATATCGCTAATAATGGCTAGAGGTATGTCAATTACTCTATATTTCCGCTGCATGATTGCTCTGTAATGTCTAACAGTACGATGTCCATTAAAGGGGTAAATGAGAGATTCAATCAACGTACAAAATTGACCCTAGGCTGTTATTTTATCTATTTTTGGTTATATTTATTTAATTAATAACATCAAAACCCCATTCCCAAATTTATTTATCAAATTTGACCCTTCCCTATCAAAACAAACTCTCTCTAGAAACCTCCATTGGAGATGAAACTGAAGAACATCTTAGAGGTTGGATTTTCATGGTTTCTTCGTCAAGTTATCATGGACCTGCTATTTAATGAGGTAAATTAACCCTTCATCCTTAGTTATCCATTCACCTAAGGAGTTCTTTCCATGGTTTTCAAAGAAGATTTTATGATCTAAATCATTATGTTACAATATAGCCATAGGTTCATTGTCAAATTGATTTCAAAAGTATCCTAATGATGAATTGATGATTGACTAATTATTTAATGATGAATTTCAATACAATTTCATGAAGAACCCATCATCCTTATATTTTCTCAATTTAGCCTATAATGTGGGCATTATGATCTTAACGTTAGGCTGATTGAATTGTGGTTCGATTACTTTATTATGTATATTGCTACTGTTTTCTATATTAATTCATGGTGAATTATTGGTAATTGATCAATGATGATCAAAGCTTGGAGAATTGGTAAGATTGCCTTATTTCCTCTACTTTGCAAAAAATTGGTAGTTGAATTGGCCTTGAATGACATTGTGTGGTATGGTCCACTTATGGTGGAGGTGTTACTTCATTTTCATTCTATATATGTTATGATCATGTCCTTGAAATCAAATTCATGTATTGTGAATGTGTGGTTACGCTGATCACACAATGTGAAGTTATATGTCTAGTTTCCAATGCTAGTATCATGTTTTAGGTGTTGATAATGTCTACTACGTTTGAATGAAGGTGTTAGGGTTCGGTATGGTCTATGTATCTATCATTGATGAAATTATATTGATGGATGACCCCCTACCTATGTACCCCTACATGAATGTGTTTTTTAATGCATGGTTAGGAGTCTTATATTCTAATGTCGAATATGTCTTGTCTCATATGCTATAATGTGGTGTGTGGTCTATGCATGAATGTGTATTGTTATTTTAAGAGGGTGGATGTCTCAATATTATGTTGATAGTCATTATGTAATCATGTTTACCAATGTATATACACTCACACTTCATGCATGTGTATGAGTAGGATAGATTAATAGTGTCTAATGATAGGATAATTCTCATATGCACTATTGTCTATTACTATGCATGTAAAGTATATGTTCATGAAAGTATGAAAATGTATCTTAACTAGGATGACTTGATAGGTGTAATAGTATGGATAAGAGTATGAGACTTTTCCTAAACATTGCACATGTGTACCTTGATAAAATTGTGCCTAAGGTGATTACTCTATGTTCATGAATATGAATGCATGATTAAGATTTCAACATGAAATTAAAGTATATGTTATGATTTCAAGTATATGATCTGATGAAGTATGTATATCTCTAGTGTATAAATGTTGTATGTGAATGGTTTCCTCATATTTGAACACATACACCCAAAAATAAATGCATACATGAAGCATGTATGATAATCTAGTAAATTAGGGTCCTTGGAAAGGTGTTCTCAATTGTACTCTAAACTAGATTGTGCTTGAATATGCTATATCAATGCGAACGGTTTTCTCACATGAGTTAGGTCGATAAAAGGACAATTCTCATCTATAACCTTTTAGCTATGCATATGAGGGGTTAATCTCCTAAAGCCTAATTTCATGAAAGTAATATTAATAAAGGCTTTTCAAAAAGTAAAGTTAGCTTATCACCGAGTGAACTTGAAAACGATAGGTGTTGACTCCCCTTGGAGGGATATTCACCCTATAATTTCTCATGAGATGAGGACTCCAACGCTAATGGTCATGTAGAGGGTCAAGGCATATATCCTAGTTCCTTAACAATGTTGCCCATATAGGAACTAGAAAGTGGATCCATATACTATGCTAGCATGATGTTTATGTTCTACCTTGGCAAGTAGAGCATCTTATTTCTATGTGGGGTGCCATGACACCAGATTTCATGTTTAGTCCACATGGTCTTATTGTCTCTTAAGGCTAGGGTTTCCCTAAAGTAAAATGGAAGATGGAAGTGAAGTGATGAACCTTAAGTAAGATAAGCTAAGGGAAGTTTCTTAGTGTAGGTGAAGGTGTGAGACTTTACCTACGCATTGCACAAGTAGCTCTTAAAGGGAGTTCTAGGAAGGTGTGCCATATCTATATGTATATGCATACGCCTTTTTTTCATGACTTTATGGTAATTACCTACTTGTATGATAATATGAAGAGTATGAGTCATATTGTGTCTATATGATGAGGTCTTACTTTAGATGCATAATGTTGGTCTTATAGACTATATGATGAGGTCTTACATTATATGTATGATGTTGGTCTTACTTGCCATATGATGAAGGTCCTACTTATGCATTTAGTTGACTATAGTTGTCATGTTGATGTATGAAGTAAATGAAGGCTTGTGGTCTCTTTGTAAGTTTACTTGGTATGTGTGAGATTATGGGGCTTCACATGTACATTGCAATAGTAGTCTTAGATGGAGATTAGAGTAAGGTCTTATGATGTTTTAATGAAATAAAGTCCAAGCATGTATTTGTTGACTATTGCCTATTATCATGTTATTTGTAGTGTTGACTTGTATTTTATCTTGAAATGTGTCTCCTATGTGGTATATGAAGTATGTTGGGTCATATGTGAAATATGTGTGTCATGATATGCTGTGTTTTCATGAATATCTATGTTTGAAATTAGTGAAGTTTGTATCAATGTTCACCTTGGTGACCATAAGACCACCTCCAACCCATCTCTAATTTACTCTCCATGCTCTATATTTGGAGAGTAAAATAGATAATAAGTTCTCCAATCACTCTTTATTTAGCTCTCTATTCTTCAATTAGAGAAAGGTGTTTGGAGAACTACTTTTTGCCTCTCTATTTGTATTTTTTATTATTATAATATTATTTCTATTATATTACGAATTTAAGATTTATCATTTGTAATTATTTTCTAATGCAATATAACATTTAACAAGTTACTACTTCCGCCGAATTAATCATTTTTATTCTATTTTTTAAAAGAAAATGTCACTTTAAATATGTGACTTAAAGTTACTTTATTATTTATTATGTTATAGAAGATTATTAATTAAACCTCTAATATTTTTCATTATTTTCTAAGTAACTTAACATCTAAAACATATTATTGTCTTTTTAATTTTTTGTCCATTTTAAATATTTACTTTAGATAATAATTATATTTCATTATGAAATATGCACCAAATTAACATGATAATTCAATCAACCTATTTTTTATGTTATAGTGATAAATCATAAAATTATACTTTTTTAAATAGTATAATAATATTTGATTCAATAGTTCAAAATGAAATATGGGAAGTAAATTAGTACACGAAATAATTGAATACAAGATGAAATTGTTAATTTATACAATTTTCGCTACACACAAAAAATGTTCATTTTAAACTTTTGTAATATATTAATAGAACACTCATAAGAGTAACATAAAAATCTTGAAAGGTGAGTATTTATATAAGATTTAAAATAAATTTTATATTAATAAAAAATATATGATGCAATTATATTTCATTAGGGATTTCATTTTTATTTGAATTGTTCATTAATATGTATTTTAAATAATATTTATCGCAATTCATGTATTTACAATAAAATATAATTCTGTATTATTGGAAGAGTCTGAAAAAATAAAAAAATTAAATCAATTTTAGGTGCAAATTATCCTACAGAAGAATCAAGAAAGGAACAAAATTGTACTCAAATTGTTAATTAATAAATTATTTTTGTTTCTTCATATTTTATTTTGTTGTTGGAGTTCATTTTCCGTACAGAAAATTTGTTGCAACAATTTTTTTCTTTTAGAACCTAACTAAAATTTATAATTTGTTTTGGGGTTTGATTGGTTTTATTCGAGTTGACGAATTTGTTAAAATCCATTCAACATTGTAGAAGGAATTGAATATTTATTGATCAGATCCTTCACTCATTAGCTAAATAGATCGTTTGACACTACACCATTTTCGTCGTACAGCAACACCACGTAAGTGTAGCGTAAACTAGCAAAAAGTGTGGCCTTTGATAAAAGGCTACACTTTTGGACATTCAGCAACACTTTTTAGGGGCTGCCCAAAAGAAGCGTAACCTTTGACATTATGCAACACTTTTTAAATGTTGCCATCTTTGGTAACACTTATAAAGCGTAGCCAAATAGGTATAAGGGCACGCTTTGAAGACGTGCATTAGAAACACCTATTTTTTGTTAGACTACACTTAAAAGCGTTGCCTTTTCAGATTTATTGGTCACACTTAAAAAGTGTTGCCTTTTATTGGTCATCTATTGCAACACTTTCAAAGTGTAACTTTTTATCTACCTAGAGCAACACTTACAAAGTGTAACTTCAACATTTATAAGCCTACATGTAGCACAAATATATATTATATATTTACATACATACAAGTGACCTAAAACACAAAATGAACTAATTAATCATTAAATTGAAGCTATATATTTCAAATAAACTTCGAGAAATATTTCATGTACAACCAAAAGATAGTATGTGTTGTGTGCATACCCATACTGATACATCAATATTCTAAATGTGTACACAATAAATCAAATATGTATTTAAACTTTTACAATAGTTCAAAAACTCTTCATCATCCACTTCAAATTTGATCGCCTCCATTTCCCTACACAAATAAGATATTGCATTAGAGTTCAAACTTCATAAGAAACAATATAAAATATTTGGTGTTATACAATAACCATGATGCACGCAAAATAACGGAAACAACGTTAACTGCTTGAATATCAATTACTCTAGTTAACAAATCTGTTCGATCAAGAAAGAAGACAAAATTAATAAATTTAACAATTAATCATTTTGAAATTTTAGCTGTAACGGAAAGCGTGACGGACCGTCGTAGCCATGACGATCTGTCCTGCATGTTCGTCATGAAGATCAGAGAAGTAGAAGAAGAAACTTGTTCAGCTATAACGAAGAGCGTGACTGACCGTCGTAGCCATGACGGTCCGTCCTGCATGTTCGTCATGAAGATCAGAGAAGTAGCAGAAGAAACTTGCAAGTACCACAGTTCATGGGTATTACAAATAATAACATGATAATTGTTCAAGGAAAGATCAAGTATCACAGTTCCACAAACTTTTGGGACATAGAATTCACTAATGGAAATCACAAAGTATCAAAAAAATGAGTTTACAATTAATAATGATGGAGTTGGATAATAATTTGATTAAATCCCATCATATACAAACACAATATAAAAGATCTAGTCACAGAGAACTCAAGACATAATCTCGGATTCACAGCAAAACCATACATTAGGTCAACTTATCAAGAAAAATAAAGATTATGTAGATGTAAGAAGAATCACCAAGTAGTACAAGTCTGCGTAATTCTAATTAAAATACAAATGTAATAACACTTACTGGAACATGATAGCCACATCCAAGTAATCTTCTATCCAAAGTGGCATGAAACAAGTCAATACTAAATGCCGAGAAGGTGATATAAGTAGAACATGCTCTAACTTTACAAGGTACTTTATGTAGAATGGTTCAAATATAAGTAGATTTTCATAGATAAGGTTATTCTCAACATCAATACCACGGCCCGTCATGACCACGACGGCCTCTCATGACTACGACGGCCCATCGCGAAGTCCACAACGGCCCGTCGCGAGGTCCACGATGGCCCGTCGCGAGGTCCACGACGGCTCATCGTGACCACGACATCCCATCGCGAGGTTCGTCGACCCAGCCGCGTTTTGACAGATTTCTTATAAACAAATTTTGAAGCATTTTCTTTAAACTTTCAAAAGGAAATATGATGGAATAGCAGTATACCCAGAAATCTTTGAAGAAAATTGTCTTCTTCAACTCTCTGATCTTGAACAACAAAGCTGAGAGGAAAATCGTCTTCTTCAGTTCATGTTCAGAGAAATCGCAGTGCTCTTCGATTTTTCTTCAGCTCTCCAATTTTCTTCTTCGAGCCTTCTTCAGCTCTCCAATTTTCTTACGCTTGATGAAGTTTGTTTTAAGCTTCAGTTCTTCAATCCTCAGCTCTTCTCTTCAGTCTTCAACATCCTCTCTTCGATCTCCATCTTCTACTCTTCGATTTAAAGTTTTGGAGAAGAAAAATTGTGTGCTTTTTCATATAGGAAAGAACCTGCATTATGTTCTACTCTTCAGCTTTGGCCAAAAATAATGGGAGGGGGAGTTGAAAATGTTGGAGGGAATCAAATATTTTAGTGAAATATTTGAAAATGTTGTAGGGAAACTATAGGCAACACTTCTATAGTGTTGTTTTTACAATTATAAAAATAGGTCCCTTTAAAAGCGTGGCCATATATATACATAATTGTTGCCATTTATTTCATACTATGACAACGCTTATAAAGTGTAGTCTATATCATTAAATGGTACACTTTATAAGTGTTGCCAATATTAACGTTGCGAAAAGTCAAAAAATTAGGCTACATTTAAAAAGTGTTCCCAAAAATATTTTATGCAACACTTTTCAAGCGTTGCTCAGATTTAGTGTATCCGTAGGCCTAAAATGGTGTAGTGTGACGAAATTAATTAACCATATGAGAGTCAAGAGAGAACAAGTATCTTTAGATTCATTTCATACTTTCTAAGTAGTATTTATCTCCAAAACGTGTGGAGATACACACACAAGATTTGCTGAAGTTAAGCATAAAATAATGAGTTTCTTGTGCGTTGTCAAGAGATGTTACAGAATGTGAAGTTGGTGAAGTCCGACATAGTGGATTACACTACTTTTCTCATCTGTGGCCTATGTAGGAAGTGGTGGCCGTTTGATGTCGATAGTGTACAAACAGGTTCATTCCCATTAACTTGCAAGAAGAGAAGTGGATTAAGTTTGAGCACTTGACTTAAGATGGTATTTTAGATAGATTTTTTGACAAGATTTCAGGCCTTGTCTCACTATGCTATGGTTATTTTACAAGATGAGACTAAGAATTTGTCAATTCATGAGAAGTTTGACTTATTATATCCGTGTAGCAGCTTATAAGATATTCTTGTCTGAGCTTATTTTCAAAGTGAAACTGAGGTGGTCATGGATCTTGAGCTTATGCGCCACAATATCATAGAGATTTGACGGACAATAGGACTTGCACTTCTTGTTATTTTAGTGGTACCTCATCTTGAGGGGATATGTTAGGAGGGGTTTTCATCTTTGTTTCAGTATACATATTCATGTAGTTATTCAAGTGTCCGAGGGAGGTCATTTTGGACAAGGTTTCTACAACTTGGGTCAAGACTTTTCAGGTTGCTATTAAAAGTTTTCAGGTTATGTTGACCATTCAATATATTTGGATTCGTGTAGTTATATGGTGGTTCCTAGTCCTACTATAAGTATGGTGTTTTAGGAAAAATAAATAGAGATTTCTCCAAACTTAGAGCGGGAGGCCAATATCAATAATGTTTTGTAATGTTGTTGCTTCATTTCTCTTTTTATAAAATAAAATTTGGAAAGTTATTTCTTTAAAAGTGTTAGTAAAACTGTCAAATTCAACTTGAAAAACTAAACAATTTCATAACAAGACACTAATATTGTAACAAAAAAATGTTATTTTAAAAAAGTGAATACAATTTATATACCATGACTTTTGTGAGAAAATGCAGTGAACGAAAATAACATTTTTTACCACATTCGCATTACGTGGTGTTGATTCATTCAATTCATATTTGATTAAAATATTATTTTGTTACGAATCTAACAACTACTTCATTGATGCAAGGTATGTCTATTTTAAGAAGAAAAAATAGATCACAATTCACTAAGTGATTTATTTACTCTAATATAATATTATAAACTTTTCTTTAAAAATGGAGAAAGTTGAAGAAGATATGGCGTTGGAATGTCTATCACAATGTCATGGATTAGAAAATCGGTAAATGATGGCTGCAAAATATTCGAATTTTCATTTTCAATTAACGTCGTGTATTCTCAAATTTTGTATGTAAAATGTTATGTTTAAGTATGAAAATTTAAAAGGACCATTTAAGTATCTATATCAAACAAATTGTACTGATGAAGAAGATTATGAGAGTGCATTCATAAAATTGATGACATATAAACTTGCAAAGACTTGTAGAGATCATTGAACAAACTGAGGGATACTCCATCTTTTTCATAAATCTCTCTTTATTTCTTCTAATTATTTTATACTAATGATATCTGAAAAATTATGAGTTTTCACTAATGTTTTTCTTCATCCACATTTATGATGATTTTTATATAATCAAAAATATGTATGAGATATAAAATATATTCAAAGATCTATTTTATATCACAAATTGGTACAATCTGCACTAAATTTTGTTTTATTTTCAAATAAAATGTTCTTGATTCCATTTTATCATTATATAAAAAAACACTATCACTAAACATAAAAAATCCATTGTTAAAATATTTAGGGAAAATTGTCAAACAATGGTATTAGCTATATATTTTTTAATTACGAATCTTCTAGCTAATTTATGTTTTTTTCTTATAAAATCATTATTTGATTGTTAGATTTGATAATTTTCTCCAAATAATCTCTTTTAGTTTTGTCTACTTTCATCGTCCAAGTCTATGTTGTATATCTATTTTGTTGTTACACTAAAATAAATTTAAAAAAGAAAAAGTAATTGTTGACAAGTCAAATTTCTTATGTCTTCCAAGAGAAAAGACTTCATATTATTGTTGTTGTCTTTCCAAACTAGAAATTCTTCTTTATTTTAAAAAGTAAAATAAAATTAAATTAGGTTTAAGAAAGAGAGAATGGATGAGAGGGGATTACAATGTAGTAGTCGAACCCTCACCAATAAATTGAAAGTTCAGCTAGTCAATCAACATAGCTACTAAGATTCTACAACAAGCAATTCTAACAGCCATTATTTTTCAATGAGTCCGTAAGAATATTTTTAATTTCTCTTCAAATGCATATTTTATTCTTCATTTCTATGAAGTGTTTATAATTTTCACTAGTAGCAATATGAGGGTGAAATTATATATCTGCATTTTTTAATTATAAGTTGACATAAAAAAGGTAATATGATTATTTATATCTTTATTTATGCTATGTTTACGTAGGATAAAGTTTCCAAATTTTTTCAAACAATAAATTGAAGAAAGAAATAAGTTCTATGAAGAAAAGAGTGATGTGCTGCGTTCTTCCTCTCTCTCGATCGATCGTTTCTCTCTTTTCCCTCGATCGTTCTCCCTCTCTTGTTCTTTCTATTTTTCTTATTCAAACCCTTTTTCTTTTACCCTAATTAGCATATAATTAAGTATAAAAGATGACAAATGTAACACACTAATTATTTCAAGGTTATCTCCTTTAACCCCCAAGTAATTGAATTATTAATATTCAACCACTAACTTTATAATTATAAGCAGGAATAGTCCAAAACGCCCCTTAAAACATTTAACAGAAATCCGACCTAGTCAGGGTTACGCAGCCTGTGACGGCCCGCCGTGCGTGCGACGGTCCGTCCTGCTGCTTTCGTCACAAAGTTCAGAGACTCAATTCCTTGAAGAGTATGTGATGGCCCGTCATGCCTGTGACGGTCCGTCCTGCCACTTCGTCGCGAAGTTCAGAGAGTCGATCTCAGTACCCAAATTTCAGAATTCTAAGTGTTCTGGAACGAGACACCCTCGACGGTCCGTCGTTCCCATGACGGTCTGTCGTGGGATCCGTCGACTTGGACTGTTATTACCAGAAATACTTTACTGCTCAAAATGACTAAACATGTCGTTACAATAACTTTTTATAAATGAACAAAATTTTTGCGCTCTTTTTTACTTCAAACTCAACTCTTAGAGAATACATAGTTTCCTTATAACTTTTGAGATTTAAACTCAACTCATTAATCTTTTCTCAACTTGTGGATTGAGTTTTAAAACAAAGTAAGAATGTCTTTTAAGACTCTTGAAAACTTTGAGAACATACTTTGACTTTCTTTTTAACTACTGTTAACTTCTTCGACTTTGATTTTAACTTTCCTTGATTTGTATTATGGATTTAAGGATGATGATTTCATGTTTATGGATGATTTCATGATGTATAGATGTACCTTAGAGTATTGGAATTAACAAGGAATTATAGGTACATAACTTAGAACTGAATAAAATCTGTTTAGACCCCAATTTAGTACCCAAAAGTGAAATAAAATAATTCAGTAAGGAAAAGACAACTTTGTTCTTCCCAAATTGGGATTAGACTATTGTTAATACAGTAGCTCAACTTCCGAAAGACATAGTTCACTCATAGAAAATCAAAATCGCGTAAACTTGGCAGCGTTGGAAAGATTTCTCCAAGGACTTTACAACTATATCATGAACTACGTTTAACTCAGCCCGATCTATATGTAATGTCCGTTCAAAGTTTCCCAAAACTTACTTTTATTTTTGGGAAATTTTTCAGATTTTTCCTATTTTTTTTCAAAATTAACTATTCTTTAATTTCTTTGTTGAATCCTATCTATTTCGATCGACGAGATGTTACAATATCCCCCATGGGATATTTGTCCTCGAATGGAACTCTTTCACTTAGCTAAGAGTATTAACATTATTTCAGTACTCAATCAACAAAAGCAAGTAATAACATGCTTACACATAGTATTATGTAGTTCTAAGAAGAGAATTTAGTACCTTGATGTGCATTCTCTCCAAATTCAAAGACATGTGGATATCTCTTCTTCATATCCTCCTGATCTTCCCAAGTTGCTTCTTCAACAAATTTGTATCTCCAAATGACCTTGACTGATGCAACTTCCTTAGTCCTCAACTTGCGAACTTGATGATAAAAATTTTGAACCCGAATCTTTTCATATGAGAAGCTACCCTTAATCCCAACATTCGCAGTTGGTACGATCAATGAATGATCATTAGTCCAATATTCTCAGTTTGTACTATCAATGAATGATCACCCATGTACTTCTTTAACATGGATACGTGGGATACCAGATTAATCACTGCTAATTCTAGTGCTAGCTCTATTTTATAAGCTACATTGCCCACTCTATTGGATATTCTATAAGGTCCAATATTCCAGGGACTATGTTTACCCCTTACAAAACCTCATAACCCCCTTTATCGGTGAAACCTTATGATATACCAAATCGTCCATCTCAAACTCTAACGGTCTTCTCCTAACATTTGTGTAGGACATTTGGATACTTTGTGACGTCTTCAACCTCTCTTGTATCACTTTTACTTTTGGTGACCTAAATCTGGTCCTATTAACCTCGATCAACCAACTTTGAACCATTCAATATGAGATATGCATCTTCTCACACAAAGAGCATCGTATGGACCTGGATGCTCGTGTTAACTATTGTTGTAACGAACTCAATGAGAGGTATATGATTATCCCAATTCCCTTTGAAATTAATCACACAGACTCCCAATATGTATTTTAAAGTCTGGATAGTACGCTATTGTTGTCTATCTGTGAAGGGATGAAATCTTATTACTTCTTGAATGTACAACTTATCATAATCCTCGACTAAATAGGTTGTCTTTACCGGAAAAAAGTAGGTCGACTCTCTTATTCTATCCACTATTACCCAAATAGAATCATGTTGCCTGCGAAATCTTGGAAGTCCATCGATAAAGTCCATGTTAATCATCTCCCACTTCCATTCCGGAAGTTCTATCGTTAGAGACAAACCTCTAGGCCTTTGGTTATCTATTTTCACTTGTTGGCAATTTGGCACTTGGCAACAAACTAGGCAATATAATTCTTCATGCCTACGCGCCAATATACCTCTCTCAAATAGCGTAGATCTTTGTGGAACCTAGATGAATGAAATACCTGGAGCTATTAGCCTCCTCCAGTATCCTCTCTTAGAGACCATAAACCCTAGGCATACACAAGCTACCTTATTACTTTAACACACCATATCCCCTATGTTAAAAAATCATACTCTTTGATTATGAACATTTGCCTTCAATTCAAGCAAAATGGGATCCTGGTCTTGCTTCTCTTTCACCTATGACACTAATGATGATTCATCCTCATACGTCATCACTATTTCTCCTTCCGTGGAATCCATATGTCGGACTCCTAAGAGTGCAAGTCTATGCACATCTTTTGCTAGTTCTTTATTATCTTCTTCATGATGGGAGGTACTACCCATAGACATCCTGCTTAAGACATCAAAAACCACATTAGACTTACCTGGTTGGTAAAGATTCTCATGTTATAAATCTTGAGCAATTCTATCCATCTTCTTTTCTCTGAGATTAAGCTCTTTCTAAATGAATACATATTGTAGGATTTTGTGATCACTGTATATATCAACTTGAACACCATAGAAATAGTGACATCATATTTTGACGGCAAAACCTACATTCTCAACTCTAAGTCATGGGTTGAGAAATTATTCTCCTGCACTTTCAACTATCTGGAAGCATATGCAACAACCTTTCCATTGTACATTAGCACACAACTTAAACAAACTCTATATGCATCACAATATACAACAAAAGGTTGAGTACCTTCCGATAAGGTCAAAACTGGGGTAGTAGTCAACATCTTTTTCAATTCCAGAAAGCTTTTCTCCCAAGCTTAAGACCATTGAAACTTAACCGGCTTATGAGTCAACGTGGTCAAAGGATATTGAATAGACAAAAATCCCTCAACAAACATTCTTCTGTATCTAACCAAAACCAAGAAACTTTAAATATTTGTTAGAGACGTGGGTCTAGGCCAACTATGAACTGATTCTATCTTTTGGGCATAAACTCCAATCCAATCAGCGGAACCTTCGTGGCAAAAGAATGCAAAATAATTAATACACAGCTCACATTTTTAGAATTTAGCATACAACTTCTTATCTCTCAAAGTTTGAAGGACTATCTTGAGGTAACTAGCATGATATTCTTCATTCCTTTAATTTATTAGTATGTCATCAACTCAGACGATAACAAACGTATATAAATAAGGTTTGAAGACTTTATTAAAAAGATCCATGAATTTTTTAGGCGTATTGTTCAACAAAAAGTACATGACCAAGAAATCATAATGCCATATCTTGTTCCTAAAGTTATCTTTGTAATGTTACATTCCCTTACTTTTAACTGATGGTATCCTGATCTGAGGTCAATTTTTGAGAAAACAAAACACCCTAAAGCTGATCGAAATGATCATCAATACTTGGAATAGGATACTTATTCTTAATACTAACCTGGTTCAATTTGCGATAATCTATACACATCCTAAGAGAACCATCTTTCTTTCTTACAAATAAGATTGGAGCGCCCCAAGGTGAGACACTTGGTCGGATGAACCCCTTATCTAACATATATTTCAACTGTTCTTTCAACTCTCTCAACTTTGCTGGTGTCATTCTATTTGGTAGAATAGAATAGGATGAGTATCTGAAAGAATATCTATAGCAATATTTATCTGGAAAGACTTTGGGAAGATCATCTTAAAAGAGTTATGGAAACTCTTTTTACTACTGAAAATATCTGAATAAGAAGTATCCTCACACTTGAGTAATCAAATAAAACAAAGTGCAGATATACCCCTTGGAAAATAACTTCCTTGTCTTATGCTACAAAATAAAACGACCGTTAGGCACTACTTAATTGCTTTTCCAATCAAAAACTGGCTCATTTGAAAACTGAAACTTGACATCTGAAGTTCTACAATCAAATGAGGCATAACATGCATGAATCCAGTCCATACAAAGAATTACATCAAAGTCTACCATGTCTAAATCAATTAAATTCGACATGGTACTCTTGTGATTGAATGAAACAGGACAATATAAATAAACTCTATCTACTAGAATGGACAAACCAACAGGTGTACAAACAGTGAATGGTTCACTAAGTTTTTCAGGAATAAAATCAATGTTCATAGCAACGTATGGAGTTATAAAAGATAAACTTTCTCCAGGGTTTAGCAAAGCATAAAACGGAAATTCAAAGACTTGAATCATACCAGTGACAAGATATGTTTAATGCTCTTTCTCATGGCGAATATTGAGGGAATACAAGGTGGTTTGTTCCTGTGCTAGTGACAGAAGTATTTCCTCCAGGTGAAGCCCTATTTGGATGAGAAATTAAAGAAAATTCGGCTCTATTCCCTAGTACCATGTCCATGCTTATTATTTGGACACTCTCTCATAAAATCCCTTGTCTGAACACGCTTGAAACAACCAACGGTACCCTCATGATAAACGTTGGAAGAGTTATAACTACACTTGGCGTAGGCTGTCGCCTTGCTACTTTCTTGTGCCAGACTACCCAATGAATAGATAGGTTTTGTAACACCCCATAGCCAAATTAGACCAAAAATCGGTTTTTTAATAAAAATTTGCAGGTGCAACAAACGGTGGCATCGATGGTCCATCCCGCACAACCATCGATGGGATCAGAAACATCCAAAAATTCAGCTAGAAAAAATTGTCTAAGTCTTGATCAATGGATGGACCGAAGGTCTATAGGTCAGACGACGGTCCATAGTCCGTGACCGTTGATCGAGACCCCCATTCACCCACTCTGAGACAAGAGCTACAGATGACCATCACGGTCCGTAAGTGGAAAATATGCAGACAGTTAAGGGTAAATATAGTTGAGTCAACTTTAAGTGGTCATAACTCTTAGCAAAAAAATGACTTAGGTTTATCATTAACTAACCAAATACAGATAATTCAATTATCTTTCCATAGCCACCAAACTTGCTAAAACCAGACCTCCGCGTAAAAAGTTATGCCCATTTTAGTAAAGCCTTGTTGAAAAGGTCCTAATGACGGACCCAGCGACGGGGCGTCGGGAAGACGACGGACCGTTAGTCCTGGCCGTTGATTGGGCCGATAGTAACTTTACAATGGGTCTTTTTGACCTTTCCCACTCTGTTTTAATCCGAATTTACGTCGTTTTGACCCTAAATCATCATATTTTAGTCATTTTAAACCTAGAAAAATAATTAAACAAATCAAAGTAAAATCATTAAATCAAAACCTAGAAAATTAGAAGCAAGAGAGGAGAAAATGCTGAAAAACCCTAGTTCAAGAACGCCACAAGCTCTTGCAGTTCCAGCCTCGAAACTTAAGAATTTTTCTGTGAATTTCATCATAGGTATGTGAGATATCACTAATGGGTTCCTTTCACCCATTGGGTCCCTAGTTTTCAGTCAGATTCTTGATTCTCTTTTCATGATTAAACCTAAGGTTTCTAAAACGTTGATAGATCTTCATGAACCTATTAAATACATGTTACAAAAAAGATTATTATGTTATTACTCAGATTATCGCATGAATTTCAGCACCCTAGCTTTATATTTCTTTAGTCCTTGAATTACACATGTTAGGTCAGATATTTAAGTTATTAAGTTATACATGCCTTAATTCTAAAGCATCATTATCAAATTAAATGTTGCATTCTCAGGTTGCAGGTTAAGTTTCGAGCTATCCAGTATTTACAGAAACTCAGACATAATCAGTTAATTTACAGAATTCATTGGGATGTATGTCCCCTCTTTGTGTATGGTTCAACATACCCAATTAGTCCCAGAAATACTAGCCAAGCAGGATGTAAGTCCCCTCTTTGGGCAATCTGTTTAGTGATTATGTCAGCATGATTTTTTATACCTTTGAAAGGGTATATTGGGTCATCTCGATGGGCATATACACCCGAGTCCACATTTAGCTCATGTGATTTTATCATCGGCTATTACTACCTCCCACAGATCAGTCAAACTATCTGCATTGACCATTTATCAGTATATTTAGTATTCATTTTTAGCATGTCATAAATATTGAGGATATTATATGAGATGTCTATGAATTTGTGTTGTATTTTTGAATTAAAAATAGTTTAGAAGAAATAACTGAACTCCAGATGAGTTAAAACTCGAAATGGAGAAGAAGAAATCATTAGATTTCTAGGTGTGTTGGTGGGATGGCGCTCCACCACCCTGCAAGTATTCCCTAATGTAAAACTTTTACATTTATAAGAGAGAAACATTGATTTCTAAATGATTTTATGATTTCAAATATGTTTAGAGTAATACCTCTTTTAAGATGATCTTTTGCTTAATTACCTCAAATTAAGAAAGAGTTATGTTTTATAAATTTGATCATGAGTTTATATATATTATTCAGAGTACTATTGAGCACCGATAAAAAGATGAGTTAAGGCAACTCGCATTCCTCATAAATCATATGGCCAACATGAGTACAGGGTTGTACTTTTTAGACGATTCCTTATTGATACTAAGCATAGCTTAGTAGATTCACTTAGTTGATTTGTTTTGTACCCCGACAATGTATAGGATAGTTCTAGAAGAGTGGGTAAGACGTTGTATCATCACATAGCTCATAGTGAAGCTTGTCGGTTAAAAAATCTGCCAAATAAGAGTAAGAAGTATCTTATTGTATTTTCATACGTCATTGTCTTTGTATCTCTTGTTTTATAATTTTCTAAGCATTGCACATATCCTTGTTCCTTTTATATTGGAGTTGAGTTGAGGATAGATTATCTTTCAGTCTTATCAGTTGAGTTATCTATGCTTTCAATTCCATCAACGTCATGTTTTATGTTGCAGATAAAGGTGTTCAGGTCATCAACAAGCTCTTTATTAATATCACCTGTGTTTCAGCTAGCTTGTGGTGAGCCTCATTTCTTTCTGGACAGCTTAACACTTATATTTCCTGTTCTGCTGGGTTAGTATTGGTACTTTCCTGATATCTATACTAGTAATTAAGATTTCATATATTGCTAGAGGTTGAGGAGTTTTTTGTTACTTTCCTTGTTAATGTTCCAAAACGTTGAGGCAGTTAATTATGTTTTATTAAGTATTTCCAGGTATTAATTGAGTAATTTACAAGTGAGACATTTTGAGTTTAATTTTGCACTTATAGTCTTATTTTCATTGAGTAAATCTTCAACTAATTAGTCAGATAGGTCAAGGGTTCGCTTATGGATCAGTCATGGTTCTCATGTGCCAGCCACATCCGGGGTGTAAGCTCGGGGCATGACATTAAGTAAAATGAACTCAATTCTAATATTTTTAAGACTCAAGTGCTCAATACTTAAAAAAAATGATTGTAAAATACTTATTAAAATTACTCGGAAGAAATCTGAAGGCTTGATACTTAGCTCTACCTTGAATTTGAATTATGAATTCAATGTTATGATTCATGTTATGAATGATTTCTAGATGCTTAGAAGTATATTAGAGTGATAAGAATCAATAGGGAGTAAAGGTACACTTAAAAAATACTTAGGTGGAGCAAACAACAAAAAAAAAGTAGGGCAGACGACCGTAGCCCACTGTTGGTGTGCTGCCCCAAGCCTTCATTTATTGGTGTTTGGTTGGGCGCAATGATGGCGCACCACCTCAACCTTCATTTACTGGGGGTCTTATTAGGCACACTATTGATAAGCTATACTAGCCTCCATTTACTGGAGGTTTAATTGGGCGCATTGATGGCGTGTTACACCTAACATCCATTTACTGGGGGTTTGATTGAGCGCACTGATGGGGTGCCGCCCTTCCCCCTAAACGACCTGACGAATTTTCTCATCTCGTTTTTTTATCCTAAATCACCTTTACTGTATTTATTTCCTCAAAATTTCCTTAGATTCAATTACCCAATACAATTACAAAATAATGTACTCGTAAACAACACTTAAACACAACGCGGTTACCTCAAGAACTCATCCTAATTCAAGAACGGAAACAGCGAGTGCAAGAACATTTATCATGAACTCAAATAAACTTTTGAGAACTAAATTATGCTAAAATAACATGATTGGTATGTGGGTGAACGAACCCAACACTATATGAACTGACTTACCTCTTAGGGATCAAACTTTTGGCAAAACAACCTTTGATTTGTAAGAAACTTGAAGAACGTATTGAGTTTTCTCCTTTGCTCCTCTTATTGAACCCTTCTAAAAACCCTAAGAGTATTTTGATTTATGCAATCTGAACTCAATCACACTTGAGCCCATAAATAATATTAAATTCATTTTGATAAATTTTGTAAGGAAAAGGCTAAAATACCCCTCACTAATTTGGGTTACTTTCCTTAACTAGTCAAGAAGATTTCAAATGTTCACATGTCCTTCATACGAGCTCAAAACTCTTAACTTAGACATAACTTGAAAATTATCATGGGCCACCTAATGCATCGTTTACTAAAAGTTATGGTTGTTTGAAGTTGACCAAAAACTATTAACTTAGGCATAACTTAAAAAAATTTCAGATTTTGCTATTTCCAATTTTGCTTTCTAAATATAGCTCTTTCCATGGTTGGACGTTACAAAATCTTCCTGTTAGAAACATTCTTCCTCGAATGAGATTACTCCTAGTCGAGCTAAGGGTGTTAACATTGAACATTCAGCTCAAACACCTCTAACACATTTTGTATATCAGTTAAAGACTACTAAGAAGAGAATTAGTACCTTGATCTGGAATTTCTACGAACTCAAAGAGATGTGGGTATCACTTCTTCATATCCTCCTCAGCCTCCCAAGTATCTTCTTCAACAAACTGAAATTTTCATAAGACGTTGACTGATGCTACCACCTGTGTCCTCAAGTTATCAACCTAATGATCTATGTCTGGATGGGAATCTCCTCATAATATAGGCTTTTCTTTTATACCAAATATTCAGTAGGTATAACAAGTGATGGATCGCCCATACACTTTTACAACATAGAAATGTGAAACACCGGATGAACTTCTGTGTTTTCTGACTCTTTTTTATTTATTATTAATATTATTTAAAATCAACTGTTTGTTAAAACTAACAAAATCCACTAACTTATATTTAATACATGTCCCTAATGGTATAATGTATTAAATAAATGATCACTTTGGCCCACTAACTATTGATTATGTTATTTATCTACAACCACCTAAAAATTAATTAATTCACGTTAAAATAATAATACAATTTCCAAAAATGACATCTAGTTGACAATTTCCAAAAATGACTTCGGCTTCGGCTTCGGCTTCGGCTTCGGCTGCGGCTTTGGCTTTGGCTTTGGCTTTGGCAAATGATCGATCGAGAGATAATTTTTTGGACAAAATTTATTTTAATTATTTATTAATTAATTTAAATGGCTATTTTCAATAAATTAGTTGATAACAGAATTTAACCGAATTCAACTTTTTAGTTAACCCGACCAGACTCAGATCCGCGCGAGTGACCCGTTTTAAATTTCGTTACATTCAAAATTTCCCGCCATGACTGTTCTGAAAGGTTGCAACTTTCAGGAACAGTCAATACCATTTGAATGTTTGCAACCTTTCATTAATGGTCGTGTCAATTCTAAAAGGGTAGCAACCTTTCAGAATATATTATTCTTGCCTATAAATACCATTCAGTATTCAGAATATTTCCTAACGAATTTTCTGATCTTCCTTCTTCTTAAAAACATATATTTCTTCGTGTACTTTCCTGCTGTGGATTGATTTGCTGACAGTAGAGTTTTTGGTATCTATACTCTACTGATTAAGATCATTTTACCCTGGGAGGTTATATTCCAAATCAATCCTCGGATACTAGAGGGGAATAATTTCCTTAAGGGGACACTGTGAATTCAGTGGACTTGATTTTCTTCTGAAAAAGAGAAATAAAAGAGTATTCAACATTCTGGTAAGATTTACAGATTAAATAATTTTTTACAGATAAATTTTTTGTTCATCTTATTTACTGGTTCTAAAATTCTCAGTTACTTCGTGTTTCTGAATGATTTATTACAACCAGTAATTTCTGATTTTCTTAACACAGATTTGCAACAATATTATGGAAATTATATAAATTTGTGTTTCTAGTTGAGACAAAAATCTTTGTGATTTTATACTCCTTTAAGTGTGCAATTATAATTTATTGCTTACTTATATTGTATCAATTTTGTTTATCAGAAATGGAAAACACTGGTATTACAGTGGCTGTTGCTATACCAACCCGAACTCTTGTATCACAAGTAGAGAAACCGGGTAAATTCAAAGGTGTGAATTTCAAAAGATGGCAGCAACGAGTATTTTTCTGGTTTACCACTCTCGGCCTGCAGAAATTTACTAGTGAAGATACTCCAGTACCTGCTGATGATATGCCAGACATGGAAAAATTTATGATTGTTGAAGCATGGAAACAGTCAGACTTCCTATGTAAAGGTAACATTTTGAGTGCTTTAGAGGATGACTTATATAATGTCTATAGTGCAATAACAACTTCAAAAGAGTTGTTGAATACACTTGAGAAGAAATATAAGACGGAAGATGCATGCTTGAAAAGATTTGTGGTCGCAAAGTTTTTAGACTATAAAATGGTAGATAGTAAAACTGTTGGATCACAAGTGCAGGAACTTCAACTAATTATCCATGATCTGATTGCTGAAGATATGGTAGTAAATGAAGCTTTTCATGTGGCTGCAATGATCGAGAAGTTGCCTCCTTCGTGGAATAATTTCAAGAATTATCTAAAGCACAAGCATAAAGAAATTAAGCTTGAAGATCTTGTGATTCATCTCAAGATTGAGGAAGATAACAAAAATGCGGAAATGAAGTCACGTAAGAGTTCAACAATCATTGGAGTTAATATTGTTGAAGAAGCTCCTACCAAAGACAAAAAGAGAAAGAAGTCCAACGGGCAGAAGTCAGAACAAGCCAAGAAGAAATTCAAAGGCAACTGTTATAATTGTGGCAAGGCTGGTCATAGATCATCTGATTGTCATGCTCCAAGAAAGGACAAAAACAAAGGCAAAGGAAAAAGTCAAGCAAACATCGTGGAAAAGATGGAAGATGCAGATGACTTGTGTGCAATGATATCAGAATGTAACTTAGTTGGAAATCCCAAGGAGTGGTTTCTCGACTCAGGTGCAACTAGACATATTTGCTCTGCAAAAGAAGCCTTTGCAACGTACACTCCTGCTAAGTACGATGAAGATTTATTCGTGGGAAACACAGCAACAACAAGGATTGCAGGAACTGGGAAAGTAATGTTGAAAATGATATCCGGCAAAGTGTTGACTTTAAACAATGTTCTGCATGTCCCTACTATTAGGAAGAATTTAGTTTCTGCTGCACTACTCGTTAAGAACGGGTTTAAGTGTGTCCTAGTTAGTGATAAAGTTGTAATAAGTAAGAATTAAATGTTTATAGGAAAGGGCTACCTCAATGAGGGTCTTTTCAAACTAAATGTAATTGTTATTGACAATATTAATAAAAATTCTGCTTCTGTTTACTTGTTGGAGTTAAGTGATTTACGGCATGCCCGTTTGGGACATGTAAATTACAAAGCCTTGTGAAAATTGGTTAATCTTGAAGTTTTGCCTGATTTTAAATGCGATAAGTCGAAATGTGAAATTTGTGTGGAAAGTAAGTTTGTTAAGCATCCTTACAAGTCTGTTGAAAGAAATTCTAAAACTTTAGACTTAATTCACACAGATATATGCGATATGAAGTCAACACCATCTCGTGGTGGGAAAAAGTACTTTATAACTTTTATTGATGACTGCACTCGATTTTGTTATGTATATTTGCTTAATAGTAAGGATGAAGCAATTGATGCATTTAAGCAATACAAAAATGAAGTGGAAAACCAATTGAATCTAAAGATAAAAATTATTCGGAGTGATAGGGGTGGAGAATATGAATCTCCTTTTGCAGAGATATGTTTGGAATATGGTATTATTCATCAAACTACTGCATCTTATACACCACAGTCAAATGGTTTGGCAGAATGGAAGAACAGAACATTAAAGGAAATGATGAATGCCTTAGTGATCAATATTGGTTCACCGCGAAATCTTTGGGGGGAAGCCATCCTTATAGCTAATAAAATACTCAATAGAGTACCCAATCGATAAACACAATCAATTCCATATGAGTTGTGGAAAGGAAGAAAACCCAACTTGAAATATTTCAAAGTGTGGGGGTGCTTAGCCAAGGTAGAGGTTCCTTTACCTAAGAGGGTTAAAATTGGACCCAAAACAGTAGAATGTGTCTTTAATGGGTATGCTGTGAATAGTAAAGCCTGTCGATTTTTGGTTCACAAATCAGATAATCCTGAGAGTCATGTTAATACGATAATTGAATCAGATAATGCAGAGTTTTTTGAAAACATTTATCCGTATAAAACTGAAAGTGAGTCAACAAGTGAAAGACCTAAACGACCACGAGAAGAATCAATGGAAAATATTCTAACTAGTGAGGAACCTAGGCGAAGTACTCGACAACGAAAATCTGTTTCTTTCGGACCAGATTTTATAGCACTATTGCTTGAAAATGAGCCTCAAACATTTAAAGCAGCTATGTCTTCGTCAGAGTCAACTCATTGGAAAGAAGCAGTCAATAGTGAGATTGAATCAATTTTAAGCAATCACACTTGGGAATTGACTGATCTTCCTCCAGGAAATAAACCTTTAGGATTCAAATTGATCTTCAAAAGGAAATTGAAACCTGATGGGACTATTGACAAATATAAGTCTACACTGGTAGTCAAAGGGTATAGACAAAAGGAAGGTCTGGACTACTTTGATACATATCTCCAGTAACAAGGATAACATCAATTAGGATGTTAATAGCATTAGGAGCAGTGCATGATCTTAAAATCCACCAAATGGATGTAAAGACAGCCTTCTTAAATGGAGAGTTAGAGGAAGAAATTTACATGGAACAACCTGAAGGGTTTATTGTTCCTGGTAAAGAAAAGAAAGTGTGCAGACTTCTGAAGTCACTTTAAGGACTCAAACAAGCACCCAAACAATGGCATGCTAAATTTGATCAAATAATGTTGGCAAATGGATTCAAGATTAACGAATGTGATAAATGTGTTTACATTAAAAAGGTTATGAATCATGAAGTCATTGTTTGTATGTATGTTGATGATATGTTAATAATTAGTAAAGAAATTGACGATATAAATGCTAATAAGCGCATGTTGTCCAACAAGTTCGATATGAAAGACTTAGGAGTTGCTGATTTGATCTTAGGGGTCAGGATTATCAAAACTCCCCAGGGACTAGCATTATCTCAATCTCATTATATTGAAAAAGTATTGGATAAATTCAATTACTTGAATTTCAATGTAGTCAAAACTCCAATTGATTTAAGTTGTATATTTTAAAAGAATGAAGGTCAAAGTGACTCTCAATTGGAATATGATAGAGTGTTGGGAAGTTTGATGTATATTATGAATTGCACGCGACCAGATATAGCATGTGCTATTAGTAAACTGAGTCGGTACACTAGTAATCCGAATCAAACTCACTGGATGGCTATGAAACGTGTGTTGGGTTATCTAAAATGGTCACAACATTATGCTTTGCATTATAATAAATATCCTGCTGTGATTGAAGGGTATAGTGATGCAAATTGGATCACCGGGTCAAATGATGTAAAATCCACGAGTGGTTATGTATTCATACTTGGTGGAGGAGCTGTCTCTTGGAAATCTTCCAAACATACATGTATTGCTCGCTCCACAATGGAATCTGAATTCATTGCTTTGGATAAGGCTAGTGAAGAAGCGGAATGGCTCCGGAATTTCCTAGAGGATATTCCATTCTGGCCAAACCTATTGGACCAATTTGCATACATTGCGATAGTCAAGCAGCAATAGGTAGGGCAGGGAGTGTTATGTACAACGGGAAGTCTCGTCATATACGACATAGACATACCACCATAAGACAACTGCTCTCTAGTGGAATTATCACAATTGACTATGTAAAGTCAAGCGATAATGTGTCAGATCCACTAACGAAAGGACTAGTGAGAGAGGCAGTTGAAAGATCATCTAAGGGAATGGGTATATGGCTTAGGACAAGTCAGCATGACGGTAACTCTATCTAGCAGACTGGAGATCCCAAGAGCTAGATTCAAGGAGAAAAACAAAGTTGTGGCTGACGGTTCGACATTGTCAATTAACTCAATCCATTTTCATGTTGAAGACAATGTTCAGGAAAGGTTAAAACTTTAAGGCTTGTTAATGAGGTAATAAAGCTTAATGTTTTTAATGATTTTCTAAGTTTGGTAGATTTGACCAAATAGTGTATGTACGAGATGACACAGTTAGAAATCTCCTATGTGAGTGTGAAGTGGAAGCCGCTTCAAAGAGAATTTTATGTCAAAAGCCTATTCTCTATACACTAATGAAACCAGGAGGTGTTCATGGCTGAAACGAACACAACCGTAAGAATCATAAACAGTAAAGGGTTAATTGTGTGACATATGGTTTTCTAGGTATTTACCAAAGTTCGACGGTTCAAAGATATCACATCTACCGATAGATCGAGTATATCCGACATATGTTCACTACGGAAAGTCCAAGGGGAAACCTACTTATCCAGATGCAATTAATCCTTCCTTGTAAAGTACACAATTGTCCGTGCGTTCCTATGTTATAATTATTCCCCATCAATGTGGGGGATTGTTGGGTATGTAGGAAGAATTGATGGGAAATAGAGGGAAGGAGAGGAATTTGAAAAGTTTAGTACTTGAAAGGTTGGGAACTTAAAAAGTCCTCTAATGCTTTATTGAAAAAGGCAATAGCCCCTCATCGGTAATGGAAATGAAAATAGGAGAGTTTAAATAAATAAACACTCCTATTAATTGTTAAAAGGGTTGGAAAGAGGGACCCCCCTCGCGCCGTCGTCGTCGTCGCTCGCTTCGGCTTCGGCTTCGGCTTCGGCTTTGGCTTTGGCTTTGGCAAATGATCGATCGAGAAATAATTTTTTGGACAAAATTTATTTTAATTATTTATTAATTAATTTAAATGGCCAAAAATTATTTTCAATAAATTAGTTTATAACAGAATTTAACCGAAATGTTTTCAACTTTTTAGTTAACCCGACCCGACTCGGATCCGCGCGAGTGACCTGTTTTAAATTCCGTTATATTCAAAATTTCCCGCCATGACTGTTCTGAAAGGTTGCAACTTTCAGGAACAATCAATACCATTTGAAAGTTTGCAACCTTTCATTAATGGTCGTGTCAATTCTGAAAGGGTAGCAACCTTTCAGAATATATTATTCTTGCCTATAAATACCATTCAGTATTCAGAATATTTCCTAATGAATTTTCTGATCTTCCTTCTTCTTAAAAACATATATTTCTTCGTGTACTTTCTTGTTGTGGATTGATTCGCTGACAGTAGAGTTTTTGGTATCTATACTCTACTGATTAAGATCATTTTAACCTGGGAGGTTATATTCCAAATCAAACCTCGGATACTAGAGGGGAATAATTTCCTTAAGGGGACACTGTGAATTCAGTGGACTTGATTTTCTTCCTAAAAAGATAAATAAAAGAGTATTCAACATTCTTGTAAGTTTTACAGATTAAATTATTTTTTACAGATAAATTTCTGTTCATCTTATTTACTGGTTCTAAAATTCTCAGTTACTTCGTGTTTCTGAATGATTTATTACAACCACTAATTTCTGATTTTCTTAACACAGATTTGCAACAATTAATACACGGATGACCCAAATAAACCCATTTCGGCAAATAGAAGTGGAAAGAAAGATTTTGATCTATTCTTTACTTGTTTTATTTAACAAAAACCCATAAAAATTATACATGATCCTATTAGCAAAGTCCAGGGGTATATTTAATACTTCAGGTATGAAATTTTTCTGCCTTCATTATCTTAGTGACTAATTTTTATTTATTATACTTTATCATCACAGTTATTTATTTACTAGTTTCTAGACATGTGTGTTGCATGTGTGTGTCATGTGAATTTTTGTTCATTCTTTTAAAATATTAAATATTATAAAGTATACCATCTGTCAAGTTTAAAAAACACATAACAACATTTCATGATAAGTCAATGATAAAATCAATATGTGTTTCACACAAACACATTATATTGTACAAACGCACAAAGAAGGAATATATATATTAAATTGACAATTATATATATATATATATATATATATATATATATATATATATATATATATATATATATATATATATATATATATATATATATATATATATATATATATATATATATATATATATATGATAAAAAACATTCAGGGCAGCCAGGGAAACATTCAAAAGCAAGTTTTGAGTTCACAAGAATTGAAAATTATAAGTCTAGCACCAGCATCGCCAAGACACACACAACCTCCATGTAGTCATCGCCTCTCTGCAACACACTCATATCGTGTAACTCATCTTCGCTTAACATATCACCTCACCGCTTCTCTTACTATTCACTAAGTCAAAACCAAATAATATTATATATAAAGATCACATTTTTAATAAAATACTATAGAGAACAAAGAAAATGAGTAGAAATTTTGTGATACCTATTTATAGGTTTGATTGTTTGGGGAGTTCATTAGGAGGGAGAAAGAGAGAGAGAGAGATGACAAATTGAGAGGAAGATCGACAAATAAGGTATTTTTGTCGAGAAAAGTCACCTGAGGTAGAAAGGTTATATAAGAGATCTGGTATTGGGGGTGGGTTGGGGGCGTATTGTACAAAACATGTAAGCAAGGGGAATTTATTGTGAATCCAATGTTACATATATTGACGTATCTAAAAATTGCAAAAAATTCGGATACGTCCTTCAAATTTTTTTTATTCAGAAAAGATATATCTCCAGTCAATGACTAACAAATACCTTTTTATTACAATGATAAACCAGATATACCCTTTTCAAAAAATAGAAGTGAAAAAATGATTTTGATCTATTCTTAAAATGTTTTATTAAACTAAAACCCATAAAAAGTATGTGTGATCCTTTTAACAAAATCCAGGGTATATTTAATCCTTCTCACAATAAATATTTCCCGCCTTCATTAACTTAGTGACTAAATTGTGTTTATTATTTCTTACGATCACATTTATTTGTTTAGTAGTTTCTGGACATATGATTTGCACGTCTGTATCATGCGAATTATTAATGATGCATTAAATCAATTGAATATTAATAAGGAGACCATTAGTCAAATTTTAAAAGAATATAAAAACATTTCATTAAATGAAATATTATTAATAGATAGGTAAATTTACATTTTAATTCCAATAATTAAAGGATTAATGCTTAATTAAATATTTAAATGACTGTTTAACCTATAGAGGATAAATTTGATAATTCAATTTTTAAATTTTTTTGTTCACAATTTTTGTGTGTATGTAATTTATATGAATTTTTCTATCACTGTCGTAAGTTTGTATTGTTATTTTGCTCAAATTCATGTGACTTTATTGCAAGTGTGTTAAAATACTAAACAAAGCTATAAAAATATATTATGTTAGTCACTTTATTTAATTAGAGGTATGTCATTTCTGAATCGAAATAATTGAAGGATATATCAGACATTTTCCCCATTTCATGATATGTAATATATGTAATAATGGAGTCATTCATGTACTAAATTGAAAAAAAGAATTCCCCCGTACTTACATGCTTTGTAATACCCCCCCCCCCACCCACCCACCCACCTCCAAGAGAAGATATCTTTAATCTGCTTTCTTCCTCAGGTGATTTCTGTCTATAAAAATGTAATTTGTGCATATTCTGCTCGGTTTTACTCATCTCTTCTATCTCTCCCAATAAATATTCCGTATAATTGTAAATCGGAATCACAAAATTTATACTCACCTTTTTCCGATCACTTCTCCTTTCTTTGTTCTCTTATAGTATTTTATTAAAATTTTGATCTTTATATAAATTGTTTTTGGGGTTTTAACCTAGTGAATAGTAATAGAAGCGGTGAGGCGAAATGTTCAGCGAAGAGGAGTGTAATGACCCGGAAGGTCATTTATGGAAATTGGATTATTCGTTTAACATGAATTAATTAATTGTTGGGTGATGGTAGATAAATGACTTAATCGGTAGTTAGTGGGCAAAAGTGATCATTTATTTAACACGTTATATCATTAGGGAAATGTTTAAAATCTAAGTTAGTGGATTTTGTGAGTTTTATGAAATAGTTGATTTTTAATAAAAATTAAAAAAAGAGTAAGAAAACACAGATGTTCATCTGGTGTTTCACATTTCTATGTTTTAAAAGTGTATGGGTGATCCTTAACTTGTTATACCTACTGAATATATTAGTATTAAGGCAACCTATATTATGATGAGATGCCCATCTAGATATAGATTGTAAGGTTGGCAAGTTGAGGACAAAGTAGGTAGCATTAGTCAACGTCTTATGGAGGAAGTTGTTTGATGAAGAAGATACTTGGGAGGCTGAGGAGGATATGAAGAAGAGATACACACATCTCTTTGAGTTTGTAAAACTTCCACATCAAGATACTAATTCTCTTTTTAGTACTCTTTAATTGATATACTAAATGTGTTAGAGGTGTTTGACCTAAATGTTCAATGTTAACACCCTTAGTTCTACTACGAGTAATCTCATTTGAGGAAGAATGTTCCCAACAGGAAGATATTGTATCATCCCACCTTGGAAAGAGCAATATTTAGAAAAACCTATATAGGAAATAGAAAAATTTTAAAATTTTTAAGTTATGCCTAAGTTAACAGTTTTGGATCAACTTTTAGTAAAGGATGCATTAGGTGGATGAGGAAATTTGAATTGTATGCCTAAGTTATGAGTATTGAGCTTGTATGAAGAACATATGACCATTTGAAATATTCATGACCAATTAAGGAAAGTTACCCGAAATTGTGAGGGGAATTTTTGTCTTTTCCTTGCCAAATCTTATTAAAACGAATTTAATGTTATTTTTGTGCTCAAGTTTGATTTATTTCAGTTTGCACAAATAAAAATACACTTAAGTTTTTTTAGAAGGGTTCAAGAAGAAGAGAAAAGGATAAAACTCAAGGCTTTCTTCAAGTTTCTTGCAAATCGAAGGTTGTTTCGCCAAAATTTGATCCCTAAGAGGTATGTGAGATCTCATGGTGTTGGGTTCGTTCAACAACACACCGATCATGTTATTTTAGAATAATTTAGTTCTCAATGTTTTTAAGGATTTGAGTTCTTAATAAGTGTTCTTGAAGTCTTGTTTCCGTTATTGAAATAGGATGAGTTTGATGAGTTCTTAAGATAATCACATTGAGTTTAAGAGTTGTTTCCGAGTAGATTATTTTGTACTTGTATGGAGTAATTGAATCTAAGGAAATTTTGAGAAATAAATTCATTAAAAGTGATTTAGGAATAAAAAACAAGATGAGAAAATTCGTCAGGTCGTTTAGGGGGGAGGGTGGCGCGCTAGCAGTGCGCCCAACAAAAACCCCAGTAAATGGATGTTAGGCGCAACAAGCCATAAATGCACCCAATTAAAACTCCAGTAAATGGAGGCTTGTGTGGCGTACAAACACTGTGCCTTAAAAGACACCCGATAAATGAAGGTTGAGTTGGTGCGCCAGCAGTGCACCCAATTAAATAAATGGAGGCTTGGGGCAGCATGCCAGTAGTGGGCCAAGGTCGTTTGCCCTACTTCTTTTCAATTGTTTGGTTCATCTAAGTCTTTCTTAAGTGTGCCTTTACTCCCTAAGCATCTAGAAAGCATTCATAACATGAATCATAACATTGAATTTACAATTTAAATTCAAGGCAGAGCTAAGTATCAAGTCTTGAGAGTTATTACAAGTAATTTTAAAAAGTCTTTAACAGTCATTTTAAACAAATTTAAGTCTTGAGCACTTAAGTTTTAGAAATATTAGAAATGATTTCATTTTATTTAATATGACATATTGGAATTATGTGTTTCCACGAGTAAATGTTTCACATTTAATATGAGAGGAAACACCGATTTCCTAAAGAGTTTTTGAGAATCTTTGAGTACCATATCTTTTAAGATAGATTTTTGAGTAATAATCTCAATACAGAGAAAGGGTTACGTTTTTATACATATGAGGTAGTTATATTATGGAAGTAGTATTAAGCATTGATATGGGGATGAGTTCAGTTAACTCAAAGTTCACATAACCCAAGTAGCCAACATAGGTAGAAAGGGTCATACTTCTTAGATGATTCTTTATTGTTTTAAGCATATACTAGTTGATCCACTTAGTAGTAGGTTCTATACCCTAACAAAGTATAGGACAATTCTAGTAGAGTGAGATAGATGTTGTATCACTAATGTTTGTCGATTAGAGAATCTTCCATAGAGTTTATTTTCTAATTTCAAATACATAGTTTATTTTGTATTATTGCATACAAATAGAGTGTATTTTCATTTTAAATACATGAAGTTATGTACTATTTTAAAGCTTTTCTTTATAATGCATCTTTACTACTGCTTTATTTTCAAATGAGTTTAGTATCCGTGAGTTGAGTTACGATGAGGTAAGTTGTTTCTTCAGATTTAGTTCAAGCTTATGTCTTCTGTATAGATTTCACTCATATTCTCGTACATTCTATGTACTGAGGTCATTTGACCAGTATCTTTTATGATGCAGATACATCTGACCAGGATCAGCATCAAACACTTCGTTGATCCAGTTAAGTTCCAGAGTTGTTTGGTGAGCCTTATTGCTTCTGGAGGATCTTCTTTTTTAAGAAAAATGCTTTTTCATTCAAGTTTATTAGGATGATAGGGGATATTTTCGCGAAATCCCTCATGGTATTAGAGGCTTCATAGATAGATATACAACTGATCATGAGTCTTTTCATTTTAAGTTGTTTATCTTGAGGCTTGCTTTGGCTAGTTAATTGTTTATTTCTAAAACATTCTTAGTTTATCTTTTTATATAGTTAAGAAAAGTCTATCTTTTAAATTAATCTTATTTATGAGTAATTCTTCCGCTATGAGTTAATTCATGTCAAGGACTCACTTGGAGCCAACAATAATTCTCGAATGTCAGTCATATCCAAGGTGTGGGCTAGGGGCTTGACATTTACTGCTTAAAATCCTACTTTAAATTTTATATTACTCATTTCATGAATGCACATAAAATATAAAATATCATTAAAATGAGTCTAGAAAAATTCACTTAGGAGACACATGCAACGCACTTACCAAGGACTAGTTGTTAAAAAAATAGGTAAAGGTAATTTTATAGGGAAAATGCAAGAGTACCCCATCAACCAATGCTCGAAATTTCAGAGACACACTTTTACTATACTAAGGTACTATTACCCCTTGAACTTATTTTATAAGTAATTTTCCTACCCTTTCATCCTAGGTGGCACTAGCTTGAAGAAAAAGTCAACCTAACGATGGACTAACAAGATAGTGCCACATATGCCGAAAGGGGTAGATTATTATTAATAAAATAAGTTTAGGGGGGTAATAGGACCTTAGTATAAAATAACTATGTCTCTGAGATATCGGGCATAGATTGAGGGGGACCTTGTGCATTATCCCTTTTTTACAAAAAAAATGACCTTTATCACTTTGAATCAAAATCTATTCTGCAGTAAAATTACTTTTGTCTTTGCCTTTTTCTATATGCTTGGTAACAAACTCCAATGAACAATTGAAGTACTAGTAAGCATATTATTTTTAGTTTTAAATTGTATAATACAAACCATTTAATTGAAGTTCGATATTCATCATTTGCACATTGATTTAAAACAATGGCTAGTCGACTCCCATTTTTTATTTTTAATGAATTTAATCTCTTGGATAACCTTCTAAATTGTAAAAATAACTTAGTAAAGCAACGCTTCCTATTGTATTTCAATTGGTACATACTTGTATAGGAGACTTACAATATTCTTCTTCGAAGAGGCATATGTTTAGCTATAATGATTTGTGTTGTTTTCTTTGGAAATCCTCACAAAATGGATGAATTCCCGTTCTCCAGAGTCCAATATCCACCAAAGATTTACAACATTTTCTTACCTTAGATCGATAACCCTACCCGGAAATAAAATCTATTTTTTTCTACATCCATAATGGCGTACTTATACATCAAGGGTTAGAGTTAAGGACCTTGATAGTCTAATGGGATATATTACCTATTGGTGGAACTCAAACAAAAAATATTTTAAAATTTGCACATCTGATTAAGAGTATGACTTGTCTCTGCTCATTAAAATCATTTTTTCAACTATTGTATTGTTTAAGGGATAATTCATCAGTATCAAATTTTCTTGACCCAAAATCACATGTTGTGATGAAAATCAAGAATATGGCTATATGAGGTAGTGCAACTTCCTCTTATTTTTCCAGTAAATTTAAACACCTATATTTGTTTTGAAAAATTTACTTATTTTTAACGAGTATGTATTTTGTTACTCAATAGACGAATGTGTTTCTTAGAATATAAAATATCATTACAATGTGTCAACACAAATAACCATGGTATACACGTGAAAACTCTTGTGGTTAAAAAGACCAAAAAAATTCAGAGATGAAAAGGTTATCTTTTCTTTTAAAAAATAACCTTTATCATCTCTTAAATAAAACCTATTCAGGTGTGAAATTACTTTTATGTTTGTTTGATTCAATATGATCGCTTAACACACCCCAATAAACAATTAAAATACTAGCAAACAACTTATATTTTCCCAAATTGTATAACACAAACCACTCAATTGAAGTTAAATACTCATCATTTGCACATTGAATTTTAACAATGTCTTCAGTGGCGGATCCAGGATTTAAAGGTTGTGGGTGCTCACTTCCAGGTGTAAAATTCGCTGAAAATTTTTTTAAAAAAGAAATGCTTCTTGCGGGAATCGAACCCTCGCAAGTTGCTTCGGACACCTCTTATTGCAGAGGTTTAAACCAGCTCACACACAACTGCTTTTGTTCTATGGGTGCTCATTTAAATTATAACAACATATGTATCATATTTTCTATTATATATACAAAAAAATTTAGGAAATCAATGTGTGCTTGAGCACCCGCGTCTGGCTTACTGGGTCTGCCCCTGATTGTCTTCCATTTGTTATTTTTCATGAACTTGATTTTTTGGATGATCGTCTAAATAATAGAAATAACGTGAAACAATCTTTTTAGTATTTTAATTGGTAAATACTAGTATAGGAGACTTACGAGAATTTTTTTTTGCAAAAACAGATCTATAACTATCATGATTTGTTATGTTAGTTGTAAAAATTCTCATAGAATGGATAAATATCCTTTATCCAGAGGCTAATATCCACAGAAGGTGCAAAACATATATTTGTTTTTATCTTTGACAGATAACCCTAGCCATCTTATAGTGGATTTTTTTTAATATTTTGCTACAGCCATAATGGTGTATATATTCATCAAGCATTACGGTTAAGGATCATTACAATCTAATGATCTCTATAACTTATCGAAGGACTAAACACAATAATTGTTAGAAAATCTACACAAATAAGAAAATATAAGCAATATATTTACTACTTCAAATCCTACTTTAATGCTATTGGATTTTTTTGAAGGGATAATGCATAAGTACTAGGTTTTCATGATCTAAAATCGCAAGCTGTGATGAAAAGCAAGGATATGGGTATATGAGGCATTGTAACCTCTTATCATTTCTCAAGCAACTCTTAACACCTTTTTTTTAAAATGAACTTATATATTTTATGATTAAATTTTTTATTACTCATTATGCGGATTTGTTTCATAAAATATAATTTATCAATAAAATGAATCTAAATGAATTAACAGGGGACACACAGGCAACACAACTGTCTAACACTAGCGGTTAGGAAACAAAAAAAAAAGAGAAAAGGAAAATTTTTTTGCCAAAAAAAACATGGTATTTATCAGTTTTTTAACAAAATTTATTCTGGCATAAAATAATGTCATGTTTTGAGCTTACACCTCTAATGTGGCTGGCACATGAGAACCATTATTGGTCCATAAACGAACCCTTGACCTATCTGACTAATTAGTGGAAGACATACTCAATGAAAATGAGACTATAAGTGCAAAATTAAACTCAAAATGTCTCATTTATAACTTAATGAATATCTGGATATACTAGATAAAACATAATTAACTGTCTCAACGTTTTTGAACATCAACAAGGCAAGTAACGAAAGACTCCTCAACCTCTAGCTATCTACGAAACCTATAAATACTAGTATAGACATCGATAAAATATCCATGACAACTCAGAAAAACATGAAATATAAGTGTTAAGCCCTCCAGAAAGAAAAGAGGCTCAGAAAAGCTAGATGGAACGCAAGTGAAATCAACAAAGCACATTTTGATGACCTGAACACCTGTACCTGAAACATAAAAGATGAGCTTGAGGTAAATTGAAAACATAGATAACTTAACTGATAAGATAGGAAGATACTCTCACCACAAATCAACTCCAATATAAAAGGAAAAATGATATGTGCAATGCTTAGAACATTATAAAACAAGAGATATAAATGAAATGATGTATGAAAATACAATAAGATACTTCTTGCTCTTATTTGGGAGATTTTTTAAACGACAAGTTTTACTATGAGCTATGTGATGATACAACATCTTACCCACTCTTCTAGAACTATCTTATACATTGCCGGAGTAAAAAATAACTCAACTAAGTGAATCTACAAAATATGCTTAATATCATTAAGGAATCGTCTAAAAAATACGACCCTCAATAAAGAATACACTAGTGTTGCATTGGGGAATACTGGAACTACGGTGGAGAGCCACCCCACCCACATACCTAGAAATCTTAGGGATTTTCCTTCTCCATTTAGGGTTTTAACTCATCTAGAGTTCAGTTATTTCTTCTAAACTCTTTTTAATTCAATGACACAACACAATTTCATAGATATCTCATACAATATCAATAATCAAAACCCATATTCAAGATACTCAATGGGTGAAAATAACCCACTACTGATGTCTCACATACCTGGTGATGAAATCCACGGAGAAATATTTAGATTATGGGGCTGAAGCTGCAGGAACCTTGCTGCCTTCTTAAACTAATGTTCTTGACCTTTTTTTTCTTACTTGTTTCTAATTTTCTATGTTTTGATTTAATGGTTTGACTTAGATAAGTTTTAGTTATGTTTCTAGGCTTAAACTGACTAGAATATGTTGATTTAGGGTCAAAACGACGTACCTTAGGGTTCAAATGAATGCGAAAAGACCAAAAGACCCCTGAGTTTATTGTTGTCGGACCAAACGACGACCTGGAATGATGGGCTATTGTTCAACCGACGGTCCGTTGTTTGGGTCCATAGGTTGGGTCTGTTCAGCAGGTCTTTATTAAAACGGGCATAACTTTTTACTCGGAGGTTAGACTCTAGCAAGGTCGGATGCTATGGAATGCTAATTCAATAATAAATCATTTCATAGGTCATGGGACACCTAAGTCATTTTTTCCTAAGAGTTATGATAATTTGAACTTTACCCAATTGCATTTTTCACCGAACTGTCTACTAATTTTCACCTACGCTCATACCTACGATCTGTAGGTCCATCTACGGACCGTACATGTCAATTATAGTTATTGTCAGAGAGTGGGTAAATAGGGTCTTTATCGATGGTCATAGACTACGGACCGTAGGTCCGTCCATCGTTCATAACTTAGTTAAATTTTCCAGGCTGAGTTTTTGGGGGCTTCAGATTCAAACGACAGATTCACAGTACGGGCCGTAGATCATACTACGGTCAATTGATGGTAACCGTCAGTTGCACTTGTAGATTTCTAAAAAGATAATTTCTGGTCTGTTTTAGATACAGGAAGTTACATTATCTCCCCCTTGGGATCACTCGTCCTCGAATGAAGACTAAACTAGCTGAGATAGAGGGAGAGAGTTGCAACCCCTTACTGCTAAACATTGAGAATTGAGTTTCTGAATGAATTGATTTTTGAGAACATGCAAATACGCTCGAAATGCAAGTACAAACTGAGGAAACATAATTCTAAGATTGAATTCACGCATGAATGACTAAAAAACTGAAGAGGAACTATTACCTCATGCTGGGGTGGAATCAGAAGGAAAGATGTAATGATACATGGCTTTCATGGTGCTTCTGTTTCCCAAGTAGCTTCTTCAACGGACTAACTCCTCCACAAAACCTTAACTGAAGCGACTTCTACATTTCTCTACCTTCTAACATGACGGACAATAATCTCAACTGGTACATCCTGGAAAGAAAGATTATCTTTCAGTGCCACATTCTCTAATGGCACTACAGAAGCGTGTTCACCCACTTAAAACCAACCAACGGAAGATTATCTTTCACCGCCATACTCTTTAATAGCATAAAGGACTAAATATGGCCCTATCAAAGTTGTTTCGCCTACTTAAAACCAATCAACAGAATATCTACATCTAAGTCCATAAAAAGCCTCATAAGGGGCCCTTTAAATGCTTGAATGGTAGCTATTGTTGTAGGCGAACTCAATTTGAGAAAAATGATCATCTTAACTAGGTTCTGAATTGTACACTCTGCCTGCCCATCCGTCTGTAGATTAAATGTTGTACTAAGGTTAACATGAGTACCAAGACCTTTTTTAAATGACTTCAAGAAATGAGAGGTAAACTGAGGACCTCTATTTGAGATGATAGACAAACCTCAAAATTTTATTAAGGTTAAGGTTGGCATATTCCTCGTTGTGACGTGCCACTTCCAAGTAGAAATATCGATCTCTTGAGTAATACCTCCTGGTTTATGATGTTCTACCTTGACTTGATGGAAATTGGAGCACTTACTCACAAAGTCTGCTATATCGCTCTTCATGCCATTCCACCACTAGACTTCCTGCAGATAGCAGTATATCTTAGTAGCACCAGGATGAATAGAATACCTGGAGTTATGAGCTTCTGCAAGAATATGCTGCCTCAACTCTCCCACGCTCTATCTGTCCATCTGTATGAGGATGAAATATTGTTCTAAGATTAACTTGAGTACCAAGACCATTCTCTGCTACTAGAAAAAAGAGGTAAACTGAGGCCCTTTATCTAAGATGATAGACAAGGGAACCCCATGTAACCTAAAAATTTAATTAATTTAAATCTTGGAATAGTCCTTTGTCGAATCAGTAGTCTTGACCACTAAAAAGTGAGAAGACTTAGTCATCCTATCAACTATCAGCCAAATAGAGTCATGTTTTCTACGAGTACAAGGTAAACATGTGATGAAATCCATATCGATCACATCTAATTTCCGACTAGGAATATCGATATCTTGAGTCATACCTTCTGGTTTTTGATGTTCTACCTTGACTTGCTGGCAATTAAGGCACATACTCACAAAATCTTCTATGTCCCACTTCACGGCATTCCACCTATAGACTTCCCGCAGATCGCGGTACATTTTAGTGGCACCTAGATTAATAGAATATCTTGAGTTATGGGATTCTTCAAGGATATGCTTTCTAAAATCACCCACATCAGGAACACACAATCTACCCAGATAGCGAAGTACACCATCTTCCCCTTGGAGAAAACCTCCACTCCTTGATTGTGGACTGCACCCTTAAGTTCAAGCAAGATTGGATTACTCTCTTACTTTTCCTTAACCTACACTAACAATGAAGATTCTGCCTAATTTTGAACTGTTCCACCACTGTCGATATGCTTATAAAGCGAACTCCAAAGAGAGCAAACCAGTGAACATCCTTCACTTGCTCGTTCCTTTCTTCCTTAACATGGGCTACACTACCCATAAATAATCTATTAAGAGCATCTGCAATTACTTTCCCTAATCAGGATGGTAATGCATACTTATATCATAATCCTTAAGGAACTCAAGTCACCTCCTCTAGCGAAGATTTAACTCTTTCTAAGTGAACAGATACTGAAGGCTCTTATGTTCGAGGTCATGAGTTGGATAGTTCTTCTCATGCACCTTATGTTTTCTAGAAACATGAGTTATAACCTTATCTCCCTGCATCAACACACAACTTAGGCCGACTCTAAATGCATCACAATAGAATACATAACCATATGAAACCTCTGGTACAATCAAGACAGGAGTTGTAGTCAGTCTAGTTTCCAATTCTGCAATGCTTTTCCCACAATCATCTGACCATTGAAACTTTACTATCTTCTGAGTTAACCTAGTCAATTGTGAGGCTAATGATGCGAATCCCTCCACGGACCTTCTGTAAAAACCCGCTAAACCTAAGAAACTTCGTATATTTGTAGCAGAGGTAGTTCTAGGCCATTGTTTAACTGCTTCTATCTTATGTGAAATCCAGTCGAATCCCTTCGCTATATATGATGTGAACAAGGAAAGCAACGGATTAAAACTAGAACTCCCATTTCATAAACTTAAAAAATATTTTGCTTTAAGAGTCTGCTGAACAACTCTCAGATGACTCACATCTTCTTCCTCATTCCTAGAGTAAATGAGGATATAATCAATAAAGCTGCAGGAGCATTGGTTAGTCCAAACGACATAACTACAAATTCATAATGACCATACCATGTTCTGAAGGTTGTTTTCAAAATGTCACTATCTAAAACTCTAAGCTGATGATAAACCGATCTGAGGTCTATCAATGACTAGCACCCTGAAGTTGGTCAAACAAGTCATCAATCCAGGGGATGGGATACTTATTCTTAATTGTGACCTTGATCAACAATCTATAATCAATGCACATTCTGAGAAACCATTTTTATTCTTTACGAACATCATTGGTGCACCCAATGGTGAAATACTAGGTCTAATGAAGCGCTTATCTAGAAGGTCTTTCAACTGCTCTTTGAATTCCTTAAGCTCTGATGGAGACATTCTGTAAGGAGGAATAGAAATAGGCTGGATATCTTGGAGGAGATCAATTTTAAATTCGATTTCTCTTTCTTGTGGAACTCTTGAAGATCTTCTGGAAAAACATATTTAAACTCACAGACTACTGGAACTGACTAAAGAGTTGGGGTTTCCGAGCTAGAATCCTTAACCCAAACTATATGATAGAGATAACTCTTAGATATCATCATTCTGGCCTTGAGGTAAGAAATGAATCAACCTATAGGTGCTAAGCTACTAGCCTTCCACTCTAAGATTGGTTCATCTAGAAGCTGAAAACGAACAATTGTAGTTCTACAATCAATTGAGGCATAATAGGTATGTAAGCAATCTATGCCTATAATGACATCAAAGTCTTCCATTTAAAACTCTACAAGATCTGGTGGGGTGACTTTGTGAGAGACTATGACAACGCAATTTCTATATACCCGTCAAGTTATAACTGGGTAACAAACAAGAGTAGAGACAGAGAAAGGTTCTAAGAGAGTTTTATGGACTAACACTGAATTGAACTGCTATGTAAGGAGTAACAAAGGAAAGATTAGCCCCTGGATCTAACAATGCTTAAAAGTCAAGGTCAAAAATACATAACATACCATTTACTACATCAAGTTACTATTCAACTAAACATTCATATGTAATATTACTAACTAAAAATTAATATGTTTGTAAATTTTACCAGTGGATTAGTTATCAGTTGGTATATTACAAACTATTTTAATGATTTTAGTAATTTAATAACTAGAATCTTTTTTCGTCGGCAAAATTTCCAACTAATTTGATATTGGTTTGAAAGTTTACCAATAAATTACATTTCGTAACTAATTTACCAACACATTTATATTTGGTTGGTAAATTTAGCGACAAAATCTTGTCGTTGGTAAATTTGGTTAGTAATTCATTGGTAATATGGTAATAAATTTCATAAATATTTTTTTGTCATATTTACCAACCGATATATACTTCTTTGGTAATATTAACAATTAAAGGTATTTTTTAGTAATATTTATGTTTGTAATCCATTGGTAGAAGGTTGCTAAATTTGGCGCCATTTTTTCCCACCGTACGTACCATTTAAAATACTTAGTTAGTAAGATTTATGTTGGTAATCTGTTAGAATTTTGTTGTTATGTTTTAAAATATTATTCGGTTAGAAATATGTTGGTAATTTGTTAGTAGAATACTAACCAACTTAAGTTGTTTGTAAAATATGTTGGCAATTTGAGAATATTTTGTGGTGCTTGTACAATATTTATGGTATTTCTCTACTGTTTGGTTTCTTAAGGATATTAATATGTTGATCAGAAAAATAATAATGGAGTGTTCAACACAAAATAAAGGATAATATGGGACATCTTAGTGGGTATAGTGTTTGAAAGTTTCATTTGCATTGATTAGTAGTTGTCATGATAAATACTCTCGAGTGTAAACTTTAATATGTTTTAAATTACAAACCTTCATATGTACTACCTTTTTTCTTTCTAAATATGATTCTTTGAATTTGTAGAAGATACTGATACTATTAAATATGATGATAGTACAAGAATGACTCTACATAACTATAAATCAAAAAAATAATTATTGTTTAAAATATCGAATTACTTGCTCCATTAATGTAATCAAATACTTCGCATGATTATTAAAGTTCTACCATGTGAAAAGGAGGTTGGGGTTTGAGTGGTGGAAACAACCTCCTATAGAAATGTAGGGTAAGAATGCGTAAGAAAATTTGTATGTCTTTGTGTAAGCAATTTTAAAGATATTTCCTGCCTAACAACATGCCCCTCAGTACACTTCCAATTTCACCATTGTGTTTCATTCCTTACTAACTAATACCTTGTAATCTTAACTACTTGCTGGTGTCATCAATTGAGCCTCACAATTCTTTCTCATCATTAAAAATTCTGTGCATATGGAATTTAATAGGAATTGGAACTTATTTCTTAAAGCTCAATTCCAGGATTAAGAGTAGAATGAACATCTAACTTCTTAAATGTCTGTGTGGCCTATCAATTATATACGTGGTCGTTAACAAACCATAGTATGTATTCCTTTCCTAAAAAGCATGAGTTCTTTCCTTTCATACATAGTGTGGTGCCAACTTTTGGATTTGATAGTCAAACAATATATAACTTATAGTTATATATGAAGTCCACACCCTATGCTCCATTATCAATCAAAGATTTGATAACAAGAGATCATCTTGAGAGGAAACATATAATCAAAAATTTTTCAAGTACTTGGCTTTATTTGTGCATAGTAAATGAGTGATGTTTGTAAAAATCTTCAATTCATTTTACATCCAAATCTGAGTGACCATTGAAAGTTTCCTTTTATTGTTGCAATGGATTGAGGGATCAAGAAATAAAATGGAAAGAATAGGTTCATACGATGGAGTCTATCCATCACCATATATGAAATGCTCCATGTATTTATGGAGCTATCAATACATCAATTTATATACTCCAAAAGGATCAAGATTTGATTTTTGAGTTAGTAGAAAGGTGAAGTTGTGAGACTAACAGTTTTATGTTTTCGTGGAGTGAAGCTACGTACTCTTGAAGAGATGTTTAGTTTTAGAGGATTCTATATTTTGAGTAGCTCTTTTTTTTGCCCCCCCCCCCCCTCGTAAACCCCTTGAGTTGACAGAGATCAAAGAAAATCTTGAAAGTGGGCAAATCAAGCTTATCAGATTGAAGACAAATAATAAAATAGATGGTTGAATTTTGTCATGAATAGTTGTTGGGATTTTGAGCATGAATCTTTTCTTTTTGTTTTGTTATTAAGATTTGTGTTTACAAGTGAAATCAGTTTTTTTGTTTTCTCAATAGCTTTAGTTTGGCAAAAGGTATGTGACTATCGCTTGTCGAATACCTCTAGCCAGGTTAATAGCTATTAGGAAAACATGAAAACCTATTTTACTTGGAAGCAGAAACTTGATAACCAACAATATACTTTAATTATTAGTCTTCGGTCCAATAAATCACCTTTGCTCATTTTCAAGATTTTCGTCAATCTCTACAAACTATGGTGATTATAGGGGGTACAAAACAGGGTCACCCAAAATAGAGAAGCCTTCCATAATCATCATATCTTCAAGAGTAACAGTAGCTTCAGCCCATGGAAACACAAACAATGTTAGTCACACATACAACCTTTCTACCAACCAAAAAAATCAAGTGTTGATCTGACTTTATAAACTGAACTCTTGATAGCTCTATAAATCCATGCTGCTTTCCATACAAGGTGATGGATAGACTCCATCATCTGAACTTGTTCTTATAATTTTATTTTTTGATACCTCCATCCATTGCAACCATGAATGAGTCCTTTAATGGCCACTCAGATTCAAATGGAAAAGGAACTGATAGACCTCCTACATATTTACACTAGTTATTAAATTACATGCTCAAATTAATTCATTTTAAAAAGAGAAAGACCCAATAATTTCATATAAATATCACTCATTCACTATGATCTGCACAAATAATGCCAAGTACTTGAAAAAGATTGATTTATCTTTGTCTCTATCTAGGTAATCTCTACTTATCAAATCTTTGATTGATAACAATACAGTAGGTGAAGATCTCAATTTTCCCTCTCCCATTCAGGATGTCACAACCCAGACCGTCGTGAGTGGAACCCACACTACAACTCGGGGGAGAATAATTAATAACAACCAACTAAAGTAAGAAATCTAAAACTAAGATATTTAAGTTATGGAAGCAAGTTAAATAACTAAAGGCAAGGTTCCATTAATGAATAGAAATCCTAGTTCTATGAAAAAGTTTTTCGGCCCCGATTTCCCCCCTTGATACTTCTATAACGATGAAATCCGATCATTACAATAGATACCAATTTACCATCATCCCCGAGTGATCAACTAAGGAAAGGTAGGATTGAAAAGGAACAAGGTAGTACATAATGTCTCGCATATCCTTCTACGTCTCTCAAATATCTTCCACAACTTGACGATGCTTCCATTATTCTTCACAGACTTAATATCTTCGGTCCTCAACTCCCGAACATAATGATCAAGAATAAGAATCGGTTCCTCCTCATATTGGAGGTCCTTGTCTATAATTATTGAGTCCCACTTAGTGATATAGCAACCATTCCTGCGATATCTCTTCAACATAGACACATGAAATATCGGATGAAGCCCGGACAAATTTTGAGGTAACGCCAAACATTACGCCACCAGCCCTACACGTTCAAGGATCTAAAAGGTACCAAAATAGCGAGGACTCAACTTAACCCTCTTTCCGAATCTCATCACCCCTTCATGGGTGATACCTTGAGGAGAATATTCTCATCTGTTTGGTATTCTATATCTCTCCCCTTGTGATCCGCATACTTCTTTTGTCTACTCTGCTTGGTTAGAAGTTAAGCTTGAATGATCATCACCTTATCTTGAGCATCCTTAACTAAGTCAACCCCCAACGATTTTACATCTCTGGATTCAAACAAACCTATGTACAATCTACATCCCCTCCCATATAACTCCTCAAATGGTGCCATATCTATGCTTGAGTGATAAATATTATTATATAAGAACTCACATAGGGGTAGAAACTTATACCAATGCCCTCCAAAGTCAATTACACAAGCTCTCAACATGTCCTCCAACACTTGTATAGTTCTCTGCTATTGTCCATCCATCTAGAGATGGAAGGCGCTACTAGGAGTGACTTGTGTGCTCAATTCAAAAATGCCAATTCCTCCAAAACATTGAAGTGAAAAGGGTTCCACTATTTGAGATGATGGAAAGGGGAATACAATGCAACCTCACTATTTCTTTTACATATATGCTAGCAAAATGTTTAGCGTTGTAATCCACCCTTACTGGAACGAAATGGGATGATTTGGTCAACCTATTAACAACAACCCAAATAGAATCGAATTTCCAAAAGTCTTGCAAAGAACAACCATTAAATCCATTGCTATCGTTTTCCACTTCCATTTCAGAATTGGAATCCTTTTTAAGTATCCCCGCCATCCTTTGATGTTCATACTTCATTTGTTGACAGTTCTTACACTTCGCCACAAACTTCTCAATGTCTTATCTCATACCCGACTACCAATACACTCGTTTTAGATATCTATACATCTTGGTCACACCTGAATGAATAGAATAGCGCGAGTTAGGATCCTACTCCAGTAACCTTATAATAAAATCATCATCTCTTGGAACACACATTCTACCCTGATAGTTAAGCACGCCAATAACATCTAGAGTAATTCCTTAAGACTGACCTATTATATTTTTTTGTTCTAAGGTCATCTAAATCTCCGCTTCTAATTGCTTGGCCTTGATTTCCTCGATAAACATGGACTTAGCTTCAATGCTAGCTAACAACCCACATCTTTCAGAATTTCCTATTGCATGAACTTAGACTCAAAGGTCTGAGTCTACTTCACCAACAGTCGCTTGGTTCCACTTAAGTAAGCTAAACTACCCATACTTATCGCTTTTTGACACAAAGCGTCAAACACAACATTTGACTTACCCGGATGGTATTGGATAGTCACATCATAATCCTTGATTAATTCCATACATCTTCGCTGCCTCAAATTCAAATCATTTTGGGTGAATACATGATGCAAACTACAATCATCACTAAATACCTCATACTTAACTCCATAAAAATGACGTCAGCAGATATTAAGAGAAAATACCACCGCATCCAACTCAAAATCATGAGTGTGATAATTCCTATCACGCACCTCTAATTGACGCGAGAGATAAACGATGACATTCTTATCCGATAGTAACACAACAGCCAATCTAGAATGTGAAGCATCACAATAAACAATAAAATCCTTACCCTCAATTGGTAATGATAAAATGGGCACAGTGGTAAAAAAGAGTCTTAAGCTTTTGGAAGCTCCCTTCATATATTTCGGTCCATTCAAACAGTACCTTATTTTTTCTCAGATTGGTCAAGTGAGTAGCAATTGAACAAAAATTCCTAACAAAATGATGATAGTAACTAGTATGTCCCATAAACTCCTAACATCCATCACCGAAGTAGGTCGTACCTAATTCTCAACCATTTAGAGCTTTTAAGAATCAACCTTTACCCCTTCTTTTGACACCACATGCCCCAAAAATGCAACTGACTTCAACCAAAATTCACATTTGGAAAAATTTTCATATAACTTTTGCTTTCCAAGGATACCCAAAACAGTACGAAGATCGTTAGCATGCTCTTCACTTACTTTTCAAATACAACAAAAATTTCATTAATACAAACTATCACAAAAGAGCCAAGAAAGTTATTGAATACTCCATTCATCAAGCTCATGAAAGCTGCAGGTGCATTAGTCAATCCAAACGCAATAACCAAAAATTAATAGTGCCCATAACATGTCATAAACGTCGTCTTGGGTATATATTTGGGCCTAATATTTAATTGATTGTACCTGGATCTTGAATACATATTAGAGAAGACTAGTGCACCTTATAATTGGTCAAAAAATCATCTATCCTAGGCAAGATGTACCTATTTCAAATTGTGAGCTTATGCAGTTGCCGCTAATCTATGAACATCCTCATTCTACCATCCATATTCTCAACAAATAAAACCGGAGAACCCCATAGGAAGCACTAGGTCGAATAGAACCTTTATGAAGAAGCTCTTGGATTTGAGCCTTAAGCTCTCTCAACTCCTCCAAAGCCATGCGATGGGGGGTAGATATGGGGCGCATACCATGCTCTATGTCAATACAAAAATCAATGTATTTATCAGAGGTAGCCAGGCAAATCATATGGAAACACTTCACTAAATTTGGACACCACCGAAAGAGACCCAATGGATGGAGCTTCTATCTCAACATCCCTAATATAAGCCAACTAAGCTAAAAAAGCTTGCTCTACTAATTTAACTGCCTGGATGAAGGATTTAATCTTAACTTGCTTAATTTTGTACACCCCTTCCCACTCTAATTTTTCCCTTCCCAAAATTTTTAGAGTCACGAACATATATTACAATAAAGAATAACATAATGTTGAGACAACAAAGTCATTTCTAAGATTATGTTGAAGTCAACCATATCCAATATCACCGAATTGGCCCATGTCTGAAATCCCATAAAGAAAATAGAGCAAGAACGATAAACATGGGTGACTATGATGGACTCACCAATCGAGGTAGAAACATGTATATAAACATCAAGAATATCACACAACATCTCAAAATCAGAGGTGAATCTCACAGACACATAAGAATGGGACGAACCCGGATCAAATAATACATAAGCCATTCGGTCGCAGACAAGAATAGTTCCTATAATCAATGCATCAGACGCCTTTGCCTCATTCTTGCTCGCCAAGGCATAACATTGACCTCTAATATCCACTTGAGCTACCTCTATTCCTGGTTGCGCGTTACCTCTTCCTTCGTTACCACTTTCTCTACCTCTATGACCTCTCTGATTTCCTCATTGTCCTACTTCTGGATGTCCCGTACTATTTTTTCCATTTTCCCCAGTTACAATTGCTCGAAAAGGTTGCTGTCCAGACTCAAGCGGACACGGCTGTGGGTAGTTCCTCATCATGTGTCCAAGTTATTTATAACTAAAGCATGTGCGACCTCGAGATGGTATGCTGCTCACCACGTGCCCAACACTGTGATCAGCTGAAAATTATTAGAAGGAGTTCCAGTAGGTCAACCAGTAGACTTAATTGGCGTGGCCTAGAGTGTAGGTCAACCGATCCTCTAGCACAGGAGCCCTAAAAAGTTCCAGTATTCTTGGACGTCTTAGATAATCCTTAGCTTGACCGTCTTGGTTAAGCCGTCCACTTTAATGAAATAATTAGTCACTTCATTAAAACTCCTTCTTACAGAAGTTATGTGAACCGATAACATTTGTATCTTCAAATCCAAACCTCTATTGAACAACCAGATCTTCTCCTATTCCATGGTAACCAACTGTTTAGGATATATTGATAAAGGGTGGAACTTGGCTTCATAAGCTGCCATATAAATACTGCCCTGGTCTAGTTCCATGAACTCATCCTTCTTTTGATCTGTCAAAGTCCTAGGCACATACTTCTCTAAGAATAAGGCATGAACTTGGGTCGAAGTAAGTACAGGTAATGAAGAGACTTTGCATTCCATGTACACTCTCCACCATTGCTTGGCCTCATCTTGAAGTTCAAAGGACACGAACTTAACTCCATGTTTGTGAATGATACCCAACCTATGCAACCTCTCATAACAGTCCACTATGAACTCATAATTATCCTCTGTCTCCAATCAAAGAAATATCGGGGGTTTGAGCTGCAAGAATTTGGTCAACATATCATTCTTATTATCAAACGTCACAACACCCAACAAAGTATAGAATAAGGCATCGTTACCTCCCTACCGAACCGGCTTAGGCATATTGTTAGCAACAGGGGGATTCACAGGGGTTTGAGTAGGTGAAATCATCCCCGGACCAGCCAGCTCTTCCAAAAAAGATGATCTGTTAAGCTCACACCGGATCAGTGGGAGGGATTCCTATGGCTTCAGCTTTCCCTCCTTCAACTTTCTCTACCTCTTCTACATTCCCAACGTCCTTATCTTCTCCTATAACTTTCTCATTTGCCAAAGGGTTCTCATTTACCGAAACACAATCGTTTGGTACATCATCCACGACAGGAGCCACTCTCCCATGACCTCTACCCGTAGATTTTACTCTACCTCTGCCTCGACCACAACCTTTCACTACGGGTTCCTCAGTTTTAGCATTAGCAGGACCTACGGTCCTTACGCGATTATACCTATTATTAATCATCTGCGGTAGAAGAGTGAAATAAGTTAGATACCAATTTGAATTGCCCGATACCAATTGGAATCAAGTCATAGAACAAAGCAGACAAGAATGAAATGGACCTAAATTCCTATAACCTCTCGAAAAAAAGTATAAGTGTCCCCCTACTATTTCAAGAGACATTATTAGACTCATTATGGTATATCGAGATTAACGAACCTAGGCTCTAATACCAACTTGTAACGATCCTGATCATCATTATTATCACCAACACTACAACTCAGTGGGAGAACCACTACTAACAACTAACTAAAGCAAGAACTTTAAAACTTAGGCATTTAAGTTATGGAAGCAAGTTAAGTAACTAAAGGCAAGATTCCATTACTTAATAAATATCTAGTATCTAACTATCAATGCAGAAGATAAACCTAGAATATAAAAGTTACTGTACCAAAACTATAACGACATCCATATCTAACAACAAATTACTAACAAACTATCAACTAACTAAAGCAAGGTCTATGTCTGAAAATAGTGGACATAGACTAAAGAGAATTCTATGGCAGCTCGAATAATATGGATCACCCTTAAACACGAAGGGATCACCAATTTCGTCCACAAGGTACGTCCACAGTCAAATGAAGATTCTATGTACTCAACAAAAATGAAAGCAAGTGCATAATCAGTACTCAACCACAATGTACTGGTAGGATCACGTGGCTAACCAACTAGTGTAATACAAACAAACAACTACAACATTATAACACATGGATAAATATAAACATATTCAATATTATCATAAAAATCAATATCAAAATTCACATAATTCATCACATGGTTGGTCCTCTTACAGAACCCAAAGTCAAACTGTTCACATGCCGGAAATTGACAATCAATCCAGGTAGCATGTCAGAATGTGGAAATCTGATCCAAGTTAGAGTGCTAGAACGTGGTAGGCGATCCAAATCACACATCAATAACACATCAAGATCATACATTCAAGTCATGATTTCATTGCATCAATATTCATATATCCCATTTCAACATCTATGATCAATATTGCAACATGCATACATATAAAATTATCAGAATGAACCAAAACAAGTGTATATCACACAATTATAGAATCATATCCATCACCTACCTAGAAACAAGCTTGAAACCCTAGACATCAACAGTTTATATTTGGCAATCAATCAAAAAATACAAAATTCTTGGGAAACTCACAATTTATGAACCCTAGTTCAAAACCCATTCCACTAACTATTCAATGAGGGTTTATTCCACCATAGGATTCTTCAAAATATCTTTCCCCATCAATATTAACTCATTCTAAAACGTTCTACGTATCAGAAAATGAGTTCGGGGAGGAAAAAACTTACCTCTATCTTTAAAAATGGTGTAAAACCTGTTGGACTAGGAGTTGTCTATTTATTCACGAATTTCTAAGCCGTCATCCTACTATTGTGGCATCCATCTCGCTGTAGCGGCACTAATCTCATTGCAATGGTACAAAATAAACCAGTGAGCTTGTCTTTAAAAAAAATCCTAAAATCCTTAATTCCACCTCAGCCTCGACCGCTACAACCACACCCTTGTCGTTTTAGTGGCGTTGCTGCAGTGCAAGAATCCCACTGCAATGGCACGAAGCGAGGCAATGACTTTCTTAAGTGAATTTTACTTCTCCCTTTAAACAACATCCGCTTAACTCAGTACAATCAGAAAGTGCCTTAATGCTAAGATTGATTTTCGATGATCTACTTATCCAAATTCAATTTCGTAAAGTCATAAGGATTCTTAATGAGTTATCTAACCAATTCTGTAATCAAATCCTCCTTTACACCACCCAATTGCTACCAGATTTTTTTACACCTTGATGACTCTAAATTCCTTCAAATCTGGACAGCTTGGATAAATCCTAATACTCTGGAAAAAAAAATCGGCCTCAGTTTTTCCCCATCGACCATTACACTGGATTCTTCAGAAGTTGGGGTTTTAAGGTAAAATGTCTATAATCTTCAATAGTTAGGGTATGTAGGATGAAAAATTGTATGATTTTCCATATGGGTAGTTAGAGTGAAAATTCTATGAGTTTTTGCTTATGCGGCAAAAATTTTCCTTTGAAATCTAAGTAGTAACATAATATTAATTTATTTTTCCTTTTTGAAAATTTTTATCGATCTTATGCATATATATAAATAGTACGGACATGTTTTCCACCATTTATAATATAGTGGAAACAATGTATAGTTGCCACAAACACTTTTGAAGACAAAAATCTCTTAAGCGCGAATGATTGGCATCTTAGGTCTGCACGTTCATGTGCTTTCTATCGCTTTGTCGAGCGGCTCGCCTCGTGAGGGAAATACAACAATCTGATATTTATTTTCAAAATTATTCGGTCGAACACAAAATTCGTTACTAATTATTCATCTTTTGTGACAGAAATTTATTTCTTATTTAAGTCCACGAGTAATATATTGTTATTAATGAAACGTTTTATATCGTAGCAAATTTTTGTCCACTCAAATTTTCCACCATAAATAATTTGGTTCCATTTATTAAGTGTCATCAGTGACAAACTTTTTGTTATTAGTGACATAGTATATTGCACTTATAATGCATTCAATTTGTGACAAACTTGTTTGTCTTAAGATAGATATAATTTTTATATGAAAAAAATTCTTCATAAAAAATAACATGTTACAGCAGAGATAAGTTAAATTTCGTAGTTAAAGGTTGTAAGCTTTAGCCAAAAAATTTTATACTTATTTGTGACGTTAGTTTTTGTCATTGATAAATAAGAAATTAGTGAAGATTATATTATTGTTCCTAATCAACATGGGATTACGTGACAACCATTGTTTTGTCAGAAAATATGCAATATTAAAATAATGACGACTTGTAGATGAAAATCAACTATTTTCTATGAATGAAATCATAGCTAAAAATAAAGTTAATTTTGCTATAATTTTTTATGATTTACAACACTACAAGAAAAAGATTTAATAACTACCAACATTCAGTGATGATTTGAAAATCTTACCGTAAATTTATCCTTTTGAATACAAGTTCTTATTATGGTTATGAATTATTTGATTTTTTAATAACTCAAGGAAGGGAATATGTTCCTAAATTGAATAGAAAAAACTAGTCCCTAATACTCTCTGTGGGTTCACTTATAAAAGATGAAAATTTAAAAAAAATAGGCAGATAGCCATTATAATAAACATAATTAGGCTCCTCAGTATAGTTTGCATATTTACGGGTTGCAGCTATTGTTTAAGCTGCAATGAGCGACCTTATTTTTATAATTCATACCTCATTTATTCAATTCACATATATTTGTATAGTTTATTCATTTTCTTCTGAATTTGTATAAGTTTGTTAGTATAAATTGATTTGTATTTTTTTTGTATCAATCATTTTTGATTGATTAAATCGATTGATAAATGCATTCTTGGTGGAACAAGTGTTTTAAAAATGAGTACCTTTTTGAATACTTATGCTACACTCTGCACCTTATAGTGATGCATGTCCTAGAACAAGCTAGCAATAGTGATCCTTCATGTTGTCATTTGAAACTTTTGGATATTAGAGACAAGGGTGAGCACTTCATCTATTGCACCAAAATTTCTCCTTTGCTACCCGGACGTTTGCACTGGACCTGGGAACACGAATGACCCCAAGCTAACCCTTTAATGGCATATCATAAGTAAACTATACAATGTGAAGTAAGAAAATACTATGGAAACTTTAAAGTATCATATAAAATTATGGGAAATACCCATTACTATCCACATAAGTAAACTATGCGTTAAATGACAAGTAAAAGATCAAACTCCAAGATAAAACTAAATCAGTCTATCTCTGAAATAAAGCTGGTAATTGACTAGAGACGATGGGATATGCCACGGCTAATTCTAGGAAAACTGAACTCAAATACCGAACGTGAAAGAAATATGTTTCTCGTCATTGGAGTAGGAGGACTCACCACTGATACTGTTGAGTTGAAGATCAAGAATTGATCTATATGTGATATGAATGTTGAGGACCTGAACCTATATCTCAAGAAGATGTAGCACAGTGTATGCACCAATACTTGAAAGGTAGTGAGCATGCAAGATAGAATAAAGAAAAAAATATGCATAATTGAAAATAGAATACTTAGAAATTATATTAGATATGTATGATAACTATACTGAAAATATTCAATATGAACTAAATTGAATGCAATGGACAAGTTTATAACATATAGAAATGGAATGTTAAGTTGTAACTATTAACCTGGACAATGCACTATAGACTGATTGTGGGGGCTAGTTATAGACAACATAATACCACGTAAGCTAAACACGGAGTCTGATATATGCTCCCCATTAAGAGGACCAAATATATCGACAGAGTTATATAGGCTTGATTGGCGTGATCATCGAACTGATGCCCACAAAAGGGAAATATAAACCAGCAGAGGCACGCCGTTTAGGGATTTTATGGTGACTGACCCTAGATTAATTTGGTATAAAGCCTATTCCCACGTGAATATGTGTAAATTATAGCATAATTGAAGTAAAATGAATAACTCAATAATCTTACATGGAAATTTGAAAATGCCATATTTATTTCTGATAAAGAAACATTTGAAAACCGAGGCATATATATCTGTTTATCTATCCTAGCTAGTGTAATTCATGAACTAAAATAACTAAATGACTAGGGTTCTGAATTTATTGTAGAATCTACGCAAAAGCAATACTAAGACATGGCAATATGATTAGGAATGTTAGAATAACTAAATCATAGCAATATGCTAAAATTCTAGAAGCCTTCGGTGTAAATAATTTGGTGGGAATAATGAATCTGACAGAATTCTAATGATCCAATGGGTGAAAGGAACCCAGTAGTGAAATCCCACATACTTGATGACGAAATTCGCAAAGATTCTTTTTGATATTATGGTTGGAACTAAAGAAAACTATGTTTCATTCTGTCACGACCCGAGTCTACACCCTGGACGTGGAAAGATCTCAAGAACCATTTTTGGTCCTTAGCGAACCCTAATCCTGGCTGACTACAAGCAAAAAGACTAACTTAAGCATGCAAAAGCTTAAAAACTTAAATAAAAGTTCACAAAACTTAAATAAAAGCTTTAAGTCAAAAGAAAGCTCTGAAATATTCAAAATATTTAACTTGCTATAAATAGGCAACTTTAGTCTTTAAAACATTTAACAAAATAAATGATTAAAAAAACTTCTCAACTATACTGCCTATCTATGAAGCCTCTATCCGATAATGATGGAAGTCGGGACGAGACTCATGGCCTTCTGACTAAACTTAAAAGTAAATGAAATCATCCAGAAGCAAGCATGCTCACCATAACTAACTTGAACTCTCAAATATATCTACCGAAGCTCCTATTGATGATCTTGAATACACGTGTCTGCATCATTAAAAGATGCAATCCAAATGACTCTGTACGTGGAATGTAGGAGCGTGTAAGGGGATTTCTAAATCATAAAGCATAGGCTTGAACTTGATAAAAATGAAACACTTGCATCTTTTCAACTCAACTCAAATCAAGAATAAGATACTCAACCCAAAGATTATATATTCAACTCAAAGATTAGATACTCAACTTCAATGATATGATAGTCGACTCAATAAAGCACAGATCAACTCAAGATATGTAAATCGAAATACTCAACTCTTGATACTTAACTAAACTCATTTTGATATAAAAGAAGTTTAAAAAGAGTGCAATACAAAGACTAATTATTTAAAAACATGAAATCAACTCAAAATTATAATATCAGAAAAGACATACATGATCCCTCTTGAAGTCTAATTGTTCAATTCATGACTGAAGTCTCATACCCCCATTCATATTAAGCAGAACCCCTTGAGAAACCATGCAAATACTACTGTAGGGGTTTCTATAACTGACAACCATCACTTAAGAGGTATAGTTATGATACAACACTTAACCTCACGCTACAAAGGACCGACCTATACCTTGCCATCAGTATAGGAAGCTAACTTTACTTAGTAGATCCTCTAGATTGACTTATGTGATCCTCTAAAAAGTATGACTCATTAATCCCATGATGGCTACATGGTTTATGAAGATTTGAGTTATTATGAACTTGCATCCCCATATTCGTACTCAATACTACTCCCAAAAATGTACTTACATCATGTGTTTTTAAAATAACTTCTTTCTTTAGGTAGCGATAATTTCTCAACACTTAGCTTTAAGAGCTCTCTTTGAATCGATGTTTCCATTTCTTGCTTAAAACTCTTCTCGAAATCTTAGTTTCCTCTTATCTTAAATGTGAAAACATTGGTAAATTCTTTGGGAATACTTAGTATAACTTTTCGATAACTGAACTCAACACTTTACTCTTAACATAACTTGAAACTTTTAGTCTTAAAACAAAGTTAACACGTTTTTAAAAAAAATTAAGAACTTTATAAACATTTCTTTGTTTTGCTTCTTAACTTCTAAATTTAACTCTTAACTTTACTTTAATTGAAGGGTGGTTCAAGGTTAATTAAATCAAGTTTATGGAAGATTTCATGATTTTCAACTTGGAGAAGTCATGAAGAATTATGAGCATGGACTATTAAACTCAAGGATACAAATATTCTTGTCATCTCAAGATTGTTGGACTTATAGGGCTCATGAGTAATTATGGGCATGAACAATTCAACTCAAGGACTTCATCGGTAAAATGTTATAGTCTCATGATGAGGAATATAAATTCAAAGATACTCAATTTGTAGAATCCATGCAGAATTTATAGGCATGAACAACTCGAATCGAAGGTCTACATACTACGTGGAACTCATGCATATGAAATTTCTCATTTCCTTACATACTTCCTTAAAACTTACTTCAAACAGATAGTTGATCTCAAGGATTCACAATTGAACTCAAATATTTTCTTGAATTCTACTCTTAACTCTCTCTTGAATGTGAATTATGAATTTAAATTTATGGTTCATTATATGAAGGATCTCAATAACATTATAGAAATTCGATAACTAGCAATAGAAATTTTAAAAGAAACATGAACTCAAGAACTCAAAATCAACTCATCTAAACAATGCTCAAATTTAGGGGTGGAATCCTAGATTATTCTTTTACTTATCAAAAGTAGATGTAGGGCATGAGGACTAACTAGTCCAACACTATGATAGACTTACATACCTATAAGAACAAGATTTTTAAAGAATCCTTAATAATGTCGAAGAATATTCAAGAAGAACTGGATTAGAAGCCTTTAAACCTAGCTTGAAGGTAAGAAATCAAGAAAACCTTTCTAGAGATTCTTGAATTAGATTCTTTAAATCTCTATGACCAAGGATTATGATTTTTATTAGTGAACATGAAAATCTGATTGTTTTTAGTCTTTTATTTGTGAAGAAATATTTTTATAGTTTTCTTGGTGCTAAAAAGACAAAAACAACTATTTTCATATTTTTCCATCGGGTAATTCGTAATAGCACTGTATAGGTTACTAAACTAGTCATAACTTTTTACTTAGATATTGGATTCACGCGAAATTTGTGGCATTGGAAATCAATTAACTTTAATTCTTTAGGTTATTACTGACTTAACTCTATATATTATAGGAGATATGGTAGTTTAAAGTTGACCCAAGTAGAATCTTAACTTCAAGAACAATTATCAAGAACTCGAATCCTTCAACTTTATGAATGAAATTGCAATGAAAATAACATGATTAACGTGTAGGTGAACAAACCCAACACTATGAAAGATTACATACCTCAAATAACTAGGTTTGTGGAAAAATCTTGAATTTCATGAACGAACGCTTTGATCATTTCCTCCTTTCTCGTCTTTTCTCTTCTTTTTTTTAATACTTCTTTCGCTCTCAATAAAACCCTAGGAATATATTAGACTTATTAAACTGAAGGTAATAGGATTATACCCCTAAAATATTACTAAAAATGAATAAAATCTTATTGGGTAAGGAAAAGACCAAAGTACCCCCCACTATATTATGCTAACTTTCCTTAACTGGAATACGTTACTTCAGAAGGTCATATCTCACTCATCTGAACTCTAATCTTACCAAAATAAATGGGGTTAGAAAGATAATTCAAATATATTTCCTAAGATATCTTTTAGCACACCAAACTCATTTTGTGCTAGGAGTGATGGTCATTTGAAAAAATCATACTTAGCTTAACTGTCTAAATTTCCGGTTTTCTTAATTTCCAATTTAGCTCTGTTAGAACTAAAGGTGTTACATATATTGACCTTAACACTAAAAAATTTAAATTCGTGCAAAAATCTCACTCACTATAAAGGACAGTTCGAGTCTTCGCTCAATTTTTTTTTTGGGTATTACTCATTTTTGGAGAGGGTTGGTCAACTCTTTGTCCTTCTTTTCGTTCCACTTGATAAATTTTTGAAGGATGAGTTGACTAGGGTAAGTTCTAATTATGTTACTAGGCTAAAACATGATAAAACAATGTAGTTTCGTTGTTAAATGACATAGTTTAGGGGTCAAACACATAAAAAAAGACCAAACCACCCTTCACTTAAAAGTTTTTGGGGCTAACAGACGGATTGACAATCATGTCAATCGCCGATTGACATCAGAAGGGGGATGTTGAGGGTTCTGATCCATGGACCAGGACCATGGCCCATGGCCTTACCTAAGATATGTCTGTCCGACCGTTGGTTGAGTCGTAGATACTTTTTTGGATTGTTTTTTGGTGTGCGGCATGTGGCCTCCTAGGACCCCACCTACAGTTTGTGGGTCACCCTACATATAGTGGTGGTGCCCGTCAGTGACACCCTGGAACTTCTTATTTCTACACTATATTCTATCTAGGATACGGGGTGTTATATTATCCCCCCTTTGGGAACATTCGTCCTCAAATATAGACTAAAATAGTAGAATTTGGAGGGGAAGAACTGCAACCCTACCACAAAATACTAGAAACTGAAATATGACTGAACTAAGTTCTATGAAGATGCGAACACACTTAAAATGCATGTACTCCTGAAGGAACATGATACTAAGACTAAATGTGTGAATGAATTACTGAAAAAATAGAGAGGAAGTATTACCTCAGGCTGGAATGGAGTTGGAAGGAGAAAGATGAGGAAACTTGGCCTTCATGGCTGCTTCTGCTTAACAAGTATCTCTCTTTATTGACCGACTCCTCCACAAAACCTCAAAGCGACTTGTTTGTTTCTCAACCTTCGAGACTAAAGATCAAGAATCCTTATTGTCACATCCTATTAAGTAAGATTGTCCTTTACAACCGCACTTTCCAATGGTGCTATAGATGTTGGATCACCTATACACCTTTTAAACAACGAAATCAAAAAGATCGGATGCACTATATCTTCTGACAATTCTAACTATTAAGCCACTTTACCAACTTTTTTGAAGATATTGTAAGGGCCTACATATCCAAGACTAATCTTCCCTTTGTTGCAAAATCTCATCACCTCCTTCACAGCTGACTCAGTAAACCCAATCATCAATTTGGAACTCCAAGTCTCTTCTCCTTACATCTACATATTACTTTTTGTGACTGTCGGTTAAGTCTATCTCTAATGAGATGAACTTTTTTCATGGCATAATGAACCGAATATGTCCTTATCAAGGCCGCTTCACTAACTTCAAACCAATAAGCTGTAGATTTTCATATAAGCCCATTATTTCCTTCTAAAGAGGGCAATTAAATTTTTGAATTCTACGTAGTGTTGTAGGATAACTATATTAGAGGATGGTGATCATCCCGACTACTCTTAAATCGATCAAGCAAGTTCTCAACATATATTCTAAGGTTTGAATGGTACACTCTTCCTAGCCATTCTCTCTTAAAATGTCATGACTTAGACTAGAGCTTGATTTTAAAATGATGTTTCTAGACATATATAATGTAATAAGTCCATTTGGAAAAGAGTAGAGCCAAAACGATAAAGAAAGATCTTGACGTCCGAAAACATGGTAATTCAAACTAGTTGCGTCCCTATGTTTTGCGAAGGTTTTGAAGTATCGAATGAAGTTCAAGACTTGTAAAGAGACCTTGGATGGGTAGTATGTAGTTCAAAGGGTTCAAACGTCTGGTGACGACACCTCAAGGACCACCCAAAGGGTCCTTTAAGAGGACCCAAACATGGGCGGGCAGGCTGCCTGGCTACCTGCGAGCAGGCAGAAGTTGAGGCAAGGTGTGCCCCGCGACGCGCAGCTGCTTTGCAGAATCACTAAAGTCATATTTTTAGTAATTTAACTTCATAAAAAGACCCAATTAAAAGGAGGATATTTATGTAATTCATAGGAATACGATATATGGATATTAGGTCATTTTAGACCACTTTTACACGTCCAAATCAGATTCAAATGAAAATTCTCTCATATCTCTCAAGAACGCTTTCTTTTCCATACCCCATTGAAGAACAAGAAAAGCTTAAGGAAGAAGACGAAGACTTCAAGTTTTTAATCCTATTTTCGTGGATTCTTCGTCTATAAGGTATGAGTTTTTCATTCTTTAGATTCCTTTCCCCAAGAGGTTCTTTCAAACATAAGATTTGAAGAACTTCAATGCTAGGGCTTTGACTCTACAAAATGGATTTTATTCCTAACTCTAGATTTATGAATTTGAATGAAAAGTAAGTGTTTTCTATGGTCTATTTCACACAATTTTATGAGTATGCGAATAGTTATGTTTGAATTTCTTCTGATGCATGTTCTTATATAGAAGATTGTTTCGTATAAATGTTTCTCTACTTGATAATATGAAAACGTAGAAATTGGAACTAAGACTAGAATGAACTCTTAAATTACCCTTTTCTTTACCCTACATTACGGATTGATCTTGTTTATGATATGAAGAGTTGTTCTTGGTTATGCTATTGAGTATTTTACTATGTTATGCTTATGAAATTTTTCAGTTGAACTAAGTTCTTGAATAAGGTTCTTGGAAGCAAGAGGTAAGTCTTCTAAAGTTGTAATTACTCTACCATTTTATGTTAACCTATAAATCATGATTCTATGTTGTGGATGTATGCATGATGTTGCTATGTTGATATGTTGGTTTATTAACATTTTATTTAAGAGATCATGAAAAGAATACGATAAATGCAAGTTTCGATATTCTCTGGTATGCTTTACACAAAATGACTATGTAATGTTAATCTCACGTACGAAGTGTTATGATTAATGAAAATTTTCATCTAATCATAAGAATCTCATTATCATGTTTATACAAGTAGTTAATCTCCTATGACCTATGATAAGTTTATTATAAAAGAAAACTTAAAGGTTAATCAACAAAAGGACTTAAGATAAACACCTATGAACTAGATATGAGAGGTGTTCCTTCCCTACTTGTTAGGTAGGTTTATAATGACTCTCATGAGACAAATGAACCATGTAATGTGGAACTTTGGGTCTCTAATACATCTCCTACTTCTGGAACTATGTTGCCACCATAGGATACTAGCTAGTGGATCCACTTTGAAAGCTATGTCATGTTTGGTTCTACTTTTACCGGTAGACCACCTTCTTTCGGTGTGAGGTTTTATGACACCAGATTTCATGTTTAGATCACAAAGTATATGTCGGTTAAGGAGTATGTTCCCTCATGTAAAATTAAAGACAAGTAAATGAACGTTGACTAAGGTGACTTGAGTAGTCTACTTAGTAGAGGTAGGGGTATCGGGCTCTACCTAGACATTGCACAACTTACTCTAAAGGAAGTCCTAGTAGATTGTTCTTATGTAATATGATAACATGAACGATATATGTTTACTATACATGATGTTACTCCTATATGATGTTGGTCATTATGATGAATATGTTATTGGGTTATATTGTTAAATGAGGTGATGACTACTTATGTTACAAGTTATATGAAGCAAAGCTTTAATTATGGTGTCCTATATTATCTACTTGGTTTTGTGGGGTTATGGGGATTCACATGACCATTGCACTTGTAGGTTGCGGATGGGATCATTGGTAAGTGTTTTGCATATTATTTTTATCCGATATTTTGAACATGAGATGTTAACATGATCGATGATAATATGTCTCTGATTATGATCATACTTTAAGCTGATGGTAATTAACTTGTATATGTTATATTGTATGTGCCTTGAAGACTTTCATATGACATAGAATGTTTCTAACGATATGATAAATGATCCTTTTCATGAATGTACTTAAGTTTTATATACATATTATCATACTTAGTACATGTGGCGTACTAACCCCATTACTTTATATTACTATAATTGTAGATTCCTACCATTGATGTTTAAGGAGGTCGATTTGTAAAAGCTTGGAACTCTTTCTCCATGTCTTGGTAGGACCTCAATGTTCGGGGATGCTATTATATTTTCAACATTCTAGCCTACACAGAATATTAGTAGTTTTAAGACTATTCTACTTCCGATTATGTTTCTTTGGATTATTTTGTATTTAGGTCTATATGGAATATTGACTATTTATTGGCCAAGTCTGGATTTGCATTCTTTAGGTTGTTTTATACATGTGAGACAAAGTTTAGAATATTGTATGCTTTTATGAATCTTATATATGATGTCTAAGTACACTTCACATAAGTTTGAAAAGTTTTAATTTTCCGCAAATTATAACTCATGACATGTTATGACGAGCACTAAGAGGATTGGCTGAGTCCTCTAAGAGGACGATGATGACGGTCTCATCTGGGGTGTACTCACCGGGTGTGACAAACATGGTAGCAGAGCATGAGGTTAGAATTCCTTAGGATCAATGTCTCACTAAACAACATTACCTAGTTTCTTGTTCTTTGTTATGAAGCGCTTCACAACTATGGATGAGGGGCTATGTAATAACTAGGAAACTTCTCTTTTTCTTGATACTCCTATTTCGTGCCTTTATAGTTGTGACACTATGTGTTTTTTAGAATCTAGTCCCTTTGTTGTTGTTTTAGGTGATGAATACAACACGAACAGTCGTGAGATGAGTAGTAGAAGAGATTACGAATGAGGGAGCTACTCTCAAAGGCAATCAAGTTCCTCCTCAAGTGCAAGCTGCCGGAAATGATCAAGTTGCATCTAATCCTCCCTCTATTACGAATGGTTAGATGAGGGAAGCCTTGTTATAAATGGACCTATACATCACCACCTAAGCTCATGCTATTACGTCACAAGCTAACACAAAGGTTGTTCCTCAAGAGAATCAACATGCTCGTGCTATGGTTATCCTTTTGAGGGTTTTTACGAGGATGAATCCTCCAATTTACTTTGGACCAAAAGTTGATGAAGACCCCCAAAATTTCCTTGATATGGCCTACAAGATTTTGTCTATGGAGGTGAGTACTACTGAGAAGGCTGAGTTTATTGCCTATCAACTCAAGGACGTTGCTAAGACATTGTACAATAAGTTGAAGGATAGTAGGGCTTTAGGCGGTGGTCCCATGACTTGAGAGATCTTCACAAAGGCCTTTCTTGACAGATTCTTCCCAATGGAATAAGATAATCTAAGGTAAAGAAGTTCATCAACCTTTGTCAATGAAGTATGAGTGTTAAGGAATACCTCTCAAAGTTCGTTAAGCTTTCAAAGTATGCTTGTTATTTGGTCTCTCATGTTAGGGATGAGATAAGTCGTTTTGTAACGGGCGTGTTCGAATAGCTTGAAGAAGAATGTTGTGCATCCATGCTTTATGAAAATATGGATCTTTTGATGTTGATGATCCATGCTCAACAAGTTGTGGAAATTCGTCTGAGGAAGAGGAATAGGGAATCTTAAAAGGCAAAGTCATTCGAAAGTTGTTCTTCTAAGAGTAGGCTTGATGTTAAAGACAAGCCTAATTTTAAGAAGAGGTTTTCAAACCTGGTTCTTTCAAATTTCTCCAAGAATCACAATGATAGAGGTTCAAATACTAAATCTTAGAAGGGAATAAATGTTGATTCACCAAAAGAGAGACCAACCTGTAGTAAGTGTGGTAAGAAACAAGTGGGTGAATCCCTTGTTGGAACTAATAGTTGCTATGGTTGTAGCACAGGTGGCCATATGATGAAAGATTGTCCTAATGTGAGAAACCAAATTAAGGGGAATACCCAATATCAATCAAGTGTAACTAGTTCTGAAGGACTAAAAGGAACCGTTTCTATGCACTCAAGGCTAGGGTTGAACAAGAAAGCTCTCCTGACATTGTGACGGGAATGTTACAAGTTTTCTCTATTAATGTTTATGCTTTACTTGACCAAGGTGCTACCCTTTTTTTGTTACACCTTTGGTAGCTAGGAAGTTTGATGTACTTCTCGATGTTTTGATTGAACCTTTTTGGTTTGTACCCCAATTGGTGACTCTGTATTTTCAAAAATATTCTATTGGAAATGTCCTTTGATGCTTCCCTATAGAGTTACTCTTGTTGATATAGTAGAATTGGACATGTTTGATTTTGATATCATCTTGGGTATGGATTGGCTTAATGATTGTTTTGCTTCCATAGATTGTAGAACAAGGGTAGCGAAGTTTTAATTTCCTAATGAACCCAGTTTAGAGTGGTAGGGGGGAAATTCTATTCCAAGGGGTCAAATCATCTCTTTTTGGAAGGCTTGTAAGATGATATCCAAGGGTTGTTTATACCATGTGGTGAGAGTTAAAGACCTAGAATACGAAACACCTTCTATTGAGTTAGTCCCTGTAGTGAGTGAATTCCCAGATGTTTTCCCTAATGACCTTCTAGGAGTTCCTCCCAAACGTGAATTGACTTTGGCATTGATTTATTACCGAATACAAATCCCATTTTAATTCCTCCATATAGGATGGCTCCGACTGAATTGAAAGAGTTGAAGCTTCAACTCAAAGATTTACTAGACCAGGGTTTCATTCAACCTATTATTTCTCGATGGGGTGCTCGGTCTTGTTTGTTAAAAATAAGGATGGGTCATTTAGAATGTGCATTGATTATCTCCAACTCAATAAGGTCACCATAAAGAACAGGTATCCTCTCCGAAGAATTGATGATCTATTTGATCAACTCCAAGGTGATAGTTATTTTTCATAGATTGACTTAAGGTTGAGATATCACCAACATAGCGTGATAGGTGAAGATGTTCCTAAAACATCTTTCCGACGTAGATATGGTAACTATGAATTCCTTGTCATTTCTTTTGGGTTAACGAGTGCCCCGACGACATTGATGGACCTAATAATTAGAGTTTTCCGAGATCACCTTGACTCATTTGTGATTGTGTTCATTGATGTCATTTTGATATACTCCAAGAATAAAGATGAGCATGAGAGTCACTTGAGGTTGGCCTTGAAAGACCTCAATGAACACCAACTTCATTCCAAATTTAGCAAGTGTGAATTTTGGTTAAGGTTAGTACATTTTCTTGGCCATATTATATATGTTGATGATGTAGAGGTTTATCCAAAGAAGATGGATACGGTCATAAATTGTCCTAGACCTTTGAATCCCACAAACATAAGGAGTTTATTGTGTTTAGTCGGGTATTATAGAAGGTTTATTCATGGATTTTCGTCCATTGTTTCTCCTTTGACAGCTTAAGCCAAAATAAGGCGAAGTTTGAGTGGTCGGAAACTTGTAAGAAAGGTTTTCAAGAGTTGAAAGATAACCTTACCTTCGCTCTAGTGTTGACCTTACCGGAGGGTAATGAAGTCTTTGTAGTGTATTTTCATTCTTCTTGAGTGGTCTTGGTATGTGTCCTTATGCGTCATGGTAAGGTGAGAGCTTATGCTGCTAGGCAACTCAAAGTTTATGAGAAGAATTACCCAACTCATGATCTTGAGTTAGCTCTTATAATTTATGCTTCGAAAATATGGAGAAATTACTTTAATGGTGTGCATGTTGATGTATTTACTTACCATAAATGTCTTCAATATGTGTTTACATAAAAGGAGTTGAATCTCGGACAAAGATTATGATTAGAATTGTTGAACAATTATGACATGAGTGTCCTTTACCACCCTGGAAAGGCAAATGTGAATGAAGATAAGAAAGAACTTGTAAAAGATCTTCATAGGTTGTCTCACTAGGTGTGCGGTTAAAAGATTCTCCAAATGGTGATTATATGGTCCATCACAACTCCGACTCGTCATTAGTAGTGGAGGTTAAATCTAAGTATCATTTGATCCTCTATTGATGAAGTTGAAGCAATCAATACTTGGTATGCTCAATGAGTCATTCTCCTAAAGGGGGGTGATTTTCTTAGGTACCTAGGGAGATTATATGTACCTGATGTTTAGGATTTAAGAATTAAAATTCTAGAAGAATCTCATGGTTATCTCTATTCTATACATCTGGGTGCCACTAAAATGTATCATAATCTTATAGAAATATATTGGTGGGCTGGTTTAAAAAGGGACATAGCAGAGTTTGTCGCTAAGTGTCCAAACTGCAAACAGGTAACGCTGAGCATCTAAGCCCTGGTGGGTTAGCCCAAATTATGGATGCTCCTACTTGGAAATTGGAGGCCATCAATATTGATTTTGTTATTGGTATGCCTCGAATTCGGAGGAAAATTATTCAATATGGGTTATTGTGGATAGGTTTACCAAATATAGACACTTTATTCCTATTAAGTCTACTTACACAGCTGAAAATTTTGGAAAGATCTACATGAATGAGATTGTGAGTCTTCAAGGGATTCCATTTTCCATCATTTTGGATTGGAGTTCCTAATTCACTTCATACTTTTAGAAGGCTTTTCAAAAGGGTTTAGGTACTCAAGTGAAACTTAGTACCACTTTTCATCATCAAACAGATGGTGAAGCGCATTTTACCATTCATACCCTTGAAGACATGTTAAGATACTGTGTTAGTGACTTCAAAGGAAATTGGGATGATCATCTACCTCTGATTAAGTTCTCTTACAATAATAGCTATCATTCAAGCATCTTCATGGCATCTTTTGAATCTCTTTATGGTAGAAGGTGCAAATCTCTGGTTGGATGGTTTGAGGTTGTTGAGCCCTCACTCCTTGTTCCAGAGATTATCTATGAGGCTATAGTTAAAGTTCGAGCAATAAGAGATAGATTGAAGACAACCTATAGTCAGCAAAAGTCTTATGCCAACAATTGAAGAAGAGACCTTGAGTTAGAAATTGTTGATCATGTCTACTTGAAGATTTCACCTATGAAAGGGGTTGATGAGGTTTTGTACGAAGGGGAAGTTAAGTCCTGGATATTTTCGCCCTTATGAGGTTTTACAAATGAATTGGTAAGATTGCCTATGAGTTGAAAGTACCTAGTGAACTAGCTTTGGTTCATCTGGTGTTTCATGTGTCTATGCTAAAGAAATTCATAGGTGACCCGGTGTCTAGTCTACCTATAGAAGGTTTAGGGGTGGATGAGAACCTCTCTTATGAAGAGGCTTCGGTTGAGATCCTAGATCGCCAAGTCAAGAAGTTGAGAAACAAGGAGGTTGCTCTGTATAAGTTCTATGGAGTAACCATCTAGTCGAGGGTGAAAATGGGAGGCTAAAGCCGACATGAATTCCCGCTACCCTCATCTTTTTACCCCTTAAGGTTACACATTAATATTAATATAGAAAGAAATGCATAATCATGAAATTGACTTTTGTAGATAGGTGCATGTTTTTGTAAAAGATAGTACCTAGTAGAGTTTTAATAAAATGCCTTCATATTCTATTCTAGAACTTATGTGAAATATGCATGCATTTTTCTTGTTGAGATTTTGTTGTCTTGTTGTTGTCTTGATAAGAATAATAGTATGGTAACCTTTTGATGGATTTTGATCTTATGATAAGGTTGAGAAGGAAATTCCTCACTGTGTGATATGAATAGGGAGCTCTTATATTTTGTGTATCATGAATTGAGTGCTATGTGTAATGTTATGGTATGTATTCAAAGGAGTTGTGAAGTACTCCTATAATTTGTGACTCACTATGATGTCATGTGATGTGTTTGTTGGGCTTCTAGTATTGAGTCAATTCTTACCCTCCAAAAGATTTTAGTGTCATTCAGACACGAATGTTCCTGAGGGGGGGATAATGTAACACTCCGGAAATTTCATGACTAAGACTAGAGCTTAATATATTAAATAATGTATAAAATGATGTTTCCGAACTTATATTAATGTAATATGTTCTTTTGGCCAAAACGAGAAAGAAAGATGTTGACGTTCGAAAACTAGATAATTCGAACTAGTAGACGTCCCTATGTTTGGTGAAGGTTTTGAAGTGTCAAATGAAGTCCAGAACTTGTAAAGAGACCTTGGGTATGTAGTTTTTAGTACAAAAGGTAACAATTCCGGTAAAGACACCCCAAGGACAACTCGAAGGGTCCTTGGGGAGGACAAAAATATGGGTGGGCAGGAAGCCTTGCATCCTGCGAGCAGGCAGAAGTTGAGGCAAAGCGTGCGACGCGATCCTGACACGCAGGTTACTGCCTCAGAATTTGAGAGGCAGCCTCGCGGCGCGAGGCTGACACACACCTCACTACCTAACCCAAAATTAAATAAAAATGATGGGATTTGGCCTCATGACGCACATCTACTTCCCAGAATCGTTAAAGTCGTATTTTTAGTAATTTAACTTCATAAAAAGACCCATTTAAGTAGTGTCTTTTTTGTAATTCATAGGACTACTATATATGGATATTAGGTCAGATTTATATCACTTTTACATGTCCGAGTAAGTTTCAAACGAAAATTCTCTCATCTCTCTCAAGAAGGCTTTCTTTTTCAAACTCCATTGAAGAACAAAAAAAGCTTAAGGAAGAAGACAAAGACTTCAAGTTGTTCATCAAATTTTCAAGGATTCTTCATCTATAAGGTATGGATTTTTCACTCTTGGTATACCATTCCCCAAGAGGTCCTTTCAAAGATAAGTTTTCAAGAACTTCAATTCTAGGGTATTTACTTTACAAAATGGATTTTCTTCCTAACATATTTTTATGGTTTTCAATGAAAAATAAGTGTTTTCTATGGTCTATTTCACATGAATTTATGAATATTTGTTAGGTATGTTTGAATTTCATGTGAAGCATGTTCTTATCTAGATGATGGTTTCGTATGATTGTTTCTACCACTTGATAATATGAAAACGTAGGGATTGGAAGTAAGACTAAAATGAACTCTTAATTTACCCATTCCTTTACGCTACATTATGCATTGAACTTGTTTATGATTAGAAGAGTTTTTCTTGGTTATCCTCTTGAGCATTTCACTATGTAATGATTACGAATGTTGTGAGTTGAACTGAGTTCTTGAATAAGGTTCTTTGGAGCAAGAGGTAAGTCTTTTAAAGTTGTGATTACTCTACCATGTTTATGTTAGCCTATAAATCATGATTTTATGTTGTGGAAGTACGTATGATGTTTCTATGTGGATATGTTGGGATTTGAACATGTTATTTGTGAGATCATGAAAACAATACTATAAATCCAAATTACGAAATTTCTTGTATTCTTTACACAAATAATTGTGTTATGTTAATCTCACATACGAAGGGCTATGATGAATGGAAATTCTCATCTAATCATAAAAATCTCATGATCATGTTTATACAAGGAGTTAATCTCCTATGACCTACGATGATTTAATGATAAAAGACAACTTAAAGGTTAATCAAGAAAGGGACTTATGCTAATCACCGATGAACTAGATATGAGAGGTGTCCCTTCCATACTTTGAAGGTAGGTTCACAATGACTCTCATAAGACAGGGTCTGCCATGTAATAGACCGATAGGATACTAGCTAGTGGATCAACCTATAAAGCTATGTCATGTTTGGTTCTACTTTGGAAGGTAGACCACCTTCTTTCGGTGTGGGGTTTTATGACACCGGATTTGATGTTTAGCTCACATGGTATATGTCGGTTAAGGCGTATGGTCCCTCATGTAAAATTAAAGCCAAGTAAATGAACGTTGACTAGGGTGAATTGAGGAGTCTACTTAGTAGAGGTAGGTGTATGGGACTCTACCTAGACATTGCTCATGTTAACTCTAAAGGAAGACCTAGGAGATTGTTCTTCTGTAATATGATAACATGAAAGATACATGTTTATGGTACTGGATATTACTCTTATTTTATGTTGGTCATTATGATGAATATGTTATTGGGTTATATTGTTAAATGAATTGATGACTACTTATGCTACCAGTTATATGAAGCAAAGTTGTACTTATGGTGTCCTATCTTATCTACTTAGTTGTGTGGGGTTATGGGGCTTCACATGACCATTTGCACTTCTAGTTTTGGAATGGTACCATTGGTAAATGTTTTTTTATGTTATTTTTATATGATATTTTAAAAATGAGATATTAACATGATCTATGATAATATGTCTCTGATTATGATCATACTTTAAGCTGATGGAATACTTTTCTTGTATATGTTATATGGTATGTGCATTGAAGACTTTCATATGACTTACAATGTTTTCTAACGAGATGATAAATAATCCTTTTCATGCATATCGTTAAGTGTTATGTGCATATACCCATACATAGTACATGTGGTGTACTAACACCATTACTTTATATTACTACTGTTGTAGGTTCTGTCCAATGAAGTTTAATGAGGTCAATTTGAAAAAGCTTGGAATTCTTTCTCAATGTCTTGATAGGTCCCCAATGTTCAGGGATGCTATCTTTTAAACATTCTAGCTTACACGGATTTTTAGTAGTTTTATCACTATTCTACTTCCGATTTTGTTTCTTTGGATTCTTTTATATTAAGGCCTCTATGGAATATTGACACCTTCTTGGCTGAGTCTAGATGTGCACTCTTTAGATGGTTTTATACATGTTAGACAAAGCTTTAGAATATTGTATGCTATTATTAATCTTAAGTATGAAGTCTAACTACACTTCACATAATTCTATAAAAGTTTTTAATATTCTGCAAATTTTAACTGATGACATGTTATGATGAATGCTAAGAGGCTTGTCTGAGTCCTCTGAGAGGACGACGACGCCGGTCGTATCTTGGGTGTGACAAGGTACGAGGTAAACCTATAATGAAGTCCATGTTGATCACTTCCCACTTCCATGTAGTAATGTCAATCTCTTGAGTCGTACTGGGGGTTTCTGATGTTAAACCTTCATACGCTGACAATTAGGTCACTAAGACACAAAATCTTTTATATCCCTACTCATACCATTCCACCAAAAAAATTCTCGGAAATCACGATAAATCTTAGTGTCGCCTGGATAAATTGAATACTCTTAGTTCTGATCTTTTACAAGAATCTTCTATCTCAACTTACCCACCTTATGAAGACATAAACGACCCTGATAATGAAAAAGAACATGTCCCTCATAGGAGAAAATGTTAACTCTCTACTGAATTTGCACCCTTCAGTTGAAGAAATATAGAATCACGGTCTTGATTTTCCTTAACCTTCACTACTAATGAACATGATGGTTCATTATAGACTATTACACAACCATATCACATACTTATAAGGCGATCTTAAAAGCAAGCAAGCCTAAGAACATCCTTTGCTAGTTTTTTTCTTTTTTTCTTAGCATATGCTACATTATGAATAGATAGTCTACTAAGAGCATCTGCTACTACATTGGCAATACTAGGATGGTATAAAACATTCATATCATTGTCCATGAGGAACTCAAGCCATCTCCCTTAGATAATATTTAACAGTTCTCTGTGAAAACATACTAACGGATGTTATGGTTTGTAAGCACATCTACTAAACTCAATATGAGTAATGTCTCTAAATCTCAAGTGTAAACACTACTGCTTCAAGCTCGAGGTCATGAGCCGGATAGTTATTCTCATGAACCTTAAGATGTTTAGAAGAATAAGCTATAAGCTTACCACGCTGCGTGAACAGACAACCTAGGCCGATTCGGGAGGCATCACAATACATCACACAATCATCTAAACCATCTAATAGACTCAAAACATAAGTTGTCATAAACCTAGTTTTCAGTACTGAGAACCTCTTCCCACAAGCACCTGACCACTGAAACTTAACCATTGGTTTTTTTTTCAAAGTGTTGTGAATTCTCGAAAAGGTCATGAATTTTAAGATAAGATACAAAAACATTTGTTCATATGAGTTGTGAATTTTCTCAAAGGTTTGTGACTTTTTGGTGAGTTGTGGTTCAAAAGAATTATGACTTTTTAAATAAGTTATGCCTTTTCCAATGGTTTATGATTTTTTGGAAAGGTGTGACTTTTCAGATAAGACCTCAAAAATATTAGTTCATACGAGTTGTGACATTTCTCAAAGGTTTTCATTTTTTGATTATCTATGACTTTTCCAAAGAACTGTTATTTTTTCAACAAGTTGTGACTTTTTCAAAGAGATGTGATTTCTCGAAAAGTTCATGAACTTTACCCTCAGCCCCTTTACAAGCCTAAATGACCCCTCATATCTTACATGAACTACGTTGTATGATTATTTAAAGTATGGGAAACGATAGGATAATTCTTCCATGTTTTCCTCTTATGAGAGTTTGAGAGTTGTATTGATTCATAATGTCTTAATTGATTTTTCAGTGAGAGCATGGAATTATCCTTTATTTGAGAGAACTCGAATGTATATATCGAAATATGGTTTAACATTAGATTAGAACATAAAGTGAGCTTGAGCTTGTTTTGAGATGTTCTAGGCATCATTTAAGCTTTTTAATCATGATTGAGTGAAGCATGTTGTTGAGAGTAATGTTGTTTTAACACTACCATGTTATCTCTCATTGAATAGTGTTGTAAACACCGTTATTGAAATAACTGTATTCTTGATTTACTCGAGGACAAATAAAGTTTAAATTTTTGAGGGTATTGACAAGTTGTAGATTTGCCTTATTTAAGTTCTGTGTAGCTTACTAATGACTGTACTAAATGTCTAACTTTTCTTATTCTAATGATATATTGATTATTTGCATCTATGAAAAAAATGGACGAGGCAAGTATTGATGTTTCAAAGAATGGCCAACAATGCAAAAAGAATTTCAAAATATATATTGTTGATCGCCCAACTAGAAAGGGAACGACTAGTGAGCATGATCTCTGTCAATTTGACAGTGCACAACACTTGTGTCTATCAAAACATATTGTCTAAGTTCAATAAAGAATAAATGCGCCAAAGAAGAAAGATGACCTTGCTGAACATCTCCAAAAATGAGAATGCAAGAGAAAAAATGAATGCTTGAGAGGCTAACCATTATGGCAATGAGTGAATCAATAAATGTGAAAGGCAGATTCAAACGAGTTTGTCGATTATGTTTAAATTATGTAACACGTACAACATAATAATGTAACACCCCGTATCCCAAAGATAGTAGAATACATACTTCATAAGTTGTAAGTGCCACAGACGGGCACCACCCATGGACCGTACGTGGGTTCTGTGCATGGCCACCTACAGGTCCCTCCCAGAAACAAGGAGAAAATTATTCCTAGGCACGACCCATGGAAGGACCCATGGACCATAGGTCAGACCAAAGGTCGTAGTTCTAGTTCGTGGATTGTGACTTTAAAACCCCTTTCTTTATAATCCAATGGCGGTTAATAGGACGGACCGTGGGTCGGTCGATGGTCCGTTATCAGTCCTTCATTAGGACCTGACAACTTCAAAGTCAGGATCGTTTTAGTACTTATGTGTTGGACCCTTAACTACCTTGCACAACCCCTGAACTATGTCATTTTGGTATGTTTTAGCCTAGTAACTTAATTAGATCTTACCCTAGTCAACTAATTCTAAAAAAAATCATCAAGTTGAACAATAACAAAGAGAAATAGTCGACCAAATCCTCTAAGAACACAACAAGTTATTTTCAAATCATCCCCAATATCGAAATATTTCTTCGTGAATTTCGACAAGTATGTGGGATTTCACTTGTGGGTTCCTTTCACCAATTGGGTCCCTAGAATTTTAGTCAAAATTTTATTCTCTATATAATTTTTAGACTTAGGGTTTTTGGAATTTCAAATTATAGTTGTGATTTAGTTGTTAGAATAATCCAGATCATATTATCGTTTTTTCGTACAATTGTTTCTTAATTCATTGCATGAAACTCAGAACCCTAGGAATGTTGATTCATTTAGTTTATGAATTACACTTGCTACGTTAGTTTATTTAGTTTTACATACTTAGGTGAAGAATGTTTCATTATCAGAAAATTAATGTTGCATTTTTAGTTAAAATGTCAATATTTAAGGCTATTCAGTATTACAATTTGGAGTAGGCTTACAACCTAATGGACTAAGGGTTAGTCACCCTCATATTCCTAAACATACGTGCCCCAGTAGGATAGTCCCCTTTATTGGGAAAATATTTAGTATCGCATTAGTCAAAACTTTATACCCCCATCAAGGTATATTGGATCCTCTCAATTGAATGATAAACCGAACTTCACATATAGCTCTCACGGTTTTATGTCAGTTAATAGTAGCTTTGACAATCAGATTCTAGTGTATTTATTGACCATGTAATCAATTATAGTTCACTCTTCATTCTGAACATGTTTAAACTTGGTCATTGCATTCAATTAGCTACACATTGAGTATGTTTCAGTATTTCCATCATGTTCATATTATTCCATTGCTTTTATTGCTTTGTTTAGTAATATATGCATTGTTAGACTTTGTCCTATCATGCCTGCAGAGTACCTTTCAAGTATTAACGCATACTTTGTGCTACATCTTTTCATAATGTAGGTTCATGTCCTCATCATCCAGATCACGCATAGATTGGTTCCCGATATCCACATTGGCAGTACCAGTGGTATGTCCTTATTCTTCAAAGACGATTGACATGTAATCTTTGTATTTTTAGTCTTTAAATTTCAGTTTGTTTAGAAATAGTTGAGGAATGTCCTAGCATCTCTAGTAATCTTATTCAGGCATAGTCAATTTAGTTTTTAAGTGAGTTTGATCCTTTAGTTTTCACTAAACTCAGTTATTATATATTCAACCTTAGAATAGATGTTCCCCATCATTTCATTCTATGCTATGTTATAAGCTTCCACACAGTATGTCTATTTTTTTAAAAAAAATCTTTAAGTGTGCTTATGATATGCTAGGACGGTTAGCTTCAGGTCACTCAGGATTTTATGGCCCATGTTAACTTCTAGGGGTAGCCTCAGGGCGTGACAGAAAAAACGAGTTGAAAACAAGAGGAGATTCACCAAGCAAGCTCGGCTAGCCTGACTAATGTCGCCAAATTAAATGTGCATTGACATTTTAGTTAAACTTTGGAACACTAAAGGAGAGAGAAATGATATAATACTCAAAATCAGAAAAAGCAAGAAATATATTTTTGTTTTGGTATAACACTTGACCTTTGTGAAGAAAACTTTTCAGCTTTAGCACTTTTTTAACTTTGATGTTGATTTTATAAATTGAAGTTAAATCCAAAGTGGGTTTTCTTGTACTTTTTTAATTTTATGTTACCCGTTGCTTATTTCATGGAAGATATATTTTCTTTCACTTTTTGTGATAGGTGGCTAAAACCCCAAGATCTAAGGATAGAACTATCGGGTTGGGTGTTTATTTAATGTAGTATGTATTGTGTTATGCTTCATATTGTTGATATTTATACATGAATTTTGGCTTATCAACCCGAAGATCTAGGGGTGCGATTTCGGGGATTGAGTGTTGAATTAATGTGTGCATATTGTGTTATGCTTTGAATTATTGATGTTCATACATGAATATCGACTAATTATCATCTGTTAATTTATAGGGTAAGGTATCTAACATAATTCCTCCTTCCAATAAGTAGTCTATGCTCTAAAGTGTTTTATTAGAGTGAGTAATTAGTCAAATACTAGAAATTTAGGTTCAATATCTGTAACTTTCTTGAAAATAGTGGTTGTGGGTCGGATCTATTTTGCTTATTTATGGATCAATAGAGAGAATAGACTAAGATATCAGATTTTTTAGGTTGTCATTTTGATAAGACCAAATTTAAGTTCTATACATAGATGCTTTGAGATGGAAAGATGATTATAGTCATTGAACATGACCTAGCTTATTCATGAATGTTCATCACTATAGAATAGCACAATTACCCATAGGTAAAATCTATTTCTGGTCCCTGCACCTCTATATTTCTTGTCTTGAATTCTTCAAAATATTAGATTAACTGTGACAGTTGATGACCAAATATTTGTATTGGTGGAATCATCAATCCAACTATTCTTCCTATTTCAAATGAGAAATTTTACAATCTTAATTTTCGGATAACAATTCTACATGATATATCATTTTCTATGGGATTCGACCCTACCATGTCGTTCGGGTTTTATTTGCCATGACCGTTGTCCCTTTTTCTTTTGTTTGAAAGAGTATATTTGAGCATTATCATCATGTTGTGGGCTTATTATAGGATAGACTAGTGTTTCCTTAGACCCATACACTTTGTGACTTTTGTACGTCTATGATGTAGTTTTGATGTACTAGGTCTTTGTTGACTTGAATAACATACTTGGATCTCATAGGAAAAACATTAGTTAAGGATGATACCCTACTTGTTAGTCCTTTTATTTTCTCTCCCTACTTTTGCGACTATGAGGCATTACTACAGGGTATTTACCTTGTTGGTATAGAAGTGTTTCCAGGTTGGAGAAATTTGTAATATCATTGGAACCTATGTGAGATTATCTTTGGACTCAATATGCCCTCGGACACTCTTTCTAGTTGTAGATCTTACGCCTCCGGGAGTAGACTAGCTGGGCGACCTTGATATTTGAGATCCTCTACGGAGTTGACATGCCATGAGTCACTCTTTCTAGTTGGGTAATTTATTCCCCTAGGAATGGACGGTAAGATTGGGCGGCTAGGGTTGATTGTCAGTTTTCCTAGAGGGGATGGGAGTTCGCTAGGTGTGTTCATTGTCGTTCAACCTGGGCTGGGAATTTACTGCTTCTTGGTTACTTTGGCTAGGAACCTGGCTAATGTTTATGTATTATGATATGGGTTATTCTTCTTTCTTATGGACTTAGTTATTCTTCGTACGTGTTAGGCTTATGAGGGTCTGTTCGGATTTTATTAACATTCATACAAGTGTACCTTTTGGAATCATGGGGGTCCGATTATGCTTTGTGTAGATGTACTTAGATTTACTTTTTGGTATGCTCGTGTTCTTTCTTTTCATATTCTCCTCGACCTTTGTTTATGTCTAGACTCTTTTTTTTAATGGTTTTTACCTTTTCTAATTGGTTGGAGGGTACTTATGTTACGCTATGCTTCTTTTCGTGATATAGGTCCTAGTATGACCAGCATGTCTCCTTTTGTAGATATGTTAATTTATCTTTAGCCTTTGAGATTATTTGTTGTGATCCACTTGTAGACTTGTATTTATCGTGTAAGACTACTCTGTACTTGTGACATCCAGGTTTTGCAAGGGTTTTCTTTGTATATACTTTTTTGTTTGCTTTCTGTTTTTTTTTTTTGTCTTTCCTTATTGTTAGTATTATTTTATGCCTAGTTCCACCCTAATACCCACTACTTCTCATTTTGGATATGGTTCTTCTTACCTACTAGTGGGTTTTAGTAGGTGCCATCATGAATTGGGTAGTCGGGTCGTGACAGATGTCCGGGCAAGATTAGCCACTACGTCAACTTTTTTTGTCAAAAGCACTTTCATCGTCTATGGCCAAAGAGGGAAAACTCTTGACTCAAAATTTTGATCTTTCTTTCATTAAATTACATTTGATTGATCTTCTAAGATATTTAAAAAAAATTATGTTATCCATCATTATAAATATTATTATGATACAATCGTTGTCACATTTATAGAATTACTAATAAAATACATTTTTTTTCATAAAAAAATCCCTTCTGTCACAATGTGTTTCATTTTAATAGATTATCTTTATTTTATTTATGATTTCGTACTTACTAAATTAATATGAATGATCAAGGAACATTTTGAATATTCGTACTTCTACATACAAATTAAATAATACACTAGTCATTACATTAGAAGCTCAAATGAAAATAAACATCGAATAGACCCAAGAAATACTTCAACTACTCCCCTACAAAAAAATAACCCAAACCTGATAAAGAACGAAACCCTAAAAACAAGGGCCCAAATATTGCAGCCCAAACATCAACCTAACAGCCCTCTTCACAATCCCTACTGCCAAATGAATCCCCTCCCCCAAAAATCTATTTTGATTGTTTCGGCTTTTATCTCCCCTGCCCCAAAGTCCCCCATAAGTCACAAATCACCGGAGCCCCCTCCCTCGAAAGTCCCCATAAGTCATAAATCACTAGAGGCCCCCCCAATCTCTCTCTCCCTCTCTCTCCCCTTTCCTATTGTTTTTCAAAAAATCTCTCTCTATTGTTCTTAAGCTATAGATAGAGGTTTTAAATCTTTATTCGTGCTATGGCTATGTCAATCATGTGAAGACTGTCAAGTCCATCCAAAAATCTCAACATTTGAGCTTTAATGGTTATCTTTGACCGATTTCAATGAAGGACATTAAAATTCTGCTCAACAATTCAAGAACTCTAATTTCTACTATCAATGCTTACTTTATCAAGTTCGTTTTTAGAGGGTTTTGAGCTACTTTTTACACTTACAAATTTGGCATCTCCTATCCAAATCAAAACATTCGCAGAGCTTTTCTTTTGATTAATTGTGCTGTTTTGTTGGTGAGCTAAGTAAGATTTCAATAGATCTTAAACCTCGCCATGGGTCACTGTCATACAAAAGGTCAGTATCAATATTCTGATCTTTCTTCAACGTAGTCGTTTTTACGTATTTATGTGGTTTATGAAATATACTCATGTAATGCAAGTTGATGAATTAAGCATATAAAGTTGTAACATATTATGAGTCTTTTTCTTTATCTGAAAGTTACATTCTATCTGCAACTAATCTTTTTTCTATATAAGAATCATGTATTTCTTTCGTTTTATATCATATGTGTATCTAATTTGAATGATTTTAGGGCTTACTTAAGATTACTCTCTCACTAAGAATTTTTATATTAACTAGAAACATATATTTCTTTATATATAATAAAGAATGATTTGTTTGAATCTTTTTTATAATCAAGATGTATGTTTGAACTAGCATGAATGATCCTCTAATCAGAAAAATAAACATGACTCACCTTGTTCAATTTCCTTTAATTTATAATTTCATGTACGATGTCATATATCTATAGCTCAAAACTACTGCCCATTTATTTATTTTTTAATATCAAAACTAAACTTTACTTCATTTTGATATGGTTTGGTGTTGTTTCTAAATGTTAATTTATATTGTTGGAATTGTGTATATCATATTTTTATATTTTGCTTTGGTTTGCATTTACTTTTAAAAAACAGAGTTTGCCTAAATTGTTTTCTACATGTACACCTAGAGACAAGATGGAGTCTTGATTCAAGAATCTTGCAAAAAAGTCGAGTCTCAGAGATTCGACATTAAATAAAACCAGCACATGCAGTCAGTACGACATTTTTACACAATCTGAAATAGCAAGCAAAAGAAACGGTACTCACTTGAAGTCCCTCATGGCTACTTAAATTTTTTAGTATTTATATTACATGTTAAACTAGCTTGGTGATTTCAAAGCTTCTTGTTCTTGTATTCACAATCTCTAACATAAGATAGAGCTTTTAATAATTATATTTTTAATATAAAAGGAATCAACATTCTATTTTATAACCAAGCTTTTACATGCTTACCTTCAGAAAGCCTTCAAACCTTGAGTATCATTTTTTAAAACATTGGCTATGTTCTTTCAATTGAAAACAAATGGGTGCAACTATTTATTAAAATATTTCTTTTAAACTATAAGTTTTAAAAATTATTTTGGCCCATTCCTAAAATTTGGAAATATTAATATTTTATTATGCATGGGGTTCCATTTTCAAGTGTATGACATTTTTAAATCTTGAGTACGCTTTTACTGTTTTCTCATCTTTCTAAGGCTAAATGTGTATCAATGCATGTAAGCAATTCACCCTATTAGTAAATGTTTTGGTAGTAATAACTAAAGGATGGTTTGACTTATTATATCGTTTTTTAATAAACTTAACTGATAGAAAAATACTTTCTGCAATTAATTGTCCGAATGAGAGTTTTGATTAACTCATATTAGAAGTAATCATATATATACTATTTATCTATTTAGTGAATTTTCGAAGCCTAAACATTTTCTTTATATGGTACTTCTCTTAACATGCTAGTAATGTCTTCTAGAGTTATATTTTCATTTTCACTTAAGTCATATTTTTAATCAAATCATATATTTTTGTCAACCTAAGTTTTTTTGGTTAGAATTTTTAATAGATCTTATATGATGCTTAATCTCGTCCCATTGGGATAACATGAACTCATATTTAGAATCGCATAAGTTAAGTAGACCATTAATTGAAGTTAATTTTAGCATTACTTAACTAAATATTTAAGTGTCCTAATTTACCTCAAAACAATAAGGTGGTGACTCTCTAAAATAAATAATTTATGAATCTTCGGTTGTACACTATTCGACATGATTTAAGATGTTGTATGACAGCAAACTCATCCCAAACACCTCGAGATCCAAACCAATGGCCACTTTAGAACAAACTCGTTATTTCAGAGCTAACCACACTAATGAATTTCTCATCTGTGCGCTTTTACCAACAATATTGACCGAAGTAAGACAACATTGGATGACCAAAACGTTAAAAATAAAATTTCTAATGACACAAACTCAATCTGAGGGCCTCAGAACCATAATAAACCATTGTGCTAGACCAATATGGACCTTCCGGGGCTTTCAAAATTTTTATACGACATCAGATTCTCCGTATTTTGAGTAAAGTCAACTCTTTCACATAAAAAGCCTTTCAAAGGAAAAACCTTGCTCAAAACATTCCCGACCAGCTCAGGAAGCATCCCACTCAATCAGCAAGACACAAAAGCTTCATGGAAGCTATGGGTAGGGGAAAATCAGAAAAAACCTGCAAGAAAATGGATTTTTACCATGAGGGTCATTACAAGAATATAATAGATCAAGGAAATAGAAGGAATGATGAAGAATGTATATAATACAAAAGATATGGTTTCATTCAGTAGTCGAGCCTCTAATCAAAATAGGAGAACACGGTCAAATAAAAATATATACCAAACCATATGTGAATGCAAAATAAAGATTAGTACTAGTAAAAATAGAGGGAGATTAGCAAAGCCTAATTTCTGGGATTCAATGTAGTCCTAAATCCAAAAGTTGCTCCACACAAGGCATACGTTAATGGATAAAAGTTTTACTATGATATGCAGGGTGTAGAAGTGTACTACGAATATCAATAAGAAGTGCTCATTAGGCACAAGACGAGACAGCTCAAAAGATAAATTAAAGCAAACAGAAATTATGAGAAAGTAAAGCAAGTATAGTATAAGAAGCAAAAGAAGAGATATTGCACAATTAACGTAAATAGAGATAAAGGAGAAAAATAGAATAAGCAAGAGAGATAGACGAAGTAACAGAATTGAAGGTGCTATCCAAATAAATGTATCCCCTATAAAGGTTCATTGTGGAAGCCAACTATACGAAGATACAACATCGATAACCACCACAACACCTAACTGTGGAAAAGAGGCTAATCTAACCTGAGTAATTATCAAACGAACCAATATATAGAGTCTAAACCATTTTTATATCTAAATATTTAATCAACACAAGATAAATAATTATATAAGCAACAATAACCTAATCAGACCCCATAAGTCCGAAAGGTACACAAAAACAAACATACCCCAGTCAACCCCCATATGATTGGCTGGTGAAATCAACAATATATTATACACGTGACAGGAAATGCATAGGAATGTGAGTTATCCATTGAAACATATGGTGCCATACAACCAACTATGGATCTGATTAAGAAAATTTTTGTAGTTGATTGCGATGTGCAGTATGAAAATTGTACTTAAAAGATGTTCTGGAGGAACCCTTGAGTACATTAAAAGTCCAATTCATTTTTCTCTATGAAATATGAAACTTAAGATACAAAATGATGTCGAGATTTAAGGAAGGAATTTTGTCTCATACTTCGCCCATATCTAATCTCTTTTTTCTACTTTGCTTGAAAAGTCTTTATGGTATTTCTCTACTGTTTGATTTCTTCAGGATATTAATATGTTGATCACAAAATAATAAAGAAATGTTCAACACAAAATGAAGGATAATATGGGAAATCTTAGTGAGTATAGTGTTTGAAAGTTTCATTTGCATTGATTAGTAGTAATCATGATAAATACCCTTTACTGAACTTTAATATGTTTTAAATTTACCAACCGTCATATTAATTATAATTTTTCTTTCTAAATATGGATTGTTTTAATTTGTAGAAGATACTGATATTATTAAATATGACCAGTGTACCAGGATAGCTCTACATAACTATAAATGAAAATAAATTATTGTGTTAATTATGTAATTACCTGCTCCATTAATATAATGGAATACTTGGAATGATTAGCAAATTTTAGTCCACGTGACAAGGAGGATGGGGGTTTGAGTTGTTGAAACAAACTCCTATAGAAATGTAGGGTAAAACTACATAAGACAGTTTGTATGTTTTTCTGTAAGGAATTCTTATGTTATCTCCTACCTAACAACATGACACTTCCAATTTCATCATTGAGTCTCATTCCTTACTAACACACACTTTATAATCTTATCTAATGGTTGGTGTCATCAATCGAGCCTTGCAATTCTTTCCCATCATAACAATAATTTGTGCATATCATAGTAAATGAATGATGTTTGTCAAAATCCTTCAATACATTTTTCATTTGAATCTGAGTGGTTATTGAATGTCTCCTTTTATGGTTGCAATGGATTGAGGGATCAACAAATAAAATTGAAAGAATAGGTTCAAAGGATGGAGTATATACATCACCATATATGAAAAACTACATGTATTTATGGAGCTATAAATAGTTGAATTTATATACGCTAGAAGGATCAAGATTTGATTTTTGGGTTGGTAGAAAGTTGAAGTTTTTGAGACTAACAATTTTGTATTTTCGTGGGGTGAATTACGTACTATTACCCTTAAAGATATTTATTTTTATAGACTTCTCTATTTTCAGTAGCTCTGTTTTGTGCCCCCTACAATCCCTTGAGTTGGCAGAGATTGAAGAAAATCTTGAAAGTGGGAAAATCAAGCTTATCTGATTGAAGACCAATAATCAAACTAAATGGTTGAATTTTTTCATGAACAGTTGCTCGGATTTTGAGCACCAAGCTTTTATTTCTATTTGGTTATTAAGATATGTGCTTTCAAGTGAAATACATTATTTTGTTTTCTCAATAGCTTTTACTCTGCCAAGAGGTATGTGACTAGCGCTAGTCGCATCCCTCTAGCTTTGTTAATAGCTATTGAGAAAACATGAGCACCTATGTTACTTGGAAACAAAAACTTGATAACCAACAATCCACTTTGATTATTAGTCTTCAGTCCAATAAGCTCCCTTTGCACATTTTAAAGATTTTTGTCAATCTCTACCAACTAAGGGGATTGTAGGGGGTACAAAACAGGGTAACCTAAAATAGAGAAGCCTCCCAAAATAATCATATCTTAAAGAGTAACAGTAGCTTCATCCCACGGAAACACAAAAATGTTAGTCTCACACACCTTTCTACCAACCAAAAATATCAAATGTCTATCTGTCTCTGTAAACTGAACTTTTGATAGCTCAATAAATACATGTTGCTTTCCATACAAGGTGATGTACACTCCATCATTTGAACTCATTCTTATAATTTTATTTGTGTATACCTCAATTCATTGCAACCATGAAATGAGTCTTTCAATGGACATTAAGATTCAAATGAAAAGGGAATTGAAGGACCTTCTACATACTAATTATATGCTACATTATTTATTAAATTACAGGCTGAAATGAATTGATTTTAAAAATGAAATAACCCAACAAATTCATACAAATATCACTCATTCACTATGATCTGCACAAATCATGTCAAGTACTTGAAGAAAATTGGGGTTATATTTTTCTATGTCTAGGTAATCGATTCTTATTAAATCTTCAATTGATAACAAAGCAGTTGGTGCAAATCTCAATTTTCCCCTCCCATTCTGGATGTCACAACCCAGACCGTTGTGCCTGGCACCTAGACTACAATTTTGTGGGAAAACCACTACTAACTACCAACTAAATCAAGAAATCTAAAACTACTAAGGTATTTAAGTTACAGAAGCAAGTTAAATATCTAAAGGCAAGGTTCAATTAGTGAATAAAAATCCTTGTACTATGATATAGCTTTTTCTACCCCAATTTTTACCCGTTGGCATTTCTATAACAATGAATCTGGTCGTTACAATAGACACTAATTTACCCATCAATCGTCTCTAAGTGATCAACTAAGGAAAGGTAGGCTAAAAAAGGAACAATTTAGTACCTTATTTGATGAACAATACGCGGATACTTGTCTCGCATATCCTTCTCAGTCTCCCAAGTAGCTTCCTCTATTGACGATGATTCCATTGAACTTTCACGTATTTAATATCCTTGGTCCTCAAATTTTTAACATCATGATCAAGACTAAGAATCAGTTCCTCATCATATTGAAGGTCTTTGTCTAGCACTATTGAGTCCCACACACATGAAATACAGGATGTACACCGGACAAATTTGGAGGTAACACAAATCTATACGCCACCAATCCTGCACGTTCAAGGATTTCAAAGGGACCAATATAGCGAGGATTCAACTTACCCATCTTGCAAAATCTCATCAACCCATTCATGGGTGATACCCTGAGGAGAACATTCTCGTCCGTCTGGAATTCCATGTCTCTCACCTTGTGATCCACGTATTTCTTTTTATACTCTGTGCGGCAAAATTTTTTGTGTAACAACCCTAAAAACAAATAGGATCAAGGCTTAGGATGTCAAGAATGTTTGCGATTAAACCAAGTTTCACACAGATTGATATACGTAGAACCAGATATTAGAACCCTTAATACGATCAAGTTAACTAACTTCGGGAGTTAGTTGGGCTTTGAAAGGTTTGAACCAACCAAGTAAGGCTCGCGAAAATGAAGATTTAATTGAAGGAGTCTTCACCAGACTTAAAAGAATAAATGTTATGTTTTGAGGGTCCAGGGGTAAAATGGTCATTTTCAGGCCAAGGGTAATATTTTAATTACCCTGAGGAATTATTAAATAAATTAATTAATTTATTAAAAGAACATTTAGAATTTAGGGTGACCCAGAGTGACCCATTTCGCAAATGGGTTGCCACTCGGGTTCGAGCACCACTAGGAGCAAGGAATTGATGAATTAATCATCAATAAAATCTATTCATTAAGGGTAAAATGGTCCTTTCACGTATTAATTAAAATGAATCAGATTTTTATTAAGTTAATTAAATCCTATTTTGACTAAGTCTTGAATTAGTCTCCTAATCCTAATAACTCTCTCTCCCTCACGTTTCTCAACTCTCTCTCTAGTTCTCAATCTCTCTCTGTCACGTTATTCTATCAAACACAATAAAAACCAGAAAATACATCAATAGATCTTCACACTTGAAGAACCCACAAGAATTTTTATGTAAAACACAAAGTAACAAAACGTCAAGGCTAAGAGAGGTTCGTCGAGTGGGGTGTACGTTGATGTGAATTGGGCATGGTTTGGAGGAGTTTCCGGGGAGAAGCTTCACACTTAAACAACATCAAAAGGTATGGTTTTTTCTTTCCTAGAATTCTTTCTCCAAGAGTACTTTCTTTCGAACGTTTCTCAAGCTCTTGAAAACTAAGGTTGTTTCCCGCTGCCAGCCCTTGTCCTTAGCTCTCTATCAAATTCGTAAGATGGGTATGTTTTGCTGCTAGACTTAGGCATGATTGACGTATTTATATTAAGTGTGAACACATATTATGTTAGGGAGATTATGAAAACGATATTCGAAGTGTAATAAAAAATTGGTGTTGTGTGTGCATCGTTGGAACTGGCTTTAGAAACTGTTTTGGGTTAAAAAATCCATGTGTTTTTGGTGTATTTTATGTGTGTAATGTCTGTGAAATGCAGTTTTTGATTGTAATTAAATATTTTGGGTTGAATAACACTCTTTAGCTAAGTAAACTCATGAAAGAGGTGACTAAAAATGAGTGAAGAATGATAAGAAAAAAATCCAGATTGCATACTCTCCCATAATGTTAAATTCTGGGTTTTTTAAAAAGGGAAATAAATAAGTGAGTTCAATGGGAATTGAACCCAAGACCTCACATGTTGAGAAGACTAAAAAAATAAGAGAAAAACGTGAAGGAGCTAAGGGGAATCGAACCCCTTAGCTACCGGTTTCATGAGGCAAAGAAAAAGGAAAATGGGGGTTGGGGGATTCGATCCTAGCTCCTGTTTTCGCGGGAAAAAAAAAGGGAAATGGGGCTGGTGGGGAATCGAACTCGCGACCTATGGGGAGGACAAGTAGAAAAAAAATAAGTAACAAGTAAATGGGAGGCGTGGGATTCAAACCCACGAGCTCCTAGTACGCGCGAAGGGAGAGGAAATAATGAAAAAATAAAATATGAGGCGTGAGGATCGAACCCACGGCCTCAGCACTGAAGGGAGATGCGAAATAACAAGGAAATAAAGTGAGTTGCGGGGATTGGATCCCACAAACCTCATTGCCACTCGCCCATTTAAATAAAATATAGATGGAGGGGGTGTGGGGGTTTGAACCTACCACCTCACAGCCTCCTCAGCGAAATTTGAAAAAAAAATAATAAGTGGGGGTTGTTGGGGGTTCGAACCCACAACCTCCCTATTGTAGCGAATTTAACTCTAAAAATCAAAGCGGTTGTGGGGGCTCGAACCCCCAATCATTCAGTCATCTAAGAGTGAAATTGAAATAGAAAAAAATAATCCTTCAATGTAAATGTTTAGATTTAATTTAGAGTTCTAATGTTATGAATATTTGAAATAAAATTAATGAAAAACAAAAATGATATCCAAGTGATCCAAGATTTGGGTTCCCTTGCCCAAATTACTTTATTGATGCATAAGTCATACGTGAGTAAAAAATATGTAAGAATAATACCATCTACTTAGATGAAGAAAATTAAGATGTTGACATATATACAAGATACATAAGTCTTGTAACATAATCTTAGGAAAGTAATAATCACTTAGCAAACTACGAATGAAGCCCCATGGCTTGTATGTATAGACACATAAGTCTAACATACATTCAAAAATAAATGAACCGACGATGTGTGTAATGAAACAATGAACCCTAGGAGGGTTAAGTATGAGTGTAAGATACACTATGTGGCCAAGTGCATTGGCATATGATGAGATAAACTATGAAATGATGAAATATGCATTCACGTAATAAGAGGTGAGTAACTATGAAAAGCAAGGGTGCTAATAATGAAGAATATGGTGACAAGATGACATGAGGCTAATGGATATGATGAGAGCAATTTCAAGTGAGCCTAAATAAATATTACCAATACGTACTCACAAAGGAGAGGTAAGATAATAAAGAGACGAGTCTTTATGAACACCCTAATGAAAGTGTTGAGTTTAACACACTTAATACTAATGATGGGATGAGAAATCATCTAATGAGCTTTGTTGTCCTCATACTAGAAGCCAGCTTCCATTACGTATGAGTTAAATGTAATGGAACTTTATAATGAGCATCGATAGGCTAGCTATGAGCGGTGATGACTTCATTCAGGAAGGGCGAAGGTTCACGTAACTCTCATGAGATGAGCCTGTCCGGCTTTCCGGTTATAGGTCTCCATACATCTCCTAGTCTTTGAACCTATACCGCCAATATAGGGATCTGGCGGTTTTAAACTCCCATATACGTTAGCGTGTTATTGAGTGACTTTTGCCGGTGATTCCACCTCTCGGTGGTGTGTGATATACACTTGATTTCATGATGCTCACATGATCTATGTCGGTTAAAGTTAAAGTTCCCAACTAATGAATAAGGCCAGCCTCAAATGAAGCATATAAAGAAATGAATGATGCCGAAGGTGTTAGGATAGGATAAAAGAGGTGTGCTAGTCTCAACTAATGACATTAGGTTGTTCTCCCTAGTTGAGATTCCATATTTTGAGACTTCATTTTGGAAAGTCTTAATGTCAAGTCCATAACTTTCAAGGTCTCATGGAATATGAACGAATGATATGAAAGAAGCTATGTGTTATATGTTATGTGCTATGCTATGTAGTATATGAAGATGTTATGTGTTGTGTGCAATATGATACTTATGATGATGCGTGTTACTCTCATGGCATGACCTTCCTAACCCAATTTGGAAAGTTCACTAACTTTCCGAATCTCAATTTGGCAAGTTTACTGACTTTACTTTCAAAAATCATGTTGTTAGGAAAGCTATTTTTTTCTCAAGCATGTCCGTGGTGTGTGCTTGCATATACCTATACTTAGTACAAGTGTGTACTAACCCTATACAAACTTTACTATTCTAGGTGAAGGCACAGGTTGACGATAGAGCTACAGAATCATCACTGCAGTATCCGGACATTCATCATTCATCCGGCTTTGGTAGGTCCTCATGCTTTCGAGGATGCTGTTGTTTTATATTCTAGCTTAGATTTAGAATTGAGATAGTGGACCATGTTCCACTAGATTTTCTTTCCTATTATTATTCAGACTATGTATTGGTGCCATTTTGGCAATTATACACTTAATAACAATTGGACTGTTTCTTTCAGTTGCTTATCTCTTAATGTTAGATGGTTGATGGTGAACAATTACGTATTAATGAGAATGTTTTTTTATAAGTATGTTAATAAAATTTTAGTTTCAAATTTGCCGTAAAAATTAACCTATTTAAAGTAAGAATGACGTAAGTAGGCTTGTCTGCGACCTCTGAGAGGTCAACGACACCGGTCTCACATGGGGTCTAGTTTCTGGTCGTGACATTTTTCTTGAATAATGGTCACCTAATCTTGAACATCCTTCCCTAAGTCAACCCCCAAAGGTTTTACATTTTTGGATTTAAACACCTATGGACGCCATACATTCCCTCCATATAACGACTCAAATAGTGTCATATCAATGCTCGAGTTATAACTATCAATATATGAGAACTGACATAGGATTAGGAACTTAGCCCAATGCCCTCAAAAGGGAATTACACAAGATCTCAATATGTTCTCCAACACTTGTATAGTTGTCACGACCTAAAACGTGTCGTGAGTGGCACCCACATTTATCCTCCTATGTGAGCGAACCAACCAATCTAAACCCCAATCATCTACCAATAATAAACAGAAAATAATGCGGAAGACTTAAAACTCATTAACGAAATCAATTAACAACTTCTAAAATTTATCAATTAATATCCCCAAAATCTGGAAGTCATCATCACAAGAACATCTATCCTCAAATTACTAATTCTAAGAGTATCTAGAAAGCTAGAATAAATAAAAAAGCTAGTCCATGCCGGAACTTCAAGGCATCAAGACATGAAGAAGAAGATCCGGTCCAAGCTAAAGGCGTCAGCTCACCCTGAAATCCGGTGTAATGAAGACTGACTAGAGTTGCGGTTGAGTTGAAGACGACGGTACGTTTGTTGTACTCCACAAATAACAAAGAAAGAAACATACAAGTAGGGGTCAGTACAAAACACGAGTACTGAGTAGGTATCATCGGCAAACTCAAAATAGAAAACAGTATATATCAGATAATATCATAAAATCAACTACAATACTCAACATGCGGCAGTTACAATTACCATAACCCTTGGTCACAACACCAAGCACATCAGTGAGGACTCACGCCTCCCCATCATACTCATTTGGGAATTAGATTCATTAAATTGAGTATATTAACATCTTTCAAGATTCATTATCTTTATTTCTCTCGTGTCGGTACGTGACACTCCGATCCCCTAATACTACGTGTCGGTTCGTGACACCCGATCCCCCTAATACTATGTGTCGGTTCGTGACACCCGATCCCCTTAATACTACGTGTCGGTTCGTGACACCCGATCCCCCTAATACTATGTGTCGGTTCGTGACACCCGATCCCCCTAATACTGCGTGTCGGTTCGTCACACCCGATCCCCCTAACCTCATTCTTTTAGTTCATGAAGCCTTCTTTTATACCAAGGCATCATCATTAACAAGAGGTTTTCAAGATTTAGGATTCAATAGGTTCATCATGCTTATTTCATCACAATTATATCATCACATCATGCAAGCACACAATTAAGCATATAGAAGGGTTTTACAATACTACCCAATACATATCATTCGCTATTACGAGTTTACTATGAAATAGCATAAAAACCATAACCTACCTCCATCGAAGATTAGTGATCAAGCAAGCAAATTCCCCAAGGCTTTCCTTTCCTCTTTGTTTCTCGTCTCTCTCGATCGTTCTTCTCCCTCTCTCTGTAACGAGACCACCTCGACGGTCCGTCGTGCCCATGACAGTCCGTCGTGGGGTCCGTCGACTCCGACTGTTATTACCAGAAATACATTACTACTCAAAACGACTAAACATGTCGTTACAATAGATACCAATTTACCCATCGTTCGTCCTCGAACGATCACAAGAAGAAAAACAAGGGAGAGAAGGAGTACCTGAATCTGTAAACAGGTGTAGGTATCTTTCTTGCATATCAGCCTCCTTCTCCCAAGTGGATTCTTCAACTTGTCGATTCTTCCAATGAACTTTGATGGATGCAATCTCTATTGACCTCAGCTTGCGGACTTCTCTATCTAAAATAGCAACAGGCTCCTCCTCATAAGAAAAATTCTCATCAAGCAGAACTGAATCCCAACGGATGATGTAGTTTCCATCCCCATGGTATCTTTTCAACATAGACACATGAAATACTGGATGCACTCCTGACAGTCCTGGGGGCAAGGCTAATTCATAAGCTACCTCCCCCAAGCGCTTCAGGACATCAAATGGACCAATATACCTTGGGCTTAGCATACCTCGCTTACCAAACCGCATCACCCCTTTCATGGGCGAAACCTTCCGCAAGACTTGTTCACCCTCCATAAACTCCAAATCTCTAACCTTTCGATCTGCATATTCTTTCTGCCTACTTTGAGCTGCTAAAAGCTTTTCTTGAATGCATTTCACTTTATCTAGCGATTCCCTCAGAAGGTCAGTACCCCAAGGTCTAACTTCAAATGCATCAAACCACCCAATGGGAGACCTACATCTTCTCCCATACAGTGCTTCAAATGAGGCCATATCAATAATTGAGTGATAGCTATTGTTGTATGAGAACTCCGCTAAGGGTAAGAAGTTATCCTAATGACCAACAAATTCTATCACACATGCACGAAGCATTACTTCAAACACTTGGATCGTTCGCTCAGACTGACCATCGGTCTGAGGGTGAAATGCGGTACTAAGATCCAACATAGTACCCAATTCCGCATGCAATGTTTTCCAAAATTTAGAAGTAAACTGCGTACCTCTATCTGATATGATGGAGAGTGGAACCCCATGCAATCGAACAATTTCTGAGATGTACAGTTTTGCTAACTTCTCTGCATTGTAAGTCACCTTGACCGGAATGAAATGAGAAGACTTAGTTAACCTATCAACAATCACCCAAATAGAGTCATACTTACCCATTGTCTTTGGAAGACCAACCATGAAGTTCATTGCGATTCTCTCCCACTTCCATTCCGGAATGGGCATTCTCTGAAGTGTTCCTCCAGGCCTCTGGTGTTCATACTTTACTTGCTGACAATTCGGACATTTGGAACAAACTCCACAATGTCACGCTTCATCTACTCCACTAAAAATGTTGCTTTAGGTCACGATACATCTTGGTTGCACCCAGATGTATAGAATACCTTGAACTATGAGCCTCTATAAGAATAGCGTGGATCAAATCATCGACGCGGGGTACACATACCCTGCCCTTAATTCTCAAAACACCTTCCTCATCGATTTTTGCTTCCTTAGCCTCTCCACGCAATACCTTATCTCGAATCCGAATCAATTTCTCATCGGTAAACTGCTTTCCTTTAATCTGGTCAAGAAAGGAAGATCTTGCCTCCACACAGGCCAAAAACCCTCCCTTCTCATTTACTTCTAGCCTTAGGAGGTCATTAGCCAGAGTCTGAACTTCTCTAGCCAATGGGCGTCTAGAAACCTGCAAGTGAGCTAGACTTCCCATGATCCCTACCTTTCTACTTAAAGCATCTGCCACAACATTAGCTTTTCCCGGATGATACAAGATAGTGATGTCATAATCCTTCACTAGTTCCATCCACCTTCTCTGTCTTAAATTCAAATCTTTCTGAGTAAAGACATACTGTAGGCTACGATGATCCATGTAGACTTTACACTTAACCCCATATAAATAATGTCTCCATTGCTTTAATGCAAACACTACCGCTGCCAATTCCAAATCATGGGTCGGGTTATTGCGTTCATGCACCTTTAATTGCCTTGAAGCATAAGCAATTACATTCTTCTCTTGCATTAGGACTGCACCCAAACCCGAATAGGATGCATCACAATAGACAATGAAATTCTTACCTTCAACTGGCAAGGTGAGAATGGGTGCAGTAGTCAACAAAGTCTTGAGCTTCTGAAAGCTTTCTTCGCACTCGTTCAACCATACGAATGGAACATTCTGTTTAGTCAAGCTTGTCAATTGGGAAGCAATAGAATAGAACCTCTTGACAAATCGGCGGTAGTAACTAGCTAAACCAACAAAGCTCCTTACCTCTGTAACATTGGTAGGTCTTTCCCAACTCTTCACTGCTTCAATCTTAGATGGATCCACCATCACTCCATCCTTAGAAACCACGTGTCCCAAGAAGGACACTGAATCTAGCCAAAACTCACACTTGGAGAATTTGGCATAAAGTTTTTTCTCCTTTAATATTTCCAATACAATTCTCAAGTGTTCCTCATGTTCTTTCTTGCTCTTTGAGTATACCAGTATATCATCAATGAATACAGTGACAAAGAGATCCAGATATGGTTTAAAAATCCCATTCATCAAGCTTATGAAAGCAGCAGGGGCATTCGTAAGCCTAAAAGACATTACTAAGAACTCATAATGCCCATACCTGGTCCGAAAAGCAGTCTTGGGCACATCCGTTGCTCGTATTTTCAATTGATGGTAGCCAGATCTCAAATCGATTTTTGAGAAGGTACAAGCACCTTGTAACTGATCGAACAAATCATTGATGCGAGGAAGAGGATACTTGTTCTTAATAGTTACCTTGTTCAGTTGCCTGTAATCTATGCACATCCTAAAACTTCCATCCTTCTTCTTCACAAACAAAACCGGAGCACCCCAAGGGGATGCACTTGGTATAATGAAGACTTTGCTCAACAACTCTTGAAGTTGGGCCTTTAACTCCCTTAACTCAGCGGGAGCCATTCTATAAGGGGGTATAGAAATGGGGCGAGTACCCGGTTCAAGATCAATGCAGAAGTAAATATCTCTATCCGGTGGCATACAAGGAAGGTCTGCGGGTAACACATCTAGAAACTCACGGACTATCGAAACCGACTCAATTGAAGGTACTTGGGTAGTATCATCCCTGAGATGTGCCAAGAAAGCTAAACAACCCTTACTAACCATTCTCTTAGCACGAAGAAAGGAGACGATACGAACCGGATTGGAAGTGTAGTCACCCTCTAACAGTAACGGATCTGTCCCAGGCTTGGCTAACGTCACAGTTTTAGCATTACAATCCAAGATTGCAAAATTTGGAGAAAGCCAAGTCATACCCTGAATTACATCGAAGTCAACCATTTCTAAGATAACCAAGTCTACATGAGTATTGCTCCCCACAAAGGTCACAAGACAAGACCTATACACCTTTTCAACTATCACAGACTCACCCACCGGAGTAGAAACACGAATAGGCATGTCAAGAAATTCACAATGTAAATTAAGACCATTAGCAAATGAGGAAGATACATAAGAAAATGTGGATCAAGGATCAAACAATACAGAAGCCATGCAATCACAAACCAAAAGATTACCTGTGATGACAGCATCAGATGTCTCTGCTTCAGATCTCCCTGGGAAAGCATAACAATGGGCCCTATCACCTGCCTGTCCGTTTCCCCTACCATGTTTTGCTGTAGTGGCTCCAGTTTGCCCGTTACCCCGGCCGTTTTGGTGACCACCATTACCTCGGCCACCATGTCCTCCCGAATAACGGCCTCTTCCATGACCACCTCTACCTCTGCTTATTGGGGGTCTGTAACTCGGTTTTGGACAATTCCTCCTAATATGTCCAGTCTCTCCACATCCATAACATTCTCTGGATTCAAGCATAGGTCCCTGTGAGAATGACGAAGTCTGTGGATAACCACCAAACTCAACGAAATGTTGGTCGGTCTGCGGTGGACCCCCAACTACAGTCTGTAGTGAAGACTGGATAGGTCGGGCTGGGTAACCTCCTGAACCCTGCCCTCTGGAGTAAGAACCATTAAACTCACCTCTCTTACGAAACCTTTTTGATGTCGATGCCACCATGAAGTCATATGGCTTCACTCTCTCTACCTCTATCACGAAGTCTACCACTTCTTGAAAGGATTTCGCTGTAGCCGCTACCTGTAAGGTTGAAATTCGCAACTCTGATCTCAACCCCTTCAAAAAACGGCGAATCCGCTCTTGTGGATTGAAACATAGCTGGGTGGCATACCTGGATAATGCGCGAAACTTAGCCTCGTACGCAGTAACGGACATCCTACCTTGCTCTAGGCTCAAGAACTCATCTCTCCTCCTATCCCTCAAAGTACGGGGTATATACTTCTCCATAAATAAACTAGAGAATGATGCCAAAGTCATAGGTGGTGTCTCTGTTGGTTGACACTCTACATGTGACCGCCACCACATTTTGGCGTTCCCTTGAAATTGATAGGTCACAAACTCGACGCCAAATCGTTCGACTATACCCATTTTGTGTAGTAGCTCATGACAATCAACCAGAAAATCATAAGCATCCTCAGATTCAGCATCCTTGAAGACTGGGTGTTTCAATTTCAAGAACTTACTGAAAAGTTCATGCTGATCACTTGTCATTATAGGCCCTGTAGTCAACCGAGGAAACGTGCCTATTTCCAATGAGGAATCCATGCGGGGAGCCACAGTAGCCGCATGTTGTACCTCCGAAGCCTGAGGTCCTGGTGCAGAAAACACTGGAGGCGCTTGGCCTTGATCAGATAACCCGCTAAGATAGGCAAGAACCTGATTGATCATCTCTGGGGTAGGTTGGGGTGGTAATTCCTCATTCTGCACTTGCTCATTTTCCCCATCCTCACCCTCTCTTATCACTTCCAAAGTCGGTGGAGGAGTCACCGCCCTAGTACTCGTTGGTCTAGGTGCTTGTCCTCTTCCTATAGAGGACGTCCTCCCACGACCTCTACCACGGCCTCTTGCCACTGCTCCTCTTCGAGCTACAGTCTCAGTGGCTGGCTCGGACACATCTTGTCTTGCCGGTGTTGGTGTTGGCGCAGTTGTTGCTCTAGTTCTAACCATCTGCGAAATAGAGTGAAGATGGTCAGATACCAATTTGTATCACCTAGATACCAATTGGATCCAAGTAATAGCACGAAAGAAAGAAAGAAAGAATGGAATTTTTCTAAAGTCTTATAGCCTCTCAAAGAAAAGTAAAGGCGTCCCCCTACCGCTCCTTAAGACTCTACTAGACTAGTTCTTGTGTGATCAGACCAACGAACCTAATGCTCTGATACCAAGTTTGTCACGACCCAAAACGTGTCGTGAGTGGCACACACATTTATCCCCCTATGTGAGCGAACCAACCAATCTAAACCCCAATCATCTACCAATAATAAACAGAAAATAATACGGAAGACTTAAAACTCATTAACGAAATCAATTAACAACTTCTAAAATTTATCAATTAATATCCCCAAAATCTGGAAGTCATCGTCACAAGAACATCTATCCTCATATCACTAATTCTAAGAGTATCTAGAAAGCTAGAATAAATAAAAAAGCTAGTCCATGCCGGAACTTCAAGGCATCAAGACATGAAGATGAAGATCCGATCCAAGCTAGAAGCGTTAGCTCACCCTGAAATCCGGTGTAATGAAGACTGACTAGAGTTGCGGTTGAGTTGAAGACGACGGTACGTTTGTTGTACTCCACAAATAACAAAGAAAGAAACATACAAGTAGGGGTCAGTACAAAACATGAGTACTGAGTAGGTATTATCGGCCAACTCAAAATAGAAAACAGTATATATCAGATAATATCATAAAATCAACTACAATACTCAACATGCGGCATTTACAATTACCATAACCCTAGGTCACAACACCAAGCACATCAGTGAGGACTCACGCCTCCCCATCATACTCATTTGGGAATTAGATTCATTAAATTGAGTATATTAACATCTTTCAAGATTCATTCTCTTTATTTCTCTCGTGTCGGTACGTGACACTCCGATCCCCTAATACTACGTGTCGGTTCGTGACACCCGATCCCCCTAATACTATGTGTCGGTTCGTGACACCCGATCCCCCTAATACTACATGTCGGTTTGTGACACCCGATCCCCCTAATACTATGTGTCGGTTCGTGACACCCGATCCCCCTAGTACTACGTGTCGGTTCGTGACACCCAATCCCCCTAACCTCATTCTTTTAGTTCATCAAGCATTTTTTTATACCAAGGCATCATCATTAACAAGAGGTTTTCAAGATTTAGGATTCAATAGCTTCATCATGCTTATTTCATCACAATTATACCATCACATCATGCAAGCACACAATTAAACATATAGAAGGGTTTTACAATACTACCCAATACATACCATTCGCTATTACGAGTTTACTATGAAATAGCATAAAAACCATAACCTACCTCCATCGAAGATTAGTGATCAAGCAAGCAAATTCCCCAAGGCTTTCCTTTCCTCTTTGTTTCTCGTCTCTCTCGATCGTTCTTCTCCCTCTCTCTGTTTTTTCTATTTTTCTTATTCAACCCTCTTTCTTTTACCCTAATTAGCATATAATTAAGTATAAAAGGTGATGAATTAACCCATTAATTAATTCAAGGTTATCTCCTTTAACCCTCAAGTAGTTAAATTATTAACATTAACCCACTAGATTTATAATTATAGAAGGAATAGTCGAAAACGCCCCTTAAAACATTTTAACAGAAATCCGACCCAGCCTGGGATTACGCAGTCTGTGACGGCCCGTCGTGCCTGTGACGGCCCGTCGTGCCTGCGACGGTCCGTCCTGCTGCTTCCGTCACAAAGTTCAGAGACTGAATTTCACTAAAGGGTCTGTGACGGCCCGTCACGCCTGTGACGGTCCGTCCTGCCATTCCGTCACGAAGTTCAGAGAATCGATTTCAGTACCCAAATTTCAGAATTCTAAGTGTTTTGGAACGAGACCACCTCGACGGTCCGTCGTCCCCATGACATTCCGTCGTGGGGTCCGTCGACTCTGACTGTTATTACCAGAAATACTTTACTGCTCAAAACAACTAAACAGGTCGTTACAATAGTCATGTCTGATTGTCCATCAGTCTAAGGAAAGAAGGCTTTACTAAAAGTGAGTTATGTTCCCAATTTATCATGCAACTTCCACTAAAACTCGGAAGTGAAAAGGGTTCCACTATTTGAGATGATGGAAAGGGCCACACCATGAAGCCTCACTTTTTCTTCACATAAATCCTAGCTAAATGTTAAACGTTATAATCCACCTTACTGTCGTGAAATGGGAGGACTTGGTAAACCTATCAACTACAACCCAAATAGAATCAAACTTCCCCAAAGCCTTGGGAAGACCAACCAGAAAATCCATTGATATAATTTCCCACTTCCATTTCGGGATTGACATCCTTTGAAGTAGAGTTGCCGGCCTTTGATGTTCATATTTCATTTGTTGACAATTCTTACACTTTGTCATAAATTCTCAATGTTTTATTTCTTACCTAACAACTAATACACTTGTTTCATATCTCTATACATCTTTGTCACGCTCGAATGAATAGAATAGCGCGAGACATGAGCCTCCGCCAATAACCTTAGAATCAAATTCTTAACCATTGGAACACACATTCTACACTTATAGTTGAGCACACCATTAGCATCTACACTTGTTCTTTGAGACTTACCTATTGCAATCTTTGTTCTAATCTAATCTAAATCTCTGTCTTAAAATTGTTTGGCCTTGATTTTCCTCTATGAACATGGACTTAACTTCAACGCTAGCTAAAAACCCACCACTTTCAGTAATGCCAAACTGCACGAACATACACTCTAATTCCCTTGGATAACAGTATCTTTGTTCCACTCAAGTGAGATAAATTATCCATACTTATTGTTTTTTTTGAATCAAAGCGTCTACCACAACATTTGCCTTACCCGGATGGTATTTGATAGTCACATCATAATCCTTGAGTTATTCCATCCATCTTCGTTGCCTCAAATTTAGATCCCTTTGGGTGAATACATGGTGTAAACTACGACCATTAGTAAATACCTCACACTTAACTCCATACAAATAATGTCACCAGAACTTAACAGCAAATAACACTATTGTCAACTCCAAATCATGAGTAGGATAATTCCAATCATGCACCTTCAATTGACGCGAGCCATATGATATGACATTCTTATCCTTCATCAACATAGCACCCAATCCAGAATGTGAAGCATCACAATAAACAATGAAGTCCTTACCCTCAATCGGTAATGCTAGAACGGGAGCGGTGGTCAAAAAAGTCTTAAGATTTCGGAAGCTCCCTTTACATTTTTCAGTCCATTTAAAGGCTACCTGCTTTTTGGTAAGATTTGCAAAGTGAGTAGAGATTGAAGAAAAATTCCTAACTGTTGACACCCAATTTTGGACCTCCAATATATAAATTAATCATTGAGCTTCATAAATTTCAAAGGATTTATAATAATTAGTTTTATAAGAATTTTAAAATAAAAATAAAATAATAAATATAGTTTGCAAGTTATATTAAATATTTTCGTCGCTTTTTCATAATTATAAATAATTTATATGTTCTATATAATTATATATAAGTAATATATTTTATGAACATTCGAAATCCATCTACAATGATTTTACTTTTTAGTTGAATATGTAATTAAAACAGTTTATTTTAAGTTGGCATATGTTTTTTTAGTTAATACTTTATAATTAAGTTAATTATTTTATTTCGTTAAGATTAAGAAGCTCGTTAATTAATTGATTTTAATTCGTCTTATCCAACTTGACCGATTTGAAATTTATTTGGTTATTTTTTTAAAACATTTTAACTAATATTTTGCTCTACTTGACCAAAGTTAGGCCATTTTCCAGCCCACTTTATTATTCTCAGCTCAATTCCAACTTTTTAATGGATAAATTACTTATATACACAATTTTACTCATCTTATTCTGCATTTTTCCCTACCTTTTTGAAATATTTCATAAATCCCTTTTTTTGTTATAATTCATAAAATGTTCAGATACATAAGATTCACCAGCCAAAACCCACGTTTGTTATCCCCTTTTCACTCGTCTTTTCTCTCCCAAAATTCACTCCATATTCTTAGCGGTTACAATTTTCAAATTAATTTGATTTTCAAAAGAATTCTCTCGCTCACGTCAATCAATTTCAACATGTGAATGAGTAGATCCAATTTTTTCAAAAAAAAATTCATAATACAAATGGGACAGTCCCCTTCATTTAGTGTTGGGGTTAATCTACTAAATTCTTCTAATATTAATATGAGATCTTGGGATCCATCTGTCCTCCTCCAAAATGTCGGTGATGGTAGACTTGCTATGACAATGTATTGCCAAACTTTTTATTGAAACCAATGGACAACCACAATGCAACAACAATTCGATACATTAGCGATATGTTGAGAAGGTTAAAGAGAAGCAAATCAGATTGTTGGCTTTTTTCGATTTTTTCTTATTCATCTTTTTATATAAATATATGGATTCAAATTTTTAATGTATCTAGTTATTTTTATTTTTACTAAATTAATGTGTAATGTTTCGTTTCAACATTATGATAAATTACAAAAATAATGTTCAATAGTAGCGAGCAATTTTGTATTATCTGTGTAGTTTTTGTAATTATATGTGAAGTTATTGATACAAAAATAATATTTATTGTTGTACTAATTTGTATTATTAGATTGTGTATCAGATATACAAAATTTACTAAAATGTATCAAATACACAAATTATACATTGGAAGTTACTAATTTAACAGTAATATATTATTGGAATTTTATCAAAACAGCAATATGTTAGTATTTTTGGTGACACAGTAACAATATTTCAATATTTAGTAATACTAGCATGTTTTAATTATTTTAGATTATGAATACCGTATTTTTTCTTTTAATATGGTATGTATATTTATAAAAAAAAATTACAGAAAAGATGGAAATTAAAACATAAAAAAGGTAAGTAGCATTAATAATCCTTCAGTTACTTTTTAAAAGCTGTATTTTTGTCACATATTAATTTGAACGTTTTTTTTTCTTCACTGTTCTTCATTATTATGCACCAATTAGTAATCCAATATGGAAATTATGCACCAATGGTATTAGTAATCCCATACGGAAATCGCTGTTCTTCATTATTATGCACCAATTGCTTTGATAAAATTCCCAAATCACTGTTCTTCATTATTATGCACCAATTGGTAAAGAAGCTTTACTATACAAATCGAATTCTGCCAATATAATCGAATACGAAAATTATTTTAAAGCGTAAATTTTCGAATCCCACAACAACAATTTATTCCTTTCGGTTTTATTCATACTTTGGAGATCAGGTATCTTTTTTAAATTTTTTAATATGAATACGTTAAATGTTTGTATGATTTGAATTTTTTCTTTAAGTTCATGGTATGTTGCGTTTATATCAATATAAAAAATCTGATTTTCATTTTTTTTCCTGCAAATTTGCTGCTTTATGGGTGATTTTATTTTAAAAGTTGTAGTATTTTTTTTCTTCTGAAAATCGTTGATTTGTTAACAATTTGCTAACTAGTATTATATGTCTCCAAGTTAGATGTTAGCAAATTGCTATGTTGATTCTGATCTGGTCGTTAGCAAATTGATATGTTGATTATATAGAATTTGTTATTGTAGCCATGGGAAGCATTAGTTTCTTGGTCATGCATGCAGGAGGTGGAACAATGAAAATTGCTATGTTGATTACAGTACCGAAGCAATTGTGTTAAAAGAGCATGCGACATTTAGAGAACTAATGGATCTTGTTTCAAATCAAATTTGTGTTGACTTGAGCTTCAACATTGTGAAACTTAAATATAAGATAGAGGGTAGTACTTCACCTCTGGAAATACACAACGACATGGGCGTGAGAGTGTATGTGTCGTTGAAAAAAGATAACAAAGAATTGTCAAAGTATCCTATATGTGTATCCGTATTTGTGAATGACTGTCAATTAGCTGATAGAAATATGTTTGAAGATGGATTCGAAATGTGTGGGCCTGGTGGAATAGATGTAGTTGATACAGAATCATTAGTGCTTAGTGTGCCGAACAATAGCGCTAACATGAATTGCGACATTATTACAAACGTCAAACATAAGGTAGTGTTGGAAGATCAAGTTTATAAGGACAAGGGAACTTTAAAGGCTGTGATGACGCAATACGCTATTGATCATAGATTCCAATGGAAAACGGACAGATCGAGTCAAACATGGTATGTGTATTTGAGTTGGATTCTCTTTTAATTTTTTTTTTCATTATGTTTTTTTACATTATTTCAAATATTTATTTGTATTTTACCCAATTCTAATATGGTGTTATTCAAACAGTTATACACTTGTTTGTGTCTCTGATAATTGTGGGTGGGTGTTGAAGTCGTCAAGTATCAATAAATCTGGAATGTTCAGAATTAGAAAATTTGTAGATGATCACACGTGTCCATTGAAAGATAAGGTTTATGAACAACGTCAAGCAACAAGCAGTCTTATTGGAGGTATGATACAACCCAAGTTAGTTGATCATAAAAGGAAGTTGACGCCAAAGGATATACAACAAGATGTCAGCTTAGCTCTTGGAGTAAATGTATCATACTCAGTGGCGTGGAATGCTAAAGAAAAGGCTTTAATTTATTTAAGGGGTACCCCATCTGGTTCTTATGGTAAAATTTCGAGCTACTTATACGTATTGGACGCTACCTACCCTGGATCTCATATAAGGATGAAGAAAACCGATGAAAATCAATTTCTTTATCTTTTTATTTCGCTCTTCCCGTTCATAAAAGGTTTTGAGTTTTGTAAACCAATTGTCGTAGTTGATGGCAGCCACCTCAGGGGTACTTACAATGAAGTATTTGTTTCTGCAAGTACTGTTGATGGAGCAGGTATTGGAATGACAATATATACACTTTGTTTTGTTGGTTATTATATTTATTCTATATGAAATAAAAACTTTATTAAATGTTTTGTGTACAGGAAATATATTGCCGCTAGCATATGGAATTATTAATTCTGAAAATGATGCATCCTGGACTTGGTTTTTTGAACAGTTTAGAGAAGCGCATGGTGTTAAATATAACATGTGCGTTGTGTCAGATCGAAACGAAAGTATCATAAAGGCAGTTTCGAGGGTATTTGATGGAGTTCCTCATTATGCCTGTATTTGGCATTTGTGGAAAAATGTGAAAACACTATTTAAAAAGTCGCACAACAAATTGTCGGAAGTTTTTTATGGGATGGCAAAGGCATACAAACAATCTGAATTTGATGAACTGATGGAAAAGGTTGAACAAGTTGATGTTCGTGTAAAAAATTACTTGGAATCAGCAGGTTATGAAAAATGGTCTAGGGTATATGCAACAGTTGATCGAGGAATGGTTATGACATCAAACATAGCTGAGTGCATAAATGCTTGCCTATTTGAAGCAAGGGAATTACCGGTATACGATTTTCTTGAGAAAGTAAGACAGATGTTTGCAAGATGGAATTTGAAAAATCATACGTCTGCTTCACATACATTCACCACACTTTGTGGTAGACCACAAGAGATGCTTGTTGCTAATGAAGAAGCATCATTACGTATGAAGGTATGTTGTTACGATTTATATGTTCATCAAAATTATATGACATAAGTGTTTTATTTTTGTAGGTTGTGCCGTCAAATAACTATGTGTTTAGTGTTCATCACGAAGGTAGAACCTACATTGTTTGTTTGGAAAATAAAACTTGTACTTGCAAGAGGTTTCAAATAGATGAAATACCATGTTCGCATGCTTGGGCTGTTTTAAAGAAGAAACATTTTGATGTTGGGCCATATTGTTCCGACGTGTACAAGCCAAGTAACTTGTTGAATACATATAGCATTTCAATTCGTCCGTTGCCTGATCAAAACGAGTGGAATGTACCTGGGTATGTTAAGGACCAGATAGTGCAGCCTCCAAATCACAAAAAGCTCCCTGGAAGGCCATCCAAAAAGTATCGTGACAAGACGTATAGCGAGCTATATGGTAAGAAAAGAAAGAATTCTTGCAGTACGTGTGGGTTTAAAGGGCACAATAGGCGTTCATGTAGGAATGGACCGCGTATTGTATAGTTAATGATGTTTCATATTTTGAATATTTTTGGAGTTATGTTTCTTCGAGACTTCCAATGCCTTCTGGGTAAAAAAATAACATGGAATTATTTGTTCATGGTTGTATCTTTAAATGTAATCGCTTTACGTCTTCTGTCGAATAATATTATTTGTATTCGAAACCTGTTTGGATATGAATGAATACAATTGTTGTATTCTCCTATTTTGAATTCGGCAAATAATTTTTTTGTGTATACGTTTTATTTCGGGAAGTGTTCATTCATATCCATGTATTCAATATATATTATCTAATTTTTATGAGTGAACTTGTATGTGTCAAATACAAAACCTTTGCAGTTACTTGTATTCCAATTGAATTGTATTTAAAAAATAATAAAAATTATATTTTGTAACATTTTAACACGTCCTCAAAAGATATTAGTACCCAGGATACAAATACATTTCAATAGAAAAACGAAAAAAAAAATCTGTATTCGTTTTTTATCTACAATGTTTGCGTAAAATTGTATGTTTAAAGAAAACAAAATCAGTTTAAAGCATACAATGTTTGAATACAATTTAACTTGTATTCAAGTTAAATTGTATTTATAATATATTATAAATTGTTTTTGTAATAGTTTAAAGCATACATTTTTTTTTGGTATACGTGTTCTCTCTAAAAGTATTCATATTCCCTATACATATTCTATATTTTTTATGTTGTTAGTATTATTAATTGTATTTACAATTTAATATCAAGTCTTACATCCATTTGAAACATATGAATACATACATTTTGTTATATTATTTGGCATTGTTTTGGTATACCTTTTATAACGAAATGTATTCGTATCCATGCTTTTAATCTATATTTATATTTGTTCTATATATATTGTATGTTGGTAGAATCGTATGCATGTTGGTAGAATCATATGTATTGCGTTTAAACATAAAAAATGAGTCTTGTGTATCCCACATGCAATACTTAAGCTTGAACACTTTAATATTGACCCAAAACCTTTGAAACCATAACTTCAAGATTTTATACATTAATGAACACAAAAGAACTGGAACCCTTTAAAATCGTTTCATAGAATACAAAAATTAATGTCCAAGTACAAATCAAAAAATGGACAAATAACTAATCTATTTGAATTGTATCAATCTCCTCCATTGCTACATTGAATCTGCTATATCGTGGAGGTGCTTCATTGTCACTTATTGCTCCGGCATCATTCTTTTGATGGCCATAATTCCAAAGAAGTGTAGCATATCTTGACCGTAAACACGATGCATCCAAAATATTCGCTGGAATACCTTGGCCGTATGACAGGTATTCGGCAAAAGCTAGCATATAAATACCACAATCCCTATAATATAAGAAATTAAAAGTTACTACACAATATAATATTGATAATTTGATGATATTAAAATCAAAAGAAACACAAACTTACATAGACCCATGCGCCTGTTGAGGAACATTGTCTATGAATACCACATTAAAGAACTCGTTCTCTTGTTGAGCTTGCGATACATCAATTCCTTTATTGTTGTAATATTCATTGACTGATAACTTCAAAGGGATCAACTGAGACAATTTAACTATCTCTGCCCTGATAGCTGCATCGTGACCTGCTGCCCTATATGAGTCATACACGTTGATACACTTATCATTCAATGATATCACAGCCAACACCCAATGAAATTTCTCCTTGACGTGGACAGGAACAAAAACATAATCAATCTTATGCCAAGGTGTAGCAGCATGCATTTTGTACCCTCTAATGTATTCACCAATGACATGCTCTTCATCGGCACAACCAACATCGCTATCTAAATCCAAATATTTTTCCCAAATAGCAGAGATCTTTGAACTAAATACACAATCTACAGTTGTGTATTTATAGCTCCCTCCAACATCATACTTGGCTTTTTTCCGTAGATAATATAAAATCACACCAACATGCTGACAAATTTAAACACAAATGTATAAATACTATAACTACTAATCAATCATTGTTTGTAATTATAAATGCTAAACAACTCTTACCGAATTGTTCAATAACTGTCCTTTGAAAAACAGATTATAGAACCAATTCTTATTGTCCACTATGAGAACGCCAAGGTTAATGGCCACAGAAATTTCAGCTAGATTCTTCTTGTAATGGTCTTGATCATGCTTCCTAAAAACAGAATAAAAATATAAACAGTATACCATTCATTAAAAAGGTAAAGTAATTACTATCAACATTTAAATACAAAAAAAATCAAGAAAACCTATATATAAGCAGGCAGCACCTAACAATAACTGTTGTTGAAACACAAACAAACATTTAACCGGATACAAAAATTTAAACAGTTATGTTTTAAAAATATCTTATAATTATTCACCAATGACTTATATATAAGCAGGCAACACCTAACAATAACTGTTGTTGAAACACAAACAAACATTTAACCGGATACAAAAATTTAAACAGTTATGTTTTAAAAATATCTTATAATTATTCACCAATGACTTACTTTCTGTCATGCTTTGTAAGTAAGCCATCTCGGATCCATGAACGAAACGCATCCCACAACGTTATATCATAATCGCCAGATATCAAATCAAAAATAAAAGGGTGTTTCAATTCAAAAATGTGAGGCTGACTTGATGAACTACCTGAAATCGTTCAAAAAACTATAAATTAAGTACACACTAACAGTAGCAATAAAAAAAATGACTACATTAACAAAAGTATTAAAATAATGGAATACTGTACCAGCAGATGATCCAAAATTGGCCAGATACGGAGATGTATTATAAGGACCTGGACGTCTATTCCTACGCGTAGGTAATGGCGTCTGTTCATTATTGCTGATAGGTTGATCTATCATCAAATTTTCACCGTTCGTACCCAATTAGACATCGATAATGGCCTGATCTGCCTTTGTTGTAATGCATCCTGCAATTGTTGTTGGCAGCTGTTCGGTGTGCCCTTTTATCACAGTTGAATGTGGTGCAATGCTACTCTTTATAGAGTTGAGACTAGGCATGAATTGATCGTCCAATTCAAACTGTGAATCGGTTGTCACTTTCATGTGATCCAAAATCCGGATAGGGACTGGACATGGCATTTGTTCAACATCATCCTCATGAGATTTTTCAGATACTCCAAGCACTTTTTGTGGGGGTATATCAAATACAAAACTTGGTTGATTTACCTATTAATTTCGTAAAAATAGCAACACCTTAAAAAGTAATGACCCAAATAATGGTATAACAACTGTACTTATAAAATTAAATAACATACTCTAGGAATTGTATGTCTTTGAGCAATTAATAGATAATCCACTTCAATCAGATTTCGAACAGGGGTGTTGATACAAAAAACCTTATAAAAATGAAATTGTCGATATGATAATGAACATTTATTGAGACGGAATTTAAGGCAAATTTGTATAATGTGATCACACGTTAGGATGTACGAAAAAAAAACATAAACTTGTCTAAAACATGACTTACCTCATGATCATCTGATTTGGGATATATTCCATCTGGACTGTTGATTGTCTTTAAAAAAAAATAACAAGAAACATGAAATTTTTTTAATGGATACAAATATTGAAAAGTCATTTAAAGTTGTAAACGATAACAGTTATAATACATGTAATAAAAACGAGTTAAGATTGCTAGATACAGTTTGATCATAATCATATAAATGTATAATTATATAAAATATGGGAGGCTTATTAATGATGTTTATTACACAAGTATTGAGTTTAAAAAATGATACACAAATTCTTGACTTACATGGGGCACCACATTTGTTGGTTTACTGTCGTTTGAATCCTTGAGTGTCTTGTAAAAATATAAAAATCCAATACACATGTAAACAAATACTAAAAGTTACGACTTCATAAACAGTGAACAAATTCAAATTTTTCGTAAAAAACACCAAAATATGGATCGTATATACAACCTAAATTAATAATAAAAAACTACGAGTACCTCTGAATTTCCAGATTCCAATTTGTCACACTGAGATACAAGAACTTGATTTGATGGAGATTCTTTATTGAAAGTGTATGGTGGTGTATACCCATCTTCATCATTTGATTTTGGAGGGACAATATGATCATCAGAATGCTCTGCCTGTGTTATATTACAACGTAAATCATTAACAAAAGTGTAAATTTGAAATACGTTACATCATTTTTTTGTTAATAACAAACCTCCTGCTCATCCCGTTTTGTATTGATGGCTGCCAGAACAGTTTTGAAGTTGTCGTTGATCAAATTGCGAATTTCAACAAACTCTTGTTTTACCTAGAAATATGACATAATGATGTACGTTATTGAAAATTTATAATTGTAATAAGTGTATAAATATGAAGGATGTACTATATGGTAAATACTTCTTTTCTGAAATCTAACAGCTCTTTCACCCAGCCTTCCACTTCAGATCCGCTTGTTCTCTGAAAAAAATCATAATCACTCGAAAGTTGTATAAGATATGCATGTAGACATTCAGTTTGTTTTAAAAATAACCTTAATTAACTTGTTATTACCTTTTTTGACTCAGCATTCTTTTTCATCGGCTGTTTAATAGCAATTCGAGGTTCCAATTTTTTTGCAACCTGTTTGGATCCACCAGTCACCAGCTTCTTTGTCCTTTTTCTAAGAGGCGACGTTGAGGAACCAACATTTTCTTTCCTTTTGACCTTTACAGCTTGTAGGGGAGGTGCTTGAAAATCATCTTCAGAATCTTTGTCGTCACAGCTTCCCTCTCGTTGATCATCATCTGTATCAATTATTTCATCATCTATATCATCATCTGATGAATCTGAATACTGAGGTGGATCTTGATTTTCGATACCCTCCGGTGGCAGTTGCAATACTGCAAGTTCCCTTTGATTTGGTGTAATGTTCCTGAATTTAATCTGGATTCCAAACATATTGTTAATATTATAAATAAAACCAATAAGAAAACATACAACTTGATGATTATTAAATATATGTCAAGTTAAGTACCTTGTTATTAACATCACTAAATATGGTGTTCATAAGTTTCTTGTATCTACGACTCTCATTGGTCGTCTGCCAATTGAGCAACCTTGGAATATGGTCATCAACCTTTTGAGCGACCTGGAAATCATTACTCGAGCTGCACTCAAACAACCATACTTGTAGTACAATAGGCATTCCCCCGATTCTGTAAAATTACTTTTTACCATTTAACCTCTTGCTCAGGCTCTTTATCAACAAATAGAAAGCTTTTTTCCCCCATGGAAACTGGTTGTACCTTCCACTTTCAACAAGATCAAAATATAATCTAGGCACTTTTTTTGTTGATCTTTCACCGGAAAAAATCACTGTCTGAATGAAGTATAAAATTGCAAACTTCAGGCCATCCTGATCGTTCTCCCCCCACACTTTTCGATGAAAACTCCTCATTATATCAATTTTTCTGATCAACTTAACACCCTCAAAATATTTTTCCATGAAACTATTTGGTTCTGACTCGTCAAATATGAAATCAGTTTCTTCGTTGACACAATTTAATCCACTGATCAAAGCAAATTCTCTCAAAGTGAAACGCAGCGTAGATCCATTTACACGCATTACAAATGCTTGGCGAGAACTACAGTTGAGTTCTAAAGCCATGCAACACCTATGTATTTGTCCGCGAGCACGACATTGATGCATTTGCATATATTTACCAAAGCAGGTGCTTTCACAGAATACATTGTATACATGTCCATGTAAATACTTCATCAAGTCAGCTTTTATGTCATGATTAAAGAAACAATGAATATGGGGAGCTTTTTTTGTTTATTTTTGACATAAAATTCATTTGCCTGCACATGTTCAACAATAAAATGAATACATACTTAAAAAATTTCTGATATATGACTCTATTACTAGTTTAAAAAATAGAATATGATAAACTACATTGTAACAAAATAGTGAATGTTAATTCAGAATCATGAATATTGATGACATAAAAAATAAAATAAAATAAATAACAAACAACAACTAAGCTGATACAATAATTCTATCAACATTTGAATACATAAATATGCTGAAGAGAACATAACTACATTATTCACCAATCTATATATATGTATACAACAAATAATATAGTATTAAATTAATTAATTTATCAATTTCTGCTGTAACAATAATATAGTTAATTCTGTTAGTAAAACACATCATAAGGTAATTTTGAGATTAACTAATTTAAATTGAGAGTTTCTTTTTTTACAAATTCAAATTATGGGCAAAAACAATGGCTACTATAATACAAAAACACCTATAGGGGCAGGTTCATGGTAATATATGAATCATATCATTTGTACTTACTTTTGATATTTATCAAACCACATTTAGGGATACAATTTTTTTTTATGTATTTATACTATATAGTTTCCAATCTAAAATACATGAAATTTCAAACACAAAAACCAACTATAGACATAGCATAAAAATTAGTTTCGTTAATAATTTATTACCTCTTCATCGTCATGACGTAATACTTCATCGCTTGGATATTTTTGTTGATCAACAGTGGTTTTATAGCACGACACTTTCCTTTTTTTTGAAGAGCTATCAATTGTCATTTCATACTCTTGTGCCATTCTCGCCGCAGATCCTACATTTTCGATCAATCCTTGAGTAATGCACAAATCAAAAGAGGGAAATTCCGGAAAATTTTGAACGTTGTTGTTTATACCTCTAGTAATTCTGACTGAATCACCCATTGCTTAAAAGACAGTGTTTGTTTTTTTTTGCCTACAATTCAAAAATCTGAAGAAGAAAAAAATCTTTTAACAACTGCGTATTTAAAATCAAACAACAATGATTCTATATATATGAATTTTCATAATCTACCTAATCTTATAAATTAAAAGAAAATCACAAAAATATACAAAAAATACAAAATCATAAATGTATATTAAAACAGAAATCACATAAATTGTCCATAAAGTGTTGATATACAAAATCATTACTTTAACAAAAAACGCAAAAAAATCGAAACCAAAATTTGAACTAACCTTGCCACCACGAAATCTGCTTTTAATAATGAATCTAGCTCAAAAATCTTCTTAAATCCTTGATAATCACTTGCTTTTCATAATCTACCCAAACTTAAAAATTAAAAAAAAAAACAGAAGATATATACAACAAATACAAAATCATAAATGTATGATTTATATTAAAACAAAAATCACATATATTGTCCATAAATTCTTGATATACAAAATCAGTACTTGAACAAAAAACCCTCAAAAAATCGAAGCAAAATTTAAACTAACCTTTCCACCACGAAATCTGCTTTTAATAATGAACCTATCTCTAAAATCTGTTTTAATCCTTGATAACAATGGCTTTGATTACGGAAAATTTGAACAATGTCGAACTTGTACAAATAAAGCTCAAAAATTAAATCGAAATATAAACAAANNNTTTCACCACGAAAATTGCTTTAATAATAAACCTAACTCGAAAATATGCTTGAATCCTTGATAAAAATGGCTTTGATTATGGAAAATTTGAAGAAGGAACATGAAATTTTGGTGAGAATTTAAAAATAAAAATCAATTTTTACCTTTCTTGGTCTTTACACGAAGTAAAATCATTAATTTCTTTTTTTTTTCATTTAATGTTATTGGACCATATTTTGGTCCAATCAATGTATTTCCATTTATATATTAATTTATTAATACTAAAATACTTTAAAATCTGAACATATACATATTTTATAAAAATACGTATAATAAATATAACATATTGCTATTTTGTCATTTTCATTAAAAATTTTAAAATGATGTTATTTTGATTAATTATGTTCTTAAATTTGTCTTAATTGCTAATTTTTCCTTTGGGAAAATTTTTAAAACAACAATACTTTAGCCTTTAGAGTGACTCTTTAGCAATAGTTTCACTATTTATTAAAAAAGACAATATTTTAGGTTGTTAAAAGATTAGTCATGTATTTATTTTATTTAATTAATTTAAAAAAATATAAATAATTAGTAAATCTGAGAATATTATAATACATAATATTTTGAAAAAGCAAAAAATGTTTTGAATGTAAATCAATTATGTTTTAAAGAGCAGATGTAGCCTTTTTTTTTCCTTTCTTCTTTCGGGCGTTCTTTTGCCCTATGTCCTTAAGACTTACAGAAAAAAATTGCAAAAATAGTTGTCTTCCATATAATTTAATTGATAATCTTCGTATCTTCTTCGAGTTGAATTTGACATATTCTTGAAATAAATTTTTTCAAATTTACGACTATAATTTCGTCAGTTCCATTAAGAATTCATGAAATTTTGACATCAATTATTTTTTATTTTGTTGATTATTTTATTTGTTTGGATAATATATTTGTATATCAGGTCATTGTGTTTTTGTTGATAATTGAATCGGTGAAATTTTTGTATTGTTTTATATTTTTAGTTTTTTTGGATGTTTTGAACCGGTGAAATCTTTGATGTAGGACGATTGAAAATTGTTTGATTATTTTTAGTTTCGTAGCAATTTTTCTTATTTGAATGTATAAAATATTTTGTATCCCATAAATTTAATTAAAATAGTAACAATATGAGATATTTGTATCCTATCAGTTCCTCGTTGAAATTATATTTTTCTTTCAGTTTCGAATTTGTTCTTTTTTTTTAAATACATACATTACTTTGTATACCACTAAGTTCAACTATTTGATTAGAATTTATAAACAAAATTAAGAATTATATCCCAAATATTTGTTGCCCTGTACTAAATTCTGGATATAATTAAACATCAAATTCAATTTAGTTATTGTAGTTGAGGTAAAAGTTGAAAAAATTTGTATTTTTAATACAGGTCATTATTTATTGATTCTAAAAATACATTTTTGGTGAGAACATGAAACGGATAATAAGTTGTATTCAAACTAAATTCATGATGTATTTTAATAACAATTAGTATCCCAAACATCATGATGTATTTCAATGTCGTTTAATATTCCAGACGCCGAATGAATAGCAAATCAGTTTGTATTTTTCTTCTTATAATGTATGCATCACAATTTTATATATTAGTAGTAAAATACATTTCTTGTGAAAACATAAAAATATAGGGAAAATGCACAAGTACCCCCTCAACCTATTCTGATAGATACATTTATACCATACTAAAGTTCTATTACCCCCCCCCCCCTCCCTAAACTTATTTGATAAATAATTTTCTATACCTTTTCGACCTACGTGGCACTATTTTGTGGGCCTAGCGTGTGTTGATATTTTCTAAGCTAGTGTCACGTAGGCCGAAAAGGGGTAGAAAATTATTTATAAAATAAGTTCAAGGGGTAATATAATCTTAGTATAGTATAAGTGTGTCTCTACAATTTCGTGCATAGGCTGAGGGGATACTTATGCATTTTTCCTAAAACATGTAATAAGTTGCGTTCAAACTAAATGTTGAATGTAATTCAATATCATATTGTATTCCAAACACCAAATGAATATCAAATTATTCACCACAATTTTATACATTAGAAGTAAAATACATTTTTGGTGGAACATATATAAAACATATAAAATGTTGTATTAAAACTAAATTGACATGTATTTCAATATCATATTGTATTTCATACGTCAAATAAATACCAAATTAGTTTGTATTTTCCTTCTTATAATATATTCATCACAAATTTATATATTAGTAATAAAAAAATATTTTTGGTGAAACATAATACATATAATAAGTTGTATTCAACCTAAATTCAACATGTATTTCAATGTCATTTTATATTCCAAACATCAATGAATACCAAATTAGTTTATATTTCTCTTGTTATAATGTATTCATCAAAATTTGTATATTATGTTTTCATCAAACTTATCTTGCTAATAATGTTATGATTAAAACTGCAGAGAGTATATACAAGAATACAAAAAATGTCTTACAAAATATAAAGTACAAAACAGTAATATATATATATATATATATATATATATATATATATATATATATATATATATATATATATATATATATATATATATATATATATATATATATATATATATATATATATATATATATATATATATATATATATATATATATATATATATATATATATATATATATATATATATATATATATATATATATATATATATATATATATATATATATATATATATATATATATATATATATATATATATATATATATATATATATATATATATATATATATATATATATATATATATATATATATATATATATATATATATATATATATATATATATATATATATATATATATATATATATATATATATATATATATATATATATATATATATATATATATATATACTAGAAGAGGTGATAAGCCTACGTGTAAGCACCACAAAAATCAGAATCTAATTTATTAATTATTAAATTTATTTTTAAAATTTAAAATAAAATTAACTATCTATTATTTTTAAAATATAAAAATGAAATAACTTCATATTATTTTCAAAATGTAAAAATAAAAATATCTTCCTATTATTTAGGTGGTTACAGTTCTTTAATTTGTTATTTTTTATAAATTAAAAATCTGAATTTTTTTATAAATAAATATGGACACATATCAATAATTAGAATTAAAACGACACATATCAACAACACAGAATTTTAAAATTTTTAACTAATTTTATATAATCAATAATTAAATTGATTAAATATAAACACATGCAATGATTAAAATTAGACGCATTTATTAGACCCAATCAATCACACGGTCGTTACACAAAAATTTAAATAAAAAATAATAAATTATTAGACCTATTTATTAGAGCCAACTAATTCTACTGCAGTTACACAATCAAAAATTAACAGTTACGGTTTTTCAAAATTTAAATTTCTTGCAGTTATTTGAAGCAATAGAATTCCATTATGTATATTTACTTCATGGCTATGTTTCTATTTGTATTTCTTTTGGAGGATTTAGTGTTTGAATTATTATATTTTATGATTAGATAATGAAGAGAAGATCTCTTAGCTTAGAATAATATTTAGACAGAGACGTAGACAACATGTTTCTTCTAAGATAAGTTCATAGTTTCTCCTTATAATTGAAAGGAGTTTTTTAAATTTTGCTTAAGATAAGAAATATGTTTTTATCATCAATGTTCTTTATGTTTAGCTTTTGTTGTATTATAGTCATGTTGTTTCTTGGTATGAATACTATTCTCCTTCTTAGATCTTCATAAAATATACCATGATATAGTAACATGAAGCGATCTGAATTTTGAATTTTTTTCGCTCTCAATATTAAAATATGTTCTTTAATAAAATTAAACAATTAAACTTAGATGATCAAGGTGTTCTTCTAATTATGCAGGATCATTGTATGTTCATTGCACTAAAGTGATTGCTCAACCAATATTTTTGACATTGATAAATAAATTCTCAATTTCGTTCGTGCCTTTCTTTTCAATTGAGGTGGTAAGCAAAAATCTATTTTCTATTAATCACTTTCATATTTGTAATTTTAAAAAATGTAATAAAAAAAGTAATTTCTTGTTATTCTTATAGTAACCTGTATTTATAAGGTTAACCAATGAATAGAAACAGAAATAAGAGCAGAAAATACATAAAATATAAGAATTAATCCGAGTCCACAGAAATTACTGTGTGTCCTTAAGAAATTTAATCCTCTCACTGTACCCAAGGTTATGGATTAATTTCTCCCAAGATAAAACGGATTAAACCTGTTAAAGAAATAGCGGTACCTCAAACTTCTTTAACTTCAACGAACTTAAGAACAGCAACAAGTCATACAGCCTCAGTCGATCGACACTTTGATTTTATTTGAGAGAAAAATAAATGCAGAGAAAGAAAAAAATTTCAGTGTTTGAAAAATCAAAAATTGACTTCCTTTTATAGCCATTTTCAGCAAGGAACGTGTTTGTTTAGTGAAATCTGTTCAGACCCGTTTTATCCAGAAAGTTGTGTCTTTTGGAAAAAATAACAACTTTTCGGAAAATTGTGTCTGTTAGGAAAATAACGACTTTTTGAAAAGTAACGACTTTTCGAAAGGAGTAACAACTTTTTAGAATGTTATCGTTACCCGCAAATTTATAAGAGATAATATTAACAGGATTTATTTGATTTAACAAAAAACTGATTAAATAAATTTTGTCCAAAAAAATTTATCAATCAATCCGAAGCCGAAGCCGAAGCCGAGGCCGAGCGATGACGACGCGAGGGGGCATCTTCTTCTTAGCTCTTTAAGAATTAACAAAATAGTGAATGTTAATTCAGAATCATGAATATTGATGACATAAAAAATAAAATAAAATAAATAACAAACAACAACTAAGCTGATACAATAATTCTATCAACATTTGAATACATAAATATGCTGAAGAGAACATAACTACATTATTCACCAATCTATATATATGTATACAACAAATAATATAGTATTAAATTAATTAATTTATCAATTTCTGCTGTAACAATAATATAGTTAATTCTGTTAGTAAAACACATCATAAGGTAATTTTGAGATTAACTAATTTAAATTGAGAGATTCCTTTTTTACAAATTCAAATTATGGGCAAAAACAATGGCTACTAAAACACCAAAACACCTATAGAGGCGAGTTCATGGTAATATATGAATCATATCATTTGTACTTACTTTTGATATTTATCAAACCACATTTAGGGATACAATTTTTTTTTATGTATTTATACTATATAGTTTCCAATCTAAAATACATGAAATTTCAAACACAAAAACCAACTATAGACATAGCATAAAAATTAGTTTCGTTAATAATTTATTACCTCTTCATCGTCATGACGTAATACTTCATCGCTTGGATATTTTTGTTGATCAACTTGATGGTTTTATAGCACGACACTTTCCTTTTTTGAAGAGCTATCAATTGTCATTTCATACTCTTGTGCCATTCTACTTGAGATCCTACATTTTCGATCAATCCTTGAGTAATGCACAAATCAAAAGAGGGAAATTCGGAAAATTTTGAGCGTTGTTGTTTATACCTCTAGTAATTACATTTGAATCACCCATTGCTTAAAAAGCAGTGTTTGTTTTTTTGCCTACAATTCAAAAATCTGAAGAAGAAAAAATCTTTTAACAACTGCGTATTTAAAATCAAACAACAATGATTCTATATATATGAATTTTCATAATCTACCTAATCTTATAAATTAAAAGAAAATCACAAAAATATACAAAAAATACAAAATCATAAATGTATATTAAGCAGAAATCACATAAATTGTCCATAAAGTGTTGATATACAAAATCATTACTTTAACAAAAAACGCAAAAAAATCGAAACCAAAATTTGAACTAACCTTGCCACCACGAAATCTGCTTTTAATAATGAATCTAGCTCAAAAATCTTCTTAAATCCTTGATAATCACTTGCTTTTCATAATCTACCCAAACTTAAAAATTAAAAAAAAAACAGAAGATATATACAACAAATACAAAATCATAAATGTATGATTTATATTAAAACAAAAATCACATATATTGTCCATAAATTCTTGATATACAAAATCGATTACTTGAACAAAAACCCTCAAAAAATCGAAACCGAAATTTAAACTAACCTTTCCACCACGAAATCTGCTTTTAATAATGAACCTATCTCTAAAATCTGTTTTAATCCTTGATAACAATGGCTTTGATTCTGGAAAATTTGAACAATGTCAGAACTTGTACAAATAAAGCTCAAAAATTCGAAATCGAAATATAAACAAACATTTTCACCACGAAAATTGCTTTAATAATAAACCTAACTCGAAAATATGCTTGAATCCTTGATAAAAATGGCTTTGATTATGGAAAATTTGAAGAAGGAACATGAAATTTTGGCTGAGAATTTAAAAATAAAAATCAATTTTTACCTTTCTTGGTCTTTACACGAGAAGTAAAATCATTAATTTCTTTTTTTTTTCATTTAATGTTATTGGACCATATTTTGGTCCAATCAATGTATTTCCATTTATATATTAATTTATTAATACTAAAATACTTTAAAATCTGAACATATACATATTTTATAAAAATCATTATAATAAATATAACATATTGCTATTTTGTCATTTTCATTAAAAATTTTAAAATGATGTTATTTTGATTAATTATGTTCTTAAATTTGTCTTAATTGCTAATTTTTCCTTTGGGAAAATTTTTAAAACAACAATACTTTAGCCTTTAGAGTGACTCTTTAGCAATAGTTTCACTATTTATTAAAAAAGACAATATTTTAGGTTGTTAAAAGATTAGTTATGTATTTATTTTATTTAATTAATTTAAAAAAATATAAATAATTAGTAACAGAATACAGAATATTATAATACATAATATTTTGAAAAAGCAAAAAATGTTTTGAATGTAAATCAATTATGTTTTAAAGAGCAGATGTAGCCTTTTTTTTTCCTTTCTTCTTTCGGGCGTTCTTTTGCCCTATGTCCTTAAGACTTACAGAAAAAAATTGCAAAAATAGTTGTCTTCCATATAATTTAATTGATAATCTTCGTATCTTCTTCGAGTTGAATTTGACATATTCTTGAAATAAATTTTTTCAAATTTACGACTATAATTTCGTCAGTTCCATTAAGAATTCATGAAATTTTGACATCAATTATTTTTTATTTTGTTGATTATTTTATTTGTTTGGATAATATATTTGTATATCAGGTCATTGTGTTTTTGTTGATAATTGAATCGGTGAAATTTTTGTATTGTTTTATATTTTTAGTTTTTTTGGATGTTTTGAACCGGTGAAATCTTTGATGTAGGACGATTGAAAATTGTTTGATTATTTTTAGTTTCGTAGCAATTTTTCTTATTTGAATGTATAAAATATTTTGTATCCCATAAATTTAATTAAAATAGTAACAATATGAGATATTTGTATCCTATCAGTTCCTCGTTGAAATTATATTTTTCTTTCAGTTTCGAATTTGTTCTTTTTTTTTAAATACATACATTACTTTGTATACCACTAAGTTCAACTATTTGATTAGAATTTATAAACAAAATTAAGAATTATATCCCAAATATTTGTTGCCCTGTACTAAATTCTGGATATAATTAAACATCAAATTCAATTTAGTTATTGTAGTTGAGGTAAAAGTTGAAAAAATTTGTATTTTTAATACAGGTCATTATTTATTGATTCTAAAAATACATTTTTGGTGAGAACATGAAACGGATAATAAGTTGTATTCAAACTAAATTCATGATGTATTTTAATAACAATTAGTATCCCAAACATCATGATGTATTTCAATGTCGTTTAATATTCCAGACGCCGAATGAATAGCAAATCAGTTTGTATTTTTCTTCTTATAATGTATGCATCACAATTTTATATATTAGTAGTAAAATACATTTCTTGTGAAAACATAAAAATATAGGGAAAATGCACAAGTACCCCCTCAACCTATTCTGATAGATACATTTATACCATACTAAAGTTCTATTACCCCCCCCCCTCCCTAAACTTATTTGATAAATAATTTTCTATACCTTTTCGACCTACGTGGCACTATTTTGTGGGCCTAGCGTGTGTTGATATTTTCTAAGCTAGTGTCACGTAGGCCGAAAAGGGGTAGAAAATTATTTATAAAATAAGTTCAAGGGGTAATATAATCTTAGTATAGTATAAGTGTGTCTCTACAATTTCGTGCATAGGCTGAGGGGATACTTATGCATTTTTCCTAAAACATGTAATAAGTTGCGTTCAAACTAAATGTTGAATGTAATTCAATATCATATTGTATTCCAAACACCAAATGAATATCAAATTATTCACCACAATTTTATACATTAGAAGTAAAATACATTTTTGGTGGAACATATATAAAACATATAAAATGTTGTATTAAAACTAAATTCAGCATGTATTTCAATATCATATTGTATTTCAAACGCCAAATAAATACCAAATTAGTTTGTATTTTCCTTCTTATAATATATTCATCACAAATTTATATATTAGTAATAAAAAAATATTTTTGGTGAAACATAATACATATAATAAGTTGTATTCAACCTAAATTCAACATGTATTTCAATGTCATTTTATATTCCAAACATCAATGAATACCAAATTAGTTTATATTTCTCTTGTTATAATGTATTCATCAAAATTTGTATATTATGTTTTCATCAAACTTATCTTGCTAATAATGTTATGATTAAAACTGCAGAGAGTATATACAAGAATACAAAAAATGTCTTACAAAATATAAAGTACAAAACAGTAATATATATATATATATATATATATATATATATATATATATATATATATATATATATATATATATATATATATATATATATATATATATATATATATATATATATATATATATATATATATATATATATATATATATATATATATATATACTAGAAGAGGTGATAGCGCCTACGTGTAAGCACCACAAAAATCAGAATCAGAATTTATTAATTATTAAATTTATTTTTAAAATTTAAAATAAAATTAACTATCTATTATTTTTAAAATATAAAAATGAAATAACTTCATATTATTTTCAAAATGTAAAAATAAAAATATCTTCCTATTATTTAGGTGGTTACAGTTCTTTAATTTGTTATTTTTTATAAATTAAAAATCTGAATTTTTTTATAAATAAATATGGACACATATCAATAATTAGAATTAAGCGACACATATCAACAACACGTAATTTTAAAATTTTTAACTAATTTTATATAATCAATAATTAAATTGATTAAATATAAACACATGCAATGATTAAAATTAGACAGCATTTATTAGACCCAATCAATCACACAGTCGTTACACAAAAATTTAAATAAAAAATAATAAATTATTAGACCTATTTATTAGAGCCAACTAATTCTCTTTATGATTACACAATCAAAAATTACTTGATTCACGGTTTTCAAAATTTAAATTTCTTGTGATTATTTGAAGCAATAGGAATTCCATTATGTATATTTACTTCATGGCTATGTTTCTATTTGTATTTCTTTTGGAGGATTTAGTGTTTGAATTATTATATTTTATGATTAGATAATGAAGAGAAGATCTCTTAGCTTAGAATAATATTTAGACAGAGACGTAGACAACATGTTTCTTCTAAGATAAGTTCATAGTTTCTCCTTATAATTGAAAGGAGTTTTTTAAATTTTGCTTAAGATAAGAAATATGTTTTTATCATCAATGTTCTTTATGTTTAGCTTTTGTTGTATTATAGTCATGTTGTTTCTTGGTATGAATACTATTCTCCTTCTTAGATCTTCATAAAATATACCATGATATAGTAACATGAAGCGATCTGAATTTTGAATTTTTTTCGCTCTCAATATTAAAATATGTTCTTTAATAAAATTAAACAATTAAACTTAGATGATCAAGGTGTTCTTCTAATTATTCTGGGATCATTGTATGTTCATTGCACTAAAGTGATTGCTCAACCAATATTTTTGACATTGATAAATAAATTCTCAATTTCGTTCGTGCCTTTCTTTTCAATTGAGGTGGTAAGCAAAAATCTATTTTCTATTAATCACTTTCATATTTGTAATTTTAAAAAATGTAATAAAAAAAGTAATTTCTTGTTATTCTTATAGTAACCTGTATTTATAAGGTTAACCAATGAATAGAAACAGAAATAAGAGCAGAAAATACATAAAATATAAGAATTAATCCGAGTCCACAGAAATTACTGTGTGTCCTTAAGAAATTTAATCCTCTCACTGTACCCAAGGTTATGGATTAATTTCTCCCAAGATAAAACGGATTAAACCTGTTAAAGAAATAGCGGTACCTCAAACTTCTTTAACTTCAACGAACTTAAGAACAGCAACAAGTCATACAGCCTCAGTCGATCGACACTTTGATTTTATTTGAGAGAAAAATAAATGCAGAGAAAGAAAAAAATTTCAGTGTTTGAAAAATCAAAAATTGACTTCCTTTTATAGCCATTTTCAGCAAGGAACGTGTTTGTTTAGTGAAATCTGTTGGACCGTTTTATCCAGAAAGTTGTGTCTTTTGGAAAAAATAACAACTTTTCGGAAAATTGTGTCTGTTAGGAAAATAACGACTTTTTGAAAAGTAACGACTTTTCGAAAGGAGTAACAACTTTTTAGAATGTTATCGTTACCCGCAAATTTATAAGAGATAATATTAACAGGATTTATTTGATTTAACAAAAAACTGATTAAATAAATTTTGTCCAAAAAAATTTATCAATCAATCCGAAGCCGAAGCCGAAGCCGAGGCCGAGCGATGACGACGCGAGGGGGCATCTTCTTCTTAGCTCTTTAAGAATTAACAAAATAGTGAATGTTAATTCAGAATCATGAATATTGATGACATAAAAAATAAAATAAAATAAATAACAAACAACAACTAAGCTGATACAATAATTCTATCAACATTTGAATACATAAATATGCTGAAGAGAACATAACTACATTATTCACCAATCTATATATATGTATACAACAAATAATATAGTATTAAATTAATTAATTTATCAATTTCTGCTGTAACAATAATATAGTTAATTCTGTTAGTAAAACACATCATAAGGTAATTTTGAGATTAACTAATTTAAATTGAGAGTTTCTTTTTTTACAAATTCAAATTATGGGCAAAAACAATGGCTACTATAATACAAAAACACCTATAGGGGCAGGTTCATGGTAATATATGAATCATATCATTTGTACTTACTTTTGATATTTATCAAACCACATTTAGGGATACAATTTTTTTTTATGTATTTATACTATATAGTTTCCAATCTAAAATACATGAAATTTCAAACACAAAAACCAACTATAGACATAGCATAAAAATTAGTTTCGTTAATAATTTATTACCTCTTCATCGTCATGACGTAATACTTCATCGCTTGGATATTTTTGTTGATCAACAGTGGTTTTATAGCACGACACTTTCCTTTTTTTTGAAGAGCTATCAATTGTCATTTCATACTCTTGTGCCATTCTCGCCGCAGATCCTACATTTTCGATCAATCCTTGAGTAATGCACAAATCAAAAGAGGGAAATTCCGGAAAATTTTGAACGTTGTTGTTTATACCTCTAGTAATTCTGACTGAATCACCCATTGCTTAAAAGACAGTGTTTGTTTTTTTTTGCCTACAATTCAAAAATCTGAAGAAGAAAAAAATCTTTTAACAACTGCGTATTTAAAATCAAACAACAATGATTCTATATATATGAATTTTCATAATCTACCTAATCTTATAAATTAAAAGAAAATCACAAAAATATACAAAAAATACAAAATCATAAATGTATATTAAAACAGAAATCACATAAATTGTCCATAAAGTGTTGATATACAAAATCATTACTTTAACAAAAAACGCAAAAAAATCGAAACCAAAATTTGAACTAACCTTGCCACCACGAAATCTGCTTTTAATAATGAATCTAGCTCAAAAATCTTCTTAAATCCTTGATAATCACTTGCTTTTCATAATCTACCCAAACTTAAAAATTAAAAAAAAAACAGAAGATATATACAACAAATACAAAATCATAAATGTATGATTTATATTAAAACAAAAATCACATATATTGTCCATAAATTCTTGATATACAAAATCAGTACTTGAACAAAAAACCCTCAAAAAATCGAAACCGAAATTTAAACTAACCTTTCCACCACGAAATCTGCTTTTAATAATGAACCTATCTCTAAAATCTGTTTTAATCCTTGATAACAATGGCTTTGATTCTGGAAAATTTGAACAATGTCAGAACTTGTACAAATAAAGCTCAAAAATTCGAAATCGAAATATAAACAAACATTTTCACCACAAAAATTGCTTTAATAATAAACCTAACTCGAAAATATGCTTGAATCCTTGATAAAAATGGCTTTGATTATGGAAAATTTGAAGAAGGAACATGAAATTTTGGCTGAGAATTTAAAAATAAAAATCAATTTTTACCTTTCTTGGTCTTTACACGAGAAGTAAAATCATTAATTTCTTTTTTTTTTCATTTAATGTTATTGGACCATATTTTGGTCCAATCAATGTATTTCCATTTATATATTAATTTATTAATACTAAAATACTTTAAAATCTGAACATATACATATTTTATAAAAATACGTATAATAAATATAACATATTGCTATTTTGTCATTTTCATTAAAAATTTTAAAATGATGTTATTTTGATTAATTATGTTCTTAAATTTGTCTTAATTGCTAATTTTTCCTTTGGGAAAATTTTTAAAACAACAATACTTTAGCCTTTAGAGTGACTCTTTAGCAATAGTTTCACTATTTATTAAAAAAGACAATATTTTAGGTTGTTAAAAGATTAGTTATGTATTTATTTTATTTAATTAATTTAAAAAAATATAAATAATTAGTAACAGAATACAGAATATTATAATACATAATATTTTGAAAAAGCAAAAAATGTTTTGAATGTAAATCAATTATGTTTTAAAGAGCAGATGTAGCCTTTTTTTTTCCTTTCTTCTTTCGGGCGTTCTTTTGCCCTATGTCCTTAAGACTTACAGAAAAAAATGATGTTATTTTGATTAATTATGTTCTTAAATTTGTCTTAATTGCTAATTTTTCCTATATTATTTGTATCATGTTTAAGTGTTGGACAATTTTGATATCATGTTTAAGTGTTGGACAATTTTTATATTATATTCAACTAGTGGACATTTAGTATCAAATATAAATATCTGTAAGATTTTATAGATTATCAATTTATATTAAGCATTGTTACTCTTTATTTTATCATTATGTATCAATTAAATATTAGATACTTTCTAATTATATTAATTTGAAATCTCCTATTCATGATTTTTCTTTCTTTTTTCTCTCCACAAATCTCTTCATATTTACTTTCATTAATTAATTTTTTAACTTTAAATTGTTTCTCTTTCCAATTAATGATTTCAAGATATTCAAGAAGTTGATTTACTTCAATTCTTGAGTTTTCAATTATTATTTTTTAAAAAAAATTATAGAATCATTTACTCCCAGTCTATTTAAAGAATATAGGTTAAAAAAACATTTTTAATACACATAGTTCATCTTGGAGTGTATTTGGAATAGTTTCAGGAATTTCTAATGGCGATCTTGATACACTTCATTCAGCTGGTTCGATCTTTTAATTTTTTGGACTTACTTTCAATGTATCTCGCCTCTTTTGATTAATAAATTAGTCTTTATCTCTTATTCGGTACATCACTACTACAATAACCTTTGTTTTAATTCGGGTGCCATGTTTATTTTTAAGGTATTAATACATAAGTATAATGTTGTTGAATCTTTAATTAGTTTTTATCATGTTCAATATAAATTTTACTTGATATATAGACTTTGTATTATGTATCACACACCAAAAACATATTTTTTCGAGTAATTATAGGTATAATGTCTTTCTAAAAAGATATATAGTATTTTTGAAACAAAATATTGTACATAAATAATAATGTATCATGCACTAATCTTTTAGGCCTGATATGTAAATTTGAATACATACTAAATGTATCTATTACATATAACTATTATCAAACAATAACGTATCGATTTCAAACCTGAAATCTTATGGGCAACAATTTCTTATCTAATGTATCAGTAGATATAAAACACTTATTAATTTAAATTGAAAGAATATTCATGATGTATCTTTTCTAAATTTTGATAATTTTGAATCAAAATAAAAGGATCTTCGTTGAATTAGGAGAAGAATTTTGAAGCTAATTTTTTTTTAAATTGTTTTAATCAAATTAAAAGGATCTTCAATAAACTGGAAGAAAAAGTTTGAATCTCAAAATTTTCAATAATCTTTAATAAAAAACGAAAGGCTGTTCGATAAACTTGAAGATCCAAAAACGAAATCATTTGTCCAACAAAACTTTCATCACTTTTTTATCCTTCACAACTTACCTTGTTTATCCAAAATTACAACAATTTTTTTAATCAAATCTGAAAGATTTTTTTGCTAGATAATAAGGGATTAAGAATTGATATTGTACAAATCAAGCAGGTTTCATGTAACCTTTCGTTGGCAAATATAAGAAATGTTCTTTTAGAGAATCGAAACGAAACACACAATCTCATGTGCATGCATTTAGGTTAAGCCCATGGATGAAGAATTCTAACACCAGAATTGGAAATGCAGAAAAACTGTTCTTCAATAACTGGTTAGGATCATGAAACTTGAGAATGTTTCCTGCATCAAACAAGACAGATTTTATCAAGCAATACAATCTGTTACGAACAATATCATGTGTGCATTTTGATATATTTATCTATGTATGATTGAATGTAAGAATATACTTAAGAAAATTAAAATATTCATTATGTATCGTATGACTTTTTTTAGCTAATGAATGGAATAGAGAGAACAACGAATAAGAATTTAATTTGTGATTGTTTTGAATTGTTACAATATTAAATTCTTGACGATAATTTGAAATGAAATAGAGCAATTTATGGAATTTTAATCTATTTTGCAGTTTTTCCCCCTTAATTAGTGCAAATACTAGATACCTTAATTTGACTTTTCAATTTTTCCCTTATAAGTGCAACAAATTGATACATAATTTATCAATAATAATGTATTCAGATATTTAATTAGGTATCTGAAATACCTAAAAATATGATATTTGTGTAATTAGAAAAAAATAGAGATAAAAATAATTTAAATTTTACACTATGAAATTGATATAAGTTAAACCTTTACCCAGTACAAACCAATTCATTTTCTCTACAATCGAATTATTCCTACAAGCCCATTAACATTACCAAAAGATCCCATATGCAAACAACATACAGTAGCCGACCCCACCAGGCCGACCCTGTTCTTCTTCTCCATCGTCAATCATTCAGAAACGCCCCATCAATCCGGAAAACTCGGAAAAAAGCCACGCCTCCTTTTGCTGCAACGCCCCATACTCGTCCCACCCCTTTTTCCCCCTTTTTTCGCTGAGTTCTAGAGAAAAATACAAGTCTCCATCCCTCTTTACTGTTGCCTCAAAAAAGAACGAATAAATTCAAAAATCAAACCAGTTTCCCCCCTTAACCAACCCCAAATTCCTCTGTATAAACCATCTTCTTTAGTGTTGAGGGGAGAAATCGGGGGCAAAAAAGAATTCGTTGTGGGAAAAAGTAGAGACTGAAAACAGGGGTATTTTGAAGTATTGATCTTTCTAACTTAAAAACAAGAGCATTTTAGGTGGAATACTCTATCCAAAACTGAGAGGAATTTTCAGTTTTTTCTCCTCTAACTCGGAGCTATTTTGCTCGTCGGAGCTCATTGGAATCGATTCAGGTGGTGAAAGTTCTTAAAGGTTAAGTTCATCGTCCTAGAACGTTGTTCCAAGAAAGGTATCCTCGCTTCCTTTTATACTCCGTTTCAATGTTGTGTATTCGATACTCTATACAAGGATTGTCAATGAGAGTATGTTCGTTATGTGGTTAGCTTGTCCATAATCTTGTTTTCTTGTGAGTTTTGGGCAGCGAGTTTGAATCCCATATCTATGAGTTTTGCATTGATTATATCTTGTCGCTATGTTCATTAATTAGATTTGTATCTATACTGTAGGTTAATCTATGTTTTGTTGTGTCTAAAAATGGATTCGAAGTTTATTTAGTTTCCACTCGAAGATTATTAACTATGCAGTTCAGTTTCTTCTTTGTTTTCTTGTGTTCGGAGTCTTCCTCTCCGTAGTTTTTAAATGCCCATCTGTCAGCCAAATCTCATAGTATTCATTCATGCTTGCTCTGGCAACCCTAAATGTTTGTTGTGTTTCTCTTATTTTTCAGTTGTTATTATCATGTTCATAACTCGTCATAATCTAATTTTGGCTTGACCCGTATGCTCATTGTTAGCTTATTCTCATATGTGTCTATTCATTTACATGCTAGAATCATATTGGCTTCAAAAATGAGACTCAGAACATGATTGTGTTGTTTTAAATATAATCTCGGTTTTTCACTAGTTAAACATGACTTCTTTAACTTCTTTTGTTTTCTACTTTGTATTAAACTAGTCAGATAGCCTAATTATGCTAAATACATGCTTATTTGTTCATCTTGGTGCCTTTGATTGTAAAAAATGCGATCATTTCTCTATGTTTATTTTGTTTAGTTTGGTAATTTGTTTCCTCTATCTTGTCGTAGCGGTGAGTTCCTATTTTCCTAGCATTTAGAGTTTTCTGTATCTCTTGGTGAATAGACAATTTCCTAGAATTGTTCATGTTTTCAAAAGCTCAAATACAACTTGAACATAGCTCATATATACTATTATCTCAAGTGATTATCTTCTTTTATTTCATAATAATATTTTTTTTGATCTTTCCAAGCAAGACATAAGTTGTTACTTTTCTTTGCATGATGTATTTGGTTTGGATTTTACATTTGTTGGTTCCAGCAGTTTGGATTGGCATTTATTCGTATTTTCTTTCTTTTGTTTGTATGACCTCACTTTTTTCGAGTCCATGGAGGACTTCTCTCTTGCATTCTCGAGTTGAGACATAGAGGATTCAGTTTTCTTTGAGTCAGCCTCTTCAATGTTCAAAGAAATTGGAAGCTGAGAAAGGTCCCATAAACACCCAAAAACGGTTGTATATGTTCATTATACATCGATATAAAGGTCGAAAAATGTGAAATTATAGGTCTGAGGAAAAATATAGCTGTTCGGAAGTAAGAAATACATGGAAAGAGTTGGTAAAATTCATTTTAATGAGAATGGGTAAATGGGAATAGGAGATTTGGAAAATTGGATCGGGTTATTTTAAATGAAGTCGGGTTATTGGGTTAAATAAGGAATAAGTTTTTTTAAAAAAAAATTGGGTCAATTTGAGTCAATCCGTCATATGAGGGATAAATTTGGTGAAATTATTGCGCTGTTATCTTCATATTCATCATTACAAGAAAAAATTTCTCTCTATAAATAGTGACGGTCTCACTTTCTTAGAAGAATGTTGAGAATAATTGTCTTTTGTTTAGAAAATGAATGTGGTTATCCATGACCATAAATTCTCATTGAAACTTCATTATTTTATTTTTCATAGCCTAATACACACTGAATTATTACTAGTAGAATGAGGTATAAGCAATTATCATCAGTAGAGAAGTAGAAATACAATATCTGAATATGGGACAAGCATAGAATAAAAAAATATTTTAGGACTTGGGAAAACTAAACTACACTCAATGTAATAAGAAAAAACAAATAATTTGAAAAAAAACAAACGGGCACCCAATAAACAAAAACACATTGATTATTATTGTCTGATGGACATAAAATTGATGTAGCTAATAATTGTGTGATATTTTTAGTTAATACATTGTTTGACGATCGAATCCTAAACATAAGTACAACACTATTGATGAAAGGAAGGGACAATATTTTGAGTAAATTATCAAGATTTAATTTAGTCATTTAATGATATATAAAAGGTTATTACTCTTCTTGTTACATTTGTCATGTTAGCAAGTTGAAACCTATTCAAAACACAGAGGCGGATCGTGTCCGCCGGGTACTCGAGAATCCATTAACTTTGTTATAATATATATATATCTATGTAGAAATTGATAGGTATTCGTATAAAATTAACATAGAGCATCCAATGAATAAATGATTTAGTTGGCCCAATTGCTCCTGGATAGGTACTTAACACTATTTTAGTGTTGTTGTATCAAGTTTCGAATCTTATTGTTAACAAATATTTTTTATATTTTCAGTTTAGAGCACCCATAACCTTAAATTCCTAGATCTGTCACTGCAAAACAACTATTTGTAACACTCCTTTATTTATGTTAGAGTATTGAAGCCTCAAACATTCATTTATTTAATTCATAATTTTGATGTCTAAATGAGTTTGGATGACTTTGTTCATCCTTAATAAAACATATTCAATAGATATCTCTTTAAGCATCTTATTTGGAAAAAATCTCTATCAATTTGAATATTATTTATTAATAATTCAGGTATGATGCCTATCTTTTTCTTTCTCATTTTATATGTTCCCTTTATATTTATTATTAGTGAAATTCTATGCATGTATACCTCAAGAAACTAATTTGTTAAAATAAATTTTCATTTGTCCTTTTGGAGACTAAGATCAACTTTTAAGGTGATGTATATTTTGTGGTAGATCATTTCATATATATTATTTCTCTTTAATTTAACCGAACCTAAACAACTATAAGGACTTTGTTAATTCATATGTATGTTACCTCACACCTTTATTTTATTAAAAAATAAATTATGGCCACAATAAATTTATCTTGATCATTAAATTTATTGCTTTGGCTGATTTTTAGCGCTAATCACATACAAGATTATCAAGAGCATGTAATTGAATATAACCTAGGTGGATGATCATGAAATATACTTTTTACAACAATTCAAATGACTACCAAATAAACTAACTTAAAATAAATTATATTTTCAATATCAAACATCTACTTCATAACGAATGACACATTCATAATAGTTTTGTACGTGATTAGAGTTGTAACACCATCATAACAAACAAGTTTAATAAACCAAGATAAAGTAATCATGACATAATTAAAAAGGAGTTGTAAGAGAACATGCATGTGAATTAATGAAGTTGTTATATATATATATATATATATATATATATATACACACACACATACATACATACATATATATACACAAAAGAGAATCCTAGTCCCGCTTACGTGGCGTCACCACAAGTAAGAATTTCCTTTTAAATTTATATATTTCTAAAACTAATCTTCCTCTTTCAATGAAAGATGACTTTTTATGAAAAGTTGCAACTTTAATGAAGAGTTGCGACTCTTTTCAATTTTTGTGACTTATATGAAGCAAGACTTTTATCAAAAGTAGTGAGTTTTATGAAAAGTTGTGACTTAATGAAGAGGTGCGACTTCATGAAAAATTGTGACTTTTATGAAAGGTTGCGAACTTTCTGAAGGGTTGCAACTATTCCAAATAGTTGTGACCTTTTTAATAAGGCACAATAAGCATTTTTCACACTACCTTTTGTTGTCTATAAATAGAGGATTTTCCTTTCATTTTAAAAGAACAAGAATTCTGATCTTCTTCTTTTACTATTGTAAAATTAAATATTCTTGTGCTTTTCTCCTATTGTGTGACTTACTAACACTACTGTTTTTACATCAATAAGTTGATGAATTAAATTGTTCCTTCCTGAGAGGATGTAATTCTTTAAACCTCTGGTATTCGATGGGAATAGTTTTCTTAAGGAGAGATTGTGCATTAAGAAGAATGGTTTTTTCCTTTCTATTCATTCTATTTATACATATCCTGGTATATTTTTTTACGCTCATTAATTTACGCTTATGATATTAATTGTTGTTTTTTAGTATATGTTTTAAAGTCTATCACTTATGTTTCTGCAAATTTTTTGCCTCCAATTATATTGAACATTTACACATGTAGTAGTATATCCATCATTTAGAAAATAATAATTGTATTCAGTTCCAGGAATTCTTATTTTGATATGCTATATTAATTTCTATAACTTAAAAGTACTATATATAATCTTACATATTATCTATTTTTACATAGATATGAATTTCTCGTTTATTAATTGAAGAAATTTATTATGCAAGTTCAATACTTATAATTACTTTCATGTTAAGGCGCAATTTCTTCTTTGAATATGTTATTAAATTTTGAATTATTTCCTAAGACATATATCACAATTGTATAATCTATTCAACTTAAATATTTCTTATTATTATCAATTTTCTTGGATATTTATTCTTATTTTCTTTTTGTTTCTGTTTTAATGTTCATAAAGAATCAACGATTTATCATTTCGTGAATAATTTATTTTGAGTTATGTGACAATAAAAAACAATAAAATTCATGTTAAGATATTTCTAATATTTATAAGAACCTTTTTACCATTGTTGTATTAGTATGGATACTATTAAAAAATTATTTGCAAGTTAAATTCAATTATTATTTGTGACCGCACAAACCACGTATAAATTACCTAATATATATATATATATATACTTCATTAAAAGAATGAACTCCTAACTTGAATGTTAAATTACTATAATATCTTTAACTTAGGATTTCGACTTTTCTAATGAGTTGTGACTTTTCCGATAAGTTGTGACTTTTCTCTAAGGGTTGTGATTTTTCAATGAGTTGTGACTTTTCTAAAGAGTTGTGAATTTGTCAAAGAGTTCTAACCTTTTAAATAAGTTTTGACTTTTCCAAAGGGTTTTGACTTCTAGAAAAGGCCACGACTTTTCCGATAAGACACAAAAAACACATGTTCATACTACCCTTTCCTAACTATAAATAGAAAAGCTTCCTCTTATTTTTCAACCACAATTTTTTGGGGGGGAAATGAACAAATACTTCCTCAATCTATGCCTGAAATTTGAGAGACACATTTAAAATTTACTAAGGTTCTATTACTTCCCTGAATTTATTTTATAAATATGTTTTTACCCCTTTTCGGACTACGTGACACTAGTTTAAAAGATAATGTCAACACACGCTGGACCCACATGATAGTGTAACGTAAGACAAAAAGGGGTAAAAATTTATTTATAAAATAAGGTCAGGGGGATAATAAAACCTCAGTATAGTATATGTGTGTCTCTGGATTTTTCGCACATAGCTTGAGGGAATACTTGTGCATTATTCCTTTTTTAATCTTTAACAATTATTATTCATGAATTTTAATAAATTTCGTGTGATCGATTGATGTTGAGTGAGTTCAGAGTTTAGAGGAATAGGAGTTAACACTATTCTGATGAAGTAAATCATTTTATCCCAATATTGTATATTCCATAACCTCGAGTACTTGAGAAAATTAATTTTGATAATATTATAATTATTATTTTAATTTAAGATATACATTAATATGGAATATTCTTGTCAAGACTTGAGCCTACACTCTAGACGTGGTCGGCACCCAATGACCATTGTTGTCCTTGAACGAACCCTTGACCTGAATTACTTAATTCAGCGGAAGACATAATTTAAATAATTCATAATGTGGAAACATTTTCATGAGAAACAACTTTAACTAATAGTTTTTGCCAAAATGACACATACGTCAATATATATATATATATATATATATATATATATATATATATATATATGTGTGTGTGTGTGTGTGTGTGTGTGTGTGTGTGTTTGTGTGTGTGTGTGTGTGTGTGTAAATAAAGAGAGACCCAAAACTACCTGTCTGGCTATCTATTTGTCTATGAGGACTCTCTAATACTAATATGCATATTTGGAAAAACCCCACAACATTCTATAAAGGAAATCCGGAAAGTAATCAACGAGTCCTTCGAAATTCAAAAAGGCTCACTACTGACTCTGAATGCTCATGCTGGATAAATGAGGCGCTGGATGCTGATCCTGGTAACCTGAATCTGCATTAAAAGAGGATGAAGACCAACTGACATTAATTTATTGAATGTACGAGTATGCAATTTGGAATTCTAAACAATAACTACTAAGCTTGAAAGGATTGAGAATGAACTTAGCTTGGCTCGGCTTAACTCAAGAAGTCTTAACTCAATATAAATCAGTAAAGACACATGAAATATATATATATATATATATATATAAAAAAATGCTTGTAAAATAGTGTAAACACTAAGTTCATTGACGGTAATTCAATAATAAACTCAATTTTATTGATATATGAAAGTAATATATTTTTTGCTAACCGACAACCATCACTATGAGTCTAAGCGATTGTAAAACGTCTTAGATCACTTATCAAGATGACAGCTCTATACCTTTCAATCGATATAGAACCTGGACTACTAAGTGAATTCACTAGTCTATGCTAAAACACACTAAGATATCATCTATAAAGTATGATCCTTTATCTGTCCATGATGAATACATGGTTTATGGAGGCTTGAGTTTATATGAACTAACATTCCCATATCAAAACTTAATATTACTCCCAAAATACTTAACTTATATGTTCTTAAAACAACTTCTTCTCTGGTTTGAGGTAATTGGTCAAAATTGGCTTTAAAAACTCTCTTGGTAATTAAAATTCTCATTTTCTAAAACTAGACAAAGGCTCTATGGAAGTCTAGCTTCCTTTCTTTCTCTAAATGTGAAAAGATTTGTAACTCTTAGAGACTACTTAGTTTCGTTATAACTTTTTAGAAATGAACTCACTTTTTGCTCTCTTTTTTACTTCAAACTCAACACTTAGGGAATACTTAGTTTCCTTATAATTTTTGAGATTTAAACTCAACTCATTACTCTTTGCTCAACTTGTGGATTGAGCTTTAAAACAAAGTAAGAATGTTTTTTAAGACTCTTGAAAACTGTTGGGAATTAAACACACAACACACACAAATAATCTAGAGAAAAGAGAAACGGAACGCAAACGGGACACACAAGAATTTAACGTGGTTCGGTTTCCCTACTCCACGACTGTAACAGGAGGATTTTATTTCACTTGTGCTCCTTTTGAATTACAAATACAAGGATCATATTTATAGGAAAACCAAATGGTTAACCTAGGGTTTCAGTAATGGGTCGGGCCTGCTCACAAGCCTCCACAAAGCCCAACAATCTCCCACTTGGAGGCTTGAAGAATTTCAACTGTCATCCACTTAGAACACTTGTATGTCTAGTAATCTTTTTCAACTCTCTCCTGCTTTCTGGCCTTCTCATCGATCAATCGAAAGGCCCGTTGAAGCTCCCGGCTTCAACACACATCCACGGTGAAATCGCCCTTGACTCGTCCTCTGTCCCTACCGGCTCCCACTTGAGACACGAACCGGGATCCTAGAACTCACGAGAACAAACACTCTCCATACTCGGCAAGAAATTTTACGGAGACGTATCAGCAATGGAATCTGGTTCTCTTGACCCATTTGTCTTAGGAGCCTTGGTCAAGCACTACGGTGCTCCCGCCACAAACGCCTCGACCGGGTCTTCTGAACCTTTCCTTGCTCGTTCACCCCGAATCGACTGTGGCTCGGGTTTCTTTCTTGCAAAGACAACCTTCTTACGCCCACGAGATTACGTGAACCGGACTTTGTTTTTCTTACGGCTGGGGACGGTCACTCCCTCAGGACGGTAATCAGGCAATATATAACGATCCTCTTTTTGTTCCACGAGCCATGACAAGATTGCCCTCACGACCTTCCATCGCCCGTTTCCGAACTTCACATGATGTCCTGTTCATCCAACCGCCTAACGAAATCAAACTTTTCGTCAAGCTTGGAACAACTCGACATCCTTCAAGGTCGAAACCGTGGCGTCTTGACCATGTCACCCATGCCCGTAACATCAAGAGCTCTATCGTGCGCAAGCCTTACCTTTCCAAAGTCTCCAATAACCAGATTACGCAATGCTTCACCGCTGTGGGTAGCGTGAAAAGAAGCACGAGAATCCATGACCAGGAATCCACATTGCTCTCGCGCAATAGATAAACAAATCCTCGTGACGCCGTCTTACGCAATGTTGACTTGTTTGTCTTTACGGCATTGATTCTGAAATGCCCCACCTCCTTGCGGTTCCAACATGTTACACTGAGCCATCCCGAGCCTTCGATGATTCCTTCTTCGGTTCTGCTCCACTACCTCTGTTATTTTCTCTGCCTCGACGACGGCGTTTAGCATATCACTGATGATTCTCCGAACTCCTTCTTCCGACATCCTCGCCAAGAACGAGATCACGAATCTTCTCAAAGGTGAATCCATTAGGTCCCATCGAATCGCAATCGGCCAGAACTGCTTGTAACCGTTCAGGACCAAGCCAGGCAATGATGATAATGATAGTAAAGCTTGCACTTCATCATCAAACTTAAAGCCAACTCACACAAGTCTGGCTAAGATCGAATTCAATGAGTTCATGTGCTCCGTAAGTGAACTGCCTTCCTTCATCTTTGCGTTCACCAACTCTCTACTCAGAAAAATGTTATTTGCTGCGGATGGCTTCTCGTACATGTTAGACAAGGCTTCCAAGATGCCTTTCTTTGTCTTCTCCTTAAGAATGTTGAACGCAACATTCTTGGTCAACGAGTCGGATAACTGACATAGCTTTCCGATCCAAAACTGCCCACTCTGCATCAGACAATTTTCCTGGCTTGTCACCCAACACTACGTCCAAATCTTTCTGAACCAGCAAATCTTCAATCTGCATCTTCCACCAACTGAAATCTGTACCATCGAACTTCTCAATTCGGAACTTCCCATCTTCTGCCATCTCAAAGGACTTCGGTAATTCCCTTAACGGCGTCTACAGACAGCGGGCGGCGATTTGGACGATGCTCACGATCTGAACACTCGCGGCTGGATCTGAGGCTCCTCGACGCGGCGGCCAACGGAACGTGACCGGACGCGACGGACAGACGGCTGTTATTCGCACCTGCGCGGTTCTCCTAGCTTCTTGAGGTTATCCACACGAATCTGGCGGCTCTCCTCCTCGCATTCTTCACACAAGAACCCTAGGTGACAATTTCTCACGGTTTGTGTTCTGATGTTGTTGAAACCTCGCTCGATACCAATTGTTGGGAATTAAACACACAACACACACAAATAATCTAGAGAAAAGAGAAACTAACGCATAAGCGGGACACACAAGAATTTAACGTGGTTCGGTTTCCCTACTCCACGACTGTAACAGGAGGATTTTATTTCACTTGTGCTCCTTTTGAATTACAAATACAAGGATCATATTTATAGGAAAACCAAATGGTTAACCTAGGGTTTCAGTAATGGGTCGGGCCTGCTCACAAGCCTCCACAAAGCCCAACAAAAACTTTGAGAACTTACTTTGACTTACTTCTTAACTACTGTTAACTTCTTCGACTTTGATTTCAACATTCCTTGATTTGTATTATGGATTTAAGGATGAAGATCTCATGTTTATGAATGATTTCATGATGTTTAGAGGTACTTTATAGTATTGGAATTAACAAGGAAATATAGGTTCATAACATAGAACTGTATAAAATCTGTTTAGACCCCAAATTAATACCAAAAAATGAAATAAAATATTTCGGTAAGGAAAGACAACTTTGCCATTCCCAAATAGGGATTGGATTATTGTTAATACAATAACTCAACTTCCGAAAGACATAGTTCACGCATACAAAATCAAAATCGCGTAAACTCGGCAGCGTTGAAATGATTTCTCCAAGGACTTTCCATCTATATCATGAACTACGTTTAACTCAGCCTGATCTATATGTTATGTCCGTTTAAAGTTTCCGAAAACTAACTTTTTTTTTGGAAAAATTTTCAGGTTTTCGTGTTTTTTTTTTTTAAAAAAGTAACTATTCTTTAATTTCTTTGTTGAATACTATCTATTTCGATCGACGAGATGTTACAATATCTCCCCCATGGGATATTTTTCCTCGAATGAGAACTCTATCACTAAGCTAAGAGCACTAACATTATATCAGCACTCAATCAACCAAAACAAGTAATAACATGCTTACACATAGTATTATGAAGTGCTAAGAAGAGAATTTAGTACCTTGATCTACATTCTCTCCAAATTCAAAGAGATGTGGATAGCTCTTCTTCATATCCTCCGGATATTCCCAAGTTTCTTCTTCATGAAATTGGTTTCTCCAAATGACCTTAACTGATTCAACTTCTTTAGTACTCATCTTGCGAACTTAATGATCAAAAATTTGAACCCGAATCTTTACATATGATAAGCTACCCTTAGTCCCAACATTCTAAGCTGGTACGATCAATGAATGATCATTAGTACAACATTCTCAGTTCGTACGATCAATGAAGGATCACCAATGTACTTCTTCAACATGGATACGTGGGATACCGGATTGATCACTGCTAATTCTAGTGGTAAATTTAATTTATAAGCTACATTACCCACTCTATTGGATATTCTATAAGGTCAATTATTCCAGGGACTAACTTTACCTTTCTTACCAAATTTCATAACCCGCTTTACAGGTGAAACCTTATGATATACCAAATTGTCCATCTCAAACCCTAACAGTCTTCTCCTAACATTTGTGTATGACATTTGGAGACTTTGTGCCGTCTTCAACCTCTCTTGTATCACTTTTAGTTTTGGTGACCTATATCTTGTCCTATTAACCCTGATTAACAAACGTCGAACAATTCAATATGAGATATGCATCTTCTCACACAAAAAGCCTCATATGGACTTGGATGCTCATGTTAACTGTTGTTGTAACGGATTCAATGAGAGGTATATGATTATCCTAATTCCCTTTGAAATCAATCACACAAGTCCCAATATGTATTCTAAAGTCTAGATAGTATGCTATACTTGTCCATCTGTCAGGGGATGAAATCTTATTACTTCTTGAATGTACAACTTATCATAATCCTCGACTGAATAGGTTGTCTTTACCGGAAAAAAGTAGGCTGACTTTCTTATTCTATCCACAATTACCCAAATAGAATCATGTTGCGTGAGAAATCATGGAATTCCACTGATAAAGTCCATATTAATCATCTCCCCCTTTCATTTCGGAAGTTCTATAGTTAGAGACAAACCTCTAGGCCTTTGGTTATCTACTTTCACTTGTTGGCAATTTGGCACCTGGCAACAAACTCGACAATATAATTCTTCATGCCTACCCGCCAATATATCTCTGTAAAATAGCGTACATACTTTTGGAAACCAGATGAATGGAATACCTGGAGCTATGAGCCTCGTCAAGTATCCTCTCTTAGAGACCATAAAACCTAGGCACACACAAGCTACCTTGTAACTTTAACACACCTTTTCCCCCATGTTCAAAAATTAATACTCTTTGATTAAGAACATTTGCCTTCAAGTTAAGCAAAATGGGATCCTGGTCTCGCTTATCTTTCACCTATGACACTAATGATGATTCATCCTCATTCTTCATCACTATTTATCCTTCCATGGAATCCATATGTCGGACTCCTGAGAGTGCAAGTCTATGCACATCTTTTGCTAGTTCTTTATTATCTTCTTCAAGATGGGAGGTACTACCCATAGACAACCTGCTTAAGACATCAACAACCACATTAGCCTTACCAGGGTGGTAAAGAATTCTCATGTCATAAACCTTGAGCAATTCTATCCATCTCCTTTTCTCTGAGATTAAGCTCTTTTTAATTGAATACATATTGTAGGATTTTGTGATCACTGAATATATAAACTTGAACACCATAGAAATAGTGACATCATATTTTGAAGGCAAAAACTACATTTTCAACTCTAAGTCATGGGTTGAGTAATTCTTCTTCTGCACTTTCAACTATCTGGAAGCATATGCAACAACCTTTCCATTCTACATTAGCACACAACCTAAACCAACTCTATATGCATCACAATATACAACAAAAGGTTGAGTACCTTCCGGTAAGGTCAAAACAGGGGCAGTAGTCAACATCTTTTTCAATTCCCAAAAGCTTTTCTCCCATGCTTTAGACCATTGAAACTTAACCGTATTATTAGTCAAAGTGGTACAAAAATCCCTCAACAAACCTTGTTCAGTATCCAACCAAACCCAAGAAACTTCTAATATCAGTTGGAGACGTGGGTCTAGGCCAACTATGAACTGATTCTATCTTTTGAGCATTAACTCTAATCCCATCAGCGGAAACTTCGTAGCCCAAGAATGCCACAGATTAATCCACATCTCTTTTTAGAATTTATCATAAAACTTTTTATTGGTCAAAGTTTGAAAGAGTATCTTGAGGTAACTAGCATGATCTTCTTCATTCCTTTAATTGATTAGTATGTTATCAACTTAGACGATAACAAACGTTTATAAATAAGGTTTGAAGACTTTATTAAAATGATCAATGAATGTTGTAGGCGTATTGTTCAACAAAAAGAACATGACCAAGAAATCATAATGCCATATCTTGTTCCTAAAGTTATCTTTGTAATGTTACATTCCTTAACTTTTAACTGATGGTATCCTGATCTGAGGTCAATTTTTGAGAACAAGAAACACCCTAAAGCTGATCGAAATGATCATCAATACTTGGAATAGGATACTTATTCTTAATACTAACCTTGTTCAATTGGCGATAATTTATACACATCCTAAGGGAACCATATTTCTTTCTTACAAATAAGATTGGAGCGCCCCAAGGTGAGACACTTGGTCGGATGAACCCCTTATCTAACAGATATTTCAACTATACTTTCAACTCTTTCAAGTCTGCTGGTGTCATTCTATATGGTAGAATAGAATAGGTTGAGTATCTGAAAGAATATCTATACAAAAATTTATCTGGAAAGACTCTAGGAAGAACATCTGGAAAGAGTTATGGAAACTCTTTTTACTGCTGAAACTATATGAATAAGAAGTATCTCCACACTTGAGTAATTAAATCAAACTAAGTGTATCTATACTCCTTGGAAAAAAATTTTCTTATCTTATGCTACAAAATGAAACGACCCTTAGGAACTACTTAATTGCTTTTCCAATCAAAAACTGGATCATTTGAAAACTGAAACTTGACATCTCAAGTTCTACAATCAACTGAGGCATAACATGCATGAATCCAGTCCATACCAAGAATTACATCAAAGTCTACCATGTCTAAATAAATTCAATTCGACATGGTACTCTTGTGATTGACGGAAACAGGACAATATCAATAAACTCCCTCTACTAGAATGGACACACCAACAGGTGTGGAAACAGTGAATGGTTCACTAAGTTGTTCCGGAATAAAATCAAAGTTCATAGCAACGTATCGAGTTATAAAAGATAAACTTGCTCCAGGGTTTAGCAAAGCATAAAAAGTAAATTTAAAGACTTGAATCATAGCAGTGACAAGATATGTTTAATGCTCTTTCTCTTGGCGAATATTTAGGGCATACAAGGTGGTTTGTTCCTCTACGAGTGCCAAAAGTATTTCGTCGAGGTGAAACCCTTTTTGGATGAGAAATTAAAGAAAATTGGGCTCTATTCCCTAGTACGATGTCCATGCTTATTATTTGGACACTCTCTCATAAAATGCCTGGTGTGACCACGCTTGAAACAACCAACGCTACCCTCATGATAAACGCTGGAGTAATTATCACCACACTTGGCGCAGGATGGAGCATTGCTATTTTCTTGCGCCAGACTACCCGATGAATATATAGGTTTTGTAACACCCCATAGCCAAATTAGACCAAAAATCAATTTTTTTAGAAAAATGTGCAGGTTCAAAAAACAGTGGCATCGATGGTCCGTCCCGCACAACCGTCGATGGGATTAGAAACTTCCAAAAATTTATCCGGGTAAAATTGACTAAGTCTTTATAAACGCATGCACCGACGGTCCATAGTCTGTGACCGTTGATCGAGACCCCCATTCACCCGCTCTAAGACAAGAGCTACGGATGACCTTCACGGTCCGTAGGTGGAAAATTTGCATACAGATAAGGGTAAATATAGTGGAGTCAACTTCAAATGGTCATAACTTTTATCACAAAAATGAATTAGGTTTACCATTAACTATCTACAAATAGATAATTCAATTATCTTTCCATAGCCACCGAACTTGCTAAAATCACACCTCCGCGTAAATGGTTATGCCCATATTAGTAAAGGCCTGTCGAAAAGGCCCTAACGATGGACCGTTAGTCCTAGCCGTCGTTTGGGCCGACAGTAAATTTATGATGGGTCTTTTTGAACTTTCCCACTTTGTTTAATTCCTAATTTACGTTGTTTTGACCCTAAATCATCAGATTCTAGTCAGTTTAAGCCTAGAAAAATAATTAAAATATATCAAAGTCAAATCATTAAATCAAAACATAGAAAATTAGAAGCAAGAGAGGAGAAAATGCTCAAAAAACCTAGTTCAAGAACGCCACAAGCTCATGTAGTTCCAGCCTCGAAACATAAGTATTTTTTCGTGAAGTTCATCACAGGTATGTGAGACTTCACTAATGGGTTCCTTTTACCCATTGGTTCCCTAGTTTTCAGTCAGATTCTTGATTCTATTGTCATGATTAAACCTAGGGTTTCTAAAACGTTCATAGAACTTCATGAACCTATTAAATACATGTTCCAAATCAGATTATTATGTTATTATTCAAAATATTGCATGAATTTCAGAACCCTAGCTTTGTATTTCTTTAGTCCTTGAATTACACATGTTAGGTCAGATATTTCAGTTATTCAGTTATACATGCCTTAATTTTAATGCATCATTATCAAATTAAATGTTGCATTCTCAGTTTGCAGGTTCTATTTCGAGCTATCCAGTATTTATAGAAACTCAGACATAATCAGTTAATTTACAGAATTAATTGGGATGTAAGTCCCCTCTTTGGGTATGGTTCAACATACCCAATTAGTCCCATAACTACTAGCCAAGCAGGATGTAACTACCCTATTTGGGCAATCTGTTTTGTGATCATGTCAGCATACTTTTTTATATCTTTGAAATGGTATATTGGGTCCTCTCGATGAGCATATACATCGGACTCCATATTTAGCTCATGTAATTTTATATTGGCTATTAGTAGCTCCCACAGATCAGAATATTTATCTGTATATTCAGTATTCATTTTTAGCATGTTATAAATATTTAGGATATTGTATGAGATATCTATGAAGTTGTGTCGTGTTATTGAATTAAAAAGAGTTTACAAGAATTAACTGAACTCCAGATGAGTTAAAACCCGAAATGGAGAAGAAGAAATCATTAGATTTCTAGGTATCTTGGTGGGATGGCGCTCCACGCCCGTGCAAGTATTCCTTAATGTGACACTTTTACATTTGAAAAAGAGAAACATTGATTTCTAAAAGATTTTATGAGTTCAAAGATGTGTTAGAGTATTACCCCTTTTAAGATGATGTTTTGGGTAATTACCTCAAATTAAGAAAGAGTTATGTTTTATAAATTTGATCCTGAGTTTATATATTATTGGGAGTAGTATTGAGCACCGATATGGAAACGAGTTAAGATAAATCGCATTCCTCATAAATCATGTAGCCAACATGAGTAAAGGGTCTTACTTTTTAGACGATTCGTTATTGATACTAAGCATAGCTTAGTAGATTCACTTAGTTGAGTTGTTTTTTACCCCGACAATGTATAGGATAGTTCTAAAAGAGTGGGTAAGACGTCGTATAATCACTTAGCCCAAAGTGAAGGTTGTCGGTTAAAAAATCTCCCGAATAAGAGTAAGAAGTATCTTATTGTATTTTCATACATCACTGTCTTTGTATCTCTTGTTTTATGATGTCCTAAGCATTGCACATATCCTTGTTCCTTTTATATTGGAGTTGAGTTGAGGACAAATTATCTTCCAGTCTTATCAGTTGAGTTATCTATGCTTTCAATTCCCTCAACGTCATGTTTTATGTTGCAGATAAAGGTGTTCATGTCATCAACAAGCTCTTTATTAATATCACATGTGTTCCAGTTAGCTTGCGGTGAGCCTCATTTCTGGGGGGCTTAACACTTATATTTCCTTTTCTGCTGAGTTGTCAGGGGTACTTTCCCGATATCTATACTAGTTATTAAGATTTCAGATATTGGTAGAGGTTGAAGAGTTTTTTGATACTTTCCTTGTTGATGTTCCAAAATGTTGAGACAGTTAATTATGTTTTATTAAGTATTTCCAGGTATTAATTGAGTAACTAACAAGTGAGACATTTTGAGTTTAATTTTGCACTTATAGTCTCATTTTCATTGAGTATGTCTTCCACTAATTAGTCAAATAGGTCAAGGGTTCGCTTAGGGATCAGTCAAGGTTCTCATGTGCCAGCCACATCCGGGGTGTAAGCTCGGGGCATGAAATTATTTTATATCAGAATAAATTTTGTTACAGAAGTCATAAATGTTTTTTTTTGGTGCAAAAATATTACCTATATCTCTTTTTTTGTTTGTTTTTTAATCGCTAGTGTTGGGCAGGTGTTTAACATGTGTGTCCCATATTAATTTGTGTAGATTCATTTTATCGATACATTATATTTTATGAATCACATCCGCATAATGAGTAATAAAAAATTTATCATAAAATATGTAAGTTCGTTTTGCAAAAAAAAAAAAAAAAGAAGGTGTTTAAAGCTGCTAGAGAAATGACAAGAGATTGCAATGCCTTATATAGCCATATCCTTGTTTTTTTTTTATCATAGCTTTATATTTTGGATCATGAAAATCTAGTATTTGTACATTATCCCTTGAAATAATCCATAGCATCAAAATAGGATGTGAAGTAGTAAATATAAGGCTTAACAACAATAGTTTACACGTGTGTACCATGGTTATTTGTGTTGACTAATTGTGATGATATTTTATATTCTAAGAGACACATTCATGTAATGAGTAAAAAAATACGTAATCGCTAAAAATAAGCTAATTTTTCAAAACAAATACAGGGATTTTACATTTACTGGTGAAATGAGAGGAGGCTGCACTACCTCATATAGTCATATTCTCCTTTTCATCACAACTTATATTTTGGGTCATTACAATTTGATAATGTTGAATCATCCTTTAAATAATACATTAGTCGAAAAGTACGATTTTAATGGTAGATACAAGTCGTATTCTTTCTTAGTTGTGCAAATTTTCTAACTATTTTTGTGTGAGTTCCACCAGTAGGTAATATAGCCCATTAGACTGGTAACGTCCTTAACTCTAACCCTCGATGTACACCATAATAGATGTAGAAAAAACTGATTTTCTTTTCGGGTAGGGTTATCGATATAAGGTCAGAAAATCTTCTGAATCGTTGGTGGATATTTGACTCTGGAGAAAGGGAATTCATCCATTTTGTGATGATTTCCAAAGACCAACAAAACAAATCATGATAGCTAAAGATATGCTTCTTCAAAGAAGAATCTCGTAAGTCTCCTATACGAGTATGTACCAATTGAAATACTATAGGAAGTGTTGTTTTATTAAGTTTTTTTTTATAATTTAGAAGGTCATCCAATAAATTAATATCATTAAAAATAAAAAATGAAAGTCGATTAGCAAGTTGAAAATCAATGAGCAAACGATGAATACTTTACTTCAATTAAATGGTTTGTATTATATTTTTTAAGAATAACAATAAGATGTTTTATAGTACTTCAATTGTTTATTGGAGTTTGTAACCAAGCATATAGAACAAAGACACAGACAAAAGTAATTTTACACCAGAATAAATTTTGATTCAAAAGTGATAAGGGTTATTTTTTATAAAAAAAATATTTCTCTTTTTTTAACAACTAGTAATTGGAACTTTCGTTTCATGTGTCTCCTATGTGTATTTTTCTAGACTCTTTTTAATGATAATTTGTATTTTATGTACATTCATGAAATGAGTCGCACAAAATTTATAGTAGGATTTTAAGGATTAAATGTCACGACCTTAGCCAACACCTTGGACATCACTGGCACTCGAGAATCATTGTTGGCTACAAGCGAGGCCTTAACATGACTTAACTCTAAGAGAAAGAATTACTCATATCTAAGATGAATTTATAAGATAGACTTTACTTAATTATCTCAAAAGATAAACTCAGAATGTTTCAAAAATAAACATTCAACTAGCCAAAGAGGCAAGTCAAGTCTCAACATAAACAACTCAAAATGAAAAGACTCATGAACAGTTGTATATCTATCTATAAAACCTCTAATAGTATGAGGGATGTCGGGACAAGACCCCCAATCATCCTAATAGACTTAAATGAAAAAAAAATTCAAAAAAGAGAGGATACTCCAGAAGAAATGAGGCTCACCAAACAACTCTGGAACTTAACCGGATCAACGAAGTGCTTGATGCTGGTCCTGGTCACCTATATCTGCATCATAAAAGATACAGGCCAAATGCCCTAAGTACATAGAATGTACGAGTATGTGAGGGGGGAAATCTAAACACAAGACCTAAGCTTGAACCTAAACAAAAGAAGCAACTTACCTCGATGTAACTCAACTCAGGGATACTAAACTCATTTCAAAATAAAGCAGTAGTAAAGATGCATTATAAAGAAAAGCTTTAAAATAGTACATAGCAACTTCATGTATTTAAAATTACAATGATCTCTATTTGTATGCAATAATTCAAAATAAACTATGTATGTGAAAATAGAAAATAAACTCTATGGGAAATTCTATAATCGACAACATCTGATAATACAACATCTAGCTCACTCTACCAGAACTATCCTAAATTTTGTCAGTGTATAAAACATACTACTAAGTAGATGAACTAGTATATGCTTAAAATCAATAAGCAATCATCTACAATATATGACCCTTTCTACCTATGTTGACTACTTAGGTTATGAGGATTTTGAGTAAACTGAACTCGTCCCCATATCGATGCTCAATACTACTCCCAAAATATAACTAGCGCATGTGATTGAAAACATAATTCTCTCTTAGTTTTGAGATTATTACACAAAAATATTTCTCTTAAAGATATGGTACTCAAAGTGTAACACCTCGTAGCCAAAACAGACCAAAAATTAGTTTTTCAGAAAAATCTGCAAGTGCTACTAACGGTGCCATCGACGGACCGTAGCCTGAACCACTGTCCGTCCTTCACAGCCGTCGATGGGATCAGAAACTCCCAAAAATTTCAGCCTAGAAAAATTGGTTATGTCTTGGACGACGGACGGACTTACGGTCCGTAGTCCATGACTGTCGATAAAGAGTCTCTTCAACCAATCTCTGACAAGATCTATGGAAGACCACCATGGTTTGTAGGTAGACCTACGGTCCGTAGGTCTGACTGTAGATTGAAACTTTGTAGCCAGTTAAAGGGAAATGCAGTTATTCAACTTAAAATGATCATAACTCTTAGAACAAAATGAATTAGGTCTCCCATGACCTACCCACAGATAGATAATTGAATTATCTTTCCATATCCACCGATCTTGCTAAAATCAGACCTCCTAGTTAAACTTTATGTGTATTTTGGGAAAGGCATGTCGAACAGGCCCTCACGATGGGGCGTCGGGTGTACGCAGGATCGTCAGTCCTGGCCGTCGTGAGTCCTGACAGCAACCTTCCCACGGGTCTTTTTGACCTTTCCCACTCTGTTTAAACCCTAATTTACTTAGTTTTGACCCTAAATTATAAGATTTTAGTCAGTTTAAGCCTAGAAACATAATGAAAACATATCCAAATCAAATCATTAAATTAAAACATAAAAAGTTAGAAGCAAGAGAGGATAAAAAAACTCAAGAACCCTAGTTCAAGAATGCCACAAGCTCCAACAATTACAGCCCCAAAACATAAGTATGTTTCCGTTGATTTCATCACCAGATGTGTGGATTTCACTAGTGGTTTCCTTTCACCCATTGGGTCACTATCTTTCAGTCATATTCTTGATTCTCTTGTCATGATTGAACCTAAGGTTTCTAAAATGTTGATAGAACTTCATGAACCTATTGAATACATGTTCCAAAATAGATTATTATGTTATTACTCAGATAATCGCATGATTTTCTGAACTCTAGCTTTGTATTTCTTTAGTCCATGAATTACACATGTTAGGCAAGATATTTCAGTTATTAAGTTATACATGCCTTAATTTTAAAGCATCATTAAAAATTAAATGTTGCATTCTCAGTTGGAAGGTTCTGTTTCGAGCTATCCAGTATTTACAAAAACTTAGACACAATTAGTTAATTTACAGAATTCTTTGGAGTAGCATAAGACCAAGTTTGACTAGGGTTTAGCATACTCAATAGTCCCAGAACTACTAGCCAAGTAGGTTGTAAGTCCCCTCTGTGGGCAATCAGTTGAGTGATAACAGCAACATGTCTTTATACCTTTGACAAGGTATATTGGGTCCTCTCGATGGGGCGTATACATTGGACTTCACATTTATCTCATGTAATTTTACTATCGGTTATTAGTAGCTCCCAAAGTTCAGTCAGACTGTCTGCATTGACCATTTATCCGTATATTCAATATTTAGTTTCACCATGTTATAAACAAGTCATTACATCCAGTTAGCTCAGAAACCATCACATCACGTTCAGATTATTATACTTGTTTTTGTACTTGTTAAGTTATGTTTTATTTCAACTTTACGCTATCCTACATGCCCAATACCTCTCATGTACTGACGTATACGTGCGCTACATCTTCTTGTGATGTAGGTTAAGGTTCTAAGCATTCAGATCATGCATAGATTGATTTCCCGATCTGTAGAGAAGATTCAGTTGTGAGTCCTCATTCTCCGAGGAAAACACTCATGAGTTTCATTTTAGTCTTTTAGTTATTTAGTTTTAGTCTTTAGTTATTTTGTTTCAATCTTTGCTAGATTTAGCTGGGGCGTGTCCCAGTATTTCTAGTCTAATTTCGAGGCTATTTTCAAACATAGTTAGATTCAGCTTAGTATTGAGTTAATATTTTTGTTGTATTAAACTCATTGTTTTCAAATATCACAATTATAGAATATGGGTATTCCACATCTTTTCATTGTAAGTCTAATTTAGCTTCGGCAACAGCTTATTATCTTTAGTATGCTCATGATCATGCCAGTAGGGTAAGATTGGGATCTCTTGTGGTCCTAGGTTCCGTGTCCGCGTCTCGGGGGTAGCTCGGAGGGTGACACAAAGCTTCTCAATAACTCTTGTGGAAATCGGTGTTTCCTCTCATCTTAAATGTGAAAACATTTACTCTTGGAAATACTTAATTCCAATATATCATTTTAAATAAAATGAACTCAATTCTAATCTTTTTAAGAATCAAGTTCTCAATACTTAAAAAAAATTAAAATGATTTTAATAGACTTATTAAAATTACTTGGAAGAACTCTCAAGGCTTGATACTTATCTCTACCTTGAATTTGAATTATGAATTCAATGTTATGATTCATGTTATGAATGATTTCTAGATGCTTAGAAGTAAATTATTGTGATAAGAATCAATAAGGATTAAAGGTACACTTAAAAAATACTTAGGCGGAGCAAACGACCAAAAAAAAGTAGGGCACACGACCTAAGCCTACTGTTGGTGTGCTGCCCCAACCCTCCATTTATTGGGCTTTGATTGGGCACAATGCTGGCGCACCACCTCAACCTTCATTTAATGCGGTCTGATTAGGCACACAAGTGGTAAGCTATATCATCCTCCACTTAATGGAGGTTTAATTGGGCTCATTGATGGCTTCTTACACCTAACATCCATTTACTGGGGTTTTGATTGAGCGCACTATTGGGGTGCCTCCCTTCCCACTAAACGACCTAATGAATTTTCTCGTCTCGTTTTCTGATCCTAAATCACCTTTAATGTATTTATTTCCTCAAAATTTCCTTAGATTCAATTACCCAATACAAGTACAAAATAATCTACTCGTAAACAACTCTTAAACACAACGCGGTTACCTCAAGAACTCATCCTAATTCAAGAACGGAAACGCGACTGCAAGAACGTTTATCATAAACTCAAATCCTCAAACTTTTGAGAACTAAATTATGCTAAAATGACATGATTGGTATGTGGGTGAACAAACCTAAAACTATGAGAACTCACAACCTCTTAGGGATCAAACATTTAGCAAAACAACCTTTCATTTGCAAGAAACTTGAAGAACGCCTTGAGTTTTCTCCTTTTCTCCTCTTATTGAACCCTTATAAAAACCCTAAGAGTATTTTTATTTATGCAAACTGCACTAAATCACACTTGAGCCAAAAAATATTATTAAATTCGTTTTGATCAAATTTGGTAAGGAAAAGACTAAAATACCCCTCACTAATTTGGTTAACTTTCCTTAACTATTCAAGAAGATTTGAAATGATCAAATGTCCTTCATACGATCTCAAAACTCTTAACTTAACCCTAACCTTAAAATTTTCATGTGCCACCTAATGAATCCTTTACTAAAAGTTATGGTTCTTTGAAGTTGACCAAAAACTATTAACTTAGGCATAACTTAAAAATTTTCAGATTTTGCTATTTCCAATTTTGCTTTCTAAGTATAGCTCTTTCCATGGTTGGATGTTACAATATCTTCCTGTTGGAAACATTCTTCCTCGAATAAGGTTACACCTAGTAGAACTAAGGGTGTTAACATTGAACATTCAGCTCAAACACCTCTAAGACATTTTGTATATCATGTAAAGAGTACTATGAAGAAAATTAGTACCTTGATCTGGAATTTCTACGAACTCAAAGAGATGTGAGTATCACTTCTTCATGTCCTCCTCAGCATCCCAAGTATCTTCTTCAAAAAAACTGAAATCTTCATAAAACATTGACTGATGCTACCTCCTTTGTCATCAATTTATCAACCTAATGATCTATATCAGGATGAGAAACTCCTCATAATATAGGTTTCCTTTATACAAATTATTTAGTAGGTATAACAAGTGAAGGATCGCCCATACACTTTTACAACATACAAATGTGAAACACCGGATGAACTTCTGTGTTTTTTGACTCCTTTTTATTTATTATTAATATTATTAAAATCAACTGTTTATTAAAACTAACAAAATCCACTAACTTATATTTAATACATGTCGCTAATGGTATAATGTGTTAAATAAATGATCACTTTAGCCCACTAAATATTGATTAAGTTATTTATCAACAACCACCTAACAATTAATTAATTCACGTTAAAATAATTATCCAATTACCAAAAATGACATTCTGGGTCATTACACTCCTCTTCGCTGAAGATATCGCCTCACCGCTTCTATTATTATTTACTCGGTCAAAAACCCAATTTTTTTTTAAATAGAGATCAAAATAAATACTGTAAGAGAACAAAGAAAGGAGAGTTGATCGGAAAAGGTGAGTATTAATTTTGTGATGCCGAAATAATTAACTATACGGAAAATTCATTGGGATAGAGAGAATAGATGAGTAAACCGAGAGAAAGATACACAAATGACATTTTTATATAGAAAAATCACCTGTGGAAGATAGCAGATTTAACAGATTTGTTCTTGGGGAAGGGGGGGGGAGGGTATACACGAAGCATGTATGTAAGGGGGAATTTTTTGTTTCAATTTAGTACATGAATGAATCCATTGTTAAATATATTTACATATCTAGAAATGGAAAAAACGTCTGATACATCCTTCAATTATTGCGATTCAGAAATGATATATATCTATTTAAATAAAGTGACTAACACATATCGTTTTATTACACGGGTGACCCATATACACTTTTTTCGGCGAAAAGAAATTAAAAAAATTATTTTGATCTATTCTCAAATAGTTTTATCAAACTAAATTCATAAAAATTAAATATGATCAGTTTAGCGAAGTCCAGGGGTATATTTGATCATTATCACATATGAATATTTTCTGCCTTCATTAATTTAGTGATTAATTTTTATTTATTATTCTATATGATCACATTTATAATTTGTTTACTAGTATCTGGACACGTGCGTTACACATGTGTTTCATGTGAATTTTTATTGATGCGTTAACACAATTAAAATTTTATGTAAATTGTATAAAATGAGTAATATTTTTTAATGTGCGTCAAGAAACACCAAATAAAGGGCACGTGGTAATGTTTAAATTCAATTCTTTTGAACTACCATTGGTAAAACAATTCTGCTGAAGCTAGTATAAGAGATTTTTAAACTTTGTTTAGTATTTAACACACTTGCAATAAAGTCACATGAATAATTTGAGCCAAATAACAGTACACACTTATGATAATGATAAAACAATTCATACAAATTATATGCACACACACTAAAATTGTGAACAAAAAAAGTTAAAAGTTGAATTATCAAATTTAAGGGTCATTTAAATATTTAATAAAACACGAATCATTTACTAAATAATATTAAAATTTAATTTACGTATATATTAATAATATTCATTAAAATGAAACAATATAAAATAAATACGTTCTCACTCGTTTGTGCAATCAATTCAATACGTGGAATTGCTTTCATATTCCACAATTATTCTACCTTTAGAATTTCTTTTGAATATTTTAGATTTGTAAAATTTTCGGCAATAAATATAAACTTTAAACTAATACTGTTTAGGAAGTCCAAGTGACAGGCATATCTCTGTAGTCAAGAAAATCATTTAACTTTTTCTTGCTAATTTTAATTTTCATAAAGAGTGACACACTTGGATCATTATTTAGACTTTTAGATATTGATAGGTTATGAGAGAAGGTATCATCAAGAACTCTACCCGTTATGTATTTTTTACACACACACACACATACACAACACACACATATATGGTAAAAACACCTTCAGAGCAGCCGCGGTAACATACACAAGTATTTTAGAGTTCACCAGAATTGAATATTCTAACTCTAGCACCAGCATCGCCATGTCTACCACTGGTGCATGCACACACAACTTGAACGTAGTCATCTCCTCTATGTGACACACTCATATCGTGAAACTCCTCTAAGCTGAACATATCGCCTCACCACTATTTTTCCTATTCACTAATTCAAAAATAAAATATTTTTGCATAAATAACAAAATTTTAATAAAATCCTAGAAGAGTACAAAAAATAGAAGAAGCGATCGGAAAAGGTGAATATTAATTTTTAGATGCCGACATATAGAATTGTTCATACGTGGAATTTGTTGCAAGAGAGAAGAGATGAGAAACCGAGAGGAAGATGGATAATTAAGATATTTTTATAGAGAAATATCACCTGACACATAAAGTAGATTTAAGAGATCTGGTGTTGTGTCGGGGACGTATTACACAAAGCGTGAAAGTAAGGAGGGATTTTTCGTTTCAATTTAGTACATGAATGGATCCATTGTTATATATATTTACATATCTAGAAATGGGGAAAATTTTTTATAAGTCTTTCAGTTTTTGCGATTAAAAAATGATATATCTATATTTAATAATGTTACTACCATATTCTTTTTTATTACACGGATGACCCAAATAAACCCTTTTCGGCAAATATAAGTGGAAAGAAAGATTTTGAACTATTCTTTACTTGTTTTATTTAACAAAAACCCATAAAGATTATACATGATCCTATTAGCAAAGTTCAGGGGTATATTTAATACTTCACGTATGAAATTTTTCTGCCTTCATTAACTTAGTGACTAGTTTGTATTTATTATTCTTTATCATCACATTTATTTATTTACTAGTTTCTAGACACGTGTGTTGCACGTGTGTGTCATGTGAATTTTTATTCATTCTTTTAAAATATTAAATATTATAAAGGATACCATCTGTCAAGTTTAAAAAACACATGACAACATTTCATGATAAGTCAATGATAAAATTAACATGTGTTTAACACAAACACATTATACTGTACCAACGCACAAAGAAGGACTATATATATTAAATTGACAATTTTATATATATATGGAAAAAAAAATATTCAGTGCAGCCAGGGTAACATTCAAAAGCAAGTTTTGAGTTCACCAAAATTGAAAATTATAAGTCTAGCATCAGTATCGCCATGACACACACAACCTCCATGTAGTCATCACCTCTCTGCAACACACTCATATCGTGTAAATTATATTCGCTGAACATATCACCTCACCGCTTCTCTTACTATTCACTCAGTCAAAACCAAATAATATTTTATATAAAGATCACATTTTTAATAAAATAGTATAAGAGAACAAAGAAAATATGAGTATGAATTTTGTGATACCCATTTATAAGATTGATTGTTTGGGGAATTCATTACGAGAGAGAGAGAGAGATGAGAAATCGAGAGGAAGATCGACAAATGAGGTATTTTTATCGAGAAAAGTCACCTGAGGTAGAAAGCTTATTTAAGAGATCTGGTATTGGGGGTGGGTTGGGGGCGTATTGCACAAAACATGTATGTAGGGGGAATTTTTTGTGAGTCCAATGTTACATATATTGATGTATCTAGAAATTCCAAAAAAATCTGATACGTCCTTCAATTTTTTTTTATTCAGAAAAGATATATCTCCAGTCAATGACTAAAAAATACCTTTTTATTACAAGGATAACCCAGATGTACCCTTTTCGGCAAATAGAAATAAAAAAGATTTTTATCTATTCTTGACTTATTTTATTAAACTAAAACCCATGAAAAGTATATGTGATCCTTTTAGCGAAATCCAGGGTATATTTAATCCTTCTCACATACAAATATTTTCCGCCTTCATTAACTTAGTGACTAAATTGCGTTTATTATTTCTTATGATCACATTTATTTGTTTAATAGTTTTTGGACATATGATTTGTACCTCTGTTTCATGTTAAGTATTGTTGATGCATTAAATCAATTGAATATTAATAAGGATACCATTAGTCAAATCTAAAAAGCACATAAAAACATTTCATTAAATGAAATATTATTAATAGATAGGTAAATTTACATTTTAATAAAAATAATTAAAGGATTAATCTTTAATTAAATATTTAAAAGACCGTTTAACCTATAGAAGCTAAATTTTATTATTCAACTTTTAACTTTTTTTGTTAACAATTTTTGTGTGTGTATGTAATTTGTATGAATTTTTTTATCACTATCGTAAGGTTGTATTGTTATTTGGCTCAACTTTTTCATGTGACTTTATTGAAAGTGTGTTAAATACTAAACAAAGCTATAAAAAAAATATTATGTTAGTCACTTATTTAATTAGAGGTATATCATTTCTGAATCACAATAATTGAACGATATATCAGACTTTTTCCCCATTTCTTGATATGTAATATATGTAACAATGGATTCATTCATGTACTCAATTGAAACAAAGAATTCCCCCTTACTTACATGCTTTGTAATACCCCCCACCCACCCACCCACCCACCCACCTCCAAGACAAGATATCTTTAATCTGCTTTCTTCCTCATGTGATTTCTTTCTATAAAAATGTAATTTGTGCATATTCTTCTCGGTTTACTCATCTCTTCTCTCTCTCCCAATAAATTTTCCGTATAATGAATTTTTTATACGGGAATCACAAAATTTATACTCACATTTTTTCTGATCACTTCTCCTTTCTTTGTTCTCTTTTAGTGTTTTATTAAAATTTTGGTCTTTATGTAAAATGTTTTTGGGGGTTTAACCAAGTGAATAGTAATAGAAGCGGTGAGGCGATATGTTCAGCGAAGAGGAGTGTAATGACCCGGAAGGTCATTTATGGAAACTAGATTAGTTTTTTAACATTAATTAATTAATTGTTGGGTGATTGTAGATAAATGACTTAATCGATATTTAGTGGGCCAAAGTGATCATTTATTCAACACGTTATATCATTAGGGACATGTATTAAATATACGTTAGTGGATTTTGTGAGTTTTAAGAAATAGTTGATTTTTAATAAAAATAAAAAAAAGTGTCAGAAAACATAGAAGTTCATCTGATGTTTCACATTTCTATGTATTAAATTTGTATGGGTGATTCTTCACTTGTTATACCTACTGAATAAATTGGTATTAAGGACAACCTATATTATGATGAGATGCCCATCCAGATATAGATCGTTAGGTTGGCAAGTTGAGGACAAAGTAGTTAGAACCAGTCAACGTCTTATGGAGGAATCAGTTTGATGTAGAAAATACTTGGGAGGCTGAGGAGGATATGACGAAGAGATACACACATCTCTTTGAGTTTGTAGAACTTCCACATAAAGATACTAATTCTCTTTTTAGTACTCTTTCATTGATATACTAAATGTGTTAGAAGTGTTTGAGTTGAATGTTCAATGTTAACACCCTTAGTTCTACTAGGAGTAATCTCATTCGAGGAAGAATGTTCCCAACAGGAAGATATTGTAACATCCAACCTTTGAAAGATCTATATTTAGAAAAAACTAAATTTGAAATAGCATAATTTGAAATTTTATAAGTTATGCCTAAGTTAACAGTTTTCGATCAACTTCAAACGACCATAACTTTTAGTAAAGGATGCATTAGGTTGACAAGGAAAATTTTAATATTATGCCTAAGTTAAGAGTTTTGAGCTCGTATGAAGAACATATGACTATTTTAAATATTCATGACCAATTAAGGAAAGTTACCCGAAATGGTGAGGGGAATTTTGGTCTTTTCCATACCAAATTGTATTAAAACAAATTTAATGTTATTTTTGGGCTCAAGTTTGATTTATTTAAGTTTGCACAAATCAAAATACACTTATGTTTTTAGAAGTGTTCAAGAAGAAGAGAAAAGGAGAAAACTCAAGGCTTTTTTCAAGTTTCTTGCAAATCGAAGGTTGTTACGCCAAAATTTTGATCCCTTAGAGGTATGTGAGTTCTCATGGTGATGGGTTCGTTCAACAACAAACCGATCATGTTATTTTAGAATAATTTATTTCTCAATGTTTTTAAGGATTTGAGTTCTTGATAAGTGTTCTTGAAGTCTTGTTTCCGTTCTTGAAATAGGATGAGTTTGATGAGGTCTTAAGATAATCCCATTGAGTTTAAGAGTTGTTTCCGAGTAGGTTATATTGTACTTGTATTGATTAATGGAATCTAAGGAAATTTTGAGAAATAAATACATTAAAAGTGATTTAGGATCACAAAACAAGATGAGAAAATTCGTCAGGTCGTTTAGGGGGGAGGGCAGCGTGCTAGCAGTACGCCCAACCAAAACATCTGTAAATGGATGCTAGGCGCAAGAAGCCATAAGTGCACCCAATTAAGCCTCCAGTAAATGGAGGCTGGTGTGGCATACCAACACTGTGCTTAAACAGACACCCGGTAAATGAAGGTTGAGGTGGTGCGCCAACAGTGCACCCAATTAAATAAATGGAGGCTTGGGGCAACATGCCAGCAGTGGGCCAAGGTCGTTTGTCCTACTTCTTTTCAGTTGTTTGCTTTATCTAAGTCTTTTTTTAAGTGTACCTTTACTCCCTAAGCATCTAGAAAGCATTCATAACATGAATCATAACATTGAATTTATAATTCAAATTCAAGGCAGAGCTAAGTATCAAGTCTTGAGAGTTTTTCCAAGTCAATTTAAAAAGTCTTTTACAGTCTATAACAACCTGTTTAGTCGTTTTGAGTAGCAGATTCTATTTCTGGAAAAACAGGCTGAGGCGACGGACCCCACGACGTACCGTCATGGGCACGACGGACCGTCGCAGGGTCTCGTTCCATAACACTTAGAAAATCTGAAATTGGGTACTGAAAATCGACTCTCTGAACTTCGTAACGGAATGGCAGGACGGACTGTCACAGGTGTGACGGATCGTCGTGAGCCCCCGTTTCAAAACACTTCAACTCTTGAGAATTTGGTACAGGGAACGATTCTCTGAACGTCGTGACGGAAGTGCAGGACGGATCGTCGTAGGCACGACGGGCCGTCACAGACTTCTTAAACAAATTGAGTCCATGACGAACCTGCATGACGGACCATCGCAGGCACGACGGGCCGTCACAGGTTGCGTAATCCCAGTTGGAGTCGGATTTCTTGTTAAGTTTTAAAGGGGCGTTATGGACTATTCCTGCTATAATTATTTATTTCGTGGGTTTATATTAATAACTCAAATTCTTGGGGGTTAAAAGAGGTAACCTTAAGTTAATTAGTGGGTTATTATTGCCATCTTTTATTCTTAATTATATACTAATTAGGGTAAAAGAAAGAGGGTTTGAATAAAGAAAATATAAAAAGAAAAAGAGAAAGGGAGAGAAAGTCGAACGAGAGAGAAGATAAAGAAGAGAACAAGGCTTTGGGAAATTCTTGCTTGATCACTAGTCTTCGGTGGAGGTAGGTTATGGTTTATCTTACGATATTCGTAGTAAACTCTTAATAGTGAATGATATGTATTGATAGTATTGTAAACCCCTCTATATGCTTAATTGTATGCTTGCATGAATATGATTATGTAATTGTGAATAAACAAGCATGATGAAGCTTTTGAATCCCAAATCTTGAAAGAAACCCTAATTCACTTGTTAATTGATGATGCCTTGGTATAAAAGAAGGCTTGATAAATTATATAATGAGATTGATGATGCCTTGGTATAAAAGAAGGCTTGATAAATTATATAATTAGATTGATGATGCCTTGGTGTAAAAGAAGGCTTGATGAATTAGGGGATCGGGTGCCACGTTCCGGTACCAGGATAGCAATAGAGGATCGGGTGCCACGTTCCGGTACCAGAATAGAAATAGAGGATCGGGTGCCACGTTCCGGTACCAGGATAGAATGAGGATCGGAGTGTCACGTCCCGACACCAGGATAGAATATGGATCGGGTGCCACATTCCGGTACCAGGATAGTATATGAGGATCGGAGTGTCACGTTCCGACACCAGGATAGTATATGGATCGGGTGCCACGTTCCGGTACCAGGATAGTATATGACGATCGGAGTGTTACGTTCCGACACCAGGATAGTATATGGATCGGGTGCCACGTTCCGGTACCAGGATAGAATATGGATCGGGTGTCACGTTCCGACACCAGGATAGAATGAGGATCAGAGTGTCACGTTCCGACACCAGGATAGTATATGAGGAGCTGAGTGTCACGTACCGACACGAGGGGAATAAAGATAACGAATCTTGAAAGATGATAATATATTGAATCTAATGAACCTAATTCCCAAATGAGTATGATGAGGAGGCGTGAGTCCTCATTGATGTGCTTGGTGTTGTAACCAAGGGTTATGGTAACTGTAAATGCTGCATGCTAAGGATATTAGTTGATTTATGATATTTATCTGATATATACTGTTTTTATTTTGAGTTGGCCGATGATATCTACTCAGTACCCGTGTTTTGTACAGACCCCTACTTTTATGTTTTCTTCTTGTTTATTTGTGGAGTGCAGCAAACGTGCCGTCATCTTCGACTCAATAGTAATTCAAGCCAGTCTTACTACATCGGAAATTCAGGGTGAGTTAATGCTTCTAGCTTGGACTGGATCTTCTTCTTCAAGTCTTGATGCCTTGAACTTCCGGCATGGACTATTTTCTTATGTATTTTTAGTTTTTAGAATACTCTTAGTTTAGTCATTTGAATCGTAGATGTACTTATGGTGATGACTTCCAGATTTTGGGGAATAATAGATGTTGAATTTTAGAAGTTATTGAATTGGTTTTTAATTATGAGTTTAAGTCTTCTGCATTATTTCTGTTGATATTACATTGAAATGTTAGAGTTTAGATTGGTTGGTTCGCTCACATAGGAGGGTAAGTGTGGGTGCCAGTCGCGGCCCGGTTTTGGGTCGTGACAAACTTGGTATCAGAGCATTAGGTTCGTTGGTCTCATCACATAAGAACGAGTCTAGTAGAGTCTTAAGAAACGGTAGGGGGACGCCTTTACTTTTCTTTGAGAGGCTATAAGACTTTAGGAAAATTCCATTCTTTCATTCTTTCTTTCGTGCTACTACTTGAATCCAATTGGTATCTAGGTGATACAAATTGGTATCTGACCATCTTCACTCTATTTCGCAGATGGTTAGAACCAGAGCAAGGACTGCGCCAACACCAACACCGGCAAGACAAGAAACGTCTTAGCCAGCCACTGGGGCTGTGGCTCGAGGAAGAGCAACGGCAAGAGGCCGTGGTAGAGGTCGTGGGAGGACGTCCTCTAGAGGAAGAGGACGAGCACCTAGTCTATCTGATGCTAGGGCGGTGACTCCTCCACCGACTGAGGAGGTAGTAAGAGAGGGTGAGGAAGGGGAGAATGAACAAGTGCAAAATGAGGAATTTCCACCCCAACCTACCCCAGAGATGATCAATCAGGTTCTTGCTTATCTTAGCGGGTTATCTGATCAAGGCCAAGCGCCTCCAGTGTTTTCTGCACCAGCACCTCAGGCTCCGGAGGTACCACATGCGGCTACTATGGCTCCCCGCATGGATGCCTCATTGGAGATAGGCACGTTTCCTCGTCTGACTACAGGTCCTATCATGACAAATGATCAACATGAACTTTTTAGTAAGTTCTTGAAATTGAAACCTCCAGTCATCAAGGGTGCTGAATCTGAGGATGCCTACGATTTTCTAGTTGACTGTCATGAGCTACTACACAAAATGGGTATAGTAGAACGGTTTGGTGTTGAGTTTGTGACTTATCAGTTCCAAGGAAACGCCAAAATGTGGTGGCGGTCACATGTAGAGTGTCAACCAACAGAGGCACCACCTATGACTTGGGCCTCATTCTCTAGCTTGTTTATGGAGAAGTATATCCCCCGGACTTTGAGGGATAGGAAAAGGGATGAGTTCTTGAGCCTAGAGCAAGGTAGGATGTCGGTTAATGATTATGAGGCTAGGTTTCACGCACTATCCAGATATGCCACGCAGCTTTGCTTCAGTCCACAAGAGCGGATTCGCCGATTTGTGAAGGGGTTGAGGTCAGAGTTGCGGATTTCGGCCTTACAGGTAGCGGCTACGGCAAAATCCTTCCAAGAAGTGGTAGACTTCGTGATAGAGGTGGAAGGAGTGAAGCCCGACGACTTCACCTCGACGTCGACATCTAAGAGGTTTCGTAAGGGAGGTGAGTTTAATGGTTCTTACTCTAGAGGACAGGGTTCCGGAGGTTACTCAGTTCGACCCATTCAGTCTACACTACAGACTATAGTTGGGGGTCCACCTCAGACCGGCCAACACTTCTCTGAGAGACCTATGCATGAACCCAGAGAGTGTTATGGATGTAGGGAGATTGGACATATTAAGTGATATTGTCCAAAACAGAGTTATCGGCCCCCAATAGCTAGAGGTAGAGGTGGTCATGGTAGAGGCCCTTATTCTGGAGGACGTGGTGGTCGAGGTAATGGTGGTCACCAAAACGGCAGAGGTGATGGGAAAACTGGAGCCACTACATCACAACATGGTAGGGGCAACGGGCAAACAAACGAAAGGGCCCATTGTTATGCTTTCCCTGGGAGATCAGAGGCGGAGACATCTGATGCTGTTATCACAGGTAATCTTCTGGTTTGTGATTGCATGGCTTCTGTATTGTTTGATCCTGGATCCACATTTTCTTATGTATCTTCCTCATTTGCTAATGGTCTTAATTTACATTGTGAATTACTTGACATACCTATTCGTGTTTCTACTCCGGTGGGTGAGTCTGTGATAGTTGAAAAAGTATATAGGTCTTGTTTGGTGAACTTTGTGGGGAGTAACACTTATGTAGACTTGGTTATCTTAGAAATGGTTGATTTTGATGTAATTCTGGGTATGACTTGGCTTTCTCCGAATTTTGCGATCTTGGATTGTAATGCTAAGATTGTGACGTTAACCAAGCCTGGGACAGATCCGTTAGTGTGGGAGGGTGACTACACTTCCAATCCGGTGCGTATCATCTCCTTTCTTCGTGCTAAGAAAATGGTTAGTAAAGGGTGTTTAGCTTTCTTGGCACATCTCAAGGATGACACTACCCAAGTACCTTCAATTGAGTCGGTTTCGGTGGTCCGTGAGTTTTTGGATGTGTTCCCTGCAGATCTTCCTGGTATGCCACCAGATAGGGATATTGACTTCTGCATCGATCTTGAACCGGGTACTCGCCCCATTTCTATACCCCCTTATAGAATGGCTCCCGCGGAGTTGAGAGAGTTAAAGCCAACTTCAAGAGTTGTTGAGCAAAGGCTTCATTAGACCAAGTGCATCTCCTTGGGGTGCTCCGGTTTTGTTTTTGAAGAAGAAGGATGGGAGATTTCGGATGTGCATAGACTACAGACAACTGAACAAGGTAACTATTAAGAACAAGTATCCTCTTCCTCGCATTGATGACTTGCTCGATCAGTTACAAGGTGCTTGTGTCTTCTCTAAGATTGACTTGAGATCCGGTTATCATCAATTGAAAATACGGGCAATGGATGTGCCAAAGAATGCTTTTCGAACGAGGTTTGGGCATTATGAATTTGTAGTGATGTCTTTTGGCCTTACGAATGCCCCTGCTGCATTCATGAGCTTGATGAACGGGTTCTTTAAACCATATTTGGATCTCTTTGTGATCGTGTTTATTGATGATATACTGATATACTCAAAAAGTAAGAAGGAACATGAAGAGCATTTGAGAATGGTATTGGAAATGTTGAGGGAGAAAAAGCTTTATGCCAAGTTCTCTAAGTGTGAGTTTTGGCTAGATGCAGTGTCCTTCTTGGGGCATGTAGTTTCTAAGGATTGAGTAATAGTAGATCCTTCTAAGATTGAGACAGTGAAGAATTGGGTAAGACCCACTAATGTGTCAGAAATAAGGAGCTTTGTTGGTTTAGCTAGCTACTACCGTCGATTTGTCAAGGGATTCTCTTCTATTGCTTCTCAATTGACGAACTTGACTAAGCAGAATGTTCCATTTGTATGGTCGGATGAGTGTGAAGAAAGCTTTCAGAAGCTCAAGACTTTGTTGACTACCGCACCTATCCTTACCTTGCCCGTAGAGGGTAAGAACTTCATTGTTTATTGTGATGCATCCTATTCTGGTTTGGGTGCAGTACTAAAGCAAGAGAAGAATGTGACTGCTTATGCTTCGAGGCAATTAAAAGAGCATGAACGTAACTATCCAACTCATGATTTGGAATTGGCTGCGGTAGTGTTTGCATTAAAGCAATGGAGACACTATTTATATGGGGTTAAGTGTGAGGTCTACACGGATCATCGTAGTCTTCAGTATGTCTTTACTCAGAAAGATTTGAACTTGAGACAGAGGAGATGGATGGAACTACTGAAGGACTACGACATCACTATTTTGTATCATCCGGGAAAAGCGAATGTTGTGGCAGATGCTTTAAGTAGAAAGGCGGGAAGCATGGGAAGTCTAGCTCACTTGCAAGTTTCTAGACGTCCATTGGCTAGAGAGGTTCAGACTCTGGCTAACGACTTGATGAGGTTAGAGGTAAATGAGAAGGGAGGACTGTTGGCTAGTGTGGAGTCAAGATCTTCTTTTCTTGACAAGATTAAGGGAAAACAGTTTGATGATGAGAAACTAAGGCGAATCCAAGATAAAGTATTGCGAGGACAGGCTAAGGAAGCACAAATCGATGAGGAAGGTGTTTTGAGAATCAAGGGAAGGGTATGTGTACCCTGAGTTAATGATTTGATCAACACTATTCTGACAGAGGCTCATAGTTCAAGGTATTCGATACATCCGGGTGCAACCAAGATGTACCGTGACCTAAAGCAACACTTTTGGTGGAGTAGAATGAAGCGTGATATTGTGTATTTTATTTCCAAATGTCCAAACTGTCAACAAGTAAAGTATGAACACCAAAGGCCCGGAGGAACACTTCAGAGAATGCCCATTCCTGAATGGAAGTGGGAAAGAATTGCAATGGATTTCGTGTTTGGTCTTCCAAAGACAATGGGTAAGTATGACTCCATTTGGGTGATTGTTGATAGGTTAACTAAGTTTGCTCATTTTATTCCAGTTAAGGTGACTTACAATGCCTAGAAGTTAGCCAAGATCTATATTTCAGAAATCGTTCGATTGCCTGGGGTTCCACTATCCATCATATCAGATAGAGGTACGCAGTTTACTTCTAAGTTTTGGAAAACATTGCATGCGGAATTGGGTACTAGGTTGGACCTTAGTACTGCGTTCCATCCTCAGACCGATGGTCAGTCTGAGAGGACGATCCAAGTGTTGGAGGATATGCTTCGCGCATGTGTGATAGAGTTTGGTGGCCATTGGGATAGTTTCTTACCCTTAGCGGAGTTTTCATACAATAATAGCTATCACTCAAGTATTGATATGGCCCCATTTGAAGCATTGTATGGGAGGAGATGTAGGTCTCCCATTGGTTGGTTTGATGCATTCGAGGTTAGACCTTGGGGTACTGACCTTTTGAGGGATTCGATAGAGAAAGTGAAGTCTAGTCAAGAAAAGCTTCTAGCGGCGCAAAGTAGACAAAAGGAATATGCAGATCGAAAGGTTAGAGACTTAGAGTTCATGGAGGGTGAACAAATCTTGTTGAATGTTTCACCAATGAAAGGGGTGATGCGGTTTGGTAAATGAGGTAAACTAAGCCCAAGGTATATTGGTCCCTTCGAAGTACTTAAACGAGTCGGGGAGGTGGCTTATGAGTTAGCCTTGCCTCCAGGGCTGTCCGGAGTACATCCGGTATTCCATGTGTCGATTTTGAAAAGATACCATGGGGATGGAAACTACATTATCCGTTGGGATTCAGTTTTGCTTGATGAGAACTTGTCTTATGAGGAGGAGCCTGTTGCTACTTTAGATAGAGAAGTTCGCAAGTTGAGGTCAAGAGAGATTGCATCCATCAAGGTGCAATGGAAGACTCAACCGGTTGAAGAAGCCACTTGGGAGAAGGAGGCAGATATGCAAGAAAGATATCCACATCTGTTTAAAGATTCAGGTACTCCTTCTCGCCCTTGTTTTTCTTCTTGAGATCGTTCGGAGACGAATGATGGGTAAACTGGTACCTATTGTAACGACATGTTTAGTCGTTTTGAGCAGCAGATTTAATTTCTTGAAAAACAGGCTGAGGCGACGGACCCCACGACGGACCGTCATGGGCACGACGGACCGTCGCAGGGTCTCGTTCCATAACACTTAGAAAATCTTATATTGGGTACTGAAAATCGACTCTCTGAACTTCGTAACGGAATGGCAGGACGGACTGTCACAGGTGTGACGGATCGTCGTGAGCCCCCGTTTCAAAACACTTCAACTCTTGAGAATTTGGTACAGGGAACGATTCTCTGAACGTCGTGACGGAAGTGCAGGACGGACCGTCGTAGGCACGACGGGCCGTCACAGACTTCTTAAACTAATTGAGTCCATGACGAACCTGCATGACGGACCGTCGCAGGCACGACGGGCCGTCACAGGTTGCGTAATCCCAGTTGGAGTCGGATTTCTAGTTAAGTTTTAAAGGGGCGTTTTGGACTATTCCTTCTATAATTATATATTTCGTGGGTTTATATTAATAACTCAAATTCTTGGGGGTTAAAAGAGGTAACCTTAAGTTAATTAGTGGGTTATTATTGCCATCTTTTATTCTTAATTATATACTAATTAGGGTAGAAGAAAGAGGGTTTGAATAAAGAAAATAGAAAAAGAACAAGAGAAAGGGAGAGAAAGTCGAACGAGAGAGAAGAGAAAGAAGAGAACAAGGCTTTGGGAAATTCTTGCTTGATCACTAGTCTTCGGTGGAGGTAGGTTATGGTTTCTCTTACGATATTCGTAGTAAACTCTTAATAGTGAATGATATGTATTGATAGTATTGTAAACCACTCTATATTCTTAATTGTATGCTTGCATGAATATGATTATGTAATTGTGAATAAACAAGCATGATGAAGCTTTTGAATCCCAAATCTTGAAAGAAACCCTAATTCACTTGTTAATTGATGATGCCTTGTTATAAAAGAAGGCTTGATAAATTATATAATGAGATTGATGATGCCTTGGTATAAAAGAAGGCTTGATAAATTATATAAAGAGATTGATGATGCCTTGGTGTAAAAGAAGTCTTGATGAATTAGGGGATCGGGTGCCACGTTCCGGTACCAGGATAGAAATAGAGGATCGGGTGCCACGTTCCGGTACCAGGATAGAAATAGAGGATTGGGTGCCACGTTCCGGTACCAGGATAGAATGAGGATCGGAGTGTCACGTCCCGACACCAGGATAGAATATGGATCGGGTGCCACGTTCCGGTACCAGGATAGTATATGAGGATCGGAGTGTCACGTTCCGACACCAGGATAGTATATGGATCGGGTGCCACGTTCCGGTACCAGGATAGTATATGAGGATTGGAGTGTCACGTTCCGACACCAGGATAGTATATGGATCGGGTGCCACGTTCCGGTACCAGGATAGAATATGGATCGGGTGTCACGTTCCGACACCAGGATAGAATGAGGATCGGAGTGTCACGTTCCGACACCAGGATAGTATATGAGGAGTGGAGTGTCACGTACTGACACGAGGGGAATAAAGATAATGAATCTTGAAAGATGATAATATATTGAATCTAATGAACCTAATTCCCAAATGAGTATGATGAGGAGGCGTGAGTCCTCATTGATGTGCTTGGTGTTGTAACCAAGGGTTATGGTAACTGTAAATGCTGCATGCTAAGGATATTAGTTGATTTATGATATTTATCTGATATATATTGTTTTCTATTTTGAGTTGGCCGATGATATCTACTCAGTACCCGTGTTTTGTACTGACCCCTACTTTTATGTTTTCTTCTTGTTTATTTGTGGAGTGCAGCAAACGTGCCGTCATCTTCGACTCAACAATAATTCAAGCCAGTCTTACTACATCGGAAATTCAGGGTGAGCTAATGCTTCTAGCTTGGACTGGATTTTCTTCTTCAAGTCTTGATGCCTTGAACTTCCGGCATGGACTATTTTCTTATGTATTTTTAGTTTTTAGAATACTCTTAGTTTAGTCATTTGAATCGTAGATGTTCTTGTGGTGATGACTTCCAGATTTTGGGGAATAATAGATGTTGAATTTTAGAAGTTATTGAATTGGTTTTTAATTATGAGTTTAAGTCTTCCGCATTATTTCTGTTGATATTACATTGAAATGTTAGAGTTTAGATTGGTTGGTTCGCTCACATAGGAGGGTAAGTGTGGGTGCCAGTCGCGACCCGGTTTTGGGTCGTGACACAGTCATTTTAAAAAAATTTAAGTCTTGAGCACTTGAGTTTTAGAAAGATTAAAAATGAGTTCATTTTCTTTAATGTATTTCCACGAGTAAATGTTTCACATTTAATATGAGAGGTAACACCGATTTCCTAAAGTGTTTTTGAGAATCTTTGAGTACCATATCTTTTAATTTTGAGTAATAATCTCAATATAGAGAAAGGGTTATGATTTTAAACATATGAGGTAGTTATATTTTCGAAGAAGTACTAAGCATCGATATGGGGACGAGTTTAGTTAACTCAAAGTCCACATAATCCAAGTAGTCAACATAGGTAGAAAGGGTCATACTTCTTAGATTATTCTTTATTGTTTTACGCATATACTAGTTGATCCACTTAGTAGTAGGTTCTATACCCTAACAAAGTATAGGCAGTTCTAGTAGAGTGAGATAGATGTTGTATCACTAATGTTTGTCGATTAGAGAATCTTCCATAGAATTTATTTTCAAATTCCAAATACATAGTTTATTTTGTATTATTGCATACAAATAGAGTGTACTGTAATTTTAAATACATGAAGTTATTTACTATTTTAAAGCTTTTCTTTATAATGCATCTTTACTAGTGCTTTATTTTCAAATGAGCTTAGTATCCGTTAGTTAAGTTACGACGAGGTAAGTTGTTTCTTCAGTTTCAATTCAAGCTTATGTCTTGTTTTTAGATTTCCCTCATATTCTCGTACATTCTATGTACTGAGGTCATTTGGCCAGTATATTTTATGATGCAGATACATGTGACCAGGATCAGCATCAACACTTCGTTGATCTAATTAAGTTCAAGAGTTGTTTGGTGATCCTTATTGCTTCTTGAGGATCCTCTTTTTTTTTTTTTAAAAAAATGCGTTTTCATTCAAGTTTATTAGGATGATAGTGGATCTTTTACCGAAATCCTCAAAGTATTAGAGGCTTCATATATAAATATACAATTGTTCATGAGTCTTTTCATTTTAAGTTGTTTATCTTGAGGCTTGCTCTGGCTAGTTAAATGTTTATTTCTAAAACATTTTGAGTTTATCTTTTTAGATAGTTAAGAAAAGTCTATATTTTAAATTCATCTTATTTTTGAGTAATTCTTCCGCTAAGAGTAAATTCATGTCAAGGACTCACTTGGAGCCAACAATGATTCTCGAATGTCAGTCATATCAAAGGTGTGGGCTAGGGGCTTGACATTTACTCCTTAAAATCCTACTTTTAATTTTATATTACTCATTTCATGAATGCACATAAAATATAAAATATCATTAAAATGAGTCCAGAAAAATTCACATAGGATACACATGCAATGCACTTACCAAGGACTAGTTATTAAAAAAAAGAGGTAAAGGTTATTTTTAGGGAAAATGCAAAAGTACCCCATCAACCTATGCCCGAAACTCGAGAGACACTTTTACTATACTAAGGTACTATTACCCCCTGAACTTATTTTATAAATAATATTTACCTCCTTTCAGCCTAGGTTGCACTAGCTTGAAGAAAAAAATCAACCTAACGATGGACCTAAAAGATAGTGCCACATATGCCGAAATGGGTAGAAAATTATTAATAAAATAAGTTTAGGGGGGTAATAGGACCTTAGTATAGTATAACTATGTCTCTGAGATTTCGGGCACAGGTTGAGGGGGAACTTGTGCATTATCCCTTTTTTTACAAAAAAAATTACCTTTATCACTTTTGAATCAAAATTCATTCTGGTGTAAAATTACTTTTGTCTTTGTCTTTTTATATATGCTTGGTAACAAACTCCATTGAACAATTGAAATACTAGTAAACATCTTAATTTTATTTTTAAATTGTATAATACAAACCATTTAATTGAAGTTCGATATTCATCATTTGCACATTGATTTTCAACAATGGCTAGTAGACTTCCATTTTTTATTTTAATGAAGTTAATCTCTTGAATGACCTTCTAAATTGTAAAAATAACTTAGTAAAGCAACGGTTCCTATAGTATTTCAATTGGTACATACTCGATAACCCTACCCGGAGATAAAATCTATTTTTCTCCACACTCCAATATCCACCAAAGATTTAAAATATTTTTTTACCTTAGATCGATAACCCTACCTGGAATAATATCTATTTTTTTCTACATCCATAATTGCGTACTTATACATCAAGGGTTAGAGTTAAGGACCTTGATAGTTTAATGGGCTATATTACCTATTGGTGGAACTCACACAAACATTATTATAAAATTTGCACATTTGATTAAGAGTATGACTTGTCTCTGCTCATTAAAATCATTTTTCAGCTATTGTATTGCTTAAAGGATAATTCATCAGTATCAAATTTTCTTGACCCAAAATCACAAGTTGTGATGAAAAACAAGAATATGGCTATATGAGGTAGTGCAACCTCCTCTTATTTTACCAGTAAATTTAAACACCTATATTTGTTTAGAAAAATTTACTTATTTTGAATGAGTATGTATTTTTTTACTCAATACATGAATGTGTTTCTTAGAATGTAAAATATCATTACAATGAGTCAACACCAATAACCATGGTATACACGTGAAAACTCTTGTTGTTAAAAAGGCCAAAAAAAGTCATAGATGAAAAGTTTATCTTTTCTTTTAAAAAATACCCTTTATCATTTCTTAGACAAAATCTATTCAGGTGTGAAATTACTTTTATGTTTGTTTGATTCTATATGATCGGTTAACAAACTCCAATAAACTTTTGAAGTACTGGCAAACAACTTATATTTTCCCTAATTGTATAACACAAACCACTCACTCAATTGAAGTTAAATACTTATCATTTGCACATTGATTTTTAACATTGTCTTGAGTGGCGGATCCAGGATCTAAAGGTTATGGGTGCTCACTTCCAGGTTTATGATTTGCTGGAAAAAATTTTAAAAACAAATGCTACTTGCGGGATTTGAACCCTCGCAAGTGGCTTCGCACGTCTCTTATTGTAGAGGTTTAAACCTGCTCACCCAGAACTTCTTTTGTTCTATGGGTGCTTATTTAAATTATAATAATATATGTATCATATTTACTAAATATATATATATAAAAAAAAATCGGAAATCAATGTGTGCTCGAGCACCCTCGTCTGGCTTACAGTGTCCGCCCCTGATTGTCTTCCATTTGTTATTTTTATGAAGTTTATTTTTTTGATGACTGTCTAAATAATAGAAATAACTTAAAACAATCTTTTTAGTACTTCAATTGGTAAATACAGTATAGGAGACTTACCAGATTATTTTTTGCAAAAGCAGATCTATAACTATCATGATTTGTGATGTTGGTTGTGGAAATTCTCATAGAATGGATAAATATCCTTTATCCAGAGGTTAATATCCACAGAAGATGCAAAACATATGTTTGTTTTTATGTTTGATAGATAACCCTAGACATCTTATAGTGGACTTTTTTAATATTTTGCTACACCCATAATGGTGTATTTATTCATCAAGCATTACGGTTAAGGATCATTACAATTTAATGAGCTCTATAACTTATCGATGGACCAAACACAATAATTGTTAGAAAATCTACACAAATAAGAAAGTATAAGCAATATATTTACTACTTCAAATCCTATTTTAATGCTATTTGATTTTTTTGAAGGGTTAATGCATAAGTACTAGGTTTTCATGATCCAAAATCGCAAGCTGTGATGAAAAGCAAGGATATGGGTATATGAGGCATTTTAACCTCTTATCATTTCTCGAGCAACTCTTAACACCTTTTTATTTAAATGAACTTATATTTTATGATTAATTTTTTTATTACTCATTATGCGGATTTGTTTCATAAAATATAATGTATCAATATAATGAATCTAAATAAATTGACTAGCGGTTAGAAAACAAAAAAAAGAATAATTTTTTGCAAAAAAAAAACATTGTATTTATCACTTTTTAACAAAATTTATTCTGGTATAAAATAATGTCATGTGTTGAGCTTACACCTCGAATGTGGCTGGCACACGAGAACTATTATTGGTCCATAAATGAACCCTTGACCTATCTGACTAATTAGTGGAAGACTTACTCAATGAAAATGAGACTATAAGTGCAAAATTAAACTCAAAATGTCTCATTTATAACTTCATGAATATCTTGAAATACTTTATAAAACATATTTAACTGTCTCAACGTTTTTGAACATCAACAAGGCAAGTAACGAAAGACTCCTCAACCTCTAGCTATCTACGAAACTTATAAATACTAGTATAGACATCGATAAAATATCCATGACAACTCAGCAAAACATGAAATATGAGTGTTAAGCCCTCCAGAAAGAAAAGAGGCTCAGAAAAGCTTGATGGAACGCAAGTGGAATCAACAAAGCACATTTTGATGACCTGAACACCTTTACCAGCAACATAAAAGATGAGGTTGAGGTAAATTGAAAACATAGATAACTCAACTGATAAGACTAGAAGATACTCCACCACAACTCAACTCCAATATAAAAGGAAAAATGATATGTGCAATGCTTAGAACATTATAAAACAATATATATAAAGGCAATGATGTATGAAAATATTATAAGATACTTCTTACTCTTATTTGGGAGTTTTTTTAACCGACAAGTATCACTATGAGCTATGTGATGATACAACATCTTACCCACTCTTCTAGAACTATCCTATACATTGTCGGAGTACAAATTAATTCAACTAAGTTAATCTACAAGACATGCTTAATATCAATAAGGAATCGTCTAAAAAATACACCCTCAATAAATAATCTACTAGTGTTGCATTGGGGAATACTGGCACTACGGTGGAGCGCCACCCCACCCACATACCTAGAAATCTAATGGATTTTCCTTCTGCATTTAGGGTTTTAACTCATTTGGAGTTCAGTTATTTCTTCTAAACTCTTTTTAATTCAATAACACAACACAATTTCATAGATATCTCATATAATATGAATAATCACAACCCATATTCAATATATTCAATGAGTGAAAAGAACCCACTACTGAAATCTCACATACCTTGTGATGAAATCCACGGAGAAATATTTAGATTATGGGGCTGAAACTGCTGGAACCTTGCTGCCTTCTTTAACTAGGGTTCTTGACCTTTTTCCGCTTTCTTATTTCTAATTTTCTACGTTTTGATTTAATGGTTTGATTTAGGTAAGTTTTAGTTATGTTTCTAGGCTTAAACTTACTAGAATATATTGATTTAGGGTCAAAACGACGTACCTTAGTGTTTAAACGAAGTGCGAAAACACCAAAAGACCCCTGAGTTTATTGTTGTCGGACGAAACGACGACCTGGACTGATGGGCCGTTGTTCAATCGACGGTCCGTTGTTTGGGTCCATAGGTTGGGTCTGTTCGGCAGGTCTTTACTAAAACGGGCATAACTTTTTACTCGGAGGTTAGACTTTAGCAAGTTCGAATGCTATGGAATGCTAATTCAATTATAAATCATTTCATAGGTCATGGGACACCTAAGTCATTTTTTCCTAAGAATTATGATCATTTGAATTTGACCCAACTGCATTTTCCCCCTAACTCTATTCTAATTTTCACCTACGGCCATACCTACGATCTGTAGGTCCATCTACGGACCATAAAGGTCAATCATAGTTCTTGTCAGGGAGTGGGTAAATAGGGTCTTTATCGACGGTCATAGACTACGGACCGTAGGTCCGTCCATCGTTCATCACTTAGTTAAATTTTCCGGGCTGATTTTTTCGGGGCTTCAGATTCAAATGACTGATTCACAGTACAGGCCGTAGATCATACTACGGTCCAGTGAGTAACCGTCGGTTGCACCTGCAGATTTCAAAAAAGCTAATTTCTGGTCTGTTTTAGATGCTGGGTGTTAAATTATCTCCCCCTTGGGAACATTCTTCCTCGAATGAAGACTACACTAGCTGAGATAGAGGGAGAGTGTTGCAACCCCTTACTGCTAAACACTGATAATTGAGTTTCTAACTGAATTGAGTTCTGAGAACATGCAAATACGCTTAAAATGCAAGTACAAACTGAGGAAACATGATTCATGAATGACTGCAAAACTGAAGAGGAACTATTACCTCAAGATGGGGTGTTATCGGAACGATAGAGGTAAGGACACTTGGCTTTCATGGTTGCTTCTGTTTCCCAAGTAGCTCCTTCAACAGACGAACACCTCCACAAAACCTTAACTGAAGCGACTTCTTTATTTCTCAACGTTCTAACCTGATAGACAATAATCTCAACTGCTACATCCTAGTAAGAAAGATTATCTTTCACCGCCACACTCTCTAATGGAACTACAGAGGCTGGATCACCCACTTCAAACCAACCAACAAATGATTATGTTTCACCGCCACACTCTCTAATAGCATAAAAGGACTGAATATGGCCCTATCAAAGTTGTTTCGCCTACTTAAAACAACTCAAGATGAGATCTACATGTACGACTATACAAAGCCTCATAAGGGGTCATTTGAATGCTTGAATGGTAGCTATTGTTGTAGGGGAACTCAATCATAGAAAAATGATCATCTTAACTATCGTTCAAATCGATCACACAAGCTCTCAACATATACTCTAGGGTCTGAATGGTACGCTCTACCTGCCCATTTGTCTGTGGATGAAATGTTGTACTAAGGTTAACTTGAGTATCAAGACCTTTTTGAAATGACATCTAGAAATGAGAGGTAAACTGAGGACCTCTATTTGAGATGATAGACAAAGGAACCCCATGAAACCTCACAATTTCAGTAAGGTAATGCATGGCATATTCCTCTGCCGAATATGTAGTCTTGACCACCAAAAGTGAGAAGACTTAGTCATCCAATCAACTATCAGCCAAATTTAGTCATGCAATCTGTGAGTACGAGGTAACCCTGTGATGAAATCCATATTGATTAATTCCCACTTCCAAGTAGGAATATCGATCTCTTGAGTCGTACCTCCTGGTTTCTGATGTCCTACCTTGACATGCTGGCAATTGGGGCACTTACACACAAAGTCTGTTATATCCCTCTTCATGCCATTCCACCACTAGACTTCCGGCAGATCGCAGTACATCTTAGTAGCACCTGGATGAATAGAATACATGGAGTTATGAGTTTCTGCAGGAATATGCTGCCTCAACTCTCCCACGCTTTGTCTGTCCATCTGTCTGCGGATGAAATGTTGTGCTAAGATTAACTTGAGTACCAAGACCTTTCTCAGCTACTAGAAATAAGAGGTAAACTGAGGACCTCTATCTGAGATGATAGACAAGGGAACTCCATGGAACCTTACAATTTAATTAATGTAAATCTTGGAATATTCCTTTGCCGAATCTGTAGTCTTGACCGCTAAAAAGTGAGAAGACTTATTCATCCTATCAACTATTAGCCAAATGGAGTCATGTTGTCTACGAGTAAAAGGTAAACCTGTGATGAAATCCATACTGATCACATCCATATTCCAACTAGGAATATTGATATCTTGAGTCATACCTCCTGGTTTCTGATATTCTACCTTGACTTGCTGGAAATTAAGGCACTTACTCACAAAATATGCTATGTCCCTCTTCATGTAATTCCACCAATAGACTTACCGCAGATCGCGGTACATCTTAGTGGCACCTGGATGAATAGAATATTTAGAGATATGGGATTCTGCAAGGATATCCTTTCTGAACTCACCCACATAAGGAACACACAATCTACCCAGGAAGCAAAGTACACCATCTTCCCCTTGGAGAAAACCTCCATTCCCTGATTGTGGACTGCACCCTTAAGTTCAAGCATGATTGGATCATTGTCTTACTTTTCCTTAACCTACACTAACAAAGAACATTTTGCCTCATTTTGAATTGTTACACCACTTTCGATATGCTTATAAAGCGAACTCCCAAGAGAGCAAACCCGTGAACATCCTTCACTAGCTCGTTCTAGTCTTCCTCAACATGGGCTACACTACCCATAGATAATCTACTAAGAGCATCTGCTATTACTTTCCCTTACCAGGATGGTAATGCATACTTATATCAAAAACCTTAAGGAACTCAAGTCACCTCCTCTAGCGAAGATTTAACTTTTTCTAGGTGAACAGATACTGAAGGCTCTTATGTTCGAGATCATGAGTTGGATAGTTCTTCTAATGCACCTTAAGTTTTCTAGAAAAATAAGTTATAACCTTATCTCGCTGCATCAACTCACAACTTAGGCCAACTCAGGATGCATCACAAGAGATTACATAACCATATGAAACCTCTGGTAGAGTCAAGACAGGAGTTATAGTCAATCTAGTTTCGAATTCTGCAACGCTATTCTCAGAATCATCTGACCATTGAAACTTGACCATCTTCTGAGTTAACCTAGTCAATCGTGAGTCTATGGATAAGAATCCCCCCACGGACCATCTGTAATAACCCACTAAACCTAAGAAACTTCTTATATCTGTAGCAGAGGTAGTTCTAGCTCACTGTTTCACTGCTTCTATCTTCAGTGAAATCCACTCGAATCCCTTCGCTATATATGATGTGACCAAAGAAAGCAACAGATTACAACTAGAACTCCCATTTGGTAAACTTAGAAAATAACTAGCTTTCAAAGTCTGCAGAATAACTCTCAGATGACTCGCATCTTCGTTTTCATTCCTAGAGTAAATGAGCATATCATCAATAAAGATGATAACTAACAAGTCCAAGTACTGCTGGAACACTTTGTTCAGCAAATCCATAAAAGCTGCAGGAGCATTGGTTAGTGCAAACGACATAACTACAAATTCATAATGACTATACCAAGTTCTGAAGGTTGTTTTCAGAATGTCACTATTTCAAACTCTAAGCTGAGGATAACCCGATCTAAGGTCTATCTTTGAGAAGTGACAAGCACCGTGAAATTGGTCAAACAAGTCATCAATCCTGGGGATGGGATACTTATTCTTAATTGTGACCTTGCTCAACTATCTATAATCAATGCACATTTTGAGAGAACCATATTTATTGTTTACGAACAACATTGGTGCACCCCATGGTGAAATATTAGGTCTAATGAAGCTCTTATCTAGAAGATCTTTCAACTGCTCTTTGAATTCCTTAAGCTCTGATGAAGATATTTTGTATGGAGGAATAGAAATAGGCTGGATATCTTGGAGGAGATCAATTTTAAATTCGATTTCTCTTTCTAGAGGGATTCCGGAAGATCTTCTAGAAAAACATCTTGAAACTCACAGACTACAGGAAAAGACTAAAGAGTTGGAGTTTCCGAGCTTGAATCCTTAACCCAAACTATATGATAGCGATAACCCTTACAGATCATCTTTCTGGCCTTGAGGTAAGAAATGAATCAACCTATAGGTGCTAAGCCCTTCGACTCTAAGATTGGTTCATCTAGAAGCTGAAAACGAACAATCCTAGTTTTACAATCAACTGAGGCATAATAGGTATGTCACCAATCTATGCATAGAATGACATCTAAGTCTACAATTTATAACGCTACAAGATCTGTGAGGTGGTTTTGTGAGAGACGATGACAACGCAATTTCTATATACCCGTCTAGTTTTAACTGGGTAACCAACTGGAGTAGAGACAGAGAAAGTATCTAAGAGAGTTTTTGGACTAACACTGAATTGGACTGCTATGTAAGGAGTAACAAAGGAAAGATTATCCCCTGGATCTAACAATGCATAAACATCAAGGTCAAAGACTCATAACATACCATTAACTACATCAAGTTACTATTTAACTAAACATTCATATGTAATATTACAAACTAATAATTAATATGTTGGTAAATTTTACCAATGGATTAGTGATCGGTTTGTATATTTCCAACTATTTTAATGATTTTAGTAATTTTATAACTAGAATCTTTATTCGTCGGCAAAATTTCCAATTAATTTGATATTGGTTGAAAGTTTACCAACAAAATACATTTCGTTACTAATTTACGAACACATTTATATTTGGTTGGTAAATTTAGCAACAAAATGTTGTCGTTGGTAAATGTGTTTAGTAATTCATTGGTAATATGGTAATAAATTATATAAATTTTTTTTCATTTTTACCAACCGATATATACTTCTTTGGTAATATTACCAATTAAAGGTGTGTTTTAGTAATACTTCTTTTGGTAATCCATTGATAGAAGGTTGCTAAATTTGGCGCTATTTTTTCCCACCGTAAGTACAAACTAAAATACATAGTTAGTAAGATTTATGTTGGTAATATGTTAAAATTTCGTTGTTAAGTTTTAAAATATTATTCGGCTAGAAATATGTTGGTAATTTCTTATTAGAATACTAACCAACTTAAGTTGATAGTAAAATATGTTGGAAATTTGAGGATTTTTTGTGGTGCTTGTAAATCTTTTTGGTATTTCTCTACTGTTTGATTTCTTAAGGATATTAATATGTTGATCAGAAATATAATAATGGAGTGTTCAACACAAAATAAAGGATAATATGGGACATCTTAGTGAGTATAGTGTTTGAAAGTTTCATTTGCATTGATTAGTAGTTGTCATGATAAATACTCTTGAGTGTAAACTTTAATATGTTTTAAATTATAAACCTTCATATCTATTACCTTTTTTCTTTATAAATATGATTCTTTGAATTTGTAGAAGTTATTGATATTATTAAATATTATCATAGTACAAGAAAGACTCTACATAACTATAAATAAAAAACAATTATTGCGTAAATTATTGAATTACATGCTCCATTAATGTAATGAAATACTTCGCATGATTATTAATGTTTCTGCGATGTGAAAAGGAGGTTGGAGTTTCAGTGGTGGAAACAACATGCCCCTCAGTACACTTCCAATTTCACCATTGTGTTTCATTCCTTACTAACTAATACCTTGTAATCTTATCTACTAGCCGGTGTCATCAATTGAGCCTCACAATTCTTTCTCATCATTAAACATTCCGTACATATGGAATTTAATAGGAATTGGAACTTATTTCTTTAAGATCAATTCTAGGAATAAGATTAGAATGAACATCTAACATCTTAAATGTCTGTGTGGCCAATCAATTATATACGTGGTCGTTAACAAACCATAGTATGTTTTCCTTTCCTAAAAAGCATGAGTTCTTTCCCTTCATACATAGTGTGGTGCCTGGTTTTGGATTTGTTAGTCAAACAATTTATAAGTTATAGTTATCTATGAAGTCCACACCCTCTGCTCCATTATCAATCGAAGATTTGATAACTAGAGATCATCTTGAGAGGAAACGTATAACCCAAATTTTTTCAAGTACTTGGCTTTATTTGTGCATAGTTAATGAGTGATGTTTGTAAAAATCTTCAATTCATTTTACATCCAAATCCGAGTGACCATTGAAAGTTTCCTTTTATTGTTGCAGTGGATTGAAGGATCAAGAAATAAAATGGAAAGAATAGGTTCATACGATGGAGTTTATGCATCACCATATATGAAATGCTCCATGTATGTATGGAGCTATCAATACATCAATTTATATACTCCAAAAGGATTAAGATTTGATTTTTGAGTTAGTAGTAAGGTTAAGTTGTGAGACTTACAGTTGTATGTTTTCGTGGAGTGAAGCTACGTACTCTTGAAGAGATGTTTATTTTTAGAGGATTCTATATTTTGAGTAGCTCTTTTTTGTACCCCCCGTCAATACCTTGAGTTGACAGAGATCAAAGAAAATCTTGAAAGTGGGCAAATCAAGCTTATAAGATTGAAGACCAATAATAAAATAGATGGTTGAATTTTTTCATGAACAGTTGTTGGGATTTGTGTGCATGAATATTTTGTTTTTGTTTTGTTATTAAGATTTGTGCTTTCAAGTGAAATCAGTTTTTTTGTTTTCTCAATAGCTTTAGTTTGGCGAAAGGTATGTGACTAGAGCTTGTCGCATACCTCTAGGCAGGTTAATAGCTATTGGGAAAACATGAAAACCTATTTTACTTGGAGGCAGAAACTTGATAACCAACAATATACTTTGATTTTTAGTCGTCTGTCCAATAAACCCCCTTTGTGCATTTTAATGATTTTCGTCAATCTCTACCAACTATGGTGATTATAGGGGGTAAAAAACAGGGTCACCCAAAATAGAGAAGCCTCCCATAATCATCATATCTTCAAGAGTAACAGTAGCATCAGCCCATGGAAACACAAAAAATGTTAGTCTCACAACACCACCTTTCTACCAACCAAAAAAATCAAGTGTTGATCTGAATTTATAAACTGAACTCTTGATAGCTCTATAAATCCATGCTGCTTTCCATATAAGGTGATGGATAGACTCCATCATTTGAACTTGTTCTTATAATTTTATTTTTTGATACCTACATCCATTGCAACCATGAATGAGTCCTTCAATCTCAGATTCAAATGGAAAAGGAATTGATAGACCTCCTACATATTTACACTAGTTATTAAATTACATGCTCAAATGAATTGATTTTAAAAAGAGAAAGACCCAATAATTTCATACAAATATCACTCATTCACTGTGATCTGCACAAATAGTGCCAAGTACATGAAAAAGATTGAGTTATCTTTGTTTCCATCTAGGTAATCTCTACTTATCAAATCTTTGATTGATAACAAAACAGTAGGTGAAGATCTCAATTTTTCCTCTCCCATTCTTGATGTCACAACCCAGACCATCGTGAGTGGCACCCATACTACAACTCGGGGGAGAATCACTACTAACAACCAACTAAAGTAAGAAATCTAAAACTAATATATTTAAGTTATGGAAGCAAGTTAAATAACTAAAGGCAAGGTTCCATTACTAAATATAAATCCTAGTTCTATGAAAAAGTTTTTCAGCCCCGATTTCCCCCCCCCCCTGATATTTCTATAACCATGAAATCCGATCATTACAACGGATACCAATTTACCATCACTCCTCCCCGAGTGATCAACTAAGGAAAGGTAGTCTTGAAAAGGAACAAGGTAATACATGATGTCTCGCATATCCTTCTCAGTCTCTCAAATAGGTTCCACAACTTGACGATGCTTCCATTAACTTTCACGGACTTAATATCTTCGCTCCTCAACTTCTGAACATCATGATGAAGATTAAGAATCGTTTCCTCTTCATATTGGAGGTCCTTGTCTATCATTATTGAGTCCCACTTAGTGATATAGCAACCATTCTTGCGATATCTCTTCAACATAGACACATGAAATATAGGATGTAGACCGGAAAATTTGGCGGTAATGCCAATCATTCCACCACCAGCCCTACACGTTCAAGGATCTAAAAGGGACCAATATAACGAGGACTCAACTTACGCCTCTTGTCGAATCTCATCACCCCTTAATGGGTGATACCTTGAGGAGAATATTCTCATCTGTCAGGTATTCTATATTTGTCCCTTTGTGATCTACATACTTCTTTTGTCTACTCTGCTTGGTTAGAAGTTAAGTTTGAATGATCCTCACCTTATCTTGACCATCCTTCACTTAGTCAACCCCCAACGATTTTACATCTCTTGATTCAAACCAACATATGGACAATCTACATCCCCTCCCATATAACTCCTCAAATGGTGCCATATCAATGCTTGAGTGATAAATATTATTATATGAGAACTCACATAGGGGTAGAAACTTATCCCAATGCCCTCCAAAGTCAATTACACAAGCTCTCAAAATGTCCGCCAGCACTTGTATAGTCCTGTGCTATTGTCCATCCATCTAGGGAAGGAAGGCTGTACTAGAAGTGAGTTGTGTGCCCAATTCAAAAATGCAAATTCCTCCAAAACTTTTAAGTGAAAAGGGTTCCACTATCTGAGATGATGGAAAAGGGCATACCATGAAACTTCACTATTTCTTTTACACATATGGTAGCAAAATGTTTAGCGTTGTAATCCACTCTTACTTGAATGAAATGCGCTGACTTGGTCAACCTATTTACTACAACCCACATAGAATCGAATTTCCCAATGTCTTGCAAAGAACAACCATAAAATCCATTGCTATGCTTTCCCACTTCCATTTCGGAATTGGAATCCTTTTTAAGTAACCCCGCCGGCCTTTGATGTTCATACTTCATTTGTTGACAATTCTTACACTTCGCCACAAACTTCTCAATGTCTTGTCTTATACCCGACTATGAATACACTCGTTTCAGATCTCTATACATCTAGGTCACACGTGAATGAATAGAATAGCGCGAGTTAGGAGCCTCCTCCAGTAACCTTAGAATAAAATCATCAACTCTTGGAACACACATTCTACCCTTATAGTAAAGCACACAATTAACATCTAGAGTGGTTCCTTGAGATTTACCTATTGCATTTTTTGTTCTAAGCTCATCTAAATCACCGCTTCTAATTCCTTGGCCTTGATATCCGCGGTGAACATGGACTTAGCTTCAATGCTAGCTAACAACCCACATCTTTCAGAATTTCCCAACTGCACGAACTTAGACTCAAAGGTCTGATTCTCCTTCACCAACAGTCGCTTGGTTCCACTCAAGTGTGCTAAACTGCCCATACTTATCGGTTTTTGACTCAAAGCGTCAACCACAACATTTGACTTACCCGGATGGTATTGGATAGTCACATCATAATCCTTGAGTAATTCCATCCATCTTCGCTACCTCAAATTCAAATCATTTTGGGTGAGTACATGATGCAAACTACGATCATCACTATATACATCATACTTAACTCCATAAAAATAACGTCAGTACATATTAAGAGAAAATACCACCGCATCAAACTCTAAATCATGAGTGTGATAATTCCTATAATGCACCTCTAATTGACGCGAGAGATAAGCTATGACATTCTTATCCGATATTAACACAACCCCCAATCTAGAATGTCAAGCATCACAATAAACAATAATGTCCTTACCCTCCATTGGTAATGATAAAATGGGCATAGTGGTAAAAAAAAAGTCTTAAGCTTTTGGAAGCTCCCTTCACATTTTCCGGTCCATTCAAATGGTACCTTACTTTTTTTCAGATTGGTCAAGTGAGTAGCAATTGAAGAAAAATTCCTAAAAAAATTATGATAGTAACTATTAAGTCCCACAAACTTCTAACTTCCATCACCGAACTAGGTCGTACCTAATTCTTAACCATTTAGAGCTTTTGGGAATCTACCTTTACCCCTTCTTTTGACACCACATGCCCCAAAAATGCAACTGACTTCAACCAAAATTCACATTTGGAAAAAATTTCATATAACTTTTGCTTTCCAAGGATACCCAAAACAGTACGAAGATCATTAGCTTGCTCTTCACTTACTTTTCATATACACCAAAAATTTCATTAATACAAACTATCACAAAAGAGTCAAGAAAGTGATTGAATACTCCATTCATCAAGCTCATTAAAGCTGCAGGTGCATTAGTCAATCCAAACGACATAACCAATAATTCATAGTGCCCATAACAAGTCATAAACGCCGTCTTGGGTATATATTTGGGCCTAATATTTAATTGATTGCACCTGGATCTTAAATAAATATTAAAGCAGACTAGTGCACCTTATAATTGGTCAAAAAATCATCTATCCTAGGCATGATGTACCTATTTCAAATTGTGACCTTTTTCAATTGCCACTAATCTATGAACATCCTCATTCTACCATCAATCTTCTTAACAAATAAAACCGGACAACCGCATGGGAAGCACTAGGTCGAACATAACCTTTATCAAGAAGCTCTTGGATTTGAGCCTTAAGCTCTCTCAACTCCTCCAGAGCCATGCGATGGGGGGTAGATATGGGGTGCATACCAGGCTCTAAGTCAATACAAAAAACTATGTCTCTATCAGAGGCATGCAAGGCAAATCATTTGGAAACACTTCACTAAAATTGGACACCACCGAAAGAGACCCAATGGATGGAGCTTCCATCTCGACATCCCTAATATGAGCCAAATAAGCTAAAAAAACCTTGCTATGCTAATTTTACTGCCTGAATGAAAGATTTAATCTTAACTTTCTTAGGCTTGTAGACCCCTTCTTACTCTAATTTTTCCCTTCCCGTAATTTCTAGAATTACAAACTTAGTATAACAATAAAGAATAACATAATGTGGAGACAACAAAGTCATGCCTAAGATTATGTTGAAGTAGGCCATATCCAATATCACCGAATTGACCTATATCTGAAATCCCATAAACAAAATAGAGCAATCACGATAAACATGGGTGACTATGACGGACTCACCAACCGGGGTAGAAACATGTATAGAAACATCAAGAATATCACACAACATCTCAAAATTAGAGCTGAATCTCACAGACACATAAGTATGGGTTGAACCTGGATCAAATAATACATTAGCCATTTGGTCGCTGACAAGAATAGTTCCTATAATCAATGCATCAGACACCTTTGGATCATTCTTGCTCGCCAAGGCATAACATTGAGCTCTATTATCCACTTGAGCTACCTCCCTGCCTCGTTGCGCGTTACTTCTACCTTCGTTACCCTTTTCTCTACCTCTATGACCTCTCTGGTTTCCTCATCGTCCTACTTGTGGACGTCCCGTACTATTATTACAAGTTCCCCAGGTACAATTTCTCTAGAAGGTTGTTGTCCAGACTCAAGCGGACACGGCTGTGGGGAGTTCCTCATCATGTGTCCAATTTCCCCATAAATAAAGCATGTGCGACCTTGAGATGGTATACTACTCATCACGTGCCCAACACTATGATCAGCTGAAAAAATATTAGAAGGAGTTCTAGTAGGTCAACCAGTAGACTGAATTGGCTTGGCCCCGAGTCTAGGTCAACCGATACTCTAGCATATGAGCCCTAAAAAGTTCCAGTATTCTTGGACGTCCTATACAACCCTTAGCTTAATCGTCTTGATTCACCCCATCCACTTTCATGACATAATTAGTAACTTCATTAAAACTCCTTCCTACAGAAGTTATGTGAACAGAAAACATTTGTAGCTTAAAATCCAAACCTCTATTGAACAACCAGATCTTCTCCTATTCCATGGTAACCAACAGTTTAGGATATATTGATAAAGGGTGGAACTTGGCTTCAAAACCTGCCATATAAATACTACCCTGGTCTAGTTCCATGAACTCATCCTTCTTTTGATCTCTCAAAGTGCTAGGCACATACTTCTCTAAGAATAAGGCATAAACTTGGGTCCATGTAAGTGAAGGTAATGAAGAGACTCTGCATTCCATGTAAACTCTCCACCATTGCTTGGCCTCATCTTGAAGATTAAAGGACATGAACTCATCTCCATGTCGGTGAATGATACCCAACCAATGCAACCTTTCATAACAATCCACTATGAACTCATAATTATCCTCTGTCTCCAATCCAAGAAATATCGGGGGTTTGAGATTCAAGAACTTGGTCAACATATCATGCTTATTATAAATCGTCACAACACCCAACAAAGGATAGAAAAAGGCATCGTTACCTCCCTACCCAACCGGCTTAGGCATATTGTTAGCAACAGGGGGATTCACAGGGGTTTGAGTAGCTGAAATCATCCCTGGACCAGCCAACTCTTTCAACAAAAGACATGATCTGTTAAGCTAACAACGAATCTGTTGGAGGGATTCCTATGGCTTCATCTTTCCCTCCTTCCACTTTCTCAAACTCTTCAACATTCTTAACGTCCTTATCTTCTCCTATCACTTTCTCATTTGCAAAAGGGTTCTCATTAACCGAAACATAATCGTTTCGTACATCAACCGCGATAGGCTCCACTCTCCCACGACCTCTACCCGTAGATTTTACTCTACCTCTACCTTGACCACAACCTCTCATTACGGGTTTCTCTGGAGCATTAGCAGGACCTACGGTCCTTACGCGATTATACCTAGTATTAACCATCTGCAGTAGAAGAGTGAAATAAGTTGGATACCAATTTGAATTGCCCGATACCAGTTGGAATCAAGTCATAGAACAAAGGAGACAAGAAATAAATGGACCTAAATTCCTATAACCTCTCGAAAAAAGTAAAAGTGTCCCCCTACTGTTTCACGAGAACTTATTAGAATCATTATGTTATATCGAGATTAATGAACCTAGGCTCTGATACAAACTTGTGACGATCCAGATCATCATTATTGGCACCGACACTACAACTCAGTGGGAGAACCACTACTAACAACCAACTAAAGCAAGAACTCTAAAAGTAAGGCATTTAAGTTAGGGACGCAAGTTAAGTAACTAAAGGGAAGGTTACATTACTTTATAAATATCTAGTATCTAACTAACAATGCGGAAGATAAACCTAGAATATGAAAGTCACTGTACCAAAACTATAACGATATTCATATCTAACAATAGATTACTAACAATCTATCAACTAACTAAAGCAAGGTTTATGTATGAAAATACTAGACAAAGACTAAAGAGAATTCAATGGCTGCTCGAATAATGTGGATCACCCTTAAACTCGAAGTGATCACCAATTTCCTACACAAGGTCCGTCCATAGTCACATGAAGATTCTATGTACTCAACAAAAATAAAAGCAAGTGCATAATAAGTACTCAACCACAATGTACTGGTAGGATCACGCGGCTAATCCACTAGTGTAATAAAAAAAAAGAACTACAACATTATAACACATGCATAAATATAAACATATTCAATATTATCATAAAAACCAATATCACAATTCACATAATTCATCACATAGTTGGTCCTCTTACGGAACCCAAAGTCAAACTGTTCACATGCCGGAATTTGTCAATCAATCCAGGTAGCATGTCTGAATGAGGTAATCTGATCCAAGTTAGAGTGCTAGAACGTGGCAAGCGATCCCAATCACACATCAAGATCATACATTCAAGTCATGATTTTATTGCATCAATATTCATATATCCCATTTCAACGTCTATGATAAATATTGCAACATGCATACATATAAAATTATCAGAACGAAGAAAATCAAGTGTATATCACACAATTACAGAATCACAACCATCACCTACCTAGAAACAATCTTGAAACTCACAATTTATGAACCCTAGTTCAAAACCCTTGCCCCTAACTAGTCAATGAGGGTTAATTCCACCATAAGATTCTTCAAAAAATCTTTCCCCATAAATATTAACTCATTCAAAAACGTTCTACGGATCAGAAAATGTGTTCGGGGAGGAAAAAAGTTACCTCTAGCTTTAAAGATGGTGGAAAACGTGTTGGACCAGGAGTCGTCTCTTTATTAACGTATTTCAAAGCCGTCATCCTACTATAGTGGCATACATCTCGCTGTAGTGGCACTAATCTAATTGTAATGTCACAAAATAAATCAGTGAGCTTGTCTTAAAAAAATCCTAAAATCCTTAATTCCACCTCTGCGTCGCCTGCTACAACCACACCCTTGTCGTTTTAGTGGCGTTGCTGCAGCGGAAGAATCCCACTGCAATGGCACGAAGTGAGGCAATGAGTTTCTTAAGTGAATTTCACTTCTCCCTTTAAACAACATCCTCTTTACCCACTACAATCAGAAAGTGCCTCAATGCTAAGATCGATTCCTGATGATCTACTTATCCTAATTCAATTTCTTAAAGTCAAACGGATTCTTAACTAGTTATTTAACAAATTATGTAATCAAATCCTCATTTACACCACCTAATTGCTACCGGATTTTCTAACACTTTGAAGACACGAAATTCCTTCAAATCTGGACAGCCTGGATAAATCCTAATACTCTGGAGAAAAATCGGCCTTAGTTGTTCCCCATCGACCATTACACTGGATTCTTCAGCAGTTGGGGTTTTAAGGTTAAATGTCTATGGGCTTTAATAGTTAGGGTATGTAGGATGAAAAATTGTATGAGTTTCCATATGGGTAGTTACAGTGAAATTTCTATGAGTTTTTCTTATGCGGCAGAAATTTTCCATTGAAATCTAAGTAGTAATATGATATTAGTTTTATTTTTCCTTTTTGAAATTTCTAATCAATCTTATGCATATTTAAAAATAGTACGGACATGTTTTCCACCAATTATAATATAGTGGAGACAATGTGTACGTTGCCACAAACACTTTTTAAGATAAAAATCTCTTAAGCGCGAATGATTGGCCACTTAGGTATGCACGTTCATGTGCTTTCTATCGCGCTACCGAGCGGCTGGCCTCGTGGGGGAACTACAACAATTTGATATTTATTTTCAAAATTATTCGGTCCTACAAAAAATTCCTTACTAATTATTCATCTTTGGTGACATAAATTTTTTTCTTATTTAAGTCCACAAGCAATATATTGTTAGTAATGAAACGTTTTATATCGTAGCAAATTTTTGTCCACTGAAATTTTCCACCATAAATAATTTGGTGGCACTTATTAAGTGTCATCAGTGACAAATTTTTTGTTATTAGTGACATAGTATATTGCACTACTAATGCATTCAATTTGTGACAAACTTGTTTGTCTTAAGATAGATATAATTTTTATACGAAAAAAATTTCTTCATAAAAAATAACATGACAGCAGCGAAAAGTAAAAGTTCGTAGTTACAGGTTGTAAGCTTTTGGCAAAAAAATTATACTTATTTGTGACGTTAGTTTTTGTCATTGATAAATAAGCAATTAGTGAAGATTATATTATTGTTCCTAATCAACATTGGATTACGTGACGACTTTTGTTTTGTGTTTTGTCACAAAATATGCAATATTAAAATAATGACGACTTGTAGATGAAAATCAACTATTTTCTATGAAAGAAATAATAGCTAAAAATAAAGTTATTTTTTCTATACTTTTTTGTGATTTAAAACACTACAAGAAAAAGAGTTAATAACTACCAACATTTAGCGATGATTTGAAAATCTTACCGTAAATTTACCCTTTTAAATACAAGTTCTTATTATGTTAATGAATTATTTGATTTTTGAATAACTCAAGGAAGGGAATATGTTCCTTAAATTAAATAGAAAAAACCACTCCCTAATACTCTCTGTGGGGTCATTAAAGATGAAAGTAAAAAAAAATATAGGCAGATAGCAATTATAATAAACATAATTAGGTTCCTCAGTATAGTTTGCATATTTACGGGTTGTAGCTATAGTTTAAGCTGCAATGAGCGACCTTGTTTTTATAATTCATACCTCATTTATTCAATTCACATATATTTGTATAGTTGATTCACCATTGAATACTTATGCTACACTCAGCACCTTTTAGTGATGCATGTCCTAGTACAAGCTATCAATGGTGATCCTTCATGTTTTCTTTTGAAACTTTTGTATATTAGAGACAAGGGTGAGCACTTCACCTATTGCACCAACATGTCTCCTTTGCAACCCGAACGTTTGCGCTGGACCTAGGAACACAAATGACCCCAAGCTAACCCTGAAAAGGCATATCATAAGTAAACTATATAATGTGATGTAAGAAAATACTATGGAAACTTTAAAATATCATATAAAATTATGGGGAATACCCATTACTATCCATATAAGTATACTATGTGTTAAATGACAACTAAAAGATCAAACTCCAAGGTAAAACGAAATCAAACTATCTCTGAAATAAAGCTTGTAACTGACTAGAGACGATGGGACATGCCGCAGCTAATTCTAGGAAAACTGAAACTCAAACACCGAATGTAAAAGAAATATGTCTCTCGTCATTGGAGTAGGAGGACTCACCACTGATACTGTTGAGTTGAAGATCAGGAATTGATCTATATGTGATATGAATGTTGAGGACCTGAACCTACATCACAAGAAGATGTAGGACAGAGTATGCAGCAATACTTGAAAGGTAGTGAGCATGCTAGATAGAATAAAGAAAAAAAATATACATAATTGAAAATAGAATACATAGAAATTATATAAGATAAGCATGATAACTATACTGAAAATATTGAATATGAACTAAATTGAATGCAATGGCCAAGTTTATAACATACTGAAATGGAATGTTAAGGTGTAACTAATAATCTGGACAATGCAATATAGACTGATTGTGGGAGCTACTTATAACCAACATTAAACCACGTAAGCTAAACGTGGATTCTTGTATATGCTCCCTATTGAGAGGACTCAATATATCGACAGAGTTATATCGGCTTGATTGGCGTGATCATCAAACTGATTTGGGATTTTATTGTGATTGACCCTAGTTTAATATGGTATAAAGCCTATTCCCAACTGAATATGTGTAAATTATAGCATAATTGAAGTAAAATGAAAAACTCAATAATCTGACATGCAAATTTGAAAATGCAATATTTATTTCCGATAAAGAAACATTGAAAAACCTAGGCATATATCTCTTTTATCTATCCTAGCTAGTGTGATTCATGACTTAAAATAACTAAATGACTAGGGTTCTGAATTTATTGTAGAATCTACGCAAAAGCAATACTAAGACATGGTAATATGATTGAGAATGTTACAATAACGAAATCATAGTAATATGCTAAAATTCTAGAAGCCTTCAGTCTAAATAGTTTGGAGGGAATAACGAATTTGACAGAATTCTAATGATCCAATGGGTGAAAGGAACCCAATAGTGAAATTCCACATACTTGGTGAAGAAATTTGCAAAGAGTTTTTTTGATATTAGGTTTGGAACTGAAGAAAACCTTGTTGCATTCTGTCACGACCCGAGTCTACACCCTGGACGTGGATAGAACTCAAGAACCATTGTTGCTCCTTAGCTAACCCTAATCTTGGCTGACTACAAGCAGAAGACTAACTTAAGCATGCAAAAGCTGAAAAACTTAAATAAAAGTTCACAAAACTTAAATACAAACTTTCAGTCAAAAGAAAGCTCTTAAATAATCAAAATATTTAATTTCCTATAAATAGGCAACTTTAGTCTTAAAAACATTTAATAAAATAAATGAATAAAAAAACTTCTCAACTATACTTACTATCTATGGAGCCTCTAACCGATAATGATGGAAGTCGGGACAAGACCCATGACCTTCTGACTAAACTTAAAAGTAAATGAAATCATCTAGAAGCAAGCATGCTAACCATAACTAACCTGATTTCTCAGATATATCAACCGAAGCTCCTGGTGATGATCTTCATTGCATGTGTCTGCATCATCAAAAGATGCAATCCAAATGAGTCCGTACGTGGAATGTAGGAGCGTGTAAGGGGATTTCTAAATCATAAAGCATAGGCTTGAACTTGATAAAAATGAATCACTTGCCTTTTTTCAACTCAACTCAAATTAAGAATAAGATACTCAACTCAAAGATTAGATATTCAACTCAATGATTAGATACTCAACTTCAATGAAATGATACTCGACTCAATAAAGCACATATCATCTCAAGATAATTAAATCGAAATACTCAACTCTTGATGATTAACTAAACTCATTTTGATATAAAAGCAGTTTAAAATAAGTGCAATATAAAGAATAATTACTTAAAACATGATATCAACTCATAATTATAATATCATAAAAGACATACGTGATCCCTCTTAAAGTCTAATTTTCCAATACATGAATGAAGTCCCATACCCCCATTCATATTAAGAAGAACCCCTTGAGAAACCATGCAAATACTACTGTAGGGGTTTCTCTAACTGACAATCATCACTTAAGAGGTATAGTTATGATACAACACTTAACCTCACGCTACAAAAGAACCGACCTATACCTTGCCATCAGTATAGGAAGCTAACATAACTTAGTAGATCCTCTAGCTTGACTTATGTGATCATCTAAAAAGTATGACTCATCAATCCCATGATGGCTACATGGTTTATGGAGATTTTAGTAATTTTTAACTTGCATCCCATATTCGTGATCAATACTACTCCCAAAAATATACTTAGATCATGTGTTTTTAAAATAACTTCTTTCTTTAGGTTGAGATAATTTCTCAACACTTAACTTTAAAAGAACTCTTGGAATTTATGTTTCCTTTTCTTGCTTAAAACTCTTTTGAAAATCTTAATTTCCTCTTATCTTAAATGTGAAAACATTTGTAAATTCTTTGGGAATACTTAGTATAACTTTTTGATAACTGAACTCAACTCTTTACTCTTAACATAACTTGAAACTTTTAGTCTTAAAACAAAGTTAAGACGTTTTTTAAAAAAAAAATGAGAACTTTGTTAACATTTCTTTGACTTGCTTCTTAACTTCTAAATTTTACTCTTATCTTTACTTGAATTGAAGTGTGGTTCACGGTTCATTAAATCATGTTTATGGAAGATTTCATGATTTTCAACTTGGAGAAGTCATAAAGAATTATGAGCATGGACTACTAAACTCAAGGACACAAAGATTCTTCTCATATCAAGATTGTTTGACTTATAGGGTTCATGAGGAATTATGGGTATGTACACTTCAACTCAAGGACTCCATGGGTATCATGTTATTGTCTCATGATGAGAAATATAAATTCAAAGATACTCAATTTGTAGAGCCCATGCAGAATTTATAGGCATAAACAACTCGAATCGCAGGTCTACATACTACGTGGAACTCATGCGTATGACATTTCTCATTCCCCTACTTACTTCCTTAAAACTTAGTTCAAACTGATAGTTGATCTCAAGGATTCACAATTGAACTCAAATATTTTCTTAAATTCTACTCTTAACTCTCTCTTGAATGTGAATTATGAATTTAAGATTTATGGTTCATGATATGAAGGATCTCAATAACAATATGGAAATTCGATAACTAGGAATAGAAATTTTAAAAGAAACATGAACTCAAGAACACAAAATCAACTTATCTTAACAATTCTCAAATTTAGGCGTGGAATCCTAGATTATTCTTTTACCTATTAAAAAATAGATGTAGGGCATGAGGACTAACTAGTGCAACACTATGATAGACTTACATACCTATAAGAACAAGATTTTTAAAGAATATTTAATATTTTTGAATAATATTCAAGAAGAACTTGATTAGAAGCCTTTAAATCTAGCTTGAAGGTAAAAAATCAAGAAAACCTTTCTAGAGATTCTTGAATTTGTGTCTTGAAATCTCTATGACCAAGGATTATGATTTTCGTTAGTGAACATGAAAATGTGATTGTTTTTAGTCTTTTATTTGTGAAGAATTTTTTTTTATGGTTTTCTTGGTGGTAAAAAGACAAAAACAACTATTTTTCATATTTTTCTATCGGCTAATTCGTAATAGCACTGTACAGGTTACTAAACTAGTCATAACTTTTTACTTAGCTATTGGATTCACGGGAAATTTGTGGCATTGGAAATAAATTAACTTTAATTTTATAGGCTATTACTGACTTAACTCAATATATTCTAAGAGATATGGTCGTTTAAAGTTGACCCAAGCAGAATCTTAACTTCAAGAACACTTATCAAGAACTCGAATCCTTAAACTTTAAGAATGAAATTGCAATGAAAATAAGATGATTGGTGTGTGGGTGAACAAACCCAACACTATGAAAGCTTACATGCCTCAAAGAACTAGGTTTTTGGCAAAATCTTGAATTTCATGAACGAACGCTTTGATCATTTCCTCCTTTCTCATCTTTTCCCTTCTTTTTTATACTTCTTTATCTCCCTATAAAACCCTAGGAATATATTATACTTATAAAACTGAAGGTAATAGGATTATACCCCTAAAATATTAATAAAAATGAATTAAATCTTATTGGGTAAGGAAAAGACCAAGGTACCCATCACTATATTCTTCTAACTTTCCTTAACTGGAATGCGTAACTTCAGAAGGTCATATCTAACTCATCTGAACTATAAGCTTACGAAAATAAATGGGGTAAGAAAGATAGTTCAAATATATTCTATAAGATATCTTTTATCACACCAAACACATTTTGTGCTAGGAGTTATGGTCATTACAAAAATTCATACTTAGCATAACTGTCTAAATTTCCGATTTTTTAATTTCCAATTTAGTTCTGTTAGAACTAAAGTTGTTATATCTAGTGACCTTAACACTAAAAAATTTAAATTCGTGCAAAAATCTCACTCACTATGAAGGACGGTTCATGTCTTAGCCCATTTTTTTTTTTGGGTTTACACATTTTTGGAGAGGGTTTGTCAACTCTTTGTCCTTCTTTTTGTTCAAGTTGATGAATTTTTGGATGATGAGTTGACTAGGGTAAGTCTAATTAAGTAAGTAGGCTAAAACTTGATAAAACAATGTAGTTTCGGGGTTAAATGACATAGTTTAGGGGTCTAACACATAAGAAAAGACCAAACCACCTTTCACTTAAAAGTTTTTGAGGGTTCAGATCCATGGACCAGGACCATGGCCCGTGGCCTTACCTAAGATATGTGTGTCCGGCCCTTGGTTGACCCGTAGATACTTTTTTGGATTGTTTTTTGGTGTGCTGCACGTGGCCACCCAAGACCTCACCTACAGTTTGTGGGTCACCCTACATACAGTGGTGGTGCCCATCAGTGGCACCCTGGAACTATTTATTTCTACAACCTGTTCTATCTAGGATAAGGGGTGTTATGTTATCCCCCTTTGGGAACATTCGTCCTCGAATAAAGACAAAAATATTTGAGTTTGGAGGGGAAGAGCTGCAACCCTACCACAAATACTAGAAACTGAAATATGACTGAACTAAGTTCTAAGAAGATGCAAACACGCTAAAAATGCATTTACTCCTGAAGGAACAGGATACTAAGACTAAATGTGTGAATGAATGACAAAAAAAAATAGAGAAGAACTATTACCTCAGGCTAGAATGGAGTTGGAAGGAGAGAGATGAGGATACTTGGCCTTCATGGCTGCTTCTGCTTCAGAAGTAGCTCTCTTTATTGACCGACTCCTCCACTAAACCTCAAAGCGACTTGTTTGATTCTCAACCTTCGAAACTAAAGATCAAGAATCCAAATTGTCACATCCTATTAAGTAAGATTGTCCTTCACAACCGCACTATCCAATGGTGCTATAGATGTTGGATCACCCATACACCTTTTAAACAACGAAATGTAAAAGATGGGATGCACTATTTCTTCTGACAATTCTAACTATTAAGCCACCTTACCAACTCTTTTCAAGATATTTTAAGGGCCTACATATCCAAGACTAATCTTCCCTTTGTTGCAAAATCTCATCACCTCCTTTACAGCTGACACGGTAAACCCAATCATCAATTTGGAACTCCAAGACTCTTCTCCTTACATCTACATATGACTTTTTGAGACTGTAGGTAAAGTCTATCTCTAATGAGATGAACTTTTTTCATGGCATCATGAACCGAATCTGTCCTTATCAAGGCCACCTCACTAACTTCTAACCAATAATCTGTAGATTTTCATATACGCCCATATATTTCCTTATAAAGAGGCCATTTAAGTATTAGAATGGAACATAGTGTTGTAGGATAACTATATTAGAGGATGGTGATCATCCCGACTACCCTTGAATTGAATGCGCAAGTTCTCAACATATATTCTAAGGTTTGAATGTTACACTCTCCCTAGCCATTCTCTCTTAAAATGTCATGACTTAGACTAGAGATTCATTTTAAAATGATGTTTGTAGACTTATATAATGTAATAAGTCCATTCGGAAAATTCTAGAGCCAAAATGATAAAGAAAGATCTTGACGTTAGAAAACTAGATAATTCGAACAAGTTGATGTCCCTATGTTTTGTGAAGGTTTTGAAGTGTCGAATGAAGTTCAAGACTTGTAAAGAGACCTTGTATAGGTAGTATGTAGTACAAATGGTTCAAACGTCTGGTAACGACACCCCTAGCACAACCCGGAGGGTCCTTTAGGAGGACCCAAACATGGACAGGCAGGCTGCCTGGCAGCCTGCGAGCAGGCAGAAGTTGAGGCAAAGTGTGCCCCGCGACGCACAGCTGCTTTGCAGAATCATTAATGTCGCATTTTTAGTAATTTAACTTCATAAAAAGACCCAATTAAAAGGAGGGTATTTTGGGTAATTCATAGGAACACCATATATAGATATTAGGTCATTTTAGACCACTTTTACACGTCCAAATCAGATTCAAATGAAAATTCTCTCATATCTCTCAAGAACACTTTCTTTTCCAAACTCCATTGAAGAACAAGAAAAGCTTAAGGAAGAAGACGAAGACTTCAAGTTGTTCATCCAATTTACGTGGATTCCTCATGTATAAGGTATGAGTTTTTCAGTCTTTGGATTCCCTTCCCCAAGAGGTTCTTTCAAACATAAGCTTTCAACATCTTCTATTCTAGGGATATTACTCTACAAAATCGATTTTATTCCTAACTCTAGATTTAAGATTTTCAATGAAAAGTAAGTGTTTTCTATGGTCTATTTCACACGAATTTATGAGTATGTGGATAGTTATGTTTGAATTTCGTCTGAAGCATGTTCTTATCTAGACGATGGTTTCGTATGATTGTTTCTCTACTTGATAATATGAAAACGTAGGGATTGGAACTAAGACTAGAATGAACTCTTAAATTACCCTTTTCTTTACCCTACATTACGGATTAATCTTGTGTATGATTTGAAGAGTTGTTCTTTGTTATGCTATTGAGTATTTCACTATGTTATGATTATGAATTTTGTAAGTTGAACTTAGTTCTTGAATAAGGTTCTTGGAAGCAAGAGGTAACTCTTCTAAAGTTGTAATTACTCTACCATTTTTATGTTAGCCTATAAATCATGATTCTATGATGTGGAAGTATGCATGACGTTGCTATGTTGATATTTTGGGTTATTAACATTTTATTTGTGAGATCATGAAAAGAATACGATAAATGCAAGTTGTGATATTCTCTTGTATGCTTTACACAAGATGTCTATGTTATGTTAATCTCACATACGAAAGAGTTATGATGAATGGAAATTCTCATCTAATCATAAGAAGCTCATGATCATGTTTATACAAGGAGTTAATCTCCTCTTACCTTTCATATGTTTATGACAGAAGAAAACTTAAAGGTTAATCAACAAAAAGGACTTAAGCTTAACACCGATGAACTAGATATGAGAGGTATTCCTTCCCTACTTGTTAGGTAGGTTCATAATGACTCTCATGAGACAAAGGATACAATAGAATGTGGAAATATGGGTCTCTAATACATTTCCTACATCTTGACCTATGTGGGCACCATAGGATACTAGCTAGTGGATCCATTTAGAATGCTATGTCATGTTTCGTTCTACTTTGACCGGTAGACCACCTTCTTTCGGTGTGAGGTTTTATGACACCCGATTTCATGTTTAGATCACATAGTATATGTCGGTTAAGTAGTATGTTCCCTTATGTAAAATCAAAGACAAGTAAATGAACGTTGACTAAGGTGACTTGAGTAGTCTACTTAGTAGAGGTAGGGGTATGGGACTCTACCTAGACATTGCACAAGTTAACTCTAAAGGAAGTACTAGGAGATTGTTCTTAAGTAATATGATAACATGAAATATATATGTTTATAATACATGATGTTACTCTTATATGACGTTGGTCATTATGATGAAAATGTTATTAGGTTATATTGTTAAATCAAGTGATGACTTCTTATGTTACAAGTTATATGAAGCAAAGCTTTAATTATGGTCTCCTATCTTATCTACTTGTTTTTGTGGGGTTGTGGGGCCTCACATGACCATTGCACTTGTAGGTTGCAGATGGGATCATTGGTAAGTGTTTGGTATGTTATTTTTATCCGATATTTTGAACATGTGATGCTAACATGATCGATGATAATATGTCTCTGATTATGATCATACTTTAAGCTGATGGAATCCATAACTTTTATATGTTATATGGTATGTGACTTGAAGACTTTCATATGACTTATAATGTTTCTAACGATATGATAAATGATCCTTTTCATGAATGTCCTTAAGTGTTTTATGCGTATACCCATACTTAGTACATGTTGCGTACTAAGCCCATTACTTTATATTACTATAATTGTAGATTCCTACCATTAAAGTTTAAGGAGGTCGATTTGTAAAAGCTTGGAACTCTTTCTCCAAGTCATGGTAGGTCCTCAATGTTCGGGGATTGTATCTTGTCAACATTCTACCCTACGCAGAATTTTAGTAGTTTTAAGACTTTTCTACTACCGATTATGTTTCTTTGGATTCTTTTGTATTAAGGTCTATATGGCATATTGACTATTTATTGGCCAAGTCTAGATTTGCACTCCTTAGGTGGTTTTATATATGAGAGACAAAGTTTTTGAATATTTTATGCTTTTATGAATCTTAAATATGAAGTCTAACTACACTTCACATAAGTTTGTAAAATTTTTTAATTTTCCGCAAATTTGAACTGATTACATGTTATGACGAATGCTAAGAGGATTGACTGAGTCCTCTAAGAGGACGATGATGACGGTCGCATCTGGGGTGTACTCACCGGGTGTGACAGTCTTGGTATCAGAGCATGAGGTTAGAATTCCTTAGGATTAATGTCTCACTAAACCACATTACCTAGTTTCTTGTTTATGCTTGTGAAGCGCATCACAACTATGGATGGGAGGCTATGCGATAACTAGGATACTTCTCTATTTCTTTCTACTCCTATGTCGTGCCTTTAGAGTTGTGACACTATGTGACGTTTAGAATCTAATCCGTTTCTTGTTGTTTTAGGTGATTAATACAAGACGAACAGTCGTGAGAAGAGTAGTAGAAGAGATTTCGAATGCGGGAGCTACTCTCCAAGGCAATCAAGTTCATCCTCAAGTGCAAGCTGCCGGAAATGATCAAGTTCCAGCTAATCCTCCGGCTATGACGAATGGTAAGATGAGGGAAGCCTTGTTATAAGTGGACCTAGACATCACCACCTAATCTCATGCTATTACGTCACAAGCTAACACAAAGGTTGTTCCTCAAGAGAATCAACAAGCTAGTGCTATGGTTATCCTTTTGAGGGATTTTACGAGGATGAATCCTCCAATTTACTTTGGATGAAAAGTTGATGAAGACCCCCAAGATTTCCTTGATAAGGTCTACAAGATTATGTCTATGGTGGTGAGTACTACTGAGAAGGCTGAGTTTATTGCCTATAAACTCTAGGACGTGGCTAAGACATGGTAAAATAAGTGGAAGGATAGTAGGGCTTTAGGAGGTGGTCCCATGACTTGAGAGATCTTCAAAAAGGCCTTTCTTGGCAGATTCTTCCCAATGGAACAAGAGAAGCTAAGGTAAAGAAGTTCATCAACCGTTTTCAAGGAAGTATGAGTGTTAAGGAATACTCCTCAAAGTTCATTAAGCTTTCAAAGTATGCTTCTTATTTGATTTCTAATGCTAGGGATGAGATGATTCGTTTTGTAACGGGTGTGTTCGAAGAGCTTGAAGAAGAATGTCGTGCATCCATACTTTATGACAATATGGATATTTTGATGTTGATGATCCATGCTCAACAGGTTGGGGAAATTCGTTTAAAGTAGAGGAATAGGGAATCTAAAAAGGCAAAGTCATTCGAAAGTTGTTCTTCTAAGAGTAGGCTTGATGTTCAAGACAAGCCTAATTTTCAGAAGAGGTTTTCAAACCAGGTTCTTTCAAATTTCTCCGAGAATCGCAATGATAGAGGTTCAAATACTAAATCTTAGAAGGGAATAAATGTTGATCCACCAAAAGAGAGACCAACCTGTGGTAAGTTTTGTAAGAAACAAGTGGGTGAATCCCTTGTTGGAACTAATAGTTGCTATGGTTGTAGCATAGGTAGCCTTATGGTGAAAGATTGTCCTAATTTGAGAAGCCAAAATAAGAGGAATACCTAAGATCAATCAAGTGTAACTAGTTGTGAAGGACTAAAAGGAACCGTTTCTATGCACTCAAGGCTAGGGGTGAACAAGAATGCTCTCCCGACATTGTGACGGGAATGTTACAAGTTTTCTCTGATAATGTTTATGCTTTACTTTACCCAGGTGCTACCCATTCTTTTGTTACACCTTTGGTAGCTAGGAAGTTTGATGTACTTCTCGATGTTTTGATTGAACCTTTTCGGTTTGTACCCCAATGGGTTACTTTGTAGTTGCAAAAAGAATCTATTGGAAATGTCCTGTGATGCTTCCCAATAGAGTTACTCTTGTTGATTTAGTAGAATTGGACATGTTTGATTTTTATATCATCTTGGGTATGGATTGGCTTCATGATTGTTTTTCTTCCATAGATTTTAGAACAAGGGTAGTGAAGTTTCATTTCCCTAATGAATCCAATTTAGAGTGGAAGGGGGGAATTTCTATGCCAAGGGGTCAAATCATCTCTTTTTTTTAAGGATTATAAGATGATAGCCAAGGGTTATTTATACCATGTGGTGAGAGTTAAAGACCTAGAATGTGAAAGACCTTTTATTGAGTTAGTCCCAGTAGTGAGAGAATTCCCAGATGTTTTCCCTAATGACCTTCCATGAGTTCCTCCCGAGCGTGAAATTGACTTTAGCAATAATTTATTACAGAATACAAATCCCATTTTTATTCCTCCATATAGGATGGCTCCGAGTGAATTGAAAGAGTTGAAGCTTCAACCCAAAGATTTACTAGACCAAGGTTTAATTCAACCTACTATTTTTCCATGGGGTGCTCGGTCTTGTTTGTTAAACAGAAGGATGGGTCATATAGCATGTGCATTGATTATATCCAACTTAATAAGGTCACCATAAAGAACAGGTATCCTCTCCCAAGAATTGATGATCTATTTGATCAACTCCAAGGTGCTAGTTATTTTTCATAGATTGACTAAAGGTTGAGATATCACCAACTTAGCGTGAGAGGTGAAGATGTTCCAAAAATAGCTTTCCGACCTAGATATAGTCACTATGAATTCCTAGTCATGTCTTTTGTGTTAACGAATGCCACGACGAACTTTATGGACCTAATAACTAGAGTTTTCGAAGATCACCTTGACTCATTAGTGATTGTGTTCATTGATGTTATTTTGATATACTCCAAGAATGAAGATAAGCATGAGAGTAACTAGAGGTTGTCCTTGCAAGACCTCAATGAACACCAACTTCATTCCAAATTTAGCAAGTGTGAATTTTGGTTAAGGTTAGTACATTTTCTTGGCCATATTATATGTGGTGATGGTGTAGAGGTTTATCCAAAGAAGACAGATGCGGTCAGAAATTGGCCTAGACATTTTACTCCCACAAACGAAAGGAGTTTCTTGTGTTTAGCCGGGTATTATAAAAGGTTTATTCATGGAATTTCGTCCATTGTTTCTCCTTTGACAGCTTTGACCCAAAATAAGGCGAAGTTTGAGTGTTCGGAAACTTGTATGAAAGTTTTTCAATTGTGTAAAGATAAGCATACCTTTGCTCTAGTGTTGACCTTACCGGAGGGTAATGAAGTCTTTGTAGTGTATTGTGATTCTTCTTGAGTGGTATTGGGATGTGTCCTTATTCATCATGGTAAGGTGAGTGCTTATGCTGCTAGGAAACTCAATGTTCATGAGAAGAATAACCCAACTCATGATCTAGAGTTAGCTCCTATAATTTTTTCTTCGAAAATATGAATAAATTACTTTTATCGTGTGAATGTTGATGTATTTACTGATCATAAAAGTCTTCAATATGTGTTTACACAAAAGGAGTTTAATCTCGGACAAAGACGATGATTAGAATTGTTGAAAAATTATGACATGAGTGTCCTTTACCACCCTTGCAAGGCCAACGTGGTTGAGGATGCTTTGAGTCCTATGACTATGGGTATCGTGTGTCATGTGAATGAAGAGAAGAAAGAACTTGTAAAATATGTTCATAGGTTGGCTCACTTAGGTGTGCGGTTAGAAGATTCTGCAAATGGTGATTTTATGGTCCATCATAACTCCGACTCGTAATTAGTGGTGTAGGTTAAATCTAAGCATCATTTCATCCTCTATTGATGATGTAGAAGGAATCCATACTTGGTAAGCTCAATGAGTCATTCTCCCAAAGGGGGATGGTTTTCTTAGGTACCAAGGGAGATTATGTTTACCCGATGTTGAGGATTTGAGAATTCGAATTCTAGAAGAATCTCATGGCTAACTCTTTTCTATACATCTGGGTGCCACCAAAATGTATCATAATCTTTTAGAAATATATTGGTGGGATGGTTTAAAAAGGGACATAGCAGAGTTTGTCGCAAGGTGTCCAAACTGCCAACATGTTAAAGCTGAGCATCTAAGCCCTGGTGGTTTAGCCCAAATCATGGATGTTTCTACTTGGAAATGGGAAGCTATCAATATGGATTTTTTTATTGGTCTTCCTCGAATTCGGAGGAAAAGTTATTTAATATGGGTTATTGTGGATAGGTTGACCAAATATACCCACATTATTCCTGTTAAGTCTGCTTACATGGCTCAAAATTATGCAAAGATCTATATGAATGAGATTGTGAGTCTTCAAGGGATTCCACTGTCCATCATTTCGTATAGGGGTTCCTAATTCACTTCTCATTTTTGGAAGGCTTTTTAAAAGGGTTTAGGTCCTCAAGTGAAAATTAGTACCGCTTTTCATCATCAAATAGATGGTGAAGCGGAATTTACTATTTATACCCTTGAAGACATGTTAAGTTATTGTGGTAGTGACTTCAAAGGAAATTGGGATGATCATCTACCTCTGATTGAGTTCTCTTACAACAATAGGTATCATTCGAGCATCTTCATGGCATCTTTTGAAGCTCTTTATGGTAGAAGTTGCAAATCTCCGGTTTGATTGTTTGAGGTTGGTGAGCCCTCACTCCTTGGTCCAGAGATTATCTATGAGTCTATGGATAAAGTTCGAGCAATAATAGATAGATTCAAGACAACCTATAGTCAGCAAATCTCTTATGCGGACAATAGAAGAAGAGACCTTGAGTTTGAAATTGCTGATCATGTCTACTTGAAGATTTCACCTATTAAACGGGTTGATGAGGTTTGGTAAGAAAGGGGAGTTATGTCCTGGATATGTTGGCCCTTATGAGGTTTTACAATGAATTGGGAAGGTTGCCTATGAGTTGAAAGTACCTAGTGAACTAGCTTCGGTTCATCTGGTGTTTCATGTGTCTATGTTCAAGAAAATTCATAGGTGACCCGGTGTCTAGTCTACATATAGAAGGTTTAGGGGTGGATGAGAACCTCTCTTATGAAGAGTTTTCGGTTGAGATCCTAGATCGCCTAGTCAAGAAGTTGAGAAACAAGGAGGTTGCCTCTGTAAAAGTTCTATGGAGTAACCATCTAGTCAAGGGTGAAACATGGGAGGCTGGAGCCGACATGAAGTCCACTACCCTTATCTTTTTACTCTTTAAGGTTACACATTAATATTAATATAGAAAGTAATGAATAATCATGAAATTGACTTTTGCTAGATCGGTACATGTTTTGGTAAAACATAGTACCAACTAGAGTTTTAAGAAAATGCCTTCATATTCTATTCTTGCACTTATGTAAAATATGCATGCATGTTACTTCTTGAGAATTTGTTGTCTTGTTGTTGTTTTGATAAGAATAATAGCATGGTAACTATTTGATGTATTTTGATCTTATGATAAGGTTGAGAAGGAAATTCCTCACTGTGTGTTATGAATAGGGAGCTCTTATATTTTGTATATCATGAATTGAGTGCTATGTGTAATGTTATGGTATGTATTCAAAGGAGTTGTGAAGTACTCCTATGATTTGTGACTCACTATGATGTTATGTTATGTGTTGGTTGAGCTTTTAGTATTGAGTCAATTCTGACCCTCCAAAAGATTTTAGTGTCATTGAGGCACGAATGTTCTTGAGGGGGAGATAATGTAACACTCTCAAAATTTCATGACTAAGACTAGAGCTTAATATATTAAATAATGTATAAGATTATGTTTCCAAAATTATATTAATGTAATAAGTTCATTTGGCCAAAACGACAAAGAAAGATCTTCACGTTTGGAAACTAGATAATTTGAACTAGTTGACGTCCCTATGTTTGGTAGAGGTTTTGAAGAGTCAAATGAAGTCCAAAACTTCAAAAAAGACCTTGGATAGGTAGTTTTTAGTACAAAGGGTCAAAATTCCAGTAACGACAACCCAAGGACCACCCGAAGGGTCCTTGGATAGGACCAAAATATGGGTAGGCAGGAAGCCTTGCAGCCTGAGAGCAGTCAGAAGTTGAGGCAAAGCGTGTGACGCGATCCTGACACGCAGGTGACTGCCTCAAGATTTTAGAGGCAGCCTCGCGATGTAAAGCTGACACACACCTCACTACCTAACCCAAAATATAATAAAAATGATGGGATCTGGCCGCATGACGCGCATCTACTTCCCAGAATCGTTAAAGTCGTATTTTTAGTAATTTAACTTCACAAAAAGACCCATTTAAGTAGTGTCTTTTGGGTAATTCATAGGACTACTATATATGGAAGGTAGGTTCACAATGACTCTCATAAGACAGGATCTGCCATATAATGTAGAACTATGGGTCCACCGTAGGATACTAGATAGTGGATCAACCTATAAAGCTAAGTCATGTTTGGTTCTACTTTGGAAGGTAGACCACCTTATTCGGTGTGGGGTTTTATGACACCGGATTCAATTTTTAGCTCACATGGTGTATGGCGGTTAAGGCGTATGGTCCCTCATATAAAATGAAAGAAAAGTAAATCAACTTGACAAGGGTGACTTGAGGAGTCTACTTAGTAGAGGTAGGTGTATGAGATTCTACCTAGACATTGCACAAGTTATCTCTAAAGGAAGTCCTAGGAGATTGTTCTCATGTAATATGATAACCTGAAAGATACATGTTTATGGTACATGATATTACTCTTATATGATGTTGGTCATTATGATGAATATGTTATTGGGTTATATTGTTAAATGAAGTGATGACTACTCATGCTACAAGTTATATGAAGCAAATCTTTACTTATGGTGTCCTATCTTATCTACTTAGTTTTGTGGGGTTATTGGGATTCACATAACCATTGCACTTGTAGTTTGGGAATGGTACCATTGGTAAGTGTTTTGTATGTTATTTTTATATGATATTTTAAACATGAGATATTAACATGATCTATGATAATATGTCTCTGATTATGATCATACTTTAAGCTGATGGAATGCTTTTGTTGTATATGTTATATGGTATATGCATTGAAGACTTTCATATGACTTAGAATGTTTTCTAAAGAGATGATAAATAATCCTTTTCATGCATATCGTTAAGTGTTATGTGCATATACCCATACATAGTACATGTGGTGTACTAACCCCATTACTTTATATTACTACTGTTGTGGCTTCCGTCCATTGAAGTTTAATGAGGTCAATTTGAAAAATCTTGGAATTTTTTCTCCAAGTCTTGATAGGTCCCCAATGTTCGGGGATGCTATCTTTTCAACATTCTAGCTTACACAGATTGTTAGTAGTTTTATGACTATTCTACTTCCGATTATGTTTCTTTGGATTCTTTTGTATTAAGGCCTATATGGAATAATGACAAATTATTGGCTAAGTCTAGATTTGCACTCTTTACATGGTTTTATACACGTGAGACAATGTTTTAGAATATTGTATGCAATTATGAATCTTAAGTATGAAGTCTAGGTACTTTTCACATTATTCTATAAGAGTTTTTAATATTCTGCAAATTTTAACTGATGACATGGTATGATGAATGCTAAGAGGCTTGTCTGAGTCCTCTGAGAGGACGAAGACGCCGGTCGTATCTTGGGTGTGACAAGTACGAGGTTAACCTGTAACTAAGTCCATGTTGATCACTTACCATTTCCATGTAGTAATGTCAATCTCTTTAGTCGTACTTAGGGTTTCTGATGTTATACCTTCATATGCTGACAATTAGGGAACTAAACACAAAATCTTTTATATCCCAATTCATACCATTCGACCAAAAAACTTCTTGCAAATCACGATAAATCTTAGTGACGCCTGGATAAATTGAATACTCTTAGTTTTGATATTTTACAAGAATCTTCTATCTCAACTCACCCCCCTTATGAACACATAAACGACCCTAATAGCGAAAAAGAACATGTCCCTCATAGGATAAAATGTTAACTCTCTACTGAATTTGCACGCTTCAGTTGAAGCAATATAGAATCACGGTCTCGATTTTCCTTAACCTTCACTACTAATGAACATGATGGTCCATTATAAACTATTACACCACCATCTGACATACTTATAATGCGATCTCAAAAGCAAGCAAGCCTATGAACATCCTTTGCTAGTTTTTTTTTTCTTTCTCAACATATGCTACATTATCCATAGATAGTCTACTAAGAGCATCTGCTACAACATTGGCAATACAAGGATGGTAAAAAACATTCATATCATTGTCCATGAGTAACTCAAGCCATCTGTCTTGGATAATATTTAACTGTCCGCAGTGAACACATACTAAAGGATATTATGGTCCGTAAGCACATCTACTGAACTCGATACGAGTAATGTCTCTAAATCTCAAGTGTAAACACTACTGCTTCAAGCTCTAGGTCATGAGCCGGATAGTTATTGTCATGAACCTTAAGATGTTTAGAAGAATATGCTATAAGCTTACCTCGCTGCATGAACACAAAACCGAGGCCGATTCTGGTGGCATCACAATACATTACACAATCATCTGAACCATCTAGTAGATTCAAAACATGAGTTGTCATAAATTTAGTTTTCAGTACTGAGAACGTCTTCCCACAAGCATCTGACCATTGAAACTTAACCATTTTATGAGTCAACTTACTCAATAGAGAATCCATGGATGAAAATCCTTCTACGAACTATCCATAATAGCAACCCAAACCTAATAACTTGTGTCTTTTCCAAAGGGTTGTGATTTCTCGGAAAGGTCATGAATTTTCAGATAAGATACAAACACATTTGTTCATATGAGTTGTGAATTTTCTCAGAGGTTGTGATTTTTTGGTGAGTTGCGGTTCAAAAAAATTGTGACTTTTTCAATAAGTTATGCCTTTTCCAAATGGTTATGATTTTTCAGAAAGGTCGTGACTTTTCAGATAAGACCTCAAAAATATTTGTTCATACGAGTTATGACTTTTCTCAAAGGTTTTCATTTTTTGATTAATTATGACTTTTCCAAAGAACTTTGATTTTTTTAATAAGTTGTGACTTTTTCAAAGAGTTGTGATTTCTCGAAAAGTTAATGAACTTTACCCTCAGCCCCTTTACAAGCCTAAATGAACCCTCAGATCTTACATGAACTACGTTGTATGATTATTTAAAATATGGCAAACTGTAGGATAATTCTTCCATGTTTTCCTCTTATGAGAGTTTGAGAGTTGTAATGATTCATCATATCTTAATTAATTTTTCAGTGAGAGCATGGAATTATCCTTGATTTAAGAGAATTTGAATATATATCGAAATATGGTTTTACATTAGATAAGAACATAAATTGAGCTTGAGCTTGTTTTGAGATGTTCTAGGCATCATTTAAGCTTTTTGATCATGATTGTGTGAAGCATGTTATAGAGAGTAATTTTGTTATAACACTACCATGTTATCTCTCATTGAATAGTGCTGTAAATACCCTTATTGAAATAACTGTATTCTTGATTTACTCAAGGACAAATAAAGTTTAAATTTTTTAGGGTATTGATGTTTCAAAGAATGGCAAAAAATGCAATAAGAATTTAAAAATATACAATGTTGATCGCACAACGAGAAAGGAGAACGACTAGTGAGCATGACCTCTATCAAATTGACAGTGCACAACACTTGTGTCTATCGAAACATATTGTCTAAGTCCAATAAAGAAAAAATGCGCCAAAGAAGAAAGATGACCTTGCTGAACGTCTCCAAAAATGAGAATGCAAGAGAAAAAATGAATGCTTGAGAGGATAACCAATATGGCAATGAGTATATCAATAAATGTGAAGAGCAGATTCAAAAGAGTTTGTCAATTAAATTTAAATTGCGTAACACATACAACATAATAATGTAACACCCCATATCCCAAAGAGAGCAGAATACATACTTCATAAGTTGTAAGTGCCACCGACGGGCACTGCCCATGGACCGTAGGTGGGTTCTGTGCATGGCCACCTGCAGGTCCCTCCCAGAAAGAAGGAGAAAATAATTCTAAAGGCACAACCCATTGAAGGAACCTTGGACCATAGGTCACACCAAAGGTCGTAGGTCTGGTTCGTGGATCGTGACCTCAAAACCCATTTCTCTAAAAGCCAACGGCGGTTAATAGGACGGACCGTGGGTCAGTTGATGGTCCGTCGTCAGTCCTTCATTTGGCCCCGACATCTTCAAAGTCAGGATCGTTTTAGTACTTATGTGTTGGACCCTTAACTACCTTGCTCAACCCCTAAACTATGTCATTTTGGTCAGTTTTAGCCTAGTAACTTAATTAGAACTTACCCTAGTCAACTTATTCTAAAAAAATTCATCAAGTTGAACAAAAATAAATAGAAAGAGTCGACCAAGTCCTCTAAGAACACAACAAGTTATCTTCAAAACATCCCTAATATCGAAATATTTCTTCGTGAATTTCGACAAGTATATGGGATTTCACTAGTGGTTCCTTTCACCAATTGGGTCCCTAGAATTTTAGTCAAAATTTAATTCTCTATATAATGTTTAGACCTAGGGTTTCTAGAACATCAAATTATATTTGTGATTTAGTTGTTAGAATAATCCAAATCATATTATCATTTTTTCGTACCATTGCTTCTTAATTCTTTAATGAAACTCAGAACCCTAGGTATGTTAATTCATTTAGTTTATGAATTACACTTTCTAGGTTAGTTTATTCAGTTTTACATGCTTAGGTTAAGAATTTTTCATTATCAGAAAATTAATGTTGCATTTTTAGTTAATATGTCAATATTTTAGGCTATTCAGTATTACAATTGGGAGTAGGCTTACTACCTAGTGGACTAAGGGTTTGTCACCCTCATAGTCCTAAACATACGTGCCCTCGTAGGATAGTCCCCTTTATGGGGAAAATATTTAGCATCGCATTTGTCAAGACTTTATACCCCCATCAAGGTATATTGGATCCTCTCAATTGAATGATACATCAAACTTCACATATAGCACTCGCGGTTTTATGTATGTTAATAGTAGCTTTGACTGTCATATTCAAGTGTATTTATTGACCATGTAATCAATTATAGTTCACTCTTCATTCTGAACATGTTTAAACTTTGTCATTGCATTCAATTAGCTACATATTCGGTATGTTTCAGTATTTCCATCATGTTCATATTATGTCATTGATTTTATTGCTTTGTTTACTAATATATACATTGTTAAACTTTGTCCTATCTTGCCTGCTATGTACCTTTCAATTATTAACGAATACTTTGTGCGACATCTTTTCGTAATGTAGGTTCATGCCCTCATCATCCAGATCACGCATACATCGGTTCCGGATCTCCACTTCAGCAGTACTAGTGGTATGTCCTCATTCTTCAAACACGATTGACATGTAATCGTTGTATTTTGAGTTTTTCAATTTTTGTTTTTTAGAGTTAGTTGAGGAATGTCCTAGCATCTCTAGTCATTTTATTCAAACATAGTCAATTTAGTTTTTAAGTGAGTTTGATCCTTTAGTTTGCACTAAACTCTGTTATTATATATTCAGCCTTAGAATAGATATTCCCCATCATTTCATTCTATGCTATGTTATAAGCTTCCACACAGTATGTTTTTTTTTAAAAAAAATCTGTAATTGTGCTTATGATATGCTAGGACGGTTAGCTTCAGGTCACTCGGGATCTTAAGTCCCATATAAACGTTTAGGGGTAGCCTCGGGGCGTGAAAGAAAAAATAGTTGAAAACAAGAGGAGATTCACCAAGCAAGATCGGCTAGCCCGACTAATGTCGCCAAATGAAATGTGCATTGATAATTGAGTTAAACATTGAAAAAGTAAAGGAGAGATAAATGATATAATACTCAAAATCAGAAAAAGCAAGAAATATATTTTTAGTTTATATATAACACTTGACCTTTGTGAAGAACACTTTTTAGCTTTGGCACTTTTTCAACTTTGATCTTGATATTATAAATTGAAGTTAAATCTAAAGTGGGTGTTCTTGTACTTTTTTAATTTTATGTTACCCGTTGCTTATTTCATGGAAGATATATTTTCTTCACTTTTTGTGATAAGTGGCTAAAACCCCAAGATCTAGGGGTGGAATTATGGGGTTGGATGTTTATTTAATGTAGTATGTATTGTGTTATGCTTCATATTGTTGATATTTATACAAGAATTCAGGCTAATCAACCCTAACATCTAGGGGTGCGATTTCGGGGATTGAGTGTTGATTTAATATGTGTATATTGTGTTATGCTTTGTATTATTGATGTTCGTACATGAATATCGACTAATTATCATCAGTTAATTTATAGGGTAAGGTATCTAACATAATTCCTACTTCCAATAACTAGTCTATGCTCGAAAGTGTTTTATTAGAGTGAGTAATTAGTCAAATGCTAGAAATTTAGGTTCAATATCTGTAACATTCTTGAAAATAGAGGTTGTGGGTCGACTCTATTTTGCCTATTTATGGATCAATAGAGAGAATAGAGTAAGATATCAGATTGATTAGGTTTGGCATTTTGATAAGACCAAATTTAAATTCTATGAATAGATGCTTTGAGATGGAAAGATGATTATAGTCATTGAACATGACCTAGCTAATTCATGAATGTTCATCAGTATAGAGTGGCACAATTACCCATATGTAAAATCTATTTCTTGTCCCCGCACTTCTATTTTTCTTGTCGTGAATTCTTCAAAATTTTAGATTGACTGTGACAATTGATGACCACATATTTTTATTGGTGGAATCATCAATCCAACTATTCTTACTATTTCAAATGAGCAATTTTACAATCTTAATTTTCTGATAAGAATTCTATATGATATATCATATTCTATGGGATGCAACCCTACCATGTAGTTCATGTTTTATTTGCCATACCGTTGTCCCTTTTGTTTTTGTTTGAAAGATGATATTTGAGCATTATCATTATGTTGTGGGCTTATTATACGATAGACTAGTGTTTCCTTAGACCCATACACTTCGTGACTTTTGTACGTCTATGATGTAGTTTTGATGGACTAGGTCTTTTATGACTGGAATAACATACTTGGATCTCATAGGAAAAACATTAGTTTAGGATGATACCCTACTTGTTAGTCCTTTTATTTTCTCTCCCTACGTTTGCGACTCTGAGGCATTACTATAGGTTATTTACCTTGTTGGTATAGAAGTATTTCCAGGTTAGAGAATTTTGTAATATCATTGGAACCTATGTGAGATTATCTTTTGACCCAATATGCCCTCGGACACTCTTTCTAGTTGCAGATCTTACGCCCCCGGGAGTAACTTACCTGCGCGACCTTGATATTTGAGATCCTTTACGGAGTTGACACGCCCCTTAGTCACTCTTTCTAGTTGGGTGATTTATGCCCCTAGGAATGGACGGTAAGATTAGGCGGCTAGGGTTGATTGTCAGTTTTCCTAGCGGGGCTGGGAGTTCGCTAGGTGGGTTGATTGTCATTCAACCTGGGTTGGGAGTTTACTGGTTCTTGGATACGTTGGCTCGAAACCTGGCTAATGTTTATGTATTATGATATGGGTTATTCTTCGTACCTGTTAGGCCTATGAGGGTCTGTTCGGATTTTATTAACTTTCATACGAGTGTATCTTTTGGAATAATGGGGGTTCGATTATGCTTTGTGTAGATGTACTTAGATTTACTTTTTGGTATGCTCGTGTTCTTTCTTTTCACATTCTCCTCGACCTTCGTTTATGTCTAGACTCTTTATTTTTTGATGGTTTTTACCTTTTTAAATTGGTTTGAGGGTACTTATGTTACACTATGCTTCTTTTCGTGATGTAGGTCCTAGTATGAACAACATGTCTCCTTTTCTAGATATGTTAATTTATCTTTTTCCTTTAAGATAATTTGTTGTGATCCACTTGTGGACTTGTATTTATCGTGTAAGACTACTCTGTACTCGTGACTTCCAGGTTTTGCAAGGGTTTCCTTTGTATATACTTTTTGGTTTGCTTTCTGTTGTTTTTTGTCTTTCCTTATTTTTAGTATTACTTTATGTCTAGTTCCACCCTAATACCCACTACTTCTCATTTTGGATATGGTTCTTCTTACCTTGAGGTGGGTTTTAGTAGGTTCCATCATGAATTGGGTAGTCGGGTCGTGACAGTTGTTCGGAACAAGATTAGCCTCTACGTCAAAAGCACTTTCATCTTCTATGGCCAAAGAGGGAAAACTCTTGACTCACAATTTTGATATTGCTTATATTAAATTACATTTGATTGATCTTCTAAGATATTAAAAAATATTATGTTATCCATCATTGTAAATGTCATTATGATACAATCATTGTCACATTTATAGAATTACTAATAAAATACATTTTTTAATAAAAAATCCCTTTTGTCACACTGTGTTTCATTTTAATAGATTATCTTTATTTTATTTCTTATTTCATACTTACTAAATTAATATGAGTCATCAAGGAACATTTTAAATATTCGTACTTCTACATACAAATTACATAATACACTAGTTATTAAATTAGAAGCTCAAAGGAATTAATATGAACAGCGAAAAGACCCATGAAATACTTCAACTATTCCCCTAGAAATTAATAACCCAAACCTGATAAAGAACGAAACCCTAAAAACAAGGACCCAATTACTGCAGCCCAAACATCAAGTTAAAAGCCCTCTTCACAATCCCTACAGCCAAATGCATCCCCTCCCCCAAAAGTCCATTTTGATTGTTTGGGGTTTTACCCCCAAAGTCCTTCATAAGTCACAAATCACCGGAGCCCCCTCCCTCCAAAGTCCCCCATAAGTCACAAATCACCAGAGGCCCCGCCCACTCTCTCTCTTTCTCTCCCCTTTCCTATTATTTTCCAAAAATCTCTCTCCATTGTTCTTAAGCTGTAGATAGAGGTTTTCACTCTTTATTCGTGCTATGGCTATGTCAATCATGTCAAGACTGTCGAGTCCATCCTAAAATCTCAAGATTTGAGCTTTAATGGTTATTTTTGACCTATTTCAATGAAGGGCATTTAAATTCTGCTCAATAATTCAAGAACACTCATTTCAACAATAAATGCTTACTTGATCAAGTTTGTTTTCAGAGGGTTTTGAGCTACTCTTTACACATACAAATTTGGCATGTCCTATCCAAATCAAAACATTCACAGAGATTTTCTTTTAATTAATCATGTTTTTTTGTTGGTGAGATATGTCGGATTTCAATAGATCTTAAACCTCGCCATGGTTCACTGTAATACAAAAATTCATTGTCAATATTCTGATCTTTCTTCAACATAGTCGTTTTTACGTATTTATGTGGTTTAATAAGTATACTCATGTAATACAAGTTGATGAATAAAGCATTTAAAGTTGTATCATATTATGAGTCTTTTTCTTTATCAAGAAGTTACATTCTATCTGCAAGTAATCTATTTTGTATATAAGAATCATGTATTTCTTTTGTTTTATGTCATATGTGTATCTAACTTGAATGATTTTAGGGCTTACTTAAGATTACTCTCTCAATAAGAATTTTTATATTAACTTGTAACATATATTTCTTTAAATATAATAAAGAATGATTTGTTTGAATCTTTTTTATAATAAAGATGTATGTTTGAACTAGCATGAATGATCCTTTAATCAGAAAAATAAACCTGACTCACGTTGTTCAATTTCATTTAATTTATAATTTCATGTATGATGTCATTTATCTATAGCTCAAAACTACTGCCCATTTATTTAATTTTTAATATCAAAACTATACTTTACTTCATTTTGATATGGTTTGGTGTTGTTGCTAAATGTTAATTCATATTGTTGGATTTGCGTATATCATATTTTTATATTTTTCTTTGGTTTGCATTCACTTTTACAAAACATAGTTTGTCTAAATTCTTTTCTCTATTTTATTTCTACATGTACACCTAGGGACAAGATGGAGTCTTGATTCAAGAATCATGCAAAAACGTCGAGTCTCAGAGATTCGACATTAAATCAATCCAGCACATAGAGTCAGTAAGACATTTTTACACAATTCGAAATAGCAAGCAAAAGAAACGGTAATCACTTGAAGTCCCTCATGTCTACTTATATTTTTTAGTATTTATATTACATGTTAAACAAGCTTGTGTTATTTGAAAGCGTCTTGTTCTTGTATTCACAATCTCATACATAAAATAGAGCTTTTAATATTTATTTTTTTAATATAAAAGGAATCAACATTCTATTTTTAGAACCACGCTTTTACATGCTTACCTTCGGAAAGCCTTCAAACCTTGAGAATCATTTTTTAAAACACTTGACTATGTTCTTTAAATTGAAAACAAATGGGTGCAAATATTTATTAAATTTTTTTTTAAAAACTATAAGTTTTAAAAATGATTTTGGCCCATTCTAAAAATTTGGAAAGATTAATACTTTATTATGGTTGGGGTTCCATCTTCAAGTGTACAACATTTTTAAATCTTTAGTACGGTATTACTGTTTTCTCAGCTTTGTAAGGCTAAATGTGTATCAATGCATGTAAGCAATTCACCCCATTAGTAAATGTTTTGGTAGTAATAACTAAAGGATGGTTTGACTTATTATTTCGTTTTTTTATAAACTTAACTGATGAAAAACAGTTTCTGCAATTAATTGTCCGAATGAGAATTTTTATTAACTTATATTAGAAGTATTCATATATATACTATTTATCTACTTAGTGAATTTTCGAAGCGTAAACATTTTCTTTATATGGTACTTCTCTTAACATACTAGTAATGTCTTCTTAAGTTATATTTTCATTTTCACTTAAGTCATGTTTTTAACCAAATCATACATTTTTTTCAACCTATGTTTTATTGGATAGAATTTTTAATACATCTTATATGATGCTTAATCTCGTCCCTTTGGGATAATTTGAACTTGTTTTTAGAATCACATAAGTTAAGTAGACCATTAAATTGAAGTTAATTTTAGCATTACTTAACTAAATATTTAAGTGTCCTAATTTACCTAAAAATAATTAGGTGGTACCTCTCTATGTTAAATAATTTATGGTCTTTGGTTGTACACTATTCAACATGAGTTAAAATGTGGTATGACAAGAAACTCATCCTAAACACCTCGAGATCCAAACCAGTGGCCACTTTAGATAAAACTCGGTATTTCAGAGCTAACCACACTAATGAATTTCTCATCCGTGCGCTTTTACCAACAATATTGACCGAGGTAAGCCAATATTGGATGACAAAAACATTAAAAATAAAATTTCTAACAACACAAACTCAATCTGAAGGCCTCAGAACCATAACAAATCATTCTGCTAGACCAATATGGACCTTCCGGATTTTTCAAATTTTTTATACGACATCAAATTATCCAGATTTTGAGTAAAAGTCAACTCTTTCACTTAAAAAGCCTTTAAAAGGAAAAAACCTTCTCAAAACATTCCCGACCACCTCACGAAGCATCCCACTCAATCAGCAAGACACAAAAGCTTCATGGAAGCTATGGGTAGGGGAAAATCAGTAAAACCCTGCAAGAAAATTGATTTTTACCATGAGGGTCATTACAAGAATATAATTGATCGAGGGAATACAAGGAATGATGAAGAATATATATAATACAAAAGATATGGTTTCATTCGGTAGTCGAGCCTCTAATCAAAATAGGAGAACAAGGACAAATAGAAATATATACCAAACCATATGTGAATGCAAAATAAAGATTAGTACTAGTAAAAATAGAGGGAGATAAGCAAATCCTAATTTCTGGGATTCAATGGAATCCTCATTATCACTATGCCATGGAAAATGCCAAAGCAGTTAGCAGATGAACACACAAAACAATCCGCTCCCATAATCCCTCATAAGGATGATAATGTTCCTCCCAGAACTACTCATCCAACTGTTGAAACCCCAAGAAAACCCACAGCTCAACATGCTGACAAAGATCAAGATTCTACAAGAAATGAGAGATTGGGGAGTGCTGAATCATCAAAGACAACTTACCCAACTACTGAAGCCACCCCAAAAAAACCAACCCATTTAAAACCCACAGCTCAACTGCCAAAACCTCAACATGATGACAAAGATAAAGTATCTACAAGAAATGAGACAATGGGGAGTGCTGAATCATCAAAGACTCAAAACGGCGATAATGTTCCTCCAAAAACAACTTATCCAACTACTCAAGCCGCTCCAAGAAAACCAACCCCTTTAAAACCCACAGCTCAATTGCCAAAGCCTGAAAATACTGACAATGATCAAGATTCTAGAGTAAAGGAAATGAAATTCTTTGACGACCAATTGATGAGCCCTGAATCATCAAAGACTCAAATGGGTGATGAAGATATAGATTTTCCAGCTCTTAGAGCAACAACATTAGGAAAAACTAGTGGTGAGAGGGAAAAACCAAAAGATGAAAAGAAAATCTTGGAAGGTCTAGTTGGGAGTATTGAGCCAAAGATTCAGAAGAGTAAAGAAGAAAAATTGGATCAGAACAGAACACAACTGATCAAAAGTGGCAAGGACGTTGGAAAGGAGGAGAGCCATGACGCAGGTGGAAAGATCGTTGCCGAAAAGATTAAAGATTCAAGAGAAGAGTTTCAAGAACAGGTTGGGCAGAAAGGATCAAAAGAAAAGGAAAGTACAAGTAATGTAGCTGCTGGTACCTCTTTTTATCCTGGCAGTATTGGCAACTTGAAGAAAAGCTTTGTGGAACTAAATGAAGAGAGACAACTGCTTGTTAATGCTGGAGCTGCCGTGATGGTGATTATGGCTCTTGGGACTTATGTTTACTACTCCATCAGATCAGGGAGAACTGAGTAAAAACAACCAACACTTGAGTTACGTAAAAATGTACAAAATTTACATGGATTGTAATGCCTTTAATTAATGCAAATAAAAGAAAATGGGGTTTACAAGTGCAAAAAAAAAAAAAAAAAAAAAATGTAGTCCTAAATACAAAAGTTGCTCCACACAAGGCATACCTTAATGGATAAAAGTTTTACTATGATATGCAGGGTGTAGAAGGGTACTATAATTATCAATAAGAAGTACTCAGAAGGCACAAGACGACAGAGCTCAAAAGATAAATTGAAGCAAACATAAAATATGAGAAAGTAAAGCAAGTATAGTATAAGAAGCAAAAGAAGAGATGTTGCACAATTAACGTAAATACAGATAAAGGAGAGAAATATAATAAGCAAGAGATATAGACGAAGGAACATAATTGAAGGTGATATCCAAATAAATGTATCCCAGTAAAGGTTCATTGTGGAAGCCAACTATCCGAAGATACAACATCGATAACCACCACAACACCTTACTGTGGAAAAGAGGCTAATCTAACTTTGCTAATTATCAAACGAACCAATTTATAGAGTCTAAAACATTTACATATCTAAATATTTAATCAACACAACATAAATAATTATATAAGCAAACAATAACCTAATAAGACCCCATAAGTCCGAAAGGTACACAACAACAAACATACCTCAATCAACCCCCATATGATTGGCTTGTGAAATTAACAATATATTATACACGTGACAAGAAATTCATAGAAATGTGAGTTATACATAGAAACATATGGGGCCATACAACCAAGTTGGATCTTATTAAGAAAATTTATGTTGTTGACTGCGATGTCAAGTATAAAAATTGTACTTAAAAGATGTTCTGGAGGAACCCTTGAGTACATTAAAAGTCCAATTCATTCTTCTCTATGAAATATGAAACTTAAGATACAAAATGATGTCGAGATTTAAGGAAGGAATTTTGACTCATACTTCACCCATATCTGATCTCTTTTTTCTACTTTGCTTGTATAGTCTTTATGGTATTTCTCTACTGTTTAATTTCTTCAGGATATTAATATGCTGATCACAAAAATAATAAAGAAACGTTCAACACAAAATGAAGGATAATATGGGAAATCTTAGTGAGTATAGTGTTTGAAAGTTTCATTTGCATTGATTAGTAGTTATCATGATAAATACTCTTTAGTGAACTTTAATTGGTTTTAAATTTACCAACCTTCATATTAATTGCCTTTTTTTTTTCTATATATAGATTCTTTGAATTTGTAGAAGATACTGATATTATTAAATATGACCAGTGTACCAGGAAGGCTCTAAATAACTATAAATGAAAAAAAAAATATTGTTTTAATTATCTAATTACCTGCTCCATTAATGTAATGGAATACTTGGAATGATTAGTAAATTTTAGTCCACGTAACAAGGAGGTTGGGGATTTGAGTGGTGGAAACAAACTCCTATAGAAATGTACGGTAAAACTACATAAGACAATTTGTATATTTTTCTGTAAGGAATTCTAAAGTTATCTCCTACCTAACAATATGACACTTCCAATTTCATCATTGAGTCTCATTCCTTACTAACACACACTTTATAATCTTATCTAATGGTTGGTGTCAACAGTCGAGCCTTGCAATTCTTTAACATCATAACCATGATTTGTGCATATCATAGTAAATGAATGTTGTTTGTCAAAATCCTTCAATTCATTTTTCATTCGAATCTAAGTGGCCATTGAAAGTCGCCTTTTATGGTTGCAATGGATTGAGGGATCAACAAATAAAATGGAAAGAATAGGTTCAAAGCATGGATTCTATTTATCACCATATATGAAAAAATACATGTATTTATGGAGCTATAAATAGTTTAATATATATACGCTAGAAGGATAAGATTTGATTTTCGGGTTTGTATAAAGGGGATGTTTTTGAGACTAACAATTTTTGTGTTTTCGTGGGGTGAATTACGTACTATACTCTTGAAGAGATATTTATTTTTAGAGACTTCTCTATTTTGAGTAGCTCTGTTTTGTCCCCCCCTACAATCCCTTGAGTTGGCAGAGATGGAAGAAAATCTTGAAAGTGGGAAATCAAGCTTATATCATTCAAGACAAATAATCAAACTAAATGGTTGAATTTTTTCATGAACAGTTGCTCGGATTTTGACCATGAAGCTTTTCTTTCTATTTGGTTAGTAAGATATGTGCTTCCAAGTGAAATACATTATTTTGTTTTCTCAATAGCTTTTACTCTGCCAAAGGTATGTGACTAGCGCTAGTCGCATCCCTCTAGCTTGGTTAATAGCTATTCAGAAAACATGGGCACCTATGTTATTTGGAAGCAAAAACTTGATAACCAACAATCCACTTTGATTATTAGTCTTCAGTCCAATAAGCTCCCTTTGCGCAAATTTCAAGATTTTTGTAATCTCTACAAACTAAGGGGATTATAGGGGGTACAAAACAGGGTAACCCAAAATAGAGAAGCCTCCCAAAACAATCATATCTTAAAGAGTAACAGTAGCTTCAGCCCACGGAAACACGAAAATGTTAGTCTCACACACCTTTCTACCAACTAAATATATCAAATGTCGATCTGTCTCTATAAACTGAACTCTTGATAGCTCTATAAATACATGCTACTTTCCATACAAGGTGATGTAGACTCCATCATTTAAACTCATTCTTTTAATTTTATTTGTTGATACCTCAATTCATTGCAACCATGAAATGTGTCTTTCAATGGCCATTCAGATTCAAATGAAAAACGAATTGAAGGACCTTCTACATACTAATTATATGCTACATTATTTATTAAATTACATGCTGAAATGAATTGATTTTAAAAAGGAAATAACCCAACAAATTCATAAAATATCACTCATTCACTATGATCTGCACAAATCATGCCAAGTACTTGAAAAAAATTGGGGTTATATTTGTCTATGTCTAGGTAATCTATGCTTATCAAATCTTCGATTCATAACAAAGCGGTTGGTGCGAATCTCAATTTTTCCCCTCCCATTCTGGATGTCAAAACCCAGACCGTTGTGACTGGCACCCAGACTACAACTCTGTGGGAAAACCACTACGAACAACCAACTAAAGCAAGAAATCTAAAACTACTAAGGTATTTAAGTTATAGAAGCAAGTTAAATATTTAAAGGCAAGGTTCAATTAGTGAATAAAAATCCTAGTACTATGATAGAGCTTTTTCTACCCCGATTTTTACCCTTAGGCATTTCTATAACAACGAATTCGGTCGTTAAAATAGACTCTAATTTACCCATCAATCGTCTCTAACTGATCAACTAAGGAAAGTTATGCTAGAAAAGGAACAAGGTAGTACCTGATTCGATGAACAATATGCGGATACTTGTCTCGCATATCCTTCTCAGACTCCCAAGTAGCTTCCTCTATTGACGATGATTCCATTAAACTCTCACAAACTTAATATCATTGGTCCTCAAATTTTGAACCTCATGATAAAGAACAACAATCAGTTCCTCATCATATTGAAGGTCTTTGTCTAGAACTATTAAGTCCTACACACATGAAATACAGGATGTACAACGAAAAAATTTGAAGGTAACGCAAATCTATACGCCACCCATCCTGCACTTTCAAGGATTTCAAAGGGATCAATATAGCGAGGATTCAACTTACCCATCTTGCCAAATCTCATCAACCCATTCATGGGTGATACCTTGAGGAGAACATTCTCGGCCGTCTGGAATTTCATGTCTCTCACCTTGTGATACACATATTTCCTTTTCTATTCTGTGGGGCTAAATGTTTTGTGTAACAACCCTAAAAATAAATAGGATCAAGGCTTAGGATGTCAAGAATGTTTGCTATTAAACCAAGTTTCACACGGATTAATACACGTAGAATGAGATCTTAGAACCCTTATAACGATCAATTTAACTAACTTGGGGAGTTAGTTGGGCTTGGAAAGGTTGGAACCAACAAAGAAAGGCTCGCGAAAATGAATATTTAATCGAAAGAGTCTTTACCGGACTTAAAAGAAGAAAGGTTATGTTTTGAGGGTCCAGGGGTAAAATGGTCATTTCCAGGCAAAGGGTAATATTGTAATGTCCTGAGGAATTAATAAATAAGTTAATTAATTTAATTAAAAATGCTTTTTGAATTTAGGGTGACCTAGAGTGACCCATTTCGCAAATGGGTTGCCAATCGGGTTTGAGCCCCACTTGGAGCAAGGAATTGATGATTTAATCATCAATTAAAATCAATTCATTAAGGGTAAAATGGTCCTTTCACGTATTAATTAATATAAATCAGATTTTTATTAATTTAATTAAATCCTATTTTGACTAAGTCTTGAATTTAGTCTTCTAATCCTAATAACTCTCTCTCCCTCACGTTTCTAAACCCTCTCTCAAGTTCTCAATCTCACTCTGTCACGTTATTCTGCCAAACACAACAACAACAAGAAAATACATCAATAGTTCTTCACACTTTAAGAACTCACAAGAATTTTTATGTAAAAGACAAAGTAATCAAAACGTCAAGGCTAAGAGAGGTTCGTCGAGTAGGGTGTACGTTGAAGTGAATTGGGCGTGGTTTTGAGGAGTTTCCGTGGATTAACTTCAAACTTAAACAACATCAAAAGGTATGGGTTTTCTTTCGTAGAATTCTTTCTCCAAGAGTACTTTCTTTGGAACGTTTCTCAAGCTCTTGAAAACTAAGGTTGTTTCCCTTTGTATGCCCTTGTCCTTAGCTCCCAAATGAATTCGTAGGATGGGTATGTTGTGCTGCTAGACTTAGGCATGATTGAAGTATTTATACTATGTTTGAACACATTTTATGTGAGGGAAATTATTAAAACAATATTAGAAGTGTAATAAAAAATTGGTGTTGTGTGTGCATCGTGGGCAGTGGCTTTAGACACTGTTTTGGGGTCAAATATCCATGTGTTTTTGGTGTATTTTATGTGTGTAATGTGTGTGAAATGTATTTTTCATTATGATGAAAATTTTTGGGTTGAATAACACTCTTTTAGCTAAGTAAACTCATGAAATAGGTGACTAAAAATGAGTGAAGAATGATAAGAAAAAAAATCCAGATTGCATGCTCTCCCATAAGGTTAAATTCTGGGTTTTTTAAAAAGGGAAATAAATAAGTGAGTTCAATGGGAATTGAACCCAAGACCTCACATGTTGAGAAGGCTAAAAAATAAGAGAAAAACGTGAAGGAGCTAAGGGGAACCCCTTAGCTACTTGTTTCATGATGCAAAGAAAAAGGAAAAGGGGGGCTGGTGGGGAATCGAACTCGCGACCTATGGGGAGGAGAAGTAGAAAAAAATAAGTAACAAGTAAATGGGAGGCGTGGGATTCAAACCAACAACCTCCCAGTACGCGCGAAGGGAGAAGAAATAATGAAAAAAGAAAATATGAGGCGTGGGGATCGAACCCACCACCTCACAGCCTCCTCAGCGAAATTTGAAAAAAATAATAATAAGTGGGGGTTGTGGGGGTTCGAACCCACAACCTCCCTATTGTAGTGAATTTATTTGTAAATATCAAAGCGGTTGTGGGGGCTCGAACCCGCAACCATTCAGTTATCTAAGAGTGAAAATGAAATAGAAAACATTAATCCTTCAATGTAAATGTTTAGATTTAATTTAGAGTTCTAATGTTATGAATATTAGAAATAAAATTAATGAAAAATAAAAATGATATCCAAGTGATCCAAGGTTTGGGTTCCGTGCCCAAATTTCCGTATTGATGCATAAGTCATACCTGAGTAAAAATATCCAAGTAATATCATCTGCTTAGATGAAAAAAATTAAGATATTGACATATATACAACATACATAAGTCTTGTACTACATAATCTTAGGAAAGTAATAATTTCTTAGCAAACTACGAATGAAGCCCCATGGCTTGTATGTATGGACACATAAGCCTAACATACATTCAAAAATAAATGAACCTACGATGTATGTAATGAAACGATGAACCCTAGGAGGGTTAAGTATGAGTGTAAGATACAGTAAGTGGACAAGTGCATTGGCATATGATGAGATAATTTATGAAATTATGAAATAAGCATTCACGTAATAAGAGGTGACTAACTATAAAAAGCAAGGGTGCTAATAATGAAGACTATGGTGACAACATGACATAAGGCTAATGGATATGATGAGAGAAATCTCAAGTGAGCCTAAATAAATATTACCAATATGTACTCACCAAGGAGAGTGTAAAATATTGAAGAGACCAGTCTCTATGAAAACTCTAATGAAAGTGTTAAATTTAACACACTTAAAACTAATGATGAGATGAGAAATTATCTAATGAGCTATGTTGTCCTCTTACTAGAAGCCAGCTTCCATTACGTATGAGTTGAATATAATGGAACTTTATAATGAGCATCGATAGGCTAGCTATGAGGAGTGATGCCTTCTTTCAGGAAGGGAGAAGGTTCACGTAACTCTCATGAGATGAGACTGTCCGGCTTTCCGGGTATAGGTCTCCATACATCTCATAGTCTTTGGACCTATACTTCCAATATAGGGAACTGGCATGGTTAAATTCCCATATACGCTAGCATGTTATTGAGTCACTTTGGCCGGTGATTCCACCTCTCGTTGGTGTGGGGGATACACTGGATTTCCTTATGCTCACATGATCTATGTCGGTTAAAGTTAAAGTTCCCAATAAATGAATAAGGCTTGCCTCAAATGAAGCATATAAAGAAATGAATGTTGCCGAAGGTGTTAGGATAGGATAAAAGAGGTGATCTAGTAATGACATTAGGTTGTTCCTGATCATTGCACAGAAAACCCGATGAAATTCTTAAAATACATCCTAGGTATAGATGGTGTTCACACTGGCCTATGAATGAAATTTAATGAAGGACGTATGAATGGATGAAGCAGACTCTGTGTTTTCTAATGAAGACTCCCTAGTTAATGTTCCATATTTTGAGCCTTCATTTTAGAAAGTCTTAATGTCAACTCTATGACTTTCAAGGTGTCATGGCATATAAATGAATGATATGAAAGAAGTTATGTGTTATATGTTATGTGTTATGGTATGTACTATATCAAGATGTTACGTGTTGTGTGCAATATGATACTTATGATGATGCATGTTACTCTCATGGAATGACCTTCCTAACCCAATTTGGAAAGTTCACTAACTTTCCTAATCTAGATTTGGCAAGATTACTGACTTGACTTCCAAAAATAACGTTGTTAGGAAAGCTATTTTTTTTCTCATGCATGTTCGAGGATGTTGTTGTTTTATATACTAGCTTAGTTTTAGAGTTGAGCTAGTGGACCATGTTCCACTAGAGTTTTTTTCCTGTTTTTATTCAAACTATGTATTTGTGCCATTTTTTCAATTATACATTTAATAAAAATTGGATTGTTTCTTTCAGTTGCTTATCTCTTAATGTTAGATGGTTGATGGTGAACAATTACGTATTAATGAGAATGTTTTGTTATAAGTATATTAAGAAACAAAAAGTTTCAAATTTGCCGCAAACATTAACCTATGTAAAGTAAGAATGACATCAGTAGGCTTGTCTGCGACCTATGAGAGGTCAACGACGCTGGTCTCACCTGAGGTCTAGATTCTGGTCGTGACATTTTGCTTGAATAATCCTCACCTAATCTTGAACGTCCTTTCCTAAGTCAACCCCAAAAGGTTTTACATTTTCAGGTTCAAACACCTACGGATGACGTACATCCCCTCCATATAACGACTCAAATAGTGTCATATCAATGCTCGAGTTATAACTATTATTATATGAGAACAGACATAGGGTTAGGAACTTATCCCAATGCCCTCAAAAGGGAATTACACAAGCTCTCAATATGTTCTCCAACACTTGTATAGTCATATCTGATTGTCCATCCGTGTAGGGAATGAAGGTTGTACTAAAAGTGAGTTGTGGTCCTAATTTATCATGCAACTTCCTCTAAAACTTGGAAGTGAAAAGGGTTCAACTATCTGAGCTGATGGAAAGGGGAACACCATGAAGCCTCACTATTTCCTTTACATAAATCCTAGCTAAATGTTCAACGTTATAATCCACCTTGCTGTAGTGAAATCGGCCGACTTGGTAAACCTATCAACTACAACCAAAATAGAATCAAACTTCCCCAAAGCCTTGGGAAGACCAACCAAAAAATCCATTGATATAATTTCCCACTTCGAATTCGGGATTGGCATCCTTTGAAGTAGCCCTGCCGGCCTTTGATGTACATATTTTATTTGTTGACAATTCTTACACTTTGCCATAAATTCTCAATGTTTTATTTCATACCTGACAACTAATACACTTGTTTCAAATCTCGCTCGAATGAATAGAATAGCGTGAACCATGAGCCTCCGCCAATAACCTGATAATCAAATTCTCAATTCTTGGAACACACATTCTACCCTTATAGTTGAGCACACCATTAGAATCTAGAGTTGTTTGAGACTTACCTATTGCAATCTTTTTTCTAATCTCATCTAAATCTCTGCCTTCAAATTGTTTGGCCTTGATTTTCCTCTATGAACATGGACTTAGCTTCAACGCTAGCTAAAAAACCACCACTTTCAGAAATGCCAAACTGCACAAACATACACTCTAATACCCTTGGACAATAGTATCTTTGTTCCACTCAAGTGAGCTAAACTAACCATACTTATCGTTTTTTTAATCAAAGCGTCTACCAAAACATTTGCCTTACCCGGATGGTATTAGATAGTCACATCATAATCCTTGAGTAATTCCGTCCATCTTCGCTACCTCAAATTTAGATCCCTTTTGGTGAATACATGGTGTAAACAACGACCATTAGTAAATACCTCACACTTAACTCCATACAAATAATGTCACCAGAACTTAAGAGCAAATAACACTGTTGTCAACTCCAAATCATAAGTAGGATAATTCCTCTCATGCACCTTCAATTGACGCAAGACATAAGATATGACATTCTTATCCTGCATCAACATAGCACCCAATCCAGAATGTGAAGCATCACAATAAACAATGAAATCCTTACCCTCAATCGGTAATGCTAGAACCGGCGTGGTGGTCAAAAAAGTCTTAAGATTTTGGAAGCTCCCTTCACATTTTTCAGTCCATTTAAACGGTACCTGTTTTTTGGTAAGATTTGCAGAGTGAGTAGCGATTGAAGAAAAATTTCTAACTGTTGACACCCAATTTTGGACCTCCAATATATAAATTTATCATATAGCTTCTTAAATTTCAAATGATTTATAATAATTAGTTTTATAAGTATTTTAAAGTAAAAATAAAATAATAAATATAGTTTGCAAGTTATATTAAATAGTTTCGTCGCTTTTTCATAATTTTAAATAATTTATATGTTCTATATAGTTATATATAATTAATATATTTTATGAACATTCGAAATCCATCTACAAAGATTTTACTTTTTAGTTGAATATTTAATTAAATCAGTTTATTTTAAGTTGGCATATATTTTTTTAGCTATTACTTTAAAATTAAGATAATTATTTTATTCCGTTAAGATTAAGAAGCTCGTTAATTAATTGATATTAATTCGTCTTATCCAACTTGACCAATTTTAAATTTATTTGGTTATTTTGTTAAATCATTTATCCAATGTTTTGCTCTACTTGACCAAAGTTGGGCCATTTTCCATCCCACTTTATTATTCTTAGCTCATTTCCCATTTTTTAATGGATAAATTACTTATATACACAATTTAACTCATCTTATTCTCCATTTTTCCCTGCCTTTTTGAAATATTTCATAAATCCCTTATATCTTATATTTCATAAAATTTTCAGATACATAAGATTCACCAGCCAAAACCCACGTTTATTAGCCTTTACAATTTTCAAATTAATTTGATTTTCAAAAAGAATTCTCTCTCTCGAGTCAATCAATTTCAACATTTGAATGAGTAGATCCATTTTTTACAAGAATTTTTTCCTAATACAAATGGGGCAGTCCCCTTCATTTAGGTTTGGGGTTAATCTACTAAATTCTTCTAATATTAATATGAGATCTTGGAGTCCATCTGTCCTCCTCCAAAATATCGGTGATGGTAGACTTACTATGACAATGTATTCACAAACTTTTTATTGAAACCAATGGACAACCACAAATGCAACAAAAATTTGATGCATTATCGATATGTTGAGAAGGTTAAAGAGAAGCAGATCAGATTGTTGACTTTTTTCGATTTTATCTTATTCATCTTTTTGTATATATATGGATTAAATTTTTTAATGTATCTAGTTACTTTTATTTTTATTTAATTAATGTGTAATGTTTCGTTTCAAAATTATGATAAATTACAAAAATATTGTTCAGTAGTAGAGAGTAATTTTGTATCATCTATGGAGTTTTTGTAATTATATGTGAAGTTATTGATACAAAAATAATATTTATTGTTGTACTAATAGAGTGTGTATCAGATATACAAAATTTACTAAAATGTATAAAATATACACAAATTATACATTGGAAGTTACTAATTTAACTGTAATTTATTTGTTTCATTTTTTTTATCATTATGTATCAACTAAATATTAAGATACTTTCTAATTACATTAATTTGATATCTCCTACTCGTGATTTTTCATTCTTTTTTCACTCCACAAATCTCTTCATAGTTACTTTTATTAATCAAATTTTTAACTTTAAATTGTTTCTCTTTCCAATTAATGATTTCAAGTTATTGAAGAAGTTGATTCACTTCAATCCTAGAGTTTTCAATTATTATTTTTTAAAAGAAATCATTTAAAAAATTACTGAATCTTTTACTCCCAGTCTCTTTATGGAATAGAGGTGAAAAAACATTTCTAATATACAGAGTTCATCTTGGAGTGTATTTGGAATGATTTCAGGAATTTCTAATGGCGATCTTGATACACTTCATTCTGCTGGTTCGATCTTTCAATTTTTTGGACTTACATTGAATGTATCTCGCCTCTTTTGATTAATAAATTAGTCTTTATCTCTTATTTTGCACATCACTACTCCAATAACCTTTGTTTTATTCCGTGTGCCATGTTTATTTTTAAGGTATTAATACATAACTATAATGTTGTTGCATCTTTAATTAGATTGATACATAGACTTTGTATTATGTATCACACACCAAAAAACATACTATTTCGAGTAATTATAGGTATAACGTCTTTCTAAAAACTTATATAGTATTTTTTAAACAAAATACGGTACATAAATAATAATGTATCATGCACTAATCTTTTAGGCATGATATTTAAATTCGAATACATACTAAATGTATCCATTAGATATAACTATTATCAAACAATTACGTATCGATTTCAAACCTAAAATCTTATGGGCAACAATTTCTTATTTAATGTATCAGTAGTTATACAACACTTATCAATTTAAATTGAAACAATCTTCATGATGTATCTTTTCTAAATTTTGATAATTTTGAATCAAAATAAAAGGATCTTCGATGAATTAGGAGAAGAATTTTGAAGCTCAAAATTTTTCAAATTGTTTGAATCAAATTAAAAGGATCTTCAATAAACTGGAAGAAAAAGTTTGAATCTGAAAATTTTCAACAATCTTGAATCAAAATCGAAAGGATGTTCGATAAACTTGAAGATCCACAAAAGAAATCATTTCTCCAACAACACTTTCATCACCTTATTATCCTTCACAACTTACCTTGTTTATCAAAAATTACAACAATTTTTTTAAATCAAATCAGAAAGCTTTTTTTGCTGGATAATTAAGGATTAAGAATTTATATTGTACAAATCAAGCAGGTTTCATGTCACCTTTCGTTGGCAAATATAAGAAATGTACTTTCAGAGAATCTAAGCTAAATGCACTATCTCATGTACATGCTTTTAGGTTAAGCCCGTGGATGAAGAATTCATCCACCATAATTTGAAATGCAGAAAAAAGTTCCTCAATAACTGGTTAGGAGCATGAAACTTGACAATGTTTCCTGCATCAAACAACACAGATTTTATCAAGCAATACAATCTGTTACAAACAATATCATGTGTGCATTCTCATATATTTATCTATGTATGATTGAAAGTAAGAATATACTTAAGAAAATTAAAATATTCATTATATATCCTATGATTTTTTTAAGCTAATGAATTGAATAGAGAGAACAATGAATAAGAATAAAAATTTAATTTGTGATTGTTTTGATTTGTTACAATATTAAATTCTTGACAATAATTTGAAATTAAATAGAGCAATTTATGGGATTTTAATTTATTTTGCAGTTTTTAACCCTTAATTAGTGCAAATACTAGAGACGTTAATTTGAATTCTTGACAATAATTTGAAATTAAATAGAGCAATTTATGGGATTTTAATTTATTTTGCAGTTTTTAACCCTTAATTAGTGCAAATACTAGAGACGTTAATTTGACTTTTCAATTTTTTTCCCTTATAAGTGTAACAAATTAATACATAATTTATTAATAATAATGTGTTCATATCTTTAATTATGTATCTGAAATACCTAAAAATATGAAATTTGTGTAATTTGAAAAAAATAGAGATAAAAAATAATTTATATTTTACACTAGGAAATTTATGTAAGTTAAACCTTTACCCATTCCAACCCAATTCATTTTCTCTACAATCCAATTATTCCTATAAGCCCATTAACAATACCAAAAGATCCCATATGCATACAACATACAGTAACCGACCCGACCAGACCGACCCTGTTCTTCTTCTCCATTGTCAATCATTAAGAAACGCCGCATCAATCCGGAAAACTCGGAAAAAAGCCACGCCTCCTTTTGCTGCAACGCACCATACTCGTCCCATCCCCTTTTCCCCCTTTTTCGCTGAGTTTTAGAGAAAAATACAACTCTTCATCCCTCTGTACTGTTGCCTCGAAAAAGAATGAATAAATTAAAAAATCAAACCAGTTTTCCCCCTAAACCAACACCAAATTCCTCTGTATAAGCCATCTTCTTTAGTGTTGAGCGGAGATATCGGGGGCAAAAAAGAATTCTTTGTGGGAAAAAGTAGAGACAGAAAACAGGGGGATTTTGAAGTATTGATCTTTGTTACTCAATAACAAGAGCATTTTAGGAGGAATACTCTATCTAAAACAAAGAGGAATTTTCAATTTTTTCTCCTCTAACTCGGAGCTATTTTGATCGCCGAAGCTCCTTGGAATCGATTCAGGTGGTGGAAGTTCTTCAAGGTTATGCTCATCGTCCTGGAACGTTGTTCCAAGAAAGGTATCCTCTCTTCCTTTAATACTCCGTTTCAATGTTACATATTGTGTGTATTCGATACTATATACAAGGATTGTCAATGAGAGTATGTTGGTTATGTGGTTAGCTTGTCCATAATCTTGTTTTCTTGTGAGTTTTGGGCAGCGAGTTTGAATCCCATATCAATGAGTTTTGCATTGATTATATCTTGTCGCTATGTTCATTAATTAGATTTGTATCTATACTGTAGTTAAATCTATGCTTTGTTGTGTCTAAAACTTGATTTGACGTTTATTTAGTTTCCATTCCAAGATTATTAACTATGCAGTTCAGTTTCTTCTTTGTTCTCTTGTGTTCTGAGTCTTCCTCTCCGTAGTTTTTAAATTCCCATCTGTCAGCCAAATCTCATAGTATTCATTCATGCTCTGGCCACCCTTAATTTTGGTTGTGTTTCTCTTATTTTTCAGTTGTTATTATCATGTTCATAACTCGTCATAATCTAATTTTGCCTTGACCCGTATGCTCATTGTTAGCTTATTCTTATATGTATCTAGTCATTTACATGCTAGAATCATTTTGGCTTCAAAAATGAGACTAGGAACATGATTGTCTTGTTTTAAATATAATCTCATTGTTTCACTAGTTAAACATGACTTGTTTAACTTCTTTCGTTTTGTACTTTGTATTAAACTAGTCAGATAGCCTAATTGTGCTAAATACATGCTTATTTGTTCATCGTGGTGCCTTTGATTGTAAAAAATGTGATCATTTCTCTAAGTTTATTTTGTTTAGTTCGGTAATTTGTTGCCTCTGTCTTGTCTAAGCCGTGAGTTTCTATTTTCCTAGCTACTAGAGTTTTCTGTATCTCTTGGTGAATAGCCAATTTCCAAGAATTATTCATGTTTTCAAAAGCTCAAATACAACTTCAACATAGCTCATATATACTATTATCTTAAGTGATTATCTTCTTTTATTTCATAACAATATTTTGTGTATCTTTCCAAGCAAGACATAAGTTGTTACTTTTCATTGCATGATGTATTTGGTTTGGATTTTACATTTGTTGGTTCCAGCAGTTTGGTTTGGCATTGGTTCACATTTTTTCTTTCTTTTGTTTGTATGACCTCATCCCTTCCGAGTCCATGGAGGACTTCTCTCTTGCATTCTCGAGTTGAGACATAAAGGATTGAATTTTCTTTGAGTCAGCCTCTTCAATGTACAAAGAAATTGGAAGCTAAGACAGGTCCCAAAAACACCCAAAAACAGTTGTATATGTTCATTATACATCGATATAAAGGTCGAAAAATGTGAAATTATAGGTCAGAGGCAAAATACAGGTGTTCGGAAGTAAGAAATACATGGAAAGAGCTGGTATACCCAATTCACTTTATTTTAACAAAAATGGGTAAATGGGAATAGGAGATTTGGAAAAATGGATCGGGTTATTTTAAATGGAGCCGGTTATTGGGTTAAATAAGGAATAAGGTTTTTTTCAAAAAAAAATCGGGTAAATTTGGTTAAATTCGTCAAATGAGGGATAAATTTGGTGGAATTAGTAACGAAAGGGGTAAAATTACCTTCATTATAAGGACAAGGGTAAATTTAAGCAATAAATCAATGTTGGAGGATATTTTGTACCCTTTTCCATTTTAAAAATTGTTTTAAGCTAGGCGAAGCTTTTATTCTTTTATTAATTTGAAATTAGTTTTCATGCTTAAATTGATCATTTTGGTTTGAGTTATTATCTTTTAAAATGATTCAATGTAATAATAATAATAATAATAATAATAATCTCATTTTATTATATTCTATTCACTTATAATAAATTTAAAAAATTCTAATTATGGTTTCATTTTCTAAAAATAAAGTAAATATTATATTTTGTTTACATATTTTCTTAAAATTGATTGAATATTGTTAATTATTACATTATATTAAATCATATCCCTAAGAATAGTAAAAAATAATTAACCTAAGTCATAGGATAACTGCATGTTAGCGCACACTTCAAATGCCTAAAAGACCTTCTTAAAGCGTAAATAAGAACCTCTTACCCATTTTCTCTAAATATATTAAGATATAATCTGTCAAAATATTTTTAAATTAAGTTTTCGTATGTTCTTTGAATAATTAAGTGGCAACTCTTTTCTAAGTATTTTTCTCAAATTGTTTTATGCAAAGAAAAATTTCAAAAAGTGATTTTTTTTAAATAGTAAAATTACGGCATAACACTAACGAAATGACGATTGTAACTACCAAGTCCCACAAAATTCCTACATCCGTCAAGGAACTAGGTCGTATCAAATTCTCAATTGTTTCATTGATCCTTTTTTTCTGCTAACTGATTGAAAGGCACCCCAATACGTATATGACCAATGCTGATGGAGTTAATAACACCCTCACTATTGTCCAATTCAATCCTATGAACCAACTGACATAAAATTAACTGGCAGTTACAACTTCTCCCCGGGGAAAGCTAAAGTTTCAATGCTTGATGGTGGTCCCAATCTCTATGGGGTCTCGATGGATCCATCCCTGCCCCGACTCGCACAATCTCACAAAGCAATCAAGATGTTGCTAACCCTGGCTTCGTTCTTTGGTACTGCCAAGATTAGTAAATTCAAAATTCTATGTTGGCCTCCGTTGATGCTACACTTTCCCCCACTATCGCGAGATCGACCAGATCCCCTCAGTAAGGCTCTCGTCCATACCCAAATTATCTCCATCAAATTCTATCACTTTGTGATGAACTTGCAACTGCTTGTGCTCCTAAATCGAATTCGGAACTCATTGTTAAAATTCTTAGTGGACTCGGATATGAATTATGAGAACTCTCTGCTCCCATTCGTGCTCGAGATTCAACAATTTCCTATGAAAAGTTTTACGGAAAAAAATCAGGATCAAGAGCTTTTTCTAAAGTTTGAGGACGAAAAGAAACCGTGACCAACTAATATAACCAATGCAGCAGCACAAATTACCACCGCAACTCCTCCTCTCCAGGGTAACAATGATTACTTTCGCAGTCGATGTCCAAGTGTGAACCCTCCTCCCAACAATAGGCACCCACCTCCCAACAATAGGCAATGGCAGGCACAACCATTTCACCCACAAAGAAACAACTAGTAGCAACCCTTTGACAAGAATATTTGTTTCCAACTATGTGATCGTGTAGGTTATTCTGCTAAGGTCTGTAGATCTCATTCCCTTTACCATCTGCAAGATCGGGCAAACATTGCTGGTCATTTTCCTCCTCAACAGACCCCTTGCATTCTAAATAGTGGATCAACTAATCATATTGCGTCTAATGCTCAAAACCTAGACAATATACATGACTACCACAGAACCGAAAAGATTACTATGGGCAATGGCACACCATTACGATATCCCATACCGATAACGCTACATATATGCATCAAATCATCATTTCAAACATCTCAATATATTATGCTCACCTCTCATTAAGACAAATCTTATTTTTGTTTCTCAGCTTTTTCGTGATAATCATTCCTCTATTGCTTTTTTTTTCATTTTTTATTATATTGTGAAGGATTTGAATACGGGGGCGTCTCTAGTTCGCAGGCAAAATAAAGATGGGTTGTACGAGTGGTCACCTGTCTGTAAACATCGTTCTCCTCAATGCAATGTTGCTGTTCCAATTCACTCGTGGTATCGGCATTTAGTTCATCCTACTCTTCGCGTTTTTGATACTATCTTGAATAACTTTTCACTTCCTGTTTTAGATTCTAAAGGTTGTTTTACTTGTTAATCTTATAAGATGCACATATTGACTTTCTCAGAAAATTAACTTAAAATTAAAAAGCCCCTACAAATCCTTTTAGCGATTTATGTGGCCCATCTCCGGTTTTCAATTGATAAAGAAAGATATTATGTGTTATTTTTTGATCAATTATCAAAATACATGTGGCTGTTTACTTTAAAATCAAAAAATGAAACTCTGGATGTTTTTCAAAATTTACATCCATTGCTTGAACGGAGGTTTAATACCAAAGTTCAATCTTTTTACATAGATGGTGGTGGCAAATTTCAAAGTTTGCATTCCTGTATCAAAACACATGGCATAGAATACTTAGTGCCACCCCTGTATGTTCCACAACGAGTTGCTCTAGTGGAAAGACGACACCATCATGTTATTAATACTACAAGACCTTTGTTGAATCAAGTGTCCTTATCATCACACTTTTGAAGTTTTGCCTGTCAACAAATTGTCTATCTTATAAACAAGCTAACTACTTCCAATCTTTAAATTACCAGTCCATTTGAAATTGTTTTTCAAAAGATGCCAAACTATGACTCCATTAAAGTATTCGGTTACCTCTGTTATCCATGGCTCAAACCATATGTCAAAATACTATTAGAGCCTCGTTCGACTCAATGTATATATTTAGGCTTTTCTAATAAACATTACAATCATCAATGTTTTGATCCTTTAAAATCCAAAATATATCTATCACGTGACGTCCTATTTTTGAAAATTAGTTCCCATTTGATAGTAATTTTTCTCATTTAAAAAAGAACACAAAATAAAAATGTCTCTTGGGAAATTTTTTCATCTGGCCAAAAACCACAGCATAATACTCGATATTCAAATGATTTTTGTGAGTTTACTTAACTGATTGTGCAGCAGCACGTGGACACACATTCACTCATTGCACCGTCTCAGGTACTTATGTTTCTCCCTTATATGATACTTCTTCCCCTTCTCGAATTCCTCCATTTCCCCTTACCCGTACCATCCAAAATCCTATTTCCAGCAAAAAATCACCACAACAAACTGTTTCAACCTCACCAGTTCATACTTCTCCCCAGTTTAATGCTCAGCCGCAATCCACAATTATCACTTACCAACGCCGTAATAAGTCCACTGGTCCTTTGATCCAGAACCCTTTAGTACTACCCTCTTCCTCATCACTTCTCCCACCTTCCATGGCCACACAACCTTCCCTTGTAGCCTCTACTTGTACAATGACGCCCACTCTTTAAATGATTACTCATACCAATAACCTTCAGCCTAAAAAATTTGATCAGTCTTTCAAACCACTTCTTACCTACCTAGAACCTTTTAGAAAGGTCAACATTTCACATAGGTGTAAAGCTATGAGAAATAAATTTGATGCTTCAAAAAAGGTAGTTGATTTTAAGTGGTTTTCCGAATTAAATATAATATAGTGGTTATGTTGGTAGGTACAAAGCTCTTATGATTGCTTAAGGATTCACACAAAGACCTGTACTTATTTTCAATGTACTTTTTGTCTTGTTCTAAAGCCTGCACCTGTTCTACTTGTTCTTGCGATTGCAACATAACAAAGTTGTCCTATTCAATAACTTGATATCAATAATGTCTTCCTGTAAGGTCATCTCGATGAGGAAAGTCAATATGCGCCACCAACCTACTTTTTGAAGATTCTGCGCATCCGACGCATATTTTCAAGCGGAACAAGGCTATATATGGCCTCAAACAGGCTTCCAAGGCCTGTTAATGAACTTTAAATTTAGTTGGTTACTTTGGGATTTGTTAAATCACAATTTGATTCTTCTTTGTTTATGCTGCATAATTCTAATTTTTCTATACGTTTTGGCATACGTTAATGACATAATTATCCCCTGTAATCAGATTCATGGTGTTCACAACATTATTGATAATCATGCAAGCGGTTCTCATTGAAGGATCTTGTTCCACTTCATTATCTTCTTGGTCTTGAAGTCTTACCTTATCCTGGTTGTCTTTTTATTTGTGTCAAAAGAAATACATTACAGATCTTTTGTAGGAAGTTAATATGCAAATTTTGATGGGTGTTCCAACACCAATTGCTTCGATTGTGGCTTTCCCCGAGTTTGCTTAACAAATTTAGCTGATAGCTCTTTTTATAGGAGGATATTGGTCAACTTCATTAACTTTCTTTTACACGTCCGGACATAGTATTTGCTGTTAGCAAATTCTCAGAGTCCATGAACCAGCCCTTATTATCACATTGAATAACCATGAAGCATCTCCTTTGGTATCAACACCAGACATCTTCTTTTGGTATTCGAATTTCCAATGAACATGATAACCGTCTTCTAGCCTACTCAGATTCTGATTGGGCTGGAGATCCTATCTATCGAACCTCCAGTACAAGCTATGCTGTTTACCTTGACAGTTCTCCAGTATCCTGGTCATCTAAGACGCAAAGATCTGTCTCTCGGTCCTCCATAGAAGCAAAAGATCAGGCTATTGCAGCTACTATTTCTGAAAGAAATTGGCTAACAATTTTGTGACAATGTCAACACCAAATACATTTCCGCCAACCGAGTGTTCTACATTCAGATGAAGCATATAGCCATTGATTTTCACTTTATTTGTGAACAACTTCAAAACAACCATATTGCAGTTCAACATCTTCACTAGACTGATCAAGTGGCAGATATACTTACCAAACCACTTCCAAGAGCTTCTTTTATCAAGCATTTCTAAAAGCTAGGTGTTATTGACACCACCAACTTGCGGGGGCGTAATAACGATTGATTCGAGACGACTCCTTACGTTTGTAGAATTCTAATTTCATAGTTCCTAATGCTCAGGAATCTGTTGTTAATATTCTTTATCATTTCTAGGTCTTGTATAGATTCTTTATATAGCAATCATATGGTCAACAATAAAAATACAATTTTACCATATACTGCTCTCGCTTCTTTATTGATGAGCATGTCGCGTTCATGGAGGGTTGTCACCCTCTCTTAACATTCATGAGGACCATGTTGTGTTTGACACACCCGTTTTCCCTTGCCTTTCCATTTTTGGGGTCTTTTCTTCATTCACCAATGGGAAATCTTGTCAATCCTTCTTGTTTTCAGGCCCCTACCTCTGTCTATATTGAGAACAAGTAAATTTGTCTAGTCTTTATTTAAAAGGCCAGACCCGATCAACACGGGGTTCATAACTTCAAAGAATGATACCTCCTCTGGTAGAGGTATGAATTCAAAGTCTATTGTGTTCATGAATCTTGAGGCTATGTGGTTGAGTGGTCGGGGGAGTGTGAGGGAAGCATCGTTGCAGGTAAATAACCTTACCTCTGGGATGTTTAGCTTAATCATTTTTCCTAAATGGTGAATTTAAATACATTATTTGATTTCCGTTGTTTTGATCGTCGAATTGTTTTCTATTTTTGAACAAGAGTTTTGGGGTATTAAAATTGACCTTTTCATAGAGTCATTTCTAGAAATTCCAATGTAGGTCCTACAATTCCCTTTTTGAATAACAAATTGGTCAGTTTTTGTTTTAATTTTTTTTTGTGTAATGATTGAATTAACATTGTGATTACATTTTGGATAGTGTTGCAATGTTCTGAGGTTGTATGGAAAGTAAAACACCAAAAGGGTGATTTGGAGGGCACTCGGTCGGCCTTAATGTATGCTACGAATTTCATTCCACTATATTGAGCTTGAGTGTGTCCGTTCATGTTGATTTTAGTGAATTTTGGGAGGGTACATAATTGATCATTCTAAAATACTAAGAAACCATGTTTTAGGCTTTTTTGAGTAAGTTCAGGGTTAATAACAAACTAGGTTGGTCTATGTGATCATCTTCAATTTATGGTTAGACTTCTTTATTATTATGGTTGTATGTTTGAGCATATTTGGCCTTAGTCTAGGCTTAAACTAGTACTTGAAATAGACTCGCAAAGTTTTTGATCTTTTAGGCCTTTTTTTTTACTTTGATACCGATGTGGATGTCTTAGCTCATTGTACACTAGTGTATCATACTTGAGTGTCATTAAATGAGCCTTAGTTTAGGCGTTCACCAAGCTTTTACTATCGTTTATACATTCTCCCTCACTCTACGGCCTCGAGTGAAGTATTTGAGGTTTTAGGTTTAATGGGAGTACATTAGATTAATTTAAGTCGAGCTTGGATTGTTGTTTTGATTACTTGTGAGTCGATATCATTAAATCGTAGTAGGGATGATTGTTTGTATGAGATCCTTTGATCCTCTGACACACTCTAGAGTTTACTGTTCGGCTATGATTAGAGGCCTGGTCTTATTCTTTTATAAATCTAAAGGCTCTTGGTAATTCTATCCGTGGTAAGAGGTCCATAATATACTCTTCTTTAACTCGACCCCTTTTTTGGAGATTAAATTCCTGGTCTTATAAACTTTTGAGAAAATAGTACCCTTGATATATACTCAACATACTTCATTTTTAGTAGTTTTAGCTTTTTATGCATCTATTGGGCTTATGGTGTCCATTCGGCCTAACCTAAACTTGTATATGAGTGTAACTTCTTCGCTTATGGGGTCTAGTTAGGTTCACTTTAGTTGTACAATTATTTATGTTCTTGTTCCTTCGGCTGTTTTTATTTTATTCCTCTCTGACCTCTGTTTATTTCTACATCTTCTAATATTGTATTTACCTTTCTTGATCAATCATCTTATGATTCCTACTAAGTACGTGTTGTTGTGATACTCTTGCTACACCATGCATCTGTTTCGTGATGTAGGTCGAGCACTAGTTATCGGTGGTAATCATTCGATCTTGTTGCAGCTTTCGATTGGAAGCTATGGTGGGCACATGGTGTATGGGACATACCTGTCTCCTTCTGTATTTTGTGTAGCTAGTCTTTTGCGTTTTGAGAGAAGCTTTGTCTTTCCATATTTTGGACTTCTATGATTTTGTTTAGATAGCTTCGTACTTGTAACTTCCAACTTCTAGGATAGATCTATCGTATATATTTTTAGTTTGCTTCCCGCTATTGTTGTTTTGATGTTCATTTAAAGCTTCAGCAATGTTCTACCATTATAATTATTACTTGTTGTTCTACCTACTGATTGTTATTGTAGGTTTCATCATGATTCGAGAAATGGGGTCTTGACATAATATTTAAAATAAAATCAATTTTTCCCAAAAGCAAGACTAGTACAATTTGAAGCTGACCCTTAATTATTTGTAAAATAATAGAAGTTAAGATCGCAATGAATACTTTCATCATCAAATTTCTTTAAAGCTATAGCAACAAAAAATGCAGATTCAATGCAGAAGCTTCATGGTTCAATAAGAAGCATTAATTTTCTTTGATACTAACATATTTTCCTGTGAGTACTGTAGAGGCTAATTTTTTTAATCCTTCAATAATAACACCACGAAGCTCAACATCCAGCTAAGAGTTTGTGAGGTCCAGATTGTGCAACAGCAACAAGAGTCAAGTTTAAAATACATAATTTTTCTTTGAGAACAAGATTTTATATGCCGCAAATTTTATCGAAGTTGAAGCTCTTAAATTATGGAAACCATATGAACTAATAAAAAATACTGCATAATTAATGTTTTTTATTACAAAATTTACCGCACCTTAGATATAAATATATAAAACAATTTAAAAATTACAACAAAGGCACTACAACAGACTTTCCATATTAGATTATCCATGTTTGCTACTGCAAAGAAATCGCACCAAGTCCTCTGCATAGCATAAATTTGTATTACTAAGTCAAAACGATAACAAGTTCTTCTACCCTAAAAAAAGGATATATTGGTTTAATCCACCATAAAATAAGATAATTCAGGTAAGTCCACCATAAATGACGACATCTCAGGTAAATAAACGCTCCAATAGAATATATGGGGTTCGCCCACCTAAAATAAGATAGATTGGATTTGTCCACCGTAAATAGGATATGTTGGATTCATCCACCTAAAGTAGGACATATTGGGTTTGTCTATCATAATATAGGACATATTGGGTTTGTCCATCCTTGAATAGGACATAATGGGATTGTCAACCCTAATATATGGCATATTAGGTTAATCCAGTCTTAATTAATAGAATACATTAAGTCTGTCTACCCTAAAATAGAATCCATTGGGTGTATTAACCCTAAAAAATAACACATTTGGTTCGTCTGCCACAAATAGGACATATTGATTTAGTCCACACTCTCATAAGACATTCTATCCATCTTTCTTTAATGAGACATCACATAATTTTTTAATTATTTCATTAATTTAATATCTACAGATCAGTTGCATGATATGTTAAAAATTGCTTGAAAAGCACATTTGTCATTAATGAGACATCTTGCAATGCCTTATCATTTATTTATATTTATTGGAGAAATGCATGTTATTTTGTAAATTTCTTGAAAATTGAGTTATATAAATGTGTATATTTTAATAAACATTTCTAATTGGTATGTTAGAATATACATGAAGCATAATCTACATGCAAAAGCAAGAGACATAATGCAACGTAGAACTTTTTCAAAGCAGTTAATTGAGATATTCTGTTTTAGAGTCAAACTCACTACCAATGGTCATTGATCTAATCCTGACTTCTACTAAATTTACGTCCTGTTGTTTGGGATATCTGGAGTTTTCACATTAATCTTTCACTTCATTTCAATGTTGATGGTCAGGAAAAAATTAGCCACAGTGCCAACTTCTTTGCCAAAAAACTCTTTCATCGAGCTTCATTAACATCATTATTATACAGTCATTGTCAAAAATTGTAGAATGACAATTATAATACATTTTTTAATCAAAAAATTCACTTCTATCACTTTTTATATAATTTTATTGATTCTCGACATCTTATTTCAAATTTCATACATAACAAATAACTATAAATCATTAGGAAAAAAGTTTTAACATTGATACTTCTACATAGTAACTGTATAGACCACTAGTTATTTAATTTGAATCTCAAATGAATTGACTTAAATAAGGAAAAGACCCAAGAAATACTCCAATAATATGGTTACCGAATAGCAAATCAGATCTACAAATCAACCCTAAAACGCAAGGGCCCAGACAGAGCAGTCCAAACATCAAACCATCATTCCTTCTCACAATCTCTACTATCCATTTTATCCTTATTTAACTACCTAAAATATCCTTTTAGTTTAATAATGTTTAGGGTTTTGTCTCCTCTCCCCCCCTTCAATGTCCCTCATAACTCATAAGTCGCAGTAGCATCGCTCTCTCACTCCTTCCCTTCCATTTTCAACAAAACTCCAATGTTCGTTATCTATGGACAAATGTTGTCACTCAATTTTCGTGTTATTTCTATTTCACGTGAAGACTGTCAAGTAAATTCAATCCAAAAATCCTAACGTTCGAGCTTTAATGGTTATGTTTGACCAATTTCAAAGCTTGAAATTAAAATTCCTACTCAACAATTCATGAATCCTAATTTTACCTAAAAATTCTTAATTTAAAGTGATTTTTCTGAGGTTTTTGAACCACTCCTTTACCCTAAAACATTTGGTCGGCCCTTATCTTTTGCTAACATAGAATTTTTTAATAGAATCTCCTCTTTGAATCTCAAAAACATTGTCGGGGCATTTCTTTTGATTGATCGTGTTGTTTCTTTTGTAAGAAAAGTCGGATTTTAGTATATCTGAAACCTCACCATGGTTCACTGCTTGATCAAACATCAATGTAAACATTTTTTTCTTTCGTCAATGTGTAGTCTTCTTAGAGTATTTTTGTTGTTTGATAAATATAACCATGAAATGGAAGCTGATGAATTGTGAATTTAAAATTATCGAATCAACTTGGAACTCTAGTTCCGTCCTCCTTACATCTGCATAATATTTTGACGACTTTGGTTGTCTTATGTCTATCTCTCCTAAGTTGCACTTTCTCCATATCATAAAGGTCTGAATCTGGCCCTATTAAAGCTGATTCACCTACTTCAAACCAACCAACATGAGATCTACATCTACGCCATAAAGCCTTATAAGGGGATATTTGAATGCTGGAATGATAGTTATTATTCTAGGAAAACTCAATAAGAGCAAGGTGATATCCCCAACTACCTTTGAAATCGATCAAAAAAGCGGTCAACATGTCCTCTAAGGTCTGATTGATACGCTCTGCCGGCCCATCCGTCTGTGGATGAAATGTTGTACTAAGGTTAACCTGAGTACCAATACTTTTCTGAAATGACTTCCAGAATTGAGAGGTAAATTGAGGACCTCTATCTAGAATTTTAGACAAAGAAACCCCATGCAAATCACAATGTCATTGATGTATAGCTTAGCATAGTCCTCCACCGAATCTATAGCCTTGACCGCTAAAAAGCGAGAAGACTTAGTCATCCTATCAACTATCACCCATATGAAGTCATGCTATTTGCGAGTACGAGGTAACCCTGTGATGAAATCTATATTGATTACATCCCACTTCCATGTAGGAATATGGATCTCTTGAGTAATACCTCCCTTGACTAGCTGGCAATTGGGGTACTTACTCACAAAATTTGCTATATCCCTCTTCATGTCATTCGACCAATAGACTTCTCGTAGATCACAGTACATCTTAGTGGCACCTGGATGAATAGAATACCTAGATATATGGTCTTCTGCAAGAATATGTTGCCTTAACTTGCCAACATCAGAAACACACAATGCACCCTTGTAGCGAAGTACACCGTCTCCCCCTAGGGAGATAAACTCCTCTCTGTAATTATGGACATCACCCTTAAGTTCAAGCAATATTGGGTCACTGTCTTCCTTTTCCTTAACCTCCACTACCAAAGATGATTCTGCCCCATTCTGAACTATTACACCGTTGTCTGATATGCTCATAAGGCGAACTACCAAGCGAGCAAGCCTGTGGACATCCTTCACTGGCTCCTTCTTTTCTTCGTCAACATGGGCTACACTACCCATAGATAATCTACTAAGATCATATACTACTACATTGGCCTTACCAGGATGGTAATGCACATTCATATTATTATCCTTAAGGAATTGAAGCCATCTCCTCTGGTGAAGATTCATCTCGTTCTAGGTGAACACGTAATGAAAGATCTTATGGTCAATGAACATATCTACGTGACAGCATACAAGTAGTGTCTCCTGATCTTGAGTGCAAACACCACTTCTGCAAGCTCGGGGTCATAAGTTTGATAGTTGTTCTCCTGCGCCTTAAGCTGCCTAAAGGCATAAGCTGTCATCTTACATCGCTGTATCAAAACACAACCTTGGCCAACTGTGGTTGCATCACAATAGATAACATAACCCTCTGAACCCTTTTGGTAGAGTGAAGACAAGATCTCTAGTCAATGGTATTTTCAATTCTGGAAAGCTTTTATCACAATCATCTGACCATTGGAACTTGACCATCTTCTAAGTCAACCTAGTCAATGGTGAGGTTATGGATGAAAATCTTTCCACAAACCTTCTATAATAACCTTCTAGACCTAAGAAACTTCTTCTATCTATAGCAGAGGTAGGTCTAGGCCACTGTTTCACTACTTCTATTTTTTGTGAATCCACTCGGATCCCTTTGCACGATACAATGTGACCAAGAAAAGCAACGGATTGCAACTAGAACTCACATTTACTAAACTTAGCAAATAATTGGTGGTCCTTGAGAGTTTGCCGAAAAACTCTCAAATGACTTGTATGTTCTTCGTCACTCCTAGAGTATATGAGGATATCATTAATAAAGACGATAACGAATAAGTCCAAGTACTATTTGAAAACTGTGTTCATCAAATCCATGAAAGTTGAAGGATCATTAGTTAGTCCAAGCGACATATCTACAAATTCATAATGACCATACCGAGTTATGAAGGGTGTTTTTGGAATGTCACTATATTTTACTCAAAGCTTATGATAACCCGATCTGAGGTTTATCTTTGAGGAATGGCTAGCACCCTGAAGTTGGTCAAACAAGTCATTATCCTTGGTATTGGATACTTATTCTTGATTGTGACCTTGTTCAACTGTTTATAGTCAATGCACATTCGGAGAGAATCATGTTTCTTCCTTACGAACAACATTGGTGCACCCCATGGTGAGATACTAGGTCTGATGAAGCCCTTATCTAGAATGTCTTTCAACTACTCTTTGAATTTCGTAAGCTTTGCTGGAGACACTTTTTGAGGAGGAATAAAAAGAGGTTGGGTATCTAGAGGGATATCAATTCAAAAGTCGATTTCCCTTTCGAGAGGGACTCTAGGAAGATAATCTAGAAATACTTCTGGAAAATAACAGACTACTGGAACTAATTAAAGAGTCGGGGTTTCAAGGCTAGAATCCTTAACCCGAACTAGATGATTGAGATAACCCTTAGATATCATCTTTCTGTCGTTAAGTTATGCAATAAATCGTCCCATAGGCGCTAAGCTAGTACCCTTCCATTCTAAGATTTGTTCGTCTGGAAAATGAAAACGAACAATCCTAGTTATAGAATCGACTAAGGCATAACATGCGTTCAACTAATCGATACATATATCGTCCTATAGGCGCTAAGATACTTCCCTTCCATTCTAAGATTGGTCTGTCTTCAAACTGAAAAAGGACAATCCTAGTTTTACAATCGATTGAGGCATAACATGAGTCCAATTAATCCATGCCTAGAATAAAATTGAAGTCTACCATTTCTAACTCTACTAGATCTGCTAAGGTGAATTTCAGAGAGACTGTGACAGGGCAATTTCTGTATACCCATCTAGCTATTACAGGGTCACCGACCGGCGTAAAGACTTAGAAGGGTTCTGAGAGAGTTTCTGGACTAACACTGAATTGGACTGCTATACTGAGTTACAAAAGACAAAGTAATGTCTGTTGTCTTTCAACTGAGTAAACCATATGTGAGTCATATCGTTGAGTTTATAGGATGTCAACCTTACTTATCACTACCAGTTACTGAAATCACACCAAATATTTTCTTAACCTCATCAATTAACTTCTATGGGTCCTTAAAAACTTTCGACCATAAAATCTTAGGCGGATTCATCCTAACAATATAAAAAACTCTGGCTGCCAGTAATCGGTCATTTCTATTAGTGGGAACTAGTACCTGCGGATTTTTCTGGTTGGTCATACTCTGAGCCAAAAACTTAATTGACGTTCTGAAACTCTGCATTTGAACTTGCTTATCTAGTACTAGAGGAACTGCGTTAGCATTGCGTGCATTAGCATTCTATGCCTAAGCTCTACGAGAAGGCATGAACTAAGCGCATAACGTCAAGTTAGAATTGAATTTGATCATACCTTTAAGAGTAATAACAAAGTGAAGTTTTTTCTTAAACACTTCATATCCTCCCTCTCATTAGATGTGGTGCACTTCACACCAATGAAAATGACTCTACTTAGTGCTGCTTTTTCAGACATCCTATGACTCTTGAACCTAGTGCTCTGATACCAAGTTTTGTCACACCCCGAGCTACCCAAGATGTGGACACGGAACCTAGGACCATAAGTGATCCCAAGCTAACCCTTCTGGAATGATCATGAGCATACTAAAGATAATAAACTGATGCGGAAGCTAAATCATTGTTAAATCTAAAAATATGGAGAATACCCATACTCTATAACTGAGATATTTGAAATCAATGAGTTTCATACAAAGTTGATTTTAATTCAATACTAAGCTGAATCAAACTATGTCTGATATAAGCCTCTAAACTGCTAGAAATACTGGGACAATCCCCCAGCTAAATCTAGCAAAACCTGAAACAAAATGACTGCAGACTGAAATGACACTCATGATTGTTGTCTTCGGAGAATGAGGACACACCACTGAATCTGCTGATCTGGAGATTGAAAAATGATATATGCGTGATGTAGATGCTAAGAACCTGAACCTACATCACGAGAAGATGTAGCGCACGTATGCGTTAGTACTTGTAAGGTATTGAGCATGTAGGACAGAGTAAAGCTGAAATAAAACATAACTGAACAAGCGTAATAGCAAGTATATTAATCTGACATGATAAACTAAATTCTGAGCTAATTGGATGCAATGACCAATTTATAACATGCTTAAACTGAATAGTGAATATATTAATAAATGTTCAATGCAAAGAGTATGACTAATCTTTAGGAGCTACTAATAACTGATAATAATACCACATGATCTAAATGTGGAGTCCGATGTATACGCCGCATTGACAGGACCCAATAAGGTATAAAGGCATGCTGGCATGATCACTAAGCTGATTGCCCACAGAAGGGACTTACAACCTACTTGGCTGGTAGTTTTGGAACTATTTAGATATGCTAAACCCTAGTCCAACTCGATAATATGCTACTCCCATGGATTCTATAAATTTACCGATTAAGTCTGAGTGGTTATAAATACTGGATATCTTTAAACTGAACATGAAAACTGAGAATGCAACAAATAATCTTGTAATTATGCATTTATAAATGAGGTATGTATATTGGAATTGTCTGAAAATATCTGACCTAGCATGTCTAATTCAAGAATTAAAAAAATACAAAGCTAGGATTCTTAAATTCATGTAATAAGCTGAATCATAACATGATAATCTTGTTTGGAACATATATTTATAAATTCATGAAGTTCTAACAAATTTCAATAAACCCTAGTTCTAATCATGGTATGTAAATCAATAATCTGACTTAAAACTAGGGACCCAATGGGTAAAAAGGAACTCAATTGTGAAATCCCACATAAATGTGATGAAATCCACAAAAAAAATACTCAAGCTTTGTGTCTGGAACTGCTGGACACTTGTTTCATTCTTGAACTAGGGTTCTTGAGCTTTTTCTTCTTTCTTGCTTCTAGTTTTCTAACCTTTGATTTAATGATTTTACTTAGATATGTTTTAATTACGTTTTTGTCTTAAACATACCTAAATTTAATGATTTAGGGTAAAAACGACGTAACTTAGGGTTCAAACGGAGTACAAAAAGTCAATAATACTCCTGGGAAAGTTGCTATCAGGACAAATGATGGCCACGATTGACGGTCCGTCGTCTGTCTGCCCGATGCCCCATCGTTGGGTCCGTCGTGAGGGTCTGTTCGACAAGCCTTTACTAAAATGGTTATAACATTTTACTCGGAGGTATGAATTTAGCAAGGTCGGTTGCTATGGGAAGATAATTCAATTATCGATCCGTGGGTAGGTCCTGGGACACCTAATACATGTTGTACTATGATTTATGATCATTTATGTTTACCCAACTACATTTCCCCTTAATTATGAAAACCGTACTGGTCATCCATAGCTCATGTCAGAGAGTTGTTGAAGCAAGTCTTGATTGATGGTCACCGGCTATGGACCGTCGTCTGTCCTACTGACCGTAAGTCCGTTCGTTGTCCAAGACATAACCAATTTTTCTAGACTGAAATTTTTGAGAGTTTCTGATCCCATTGGCGGTTGTGCAAGATGGACCGTGGTTCAGGCTACGGTCCGTCGATGATACCGTTGGTAACACCTGCAGATTTTTCCAAAAACCTAATTTTCTTGTCTATTTTGGCGACGGGGTGTTACAACCCTCATGCCTTAAGCCCCCGAATACTTCATTAACCAATAATTCTATTGGATTTTCAATGTGTGTTGTAGCCTGAGTGGTCTCTATGTTTCCCGAATTAGAAAACATATTCATTTCTCCCTGCATAACCCAAATGATATAATTATGTGGGAACAACTTGTTGATCAAATGGTCAAACACTATATTTCTACTTTGCCACTTTCCAAAACCACATATAGGACAATTTAATTTTATCTCAAATAGCTCCGTTGTTGAATGCAAAATCTAAAAATTGATTTAGGCCAAGCAAATACTCCGATGTGTTTCTTGGCATTTGAATCCAAGACTTATTTATTTAAAAAATAGTTTAACATGAAAGAATATCACCTACGAGATTTCTTGATTAAGAAAATGAATCTCCATTATCATCACTTGATGAGAATAATAAATTATTCACAGAGAACACACAATCAAAGAATCCATATAAAACTCACACTTGATGCCAAATCCTCCCCGTTAATGATGAGACATTGTCTTATAAATGTACTATAAATGTATAAAATCATATTCAAAATGAACTTGTAATATGATAAAAGTTTCATTCAACAAATCATTAAAATAATAAAAAGAATGAAGAACTTAATGCTTATGTAATAGTTGCAATACAATAATTATGAATTTCATAACTTTAACTACCTAACTGGAAACAAAAACACATCCATATCTCATTGTGCGGTGGCTATGTACTCACAAAATTTATCATAATTCCTTTTTTTACAGCAAAAAAATACAACAACCACTTGAGTTGATTCAAAATTTAAAGTAGAATCAAGACAAAAATGTTCCTCCAATAAATTATCTACTATCATATGGTAGAGCCTTCAAAACAGATTTTGAAACAAAAAGTACCTCTAGGTGTAGTACGCTACAAACAATCAACACAAAAATGACTACATATAGTCACTACACCATTTAAGGTCTACAGCCACACTTATTTTGGACTACGTTTGTAAACTGTTGCCAAAAGTAGTTTTGGGAACGCTTTTAAAGTGTTGCCAAAGTTTTTAACTTTTAGCTTCGATAACATTGTCAACACTTCAAAAGTGTAATCCTTATTCCTATAAGTTACACTTTATAAGTGTTGTTAAATGTGATATAATTGACAACACCAATTTATATATATGGCCACACTTCTAAAGTGTTTTATTTTTACAATTGAAAATACAACACATTATAAGTGTGGCCTTAAAATTTTCACCAAAATATTATATTCCCTCCAAACATTTTTAAATATCCCTCCCATTTCTATTGGGAAAAAATTATTAATAAAACATTATAACTCTTTTCCCGAAATTGAAGAACACGGTCTCCATATCTATGAAGAACATGATTTCAATCTGAAGAGCACTGTTTCCATTTGTAATTTCTTGTTGAAGAGCTGAAGATTTGTTCACTTTGAAGAGGTTTATGAGTCAAATCTTACTTAAAAGCTGCCCTCGCTGAAGGTTACACCTCGCTGAAAAGTTGTTCCCAGTGAAGAGGTTGTTCCATCATATTCTCGTTGAATCATTCCCAGATTGAGTTGTTCCTTCATATTCTCACAGAAACTTCATCACATTGAAATGATTTTATTTAAATAGGGTTTATTAGGTAAGAAATTATATCTTTGAAAGTCAATTTTAGATTCAGGGTTTTGATAATTTTGTGTTGTCGAAAGATTTTTTTGGCGAATGGCTCGTAGTTGTATTACCCTGAACATTTATCACTAAATAAGTACAAATGGGCTGATTAGGGATGATTCGTTACTTGATAATTTCGTTTGTGTTAGGCTTATAAGCAACAAAATTTATCTTGTATGTAAGTCTTACAAGATGGAAACTCTATAACCTTATATGTTTGAAACGTATATCCAATTCTGAAGTTTATGTATAAAGCGAAAAGGCTTGTCAAAAAATCAGAATACTACATTTTTTATGAATGGAAAAGAAATTTAGGGAATGAAAACAACTTCAAGTTACAGATAATTACTATAATTGACCTTATCTTGCTCTGTTAAAATGAAGATAATTTTGATAGGTTATTGGGATGTTATCAAAGTAATTCAGGAAGTTAAACATAAAAATCAATGATAATCAAAATGACAAAATAATTTCCACTATAAGTGAATCAATTATTTACATGGTATGTATGCAATGTGTTCATGCCTTTCATATGTTTCTTATTATTTTTTTTCATTTTGCAGGGAGAATTATGGCTGTGAAGTTGTTTGTTTCGTTGTTGATGGTGGTCAAGTATGATTTTCTCAATAATCATCTATTGGTTTTTATGTTCTCATTCTATTAAAAAAAAATTAATTATAGTGCATTAAATTGAACAGTCACACAAATAACTTTCTTTTTGTAAGAACTCATATTTGATTGAATTATTACTTAATCAGGGGATTAAGGAATTGGATGGCTTGGTGGAAAAGACCAAGGCTAGTCTGTCTTTTAAATTAGTGGTGAAGGATCTGAAATTAGATTGTTGTTAATTGTTCTACAATGTGATGGGACGAAGCCTCATTGATTAATTTTTTCACAATTATGCTCTGAGGTTCGTCATAATTTTTATTGCTACAACTCATCCTATGTATCTTTACATCAATCGAACAACCACTAGTAATTCAGTAACCTCTATTTCCATAGATTGATGGGTTTACCCAAGGTTAAGGATGATATCACCATCATATCCGTGTAAATCAGGATATTAGTTAGTAACTCCTCTTGTTGATGCAGTTAGTGAAGGATGTGTCTTTCTGATGTAGCTATCAAGTTTACTTCATCAAGTAAAAGTGCACAAAGAGAAAGCGTTATCCCCTTCGAGATCACATCTTGAGAAAGGTAACACCATTATCATTTGTTCTGTTCATCCTTTGTATCTTATATCCAATATAATACTAGTACTACTAAATCTAGATAGGACGTTGAGAATAGCCTTATCTACGAAAATCTACTTATATTTGAACCATTCTACATAAAGTACCATGTAAAGTTAGAGCATGTTCTACTTATATCACGTTCTCGGCATTTAGTAATGACTTGTTTCATGCCACTTTGGATAGAAGATTATTTGGATGTGGCTATCATGATCCAGTAAGTGTTATTACACTTGTATTTTAATTAGAATTACGCAGACTTGTACTACTTTGTGATTCTTCTTACATCTACATAATCTGTATTTTTCTTGATATGTTGACCTAATGTATGTTTTTGCTGTGAATCCGAGATTATGTCTTGAGTTCTCTATGACTAGATCTTTTATATTGTGTTTGTATGTGATGGGATTTAATGGAATTATTATCCAACTCCATCATTATTAATTGTAAACTCATTTTTTTGATACTTTGTGATTTCCTTTAGTGAATTCTATGTCCCAAAAGTTTGTGGAACTGTGATACTTGATCTTTCCATGAACAATTATCATGTTATTATTTGTAATACCCATAAACTGTGATACTAAATGATAGATTTATGTTCAGGTGAAAATGTTTTTACCATTATAAAAAAAATATAAGTACATAACAACAGTACTATCATGGAGCATGGACCGTCGTGGTCATGACGGGCCGTCGTGGTCATCCGTCTTGGTCATGACGGGCCGTCGTGGACTCTGTTGTCCCATACTTGCACGTTTCTTCTGCTACTTCTCTGATCTTCATGACGAACATGCAGGATGGACCGTCATGGCTACGACGGTCCGTCACGCTTTCCGTTACAGCTGATATTTCAAATTGATTAATTGTTAAATTTCTTAATTTTGTGTTCTTTCTTGATCGAACTGATTTGTATTTAGTGTTCGTGTTAGTTTGCGTGCATCATGGTTATTGTATAAGACCAAATATTTTATATTGTTTCTCATGAAGTTTGAACCTTAATGGAATATCTTATTTGTGTAGGGAAATGGAGGTGATCAAATTTGAAGTGGATGATGAAGAGTTTTTGAACTATTGTAAAAGTTTAAATACCTATTTTATTTAGTGTGTACACATTTAGAATATTGATGTATAAGTATGGGTATGGACACAACACATACTATCTTTTGGTTGTACATGAAATATTTCTTGATGTTTATTTGAAATATATAGCTTCAATTTAATGATTAATTAGTTCATTTTGTGTTTTAGGTCACTTGTATGTATGTGAATATATTATATATATTTGTGCTACATGTAGGCTTATAAATGTTGAAGTTACACTTTGTAAGTGTTGCTCTAGGTAAATAAAAAGTTACACTTTGAAAGTGTTGCAATAGATGACCAATAAAAGGCAACACTTTTTAAGTGTGACCAATAAATTTGAAAAGGCAACGCTTTTAAGTGTAGTCTAACAAAAAATAGGTGTTGCTAATGCACGTCTTCAAAACGTGCCCTTATACCAATTTGGCTACGCTTTATAAGTGTAGCCAAAGATGGCAACATTTAAAAAGTGCTGCCTAATATCAAAGGTTACGCTTCTTTTGGGCAGCCCCTAAAAAGTGTTGCTGAATGTCAAAAAGTGTAGCCTTTTATCAAAGGCCACACTTTTTGCTAGTTTAGGCTACACTTACGTGGTGTTGCTGTAGGCTGAAAATGGTGTAGTGAGTTAATATTCAATTTTACAATGTTATCATTCCATCTAATATCAAACTATTCAAAATAACTGAGACAAACTTTCAACCCTATACATAAAAGTACATCAAAAATAATGAAAACTCATTTTCAATAGATCATATCACTTTCATCTAGATAAATCTTATTATCTCAATTGATTGATATAAACATATATATTTTTTCAATCAGGCATAATCAAAACATAAGGAGATCAAATAAAAGTTACAACTCATAAAAATCTAAGTTAGTATATATCAAAACAACTTAAGGTCTAAAACAATCAATATAGTAATGTAATGCAAAAATCACATGAAAAAATAAAAATGAAAATCTAATTAGTAGATCGAAAACCCATTTCTGAATGTAAGTGAAACAAACATATTCCACATATGACAACCCTTTTCTACTTCCTCATTCACATATTTTAAACTCATCTACAGAAAACTACAAATTCAAACGAGCACTAAATATAAATCTATTAAAATTAGACATACCAAAACCATAATTTGAGATACCCATACTAAAATATGAGATACCCATATCAAATTTGAGATACCCATATGAAAATTCGAGATTCTCATATCAAAATTGGATCAAACTCAAAAAATAGCAATTATTTTGTTGAAAGATAAAAACAAAACTGTGTACAAGATTGTGTGGAGTAGCTGCAAACAAGAACTCTTTGATTGTGAACTGCAAAGGGAAAATAATAACAGAAAGCAATAAAACTTGTGAGCTGCAAAGTGAGATAGACTTTGGAGATGTGAAAAGTATTGGTTAAGAAAAATTTAGGGAAACAAAAATAAAAGCGGGAATGTTGCTACGCTATTTTTTTGGGATCTGTAAAGGTTTTGAACCGCTGCTAAATATTTATATTTACGCCAGTTTAGAAAACCCCATTATTTAATATAATTTGCGGGGGATGGAACTTTTCTCCATTTTTAAACTACCGTTATTCAAGAGTTTTTTTTGTAGTGCCATCAAGCCTTTTCACAATCACTACTATCCATTTTTTCCTTATTTAAGTACCTAAAATACCCTTTTAGTTTAATATTGTCTAGGGTTACCTCCCTCCCCCCCCCCCCCCCAAAGTCCCTCATAATTCACAAGCCGTAGTAGCCTCCCTCTCTCACTCCTTCCCTTCAATTTTCAAAAAAACTCCAATGTTCGATAGATATCGATGAAGGTTGTCACTCAATTTTCGTGCTATTTCTATGTCACGTGAAGATTTTCAAGTATCCAATCCAAAAATCCTACAGTTCGAGCTTTAATGGTTATCTTTGACCACTTTAAAAGCATGAAATTCAAATTCCTACTCAACAATTCATGAACCCTAATTTCACCAATAAATGTACACTTTAAAGTTTGTTTTCTGAGATTTTTGAACCACTCCTTTACCCTAAAACATTTGGCTGCCCCTCATTATTTGTTCACACAGAACTTTTGAATCGCATCTCCTTTCCAAATCTTAAAAACATTGGAAGGGCTTTTCTTTAGATTGCTCGTGTTGTTTTGTTTGTGAGTAAAGTTGGATGTTAATAGATCTGAAACCTAGCCATGATTCACAGCTTGATAAAAGGTCAGTGTCAACATTTTGTTCTTTCTGTCAATGTGTAGTCTTCTTAGAGTATTTGTGTTGTTTATTAAATATACCCATGTAATGGAAGCTGATTAATTATGCATTTAAAAATTATCGCATCATAATTTCTTTCTTTATCAGAAGTTATACTTTAGAAAGTGCTATTAAGTAGTGTATATAAAATCATGTATTTCTTTGATTGTATGTAATAAGGAAGGATGTTAACCATACCAGTATCTAACTTGAATTGTGTTAGGTTTTAGTTTAGATTACTCTCTCAATAAGAATTGTATATTAACTAGAAAGTTTCACTTCTTTAAATTTATTATAATAAAGCATGATTTGTTGGAACCTTTTTATGAAATCGAGATAAAAGTTTGAACTAGAATGAATGACCCTTTAATAAATTAAAACATGATGCATAATATCTTCACCTTAGGATAACTTGAACCCTTATTTATAATCACATAAGTTAAGTAGACTATTAATTGGAGTTACTTTAAGCATTACTAAGTTAAATATATGGGTGTCCTAATTTACCTTAAAATATATAGGTGGTGCTCCCTAAGTTAAATAATTTAGTAATAATCAATATGTTGTACACTATTTTATGTGAGTTAAAAAGGGGTTTAACAACAAAATTATCCCAAACACCTCGAGATCGTAACCAAAGATCGTTCTAGATCAAATTAAAATTTTCAAAGTTAACAACATTGAGGAAATTCTCATCTGATTATGTTTACCGTGAATGTTGACTGAAGTCACACTATGGCAATGCCTAACGGCATAAACTCAAATCGAGTACCTCAGAACTATAACCAACCATTCTACTAGACCAATATGGACCATTCAGTGTTGATTGAGTTGTATCCTTTGGATGTTGACTAAAGTCAATTCTCACTTTAAAATATCTTAAAATGAAAAAACTTGCCCAAAACTCTCTCAACTACCTCAATAAGTATCCCACCCTATATCAGCACACAAAAATCTTCAAGTAAGCGATGGCAATAGGAAAACAATTAAAAGCATTCAAGAATATTGAATTACACTTTAAGTTATATTAAGGGTTTTGCATATACATGGTGGAATAATATTGAAAGAGATGCTTTAGTGAAAAGAAATTTTACAATAAGTTTAAATGACATCAAAAGATAAAAGATTAATGGGTAAATACTATGAACAAAATACACTCAACAAGTATTACAATATTCGACAAGAAACGAAGCCCGTGGAAGAGTAATATGAGGAGCTAGGTCATGATAAGATTTGAGATAATGTTAATGATGGATAGGTGAGTCTTGTTGAAAATCTATCTCGGGCTTAAATAGAAATATAATTCAACAATTAGATTTGCATTATCTTTCTATTTTATAAAATCTTATGGAATGACACTCAAGGTTGAGAGATTTAAAAGGGAAAAGTAATTAGGACAGAAATCTTCTTTTTCTTCATCATTGGATAAAAATAAGTAAGTTTGAATTTCATTTTCTTTTTCTTACATATCAAAGGGGAAAAGCACGAATTCGAGTGTAACCACTAAGTCCATTAGTGATGTTGAAAGCTTTAATGTTTTGGCATATTTTATCAGAAAGTTAGTGATGCGCTTTAGTTCTCTAGACGATCCCCTACTTGATGTCATCAATAGTGATAACCTTTTATTTTGAATATAAAACAAGAGGAAGCCTTTAGGATCTTAATGGAAAAACCTACTTCCATATCTTTACTTCAACTTCCCAATTTTGCGAAGATGTCTGAATTGAGCTTGATGTTAGTGGAGTGGGAATTTGTGCAGTCATGCTGAAAGAAAGTAACCACCTGAGTTACTTGAATGAAGAGTTAAGCGGAGATCAATTGCAATATTCTACCTATAATAAGGAACTTTCTACCCATTAAGAGTTTTAGCAAATCGACAACGTTATTTATTGTATAAGGAAATTGTTATAAGGACCAATAATGAGGCTATGAAGCATATTTGAATTATAAAAACTTTAATTAAAAGCATGAAAGTGGATATAGTTTATGGAATAATTTCATTTAGAGACAAATTATAATCAAGGAAAAGTTAATATTGTTGCAGCTTTTTTATATAGAAGATATGCATGCATTCATGTATACCCTGACTTCTAGATTGATGAGTCTAGAGAGTTTAAAGAAGTGATTCTCCAATGATGATTATTTTGGATAAGTATGCTAGGAATTTAAAGTGAGCTTAAATATATGTGTATACTTGGTTGTATGGCGCCGTTGGTTTCTATTGCATTTCAGACACTCATAAGTCGGTCGAACATATAATTGATTGTTATTTGCACCCATTTGTCGTATGACATGTTGTGTAGATTAATTTAGTATTTTTATACCTTTCAAGATTATGGGGGTTCGGTTAGGCTATTGTTTTAGTATATAATTGTCTATGTTATGTCGATTTGATAGTTATCTTCAAAATTTGTGGGACTTGTCTCTATATTGGTGCTTTTGGTCATGGCAAGACGGATTAGCCTTTTTGTTGTTGTGAGGTGTAGTAGTGGTTACTGATGTTGTATCACAAATTTATTGGCTTCTGTAGTGAACCGTTGTAGAGGTTAGGTTGTTGGTGTAGCACCCCACATAAGTTCCTTTGTTTCAGTCTCTTACTTATTTTATCCTACTCCCTTGTCTCTTTTTACTTGAATTATGTTATAACTTCTCTTTAGCTACTTTCTTTACTTGTAATTTATGGTTGATTCATCTTTGGAGCTCAGTCTGACTATGCCTACTGTCTATCACTTCCACATAAGTTCCTTTGTCTCGGTCTCTTGCTTATTTTATCCTATTCCATTGTCTCTTTTAACTTGAATTATGTTATAACTCTTCTTTCACTACTTTCTTTACTTGTTACTTATGGTTGATTCATCTTTGGAGCTCAGTCTGACTATGCCTACTGTGTACAAGTCGTTTTAAATCATCTTATGCTTCTATATCCCACCCATCATTGTATGGGTTCTCTCCATTGAGGCCGTCCTTGTGTGGAGCTGCTTTTGGATTTGTAGACTAGGGTGATCTCTTAAAGTTCACAGTTTCCAATCTCCCTCTATTTTTCTAGGATTAGTCTTTATTTTACATTCAAAGACGGTTCTATATATTTGCATTTTTCATGTACTCCTCTTTTGATTAGAAGCTCGTCTAACAACTAATTCCACATCTTAGGGATGTTTTGTATATTTTTATTATTGTCTATTTATTTCCTTTATTTCCTCTGTGTATCTCCTCCCCTTTTTTTTTGCTTTTTATTCCCTGCCTCCCTTATGTTTTTCTTCATCATGATACACTATTGCTTTTGGTTCGGGTTTATGGGGTTGACTTACCTACGTAAGGGTGTTAGTAGGTGTCAGCATGACCATAAATATTGGGTTGTGGCACATTTCAATTTGAAAAAAAAAAATTAGGTGGGATGGAATTTGTATGAAAAGTGGGATTTTCTATAAGGAGGCCCTATTGTTTAGATGAATGGTTTCATCTCTCTGGCCAATCACTTTGGACTTATTTTTTTTCTTTTATAGTCATACTCGTCAATGGATTCCGATTCATTTAGGGTCACAAGATGGACGTTGGTATCAACAAAAGTCACCAAATAATATTTATAATATTAAAAAGAGACTTCATTCTTTGAGAATTGTCTAGAGGTAAATATTTTATTTTAATTATCCTTCTATAAAATCATTCACCAAAATCGATTATTTTCCAGATGTACTGTTATGGATGGAAACAAAGCAAGGATGATCATATAGCATAGGTAGATATAAAAACAAAAGCATATATATTTAATTAGAAAGATTAGTTCAAAGAAAAATTAGTTGAGAATAGTGATTGTTGGGAAGTATAATTACATATATTTCAATGAAGGTTCTATGGAAGAAACTAATATTTCAGTTGATTTTGTAATTGGGGTGATTAATCATGTTTGCCACTCACTCGATTTTATTTTTACTTGGTCTCTATACAGAAAAATATGTTTCATTTTGCTTGTTCATTTAGTAAATCTTGAAAATTTAATTACTTTCTTATCATACCACCCATAATATTAAAAAATTAAATGTTCGCCAACTTTATAGTTCAAATTAAAAGTTAGTCAAACTTATCACACAACTCTAAATTTGACTATATTTTTTAATATTCAGGGTAGTATGAAAAAAAAAACTTCATCTGATTTGCTATATTGACAAGTCAAATGAAACATATTTATTTGGTGCAAGGGGTAAGTAAAATAAATGGAGGGAGTAGTAAACATGATGAATTACCTCAATTACAGAACCAACAGAAATATATTATTTTGTAAAGAGCCTTTCTTGGAATATGCAGAATCATATTTTCCAACAATATATTCTTTACTTCTGTTACTTTGAACTAATAGGTCTAATTAAATCTATACGCTTTGCTTATGTACTGAAGCTATATGTTCATCCGTTGCTTTGTTTTCATCCAAAACAGTACATCTGGAAAAAATCAATTGCTATCAATGAAAAGAAAAATGAAATATTACCTCCGCGGAATAACCAAAGAATGAAGCTTGTTCTAGATATAATCTGGGGACTGCAGATGGTACCCTAAATCAATCTATAGTAGAGCATATAATTAAATGGTCTTTGAAAGAAAAATAAATACTAGACTAGACAAAGAAGATGGAAACCGGGAACACTTAACTCTAGGAGCTCACCTAGTCTTTGAAGTCCAAAACCTGCTCCGCACAAGATCCAAAGCAACAAAAAGAACTCGTACCAACAAGTGTTTCTCAACAGACATCGTCCGGAAGAGCTCCAAAGATAAAGCAAGTATATTCATTAGATAATAAGGTAGGTAGAAATAAAGAAACTAAACAGGAGGTATAGTATGATAGAAAAGATATTAGGAGAAGAATCAAGATATGAAGTATAAGGAATCGAGTCAAGAATGTACTTCCAAATGCAAGCCAACAACTTACTCACAAAGAAACTATGATACAAGAGAAAACTACCTAGGGTCAGGAGAGTTAATATCAACTAATCTACACCACAACCTATTAACTAGCAGATCGATATCACAAGAATATAAAATATAGTAAAACAATAATCTAATCATAACTCATAAGCCTGAAAGGTACAAACAATAAACATAACCCAACCAAGATCCCTTAAAACGAAAGGGGCAAATAATAAACACCTCTATGGGTGATAGTCTAAGCATATAAATGTAGAATGTGTGATAGAACCATCATAATCATCAATAAATGTGTATACACCTAGCCTCTATTGTAAGGGTGTGGTAGGACCCGTGTAGCTCCATCTCTTGGTGCAATAGTTCTAACGGACAAATGGACCCATACAAGATGTGGGAAGTCCAAATACACCACGTGGGCCTGAATTAGGTCTTATAACTAGCCATTCTAAAATTGACTCCTGCCTAACAACATTCCCTTAAGTACACTTCCAATTTAATTCTTGAGTCTTATTCCTTACCAAAAGAGTGGTGTCAGCAATGGATCCTTGCAATCCTTGCTCATCACTTACTCATTCCACATATATGTTATTCAATAGGAATTGCAACTTATTTTCTTTAATATCGTTCTAAGATTTAGAGTAGAATCAACAAGTAACTTCTTAAATGATTGTTTGTCCTTCCAATTATATGTGTGGTCATCAAAAAACCCTAGTATAATTTTCTTATATAAGAAGCATGAATTTAGTACAAGGGATATATCATTAAAGTGCTAAATTAAGAGAATCCTTCCCTAAATTACTCAAATAATTTTCTCGTCCTTCATAAAAAGTGAGGTTCTATGTTCCTGATTTGATAGTCAAACAATATATGAGCTGTAGTGATCTATGATGTACATCAGTGTCCCACAAACATATTAGCAAAATTTATTTTATTTACAATGGCAGAAAAAAAACTAGTATTATATAATTAGATTTTTATGTCATTTACCTCCATAAAGTTCTTCTTAAGGAGGAGTACTGGAGGTGTTTCTGTTTGGACAATATATAACCAAATAATATTCTAGGAAAATAATTTTATACGATAATACTTGGAATGTACGGGATATGTGTTTCCTACTAAAAAAGGTGATTTATTACTGATATTTGCATGTGAGCCACATGATAATGAAAACATGATTTTGTTGATTATGATTTACCTTATGTAATTTCTAACTTTGTGTTTCCTTGTTCCCCATTATTATCATATCTTAATCTTGATTATATGTGAGAAAAAAGATATGTGAAGCACTTTGATATCATTTAGATCCTTGTTCATTGCCAAACAAAAATATAGTATGAGAATGACTTAAGATTGATCAACAGTTGATTAACTTTTGACTTTCTTTTCTTATGAGTTTGCAGAACAAAAATTGTGAAATTTGCGGTGAAATAGATTTCTAAGAAGCAAATATTAGCATCAAAGGGCAGTCAGGCGAGCTGAAAGCCATGATTAGTTGATCTTTACTTGCTTCATAGCATTGTGTTATATAAAAATGTTTTTTTAAACCTGAAATGTTCTTCCAGTCCCAAACCCCCTTAATTTTTTATTTACCTTCGATTTCACACAAGAAGTTTCTCCTCTTGAAGAAAACTCATAGGTAGATTATCAACTTTACTTCCCTTTTTTGGAATCATAACTAGGATGGAATATATAGTCGAATCAAACCTAAAGATAAATGGAAGTGATATTTCCTCTTATGGACAAGAAAGATCTCTTCAAGTTGTCTAATCTTTCTAGTGTTCTTCACTACTTGATCTTTATGGTGTGGCTCCAACGAACCGATACATTGATTCTTTCATTATTATGTTATTACATTTAATTATCTTTATTACTACATGTTTCTCTTGTGCATAGATAGTCCGCTTTATGTTTTAAAAAATCTTCTTTGAAATTCATTTCTTTTATATTGTTTGTTGGCTGTTGTGAAAAAGCACATGTGTATTGCTGTAGTGAAAAATGTGAAGGACAAGAGGGTAATTTCTTCATCACCTGGAAAAGAAAATGAGCATATGATAGATCTAAGTTACATTCCTCTGCAAAGATTAGTTAGTGTATTGTGCAACCAAAGAAACATGGTAAGTTCAAGGTAGGAATTGTCTTAATTAGGAAAAGGAGGTACACACTAGGAAAATGAAATATCTACCTGTTGAAGAAGTCCTTGATCTATCGTTACACATTTAGAAAGATGGATATCCACTAATACATATTGTCTCCTCAAGTGTGGTGTCAATCAAATCCATGACAATCGTAAGTCTGTGGAATTTTAGCCAGTCTAGAGTTCAAATTTCAAATTATTTTACTAACAAGAGCAAACTATAACAGTATTTAGGATCGACGTAATAAACTTGGTAAGAATATTATACTACTTATGGGAGCCTTCATTGCGAGGTTTCGTATATACTACTTATTCTAAATAATATTAAATTGTATTCTTCTTAGCAAAATTATGTTAAATTTGCATTCTAGGCTTGCTTGGTTTTCCTTGAGTCACCGTCAACATGAATTTGGTTGACACAACTCTTGAAGAGCCAATCTTTTTAGTGGACATCTATATCTTGTTCACCTAATGATATAACAAATGCTTCTTCAACATGTAGGTCTCTTGTTTTCCCGGATTTGTACCTTTCTTCCTAGCTAATCCAATGCCCACCTGGAAATTTCATACATTTCTTTGATGGCATAGTGCTCTACAAATCTTTGAAGATGCATGAAAGTTGGATCCCTAAGAGTACTCATATTCTAGACAACAGGATGAAGAAATTACCTTCTTTCCAATATAACATTTTGTTACAATGATATATTCAGTAGAAACACATAGAATATCCAAAAAGTATTTGAATTACATTCTTTGCTTATGGGATAGAGTTAGGTCTAGTTAATTGTACAATTGTTTATATTCTTGTTCCTTCGGGTGCTTTTATTTTATTCCTCTCTGACCTCTTTTTAATTCTATATCTTCTATTATTGTTTTTAGGGAAAAGGGACTGATATACCCTTAAACTTTGTCATTTAGAGCTGATATACCCCTTTTTATGAAGGTTGCTCATATATACCCCTAGTTGTAAATAAAATAGCTCACATATACCCTTTTATTCTAATGAAATGAAAAATAAAAATAATTTTAATCTAATTTTTTATTATTTTTTTCTAAAAAATATAATCCCATATGAGTAAGTTTAATCCTCGTCAAACATATTTTTTTGACTTTTTTTTGTTTCAATGACTAATTTTGAATTATTATTTCGATAATCAAATTTATTTATATTTCACTAATATTCTTGTAAAACATATTGTAGGTGACCAAATTTTTTTTGAATACGAAATTAAATTACAATACACACAAAAAAATAGTTTAATTTTCTCTCTCTTTAAAATATGGAATGAAAGAAAAAAATAAAATAAGAATAAGAAAATCAAATAATTATAATAAAAGAAGTCAAAAAATTATTTATGTATGAAAAAATTAAAATATACCTTGAACTTTGATAAAAGAATCATATATACCCCTAAATACTTTTTTTTTTTAAAAAATAAAAGTAATTAATATAAATTTAAAACTAATTTTTTAACTTCCGTTAAATGAAGGGTATATGTGAGTCATTTTGTAACGACAAGGGTATATATGAGCCGTTTGTACAACAGTAAGGGCATATATGAATCTCTTTTATAACAAGGGGTATATCAGCTCCAAATGACAAAGTTGAGGGGTATATCAGACCCTTTTCCCTTGTTTTTACCTTTCTTTCTCCTTCATCCTATGATGCCTACTAAGAACGTGTTGTTCTGATAATCATGCTACACCATGCATCCATTTCGTGATGCAGGTCCGAGCTCTAGTTAACGGTGGTAATCATTCGATCTTCTTGCAGCTATTGATTGGACCCTACGGTGGGAACATGGTGTATGGGACATACTTTTCTCCTTATGTATTTTGTGTAGCTAGTTTTTCGCACTTTGAGACAATCTTTTTCTTTCCACATTTTGGTCTTCTACGATTTTGTTTAGATAGCTTCGTACTTGTAACTTCAAAGTTCTAGGATGGATCTATCATATATATTTTTAGTTTGCTTCCGCCTATTGTTGTTTTGAGGTTAATTACTGCTTCTGCAATGTTCTACGGTTATAATTATTACTTGTTGTTCAAGGTTACGGGTTGACTTACCTACTGGTTTGTTGTTGGTTTCATCATGATTCGAGAAATTGGTTCATAATATAATAAAAAATATTCAACAAAAACAAGACTAGTACAATTTGCATTGACCGTTAATTATTCATAAAACTAGTAAAATTATCAACGCTTCACACGGGAATTTAATAGGAGATTTATAAAATGATTTTTTAAATATATAATTTATTAAAAATAAACACTTTACTATCTCACATACAAGATTGCATAGTAACAAACATTAATAATGTAAAGGAAAATCAAATTTATTACATCTTATCATTTATCTTTTATAACATAAGTATAAATTAATGATTAAAATAATATACAAAGATCTTTAACATATCGTGCCTTATCAGAAATCTTACAACCATTTGGAAAAGTCGAAATCCTTTGGAAGGGTTATAATTTTTCATAAAAGTCACAACTTTTCATAAAAGATACAACTCTTCATTATAGTCGCAACTTTTCATAAAAGTCGCAATTTTTCATGAAAGTCGCAACTCTTCATTAAAGTCATAACTCTTCATAAACATCACAATTTTTTGTAAAAGTAACAACACTTCATTGAAGTCACAATTCTCCATTGAAGTCGCAACTCTTCATAAAAGTCACAATATTTCATGAAAGGGAATGCTAGTTTTGGAAATAAATAAATTAAAAGGAAAGTATGGTTTGTAGTGGCTCCACATTGGTTGGTCTAAGGTTTTCTTTTTTTATATATACTAGGTAAATTACTCGTACTTCTCACGGGATTGGACTATTTTATTAAACTTACATATTATTATTTGGTAATTTTCATATTTTTCATACATACACTATTTTTTCAAGAATATTTTATCTTAAGGAAAAGTGTTAAGTCTAAGAAAATCTCCATAGAAATAGTTCGTCCGAATTAATTAAATTGGCTAAATTCCAAAAATCTATAAAGGACAACATTAGACATTAAAGAAGAGACCAAAATCCTTGAACAACACTTCTCCCAATTAAAGTTGAACATCATGTTCATACAAGAACATATTTAACTAATCTCAAATGGAAGACCTTCAACTCTAATATTTTGAACCTCCATCAATCTATTTTGTTATAGTATGACGTATTATTTATATATTAAAAATGACCCTAACATATTTAGTATCACAATTATTTTTGCCTGATTGTATCAGAACAGTCATTATTGTCGCTTAGGGACATAACTTATTTGAAATTGAACCATAGTTATTTTTATGGTTATATTATGCCGTTACATTAATGCAATTATCTACAAAAGAGTAAGGTAAATCTAGATGAAATTGTTCATAGTTGGATATTCTAAACAAAAATTTCACACATAACATATTAAAATTTCACAGCATAGTTTTGTGAGAACTTGAACTCATAAAAATCGAATAATAATAATAATAAAGACAACCTTACTTTCCTAACAATCAAGAAGAAAAAGATATGTTTCGAAACATATTTTTCAAAAAAGACAGTATATTGGGTTGTATCCAAGTTTACAGTTCTCAAATGTATTTGAAATAATCCAAAAGAAAGAGTTATCAATACTTCTTTATTTAAAAAAAGGGATAATGCACAAGTACCCCTCAACCTATGCCCGAAATCTCAGAGACGCATTTATACTATTCTAAGGTCCTATTACCCCCCTAAACTTATTTTATTATTAATTTTCTACCCCTTTTCGACCTACGTGACACTAGATTATGGGCCCAATGCTAGTTGACTTTTTTTTCAAGTTAGTGCGACGTAGGCCGAAAAGGGGTAGAAAATTACTTACAAAATAAGTTTAGGGGGTAATAGGACCTTAGTATAGTATAAGTGTGTCTTTGGGATTTCAGGCATAGGTTAAGCTGGTACTTGTGCATTTTTCACAAAAAATTAAAAAAACCTTCTCAAAATAAAGAGCTATCACTATAGAAAAATGATCTTTAACGACAATTAATATTATAATTCTCGCTAATTATTTATTTTCAGAAGCAATTGATACTCTTTGTAAATGTCCCTAAAGATTATAGCAACGTTGAATCTAATGACATTTAATTATGTCGATAAAAGATCTAGCACTCTATGCTAATGTGCATATTTATTGTCAGTAAAAAATTTATTTTGTTAAAGTCTATTTTTGAGATTGGTTAGTTTAAAAAAAAATCGATCTCTTATTATGCCCAAAATGAAGAGGCGAAGAAATACGATAAATTACTTAACTTGCAATAAAAAAAATGGACTAATTCTGTCTATACTAATATTCTAGAAAGTATGTAATGACATACAAATTATTTCTATCTAAAAAAATAATCAACATAATATACTAACCGTGGCAAGAAATAGAGCAATCTGCTTGATTCTTTTAATAAACTTCAGAATTGATTTCACATTAGTTATAACATATTTGTTGTTATGTTCCATCAAATATAACAGAACAGACAAGAAATTTTCCCGAAAAAATCTGTAGAAAGGGACAAAAGAAAATATAATTTATTAATCACCCTCACAAAAAAATTTAACGGAGATAACAAAAAGTCATCAAAGTAGCAAATAAAAATTGTTATACGTACATGAATCAGTTTGGCTTACGGTAAATGATTAAGCTTCATGAAATATGAGGAATGAAACATATTCATAAAAGGTTTAATTAATGTATTTCATTTAACTTCCCTATAGGAAAAAAAACAATAGTGAAACAATAAAAGCTTTCTTTACTAAAGAACCAAATGTAATGAATTCAACCATTTCAAAAAATTTAGGAGTCATGGAATAGATGGTGCAAGAGCAGTAACATGATATTGCAATCAAAAACAATTTTCTTTTTTTATTATAAAGAATCCTGTACAAACGGATAAAAGAGAAGATCAATTCTCAATCATCTTACGTGAAACTTTTAACAAAGTTTAAATAAAAGTCACCAAAATAGCAAAAGAATTGTCATAATTACATGAATCAGTTCTACTCACAGTAAAGATTAACTCCATGAAATTGGAGGATGAAAAATGAAACAAACTTCATAGGAAGCTTAATCAACGTAATTGAATTCGACTAGCAACGGAAAAAAACCTACAAATAATAGTAGCAGCAAATCCCTCTATTTATAGATAACAAAGGGTAGTGTGAATAAATATTTATTGTCCCTTATCGGTAAGGTCACAACTCTTTGAAAAAGTTCAACCTTTTTGAAAAGGTCACAAGCTTTAATAAAAATCGCAACTCTTTATAAAAGTCACAACTTTTAAGAAAAGTTACAAATTCTGATAAAAAAGTAGCAACTCTTCATAATAGTTACAACTTTTCGTAAAAGTCACAACTTATGATAAAAGCCACAACTTTTCATGAAAAAAGAAGACTAGTTTTTTAAATAAATAAATTAATAGGAAATTCTTTCTTCGAAAAGGTCACAACCTTTCATTAAAGTTGCAGCTCTTCATTAAAGTCACAACTTTTCATAAAAGACACATTTTTAAATAAAAGTCACAATTATTCATAATAGTCGCAACTTTTCATAAGAGTCAGAACTTTTCATAAAAGTCACACGTCTTCATTAAAGTCGCAACTGTTCATATAAGTCACAACTATTCATGAAAGGGAAGGCTAGTTTTGGCAATAAATAAATTTAAAATTGAATTTTGGTTTGTGGTGGTTCCATATAGGCGGACCTAAGGTTCTATTATATATATATAATTTTTTTATTGATATATGTTCTTTAAAAATATTGGAAAAATAGTTTCTTAGAAAAACATTTGTCATATTCCAACATGAATATGATTACTTTTCATTATCATATTACGCAAGAACCTCCAAGCAATGAATTACTCAAGCAATAATAAATCATTGGTTCTTTAATTATCATTAAAAGGAAAATAAAGAAGAAAAATATGTATAAAAATGCATTTCATATGATAAGAAACATTTCAGTTGTATTGATTATACAATTGTGATTTATGTCTTAGGAGAAAATTCAAAAACTTGTTAACATATTAAAAAACGCTTGAACATCAAAACAATTATAACTTTTTAACTTGCATAATGAATTTCTTCAAAAACTTGTTGACATTTCAATTGATAACATGCATAATTATATATCTATGTTAAAATGGACAATATAAGCTTATATATAGTACTTTTAAATTATAAAATTTAATATATAATATGAAAATATAGATTCTTTAAATTGAGTATAATAATTATTTTCTGCACAATTTATATATGTAATATATGCATATATGTTCATTATAATTAGAGACAATAACTTTAAAGAAACATAATAGCAGAGTTTAAAATATCTACTCAAAAATAACGATTCATATCATACACATAAATTAATGAGTGTCAAAAAACATGCAAAAATATGTAAAAATAGAATGAAATAGAAAGGAAAAAATCGAGTCCAATGAATGCACATTGTTCTCTTTAGAAAACTATTCTCCTCCACTACCAAAGGTTTAAAAAATTACATCCTCTAAGAATGGAAAAATTTTATTCACCAACTTATTGATACAAAAACAATGGTGTGTAGTAAGTCACGCAATAGGAGCAAAGTACACAATTATTTATTTTGCAGAAGAAGAAGAAGAAGATAATTTTTTTTTAAAATGAGAGGAAATCCCACTATTTAAAGACAAAAAGGATATTGTGGACAACTATTTATTGTGCCTTATCATAAGGGATACAACTATTTGGAAAAGTTGCAACCCTTCGAAAAGTTCAGATCCTTTCATAGAGGTTACAGCTTTTCATAAAGTCACAACTCTTCATTAAAGTCACAAGTTTCATAAAAGTAGCCACTCTTCATTCAAAACTTTTGATAAAAGTCGCAACTCTTTATTAGAGGCACAATTTTTCATAAAAATCATATCTTTTCATGAAAGAAAAAGGCTAATTTTGGAAACAATATAAGTTTAAAGAGAATCTAGCGTGTTGTGGCGTTACGTAGGCGATCCTAAAGTTCTATTTTATATGATAATAGAAGTTAAGATCGCAATGAATATTTTCATCTTCAAATTTTTTAAAGCTATAGAAACAAAAAATGCAGTTTCAATGCAAAAGCATCATGGTTCAATGCAAAGTACTAATTTTTTTTTATACTAAAATTTTTCACTATGAGTAATATAGAGGCTAAATTTTTTTATCCTTGAACAATAACACCACAAAGCTCGACATAAGGCTAAGAATTTTCAAGGTCCAGGTTGTGCAATAGCAACAAGAATAAAATTTAAAATAGATAATTTTTCTTTGAGAACAAGTTTCTATGTGCCGCAAATGTTTATCGATGCTGAAACTCTTAAATTATGGACACCAAATAAACTAATACAAAATACTACACATTCAATGTTTTCTAATACAAAATTCACCGCACCTTGGATATAAAATTGCAAAAGATTTATTTAAATCCTGTAAAGGCACTACAACAGACTGTCCATATTAAATTATCCATGTGTGCTACTGCAAAGAAATCGCACCAAGTCCTCTGCATAGCATCAATTGATATTACTAAGTCAGCGAGATAACAAGATCTTCCACCCTAAAAAAGGATATATTGGTTTAATCCACCATAAAAAAAGATATATCGGGTAAGTCCACCATAAATGAGGACATCTCGTGTAACTCAACGCTCAAATAGGATAATTTGGGTTCGTCCACCCTAAAATAGGATACATTGTAATTATCCACCTTAAAATAGGATATGTTTTATTCATCCACCAAAAGTAGGACATATTAGGTTTGTCTTTCATAATATAGGAGATAATGGGTTCGTCCATCCTGAAATAGGACATAATGCGTTTGTCAACCCTAATATATGACATATTGGGTTCATCCTGTCTTATTTAATAGGATACATTAAGTCTGTCTACCCTAAAATAGAATGCATTGGGTGTATCCACCCTAAAGTAAAATGTAATAGGTTTATTCACCCTAAAAGAGAACATATTAGGTTCGTCCGCCCACAAATAGGACATATTGGTTTAGTCACTCTAATAAGACATTTTCCATCTGTCTTTAATGAGACATCTCACAATTTCTTAATTATTTCTTTATTTTAATATCTAAATATCAGTTGCATGATATGTTAAAAATTGATTGAAAAGCACATTTGTCATTAATGAGACATCTCGCAATGCCTTATCATTTATTTATTTTTAAAATATATATAGGAGAACTTCATGTTAATTTCTAAATTTCTTGAAATTGAGTTATTTAAATGTGTATGTTTTACGAAACATTTCTAATTGGTATGTTAGACTTTACAGTAAGCATAATCTACATGCAAAAGAAGAGACATAATGCAACGTAGAACTTTCTCAAAGCAGTTAATTGGGAAATTTTGTTTGAGAGTCAAACTCAGTCCCAATTGTTAAAGATCTACTCTTGAATTCTACTAAACTTACGTCCTGCTGTTTGGGATATGTAGGACTTTTCACATTAATCATTCACTATATTTCACTGCTATTGGTCGGGACAAAATTAGTCACATTGTCAACTTCTTTTTCTATCGTCTATGCTAAAAAAGGGACAAGTGTTGAACACCATATTTCACCCTCCTTTCTTTAAATTACTTTAGGTTGAGCTTCTGAGCTGTTAACAAAATATAACGTTATTCATACGATCTTCATTAACATAATTATTATAAAATCATTGTAAAGTTTTTTGGAATTACTAATAAAATACATTTTTAATCAAAAAGTCACTTCCATAACTTTGTATTTATTTTTAATTTATTGTCGACAATTTATTTCAAATTTCATACCTAATAAATAAATATAAATCATTAGAAAAAAGTTCATACATTGGTACTTCTACATACTAATTGTATATAATAGTAGTTATTCAATTAGAATCTCAAATCAATTGATTTAAAGAACGAAAAGACCCAAGAAATACTTCAATAATATGGTTACCGAATAACAAATCAGATCTACAAATCAACCCTAAAAAGGAAGGGCCCAGATGGAGCAATCCAACCATCAACCCATCATCCCTCTTGACAATCCCTACTCCATTTTATCTTTATTAAACTACCTAAAATAACCTTTTAGTTTAATATTGTTTAAGGTCCCCCCCCCCCCCAAAGTTCCACATAATTCATAAGCCGCATGAGCCTCCCTCTCTCACTCTTTCCCTTCCATTTTCAACAAAACTTCAATGTTCGTTAGCTTTGGACAAAAGTTCTCACTCAATTTTCGTGTTATTTCTATGTTACGCAATAACTGTCAAGTAAATCCAATTAAAAAATCATAACGATCGAGTTTCAATGGTTATCATTGACCAATTTCAAAGCATGAAATTCAAATTCCTACCAAACAATTCATGAACCCTAATTTCACTTATAAATCCTAACTAGTGCTCGGACATGCATCACGAACCAGATGCATGGTGTAGCATGATATCAGAACACCACATACGTAGTAGGCATCATAGGATAATGGATCAAGAAAGGTAAAAACAATATTACAAGATATAAAAATAAACAGAGGTCAGAGAGGAATAAAATAAAAGCACCCGAAAGAACAAGTATATAAAAAATTGTACAACTAAACTAACCCTAACTTGGCCCCATAATCCAAGAAGGTACACTCGCTTCCTTTTTGGATATTCTATGTCTTTCTACTGAAGGTACACTCTTGTTTTCCCGGTTGTACCTTTCTTCCTATTTAATTCAATCCCACCTGGAAATTTCATATATTTCTTTGGTGGCATAGTACTCTAACAAATCTTTTAAGAGGCGTGTAAGTTGGATCCCTAAGAGTACTTACTTTCTAGAAAACAGGATGAAGAAATTACCTTCTTTCAAATATCACATTTTGTTACAATAATATATTTAGCTGAAAGACATAGGATATCCAAAATGGAATCAAGCAAGTATTACTTTATTGTACTGCTGCAAGCTCTCTTTTTACAAGTGAGTTACAACGACTAATTGCAGAAAAAAAGGAACCAACGTAACTGGAAGCTTAACAATTGTTAAACAGTCAAAGTGAAAATATCCTACTAAGTTACCTACTGCAAATCAAACTTTACAATCAGAACTACACCTATTAAATCGATACCTACTACCAACAAACTCCTACAAACGAGAAGTAGCTAACAAAGTCACGTATTTTAATGTTTCCTCCTTTAAACTGAAGTTCTCGAACATTTAGTTTAAATATCAGAAGTCCATTAACATAAGGACATATTCCAAGTAATTTCCTAAGTCTTCACAAATAATGCATTCTTGAGGTTTTTTTTTTAAATTTCAGTCACCTGATCTTCACTTCTGTAATACATAAGATCAATTACTCTATCTTTAATGAGATCTCTTAAATAGTGAAATCTTATATAAATATGCTTGCTTTTCCCATGAAATACTTAATTTGTAGGCAACTTTATAGCAGAACTGTTGTCACAATAAATTTGTGTTTCTTCTTGTTGATTGAAATGCAGCTCAGTAAGAATATTTCATAGCCAAATGGCCTGCGATAGACATGCAGTAGCAGCAACAAACTCAACTTCAGTTGTTGAAAAAGTGACAATTTATTGTTTATTTGATGAACATGAGACTGAACTCATCATAAACATATAACATGAAGTACTCTTTTGATCATCGAAATCTCCAGCATAATCACTGTCAGAAAAGACAATCAGTTCGGCATCTTCATCCTTCTTGTACAACAACCAAAAGTTGACAGTACCTTTTAAGTATTGAAGGATCCTTTTTGCAGACAAAAGATGCAATTCTTTTAGATTCTCCATGAATCTACTAACGAGACTTGCAGATTGACTAATGTCCGACCTTGTTGCTCTCAAATATATCAGATTTCCCACAACTTGTTTGAAAAAAGTGTCATTGATCATCTTTCCTCCAAGATCCTTTGTGACAGGGTTGCAATTGCTCATTTGAAACCCCTTTTAAATATATCACACATATGTCTTTTGATAAATAAACATCACTTCAACCGATTGCACTATTTCTATGCCAAGAAAGTAATGCATAATTCAAAGATCAGACATATCAAACTCAAGCATCATTGAAGTTTTGAACTTTTTTAAACATGAATCTATCATTTCCAACTTAAATTAGATCATCTACATATAAACATACCATCAATATTTTCGCTCCATCTTCACACTTTGTATATAGAGTATGTTCATGTGGACATTTTTGAAAACCTTCATTTTGAAAATAAGCATTGATACGACTATACAAAGATCTAGGTGCTTGTATTATTCCGTATAGAGACTTGTTCAATATGCAAACTTTGTAAATAAATACCTTTTCTTGCAAGTATCCTTGTAGAAAAGCCGACTTCACATCCAATTGACAAATACACCATGAATTTTGTGCAGCCAATGCCATCACCAATCTGATTGTATCAAGTTTGAGAACAAGAGCAAAAATTTCTCCGTAATTCACCACAAATTCTTATTTGTTGACTTTATCCACAAAACGTGCCTTCTACTTGTCGATCTCTCCATTCTCCATTAGTTTAGTTTTATAGAGCAATTTCACTCCAATCATTTTGTGTCCAACTGGTAGATCAGGAAGCTCCCATTTATCATTTTTCTCAATGGCTGCAATTTTATCATCCATTGCCTGTCGCCATGTTTCATCTTTGAGAGCACTTTAAAAATTTGTTAGATCACAATATGAAAAGAGAGATAAATGACTAAGAGGATCTTTGGATTGATCAATTCCTTTTACCTTGTAATCTGTCATCCATGCTGGCCTTCTTCGAGCACGAGGGGCACATGAATCAGCTATAGTTTCTCTATTCTCTCTTCTCATTCATAACATGTGAAGTTCCACAGCTTCAAAGATTGCTATCTTGTGCATTTTCAGGGATCACTACTGGTGGAACTTGTTGTTGAGGCTGAGTTACTTCTTCACTATTTTTTTCATGAAGGCTTATTGGAATTTGATCTTCCATGGAAGCTTTTGTTCCACGACAAAAACTGTTTTTCATCAAAGACAATATCTCGGCTAACTATTTTCTTAGTGTTATGATTATAAATCTTGTAAGCTTTTGACTGATCACTAACACCGAGAAAAATACATTTTCTCCCTTGTCGTCTAGCTTCTTTCATTTTTGATCAGGAATATGGGAATATGCACTGCACCCAACTATTCTAAAGTTATCTACTGCTGGTCGTTGTCCGCTCCATATTTCCTCCGGGTCATGTATTAAACGGCAAATGTGGGGCATCTATTCAGGATATGAGTAACCCAATTGACTACTTCGGGCCAAAAGATTCTTGAAACAGCATGCTTGTAAAAATACTCCGCACCATGTTCATGATAGTGCGGGTTTTTCTCACACATACACCAATATTTTAGAGAGAGTAGGCTTATGTACGTTTCCTTCTGATTCCATGAAGCTGAATAAAACTTGCACATTCATGTGAGTTATATTCTCCCCCACGATGTGAGCGCAATACTTTTATTGGGCTACCAATCTCTTTTTCAACAAGAACATTGAATCTTTTAAAAGATTTGAAAGCATCATATTTCACCTACAAAAAGTATACCCAAATTTTCTGTGTAAAATCATCAATGAAGGTGATTTTATAGATTTTACGTCCATTAGAAGATGGTGTTATCGTTCTGCAAATATCAGAATGGACATGTTCCAGTGCATTCTTACCTCTTCATGAACCCTTTTTGGAAAAGAGTTGCACTATTTGCTTACAAGACACTCCTCACAAGTTTGAGATGGAGCTAAAATTTAAAGAAGATCAATCACCATATTCTTCTATTGTAAGGTCTTTTAACCAGCGAAATTAAGATGGCCAAAACGAATATGCCACAACAAAGCGTCATCTCCTTGTTTTGTTAAGAAGCATGATTGTTCTATATTATTGAGATAGAGAGAAAATATTCTGTTTGCAGTCATATAAACTGAGCAATTAAGCTTAAATTTTCATCTTGAATCCGACAAAATTCATATTTAATGAGATACTCATGTCCTGTTTCTTGCAACTGACCAAGACTCAAAAGATTTGATGTTAACTCTACAACATAAAGGACATCTGAGATTATTTGAGGATTATTTCTTTTACTTTGTATGGTTACTTTTCCTTTTTGTTAGGACCGACAATAAGCAGGTGTAAATGCGGAAGCTAGCAAAGCAAACCTCGAAAGACCACGAGTAAGAAGACAACGAGAAATATATAAAAAAGACACAAAGATTTAACGTGGTTCGGTCAATCGACCTATGTCCACAAAGGAGATGAGCAATCCACTACAAATATTAGAGTACAAAATACAGAGAGAAACAACCTCAACAAATTCACTCTGAATACATGGGAGGTTCACACAAGTGATAACGATCAAGCTTGTGACCCATAAATTCTCCCCCTAACCAAAACTCTCAAAGCCTTTAAGACTACATTGTGAATGCTGATTAAATTAGAAGGAATATGTCTATATTTATAGAGTCCTACACCTTTTCCTACTAGAAAAAGGATTAGCCAATCCAAAACATTTTCCTAAAAGGAAAACATATTTATGGTGAGAATATTAAGGCAAATAAAACCCAACAAATCTTCCCCTTGGCCTGAATTTCTGACAAAAAATATTTTTCCACCTTCTTTACTTAATCTTCAACAACTTGCTTCTCCTCTCCATAATCTCCTTTGCAAAATTTATATATCAACACAGAGAACCTCTCTGAAAATATTTCTCAATCAAAATCTTCATTACTGTCAAAAAGGTTGCGTCTAGAACTACACTCGCCAAGATGAACACATCGTTCTAACCTGGTTCAATCATCGATTATCAAACCATAAAACCTGACTCCATCATTGAATCTGGCTCTAATACCACTTGTTAGGACCCGAAAAAAGCAGCTGGAAATGCGGAAGCTCACAAAGCAAACCTCGAAAGACCACGAGTAAGAAGACAACGAGAAATATATTAAAAAGACACAAAGATTTAACGTGGTTCGGTCAATCGACCTACGTCCACAAAGGAGATGAGCAATCGACTATAAATATTAGAGTACAAAATACAGAGAGAAACAACCTCAACCAATTCACTCGGAATACATGGGAGGTTCACACGAGTGAAAACGTACCAAGCTTGTGACCCATAAATTCTCCCCCTAACCAAAACTCTCAAAGCTTTTAAGACTACATTGTGAATGCTGATTAAGTTAGAAGGAACATATCTCTATTTATAGAGTCTTATACCTTTTCCTACTAGAAAAAGGATTACTCAATCCAAATCATTTTCCTAAAAGGAAAACCTATTTATGGTATGAATATCAGTGCAAATAAAACCCAACAAATCTCCTCCTTGGCCTGAATTTTTGACAAAATAAATTTGTCCACCTTCTTCACTTAATCTTTAACAACTGTCTTCTCCTCTCCATAATCTCCTTTGCAAAATTTATGTCTCAACACAGAGAACCTCTCTGAAACAATTTCTCCAACAAAATCTTCAAAACTGTCAAAAAGGTTGTGGCTCGAACTACACCCTCCAAGATGAACACTTCTTTCTAACCTGGTTCAATCATCGATTATCGAACCACTAAACCTGACACCATCAATGAAATCTGGCTCTAATACCACTTGTTAGGACCGAAAATAAGCAGGTGTAAATGCGGAAGCTAACAAAGCAAACCTCGAAAGACCACGAGTAAGACGACAACAAAAAGTATATCAAAAAGACACAAAGATTTAACGTTGTTCGGTCAATCGACCTACGTCCACAAAGTAGAAGAGCAATCGACTATAAATATTAGAGTACAAAATACAGAGAGAAACAACCTCAACCAATTCACTCGGAATACAAGGGAGCTTTACACAGGTGATAACTATCAAGCTTGTGACCCATAAATTCTCCCCCTAACCAAAACTCTCAAAGTATTTAAGAATACATTGTGAATGCTGATTAAGTTAGAAGGACCATATATCTATTTATAGAATTTTATACCTTTTCCTACTAGAAAAAGGATTAGTCAATCCAAAAACTTTTCCTAATAGGAAAACCTATTTATGGTAAGAAATTTAGGACAAATAAAACCCAACACTTTTCCCGTGAGTTGAACTTTTGAATCATTTTTGAACTTCAGAGAATCTCCATGACTCATATAATATGGAGAAAGGTGACTTGTTTCTGCTGCAACCTGTGTCTAAGTACCAGATATTCTGCTGATGTTTTTCCTTCGCTTTTTCTTTCTCTTGATAGGCAATTCACAGAGAGATCTCTTCTTCATTTTCAGCAAATTAAACTTCCATCAAAAATCTTTGTTCAGTTTAGTTGTGTATTTTGATTTATAATAGCCATGCCTGTGACAACTGTAGTATTATACCTTTGACTTGTTGACTGACTTTGGCTTATAATTACCTGTATTATTGTTGTTGTCAGAGTGCCTCCCACCACAACAATTGTTTCCTCTCCCTCCTCTTTTTCCGTGACCACCACCTTTTGAAGAGTTATAGTTGGATGAGACTTGAAGATCTTGTGCCTCGCTTCTTTGTCAATTAATTTTCTTCTCATGAATCAATAGTAAACTCTGCAATTCATCAATTGAAAATTCAGTGGTATATATTGATTCCTTAATTTAACAAACAACTTGAATTTTGAAGTCATGGAGCAAAGAATCTTTTCAATAATGGCGACATCGACCATTTTTTCACAATGAATCCACATCTTATTTTTTATTGCCATAGTCCTTGAAAAGTAATCTGAAATTAATTCTCCCATCTTCATTCATAATGTCTCCAAATTAGCTAGAAGTGTTTAATGCCCTTTTTGCCTTCGCAGTTCCCTGATACTTCTTCTTCAGGAAATCCCATATTTCTTTAGAAGTATCTTTGCAAAGAATAGTCTCCGATATTGAGCGAGTAATATCTTGGAAAAGATAATTCTTTGCCTTACGATATTTGAACCATAAACAGTCCAACTTAAGCTTTTGTATGTCCGACAAGGTGGTACCAGCCGTTGGATCTTGCATACTAGTACTAACAACTGGCTAGAATTCCTCAGGCTTAAGGAAATTCTCCATAAGAATGCTCCAATGTTCGTAATAACCATCGAAGTGTGGAATAGGAGGCTTAACAAAACATTCAGAGGCCATAGTTTTTGCTACTGAAATGGTACTACAAAAAAAACTCTCAATACGTAGTACCAACACTTACTCTGGATATCAAAAACACTCTTATTGACTCAGATAAAAAATGTTACAATAATATTCAGTACAAAGATAGAGAATAACCAAAAAGGAATCGAGCAAGTGCTACTTTATTGTACTGCTGCAAGCTCTCTTTATTCAAGTGAGTTACAACAACTAAGTGCAGAAAAAAAGGAACCAACATAACAGTTAGCTACAGAATCGCTAAACACTTAATATCCTACTAAGTTACTTACTGCAAATTAAACTCAAGAATAAGAATTACACCGATGAAATAGGAACCTACTACCAACAAGCTCTTATAAACTAGTATAGAAGCTAACAATGTCACGTATTTTAACATATTGCTGACAACAACATTCCTTTTATGCATGTACAAAACCCTAGCACAGAACGCCTGAAACGTAGAGAAAAAGCAGAATTTATTAAAAGAAGAAGAGGAGTGTATATACATAAATGTTATAGGCTATATTTTTGAGGTTTACAAAGAACATACATATGGAGAAGGTGATTAAGAAAGTACGGTTAGAGAGTCATGTCTTTCTGATTTTCTAACAGAGAGTCCACCCTTTTATGCTAAAATGAGAGACAGAGAAAAAAAGAGAAAGAAATTACTAATTCACATAAACATATTAAGACTGATAGCATGCAATGGTTTCTTCTAGATCTATATCATGCTAATTTTACAATTCTTTTTCTGCAAATTCGCATAGAAAACATAAATTTAGAAGCTAAAAGACTTTTGATCCATATTAAGTGACAATCATATTGTCCTCTTTTTTGGCAATGAACAAGGATGTAGATGCTATCAAAGTTTTCATTAAGATTACCATATGAAACAAAATGAAGAATGAGGGGTAAAATATTGTCACGACCCAAGTCTACACCCTGGACGTGGTCGACATTCAATGGTCCCCATGTGAATCCTCATCTTGGATGAATACAAGCTGAAGACTTACTTAACCATACAAAGCTTAAAAATTGAATAAAGATTCATGAACTAAAATACAAAGCTTTAAGTCAAATGAAAACTTTGGATAGAAATAAATTATTCATCCCGCCATAAAATAGGCAACTTTAGTCTTTAAAACATTTAATAATATAAATGAATAGTACGTACTTCTTAAGTAAACTGACTATCGAAGAAGTCTCTAAATGACAATGATGGAAGTCGTGATAAGACCCACGACCTCCATACTGCTGAAAGTAAATGGAACCCTTTAGAAGTAATGAGGCTCACCATTTTTAACTTAAACTCCATATGATATCAACAGAACTCACGTGTATAATCCAATATACATATGTCTGCATCATGAGAAGATGCAGACCAATTCACTCATTACATGGAATGTAGGAGCATGTAAGGGGAATTCTAAAGCGTAACATAAGCTTGATCCTTACATGAAAAGATGGAAACATATTAACCTCTTATCAATGTTGAAACTCAATGAATACTCCCTTACGAAAATGAAGATAAGTCTTTTAATTAGGGGGGTGACAACTGAGGCTTTTAAGGGAAGTTGCCATAGAGGCTATAAAGAGCTATTCATATCTAATAGGAAAAAAATTCTTATGTCTACTGTGGGAAATGGGGTTCCAGGATTACCTCTGCATGTTCCATCACTATTGCACTTCATTCCTCAGTGGTGGAACCAACCAAGATGTATGTCGTCTGACCCGACCTCAGACTCTTTCTTCCCCACCTACACAAGTGGAATACTCAAGAATAACACACTGATATCAAAGATTAAATATTGATCTCAAAGATATGATACTCGACTAAGGATACTCGACTAAGAATACTCAGCTGATACTTAACTTAAGTGATTTCTATATAAATCAATTTAAATCAAGTTCAATATAAAGAAAAGGTGTTTAAAAACATTATGTTAACTCAAGATAGTAATATCATAAAAATATATCATGTTCCTTCTCAAAATCTACTTGTGCAATGCATGAATGAAGTCCAAAACTCCATTCAACTAAGTAGAACGCCTTGAAGATTCATGTAATTAATACTGTGGGAGTTTCTCTAACCGACAACCACCACTACGTGCCTAAGTAGTGATACAACATCTCATCCACGCTGCCAAAACTGTCATATACTTTGTCGTCGCATAGAACATCTCCAACCTAGTGTATTAACTGGATAATGTCACGTGATAATCTGAAAAGTATTAGCCGTTAATACCCATGATAGCTACATGGTTTACATGGAGACTTTAGTTAATATGAACTCTCATTCCCACATCAATGCTCAATACTACTCCCAAAATATACTTTAGCTCATGCTTTTGATAAAACTTCCTTCCTTTAGGTTTAAAAATCTCATTTTGGAATTAATGTTGCCCTTTTCTTGTTCAAAAATATTTTGAGAAATCTTACTTTTTCCTTAACTTAAATGTGAAAACATTTATAAACTCTTAGGGAATACTTAGTTCCCTTATAAGTTTTGAGAAATAAAGTCAACTTTATTCTTTGCTTAGCTTGAAACTTAACTCTTAGGGAATAATTAGTTCTCTTATAGCTTTTGAGAATTTAACTCAACTATTTACTATGTCTTGATGTAACGACCTGTTTAGTCGATTCGAGCAGTAGAGTTTATTTTTGAAAATAACTGGTTGTGTTGACGGACCACATGACGGACCGTCGTGGTCACGACGGATCGTCGAGGGTCTCCATCCCAAAATACTTAAACTCTGAAAAATTTGGATACTGAGATCAACTCTCTAAACTTCGCGACGGAATGGCAGGACGAACCGTCGTTGGCACGACGGACCGTGACAAATCTTTCCACAGAATTAACTCTCTGAACTTTGTGACGGACCTGCAGGACGGACCGTCACAGTCATGACGGACCGTCACAGGCTCCGTAAGTCCACTTGGGTCGGAATTCTGCTACTGGTCTTAATTTACACTGTGAATTGCTTGACATGCCTATTCGTGTTTCTACTCCGGTGGGTGAGTCTGTGATGGTTGAAAAGGTGTATAGGTATTGTCTTGTCACTTTTATGGGGAGCAATACTCATGTAGACTTGGTTATCTTAGAAATGGTTGATTTCGATGTAATTCTGGGTATGACTTGGCTTTCTCCAAACTTTGCAATCGTAGATTGTAATGCCAAAACTGTGACATTGGCCAAGCCTGGGACGGATCCGTTAGTGTGGGAGGGTGACTACACTCCCACTCCAGTTTGTATCATCTCCTTTCTTCGTGCTAAGAGAATAGTTAGTAAAGGGTGTTTAGCTTTCTTGGCACACCTCAGGGATGATACTACCCAAGTACCTTCGATTGAGTCTGTTTCGATAGTCCGTGAGTTTCTGGATGTGTTTCCTGCAGACCTTCCTGGTATGCCACCGGATAGAGATATTGATTTCTGTATTGATCTAGAGTCGGGTACTCGCTCCATTTCTATACCCCCTTATAGAATGGCTCCCGCGGAGTTAAGGGAGTTAAAGGCCCAACTTCAACAGTTGTTAGGGAAAGGCTTTATTAGACCAAGTGCATCCCCTTGGGGTGCTCCAGTTTTGTTTGTGAAGAAGAAGGATTGAAGCTTACGGATGTGCATAGACTACAGACAACTGAATAAGGTAACTATTAAGAACAAGTATCCTCTTCCTCGCATCGATGATTTGTTCGATCAGTTACAATGTGCTTGTACCTTCTCAAAAATCAATTTGAGATCTGGTTATCATCAATTGAAAATACGGGCAACGGATGTGCCAAAGACTGCTTTTTTGACCAGGTATGGGTATTATGAGTTCTTAGTAATGTCTTTTGCGCTTACGAATGCCCCTGCTGCTTTCAGGAACTTGATGAACAAGATTTTTAAGCCATATCTGGATCTCTTTGTCATTGTATTCATTGATGATATACTTGTATACTCAAAGAGCAGGAAAGAACATGAGGAGCACTTGAGAATTGTATTGGAAATGTTGAGGGAGAAAAAGTTTTACGCCAAATTCTCCAAGTGTGAGTTTTGGCTAGATTCAGTGTCCTTCTTGGGGCATGTGGTTTCTAAGGATGGAGTGATGGTGGATCCTTCTATGATCGAAGCAGTGAAGAGTTGGGTAAGACCTACTAATGTTACATAGGTAAGGAGCTTTGTTGGTTTAGCTAGCTACTACCGTCGATTTGTCAAGGGATTTTCCTCTGTTGCTTCCCAATTGACAAATTTGACTAAGCAGAGTGTTCCATTTGTATGGTCGGATGAGTGTGAAGAAAGCTTTCAGAAACTCAAGACCTTGTTGACTACTGCACCAATTCTTACCTTGCAAGTGGAAGGTAAGAATTCCATTGTTTACTGTGATGCATCCTATTCTGGTTTGGGTGCAGTGCTAATGCAAGAGAAGAATGTAATTGCTTATGCTTCGAGGCAATTAAAGGTGCATGAACGTAACTATCCGACCCACGATTTGGAGTTGGCTGCGGTAGTGTTTGCATTAAAGCAATGGAGACATTATCTATATGGGGTTAAGTGTGAAGTCTATACGGATCATCGTAGTTTACAGTATGTCTTTACTCAGAAAGATTTGAACTTAAGACAGAGGAGGTGGATGGAACTACTGAAAGACTATGAAATCACTATCTTGTATCATCCGGGAAAAGCTAATGTTGTGGCAGATGCTTTAAGTAGAAAGGCAGGGAGCATGGGAAGTCTAGCTCACTTGCAGGTTTCTACACGCCCATTGGCTTGAGAGGTTCAGACTCTGGCTAATGACTTTATAAGGCTGGAAGTACTAGAGAAGGGAGGATTTTTGGCCTGTGTGAAGGCAAGATCTTCCTTTCTTGACAAGATTAAGGGAAAGCAGTTTAATGATGAGAAGATGATTCGGATTCGAGATAAGGTATTTCGTGGAGAGGCTAAAGAACCAAAAATCGACGAGGAAGGCACTTTGAGAATTAAGGGAAGGGTATGTGTGCCCCGCATAGATTATTTGATTCACACTATTCTTACAGAGACACATAGTTCAAGGTATTCCATACATCCTGGTGCAACCAAGATGTATCGTGACCTAAAGCAACATTTATGGTGGAGTAGGATGAAGCGTGACATTGTTGAGTTTGTTGCTCAATGCCTAAATTGTCAGCAGGTAAAGTATGAACACCAGAGGCCTGGAGGGACACTTCAGAGAATGCCCATTCCTGAATGGAAGTGGGAGAGAATTGCAATGGACTTCGTGGTTGGTCTTCCAAAGACAATGGGTAAGTATGACTCTATTTGGGTGATTGTTGACAGATTGACTAAGTCTGCTCACTTCATTCCGGTTAAGGTGACTTACAATGCAGAGAAGTTAGCCAGGATCTATATCTCAGAAGTCGTTCAGTTGCATGGAGTTCCACTTTCCATCATATCAGATAGAGGTACACAATTTACTTCTAAGTTTTGGAGAACATTGCATGCCGAGTTAGGTACTACGTTGGATCTTAGTACTGCATTTCACCCTCAGACCGATGGCCAGTCTGAGCGAACGATTCAGGTTTTGGAGGATATGCTTCGTGCATGTGTGATAGAGTTTGGTGGTCATTGGGATAACTTCTTACCCTTAACAGAGTTCTCATAAAACAATATCTATCACTCAGGTATTGATATGGCCCCATTCGAGGCACTGTATGGGAGAAGATGTAGGTCTCCCATTGTGTGGTTTGATGCATTTGAGGTTAGACCTTGGGGTACTGACCTTCTGAGGGAATCGTTAGATAAAGTGAAATGCATTAAGGAAAAGCTTCTAGCGGCTCAAAGTAGGCAGAAAGAATATGCAGATCGAAAGGTTAGAGACTTGGAGTTTATGGAGGGTGAGCAAGTCTTGCTGAAGGTTTCGCCCATGAAAGGGGTGATGCGGTTTGGTAAGCGAGGTTAGCATAGTCCGAGGTATATTGGTCCATCTGAAGTTCTGAAGCACGTGGGGGAGGTAGCTTATGAATTAGCCTTGCCCCCAGGACTGTCATGAGTGCACCCGGTATTTCATGTGTCTATGTTGAAAAGATACCATGGGGATGGAAACTACATCGTTCGTTGGGATTCAGTTCTTCTTGATCAGAATTTGTCTTATGAAGAGGAGTCTGTTGCTATTTTAGATAGAGAATTTCGCAAGTTGAGGTCAAGTGAGATTGCATCCATCAAGGTTCAGTGGAGGAATCGGCCAGTTGAAGAGTCCACCTGGGAGAAGGAGGCTGATATGCAAGAAAAATATCCACATCTCTTTACAGACTCAGGTACTCTTTCTCGCCCTTGTTTTTCCTCCTGTGATCGTTCGAGGACGAACGATGGGTAAATTGGTATCTATTGTAAAGACCTGTTTAGTCGATTCGAGCAGTAGAGTTTAGTTTTGAAAATAACTAGCTGTGTCGACGGACCACACGACGGATCGTCGAGGGTCTCCGTCCCAAAAAACTTAAACTCTGAAAAATTTGGGTACTGAGATCGACTCTCTGAACTTCGCGACAGAATTGCAGGACGGACCGTCGTTAGCACGAGGGACCGTCACAAGTCTTTCCACAGAATTAACTCTCTGAACTTTATGACGGACCTGCAGGACGGACCGTCACAGTCATGACGGACCGTCACAGGCTCCGTTAGTCCACTCGGGTCGGAATTCTGCTAAAGTTTTTAAAGGGGTGTTTTGGACTATTCATGATTATAATTATAAAGTTAGTGGGTTAATGCTAATAAATTATTTATTTGGGGGTTAATGGAGACAACTTAAACCTAAATAATGGACTACTTTCATCATAATGAGTTATAGGATGATTAGGGTAAAAGAGAAAGAAATTGGAGAGGAAAAATAAAAAGAACAGAGGGACGAACGAGCGAGAGTTAGAGAGAACGTAGAGGAAATCAAAAAGCATTGGAGAAGTAGATTGCTTGATCACGATTCTTTGGTGGAGGTAGTTTATGGTTTATGCTATTCCGTAGTAAACTCTAAATAGCGATTGATATGTATTGGGTAATTTTGTAAAATCTTCTATATGCTTGATTGTGTCTTTGCATAATGTGATTTTGTAATTGTGATGGATTAGAATGTGGAGGTTATTGAATCTTTAAGCCTAAAATCTCTCTAGTAAGATGACGACTGGGCATAAAGAAGGATTGATGAACTAATAGAATGAGATTAGTGGATCGGAGTGTCACGTTCCGACACATAGCATTAGTGGATAGGAGTGTCACGTTCCGACACCAGGATAGTATTAGGGGATCGGAGTGTCACGTTCTGACACAAAATGTAGGGGATCGGAGTGTCACGTTCCGACACCAACATAGTAGGGGGATCAGAGAGTCACGTTCCGACACAAGGATCATCGGGGATCGGAGTGTCACGTTTTGACACATAGTAGTAGAGGATCGGAGTGTTACATTCCGACACAAGAAGAACAAAGAGAATGAATCTTGAATTATGCTAATATACTCAGGTTTGAAGAACCTTATTCCTATGTGAGTATGGTGTGGAGGCTTGAGTCCTCGAAGATGTGCTTGGGTTGTGTACAATGGTTATGGTACTTGTTGTTGTCACCTGTTAAGTGTTATGGTTGATTTTATGTTATTATATGATATATATTGCTTTCTATTTTGAGTTGGCCGATGATACCTACTCAGTACGTGTCCCTTGTACTGACCCCTACTTGTTTTCTTTTTCTTTTTTATTTATGGAATGCAGCAAACGTGCCATCAACTTCGACTCGTCCGCAACTCTAGCCAGTCTTCATCGCACCAGAATTCAGGGTGAGCTATTGTTTCTAGCTTGGACTGGCTCTTCTTCTTCACGTCTTGATGCCTTGAAGTTCTTGCATGGACTAGCTGTTTATTTATTTTAGCTTCTTATATACTCTTACATTTAGTAATTTGAGGATAGATGTTCTTGTGGTGATGACTTCCAGTTTCTGGGAATAGTATGATTGAATTTTAGAAGTTATTTATTGGTTATATTAATGAGTTTTAAGTCTTCCGCATTGTATTTTGTTCATTATGGTTGAATTATTGGTAAATGATTTGGGGTTTAGATTGGTTGGTTCGCTCACATAGGAGGATAAATGTGGGTGCCACTCGCGGGTCGTTTTGGGTCGTGACACTTGACTTGAAATTTAAGTCTTTAAAACAAAGTTAAAACATTTGTTAAAGAGTTTAGAAATCTTTATAAACTTTACTTTGACTTGATCATAACTTCTAGACTTAACTCTTAACTTTCCTTGAATTGATGTATGGATTCATGGTTCATGGTCTCATATTTATGGATGATTTCATAATTTTCTAATTGGAGGGTTCATGCGTAATTATGAGCATGAACTACATAACTCAAGGACTCAATGATGCTTATTATATCAAGATTGTTCGAATTACAGGGTTCATGTGAAATTATGGGCTTGAACTACTCAATTCGAAGGTCTACATAACTACATGGAACTAATGAGTACAACTCTTATCATTCTCTTACATAATTCCTCAAATATTAGCTCAAATAACTAGTTGATCTCAAAAGATTCATAATTGAACTCGAAAGCTTTCTTGGACTCCTCTTAACATTCTCTTGAATGTGAATTAAGAATTCAAGACTTTGGTTCATGATATGAAGGATTTAGCTGACATTATAGACACATGAATAAATACTCCTTATTCTCATAATCACTTACTTGAGTCTTGAAACAAGTTACTTGAAGATTTAGAAGACTCCTCAAAAGGACTCGAAGGGACTCTCTCAAAATTTTTGAAAGAACTCTCAAAACATAATCTGAGCTTTACCTTGAATTTCAATTATTTTTCAATGTAATGATTCATGTTATTAATGATTTACAAGTGTTTAGAAGTAGTTTAAAGTGTTTAGAATCAAATGAAGTGAAGATACACTTAAAATGAGCTCAAAAGAAGCAATCGGAGGAAAACTAGATAGGGCAGATGACTTTAGGGCTATGGGTGGCGTGTGGTGCCAAAATCTGGAGTACAGAGAAGGGTTTGGGTCGCCAAAATCCCTGCTTGTTTTCTCACCCTAACTCGCCTAAAATCGAATGGTTTCTTCCCTAATAACTTGGATTCGATTACTTAACTTAATTACACTCTAATCTACTAAAAAACACTCAAATTACTCAATTTCATCTCAAGAATTCATCAAAAACCCAACAAAACAAGATTGAGAATGAACCTCAAGAACATCTGTCAAGAACTCATCAAGAATTCTAATCTTTAAACATTTATCATTAAATATTGCTGAAAAAGATAATATTATTGGCGTGTGGTTGAACTAACCCAATAGTATGGAACCTTACATATCTCTTAGGGGTTAGACCCATGGCGAAATATGCAACTAAACTCAAGAATATCACGAACACTTTCATCCTTGCCCCTTTTGTCCTCTTTTCTTTTCTTTCCTCTTCTTCAACTCTCAACTAAAATCCTAGGTGTATATTTGGATTGTAAAACTGAACCAAAAAGGATTAGACCCGTAATATATTACTAAAAATGAATGAAATGTAATTGTTTAAGGAAAGGACCAAAAGACCCTCACTATTTTCGGCTAACTTTCATTAACTGGACAACCTTACTTTGAAAGGTCATATCTCACTCATCCGAACTCGAAATTTAGAAAAATTGAAGGCTTTGAAAATATAATTCAAATATATTTCCATTGGTAACTTGTAGTACAGCTAACTCATCTTGTACTACTAGTTATGGTCGTTTGAAGATGACCCAAAATTCTTATTTAGCTTAACTTGAAAAATTTCAGATTTTGCTATTTCCAATTAATTTTTTTTTGATCTCTTGGTAATACAACTAATGACCTGACCTTAATACATAAGAAATTTAAATTCCTTGTTGGAATCTCACTCACTACGATGAAGGATTGGAGTTTTAGTTCGAAAAAATTTCTGGAGTGTTACAAATATTATCAAGTACACAAATATAAATCATAATCAACAAAAATTATGTTCTCGCCTTCTTTTAGGTAACATGCTTATCTTTCACAATACCATGTCATTGAATTATGAAAACCAGTGGTACAATACCAGTTTTTGACAAGAATTTATTTTGCTTCTTTTGTTGTTAATTTTAAAAATGTTCATTTGTATACCTAATATATTTATGTTTTTTTATTTTATTCTTTAATCTTAAATTTTTAAACACTATCTATGGTATCTTCTTTTGGACATGAAAGGATATTTACTAGAACAAAAAAGATAAGTTGTAATTACTAGAGCATAATCCTTGATGGACTAAATAAATCTCTGCAGTTTATTGTCTTTTTAAAAGTTATAAGATATAGTATAGTCTTTATCCTTGCATCAAAAAAGAAAACCCCAACCATAGTGCAAGATGAATTGATGTTTAACTAGTTTCAACGTAAAATTTTAACTAACCAGTAAATTGTCTTTCGAGTAAAATGTTCTAATAAAACTAACAAAATTTTGATTCCTACCCATTAATAGCCTAATACATACACTGAAGTATTACTAGTAGAGAAATAGCAACAGAATATCGGATGATGGGGCAAGCATAGAGCAAACAAATTTTAGAACTTGGAAGAACGAAACTACACTCAAAGTAATTAGAAAAAGAAGCACAGAATAAACAACATCTAGATTATTATTTCCTAATGGATATAATATAGAAGTAGCTAATAGTTGTATGATAACTATAGTTGATACATTGTTTGATGATCAATTCAAGAACTTTAGTTCTACACTATTGATGAATAGAAGGGACAATATTTTGAGTAAGTTGTCAAGATTTCTCTTTATCTAGTCACATAATGATATAGAAGATGTTATATATTCTTCTTGTCACATTTTTCCTGTTAGCAAGTTGAAACCTATTTAAAACATCTACATTGAGTACTCATTTATTATGTTAGAGAGTTGAAACCTCGAGCATTCATTTCTTTGATTCATCATCATGACGTAGGAATGAGCTTGGGTAGCTTTGTTCATGCTTAATAAACGGTATTCAATAGATCTCTTTAAGCATCTTTGTTGGAAAAAAAAACTCTATCGATTTGAACATTATTTATTGATAAACTCGGCTGTGATGTCTATCTTTTTTTTTTTTTTATCTTTTTTTATGTTCCCTTTATATTTATTATAAGTGAAATTTTATGTATGTATATCTTAGGATAAAGTAATTTGTTAAAATAAATTTTGATTTGGGCTTTTTTTGACTAAATTTCCAACTTTAAAGGTGATGTACATTTTTTTGGTTGATCATTTCATGTGTTCTTTCTCTTTAACTTAAGTGAACCTAAACCAAAAAAAACTTTGTGAATTCACATGTATGTTCCTTCACACCTTAACTTTTAAGAAATGAATAAATTATAATCATGATACTTTATCTTGATTAATTATATTTGTTTCTTTGACTGATTTTTACCTCTAATCGCATACAAGTTATAAAGAATTTGTCATTGGTTATTAACTAGGTAGTTGATCATGAAATTTTTTTTTTTAAAAAAAATGAAACGATTACCAACTAAACTAACATAAAATAAATTATTTTCAATATCAAACATCTATTTCATAACAAATAACACATTATTGATAGTATTGTACATGATTAGAGTTTTCAGAACAACAAAAGAAACAAATTTAATAAACTAAGATAAATTAATCAGGTCAATAGTAAAAAAAAAAGAATTTTAAGAGAAAATACATGTGAGTTTATGAAGTTGTTTTTGGTAGAGTTTAACATAAAATTACGAAAAAGAACAAATATCAAAGTTGAAACTCTTATCTCAAAAAGCCAAATCAAAGTGTATCATAATGAATTAGTTTCTATTGAGGATAATATATATGTATATATATATATATGTATATATATATATTTATATATAACAACCTTTATTTATGAATAATTATTGTTTTAGTTGATAGAGGATTAGCTAATTTAATGATTTAAGACTTATATAAAGTAATTTAGATTAGTACTGTATTGAATAACATTTTCTAGGATAGACAGAAATGGATATTTATCTTGTCCAAGCCTATTCAGACACTACATTTACAAAAAAGAATAAAAGGAGTGTTAAAAATATAAAATGAAGCGTGTAGAAAAAAGGAGACAAAATGCATCAAAAGATAGAATTGTGTGTCACTCAGCTTAATACATTCCAGAGATAACTAGTTGTTTATCATTTGATTTCATTAATAAAAGTTCGTACATGATGAATAGTTTAATTTATAAACTAAGAATGTCCATATGTGGAACAAGTTTGTATTTCCTTTGAATCGTATAGAACACTTTGTCATAATAAAATGTGGGTACATTATCGATGTTTACATTCATTACAAAAAAGCCTACAAAATTGATGACTTCCTTCAAGAGATCCATCATCTTCACTTGCATTGGTCTAAAGAAAATTCTCTCCAGAAAACATGAAGAAGCATCAAACAGGTAAGGTTATACTAATACTTTTTGTGATTGTTTGGTTGGCCTACTAAGTGTGGAGAGAAGTATTTCACACTGTGATAGAGTTTGGATTTATCTTTTATAACATTCTAACAAAATATATTAGGCATAAGAAATAAGATAGAAACTTGTCTAAACAAGATGTATATACCTTCAAAGATTACAAATAATATAAAGTATGTTGCATAGGAATCAAATATATATAAAAAGAGAACCTTAGGCTCGTCTACATACGCCACCACATACAAAAATTACCTTTTAATCTATTTATATGCAAAACTAGTCTTCTCTTTTCATAAAATTTTTTGAAATTTATGAAATAATGCGACTTTAATGAGGATTTGTAACTTTAATGATGAATTGTGAATTTTATGAAGAGTTGTCACTTTTATGAAAAGTTGTGACTTTAATCTCTTGATGTTGTCCTACCAAAATTTGGATTCATGGGAAAAACACATTCCCTCTTTGCTTGAGCCACACTTGAAAAACATCCCTAAACTTTGTATTCGTTACTTGTTCGGCCAAAGGATCAACCCTTGAGGAGGAACTTATTTTCGGCATTCTTCCTTGCATACCTTCTAGTACAAGCCCTTATTAGGTGATATACTTTATAAAGTTAAACTCTATCACACGACTTAAGAGTAATGATAGAAGTGAAATTTTCTAAACATCTTGTAGCCTTTCATTCATAAATATGGTGCACTTCACATTCATGAACAAGAGTCTACTAGATGTGGCTTAGGAGAAATCCTAGGACCATTCTAAACCTTTCTCTTTGATACAAATTTTTTCACAACCCATGGGTATATGGCAGTGGTTTATGGGCCCTTAGACCATCTATAGAAAGACCGTGAGTGGCCGGTGTCGGTTACACATTCCAATAGCACATAATCAAATCCATACGATAAAAGAAGACATATCCATAATTACGAGTAGCATCATAATAAGGCCGTAGTTCAATATTTCATTTTTCAGTTCATCTCATCAATAATTCATAAGAAATCCTAACCCCCAATTCAAATCTACTAGTGCAATGTATATGTGAAGTCCCATAATCCTACACACACAAAGAAAATCATCCAGTAGATCACAAGCGTTGTTACTTATTTTGGACATCATCATAATAAGTGATACCAACATCATTAATGAAAAGTATACATGAAGAACCCACCCTAGAACTCCTCATAAGACTCACTTGTGCAATGTATATGTAAAGTCCCATACCAGTACCTAAACTAAGTAGAATTCGTGAAGTAGTAGTTCTTGCTAGAGTTCATCTTCTCACTTTCACTCATTCAATTTTAGCATTCGCGAAACTTTTCACTTACCGACATAGACCATGCGAGCTACAAAGAATCCGCTATCGTCCCCTCACACAAAAATGAGGGTGTCCTACTTGCCAAGGTAGGGCATAACATTTATGATAACATCTAGGGTTACTTAGTTAGGGAAAAAGTAGATTTTTTCTAGAAACCCTTTTTATGCAAAAAGCATTGTAGTTTCAATCTCATGAGACATAATTGTGTGAACCTCCCTTGTTTTTGAAGAAACACCTCCCATTGTCAAGTTCACTCAGTTCTAAGCTAAGATTTCTTTTTTGAAGTATCTTAAATCTTTCTTAAACATTAATTTATAACATAGGTCTTAGGGTCTTAATCTCTTTTATAACATTAGCATAGCTCATATGTTTTAGTATGAGAGAGACCTTTCATCACAAACTCAACATCATGTGAGAATAATACTTCATAAACATAGTCATACAATGTGCATAGGATTTACCTTAAATTCCACATAGTAACAAACTCTCCATTATCTCACAACCTTCACATTCATATAATGATAAAACATTCAAAATTCCATCATACATACTTCATGTAATCATCCTTACCAAAGATAACCCAACAATTTCATAAAATCATGTTGATAAACTTGAAGTTAATTACTCATGGCCTTCAAGATACCCTTTCAAGATTTCATGCCAAATTAATTATATTCATCCATTAAAAAAGTTATCATCACAATGCAGTAGTGAATGTTACAAGAACATACTCAATTAAATAACCTCTAATCATCATTCAACACTATTCAAGCGTAGGGTTAAGAGAAGAGGAATATTCACGGGTATTTAAAAATTTAAGTCAAAAACCTAAAAAATAATTAAATTACTTCATAAAAATTCATATTCAATCATAATTAATCAATTTTATAAAAATAAGTCAAGTTTTAAAACGACCCACAAGGTAGAGTAACAACCTAGAAAGTTGGAAGAAAATTGAAATCAATTTTGATGGAACCTCTCGGGGAAAGGAGTCGCAAGAGTAAAGATTCCTTATAACTTGTTAATCTTTAAGGATTTATTGAGTAAATTCTTTTCCTTTATCCGTACTTGAAGCTTTAATCTTCTTCTTCAATGGATTCCTTGGGTAGTAAGAGAATCTAGAAAGAAGTAAGAGCTTTTGGGTCATTGCGTCATAAGGTGGAAGACATATTTTATGACTTATAATACCTTAATATACCTAAAATTTCAAATTATAACCATTTTTAAGTTTTAACTAATTAATAAGCTAATGACTCAACTACCCTACCTAAGCCGTGTTGAAGTACACTCATGTGCCATCAACAAATCCCCATCCACCGACCGTGATGGTAACTCATGGTTTGGGACTGAGGGGTGTAGCCAATGTTCTTCGTGAGGAGACTAAGTCTCAACATACGAGACTCTTCCATAGAGTGTGAGTCGGTTGACGAATCGTACTGCACGTTCCAGGTTTGTGACCGCGGGTGCATTTTTGGGGAGTTGCTGAGTAAGGCTAAGTCTTGACTACAACTCCCGTTGATGGCGCATGAGTAAATTCATGGTTCGTGGTTGGAGTCTCGTGGAACATGCTGTTTTTTTACAGCTTTGAGACCCAAGGATTGGGTCCTCCCCAAGGACCATTATGGTGGTTCTTGAGGAGTTCTACCCGGACGTTTGGACCCTAAACGTATTATGTAACATATTTGAATAATTTTTACAGGATTTTTACTCACGCGACTCTTCAAACCCCATGTAAGACCTCATAACACTCTAGATCACTTTTACTAGTTTCCAGACGTCATGGAAGTTTCTTGACTCTTATGAACTAAAACATCCAAACTAAGTTACTGATATTATATTAGGTCTTGAAACATCATTTAAACCCCTTTTTAAATTTTTAACTTCATTAATAGTTTTAGCTTAAGTCATTAAATTTCCGAGGTGTAAATCTCATAAACTCATTTGGAAATCAAAGTTTCTCTTTTCTCCTTTAAAAATTATATCCTTGGGAAATACTTAGTTCCCTTATACTTTTTCTCGGAACATCTCTTCTAAATCTACTCAAAAGTCTTGTTTAGTTTTCACAGAAATCAATTCAATACAATGATTGGCTTAAAGGATTTCTTAAATAACTCTATAATAAGGTTTATCGTGGAAAATAGACATGAACAATAAAATCTTTAATCTAACACATGATGTACAACAACTCAACAATTACAAATAGGATTTCATAATTCATGGATATTACTCAATCAAGAATACTCGATGTAAAGTGTAAAACCATATATTACTCTTATACTGATTTGGAAGTAGATATAGGGTATGAGAACAACTTTTACAACACTATGATAGTCTACATACTAGGGAAGAATAAAAATCTTGACAAAAATGATGGAAACTTGAATTCATACAACCCTAGCTTCTTTTTTCCTCATCCGATAACGTTGCTCTAATGATTTGAATTGTTAGAGAACATAAAAGGATGTTAAACAATGCTAAGATCGTTAAATAAGTGTAAAAGGATCATTAATTAGGCTTAGAAGTGATTCGAAATGTCTAAAATACCATTTTCTAGACCCCTAGGTGTGTTTAACAGAGGTCATAACAACATGTCGCAAGTGTAATGGTCCACCACAATTAAGTTGTTATCAAGATCTAAATCATTTGCCCAACTTCTTTTGGCGTGACACTACTACTGGCTACATGTAAAAAGGTTGACCGCTCATTACATGTCATCATATAACACCGCAAACGCCAGATATTTCTGCATGTGTGATGGGCCAGCTGATGGTCCTTCATAGGTATGACGTCCCAACAAGACTTCCATGAACAATTTTTACAGTTAGCTCCATTTGAAAGGAAATTTTTGCTTTGTATATTCCTATTGAGGAGGCTACCTTGGAGACAATAGGAGATGCAAGAGCAGTTTCTTGTCTTGTTTGAGCCTTCAGGTACATTGTGACTCTTACTTTTGTGGATAAAAGTACTTTTAGTAGTATATGTTGTAATGAACCTCCATGTCACTTCCATGTTAATACAACCTATTAATTGTGTTGAGAATTCTTATACCACTTAGACTGACAAGTCATCTCGTCATTTCTTTTTTTATTCATTTTTTTTTATATTCAGAATCTCATATTAGAGGTTCCATCAACTATTAAAGGGTGATTTTAGTATTATAGCGTGGTCAGCAGGGCTCCCAAAGATTTTATTGCAAGTTTGTGTGGTAGACATTTAGATTTTATGTGTTGGCCAAAATTTGAACTTAATCTACATTCTTGGTAAATGTCCCTACTTGTGAATTCTATCAGTGTAATCATCTCGAAATTTTATTTTATGTCAATAAGAAACCTTCGTGCAGACCTCCAGGCTTATAGAATAATTCAAATCCCTCTTATGGATTTTGGATAGAATAAAGTTTGGGTGTGGGACCTACTTTTGTAGAAAGGGCATTAGATAAAAGTGTAAACATATCGGTTGAGTCCGAAATATCGAATTTATTAGGTTACATATCTCATTTTCATGCATGGGTCCAATTTAATATTAAACACCCCAACAACATTTTTTAAGTTTCGAAAACCAACATATATGCCTCAGCTACAGTTGGCAAAAATTGGCCTTCGCGTTCGCGAACACTAAGTCACTTTAGTTGAGACTAAAGGATCTGGTCATGATGTTCGTGAGGCACATGTCATATTCATAAGGGGTGTTTTATAAATTCACGAAAGGGAATCTTGTACAGCCTTTTAATTTTCAGGCCCCTCTGCCAATGTTTCGAAGGATTAAATTTGTTTAGTCTTTATATAAAAGGCCACACCAAATAAACAAGAGGTTCATCGCTTGAACTTACGATATCTCAAATGATAGAGCTCTATATTCAATGATTCAAAGTCTATTGTGTTCGGGAATCTTAAGGCTACGTTATTCAGTGGTCGAGGGAGTGTGAGAGAATCATCGTTTGAGGTGAAATATCTTGTGTTTGGGTTGCTTTAGCTTAACTGCTTGTCCTTGATGGTGAATTTTATCGGATGATCGGATTTTCATTGTTCTGATTCTCGGATTGTGTTCTATTTTTGAACAAGAGTTTGGGGAGGAGGGGGGCGTACTAAAATTGACCTTTTCATAGAGATAATTCCAAAAATTGAAGTGCAGATCCTACTATTCCCGTTTTGACTAAAAAATTTGTCTATTTTTATTTTAACTATTTTGCTTGAACAACCATATTAACATTGTGATTATATTTTTCTAGTGTTTCTGTAATACCTCGTAGCCAAAATAGACCAAAAATTATTTTTTTTTACAGAAAAATGTGCAGGTGCAACAAATGGTAACATCGATGGTCCGTCCCGCACAACAGTCGATGGGATCAGAAACTCCCAAAAACTCAGTCGGCAAAAATATTGGCTAAGTCTTGATCGACGGATGGATCGACGGTCCGTAGGTCTGATGACGGTGTGTAGTGCGTGACCGTCTATCGAGACCCCCATTCACCCACTCTCTGACAAGATCTACGGATGACCAGCACGGTATGTAGGTGGAAAATTTGTAGACAGTTAAGGGGAAATGTAGTTGTGTCAAGTTCAAATGTTCATAACTCTTAGTAAAAAATCAATTAGGTCTCCCATGACCTACCTACATATATATAATTGAATTATCTTTCCATATCCACAAACCTTGATAAAATCATACTTCCAAGTAAAAAGTTATGCCCATTTTAGCAAAGGTCTATTAAATAGCCCCTGACGACGGACCCAACGACGGGGAGTCGGGAAGGCGACGGACCGTCAGTCCTGGCCGTTGTTTGGTCCGACAACAACTTTCTCAGGGGCCTTTGTAACCTTTCCCACTTTATTTAAACCCAAAGTTACATCGTTTTGACATTAAATCATCATCATTTAGTCAATTTAAGCCTAGAAACATAATCAAGACATATCTAAGACAAATCATTAGATCAAAACTTTGAACACTAGAAGAAAGAAAAGAGAAAAAGTTCAACAACCATAGTTCAAGAACAAAGCAAGTTCCCAGTAGTTCTAGCCAAGAAATATAAGTGATTCTCCATGAATTTCAACACCAGGTATGTTTCATTTCAGTAGTGGTTTCCTTTCACTCATTGTGTCCCTAGTTTTTCGGTCAGATTCTTGATTTCCAAATAATGATTAAATCAAGGTTTTCTAGAACTTCAGAAGAACTTTATGAATTTATTATTTTTACGTTCCAAATAAGATAATCATGTTATTACTTATATTATCGCATGAATTTCAGAACCCTAGTTTTGTATTTCTTTAGTTCTTTAATAAAACAAGCTAGGTCAGATATTTCAGACACTTCAGATATACATGCCTCAGTTATAAATACATAATTACCTGATTAATTATTACATTCTCTGTTTGCATGTTCGGTCTCAAGTTATCTAGTATTTACAAAACTTCAGATATAATCAGTTAATTTACATAATCCATGGGAGTAGCATAATACCGAGTTGGACTAGTGTTTAGCGTACCCAAATAGTCCCAAAACTACTAGCCAAGTAGGTTGTAAGTCCTTTTTGTGGTCAATCACTTTAGTGATCACGCCAGCATCCTTTATATCTTTGGCAGGGTATATTGGATCCTCTCGATGGGTGTATACATCGTACTCCACATTTAGATCATGTGGTTTTATTATTGGTTTTTAGTAGCTCCCACAGTTCAGTTAGACTCTCTGCATTGACAATTTATCAGTTTATTCAATATTCAGTTTCAACATGTTATAAATTTGTCATTGCATCCACTTAGCTCAGAATTCAGTTTGTCATGTAAGATTATTATAGTTGCTATTTTTCTTGTTAAGTTATGTTTTATTTCAGTGTTATCTTTTCTACATGCTCAGTACCTTTCAAGTACTTACACATACGTGCGCTATATTTTCTTCTCGTGATATAGGATCAAGCTCTCCGCATCCAGATTTCGCATAGATCAATTTTTGATCCCCAGTTCAGCAGATTCATTGGTGAGTCCTCGTTTTCCGAGGACAACAATCATGAGTTCTATTTCAATCTTTAGTCATTTAGTTTCAATGTTTGCTAGATTTAGTTTCAGTTTTTTAGCTTGATTTAGTTTCAGTTTCAGAAATAGTTAGTTTTAGCTTAGTAGTGAGTTAATATTTTTTGTATTGAACTTATCAGTTTTTCATACATCTCAGTTTTAGCATATGGTTATTCCCCATCTTTAAATGTCAAGTATGATTTAGCTCCCCCGACAATTTATTATCATTTTTATGGTTATGATCATGCCACCAGGGTTAGCTTGGGATCACTTGTGGTCCTAGGTTCCATGTACGCGTCTTGGGGGAAGCTCGGGGTGTGATAATTTCTATGTTTTGAGGCGTTTCGGAATGTAAAAGCTCAAAAGGTAATTTGAAGTGCTTTCGGTCATCCATAATGTATGCTACGACTTTCATTCCTCTAGATTGAACTTGAGTGTGTCAGTTTATATTTATTTGAGTGAATTGGGGTGTCTACATTGTTGATCATTATACAATACTAAGAAATCATGTTTTAGGCTTCATTGAGTTAATTCAGAGGTTAATAACAAGCTAGTTGATTTATGTGGTCATCCTCATCTAATGGTTAGAATTCTTTATTTTTGTTGTTGCATGTTTGAGCATATTTTAACTTAGTCCAGGCTTAAACTAGTGCTTGAAATAGACTCGCAATATTTGAATCCATCAGGACTAGTTTTTTCTTCGACACCGATCTGGATTGCTCAACTCGATTTACACTTGTGTAGCGTACTTGAGTGTGATAGAATGAGCCTTAGTTTAGGCGTTACCATGATTTTACTATCTTTTATACATTGTCCCTAACTTTACAGCCTCCAGTGTAAACTTTGAGGTTCTACGCTTTAATGGGATACTTCAAAAGGAATTAGGTCGAGCTTGGACTTTTGTATTGATCACTTCAAAATCGACATCATCAAATTGTTGTCAGGATGATTTTTGATCTGAGATCCTTTGATTGTCTGACACCCTCAAAACTCTACTCTTTCTGTTTTATTAGAGATCTAATCTTATTCTTTTCTAAGTCTACCCGCTTTTAGGAGTTCTATCCTTGGTGAAAGGTCCGTGACATATACTATTTCGCTCAGCCGTATTTTTGTAAATTAAATGCCTGGTCTTATCCACTTATGAGTTGACATGCCCCTGGATTATACTATTTCATTTTTCAAACCTTAGTGGCTACTTATTGTTAGAGGCCTTGCTTTAGCGTTTTGTCTATCTATTGGGCTTATGGGGTCCATTCAAATCGAACTAAAATTTGCGCATATGTGTACCCTTTTTATGGGGTCGAGTTAGTTTTAGTTTAGCGGTAAAGTTATTTATATTCTTGTGCCCTTGGGTACTTTCATTTCATCCCTCTCTGACACTCTGTTTATTTCTAGATTATATCTCATTATTTTGTTTTTACCTTTATTGCTCCATAATTCTATGGTGCTTATTGAGTACGTATTGTTTCGATACTCATGCTACAATATGCATCAATTCCGTAATTAAGGTCCGAGCTCTAGTTATTACTGGTAATCATTAAAGCTTGTTACAACTATTGATCGGAAGTTATGATGAGCACATGTCTTTTGAGACTTACCTGCCTCATTCTGTATTTTATGTAGCTAGCCTTTAGCATTTTTATATAATCTTTGTATCTCAACTTTTTGGACTTGTACTATTATGTTTAGATGTCTTCGTATTTATGACTTCCATGTTTTAGGATGGATTTATTGTATATATGTTTTCTTCCACCTATTGCCCTTGTTTTGATGTTGATTTACTTCTACGCAATGTTCTACCATTATAATTATTACTTGTTGATATACTTACTGATGGGTTATAGTATGTGTCATCATGATTCAAGAAATGAGATCCTAACATCATATAATAAAAAAATAAGCTTTCCCCACAACCAAGACTAGTACAGCTTTGCAGATGACACTTAATTATAGTTTTTTGAAAAATAGAAGTTAAGATCGCAATGAATATTTGCATCAGCATATTTCGTTAATTATATAGCAATAAACTATGTAGATTCAATGCTAAAATTTCATGGTTCAATGCAAAGTAACAATTTTGTTTCATGCTAAAATATTTTTCTATAAGTAATGTAGAGGATAACTCTTTTTTTCCTTGATCAATAACACCACAAAGCTTAGCATCAAGCTAAGAATTTTGAAGGTTCATATTATCCAACAACAAGAAGAATGAAATTTGAAACACAGAATCTTTCGTTGAGCGCAAGATTTTATATGCAGCAAATGTTTATCGAAGTTGTACCTCCTAAATTTGGACACCATATGAACTAATACAAATACTGCACAATCAATGTTTTCTACTAAAAAATGCACCGCAACTTGAATATAAATATTGCAAAGGATTTTTAAAAATATACTAAGGCACTACAACAGACTCCCCTTATTAGATTATCTACGTTCGCTACTTCAATGAAATCGCACCAAGTCGATAGCATAGCATCAATTTTATAATTCTACATCAGCAAGACAACAAATTACTCCACCCTCAATTAGGATATATTGGGTTAATCTATCCTAAATTATATATATTGGTTAAGTCAATAATAAATAAGGACATATCGGGTAGGTCAACACTAAAGTAGGATATATTGGGTTCGTCCACCCCAAAATAGGATACATTGGGTTCATTGATGCTTCTTTGAGTTCATGATCAACGACACAATCCTAGAGTCTGATGTCTATGAATTGAAGTGAGTATTGTAACTCAATAAAGGGTAGGGGGCCTGTCCCAGAGGAGTGATATTGAAAATTGTAGTTAAACTAGAATGTTGTTCTAGTTAGTAGATGTTTGAGATATTTTAGAATAAAACAAAGTCAATTAAATTTCTGACACCGAAGTGTCAAATATAAAAAAGAAGGTTTTGTCATAAATAGTAAAAAGCATTAAAATAAAGGGAAAATCAACTATGGGGGGGGGGGGGGTCTTGGAGTTTGACAGCAATATATGTTGATGCAAATCTATTGCTATATACTTTCGATAGGAATATTTGCAAAAAAACAGTAATTAGGCTATGTTTTAGGTGAAAGTCAATTGCCTCTCGTATAACTTATCACATATAAAATAGGTTCCTCTCGAACACCCACTCCTATAAAGAAGACCAACCTATGTCTTATCCATATCGGATCTTTCGATTATGAGTGCTTGGATATGGAACTAGTCTTGGGCTGAGCCTCAAATCACCTCACTCCTTAGGAAATCAGTTAGTCGTGTTTGTTTTGTGACCTCTCTCTCTAGCAAGGCGAAAACACATGGGTGTTTTTGTATTTGCAATTAATAATACATTAACATAAATCACAACTACAAGGTTAAATCTCCAGTAAAATTCATCTAATACTATCACCAATTAAGACCCAAATATAATATGAATACATATTTGCTAAATCGCACCCCAAGAATGGTGTTTTTTTGAAACAAATCAACCAATAATAAAATACACCTAAAATGATAAGGGCATAAAATAAGAATATTAAATTAAACCTTAATATGGACAAGTAAAGAAGAATGGAGAAGACCCACTACTGATTTAAGAAAGAAGAACTTCTTTCTTCATATCTCACACCAAACCATCTCGAAGCTTGAGAAAAAAAATACAAAAACTAAAATTCTAAAAAGTGAAAATTAATAATAATGTTTAGCATCTTAAAAATAATAACTAAGGATATTATTTATAGATTTCAAATTTAGTGTTGGTAAATGCATTCGGCAAATTTAGTCAGGAATCACCGAGTGATTTGGTGATTCTCTTTCTTCTAATTAATCGCCGCTAGTGCTTTGCATTCGTCGTCTATGTGTAGTGTGACATTGGGCGGAATACCTCTATTTCGTAGAACTATTTTGTGAAGCACCAACTACTCTTTTTAATCCTTTTTTAAATGCACTTCCTTCGGGGCTTCGCATGTCGGAACAACGGTGCAGGACTTCGGTGGATCGCCAAATATGCTTTGCGTTGCTCAGGCTTCAACTTCAACTCTTCTCATCCTTTATATTCTTGTTTTACGCCTCGGTATCCATGCTTACAATAAACATCAAATACTTGAACCTCAAGAGTTTTCATCAGATATTGTGAATGAATGAGCAATTGATGACAATATTTTCGATAAAATAAAGCCCTAAAGGAGTCCAACATGAGGACTAATGAACACCACCTACTTGATCTATTGCTTTTTCTCAAGTAAAACTCACGTTCAAAAATTCAAATAGGATGTCTAAAATAGTACTACACAAGGCTCAATCATGATTATACACAACAAGACTCAAATTACTCATGCATAGCTCAATGGTATACTAAATTATTGAAGTTGTGACAGCCAATCACCAAGGTTCTCGTGCTCACAATACTTGCTACTTATGGCACTTCAAGCTCAAAAAAAGTATCTAAATTCCCTCACACATAGAATGATTCCAATTCACACAAAAATATTTATCCATTTAAGATCAGTAATCAGATGCAAGGATGACACTCACAAAGATGAACAAAAGGAATATTTTCACCCATAGTTTGCCCCTATTTCTAATGGATATTCGGTCTGTCTTGTAATGGGGCTGAGTGCAGAGGTATGGTCATTTAGGCTTAGTGAATTTAGTCTTAGTGAATTTTTTCTCACTGGGATGTGATTTCCTCAATCCATGCCCTTCATTCCTTAATCCTTAGTCAAGTGCTTCGAAACCATCTTTTTGTTCTTCTTCATGGATTGCTTGGAAACCCGATTTCTTTTTGTACTTTTATTCCACAACTTCTCTTTTTTGTTATTTTCTTTCCTTTCTTTTTTTACATGGAGGGTTTCTATTTTTTTTACAATACCACATGTTTACAAGACTTTTCTTGCACTTGTTAGCTTGTCCTTTCCCTTCTTGAAGATTAGAGTTCAAGCTTGAAGTTTTCACTCCAATTTAATGGGAAAGCTTCTACTAAAGGTATGAATACCTTGATTCATTGAATATTTTCCTCCATGAAACCCTTTTACTCTAATTTTTGAGAACATGTTTAAGATTATAAATTTTTTTTTTCATTCTAGACATGGGTTCTTTCTAAAAACGTTTTCACTTTGTTAATTAATGTATAATATGAGTGGTTTGACGTTTTAATTGTGATTTTATACGAAAACTCCCATGAACCCATGAACTTACACATGACCCCAATTTCATGAATTTCAAGGTAGTTATTGATTCAATGTTATTACTATTGTGTATTGTGGCAATTTGTTTATCAAACCTTGTGTATTCATGTTGATGATAGTACATAAAAAATTTGATTTTGAGACTTGATTCATGGACTTGTAAGTGGTTAAGTGTGAAGGATTGTTTAGGGTTGTTGATACTTATTGATGAACATGTGAACTCATTTAAAAAATGAGAAATCCAATGACTATTATGTGAATTGAGGGGTAGTTGAAAGACTAATTTCTCCTATCCTTACTGATGTTTATGTATGAATTGTCTAGGATGATGTTGATGTTGTTGTGTTGATTGAATTTCTAGTTATCATGAAAACACCATGAATAATGAGGTGAAAGACACTCACCCTAAAATGATGATTCTAAGGTGAAAGGTAGTTCTCGCTTAAATGAATCTATGAGCTATTTAGTGGGTTGTATTGAACGAAGGGTAAAGTATGAATTCACACATGTGGATACAATTCTATACTAATTTTGTATACTTTGCAAGAAATTATTAGTAACGAGTGGATATGGAAAATGAGAAAAAGGCCCCTCCACTAATGCACTAGGTTGGGTCATGCATAGTAAACTCATGAGATGGAAGCTCCCCCGTTAATTCAATAGGTTGGATTTCTAGTAGCAATATCCATATTCCATAACTATGGGTCAAACATAGGACTTAGCTAGTAGATCCACTTAGAAGCTAAATATGATTAGTTCTACCTTCGGCAAGTTAGAACGCCTTCTTGCTGTGTGGGGTTATATATGACACCTGATTCCATGTAAGATTACATGATATATGTCGGTTATTGTTAACATTCCCTAATTACAATAATAAGATAATGAATATGATAGAAATTATAATATGACTTCTTAATGGGTTTACTTTGTAGGAGTGAGGGTATGAGACATCACTTTTACATTGCCAAGAAGGACTTATTAGGATGTTGTAGAAATGTTTCCATATGATATTATAAGATTTGTATAGATGACTTTCGTGATGTTTATTTCATGTAATTTTACGATTCTTCAATCATGATTATGCAGTGAGGTAAGCTTGAAGATTATGGCAATAAAGATGTGGCATCAAGGAATGCTTTGTAAGGTTTGTATTATAGGATGCCAACCATAAATTGCACATGCGTTCTTAGAGGTTGTTAATATATTGATATTATTATGTTATGGTGTATTGTGACTATAGCTTGTCTTTTATGTGTGAAAATGCTTATTGGCTTCCCAAACTTGATAAATGCATACTTCAACTAAAGAAGTCATAGTTAGCATGTTTAAATGTTTTATTGCATGTTTCCATACTTAGAACATATTTGTGCTAACCCCTTCTTTTCTACATACTATGAGTGTAAGTTTCATACATTGAATCATTACTTCCTTTTTCAAAGTAAAGCTTGGGTCGAATATTTTTCATGTTTTGGTGAGTCCTCCATTTGTGGATGCGATTGTTATTTCAGTTCTAGTTTTAGATGTACTTTATTTTGTTATGACTTTCATCAATGTAAAAGGGTTGAGTACCTAATTCTATAATCTTAAGTTTAGATTATTTTATTTATACAAGTCTAGTAGTTCAAAACTCTTTAATGATGATATTTTATGTACTAGTTTCCGTGCACGCGCAAAAGCGCGTGTAACCCATGAGTGTATTATTTCTTAAAAGATAATACTACTAAATAATAAAATATGTCTAATTGTGATTTCTTAGTTTGTTTTACTACTAATTGTGACACTCCAATTTTTTGACCTTCAAGTGAATGCATCGAGATAATAATATGAGAAATTAATAAAATAAACTTTGTTTGTAATTCAAAAAATAAGTTTGCAAACCTAAAAGGAAAAATAACAACTATCTAAATTAAATTTCTTGATAGTTCAGTTTTATTGGTAGAATAATGGTAGATAGTGTAAGATTAGCTTTGAGTGAAGGAAAACAAAACCTTTCAACTTTTTTAATGAATGTGTTTTAAATATTGTATTAAATTTTTATCCACAAACACTTTAAACTAATTAGTTAACTATAAATATTTAAAACTAAGATGTAAAACGTTTTATCACTTATATTTTATAAATCAGGATATTTATGAATAACTATTGTTTTTATATAAAATTTAATTTTGTCATACATAACTTATCCACCATTAATCAAATATTATATGTTTTTCCTTTTCTTTCCATGAAAAGAAAAGAAAAGAGTAAACATCTTATTTTATCACATTAATTCTTAAAGATGAAAATTAATATATATGTAAAAATTATAAGTACGGAGAAAAGAAAAAAAAAGGTACACATGAGCAAGATAATTAGGCATTTCATTTTGTTTATCTCTATAGTGAAACTGAACATTTGAGCATACAAAATACAAATATGAATTTTGAGCAACTTGCTAATAAAACAAGAATTCAACTATATGAAGAGAGACAAAAAAGTCTTACTATAAATCTTACTACAAATAAGTATAAAACTAACACATCAAGCTCTGATGCTTCAGTAATTGAATTCTTATCTATTCTCGTAACTGCATAAGGGAATCTCACAACTTTCACCTCAAACTGTGACATTATTTCACATGTTTAGAGTTCCTCCATACAAGAATTGTAGGAGTGGTAAATAAAAGTTCTTCTTGAAAAAGTTAAATTTATAGAACAAAATTATGGAAACATGAAAAGTCACATAAATTATTGTTAAAATAAATATAAAAAGATAGAAATGAAATTTAATTTTAAAGATACATGAATCTACTTTAATTTCTTGATAATTACTCATTTTTATTTTTATTTACATTTATGTTAGAAATTTGAAAGATCAAGATTATGAAATGAGATTAAGAAGATTATATATATAAATTATATAAGTTTTAATTTATTAGAGGGACAAAGTGGTAATTACACTTTTATGTTTTGGGCTTCATGCTTATAATAATATATGATAACTTTTGTTTGCAATGTTTTAATTTTCCGCATTGTTATGAGTAAGAGGCTATAAAATGTTTAGTTGTTTTTCACTTCTTTCATCACTCTCTCTTCATGCTTGGAAACTTGACCCTATGATCTTCTTTCTAACCTCTTTATTACGATTATAGGAAATGAATACGAGGAGAGGTAATGCAAGGAAAGGTCAAGAAGAGAATGTCAATGAGGTGAATCTTCCCCAAGCTCCTCGGAATCCTCAAGTTCCTGTTGGAGCAATAGATATGAATAATATGGAAATTAGGACGACTTTTCAGGACCTAAATAAGGCTTCGACGAGCAAAGTCAGTGGAGATGCTGGATTTCAACCTAATAAAAATTCTAACACAACCGCTTCAAGGATTGGGGATTTCATCAGAATGAATCCCCCTACCTTTAAGGCTCCAATGTGGATGAGGATCAAAAAGGCTTTATAGATGAAGTGTTGAAGGAGGTTGATGCTATGAGAGTGAGTAATTATAAGAAGACATCCTACAAGTTGAAGGACGTAGGAGGTTTGGGATGAACAGTTGAAAGAGGAAAGAATTTTAGGACAAGTCTAGATGATTGGGAATCATTCATGAAGTCTTTCCTTGACAGGTTTTTTCCACTATAGTTGAAAGAGAGGAATATGCAAAAATCCATCAACCTTCCCTGGGGAGGAAAGAGTGTGAAAGAGTATGGGCTTAAGTTCACGCAATTGTCTAAGCATGACCCAACCATAATGGTAGACTCACGGGCTAGGATGAATATGCATGTCATGGGTATATCTTCCTTGGTGGTAAACGAGTGTCATTCGGCAATGGTCATTCAAAGCATGAACATATCAACACTTATGGTTCATGCAGAACAAATTGAGGAAGAAAACCTCAGGCAGGCTGGTTGAGAACATAAGAGGAAAAGACTAGAGGATAACAATTTGTCTAAAATCAGATTTGACGTTCAAGGCATACCAAAGTTTAAGAAAAGGTTTTCTAGTCAAGGTACAACTAAAACTTCTAATACCAACAAAAAAAAGGGTACCTACTGTTAAGACAAAGGGTGTTAGTGGAGGTGGTTCTTATGTCGGAAGGCCTACATGTTAAAAATATGGTAAGAAACATGAAGTTAAATATCTTTTCCATATCGGTATGGGTGTGTGCTATGGATGAGGAAAGGGTGGTCATCAACTGAAAGATTTCCCAACTCATTCGGCCAAAGGAAGCGAGGGTTATCAAGCCTCCCCAAGTTGTTCTAATTCGGATGCTCCGAAGAAGAGTCACTTCTATGCTCTCTAATCTCAAAGTGATCAACAGGGATCCTATGATGTTGTTACTGGTATATTACAATTATTCTCCATTGGTATTTATGCATTGTTAGACACTGGTGCTACTTTATCTTTCTTTACACCTTTGGTAGTTATGAAATTTTGATAAATTCCCCAATAATCTAAAAGAACCTTTTTCAAAGTTGTCACAACCCGAAACCACACCCTCAAAGTTAGGGCACAATATCGGATTGTGGCACAACATTGTCGAACTCTCGTAGTTCTTAGACAATCCTTTTTCATATCATTCATTGCATATACATAGTGAAAAGTAGTGTAGGATTAAAACTTTTCGAAAACATCATATAGTCTTCAAAATCTCTTTCATATAAAAGTAATAGGAAATTCTAAGTCTCAATCTCATCATCTTAAGACACAAGAATACTTGGGAGACGGTCCATACTTCAAAATACTAATATAGAAATACTTAATCTATTACAGTTCTTTGAATGTAAACATAAAGACATATATATGCCCTCAAGTCAAGTGAGGACATACTTCAACTTCTCTTGACCGATCTTCTAAGTCCAAGTCTTCACTTCTCAAAGCTCCTCACCTACCAAGAACTACATAGATAGATAAATGCATGGAGTTAGTACAACCACATGTACCAAGTATTGCTATATGCATAAAAATCACGAAAATGGACTTTATTGGAAAAATGCATATTTTCATTTAAAAATCATATTATATTCATTATAACATCATAAATCAATTTATAAACACACAACATACTTCTAGTATGTAACTTTCTCACTTAAAGTCATCCTAAGATTCACTTAAGTCACACAAAGAGAGACCGCCTATACACCCTCTCTTGATGTGCCTAAACGACCCTTAAGATCACCTATAAGGATTTACATACATACTTACAAAGAAATCATAAACATCAAGGTAAGATTCTTCTACCGAAGGTGAACTCTAAGTCTCACTTGTGTGAGTTGAGACGCGACCGCCCATACAATCCCTTACACGCACACTTAAGAGATCCAATAAACTCCCTAAGATAGAATTGTCTTGCCAATAAATCACTAACACATAGATGAAATGACATTGTCTTGCCAAAGGATATCAAAGGACCTACTTAAGTAAATCAAGAAGAAAACATCCATAGTGACATCTTCAAGATTACCTAAATAGTCCTTAAGACTACCTAAGGCTTAGATCATGTCCACAAAATCAACCAATATCCCTAACTAGAGTCATACTCAAGACTTCAAAAGATAAGACATGAAGAGACCATCCTTTATGCCCTCTTCACACTTTAGCTTAAAAATCCTTAAGTAACTTTAGATTAGATACTCATTTATTTACATACTCCTTAACATAAGTCATTAGTTCATTAGTTCATGAACATAACATACAGGACATTCAAATAATGGTCTTGGACAAGACCTAGGATCTCCACATAACACCTTCAAAGTATATTGTGCAATGTCTAGATAGTGTCCCATACCACACCCTAAACTCCATAAACTATTCAAATACTAATAGGTATTCCGTATGATGAGAACTTGCAATAAACGACATAGACCATGGTAGCAAGACACGGAATCCAGAGTTCTATCCTACTCCGATAAGGTTGTTCTACTTGTCAATGGTAGAACTTAGACACATCCCATGTAGGCACTTGGTTAAGGAATGGGAAGGGCTTATTTGTTTTCTAATTACATATTTAACTAGAACTATTTTCCCTTACCGTACTCACTCGCTGCTAGCCTTTGTTGTCATAGATTAATTTATACATTAGGATCACATAAAAGGGTTCAATATCAAGTTCACAACCCAATCACATTTACCGTACCTATAAAGGTCCACTAGGGCTACCTCACAATGCTTATAAGAAGCTCATAATGACATTCCTAAGGATTAATATGATATCGTTCCAGCCAACTAACCTAATGTCCATCATTCCTTTACTTTGAAGGATTCCATTACGACTTACACTTCAATCATTTTTAACCTTACCCTTAAGTCAAGGTTTTCACATAATAGACTCTCATATCATCATTTAAAATGACATGTCATCCATATATTCAAGACTTAAAGTTCTAACACCCTAAATCATGACATCATATATTCATAACCATATATACATCAAGCAAGAGATACAAGTCACTTAAGACAAGACATCAGATACTTCACTTTTAACACATAATACAAGTCATTCTAGAAAAACTTCTAAAACAACCTAACATCTTCAATTAATCATATATATCATCTTAACATCATTAATATACTCTACATAGACTCATAAAGTCAAATAGGAATAACCAAGACTTAACCTTACACTATAATCATAATGTCAAAGTCATAGTCTAATATGATCACTTAAGGTAACATAACTAGAAAATACATATATGACTATATAACTTCACATGTAGATAGGTAAATTCATGCTTTACATAATCAAACTACACAAATATCCACATAACTTCAAGTAGTTGCCAATAAGGCCACGCTCATCATATTACATAAACTAATGCCGACAAGGCCACGTCAATTGCAAGTAAAACACATAACACCGCCACCATAAGTGGAAGATACCAATCAAAATATAATGGAATTATAATTAATATCAAAATAAACAAAATCTGGGCAGCATACTTTTATTCCGTTATTGACACTTCAATAAATGCTAAATCGTCCAATTCAACATCACAAGACCCTTACCCAAGGCCATAGCCAAGAGTTCAAGCAATAATAATAATATCCAATGAAATATCTATCAATTTAATCTAGATTTAACAATCTAGGATCAATTATATAACAATTGAATATAATTCTTATATCATTAGAAAGCCCATAAGAAATTACATAACAAATTATCAATATTAGCTCAATATCAAGTAAACCACATTATAGTCAAAAACTAGGGTTTATCAATTTACATGGATTCATAGGTAATTAAGATTGAAATCATCAATACAAATCAATTATTTCATAATTCAATGTTTAGAAATCATTTATGAAAGAACCCATGGTAGAATCATGAAATTGGTCAATTCACTTTAGAAAACTTTCAAACACATGTTGAGAATTGGGTCTTTGATGAAACGAGTTTCAAGTATCAAAAGCCATACCTCAACGATAATAATTCTTCACTTTGAATTAATAATTTCGACACAAATCCCCTCACCAAGCTGCCTATTCAAGTTGGACTTCGATTGGAGGTTTTGGAATATTTTCTAAGTGTTTTGGGTTTATGATTTTGAAGAATGAAGTCTTCCATGTCATTACCCTTTATATACTTAATTAAAATACCCAAATAACCCTTAATAAACCGTCCATGAATTAATTTAGAATCGGGGTGAATTTACCAATTCACCCCTAAGTGGACAGCAGCACGTGCGCAAGAAGGCAGGTCGTGCGACGCTTGCCCTTGACGGGGCGTCACCACCTCGACGGGCCGTCACAGGCCTCCGTCAGTAGCAACAGTAGCTGTCAAAGCATACTCTCTTAACCCTTCGATATGTACGTCACGACGGGACCCTTTGACGGGGCGTCACAGCCACGACTGGCCGTTGACTGCTCCGTCGCCAGGGTCTGCCTGGGACAGCCTGCACAATGATTTTGGGTCCTTCCTCAAGGACCCTTAGATGGTCCTTGGGGATAATTTAGCGGATGTTTCAAACCCAAATATGATCGTATATACGTTTAAAACCTCTCACATGAATTTCATCAAAAAAGAACACGTAAAACTTTACGAAACTCGCCTAGACGTACAAGGTTGATCAAAGCCATATGTTTTGAATGCCTTGGACGTTCTTTGTCGTTTGACCTCCAGACTTCACGAAACTTTAACCACTACCTATAAATGCTATATTAACTCAATTAATAACCTTAAAACACCATTAAACACCTACAAACATATAGAACTACATTTTAGAGATTTAGATAACTTAGTCGTCGAACGTCTTGGTCGTTCCTTGACGTTTGACTTCCAACACATCTAATACTTTACCTACTGCCTATATACCATATATTATCCATATTTAGTACCTTAGAAAATCAATACCAACATGTTAGGCTCTAATTAGTCTAAGTCATTTTCGAGATCTTACAATCTCCACCACTTGGACAACATTCGTCCTCGAATGACACTTGCCACTCTCCGAAAACTTCCAAGATTAGAGACTCAACTAGCAGATAATAACCATTCCATACAACACTTAATCACAAAAAAACACATCAAATTTACATAGTCAAAAGATTTACAACAGAAAAAGAAACTAGATGAAATTTCTATAACTCATTATGCTACAAAACTCACATTCTTCATTCGAAATAGTATAAACTATTTTATAATCAATACCATACTCATATACATAAGTTTTAACCACATTACAATATTTTTAGGCAAACTAATCTATTAGTCATTTTCTCAAAAATATGGCAGCATGCAATTTCTAGAGAAACATTGACTTTTAAGCAGTATTTTATTAAAAAATCCACATTCTAAGAAATTCATAATATAAACATGCTAATTCAAAGTAAACTCATATCAATACATCTTACAACATAATCATGACATCATAAAACACACAATGCAAGAAGTTAATGAAATTCAATTTCAAACAAACTCCTAAACATCATGCACAAGAAACAATTAAAGGACTTCTATCCCGTCTATAAATCATACTCCCCCACTTAGAAGAAACTCATATCTTAATAAAATAAAGAGAACTTACTAACCTCATCATCACTCTCCTTCTCTTCCGGCTTCTCCACTCTAGAACGTAGTTCATAGAAACGCCTTTTTGTTGAAGCATCTTCTTTTGGAACACTAAGAGTAACTTTCTTACCCTATCTACCTCTAGAAGCAATCATAGGGCAATCTCTCATTTTGTGCCCATCTTTACCACAACTAAATCAACTCCCGGTACCCAATAGACACTCACCATAATGTTTCTTGACACAATTTGCACACGTAGGCTTGCCATCCTTGGAACCACCTCCTTTCTCAACCTTGAACTTAGCACTTCTAGATTCTCCTTGGGATTGAACCTTCTTCTAAAACCTATTTTTCTCTTGATCACTAGCACCATTCCTTTTCAAATATCTGGCCATCCTCCTATGTTTAGACTTTTCAATTGATTGTGCATACACCATGAGTCTAGATAGGTTCATATGATCATGAAACATAGCGGTACGACATTCTTCCACCACTAAGTCGGCTACCCCAATCACAAAATGACTCATTTCATCTCTTGGATTAGGCACAAGATAAGGGGCATACCTAGACAAAGTTGAGAATTTCTAAAGAGTACTCCGCAACACTCATATTGCCTTGATTAAGATTGATAAAATCCTCTACCTTAATTTCTCTCCCCTCTCTAGGGGAAAGTACATACCAAGGAAAGCTTCTTTAAATTCATTCCATTCAATAGGACCAGATCCTTCCGGCCAATTATCCTTCCATTGAGTGTACCAAAATTGATAAACATCCCTCAATTGGTATGAACCCAACTTCGTCTTCTCCCTAGATGTAATACCCGTAGCTCTCAAAACTTTGTCCACTCTATCAAGAAACACTTGGGACTCATCATTTACTTTAGATCCAAAAAAGGCAGATTCATCCTCAAAAAATCTCTCAACCTAGACGTCATAGTTCTCTCCACAACCCTAGGCATCATATTCAAATTAGGTTGCATAGTCACGACTCAGGCTATAGAAATCAAAGCCTCTCTAATATCCCTATTAGACATCTTCTCAACCTCAATACCTCCTTCCACATTAGGAATATATCACCTTGGGGAGGCACTTGGGCATCTTTAACACCTTGAACTCCTTCCCCACCTTGAGGAACTTGCTCAATATGTTCAACTTGAGGGGGAACCTCCTCATTCACCCTCTCCTCTCCCATACTTCTAGAGGTCATCCTTCTAGTATTCATCTACTAGAAAAAAAAAGGAAACTCATAAGAAGGATAATCATAACATTTACTCTACCGCAGGACATAGGAGTAGAAAAGAAGGGAAACTTTATTGTCCTATAGCCTCTCGCCCATAGATGTGTCGCGACTCACATCGATTGTCAAGAATCTACTTGACGTGACTTGATGAAACTTATTGAATCCTAGTATTGCTTTCACCATCCTATGCTCTGATACCAAGCTTTGTCACAACCTGAAACCACACCCTAGAAGTTAGGGCACAATCTAGAATTGTGGCACTACGTCAAGCAAACTCTCGTAGTACTTGGACAAGCCTATTTCATATCATTCATTGCATATACATATTAAAAAGTAGTGCAGAATTAAAACTTTTCACAAAACATTATGTAGTCTTCAAAATCTCGTTCATATAAAAGTAATAGGAAATACTAAGTCTCAATCTCATCATCTTAAGACACAAGAATACTTGGGACACGGCCTATACTTCAAAATACGAATATAGAAATACTTAATCTATTACATTACTCTGAATGAAAACATAAAAACATACATATGCCCTCGAGTTAAGTGAGGACATACTTAAACCTGTCGTTAACGATCTTCTAAGTCCAAGTCTTCACTTCTCAAAGCTCTTCAAATACCAAGAACTATATAGATACATAAAAGTATGGAGTTTATACAACCACATGTACTAAGTATGGCTATATGCATAAAAATCATGAAAACATAATTTATTGGAAATATGTATCTTTTCATTTAAAAATCATAACATAATCATAATAACATCATAAATCAATTTAGAAATACATAAGATACTTCTAGCATGTAATTTTTTGACTTACATCCTAAGATCACTTAAGTCACACAAAGAGAGACCGCCCATATACCCTCTCTAGTTGTTCCCAAATGACCCTTAAGATCACCTATAATGATTCACATACATACTTACAAAGCAATCATAAACATCAAGGTAAGATTCTTCTACCAAAGGTGAACTCTAAGTCTCACTTGAGGTAGTTCTGAAGCGACCCCCATAAAATCCCTTACACACACACTTAAGAGATCCAGTAGACTTCCTTAGATAAAATCATGCTCACATAAATCAAAAACATATAGATGATATGACATTCTCATCCCAAAGGCTATCAAAATACCTACTTAAGTAAATCAAGAAGACAACGTCCATAGTGACCTATTCAAGATTACCTAAATAGTCTTTAAGACTACCTAAGGTTTAGAACATGTCCACAAAATCAACCAACTTCCCTAACTAGAGTCATACACAAGACTTCCAAAGATAAGATATGAAGAGATAATCCCTTATGCCCTCCCTCTTCACACTTTAGCAAAAAATTCCTTAAGTCACTTTAGATTATGTACTCATTTATTTACATACTCCTTAACATAAGTCATTTGTTCATTAGTTCATGAACATCACATAAAGGACATTCTAATAATGGTCTTGGACAAGACCTAGAAACTCCACGTAACACTTTCAATGTCTATTGTGCAATGTCTAGATAGCGTCCCAAACCACCTAAACTCCATAAACTCCTCAAATACTAATAGGTATTCCATATGAAGAGAATAGGCAATAACCGACATAGACCATGGTAGCAAGACGCGGAATCCGGAGTTCTATCCTACTCCGATGAGGTTGTTCTACTTGTCAATGGTAGACCTTAGACACATCCCATGTAGGCACATGGTTAACGAATAGGAAGGGCTTATTTGTATTCTAATAACATACTTAACTAGAACTATTTTCCCTTACCATACTTACTCGCTGCTAGCCTTTCTTCTCATAGAGTAATTCATATATTAGGTTCACATAAAAGGGTTTCATATCAAGTTCACAACCCAATCACATTTACGCTACCAATAAAGGTCCACTAGGGCTACCTCACAATGATGATAAGAAGCTCATAATGACTTCTCTAAGGTTTAATATGATGCCATTCTAGACAACTAGCCTTAAGTCCATCAATCCTGTAGATTGAATGATACCATTACGGCTTAAACTTCAACCATTCTTAACCTTACCATAAAGTTAAGGTTTTCACATAATAGACTCTCATTTCATCATTTAAAGTCAAATGTAATTCATATAATCAAGACTAAAATATCTAACACCCTAAATGAAGACATCACATATTCATAACCGAATATACATCAAGCAAGAGATACAAGTCAATCAATACAAGACATCACATACTTCACTTTAAACACATAATACAAGTCATTCTAGAAACACTTCTAAAACAACCTAACATCATAAAATCATCATATATCATATTAACATCATCAATATTCTCCACGTATATTCATATAGTCAAAAGGAATAACAAATACATAACCTAACACTATAATTATAATGTCAAAGTCATAGTCTAACATGATCACTTAAGGATACATAACTAGAAAAATACATACAAGACTATATAAATTCACATGTAGATAGATAATTTCATGCTTCACATAAACAAACTACACAAATAGCCACATACTTAAAGTAGTTTTCAATAAGTCCATGCTCATCATATTGCATGATATAACGCCGACAAGGACACATCAATTGCAAGTAAAATACATAACATAGCCACCATAAGTGGACCATACATATCACAATAGAATCGAAGTATAATTAATATCAAATTAAATAAATCTAGTAAGGATACCTTCATTCCCTTATTAATACTTCAATTAAATGCTAAATCGTCCAATTCAACATCACAAGACCCTTACCCAAGGCCATAACCAACAATTCAAGCAATAATCATAAAATCCAATGAAATCTCTATCAATTCAATCTAGGTTTAACAATCTTGTATCAATTAGATAACAATTGAATATAATTCATATGTCATTAGAAAACCCTTAAGAAACTACATCAAAATTTATCAATATTAGATTAATATCAGGTAAAACACATTATAGTAAAAAAACTAGGATTCATCAATTTACATGGGTTCCTAGGTAATTTAGATTTAAATATTCAATAAAATATCAGTTGTATCATAATTCATTGTTCAGAAATCAATTATGCAAGGACCCATGGTAGAATCATGAAATTAGACAATTCTCTTTAGAAAACTTTGAAAAAACATGTTGAGAATTGGGCTCCTTGATTACACGAGTTTTAAGAATCAAAAGCCATACCTCAAGGATGATAATTATTCATTTTAATGAAGAATTTCAGCACAAAACCCCTCACCAAACTGCCTCTTCAACTTGGACTTCAATGGAGGTTTTGGAATAGTTTCTAAGTGTTTTGGGTTTATGATTTTGAAGAATGAATTCTTCCATGTGATTACCTTTTATATACTTAATTAAAGTACCAAAATAACCCTTAATAAACCTTCCATGACTTAATTTATAAGTGGGGTGAATTTACCAATTCACCCCTAAGTGGACAGCAGCAACTGCGCAGGAAGGCAGGTCGTGCAACGCCTGCCCTTGACCGGGTTACCACCTCGACAGGCCGTCACAGGCCTCCGTTGATGGCAACAGTATCTGGCAAAGCTTCCTGTCTTAAAATTTGTCTAATTACCTCACGACGGAACCCTTTGACGGGGCATCATAACCACGACTTGATGGTAACTGCTCTGTCGCCACGGTCTTCCTGGGACAACCTGTACACTGATTTTGGGTCCTTCCTCAAGGACCCTTAGATGGTCCTTGGGGATAATTTCCCGGACCTTTCAACCCAAAAACGATCCTCTATAATTTTAACATCTCTTAGATGAATTTCATCCAAAATGAACATGTAAAACTCGACGAAACACACTTAGATGTACAAGGTTGACTTAAGGCATCTCTTCCGAACACCTTGGAAGTTCTTGGTCATTTGACCTCCAAACATCACGAAACTTTAAGAACTTACTATACATTATATATTAACTCAATTAAGAACATTAAAAAATCATGAAACATACATAAACACATAGAACCACATTTTAGACATTTAGGTGACTTAGTCGTCAAACGTCTTGGCCGTTCCATGATGTTTGACTTCTAACACCTCTTATACTTTAGATACTCCCTATATTTCATATATTAGACATATTTAGTAACTTATAACATCAATATCAACATGTTGGAATCTAGTTAGCCTAAGTCAATTTTGAGGTCTTACAAGTGTCCACCCTAATGGACGACTTAGTTGTTGCAAAAAAGAGTTTATATAAATTGCCCTGTTTCTTTACTTCAAAATTTTACTCGAGATTATTTTATAGAGTTAGGTATATTTTATTTTGATTTAGTTTTGGTGATGTATTGGTTGTATGCTTGTTTTTTTCCATTAATTATAGTACTAGGGTAGTAAAGATTCAGTTTCCTAATGAACCCGTTTTCGAATGAAAAAGGGGAAATGCTATTCCTAGAGGGCAATTCATTTTGTGTCTAAATGCCTATAAAATTATTTATAAGGGTTGTATTTACAATATTATTGGGGTTAAGGACGTTCGGTCTGATACTCCTCCTTTAGAGTCGGTCTCGATAGTGAGGGAGTTTCTTGAGGTTTATCTTGATGACTTGCCCGACGTTCCTCCAGAATGGGAAATAGACTTCGCATTGATTTTATAAAATATATAAAACCCATATTTATTCCTCCTTATCATATGGCCCGACCAAATTGAAAGAGTTAAGATCTCAACTCAAGGATTTTTTTAGACAAGGGTTTTGTGAAACCTAGTATATTTACATGAGATGCAATGTTACTATTTATGAAAAACAAGGATCGGTCCCTTAGGATATGCATTCATCACGGATATTTGAACAAGGTCACTATAAAGAATAAATACCCGCTTCCTAAAATTGATGATTTATTTGATCAACTAAAAAGGGAGAGTTATTTATCAAAGACTGACTTGGGCTATCACTAACTTAGGGCGAGGGATGTTGGTATTCCTAAAAAAACTTTTCGAACTAGGTATGGTCACATTTAGATCTTAGTAATTCTTTTGGTCTAATGAATGCTCCAGCGGCTTTTATGGATCTTATGAGTGGTGTGTTAAGGCAATACATTTATTCGTTTGTGGTAGTTTTTAGTGACGATATTTTGATCTATTCAAAAAGTGAGAGATTTCATACAGAGCATTTGAGATAGTGCTGCAAGATCTTAAAGATCAGAAAATGTATGCTTAGTTTAGCAAGTGCGAAGGGCAATTGCTTTCGTTGGTCATATAGTGTAATGCCTAGGCAAAGAGGTTGATCCTAAGAAGACCGATGTGGTAAAAAATCGGCCTAAACCTCTTGTCCTGTTATTATAAAATATTTGTGACCAGAGTTTCCAGGAGTTTAAAAATACACTCAACACTACTCCAATGTTGACCATACATAAGGCTAATGATGGGTTTGTAGTTTATTGTGACGCTTCTCAAGTGAGTTTGGGATGTATCTTTATGCAACATGGCGAATTAATTGTTTATTCTTCGAGAAAACTAAAGGTTCATGAAAAGAACTATCCGACCCACGACATGTAGTTGGCAGCAGTAAATTTTGCCTTGAAAATTTCTAGGCACTACTTATACGGAGTCCATGTTGATGTGTTCACTGACAACTAAACTTTAAAAAATTTGTTTAGCCAGAGAGATTTGAATCTATGACAAATAAGGTGGCTAGAAATTTAAAAATATTATGATATAAGGCCCTCTACCACCTCCATAAATCTAATATATTTGTTTATACCTTAAGTTTAATGACTATGGGTAGTATGACTCATGTAGAAGACAAAAAGAAGGATCTAGTTCGCGATGTGCATAGTTCGTCCTGTTAAGGTATCCAATTGGTAAAATTCTAAACATGTGGATTCACCAAAGTTCAGAATCATTCGTGGTAGTTGATGTGAAGTGAAAAAAAATCTTATCTTATTTTGATAGAGTTGAAAGAATCGGTTCTCACCAAGTCTGTTGAGGCTTTCTCCCAAGGGGGAGATGGGGTACTTAGGTACTAAGGTAGGTTGTGTGTTCCATATGTTGATGGATTTAGAGGGAAGATTGTAGAGGAGGATCATGGTTTGCGATATTCTTTTCATTTGAGATCCACTAAGATGTACCGTGATCCAATTGTAAGCAAGTCAAAGATTAACACCGAAAACTAAGAGGTTTGTTACAATATATAGATCTTCCCACTTGGCAGTGGGAGAAGGTGAATTTGGACATCATAGGGGGGTTGCCTCATACTCGACACGACATGATTCTATTTGGTTCATTGTTGAGAGGATGACAAAATCAGCCTATTTCCTTCCCGTCAAGATTACATTCTCGACAGAGATGCTAAATTATACACCGAGGAAATAGTGAATTAACATGGGTTCCTTTGTCAATTATATCATATCGGGGTACTCAATTTATTTCATATTTTTGGAAACCATTTCAAAGAGTGCTTTGTACCAATGTTATACTTAGTACCTCTTTCCACCCTCAGACGGATGGTTAAGCAGAAATGACAATTTATACCTTAGAATATATGTTGAGGGCGTGTGTGATTGATTTCAAGTGGAATTGGGACAATTATCTTACATTGATTGAATTGCCTAAAACAATAGTTATCACTCAATCATTGCCATGGATCCGTTTGAACATTTTATGGTATGAGGTGTAGATCTCCGGTGGGTTGGTTTGAAATGGGTGAGTTTTCTCTTATTGGCCCTGATCTAGACTGATGCCAAAGAGAAAGTTCAACTCACTAGACAGAGGTTGAAAACGGCTCAAAGAAGACAAAATTCGTGTGACGACAATAGAAGAAAAGATTTTAAATTCTAGGTTTGTGATTGGGTCTACTTAAAAAACTCACCTATGAAAGGTATTATGAGGTTTGGAAAGAAGAGGAAACTTAGTCCTTTATATGTGGGGTCATACCGAATCTTGACACGTATGGTAAGGTTAAGTAAGAACTAGACTTACCCAATGAGTTGGCTCTTGTTAACCTAGTAATTCATATTTCAATGCTCAACAAGTGTATTGGTGACCCGGTATCCATCCTTCCCTTAGAGGGTTTAGTAGTTGCTTAAAATCTCTCTTATGAAGAAGTTCCAATTGAGATTTTAGATCGGCAATTTAAGACATTATGTAACAAAGAGGTAGTTTCTGCTAAACTCTTATAGAGGAATCACATACTTGAGGGTGCTACTTTGGAGGCCGAGGCTAATATCAGACCCCGTTATCCTCATTTTTTTCCTTCTACTCCTATTCAAGCTTGAGGTAAGTAGTTCCTCTTGAATTTTAGTGTTTCGGGAGTCATGTGTGTTGTACGAGTTTCTCCATAATTTTCATTATGATATTTTCATATTCTTGTGACGAATCATGTTTAGTATAAATTGAGATTTTCATGATTTATATATTTTTGATGTTGTTGCGTATTTTAGTATGATATTGCAAATTTAACTTCATGAGAATAATTGTTGAACATTATTTAATATATTTTGTGAGATCGAATATTGACTCCATATTGTTAATTTGTGTAGTCTTTCAATAAGGAAGGTAGTCCCTCTTATGAACATGAGAAATGTTGAATTTTCTGCATATGGGTTTGAAAGATGTAGTTCGTGCCCCCTTTTTTTTAGCATTAATTGTGTTGAGATATAGTTAAAGTTTCCTCTTTATGTGGTATATTTTGATATTTTTTGCTTGTTGGGCTACTAGTCTTGAGTCTTTAAATTCTGTAAGGTGTGTAAACTTTCATTCGAGGACGTATGTTTCCAAGGGGAAGATAATGTAACACAAGGAAAATTATAGATGAAACTCGCGTTTAACGTAAGAACCTTAGATGTTTACGTATGAATAGGAGCTATAAAAAGGTCCAAAAATATGTTTTACTATAAGTTTAAGGAAGGGTTCAACGAAGACATATCAATTCTAGAGAGGTTTTCGCAAATATAATTTTAAAGTTAATTTGACAAGAGAGTATATTTTATATTATTTCTAAATAATTATATAAAGTATTTAACATTTAAATACACCCAAATAAATGGCTTTCATAAACACCCACTTCTAAAAATCAAATACTCTCTTCTCCAATATTTCTCACTTTATAGTTCCTCCATTGAAGTACACCAAGAAATTAAAGATAAGGAAGTTCAAGCTTGAATTTTTCACTACAATTCGTAGAAAAGCTTCAACTAAAGGTATGGAAACCTTGATTCATTGAAAATTTTCCTCCATGAAGCCCTTCTACTCTAGCCATTGGTTCTTTTTCAAAAACATATACACTTTGTTATTTCATGTATAGTATGAATGGCTTGACGTTTTAATTTTGATTTTATATTAAAACTCCACATGAACCCATGAACGACACCATAACTCCAATTATATTTATTTCAAGGAAGTTATTGACGCAATATGATTACCATTGTGCATTGTGGTTATGCCAAATTTGTTATGAAATCTTGTTTATTCATGTTGATGATAGTATATCTCAATTTTTATTGTGAGACTTGATTCATGACCTTGAAAGTGGTAAAGTGTGAGGAATTCTTTATCGTTGTTGATAGTTATTGATGAACATGTGAACTAATTTAAAAAACGAGTTATCCTATGACTATTATGTGAATTGAGGTGTTCTTGGAAGACTAATTTCTCCTATTCTTACTCATATTTATGTATGAATTCTCTGGGATGATGGTTATGTTGTTGTGTTGATTGAACAGCTAGTTCCCATTAAAACACTAAGAATAATGAGGTGAAAGATAATAACCCTAAAAGGATTATTCTAAAGTGAAAGGTAGGTCTCACTTACATGAAACTATTGAATGACGGGTAAGTATTCAACCACACATGTAGAAAAAAAATTCATACTCACTATGTATAATTGGTAAGAAATTATTAGTACCGAGTGGATATGGACAATAGGGAAAAGGCCCCTCCGCTAATGTAATAGGTTAGGTCATTTATAGAAAACTCATGAGAGCGAAGTGTCTCCGTTAATGCAATAGGTTGGGTTTGTAGTGGCAATATACCTATCCCATAACTATGTGCCAAACAAAGGACTTAGCAACTGTATCCAATCAGAATCTAAATATAATTTGTTCTACCTTCGTAAAGTAAGAACACCTTCTTTTGGTATGGTATTATATCACATAAGATTACATGTAAGCTCACATGGTCTATGTCAGTTATGGCTAACATTCCCTAATAATAATAAGATAATGAAAATGGTAGAAATTATAATCTGACCTCTTAATGGTTTTACTTGTTAGGAGTGAGGGTAAGGGACTTCACTCTGTCATTTTACAAGGACTTATTTAGATGTTCTAGATTTGTTTCCTTATGGTACGTTGAGGTATGAATAGATGATTTTCGTGATGTTATTTTATGTAGTTTTGCAATTCCTCAATAATTATTATGGAGTGAGGCAATCTTGACGATTATGGTAATAAATATGGGGTTTCAAGGAATGCTTAGTAAGGTTGATATTATGGGATTCTAACCATACACTGGACAAGTGTTCATAGAGGTTTTTAATGTATAGATATTAATATGGAATTTGTATATTTTTACTATAGCTTGTCTTCTATTTTTGCAAATTCTTACTGGTTACCCAAAATTGATAGATGCATACTTCAACTAACATTATCCTATTTAGCATGTTTAAATGTTTTATTGCATGTTTCCATGTACTTATTTTTTCTAACCCTTCTTTTATAAATACTATGAGTGAGGTTCATGACGCTGAATCATTACTTCCTTCTTCAAAGAAAACCTAGGGTCGACTATTCCCTTAGTTTTGGCTACTCCTCCACTTCGAGGACTACTTTATATTCTTATGACTTTAATCTATGTAAAAGGGTTGAGTCCGTAATTTCGTACTTTTATGTTTAGATGGTTTTAATGAGACAAGTCTAGTAATTCACAACTCATTATTGATGATATTTGAAGTATGACTTTTTTTTAAAGTTCTAATTTTCCGCATTATTTCTTATAACATTATGTGTCACGACCCAAGCAATCCCAGAGACGCGGACACGAGACCTAGGATCACAAGTGATCCCTAGCTAACTCTGATGGCATGATCACGACCATAGGTGAGATATATGAAAATTGTTAGTTTAATACAAAGAAGATATTAACTCAATCTTAAGCTGAAACTAACTATGTCTGAAAATAGACTCTAAGTTACTAGAAATGTCGGGAAAGGCCCTAGCTAAGTCTACCAAAATTTAATCTAAAGGACTAAAAATAGTGGAATAGAAACGCATGACTATTGTCCTCGGAAAATGAGGACTCGCCACTGATTTTATTAAACTAGAGATCGTGAATCAATCTAAGCGTGATCTCGATGCTGAGAATCTAAATCTACATCATGAGAAGATGTAGCACACATATTCGTCAGTACGTGCAAGGTACTAAGCATGTATGATAGAGTAAAGCTGAAATAATACATAATTAAAGAAGCACAAAAGCAAGTACACTATTCTGGACATTATATACTGAATGTTGAGATAGCTGAATGTAGTAACAAATTTATAACATGTTTGAACTCAATGCTAGATATACTGATAAATGGTAAATGCAATGGAATCTTACTGAACTATGAGAGCTACTAATAATTAATAATAAAACCGCATGAGCTGAATGTGGAGTCTGATGTATACGCCACATCTAGAGGACCTAATATATCCTGCCAGAGATATAAAAGCATTCTGCATGATCACTAAATTGATGCCCATAGACAGGACTTACAACATACTTTGCTACTAGTTCTAGAACTATTTGACTATGATGAACCCTAGTCCAAATTTATTATGCTACTCCCAAAGAATTAAGTAGCTAACTGATTATGGCTGAGTTTCTGTAAATACTTGATAGGTCAAACTGAACATGTAAACTCATAATGCAACAATTTATTAGGTATTGATGCATTAATAACTAATATATGTATAACTGAATATCTGACCTTGCATTTGTAATTCAAGAACTAAAGAGATACATATCTAGGGTTCTGAAATTCATGCAATAAACTGAATATTAACTTAATAATCTGATTTGTATCATTCTAAAATCTAAGAAACCTATAATTCTAACATTTAAAAAACCCAAAGTCTAGTCATGACATGAGAATAAAGAAACTGACTGAAAACTAGGAATCTAATGGGTGAAGGGAACCCATTAGTTAAATTCCACATACCTGGTGATGAAATCCACGCAGAAATCTTTAGATTCTTGGACTAGAACTGATGGAACCTTGCTCCGTTCTTGAGCTAGGGTACCTAATCTTTTTCACCTCATTTGATTCTAGTTTTCTAAGTTTCTATTAATGATTTCACTTACGTAAGTTTTAGTAATGTTTCTAGGCTTAAATTGACTACAATCTCATGATTTAGGGACGTATCATAAAGGTTAAAGGAATTATAAAAATACCAAAAGACCCCTGAAATAATTGTTTTCGGAGCAATTGACAACATAGAATGAAGAATCATCGTTCAACCGACAGGCCATCGTTTGAGTCTACTCGACAAACCTACACTTAAATGGTCATAACGTTTTACTCAAAGGTCGAATTTTAGCAAACGTGGTGGCCTTGGAAAAAGGATTCAATTATATATCATATCATAGGTAAGAGGAAACCTAATTCATTTTTTGCTAACATTTATGACCATTTGAAGTTGACCCAACCAGATATTTCCCCCCTACTTACAACTAACCTTCACCTACAGTCAGACCTACGGACAGTAGATCGAACAATGGTCCATGATGGTCATCCGTAGTTCATGTCAAAGGTTGGGTACCAAGAGTTTTGATCCATGGACCGTTGTCTGGATTATCAACCGTAGGTCGGTCTGTGGGTCAAGACTTATCCAATTTTTTGACTTGTGTTAGGGAGGGGCTACAGTGGTTAACTACGGACCAACGGTACAGGCCATAGATCTGGCTATGGTCCCTATATGGTGACCGTAGATTGCACCAGCAATTTTTGAAAAATTGATGTCTGGTTATTTTTTGGGATATGGGATGTTACATTATCTACCCCTTGGTAAGATTCGTCCTTGAATGATGACTAAACTAGACGAAATAAAGGGAGAGAGCTGCAATTTGTAACACTAAATACCAATAACTGAGTTTTTGACTTAATTATGTTCCAAGAACATCAAAATTACCCTGAAAATGAGTGACTAAAAATCTGAAGAGGAAATATTACCTCAAGCTGGAGTGGAATTTGAAGGAAAGAGGTAAGGATATTTGGCTTTCATGTCTTCTTCTACTGCCCAAGTAGCTCCCTCTATAGACTGACTCCTCCATAAAACCTTGACTGAAGCTACTTCTTTATTCCTCAGCCTTTTAACTTGAAGATAGAGAATCTCAAGTGGTACATCATAAGAAAGATATCATTCATAGCCACACTCTCTAATGGCACTACAGATGTTGGATCACCCACACACTTCTTCAACAGTGAGATGTGAAAAATAGGACGCACAAATGTTAATTCTGCTAGGAACTCTTACTCATATTCCACCTTTCAAACTGTTTTAAATAACTTGTAAAGTACTACATATCTAGGACTGATCTTCCCTTTCATGCCAAATATTATCATCCCCTTCATAGGTGACAGTTTTAAGAAGACCTAGTCATCAACTTGGAACTCTAGTTCCCATGTCCTTACATCTGCATAAGATTTTTGACAACTCTGGTTGTCTTAAGTCTATCTCTAATTAGTTGCACTTTCTAGATCGCATAAAGGATTGAATTTCGGCCCTATCAAAGCTCCTTCGCCTACTTCAAACCAACCAACAGGAGATCTACATCTATGCCCATACAGTTCCTCATAAGGGGCAACCTGAATGATGGAGTGGTAGCTATTGTTATCGGCAAAGTCAATAAGAGGATGGTGATCATACCCACTACCCTTGAAGTTGATCACAGAAGATCTCAACATATACTTTAGGCTCTGAATGGTGGGCTCTACCTGTCGACCCCTCTGTGGATGAAATGTTGTGCTAAGGTAAACTTGAGTACCACAGCCCTCTGAAATGACTTCCAGATATTGGACGTAAGATGAGGACCTTTATAATATATAATAGATAAAGGAACCCCATGCAACTCACAATTTCATTAATGTAAGGCTTGGCACAGTCCTCCGCTAAATTTGTAGTCTTGACCGCCAAAAAGTGAGAAGACTTAGTCATCCTGTCAATTATCACCCAAATGGAGTCAAGATGTATGGGAGTTCGAGGTAACCCTATGATGAAATCCATATTGATAACTTCCCACTTCCATGTTCGAATGTCAATATCTTGAGTAATGCCCCTTTGTTTTTTATGTTCTACCTTGACTTGCTGGCAATTGGGGCACTTACTCACAGAATCTGTTATATCTGTCTTCGTGCCATTCCACCAACAGACTTGTCATAGATTGCTGTTACTATTAGTGGCACTTGGATGAATAGAATATCTGGAGTTATGTGCTTCTGCAAGAATATATTGTCTCAACTCACCAACATCATGAAACACACAATCTACTATGGTAGCGAAGTACACTATCTCCCCCTTGGGAGAAAACCTCTACTCTCTAATTATGTACTACACCTATAAGATCGAGCAAGATTGGAACATTGTCGTGTTTTTCCTTAACCTCCACTACCAAAGAAGATTCTTCCCCGTTTTAAACTATCACCACCTCTGTCTGATATGCTCATAAGAAGAACTACCAAGCGAGAAATCCTATGAAGATCCTTCACTACTTCCTTCCTTTCTTCCTCAACATGGGATACACAACCCATAGTTAATATTCGAAGAGCATCTGCTAATACATTCGCCTTACCAGGATGGTAATGAACACTAAGATCATACACCTTAAGGAACTCAAGCCATCTCATCTAGTGAATATTCATTGTTTTTGGGTGAACACATACTGAAGGCTCTTATGGTCAGTGAACACGTCTACATGAACACCATAAAGTAGTGTCTTCAGATCCTTAGTGCAAAAACAACTGCTGCAAGCTGAAGGTCATAAGTTGGATAGTTCTTGTCATGAACCTTATCACGATGCATCAACTCACAATCTCGACAAAATTTTGGATGCATCACAATAGATAACATATCCATATGAACCCTCTGTTAGAGTCAACACGTATGTTGTAGTCAATCTAGTTTTCAATTATGCAAAGCTTTTCTCACAATCATCTGACCATTGGAACTTGACCATCTTTTTCAGTCAAACTAGTCGATGGTGAGGCTATGGATGAAAATCATTCCACGAACCTTCTATAATAACTGGCCAGACCTAAGAAACTTCTGATATCGATAGCAGAGGTAGGTCTGGGCCATTGTTTCACTACTTCTATCTTCTGCATATCCACTCAGATCCCCTCGCTAGATACTATGTGACCAATGAATGCAATGGATTGCAAGCAGAACTCATATTTTCTAAACATAACAAATAACTTGAAATTTTTGAGAGCATGCACCACTACAAATGACACGCATGTTATTCCTCATTCCTAGAGTAAATGAGGGTATCATCAATAAATACAATAACGAATAAGTCCAATACTATTTGAACACTCAATTCATCAAATCCATGAAATCTACAAGGTCACTGGTTAGTACAAACGACATAACTACAAATTCATAATGACCATAGCGAGTTCTGAACGATGTTTATGAATGTCACTGTCTTTGAATCTGAGTGATGATAACCCGGTCTAAGGTCTATCTTTGAGAAATTACTAGCACCCTGAAATTGGTAAAACAAGTCATAAATCCTAGGGATGGGATACTTATTCTTCATTTTGTCCTTGTTCAGCTGTCTATAGTCAATGCACATGACTACTCACATTCTGAAAGAATCATCTTTCTTCTTGACGAACAACATTGTGCACCCTATGGAAAAATACTAGGCCTGATGAAGCCCTTATGTAGAAGGTCCTTCAACTACTCTTTCAATTTCTTAACATCCACTGGAGCCATTTTATAAGGAGGAATAGGAATAGTTTTTTTATCTGGAAAGATATTAATTCCAAAGTCTATTTCCCTATCGGGAGGAACTCCAGGAAAATATTTTGGAAACACCTCTGCAAACTCACTAACTACTGTAAGTTACTCAAGAGTTAGGGTTTCAGAGCTAGAATCCTTAGCACAATCAATATTATATAGGTAACGCTTAGATATTATCTTTTTAGCCTTAAGGTAAGAAATTAATAGACACTTAAGCTTTAAGCTACTACCCTTCCACTCTAAATTGGTTCATTTGGAAATTGAAACATTAACGACCCTAGTTCTACAATCGACTGAGACATAATAGAAGGGTAACCAATCCATGATTAGAATGACATTGAAGTCTACCATTTGAAACTCAACAAGATCTGTTGAGGTGACTTTCTGAGAGATTCTAACAGGGAAATTTTTGTATGCTCGTCTAGCTATAACCTGGTAACCAACTGAAGTAGAGACTGGGAAAGGTTCTGATAGAGTTTCAGGACTAACACTGAACTGGATTGTTGTGTAAGGAGTTACAAAGTAAAGAGTAGACCCTCGATCTAAAAATGCATAAATATCAAGGTCAAAGACTCATAATGTACTAGTGACTACATTAGGATAAGCTTCATGATCCTACAAAGCCTGAAGAGCATATAACCTATTCTGGCGCTGACTGACACCTGTACCAGATGAGTTACTCTGCTAAGTCGGGTGACTTGCTAGTGCTGGTGAAGTTGTATACTAAGCTCTACCATTACTACCTCATTGACCCAGTCTAGAATGACAATCCCTCAACCTGTGACCAGACAGACCGCATCAGAAGCATCATTCTTTTCCTGTTAGTCACTCGCCTGGATTGTTCTTACAAGAATTAGGGTAAGAAAGTTATGTCTTGGTGCCTGAAACAGTTCCCTGCGACATAAATCCTGGTACCCTAACCTTCTGATTATACATGTTCTTGGAAGATGGAACACTAGCTGATTAAAAGGCAGGGGTCGAAGTCTTTTACTAAAATTGCGAGCAATTTCCTCTGCTCGACTACTGCTGATAGTAGTCATAGTTCCTAATCCTAGACATCTTATTATTCTTTACTTGTTACCTAATCTTATCTCCCTTAACCTGCTGAGCATGAGTAATAATTCTAGAGATGTTTATATCTCCTAATAACATAGAATTTTTGAACTCTGTTTTCGATGTTAATATCTCCTAGTAACATAGAATTTTTTAACTCCGTTTTTAATGTTCATATCTCCTAGTAACATAGAATTTTTGAACTCAATTTTCACCAAACCTAACACTACTTATATGAACTTATTTATGTAAATCCTTTATTCAATAACAATCTGAGGAGTATACGTGGAGAGTTGGTTAAACATGAGCCCATACTCTTGACTGTCATGTTTCCTTGCCTTAAGTTAATAAATTCATGAGCCTTTTCTTCTTTCTACACTATTGGGAAAAATCTATCTAGAAAGGTCTCACTAAAGCAATCCCAAGTAATAGAACTCAATTTGTACCCCTATTCTCCTTCCACTAAGTGTTCCACATATGACCATATCTTTAAACTTGTAGGATGCCAACTCAATCCAATCATTATCGGTGACATGCACTACATCAAAGATCTTCTGGATCTCATCTTATAAATTTTAAGGATCATCACCAGTTTGCAATCCTAAGAACTCAAGCGGATTCATCCTGACAAATTAACAGACCGTTGCTTCTAATAATACACAATTTGTATTCAAAGGAGCTTTAACCCGATTATTCTGGTTGGCCAAGTCAACATCTTAATGGTGTTCCTATACTCAGCATTATAGACTTTATGATATTGGACCGGAGGAGATGCCTTTGAATTTCTAGCATTCGCATTCCTGTCATTATCTCTACGAGGAGGCATGATCTGACACATACAACGTCGACTTAGAATGGAAATAGGTCATACCTTATGCACAATGAGAGTAACAAGAAAATAATGTTTTTCTTAAAACACTTTATAGTTGCCTTCTCATTAGATGTGGTGTACTCACACCAATGAAAAGGACTCTACTTTGTACGGCTTTTAAGACATCCTAGGACACATAAACCTAGTTCTCGCATACCATGTTTGTCACGCCCTAAGCTACCCCAGACGCGGGCACGGGACCTAGGACCTAGGACCACAAGTGATCCCAAGTTAACCCTTCTAGCATGGTCATGGGAAAACTAGAGATAATAAACTTTTATGTAAGCTAAATCATAATTAAAATGAAATGATACGGAAATAATCATATGCTATATTTGAGATATATGAAAACTGATGAATTTAATGCAAAGAACATATTAACTCAATATTAAGATAAAACTTATTTTGTCTTTAAATAGCCTTCAACTGACTAGAAATGATGGGACATGCAATAAATAAGTCTAGCAAAATGAAACTAAAGCACTAAAAATAATGGAAAGAAACTATGACGCTTGTCTTCGAATAATGAGGACTCACCACTAATTCTGCTAAACTAGATCAAAAATCGATCTAAGTATGATCTGGATGTTGAGAACCTAAACCTACATCACGAGAAGATGTAGAGCACGTATGCATAATTACTTCAAAGGAAGTGAGTATGTAGGATAGATTAAAGTTGAAATAATACAAAAGAAAATAAGCACAAAAGCTAGTATAATATTTTGGACATGATATATTATATACTTAGAAGTTGGATGCACTGACGAATTTATAACATATTGGATAGAATACTAGATATAGAGATAAATTGTCAACTCAATGGAACCTGACTAAACTGTGGGAGCTACTACTTACCAATAATAAAACAACATAAGTTAAATTTTGAGTACGATGTACACTCCCTACTTGAGGTATAAATTTATGCTGGCGTGATCACTAAACTGATGCCACCGATAGGACTTACAATTTACTTGGCTAGTAGTTCAGGGACTATTTGGGTACGCTTAACCTTAGTACAACTCTGTATTATGCTACTTCAAATAATTTAAGTAATTAACTAATTATAACTGAGTTTTGTATATAATGAATAGCTCAAACTGAACATGCAAATAGAGAAAGCAACAATTAATTTGATAATGATGCATTAATAAGTGAGGCATGTATAATTGAATAACTAACATATCGAACCTATCATGTGTAATAAATTAACAAAATAAATACCAAGCTATTTTTTGAAATTCATGCATAAACAGAATATTAACGTAATAGTCTGATTTGGATTACTCTAATACCTAAGAACCCAATAATTCTAACATTTAAGAAACCCTAACTCTAGTAATGATAGGGTAATCAAGAAATTAACTTAATTAGGGACTTATTGGGTGAAAGGGACCCACTAGTGAAATCCCACATACCTGGTGATGGAATCCACGGAGAAATCTTTAGGTTTGGGTCTAGAACTGATGGAACCTTGTTGCATTCTTGAACTAGGGTTCTTGACCATTTTTCCTTTCTCTTTTTTCTAGTTTTCTATGTTTTGATGAATGATTTGACTTAGGTAAATTTTTTAGTTATGTTTCTAGGCTTAAACTGAGTAAAATCTCATGATTTAGGGTATAAAAAACGTAACTTAGGAATTAAACGAACTAGAATAAACCAGAAGACCCTTGTAATAGTTGTCGTTGGTGCAATCGAAGACTTGGATTGACGTGTCGTCGTTCAATTGACAGTCCGTTGTTTGAGTCTACTTGACAGGCCTTCACTAAAATGGGCTTAAATTTTTAATCAAAGGTCGGATTTTACAAAAGTAGGTGGCCTTAAAAAGAGTATTCAATTATCTATCAAATCATAGGTCATAGGACACCTAATTCATTTTTTGGTAAAAGGTCTTACCAATTTATGTTGACCGAACTAACAATTCCCCCCAACTGACAGTTATCCTTTACCTACGGTCATACCTACATACCGTAGATGGAACGATGGTCTGTGTTGATCGTCCGTAGTAATTGTCAGAGGTTGTGTAACATGAGTCTTGATCCACGAACATAGACCACACACTGTAGGTCTCTCCGTGGGTCAACACTTAGCTGATTTTTCTGAGATGTGTTTGGGAGGGGCAACAGCGGTGAACCACGAACCCATAGAAAGGTCCGTAAATCATACTATAGTCCGTAGATAATAACTATACATTGCACCAGCATTTTTGGAAAATATGAAGTCTAATCTATTTTTGGATACGGAGTGTTACATTATGTGTATGATTATGCTAAGGGCTTGCATGCGACCGCTCAGGAGTCAACTATGCCATGTTACTCTTGGGGGTAAGTTCTGATCGTGAATGTCTACGTATCATCAAGGGTCCTCCAATGAAAATTTAAGGCTCAAGGGTGTTTAAAAGAAGAGTTTCACACGGTAACGGGTAGGGCACAAAAGAGGTATATGTCAAAGTTGGCTAACACTCTTAAAAATTTCTTAAGATCATATCAGGCGGACACCTTTCTAAATAAATTAGACTGACCGGGAAAATTCTACATTGGCACTTAAGTCAAAAAAGACTATACACTTGAGCTAGTGTGCAATGGTCATTACACAAGAATTTATTCGATAAATGGCTAATCAAAGTGAAGTGGAAAGAGTTCACGTAGTATTGTGTATGCAACTACATATGTCTTTGTCGTAGCAGCACATTCATGTTTGTTCGATTGAGAGCAATATTCAAGTCATTTATATTGATCGAAACCGAGACTCAAATTTTGTAAAAGAACAATCGCTTTCAACACAAAAGGTGGTGAATTTTTTTTTAAATTTTTTTGAAAGGTTCAAAATTATTCTGAAATTAGGACCCAAAAGAACTCCATAAGCTCGAACGATCGCTAAAGGAGTATAAAATAAATAAAAAACAGATAACCCTAATATACACAAAATATATATATTCATCACAACTAAATAAAAGGAAAAGTTAGGCATCACCAAACCTTAAACAAAAGCATATATCCTCAAATGCAAATAAACATAATTCAAATTTGAAGAAAGATAGGTAAAAGAGGTGAACGAAAAGAGGATCCTCTCTATGCGGCTTCTTTATTTGACATGGTATGAATACCCGAATCGTAATCTTAGAAGAAAACAATGGCTCGTGAAATACTCCCATCCTGAGGTTCATTATATTTAGTTGCCTCGGCTTCATCCGCGATGTTAGTTGCTACAATTCTGTCAATCTCACGTGCTGCAAAAAAATTGTTTATTGTATTGTATAATCTGCGAGGAACTAGAGGGATGGCTAGATCAACAGGAATCCTTCTTTTTTATCTCACTTCGTATGTATATTTCCTTTTTCTATCAGCTCTGCTTTCTGTTCTTCTCGTTTAAACTCATATGTAATTATGTCCATGGTGGGTAATTTTTTCCCGCAACTTTTGGTCTAGTCGTTTCTACAAGGGATTTTTCATACCCAATTTGACAGAAATTAAAATACAAGATGGGGAGTGTTTTACTGTAGGATTGTGTCACCAAACCAGTTTGTGAGGTGTTTACCCATGTTATGCATGCCTGCTTAAAATTTCGTACATATAGTATCTGGGCACAGACAAAAGGGAAATTAATGACTCTTTCGGTAGAACACTTAGTGCATCTTGTAAGTGAAAACTTATAGACAAAAGTGAGTTTTAAATCTATGCAGACCATATTATGTATTCGGGAAAATGGGGATTTTAGGCAAACTGCTAAGCAGCTTTGCTAGTTTTATTGTAATTCGCTGAAATGCTCGACGTACCATTGTTCTACCTCTTTCTTATGACTCCCGCCCCACAGCCCAGATGACAAACTTTTAAGACATAATTCAATAAAGATCAACCAGAATGTTACATTGTCCACCACATTAAAATTTTATTCGAAAAATAAACAAACTAGAGTCGAGCAAATAATGCAAAGTTTGTTACACCAACATCAATTATCCCTTGAAAACAAGCAACTCAGAGACTCAGCAGAGATTTTACACTACGGATTATTATTCCAAAAAGAACAAAATTCGATATAATAACAGGGGAGTTTGATAGCCAACCTTTATGTTGAATTAGATTGTCGATCAAGGAGGCAATACAATCTGAATCCAAGCACAATCCGGCAGTTGAAATACTTTAGGAATACAAGAAATTTAACTAGTAGAGAGCAACTGTGAGTTTGTGCAAAAGGGACAAAGTATAAAAAAGGACATGACAAAGACTATTAAACATGTTGCCTATGATCATCCAACTTCTGTCCGTTTGGCGATGTTAGTCGTTTTGCTCAATAACTCAAAATGACCCAAGAATCTAATTCATCACCAAATGTAACATAATCTCCATCTCTTATGGAGGTCGCATAAGTGGCCATTGTAGAGACCGCCAATTTGGTTGGCCGTTTGCTAACAACACTTTCACTAAATAGAATTTTATAGACTCAACCTTTTGGGTGCATTCAGTCAGACAGCGTGAGCAGTCGAGTAAAGTGAACCTGTCAGCGTTCCACTGAAAGGACTTGTTGCCTGTCACTTTGCAACTTTTAGTGCACTCTCTTTCCTAAACTTGCAAAAATAACACACACTTATTTTATCAAGGTAATACAAACAAAGTAAATCGTTTTGGATTGTCTCCTAAACTACGTGTTAGTTAACATCGTGTCACAATATAAGTTGACCTGCAGACCTCACTGTTAGGGTGCAAACCCCTTTGATGTCTCGTGTTGATATAAGACAAGATATGACCCATTTGGGTCTCCAACTCCTTGATATAAAATGAATGAGAGATGATGGTATGGCTAAGTGTGGATATATCTTATTTCGTTCCTTTTAACATCTTGTTTGACCCTTCAACTTTGTTTAGCATAAGTGAAAGCATATCTTTAGACCTACCACCTTCAGAATCTTTGGGATTTTGTTGTTCATGGGGAGATACATAGATGCCTTTCTCCCCGTCCTTAAAATTACAATTTGATCCCTCTATTCATGATCTTGATATTTCCGTCCTTCTCTAGCACAACCTTGGTTACCACCCTACCTCGGGTAGTATGAGTGATAACCATCATCTTGGTTTGCTAGAAAGTTGACCAACTCACTATAAAGTTCTCAAACTTGATCTCATCAGGATTTTCTTTTCCAAATTACCACGACATTGACATCACGGATCCCTGTCCCCATAATATTCTTAGAAAGAATGTCAAGTTGTATCATAATATTATCCACATATTGGTCCCTATTACTGTTATTTTCTATTTTCTACTTAGATAGTTTAAAGGGGATAGGGAAAAAATAGTCCTGGTGAGTGTACCATGCTATATTAATGGCTCTCATTACATATAAAGGTTTGGTTCCCACAAAGTACGGCTGCCGCATGGGACCTCTAAGTGAGAGTTGGTCATCAACCCTTTTGTTGACTAAGTCTAAACTGATGTTAATGTTGAAGGAGAATGTAATCAAGAAGACCATGCTTTGGGAATTATAGAACAGGTTTTTTAAACCAGAGTCATGTTTCACGCAGAGGATATCCATTCAAGCACGTGATGCTTTGGATGCAGTACAGGATGGTCATCATCTTCGAAGAAGGTAAGAAATGCACATTTAAAGCGGTAACAAATTCTTCCCACGAGGTGATTAAAATGCTTGGAAACATTGTAACACCTTGAGAATCCAAGACGTGTTGTAAAGTCTAACATAGGTGTCATAATGATTAAGTACTATTCTTAAGTCGACATTAATTAATATAGCTCATTTAGGAAGTTTAAGAACCAAAACGTCCAAGATTGTCCATGACGTTCGAGAAGTTTGTTCAAAGTGTTGTTACTGTGCCTTAGACTATTTGACTAACTTTTAGAAGTCGAAAATAAACAAAAATTGGTGAAAGGGTAGATAATAGGTGTTTGAGTTGTTTCATGGTTGAAACGTTTGGGACGACTCCCCAAGAACCAACTAAGGGACCTTAAATAGGACCCTTGTGTTTGAAGACATAGGGCTTGGACAGAGTGCATCGACGTGAACACCTACGGTCCGTCTATGGATTGAGAGGGCGTTGATGCCATCATTTGTCCCAGACATAGGAAATTTGAGGAAGGCCTTCACCTGAACAGTCTCTGAACTCATCGACGGAGTGTAGAACGGACGGGTGAGGGACCATCGACTCACAGACAGCCCGTCATTTGGGGTCTCGTCTGTGAGGGTTTAATTTCATGCACAACTTAAGTTAGTTTCAGCTAATTAATTAGGCGGTTAGGTGAATAATTAGGGGTTTAAGGGAGTCTAATTAATTTGAATAAGTCCAAATATAAATTCCCCCAACCCTTATTAATCTAAATACAAATCACAAATATATTCTCTTCCTTCTCTCTTCTTTGTCTCTCTACTTAAACTCACCATTGAAGACTAGCAATGATAAGGGTTTGGGGGATCAAAAAGGAAGAATTCACCATAAAATTGATGTCAAACGTTAATGCATGAGATCTAATTCACCTTTGAGATAGTTTCCTCAAAGGGTTCCTTCAAAATGGATTTCATCCAATTATGAAATTAAAGTTATGAATTGAGTTGTTGATGATTTATTTAGGTTATATTTAATAGATTAACATGTAATTTGACTTTTTTATGGTAATTGTGGATGGTTTGGTCTAAATTGAAGAACATGATCCTTAATCCCTAACCCTAGGTTGTGATCTTGACCTATATTGTATTGTGATCTTTCAGTTTACTAGATTATTTATTAGATTAATATCCTATTGTGTTGTTAGTATTAAATTAAGATGAATTTTATGCCGATCATGCTAGTTCTTTAGATGTTATTTTGGTTATGAACTGTAATGAGAAATTAGCCTATGTATCTTGTCTTAAGTTGTGATCTAGTGTTGAATTTTGTTATAGAGTTGAATTTTGTTATAGAGATGCAACTGGTCTTGTTATCGTATTGGTGATCATTATCTGATGATTTTACTCCCCAAATTGGGTTGAGTTATGGGTTAATGGTAAGACCTTGATGATAGACTATGAGGAAGACTCGGTAAGTCTTAGAATCTCTCTCTTCAATTCCAATTGTGATTAATTGTTGTTAAGTCATGATATTACATTAGAGTATGCCTTAAATTAGGATTATTTGGTGGTACGATATTGAATTCAAATGTCTTGACTATGTTGTGAGGTTGATTAAGGTGTATGTGATATAAGGATTGTTAAAATTATCAATGTTCCTTGATATGCTATGAATTGCTAATGTGTTAAACTCACTTATATGAATTGTGATGAAAAAGGACTTGTACTCATTCAATTCTAATTGAGATATTGATGATGAGAATTATACAAGGGGTAGACCCTATGACCTAAACTAAGCTATGATTAATAATTAAAGGCTTAAATATATTTCAAAAAGGGACTCTAGCATAGCACCGAGTGAACTAGATTTAGGAATGTCCTTTCCCACATAGGGAAGGTAGTAACACTACATTAGTCTTGAGATCGGAGGCTATAATGCATGGTGCATAAAGAGGGTCTAAACTAAATCTCCTTGTTCTTGAATTATATTGCCCTCATATGAATACTAGCTAATGGATCCGCGTAAATGCTATGTTTCATATTTTGGTACTACCTTGGCAGGTAGTCTGCCTTCTTTCGGTGTAGGTTTTTATGACACAGGATTCCACACTAGCTAATGTGGTATATGTCGGTTAGGGCAGGATGTTCCAAAAAGGTAAAACAAATTAAAGTCCTTGAACTCTAACTTAGATAACCTAAGTGTAGGTAGGGCTATGGGACTCTACCTAAACCATTCATTATCTAGCCTTGAGGGGAGTCTAGGAGGAGATTCTTATATATGTTTGTGGTATGACAATATATGATGTATAGATGATGACCATGGCATATTGTTGATACTATATGTTAATTAGTTCATTTATGCATATACCTTGGATCAAAATGTTAATATATGATGAAAGGTAAACCTAAATGTTATGTTATGTAAAGTTGGACATTGGTCATGGTTTCTTGTTTAGGATACTTGATTAAGGTTATGGGGCTTTCCTTGGTCATTACACTTGTTGACTTGATAATGACTAATAAGTAGTTGTCTTGCTTATTATGATATGGTTGACTCTTATTCATTCTTCTGATATTATAACTTGATGATAGAGTTGTAGTAAACAATGGTTTCAAGTATGTTGAGATAAGTATTACTTACTGAGATGATAAGCATGTTTCGTGGGTTGATATGGTTTGCTTGACTTTGCACTAGGCCCCTAAATGGGTAAAATGGCATGTTTTGACAAAAGTCCCTCTTTTAGCATGTTTTGTGTGTATCTGCATAAGGTCTCATACTTAGTATATGTGGAGTACTAACCCCATTTTTTCCCTTTGCCTAAACATTTTAGGTTCCAGTCGTTGAAGAGTTAGAAAGGAGACATTGTTGAAGTCATGGATTCTTCCTTTCATCCAAGTGGGATAGGTCCTCAACTTCCGAGGGCAATGTCATCATCTAGCTTACAGATTTATTATGAGCTTAATGATACTTTCGTTTCTTTCCTTTTCAACTGAGTACTATACTTTTGTATGATCTATATGTGGTATTGTTTAATTGATGTAAGGGCTATGCCCATATTGTGATAATCAATTAGATTGTATATGATAAGACAGTCGTTGAGACAATTTCTATATTTTATAAACTTGTATGTGCAATAAAAGTAGAAGAATGTAACCTTCCTATACGAAGGGTCTATGTATTCTCGATATGAATACACATCATATGTATGCAGAGGTCTAAGTAAATCTCCATGTAGTGATAATGAAAATTTTAAATTTTTTCTCGAATTTTCAACCTATGAATGTAATGACATGAGACTAAGAGGCTAGTCTTAGTCCTTGAAAAGGATGACGACTCCGGTTACGTCTAAGGGGTAAACCCGGATGTGAAAAACATTGTATCAGAGCATGAGGTTGAATATCGTTAAGTTATCTCTCTCACGCTCTCTCTTTCTACCACATCTATGTAGGTTTGTATTCATAATTGTGAAGCGCCCCACACTTTTAAGCAGGAACCTATATGATGCTTAAAAAATCGCTCTCTTTCTTTGAAATTGTATATCGTGCCGTTGGAGTATACTTATGGTGTGTTTTTGCATCTTATTTTATTGTTTTGCATATAGGAATAATGAACACTCGAAGGAATACGGCTCGAAGGCTTGAAGAGGAAATTTCCGATGCGGGAGTTCCTCCCCGTGGTGAGCAAGTTCCTCTGCTTGAAGAAGATGCTAATGTGGAGCAAGAACTGGCCAATCCTCATCCTTTGATGGATGAGTATATATGGATCTCTCTTCTTCGAATGGACCATGCTATCACCACTCAAACACAAGCAGCCACGACTCAAGCCGAAGCTATGACTACTCAAGAAAACCAGGAGGTTGTGCCCCATCCTCATCAACAAGTCACTCCAATGTATTCCCATCTAACGGACTTCACTTCAATAAACCCTCCTACTTTCTATGGGTTTAAGGTTGATGAAGACCCCAAAGAATTCATGGATGAAGTTTCTGAAATTCTTTTGCCTATGGGGTTGTCCAAAAGTGAGAAGGCCGAGTAGGCCACTTATCAACTCAATGACTTGGCACAAGCATGATATGTGAAATGGAGGGATAATAATCCATTGAGGGGTAGTCCTGAGACTTGGGAGACTTTTAAGGCGTCTTTTATACATCGGTTCTTCCATAGGGAGATGAGGGAGGAAAAGTGGTGCAGTTCATCAATCATCGCCAAGGAGGATGGAGTGTTCATGATTATTTCTAAATATGATCAATCTTTGGTCCCCGATCCTAGGGACCAAATGAGTCATTTTGTGACGGGGGTATCGGAGGACTTACAAGAAGAGTGCCATTCAGCCATGCTACATGACAACATGAAAATTTCCCGTCTTATGGTGCATGCAAGAATGGTTGAGGAGGCAAGGGACAAGAGAAAGAGTAGAGAACTAAGAGAGCAAGGTCATACGATGGAGGTTCTTCAAAGAATAGTCTTTAAATACAAGACAACCCTAGATTTAAGAAGTGGATTTCTAATCAAGTCAATTCTAAATTCCCAAAAGCTAATGGTGAGAAGGTTTCTAACCCTAAATTCAAGAAGGAAAAAGGTAATAATTCACCAAATGGGAAGCTAACATGTGGAATGTGTGGTAAAAAGAACAATGGTGATTTGCTTGAAGAGACGAATAATTGCTTTAGTTGTGGTAAGAGTGGTCAAAATATGAGGGAGCCCAACTTGAAGAGTCAAGACAAGGGTAATGCTAAAACTCAAGCAAGTGGCTCTACTGATGCTCCAAAGAAGAACGGCTTCTATGCTCTCCCCTCTAGGGGTGAGCAAAAGACTTATCCCGACGTGGTGACCGATATGTTGAAAGTTTTCTCTATTGATGTATATGACTTACTTGATCCCGGCACTACATAATCATTTGTTACACCTCTACTAGCTAAAAATTTTGACATTTTACCAGATATTTTACATCAACCTTTTGTAGTGTCTATTCTAGTAGGAGAGTCGGTTGTTGCAAAAAGGGTGTATAGAAATTTTCCAATAATGTTGCCCAATAGAGTTTCATATGTTGATCTAGTAGAAATCAATATGCTTGACTTTGATGTTATATTGGGTATGGCTTGGTTGCATGCATGTTTTGCCTCCATTGATTGTGGACAAGATTGGTCAGGTTTAGCTTCCCAAATGAACATGTTGTTGAGTGGAAGGGGTTAAATTCTATTCCTAGAGGTCGTATTATTTCTTGTATAAAAGCATGCAAAATTATCTCAAAAGGTTGTTGATATTATAGAGTAAGAGTCCAAGATCTAGACTCCAAAGTTCCTCCCATTGAGTCGGTACTCGTAGTGAGTGAGTTTCCGGAGGTCTTTCCTAATGACCTTCCCGGTATTCCTCCTTAATGGGAAACTGAATTGGGCATTGATTTTTTAGCGGATACAAATCCCATATCAATTCAACTCAAGGATTTATTAGACAAGGGTTTTATAAAGCCTAGTATTTCTCCGTGGGTTACTCCAGTTTTATTTGTGAAGAAGAAAGATGGATTCTTGAGAATGTGGATTGATTACCGCCAACTCAAAAAGGTCACTATTAAGAATAAGTACCCTCTCCCTCGAATTGATGACTTGTTTGATCAACTTCAAGGGGTGATCTACTTTTAAAAGATAGACTTGATGTCGGGGTATCACCAATTAGGGTAAGAGGTAAAGATATACCAAAGACAGCTTTTTGGACAAGGTATGGGCACTATGAGTTCTTGGTCATGCCTTTTTCTTTCACTAATGCTCCGGCTGCATTTATGAACCTAATGGATAGAATTTTTCGAAATTACCTAGATTCATTTGTAATTGTCTTCATTGATGATATGTTGCTATATTCGAAGAATGAGGGTGATCATATGGGTAATTTGAGGGTGGTAATGCAAATCATTAAAGAACATCAATGGTATTCCAAATATATTAAGTGTGAGTTTTGGTTGAGGTTGGTAACATTTCTTGGGAACATCATCTCTAGTGAGTGAGTTGAGCTAGACCCAAGGACAATGGAAGAGGTAAAAAATTGACCTAGACCATTGACTCTAACCGACATTATGAGTTTATTGGGTCTAGCGGGCTATTTTCTGAGGTTCGTAGATGGTTTTGCGCCTATTGCATCTCGTTTGACTACTTTAACCCAAAAGAGTATGAAGTTTGAGTGGTCGGAGACATGTGAGAAAAATTTTCAATTGTTGAAAGATAGGCTCACTTCCGCTCTAGTGTTGACTTTACCAGAGGGTACAAAGGGTTTTGTTGTGTATTGTGACGCATCCCGAGTGGGTTTGGGGTGTGTGCTTATGCAACACGGGAAAGTGATAGCCTATGCCTCTAGGGAACTTAAGGTACATGAAAGAAACTATCCCACTCATGACCTTGAGTTAGCTGCCGTGGTGTTTGATTTGAAAATTTTGAGGTATTACTTGTATGGGATTCATGTTGATGTTTTTACCGATCATAAGTGTCTCCAATATGTGTTTACTCAAAAGGAGTTTAATCTCAAACAAAGAAAGTGGCTAGAGTTGTAGAAAGATTATGATATAAGCGTCCATTATCACCCCGGCAAGGCTAATGTAGTTGCGGATGCCCTAAGTCCTATGACTATGGGTAATGTATCCCATCTTGACGAAGCCAAGTAGGATCTAGCTAGGGATGTACATAGGTTGGCTAGGTTGGGGGTGAGGTTGGAGAGTTCTCCGGATAGGGGTGCTATAGTTTATCATAACTCTTAGTCATCAATGTTTGAGGTGAAGTCCAAACAACACCTTGATCTAGCATTAATGGAGTTGAAAAAAACATTTATCAGCAAGATTTAATGAATCATTCTCCTTAGGGAGGATGGTGTGCTAAGGTACTAAGGGAGATTGTGTGTTCCCGATGTAGATGGGCTGAGGGATCGGATCCTAGAAGAAGCACATGGGTCTCGCTACTCAATTCGCATGGGATAGACAAAAATGTACCTAAGGGAGATATATTGGTGGGAAGGTCTAAAAAGGGACATTACGCATTTTGTCGCTAAGTGTCCGAATTTTAATCAAGTAAAGGCCAAACACCCAAAGTTAGGTGGCTTACTACAAGAGATCCAAATTCTTACTTGGAAGTAGGAATACATCAAGATTGACTTTGTAATAGGTTCACCTCGGACTCAAAATTCATATTTCCATATGGGTGGTGGTGGATCAATTGACTAAGTCTCCTCGCTTTATTTTTCGTCAAGTCTTCATGTTCTGCGGAGGATTATGAAAGAATCTTCCTAGATTAGATTATGTGCCACTATGGCATTTCATTGTCCATCATATCGGATTGGGGCACACAATTCACATCTAGATTTTTGAGGTCGTTCCAAAAAGGGTTGGGCACTACGGTGAAGTTGAGAATCGCTTTTCATCCCCAAACGGATGGTTAAGCGGAGCGTATGATACAAACCCTTGAAGATATGCTTAGGGAGTGCGTTGTTGATTTTAAAGGGAATTGGGATAAATATTTACCTTTGGTGGAGTTTGCCTTTGATAATAGTTTTCATTCATTCCATAGCTCCATATGAAGCCTTATATGGTAGGAGCTGTAGGTCTCCTATTGAATGGTTTGAAGTGGGTGAGCCATCTCATCATGGTCCCAAGTTTATTTATATGAATTTGGAAAAGGTTCAAATCATAAGGATGTGGTTTCAATTGGCCTATAGTCGGCAAAAGTCTTATGCCGATCATAGGAGAAGGGATTTGGAGTTTGAAGAACGTGATAAGGTGTATTTGAAAATTTTACCAATGAAAGGGGTGGTTAGATTTTGCAAGAAACGGAAATTGATTCTTCATTATGTGGGTCCCTATGAAATATTGCAAAGGGTTTGTAAGGTTGCCTATGAATTGAAACTTCGTAGCAAATTTGCTTCGGTTCATCTAGTTTTCCATGTTTCAATGTTGAAGAAGTGTATCAGTGATCCCGAGTCCATTCTTCCGATTAAGGGTCTTGGTGTCAAGGATAATCTCTCTTATGAGGAAGTTCCGATTCAAATTCTTGATAGGCAAGTCAAGATGTTAAGGAATAAAGAACTGGTTTCTGTAAAGGCGTTTTAGAAGAATCATCAAGTTGAGGGTGCAACATGGGAGGCCGAGGCCGACATGAAATCCCGTTAACCTCATCTTTTTTTGAGAATTAAGGCTAGTCATTCATTTTTATAATATTAATATGTCTACAAATTGAAGTTTCTTGATTTTTGGGTGAAGTTTGAACATTATGAATTTTTGAAAACTTTACAGTGAAATTATTGTAATATTTCTTTTGAAAACATGTAATTTACTTTTTTCTTATTTTGATTTATGTTGTGCACTTTTGTATGGTGAGTCTTATTGAAATATTATGTAGCATGTTATTAAGTTGAACTTTGAGCTAATTGAATAATGTAGTGTATGTTAAGATCATAAGTGTTGTGAGAAGAAAATGCCTCATCATGACGTGTTTTGAGCCTTATGGGTATTAATATGAATTTTTATTTTTGCCTAGTTGAAATGACATGGTTTATGTTGATTTGATGTTGTTGATTGGTTGGGCTGCTAGTCTTGAGTCTATTCTATTCCTTCAAAATAGTTTTGGTGTCATTTGGGGACGAATATTCCTTTGGTGGGATAATGTAACAACTTGACAATCCAACATGTGTCGTAAAGCCTAACATAAGTGTCATAAGGATTAAGTAATGTTATTAAGTCCACTTTAACGAATATAGGTTATTTAGGGAGTTTAAGAACCAAAATGTCCAAGAACGTCCATTACGTTCGCGCAGTTGGTTCAAAGGCGTGTTAGTGTGCCTTATCCTATTTGACTAACTTTTAGGAGTGAGGGACCATCGACTCACTGACGGCCCGTCATTTGGGGTCTCGTCTGTGAGGGTTTAATTTCTTGCACAACCTAAGTTAGTTTTAGTTAATTAATTAGGCAGTTAGGTGATTAATTAGGGGTTTAAGGGATTCTAATTAAGTTCAATAAGTCCCAATATAAATACCCACAACCCTTATCAATCTTAATATAAATCACAAATATATTCTCTTCCTTCTCTCTTCTTTCTCTCTCTACTTGAACTCACCATTGAAGACTAGCAATGATAAGGGTTTGGGGGATCAAAAAGGATGAATTCACCATAAAATTGATGTCAAACGTTAAGGTATGAGATCTAATTCACCTTTGAGATAGTTTCCTCAAAGGGTTCCTTCAAAATGGATTTCAGAAGTTGAGTTTTCTTATGTGTTTCATCCAATTATGAAATTGATGTTATAAATTGAGTTGTTGATGATTTATTTAGGTTATATTTAATTGATTAACATGTAATTTGACTTTTTTAGGGTAATTGTAGATTGTTTGGTCTAAATTGAAGAACATGATCCTCAATCCCTAACCCTAGGTTGTGATCTTGACCTATATTATATTGTGATCATTCAGTTGACTTGGTTATTTATTAGATTACTATCCTATGGTGTTGTAAGTATTAAATTAAGATGAATTGTAGGCCTATCATGCTAGTTTTTGAGATGTTATTTAGGTTATGAACTGTAATGAGAAATTAGCCTATGTATCTTGTCTTAAGTTGTGATCTAGTGTTGTATTTTGTTATAGAGATGCAACTGCTCTTGTTATCCTATTGGTTATCATTATGTGATAATTTTACTCCCCAAATGTGGTTGAGTTATAGTTTGATGGTAAGACCTTGATGATAGACTATGAGGAAGACTCGGTAAGTCTTAGAATCTCTGTCTTTAATTCCAATTGTGATTAATTGTTGTTACGTCATTATATTACATTAGAGTATTCCTTAAATTAGGATTATAGGGTGGTATGATGTTGAATTTAAATGTCTTTACTATGTTGTGAGGTTGATTAAGATGTATGTGATATAAGGATTGTTAAAATTATCAATGTTCCTTGATATGCTATGAAATGCTAATGTGTTAACCTCACTTTGTGATGAAAGGACTTGTACTCATACAATTCTCATTGAGCTATTGATGATGATGATTATACAAGGGGTAGACCCTATGACCTAAACTAATCTATGATTGATAATTAAAGGCTTAAATATATTTCAAAAAGGAACTCTAGCATAGCACCGAGTGAACTAGATTTAGGAATGTCCTTTCCCACATAGGGAAGGTTGGAACACTACATTATTCTTGAGACTGGAAATTGTAATGCATGGTGCATAAAGAGGGTCGAAACTAAATCTCCTAGTTCTTGAACTATGTTGCCCTCATAGGAATACTAGCTAATGGATCCTCGTAAATGCTATGTTTCGTATTTAGGTGCTACCTTGGCAGGTAGTCCGCCTTCTTTCGGCGTAGGTTTTCTGACACAGGATTCCACACTAGCTCATGTGGTATATGTCGGTTAGGTCAGGATGTTCCAAAAAGGTAAAACTAATTAAAGTCCTTGAACTCTAACATAGAAAACCTAAGTGTAGGTAGGGGTATGGGAATCTACCTAAACTTGCACTAGTTAGCCTTGAGGGAAGTCTTAGGAGGAGGTTCTTATATATGTTTATGTTATGATAATATATGATGTATACATGATAACCATGGCACATTGTTGATACTACATATGATAATATTTGTGTGAAATTCTGAGACTGTAATATTTATAATCTTGAACCCTTTTTATCGAAGTGATGCCTTGAAAAAAGAAGGTTTGCTAAAATATTATCAATGAGTTAAAAATGGTGATAATAAATGATAATTTAACGGTATAATTGGATCAGAGCATCACGTTCTGACACTGTATAATTGAATCGGAGTGTCACGTGCCAACACGGTATTCTTGGATCGGAGTGTCACGTTACGTCATAATATAATTGGATCGGAGTGTCACGTTCTGACACAATAGTATTAAAAGAAAAACATATTTAATTGAAGGAATGTACTCAATCTCAAAGAACTCAATTCCCCAAATGTTTTAATTGTAATCATGCGATCTCATGGATGATCTTGATATTGTTAACTTATTACATCATACTTTAGTGTTGTTGACACTGGTTTATGTTGTGAGTTGCTTATCATATGTTAAGTGCTATAGTTGAATTCATACTATTATTCATTGTGTATTAGTTTCTATTTTGGGTTGGTCAACGATACCTACTCGGCACATGTTTCCTCGTACTGAGCCCTATTTGTGTTTTTCTTTGTTTTCCTTTTATGGAGTGTAGCGAGTGTACCAGTGACTTTGACTTTCCCTCAAATCTAGTCAAACTCCAATATATCAGGTTCTAGGGTCAGCTATTCATTCGAGAGTGTGTTGGATTCTCATGGTCATGGCATGATGTCAAAAGTTTTTTGAAGTAACTATTTTATTCATTTATTTTGGTGTCTTAAATAATCATAGACTTAGTATTTGAATATTAGATGGCCTTGATGTGATGACTTTATGATTTTGGGAAACTATATTTAATAAGATTTTAAAGTAGTAAGCAAAAGAAATATTTAGTTGCTGTTGTGATTTGTGAGTGTTGTATGCTGCACTTTCTCCAAAACTTAATTCCCCTTTAATCCATGAATAATTATATCACAATAATCTTGCAAGATTCTACAAAAAAATTGAAAACAATTGTCCAAGAAATACGTACCATTTTTCGACGTCGGCGAACAATGATGGTCTAAGACTTTGAGACGAGAATATTGAACTCTTGAATAAAAAAAGACGAGAAGGCGGTCGACGCTTCTCAGTTGAAGTCTTGAAGATGAGAAAGCTTGAGAAAATTTTGAATGTTTGGGTCTTTACGAATTAGGGTTTACACTTTACAATTAAATTTAGTGATTTAAATATTTAGTTACTAACTTTCTGACTTACTGTTGAATGTTATCAATTTATTTTTAAAATGTAAATATTTTGAGTAAAATTCAAAATATATATGTATTATTAATTAAATAATATAATTTAAATATTTTTAAATTTATTAAATTAATCTTTGCTTCTTCAGTGCACCATAGATTCGGGACCCTTGCACCGAACTCCAAACCATCGAACTGAAGTTCTGAAATAACCCGATACCAAACCGAAACACAAAGAACCGACACAAAAAAAATAATATTTTTCAGTTCGGTTTGGTTTTTCGATATTTATGCCCACCCTTAAGTTTGACGATAAGTGCCTTGTTTTGTTTTATGTTTCTTAAGGAGTACGATTGAAGTTTAGGAAAGAAATATTGTAAGTTCGACAGAGATGCGATCCATCATAAATGAGGATCATGAATCATAAAGAACATTGAAACATAAGCTAATGTTGATAGATAAGGGATCCAGTTGTACAGTTGAATATACTATTCAGATTTTTTATTGTAAATATACATTTGTGGTGATATACTTTTTCAAGGTATGAATTTTAAAGGTGTGGAATGGTCACTTATATCAAGTATTGATCATTTGAAAGGACTTACACCTGGGTTGAGTCGTAAATTTTATTACTCTTGATTACTAAAGTACCTTAGAAAGGTTTTCATTTTAAAAGAGTTGGTTTAAAAGTAAGGTCAATAGTCAGAGTGGTTGTGATGGTTGTTAGTATTAAGAGTGTTGGCTTCATTAGGAGGATGTTAAAAGTATGTAGAGTCAAGTGAATTAAAATGGCTGGTATCGACTCTTCAAAGGGAAGCCTTTTGTATTAATCGATAAATTCTTACGTGAGCATCCATTTCATTTTTTGTACATGGTTGTGAGTGTGATACACTATCTATGCTTACGGGTATTTTCATTTTGTGGATGAATCTCTAGTTGTGGATCAGATGTACGGATCTTGCGGTGTTCTCTTGGTTGAGTGGGATGAGTTCGGAAGATGTAGCTATTTTAAATGACTATATGGTGTTGTCTTGATTTTGTAAATCATTTCATTAGTTTTACATGTACCACTTTGCTTATGAGAATTTATAAAGAGCACCCTTGCGTAATTATAGTTGTCAGACAATCTTGTATGCATCTTGTGGTTGAGGTCATGTATCGATTATGTGTAGTTGAATGTAGGGATAATTTAATCCAATTCTAATGTTCTTAAAGAGGTAATCTAAAATTACTAAATCTAACTTTTAGATAGTGTTGTTGATGGTTTGTCTGTTTGGATGGCTTGAATGTTTGGACATATCTCTCAAGGAGTATATGACGTCTAAAGTTTAAAATCGTTATAACTAGAGCTTATGAGATTTTTTGTTGTGGGATGGAGATGCTGTTAAGAACTATGGTTATTTGAGTATTTGTTTAGGTTTACTTCTAATTATAGTGAATATTGGTTTAGACCTTTATCATGGTTATGTGAGAAAGTATTCGTCTGAGGTTGTGTCAAAGTACTTGATCACATGTTGAAGACATGTGAATGATCAACCTTGGGGGTTTTTGAGGATCACTTTTGTTGTTAATTAAGTTTAAATACGACAATAATTATCACTCGAGTGTTAAGATGACTTCATTGATGCTTTGTAAGGGAGGATGTGTAGGTATTCAAGTGGTTTGTTTTAAATTGGAGATGTGAAACTCTTAAGGGTAATTAGATTTGGTCAAAATGACATGCGAGACAAGTATCCCATTAATTCAATGATTCAAATACTAGTCTACCCTTACTTTAGCTAGTCTTTTCCAAGTTGATCACTCAAGGACGAGTAATGGATAAATTTGTATCTATTGTAACGACCTGATTCTGTAATTAGGGAAAAACCAATGAAGAAAGAATTGGGGCCAGAAAACTCTTTTGTAGTAACTTGGAACTTCCCAACCTAGTCCAGATTTGGATGAAATCGGAGTCATTATCTAATAATGAATGAGATATCGAACAATGAATTTGATTACATAAGTGGATAACTAATACGATAAGGAACCAATACAACTTTAAATAATTGAATTCGGGCGAGTATAAATCTCAAAAATGATCTTAGCATGAACAGTAACATTCTGTCTCTGAGCAGGCCCAATGCGGGATTAGGGCCGCTAGAGAAGGATGGGTACATGATGGCGTGCAAGATGCAATTTAAAGTCGCTAATAAGCCCCTAATCATCTTTTTGACACTTTTCGTTTTTAGGGCTAAGAAGATGACTTAGACATGTTCTTGATAGTTTTTCATCATTTTGAGGCTAATGTAAGATTTTAACTCCCTGAACTCCTATTTCGATCCGTAGAACCTATTTTCTTGGGTTGTTATCGCTGCGGAAGAGTTTTGTCTGAGAATCATTATTCAAATAATTAGACCCTTTGTTGTTGATCTGTGCGTATATTTATTGTTGTAGACCTAGAACAAGCGGAAAAACTGTTGATTAGACAGATTTAAGTGCCTTAGGGAATTCAAGTATGGATTCGCGGTAGGTGATGGTTGTGATTTCATGATGGTGCAATATATGTTTGTAATTGCTTTATTATAATGAACATATGTATACAATTGTTGCATTATTAATCACCCTAATCGTAAATGTGGATATTTGAATAATTGTGTGCCATAAATCCCATGTTATTGTATGATCTTGATGATGTACTTGTGTTTGTGATTGTGGTGTGTGAATGAGATCGGATTTTCACGTTTCAACATAACTAACTTAGATCAGATTTCTACGTACCAAAATAACTAACTTGGATCAAATTTCTACATTCCTACATAATGTTGGATCGAATATCCACGTTTGACCTAATAATTGTATCGGATTCCCACATTCCAGCATAATTTGAGATCGAATGTCCATGTTTCGACATGCTAACTTTTAGGGTTTTGGTTCCATGAGAGGACCATTGACTTGTTATCTATTGGCTTATTTTTAAGAACCTAGACTATAAATTATGACTTCTCAAATAGTTCTACTTTGTGTGAGTGAGAGAATGAGGACTCATTTATGCATTATACAAGTGGACTTTAAGACTTGTTGTGGTTTGGTTCTCATATAGTATGAAGAGTGTGTTAATAAATGTTTTTTATATTCGGTATGTTAAATGGTTATATTATTGTAATTACTTGTATATGTTTCACTTAGTGGGATAGCTGTGTGATCCTACTAGTACACAGTTGTGTGTAATGATACTGCACTTGCTCTTGTTTTTGTTGAGTATAGGACATCTTCTAGCTACTATTGACATACCTCATTTAGAAGAACATTGATCGTTTGAATCCAAGGGTGAGCTCCGGGCTGCATTGAGTTCTCTTTTATGTTAAGTCCACTCTTTTCGGGCTTAGACTATTTGTTTAAGGTGTTGTTAAGTTTCAAGATTCTACCCCTTATTCTTAGACTAACCGTTGTAAGAGTTTTGTATAATGACGTTTAGGTTCTAAGTATTTAATTTCGCATTTGTTTAGTCAATTAACTTACTTCCTGATACGCTCAAATTTACTTCTCGAGAAAAGAAGAATAAGTGTCGTATCAATTAAAGAACTCAACTATGAGGTTGGGGTGGATCCCACGAGAAAAATGATTTAGATTTAACTTTAACCTATTATTACTTCTATTAAGTCAAGTCCTTTCTGAAAAAAATAACACACAGGGGATTTTTAAGCAATATATGTAATTAGCTATTTCTAAATAAACAAGTGACAGGTTTAAATATTTGATTTTTATCAAGTAATGAGAGTAACTAGGGCTTAAGTGTTCCCCACAGGTTCATAACGCGGTAAATCTAGCTATAACAACCTTTTCCTAGTATCTTGCATGCAAAGTGGTAAGTTATTTATCCCTAATTCCTCGGTCAGGCAACTAGGGAGTTTCACTCCGCACGTTGGTCCGGCTACATGTGTGGGATTTACTAATCTTACCTTTAACTCATATTAAGCATCATAACCGATGTATGACTTAGTTGTTACTTTGCACCAATCGATACTAGCCTGTTAGATAGTGTATACTAAATCTATGTTGATATTTCTTTTCATATTATCTACCTTCTTTGTCCGGCAGGTAGCAACAAGGTGATTTCTAACGTGTGTACTCGTTAAAAAGACTTCTAAACGAAAAAATTATCAATACATGCAAGACACTATTCTATATTTGTTATTTTAGCTAGTTTTTACCTTGTTAATTACCCATGGTTCCCACAACCCTAGCTATGGATTTAGTTACCCATATTAATAATTACACAATTCATATTTGTTTGACAAAGTATTCATGCACTTACTTTGATGAGATTGAAGAAAACCTAGAAAATTACTTGAATTGTTCAATAAACGATTTCTGGAAAATAGAATAATTTTCCAAAATCACAAGTTCACGACTAGAACAATAAAATCTGAAAATACCCAAGAGTCTAACCCCAAAACGAGGTTTTTACAAGTATTTATAATAAAAGAGTCCTAACAAAAAAGGGGAATCTATTTAAGGAAAATCTGCCCAAAAACTGCGTCTGAGTCGACGACCAGGATGACGGACCGTCGTGGCCACGACGGAAAGTCATGGTCCTCTATCGTTCCAGACTTAGCTTCTTTTCAAGATGGGTACTTGGGCTACTTTCTGTTGACGATGACGGATGTGCAAGACGGTCTGTCGTGGAAATGACGGTCTATCAAGAGCCTATGTAGCCGCACACTAAGTCAGAATGCCCCAATCTTCATTCAACATTTTTTTCTTCATACGATGGTGGCCACCTACGGACCGTCGAGGGGTCGATGGCTCCGTAGGTAGTCACCTCTACCGTTTTAGCAGAATTCTTCCGCGTTTTCATTCTGGATAGATTTCCTACAAACAAATAGAAAAATACAGTAAAACTAATACAAAAAGGCTTTCTACATACACTAAACTTAAGGAAAAAGCATTGAATGTACCGTGAAACCACGGTACATCAACACTCTCAACTTAAATTTGTTTTTTGTCCTCAAGCGACGCACTATGATTCACCACAAAATCTTTGTACAAGAGTATCCTTATTTTAGCTTTCTCAATTATCTGTCTATCAATCCCAATTATTTTCATTATGTTTATTGCATGTTATCACTATTAGGCTAGCTCATGCAGATCAGGCCATGACATACACTCACAACACACCACAACATATGCTATTTGATCTCTCACCAAGGTACCAATTTTCCAGTATTGCAACTAGTGTCCTTACTTCATAACAAGTTCCTTATTTTTCACAAAAAGTTATTTCAGTTTGAGTATAAGGATTATTTTTCAACACTCACTCTCAGAAAAACTTCACACCTCATTTATACTTATTGCCATAGGCTTGCCCTTATTTTCACTACTTTAAGTTCACCATAATAGACTCGTAGGATCATGATAGGACTTTCTTAACTTGTAACTTAGGTTCAGGGTCAGGTGGGGTACATTTAGATATATTTTAGTGACTCATTACCCTCCTTGATATAATGCTTAACTGTCCTATCTTTTAATCGTTTTATTCTGCCCTATTTGTTAATTTTCTTGTATTCCTTCACCTTGTTATTCGCCCTTCTTTCTTCTTTTCTATGAGTGACTTTTTCTTTTCTTGCTTGTATTTTCACATTTTCAAATATTTTTTTTCTTTCAAGTTTTCTTGAGTCACTTTTCTTTTGTTCTTTCTCTCTCTTTGTTCTTTCAACCAACTTTCCGGAGCATTCCTCAAAATAGTAACCCTTAACGCATGGCTTTGCCATGAGTCAAGGTACACAATACCCAAAGGTTTGTCAGGGCCACTACAAGGTTGTTTTCTTCATTAGCCACCCTCAACTTATGCTTTTGGCATAATCTGAGGTGCATATGTCCAGAGGGGGACCATGGCCAAAACATTGTTCCCATAAAAGATCAGTTGTTGTTACAAAGAAAGGTCTATTTTAAGATCAAATCAGTTCGATCAAGAAGGAATTAATTTCATTTGGTTTTCTATTATTTAGGCTAAAGATTGTCTATATTGCACAAGGGCCTATTATCTTTTCCTAATTGTCTTTTACGGCTTACTTTTAGCAGGACTAACCATGCAAGTTCTAGCTCGATACCAATGGTGGAATATTCAAATTTTCCTTACACTCGCTTGACATCTCATTACCCTACCAAATTATCAGAAACCTAGTACGAGTTTTAGATTTAGGGTCATGCAGTGGTGTATCTCTATGTCATACTTAGAGCCACACATTTATTAGTTACTATGCCTAGTTATGCAACATTTTCTTTAAATCAGGATATCATTCTGTTTAGCCATCATGCTTTCGAGTCCATTTGTATACTATGTACTAAAGATACCAACATGCAAATTCAACAATAAAGTAACCAGTCTCTTCGGGAAAAAGAACACAGGCAAGAAAACCCCTAGAGAGGATCGTGAGTTGAGCTACTCAGACTTCACCCTAGCACTCACTTTCCATTTACCACACCCCCAAAAAAACATGCAATTGTCCCCAATGCATAAAAGTATATAAGACATAGTGGTAGATGAAGCAAACCTGAGCTACAAAATATCGGTGATCAACAAACTGGTGGGTCTGGTTTCCCAGAACCCGCTCCCTCTGAAGTAAGGACACCATCAGTGGTGCCCTCAGCAATGAGAGCACCATCACTAGTAATCCTCCCAGCCACTGCAACTCTTGAACTAGACGCCCCAGCATCCACCTCGATAACCCTCAACTGGCGGTCCTCTTCATCAATCAGCGAGGCTCTCCTCGCAGCTTTAAACTCATAGCGCTCCTTCTTCGAAGCCCAGGACGCAACCTCATCTCTATTCTGGTGCCTCTTGTCACTCTCTCGTGGTGGAGGTGGTTGAACATCAGTAGTGGCTAACACGGCAACCATCACTGTGTCCTAAGCAGGCTCTGCAGAAGAGGCCTCAGACGTAGGCACCTAAGCCTCTAGTATAGTGTCCAAGTTGGCTCTGAGACTCTCCACAGCATCCTAGAGAGTCGTCACATCCACCGTAGGGGATGGACGAGCGAGCAACCCGCTGCTCAAATGCGTCCAAACGTTAGTGGATCTCTATGATCTTCCGCCAAGTGTGCTGGGACATCTTTCTCTCTATACTTTCTTCTACCTCAACAATGGACCTCTGCATCCAAGGTGGGATGTGATGCAGAAGTGTGGCCATTAGGGCCTCTATTTTCTGTACCCTAGAAAGGGGGACCGGTGTAGCAGATGGGATAGAGCGAGAGGAGATCGGAGCGGTGCTACCACCCGAGATAGACTCGACCAAAGTGGTGTCGATAGGCTAAGATGTAGCCGGATTATCCCCTTGGGCATGCTCTCCCGTGGATGCTAGGTTCATACCTAGCGGATGCACCTTTATACGGGGCCCTCTGTTGGGAGCCAACTCATTGACCTCATCCCGGATTACGATATAAACATGTCCAGGAGGGGTCTTGATAATATCAATGTCCTACACAGGCACTCCTGCAGACCTGCACAATGCAAAAACCATGCACGGGAATGGGTAAGTAGCAGTGGACTTAAAGTCCCTCTCGTGCATCACCGCTTGTAATAGCCATGCGAAGTCCACCTTGAACCCCGCAATAATGGAACCCATCAGCACTGCACGATCCCTAGTGACAATATTATCAATAATAGTGGGGGAAAGGCAGTGTCGGACCAATAGCCATAGGAACTTGGCTGTGAAAGTGAGGTTGGCCTTCTTGATACTCCTCTTTAGATCCCGCACCTAATCGGCAGCCTCAACATCTACGGAGAGGTACTATGCATTCAACCGCTTGGTGGTCTCTCTCACCTCTGGATCACGCTAGAACCGTCCATCTTTGATAAATTTCCACCGATATACACGCACTTGTTAAAAAAAGTTTTAAAAAATTATTAAAATATGTGAGTTACTGTGTATATAAAAATTACTAATAAATTATTGCACAAATTAAATATGACGATATTGTAGGATAAACGTAATTTTCCCTGATAATAGTTGTTGCTAAAATTCGTAAAAGATTTTAACTAATTTTCTTGCCTATTTTTATTGTTTTTTAGAAAAATTAAATTTATTGAGAAAAGAATAATTTCTTGCAACAATATTTTTGTTACTAAATAATCACATAAGTCATAACGTTATGATTTTTTACGAATAAAATTCTTTTTATGTCAATAGCTTTTTTTATTATGTAAATAATTAGCTTTCAGTAACAATATTATTTAGGGAAAATTGAATGAACTAGCATTTATTAATTCAAATTAATTGTTATAGCCATAGTTTATTTCAATTGTAATTCGCAGCAAACATTTAATTTTTTGGCATTTTATTCGGTATACAATTAGTCATTTTGGGTATACAATTAGACCTTTTATACATTTCGCAATGTATAAAATGAATTTGTATTTGTATAAAGCGAGATAATGTGTATATACAAATATATATACATATTTTTGTCATTTACACTAATAATATATAAATACAGATTTTACTACACAAATTACAATGTATAAATGAATTTATAGAAAACTGAACAATTTGTATAAAAGTGAATGTTTCTAGCGGATTATACAAATCATAAGCTCCTAGCAAACATAAAATTTATAATGGAGCGCAATTATGAGAACTATAGTGATAGCATACAAATATGATTTTTATGTTTTCTATATTGAAAATTGTTCTATTATTTATCACTGCATAATCTTTTTTCCAAATGATATTTACATCAACACTTACTACAACTTTTTTTTCTCATTGCCAAAAGAACTTCTAGCAACAATATTGAAATATCAATACAAGAAAATTGTTGCAAAATTCCTACATTCTTATAACTCTATTAAGAATTATATGTAATATTTATCATTCGTATAATATTTAAAAATAACATTCTCTATATTACAGTATTATTTATTACTATTTTTTATATTATTATTATCATCATCATTATACAAATTTCATAAATTTTAATCACATTTTTCATTTTTTTCAAAATTATATATGTATTTTTCCTTCTGTAATCAAGTAATAATTATATTTATTATTATTTTATACAATTTTATCAGTATCGTCTTATATTCTCGTGGTAGTATTTTAATATTTAAATAATATACGTAAATAAAATTAAATATCTCTTTCGATTAAAATTGGTTGAATTATGCTTACTTTTAGCCAAAATTCACAACTACTTTTAACTCATAAATGATCCAATTTAGGACCCATCTAGGAAAAACATAAAATCCAACCCATTCGGATGCTAATATTATCAGTTATGATATATGACCTCCAAATTCATCAAATAAATGTGAAAACATTTCTCTTAAATGAAGAATTGGAGGAAGAAATTTATATGGAATAGCCACATGGTTTTATGGTTCCTGACAAATAAAAGAAAGTGTACGAACTTGTTAAGTCACATTATGAACTAAAACAAGCACCCAAAAAATGACATAAGAAATTTGACTGAACCTTGTTGGCAAATAGATTTAAGAATGATAGAAGTGATAATTGTGTTCACAATAAAATCACAAGTTCATTGTTTGTTTGTATATTGGTGATATGTTGATCATCAATAAATACACAAATGATATCGATGCTATTAAACGTAAGATAGATAGCAAGTTTGGAATGAAATATCTTGGAGTTGCTGATGCGATCTTAGGTATAAAAATCTTTAAAACTCCATAATATTTAGAATTTTCACAGTCTCATTGCGCTGAAAGAGTACTTGACTAGTTCAAATATTTGGATTTAAATATTGTCAAGTTTCCAATAAATGTGAGATTTGCATTTGAAAAGATTGAAAGTTAAAGTGAATCACAATTGAATTGTGCTAGTGTATTGGGAAGTATGATTTATATCATGTAGTGTGCGCGATCAGATATAATATTTGTTGTTAATGAAATAATCCGGTTCTTAAAACTATGTCTTGCATTTTAACAATATCCAGTAGTATTGAAAGAGTATACTGATGCAAATTGAATCACCGGACAAATGGAGTAAAATCCAGAAGTGGATATGTATTTACTCTTGGTATAGGAGCAATCTCTTGAAAATATTTTAAAAATAGACATGTATCGCTAGATCTACAACGATCTCTAAGATTGTTGTTCAAGATAAGGTCAGTGAATAAGTTGAAAGACTCCAAAATTTCTTGACAAATATTTTTTTTTGGCCCAAACCAATGTCTTTAGTATGCATACACTTTGATAGTAAAGATGCAATAGATAGGTCATGGAGCATGATGTATAATGGAAAGTCTTGTTATATAGGACATAAACATGATACTGTTAGAAAACTACTCTATAGTGAAATTATTAGAATTGACTATGTAAAATCAAATGATAATATGTCCGAATCACTTACAAAAGGCCTAACTAGAGAGAAAGTTGAGAGATCATCTAAGGGAATGAATATATGTCTTAGGACAAGTCTTTATGGCGGTAACTCTATCTAGTAGACTGGAGATTCCAAAAACTAGATTCAAGGAGAAAAACAAAGTTGTGAATGACGGTTCGGCATTGTCTACCAACTCAATTCATTCTAAGGCTTTTTAATGAGCTAATAAAGCTTAATGATTTTAATGATTTGCTAAGTTTGACAGAGTTGACTAAATAGTATATATACGCGATAACACGATTAAAAATTATCTATATGAGAGTGAAATGTGAGCAGCTTTGAAGAAGATGATTGTAAAATCCCTCTCGCTATACACTCATAAAATCAGGAGGTGTTCATGGCTGAAACTAACACAATCGTACAAACCAGAAAAAGAACTTGAATAAGTTTGTTTATCTAAAGGAGTCGCCATTTTCTATCATGAACGCTATGTCATTTTCAATCCCGACGTATTTCAAATGCTTGAAGGCCCCGCTGACACGAAGTGATTTAGAAAGATTCTTCTTTATCGATGGTGATCGGTCATGGTATCCATAGCCTTGCTTCTTTTTCGTAAAATCTCGTCTAATACTAATATCTAATCACTAACTAATCTGACAATCTAAAATCTAATAATAAGTAATAAAACATAAATGATAAAGGGTTAATTGTGTGACATATGGTTGTAGGTATACACCAAATTTTGATGGTTCAAAGATATCACATCTACTGATAGACCGAGTATATTTGACATATGTTCACTACGAAAAGTCCAAGGGGAAACCTACTTATCCAGATGCGATTAATTCTTGCTTGTAAAGTACATACTTGTCCGTTTCTTTGTCTTGGAGTCATTCCCCATTCATTTGGGGGATTGTTGGGTTTTAAAAGGTGTGTATGGAAAATAAAGAGTTGCGACTTTTATGAAAAGTTGTGACTTTTATAAAAGCTTGTGACTTTTATAAAAGGTTGCGACTTTTATGAAAAGTTATGACTTTTATGGAAAGTTGTGACATTTATTAAAGGTGAGGACCTTTTAAAAATATTGTCACTTTTCCAAAGATTTGTGACATTTCCAGTAAGGCACAATAAGAGCTTTTTGGCACTACCTTTTGTTTTCTATAAATTGAGGGATTCCCTCTCATTTTAAAAGTAGAATTTTAGGACTTCTTCTACTACTTTTAAATCTAATATTCTAAGTGTACTTTACTGTCATTTAGTGGCTCACGGACACCAGCGTTTTGGGTATCAATATATTGGTAATTGAGATCATTCTATCCTGGGAGGAGATATTCCAAATCAAAGTTCGGATACTATAGGGGAATAATTTCCTTAAGCGGACACTATGCATATCAGTGGGCTTGATCTTTTTTTAAAAAAAAAAAAAATCCAGATTTTGGTGTGTTTTACAAACTTTAGATTTGTGAATTAATTTCTTTCTTCTGTTCTTCACTGGTTCATTAAAACGTTGGTAACTCCGTGTTTCTGCAAAGTTTGTTGGAATCAGTAAGATTCTTTAAACTCAAGTATCTTAGGAATAAAAAACGAACAATAATACTTTGTTTATGGAAGAACACTCTTAAACTGTCTTTGTTTTCGGGTTGTTCATGATTCTAGATACTAAGGATTTTAGACTATTTTAATCATTTTTACAAATGTATCTTTTAAATATTTAATAAGCCTCGTAGATCCATAAAACTTACGCCCCGTGTTTCGAGGCGTACGCCTCGCCCTGTAAGGTATAAATTGCCTCGCATCACGGCCCTGCCTTTTAAAATACTGTGTAATATTGTTAACAATTACATTGAAGTTGACAATAATAATGTGATATAAGTATCATCAAGATAACTCTTTAGTTTTCAAAATGCTTGGACTTCTGCTAAATAACTTTTTATCTTCCAATATCTTTATTACATAATATAATGCACATTTAAATACCTTTCTAAAAATGTTTCAATTTATATCTAGTTTTGTATTAATTTATTAGAATATATATTATTTTCTAAATAAAAAATAATATTTAAATGAAGGAAAAAATGTTAATCCAACTTTGAGTTAGGAGCTTCCCGTAATATATGATATGATACGATGACTACGTTAATCTACCACCAACCCAATCTTTTTATAGAAGAAGACACTTTTATGTTGGTTTGTTCTTCTGTTGTCTTGGGTTATTTACAAATGACTAGACACCCTTGTTTATATTTGTTTAGAGATGATTCTCAAAATTAAGGATGTAAAACTATTCTAATCATTTTTGCAAATAACTCTCTTAAATATCTAATACTCTAGACTATCTAGATTTTTCTTAATTACAAATATCAAAGACATTTTACTCTACAAAATTCTAGAAAGTTCTACCAAATATCTAGGATATTTTTTGTACCTCCAAAAACACAATTTTACTTTTTCACAAATATCTGATGGACAATAACAAACTTAAAATCGGAGAGTTGTATCTTGTTCTTCTTTTGCTTTCCCATTTTGGTCGTAGGAGGAAGATTACCTTGGCGTACGCAGTTTCACCACCAATATGTGATGAGAGGTTTTTGTGAAAAATTAAAGTTGATTTTTTGGAGGTTCAAAAACTATCTTAGAAATTTGGGATAATGCACACATACCCCCCCATACTATTCCCGAAATCTCAAAGACACACTTATACTATACTAAGGTCCTATTACCCCCCTGAACTTATTTTATAAGTAATTTTCTACCCCTTTTTAGCCTACGTGTCACTAGTTTGAAAAAAAAAAGTCAACAATCGTTGGGCCCACAAGATAGTGCCACGTAGGTCGAAAAGGGGTAAAAAATTAATAATAAAATAAGTTCAGGGGGGTAATAGGACCTTAGTATAGTATAAGTGTGTCTCTGAGATTTCGGGCATAGGTTGAGGGGGTACTTGGGCATTATCCCTAAAATTTAGTAGAACTTTCTAGAATTGTGTAGAATAAATTATTTAATGTTTGTACTTAAGAAAAATCTAGATAATATATTTAAGAGAGAGATATGTAAAAACGATTAGAATAGTCTAACATCCTTAGTATCTAGAATCATCCCTGTATAATTATAACTAAAGGTGTCATAGTCATTTGTAAATAACCCAAGACAACCTAAGAACAAACCAAAATAAAAGTCTTATTCTCTAAATCAGATTGGGTTGGTGTTAGATTCAACTAGTCTATAATATCATATCATATCATATATTATTATAAGTTGAAAACTCCTAACTCAAAGTTGGATTATCATTTTGTCCTTCATTTAAATATTATTTTTATGAACAAAATAAAAAATATATTCTAATAACTAAATAAAAAACTAGATATAATTGGAAACATTTTTAATATATTCACAGGTGCATCATATTATGTGAAAAAGATATTGAATGACAGAATGTTTTTTAGCGAAAGTCCAAGCATTTCACATTATTATTGTCAACTTCAATGTAATTGTTAACAATTATACACAGTGTTTTAAAAGGCATGTAATTGTCAAATAACATGCATTTTGCATTATAGATTCAGAAGGTGAAATAATAAATTTTCTTTTTATGAATGAAAATGTGGAAGTAAGAAAGAAAACAATAAAAAAATAGAGGGAATGCTAAGGCAAAGGGGATGACAAAGAGTTAAGGCAAAGGATGCATAATAGTAATGTTAGCAGAAAAAAATAATAAAATAAGAAAATGTAGATTAAAAAATGAAAATATGATAAAAACTATGAAAAATAACCATGACCAAATTATTGTAATTTTTCGGTCATGCTACAAAGTAGAATACATACACTATGTCATATAATTGTAATATGGAGATAACCGATATACTTGATACAAGTAAATATGGTAATTCAAATTTTGGTACAAATTAAGAAGGTATATTATGTGTGTATTGTCCCTTTCTTAGAAAAGTAACAAACTAATACATTGTACCTTTCGACCTGATAACACAAAAAAGGAAATTACTGATCATATTAAATTTTGTTATCAAAATTTAATAAGTTACCAAAATATCTAATTATTTGGCATTTACATTTTACAACAAAGAAGTCATATATATATATATATATATATATATATATATATATATATATATATATATATATATATATATATATATATATATATATATATATATATATATATATATATATATATATATATATATATATATATATATATATATATATATATATATATATATATATATATATATCTTAGAATGATAAAGATTTTGATAATTGACAAATACAGAAACAGATGAAAGAAACAGGTTGTACAGACGTGTTCCTTACAGGACGAATTTGACTTGGATAAGAAGAACGTCAACCACGTGAATTAGAAGTTATAAAGCTGTGAAATTATTATGTTTTCGACAAGCAACAAGTACAAAACGTTTCCTTTTATAAAGGAGTTCAAAGCCAAGTGAAAGAAGGAAAACGAATTCCTATTTAAGGAAATTTAGTTAAGGAAATTGTGTTTTCTTATTTATTTAAGGAAATTGTGCTTTCTTATTTAGTTAAGGAAATTTGTAGAAAAAAAGTCTAAGTAGAAGTCAACAAGGATTTGTATAAGGCAAATACAAGTTGAATTATACAAGCATTTGTTGAAGTTCTGATCTATAAATAGGAAGCTATTTGCATAAAAAAAATTGCGCACTTACATAGAGGAAATATCAAAACACGATCAAGAAGTTTGAAAGAGTTTTGAGATTTATGGGGAGTGTAGCAATTTGTGAGGAAAAATTATAAGATTGTATGCAAGAGTCTTGTTTACAATATGAGTTTTGTGAGTATGAGTTGTTTGACAAGTTGTAGAACTTGAAGAACATTGGAAGATATAAAATCGGGGAGTTTTGCGTCTTTGGGTAGCTAGATATTAGACTTTATAATTTCTTAGCTAGGAATTAGAGTTTATAATTCCTCTTGGAATTAGAGTTTATAATTCCTTAGGTTATATAGCTTTGTAATCTTCTGTTGAGACTTGAAATTTAATAAAGTGGATTTAAATCCTACACAGGTGTAGGTCATGGTTTTTACCCTTGTGAGTTGGGGTTTTCCGCCATAAATATTGTGTAATTATTTTATTTACTTCACAAAATGTAACTGTTGTAATTTCTCACAGGAACATACAGAATAAACTTGTTCCTAAGGGGAATTTGGGGATCAGAATTCCAACAATATATATATATATATATATATATATATATATATATATAACACTTAACCATTTGCCTTCCCTATATATTTCCCTTCTCCTGTCCCCTTTTCGTATTAATTCAACTTCAAAAAAATTTCATTCAAAATAAAAAATTCAGTTTTTGTTCTTCTATGGATGAAGAATTTCAGAAAAGGGAAGTGCTTTTTCCTCAAGAGCATGAACCTGAGTTTCAAAATCCAGCTAATAAGAAAGAAGTACAAGACGAATATGAGTTTCAAATTCATCGTTATAACAACAAGATATCTATGATACGAAAAGTTATCATGAAACATGATACAAATTCCATACCAATGAACAAAGCTTCATTGTTCAATGAAAGAAAATTCTTAACTTTTTCGAAAGACAAGTACATAGACAATGATGATTAAATGATTTCACCCCATATGATCGTTAAATGAAGAATTGTCATAAGAATGTTGAGATTTTAAATTTGTTTTGGTTACGAAGCACTCACGAGAAGAAATTTGAGTCAAGTTATGCATTCACTTTAAGAATGACTAGTTTTTATCGAAACATGACTTTTAAAGTTTAGTCATTTTTTCGCATTAGAAGCAAATTAAATAGTTAGGGGAAAAAAAGTATGTAACCTTCTGTTTTTCATTGTATAATGGGAAAAGGGTCTGATATACCCCTCAGCTTTGTCATTAGAGCTGATATACCCCTTGTTATGAAAGTGGCTCATATATACCCCTACTTGTAAAAAAAATGGCACACATATACCCTTTTCCTCTAACGGAAATGAAAAAATAATAATTTTCAATCTAAATTTTTATTATTTCTTTTAAAAAAATATAATCCCATATGAGTAAATTTAATCCTCGTCAAACATATTTTTTTTTTATTTTTTTTTGTTTCAATGACTAATTTATAATTATTATTTTGATAATCAAATTTATTTATGTTTGACTAATATTCTTGTAAAACTTATTGTAGATGATCAAATTTTTTTTCGAATATGAAATTAAATTACAATACACACAAAAAATTAGTTTAATGTTTTTTCTTTAAACTAAGGAATGAAGGAAAAAAATTAAGAATAAGAAACTCAAATAATTGTAATAAAAGAAGTCAAAAAATAATTTATGTATGAAAAAATTAAAATATACCTTGAACATTTATAGAAGAATCATATATAGCCCCAAGTAATTTTTTTAAAAAAATTATATGTAATAAATATAAATTTAAAATTAATTATATAAAATTCCGTTAAATGAAGAGTATATGTGAGTCATTTTGTAACGACAGGGGTATATGTAAGCCGTTTGTATAACGGTAAGGGTATATATGAGCCACTTTTATAACGAGGGGTGTATCAGCTCTAAATGACAAAGTTGAGGGGTATATCAGACCCTATTTCACTGTAAAATTAAAGGCATAATACATATAAATACCCTTTAACTTAACCTCATTTTACATTTGTATCCTCCAACTTTGAGTGTGCACTAATAGGCACTTAAACTTGTATAAAGTTGAATAAACATACACGCGAATCCTACGTGTCACAATACATGTAGTACACAAATTTTCGTGTAGGATGTCATGTAGGACGTTTGTGTCTATTTGTTCAATTTTATACAAGTTTAAGTGTATTTGTGCATACCCAAGATTGAAGGGCATAAATATAAAATGAGACCAAGTTAAAGGATATATTTATGTATTATGCCAAAATTAAAATTAGCACCGTTGAAATATCAATTCAATTTGTCATAATATAAAGTTGAATTTTTTTTATGATGATTTAGTTTATTTGATTCTAGATTTATTTTTACATATTTGGTGTAAGACAATTCAAGTTGTTATGTGTGAGTAATATTTGTTGTTCGTCTTGTGTTCCTAAGATACTTAAAACAAACACTTTGGAGAACTTAGTAAGAAACAACAAAGTTTAAAAAGTATTTTTAAAACTAGAAAATTAAAGCAATACAAAAAATAGAATAAAAAACAAATTAGAAATAATAGACAAAATATTTTCTTAAATAAGAAAATCGAGCCCACTGAATGCACATTGCCTCCTTAAGAAAAATATTCTCCTCAAGTACCCGAGGTTAATAGAATATATTTTGTTGATTTGTTGAGTGATTTATTGTGTCTGGGTATTCCTAAGATATTTAGGAAAAAAACTTTGGAGAACTTGGTTAGAAACAACAAAGTTTAAAGAGTATTTACAAAACTAGAAAATTAGAGCAGTACAAAAACTAGAATAAAAAACAAATTAGACATAATACACAAAAATATTTTTCTTAAATAAGAAAATCGATCCCACTGAATACACAATGTCTCCTTAAGAAAATTATTGTCCTCAAGTACCCGAGGTTAATAAAATATATCCTCCTATTATAGAATGATCCTACTCACCAGTGTATCAGTACTTATATCAACGGTGTCAGTGAACCACCTGATGACCGTAAAATTCACTTAGAATACTAGATTTAGAAGTAAAAGAACTCTAGAAAATTGGTTATTTTGTTGTTAAAATGAGAGAAATCCCTCTATTTATAGACAACAAAGAGTAATGCGAATAGGTGATTATTGCGCTTTACCAGAAAGGTCACAAACCTTTGAAAAAATCAAAATCCTATGATAAGGTCATAACCTTTCATAAAAGTTACAATTTTCGGAGAAGTCAGAACTCTTCATAAAAACTAGGGAAAAGGGTCTGATATACCCCTCAACTTTGTCATTTAGAGCTGATATACCCCTTGTTATTAAAGTGGCTCATATATACCCCTACTTGTAAACAAATGGCTCACATATACCCTTTTCCTTTAACGGAAATGGAAAAAATAATAATTTTAATCTAAATTTTAATTATTTTTTTCTGAAAAATATAATCTCATATGAGTAAATTTAATCCTCGTCAAACATATTTTTTTGACCTATTTTTGTTTCAATGACTAATTTATAATTATTAGTTTGATAATCATATTTATTTATGTTTCACTAATATTCTTGTAAAACTTATTGTAGATGACCAAATTTTTTCTTCGAATACGAAATTAAATTACAATACACACAAAAAAAATAGTTTAAATTTGTTTCTTTAAACTAAGGAATGAAAGAAAAAACATAAGAATAAGAAACTCAAATAATTATAATAAAAAAAGTCAAAAAATAATTTATATATGAAAAAAATTAAAATATACCTTGAACTTTGATAGAAGAATCATATATACCCCTAAATAATTTTTTAAAAAAAATTACAAGTCATAAATATAAATTTAAACTAATTTTTTAACTCCCGTTATATGAAGGGTATATATGAGCCATTTTGTAACGGGAGGGGTATATGTGAGCCGTTTGTATAACGGTAAGGGCATATATGAGCCACTTTTATAACGAGGGGTATATTAGCTCCAAATGACAAAGTTGAGGGGTATAACAGACCCTTTTCCCTAAAAACTATAACTCTTCATAAAAGTGACAACTTTTTATATAAGTCACAACTCTTCATAAAAGTCACAATAGTTTTATTGGTTTGGTTATTGACTTAACATATTTAAAAGTCGAAAATTTATAAATCGAATCGATAATACATAAAACCGAACTGAACTAACCAATCACACCCTAATTACGCGTAGATGATAAGCCTTTCATTCCTTCCTTGCAGCATCCCACTAGCCAGGGCCGACGTTATGCATGAAAAAATGAGGTCTTTACCTTAGACCCCCAAATTATGGGTCCTCAAATTTTTGTAGAGAATAAACTATGTTTTAATTTTTTTATAGAAAAAATGATTACTCATAATAAAAAGTATACCAAGTCATCAACTTCTTGAGTTAAATTCTATGATTCTAACTCTTATCTTTATTTAATATTTATCAATTTATCACTTATAGCATTATGTTAATAAAATAATTGTCTAACTTAAAGGATGTTTTTCAATGTTGAGTTGAAAAAAATCTTACATAAAATTAGTAACTGAAAAAAACATTATTATACACTAATAATTTTCATATAAATAGTTTGAGTAAAATTAAGTTTGAATAAATATTTATATAAAATTTATTTATATTTTAGACTGCGAATTAAAAATTCCCTTTAGACTCTATAAGAGATTGGATAGGGTTCTAATCAATTATTAAATTGCACAGTGTTTCTCGGAAATAGAAGTGGTACAGCTACCACGGACTGGATCAGATCATGCCCCACTCTTGTTGTCATGCAATCATATGGAAAATAAAGTTAAAGAAATCTTTTAGGTTTCAAAACTTCTGGAGATATTTTTTTTTCAGCAGTTGATTAATGGACGAAATAACAAAAGTTACAGATTCACGTGACACAACTAATATGGCTGCTGAAGCAAGAGCCATAAGAGAAGGTCTGATGTACTGCAGACATAATAATCTGAATGTGTCAATATAGAGAAGGAAAATGGGAAAATCCATGGAATGTGTCAATATAGATAAGCAAATACACTAGCTGATTATTTTACTAACCTAGTTTTTGATTTTGCAGGTAACTTTCAATTTAACAGTCTTCTGGAAGTTCTGAGTCAAGGAAGAAGGCTAAAAAATATTGATAAACTCAGCATCCCAAATATCAGAAGGTCTTCAAAATAAATAAGCAAGCAACATTGGAATAAAGCAACTTGTTGAATGAAGTCAATATCAAATAAGGTCATGTACGAAGCTATTTCATAGGATTTGATGTTAGCACCTGGTGAGAACTTGGAGGTGTTCAAATAACATTAAATCACTGTATGGTCGGTTGATATTGAACACAAGATCCACGAGTTTACTGTAATTGCTAAGCTATATCAACATACAAAAACAACATAGCTTAGTCTACTTAGCTACTGGTATTTCGCTGGATATCAAGAAACCGATGTTGAACAGAAGAAAATACATCCTTCGCTACCTGCATCAACAAGCCTAGAAGCTTTCAACTAATAATAGTCTGATTTACATGGAGCTGATGGTGGTATCATCCTTAATCTATGGAAATAGGGATAGAGGTTGTTGAATTAGCTACTGCCAACTCTGTGGATATCAAGAAACAAAGATTGAGCTGCAGCAATGATAATGATGAGTATCTTTATCGTCGAATCTAAAGTGGTAGGGACGAAGATGGAGGAATTTACAGTTATAAACTTTCAAAGTCTAGATAGTAAAGACAAAAACTAGGCATACCATGCATCCACTCCCAATGACCCTAAATTCCATGTGTATTCAGATTTCACTAGCAAACTTCCACTCTCACTTATCCAACCCACTTCAACAATTTTGTATTTGATGTTTTATCACTCTTCATACCAAATTATTGTTAAAGCTCACGTGAATCTTCTTATGCAATCAAGACACGTTGGCTTACCTCAATCAAATAGCTTCTACAATTGTAATGCGAAGAAAACATGAATGATGAAGGACATTTTTGTAATTCAACTTTTTTTTTCCATAAGCACATACTAATGTTGAATGTAATGTTATAATTGATGTGTGTTTACATTTTGACCAAGTTAAGATACTGTTTGTGCACGAGGCACTTTAATGATGGATTTGAGTACTGTTTGTGCACGGGACTACCTACTGGTCACATCTCGCTGCAATTTATAATTCTAATTTGGAGTGACAACCATTAGCATGTTGAACAATATTATAACTTGGAGCACTTGTTTGTGATTGTCTATCTTCAACATAAGACACAAGTTTAACCTTAACTGCATCACATGAGTTGTTAGCACGTCCTTGCGTTTACTGGATTATAATATCTCTTGACCTGGTGTAGCTTTGACATATCTGATGATTCTTAATGTTGCATTCATATGTAATTGTTGCAAAAACAGAATTAGAGTTTGAACGTTGTAGGCTATATCACGCCTGAAATTACTGTGAGGTATAACAACATTTCTATTACTCTTTGATACCTTCCTTTATCACTAGACAACTCATCAATTGCATCTTTGGTGTTAGTTAACTTATTGTTATCATTATTTATGATAAGTACAAGTTAACACCATTATCTCAAACTCCTCGATAATCTATCCTCAACTGCATCCTTTCGAGCAATTATATAAACTATGACTATCATATACTCCAATTTGTTACAACATTGCAAAAGTCATAAAGAAAACTCAACACCGAAATTGAAAGACACCAGAATGCTTGAAAAGAAGCAATTAATGATAACAAGCAAATTCTTGAACTAAGATATTAGTTGGGAAAAAGCGAATGCATAAGCCCTAAAGGGGTAGTAAAGACATGTAAGAAGATAAAAACATAGTCTTTCATGAGACATAAACTCATAGACGATTAGCCTCTCATCTCCTTCCGTGCTATATCCTAAGAGATTCTGATGGTGGAGATTGAGAATGAAGTTTAATTCAGTTTGCCACATGAGATAGCTCGTAAATGGAATGATGGCAACTTTAATTTGTATCAGTATGGAGAAATTCTCAAGAGAAGGAATCTGAGCCAACAAGGGACTCAATTCTAAGGATGATTGATTTTACCGAAACACGACCTTAAATTTAGTCTCTTTTTTCATACTAAAATCAGAGAAATGGTTAGAAAAAATATAGATAGAAAAGAGAAAAAAAATTGTTCTTTTTTTTCAATGTAAATATGACACTGATGGAATATTAATTCAATAACATTGTGTATTATGATTTTGTGTATGAGCACGAATTTTAGAATTGATATCAAACACAAAGCTTGTTAAAAATAAATAAGAAAATGAAGACATATAAAATGAAAAACGATTAAACATACGGTATTAAAGATACTTTTAGTAGTTAAGTTGGTTGACTACCTGGAAACTTGTTGATGAGAGTTCGATTCCCCACATTGTAATCTCCTTCCTCATTTTCCTTTTCAATAACAATTAAAAAGTAATGTTAAAATAAATCATTCAAAGAAAAATCAAATCATTCAACATTCAATGAGCAAATAAATAGGGTTACCCAATTTAACCTGTATTTAAATAATTTGAATCATATTTTGTGATATCTTCATCTTCATTCCTTTTCTAGAGAGTTCTTGAGAAAACATCGTCTCATGGTTACGTATATTCATTCAAAATTTCATTGTAAATGGATAGCTGAGAAAAAGAAGAAGAAAATAAGAAAAGGAATTCAGAAACGACAAGAACAAGCAAACTGACTTGAAGAGTTGTTCGGACTTTTGGCTCAAAGGGGGAGAAATAGGAAGTTAGGAGGCAATTGGAGAAAATAAAAAAAAATTAGGGCTTAGAGAAAAGGAATATTCTGTTACCTGGTTAAATAGAATGAAAGGCGAAGTTTACAAGGACCACCCATGCACACGCGCACGAACGCACACGCGCACGCACGCACCCACCCACACAATAACAAGGTAGGTCATGATTGATACGCCTACCTGGACGTTGCACTATTTTTCCTTTTTTGATTGTTTTTTTGTTTTAATTTGTTTGTCTTGTTTTTAAATTTTTTTTTAATATCTAAAAATAATGTAATATATTGTTTCCAATCTGTGTTAGAAAACCAAAAATTACAGATTCTAATAAATTGTTCAGAAACACGAAGTAACTAAAATTTATAGAAGCAGTAAGAAAGATGAACAGAAATTTAATCACAAAAAATCTGTAAAACGTACCAGAATGTGAATAAAGTTTTAACAAGAAAAGATCAAGTACATTGAACTCACACCCTTAAGGAAATTATTCCCCTCTAGTATCCGATGTTTAATTTGGAATATAACCTCCAAGGGTAAAAGGATCTCAATCACCAGAGTATTGATTTCAAAAACTCTGATATCAGCGAACCAATCAACAACAGGAAAGCACACGAAGAAATTTTTTGTGAAGAAGAAGAAAAAGAAACTCAGAAAATTCGTTAGTAAATATTCTGAAAAATGAATGGTATTTATAGGCAAGAAGAACAAGTTTCAAAAGGTTGCAACCCTTTCAGAATTCACACGACCAGTAATAAAAGTTTGTAACGTTTCAAATTGTACTGTCTGTTTCTGAAAAATGCTACCTTTAGGAACAGTTAATGGGGGGAATTTTTATATAAAAAAAGGGAAAGTTTAAGTAAAAGGGTCACGTGAGGCACGAGGAGTCGGATCGGGTTAATCAACTTAAAAATTAAAACGTTTCGGTTAATTTCAACTAAATAACTGAAAATGTCAACTAATTAATTGAAAACACTTTTGACCATTTAATTTAATTTATTAAATAAATAAATAATTAATTAAAAAAACTTTGTCCAGAAATAATCTCTCGATTATTTCCCAAAGTCATAGCCGTAGCCGAGCTGAGCGAGTGATGACGACGATGACGCGGGGGGTGGGGTCCCTCTTACCAGCCCTTTTAACAATTAATAAGAGTATTTCTATATTGAAACTCTCTTATTTTTCTGTGCACCACCGATGAGGGACAAATACCTTTTCATTAAAGCATAAAAAGACTTTTCAAGTTCTCAACTTTACAAGTTCTTTTCTTTCCCTCTATTTTCCATCAATTCTTGCAACAAACCTAATAATCCCCCACATTGATGGGGAGTGGTTATAACATAGGAATGCACGGAAAATTTTGTACTTTACATGCAAGGATTAATTGCATCTGGATAAGATCCTTGGACTTTCAGTAGTGAATATATGTCGGATATACTCGCTCAATCGGTAAATGTGATATCTTTGAACCGTCGAGCTTTGGTGTATACCTAGAAAACCATATGTCACACAATTAACCATTTACTATTAACGTTTCTTACGGTTGTGTTTGTTTCAGCCATGAATACCTCCTGGTTTCATGGGTGTATAGAGAATAGACTTTTGACATAAAATTCTCTTTGAAGCATCTTACACTTCACACTCATATTGGTGATTTCTAACCGTGTCATCTCGTAGATACACTAGTTGATCAAATCTACCAAACTTAGCAAATCATTAGAAACATTAAGCTTTATTACCTCATTAACAAGCCTTAAAGTCTTAACCATGTTCCTGAACATTGTCTTCATCATGAGAATGGATTGAGTTAATTGACAATGTCGAACCGTCAGCCACAACATTGTTTTTCTGTTTGAATCTAGCTCTTTGATCTCCATTATTCTAGATAGAGTTACCATCATGCTGACTTGTCCTAAGCCGTAAACCCATTCCCTAAGATGATCTTTCAACTGTCTCTCACTAGGCCTTTCATTAGTGTATCTGACACATTATCGCTTGACTTTACATAGTGAATTGTGATAATTCTACTAAAGAGAAGCTTTCTTATGGTGTTATATCTCCGTCGTATATGACGAGACTTCCCGTTGTACATGACGCTCCCTGCCCTACCTATTGCTGCTTGACTATCGCAATGTATGCAAATATGTCAAACTGGTTTATTCCTGAATGGAATATCCTCTAGGAAATTCGGAGCATTCAGCTTCATTGTGGAGCGATCAATACATGTCTGTTTGGACAATTTCCAAGAGACTGCTCCTCCACCAAGTATGAACACATAACCACTTGTGGACTTTACTTCATTTGACCCGGTGATCCAATTCGCATCACTATATCCTTCAATCACAACAGGATATTTATTATAATGCAAGCATAGTGTTGTGTATATTTTAGATAACCTAACACACGTTTTATTGCCATCCAGTGAGTTTGATTAAGATTACTAGTTAACCGACTCAGTTTTCTAATAGCACATATTATATCTGGTCGCATACAATTCATAATATACATCAAACTTCCCAACACTCTGACATATTCCAATTGAAAGTTACTTTGACCTTCATTCTTTTAAAATGTACATCTTAAATCAATTGGAATTTTGACAACATTGAAATTCAAGTACTTGAACTTATCCAAAACTCTTCTAATATAATGAGATTGAGATAATGCTAGTCCTTGTGGAGTTTGGATAATCCTGACCCTTAAGATCAAATCAACAACTCCTAAGTCCTTCATATCGAACTTGCTGGACAGCATGCGCTTAGTAGCAGTTATATCATTCAATGTCTTTACTCATTATTAACATGTCATCAACATACAAACAAACAATGACTTCATGTTTCATAACATTTTTAATGTAAAAACATTTATCACATTCATTAATCTTGAATCCATTTGCCAACATTGTTTGGTCAAATTTAGCATTCCATTGTTTGGGTGCTTGCTTGACTCCATAAAGTGACTTTACAAGTATGCATACTTTCTTTTCTTTACAAGGAACAACAAACCCTTCGGGTTGTTCCATGTAAATTTCTTTTCAAACTCTCTATCTAAGAAGACTATCTATACATCCATTTGGTGGAGTATCAGATCAGACACTGCTGCTAGTGTTATTAACATCCTAATTGATGTTATCCTTGTTACTGGAGAGTATGTGTCAAAGTAGTCCAGACCTTCCTTTTGTCTGTACCTCTTGACTACCAGTCTAGCCTTATATTTGTCAGTAGTCCCATCAGATTTCATTTTCTTTTTAATAATCCATTTTGATCCTAAAGGTTTATTTTGTGGAGGAAGATTAGTCAATTCCCAAGTGTGATTACTTAAAATTGATTTAATCTCACTATTGACATCTTCTTTTCAATAAGTTGATTCAGATAAAGACATAGCTGCTTTAAATGTTTGAGGCTCATTTTCAAGCAATTGCTACAAAATATGGTACGAAAGAAGCAGGTTTCTGTTGGCGAGAACTACGCCTAGGATCCTCACTAGTTAAAATATTTTTCGTTGATTCTTCTCGTGGTCATTCAGGTCTTTCACTTGTCGACTCACATTCAGTTTTATATGGATAAATGTTTTAAAAAATTGCATTATCTGACTCAATTATCGTATTAACATGAATCTCAGGATTATCATATTTGTGAACCAAAAACCGACAGGTCTTACTGTTCACAGCATACCTAATAAATACACAGTCTACTGTTTTGGGTCCAATTTTAACCCTCATAGGTAAAGGAACAACTACTTTGACTAAACACCCCCACACTTTAAAATATTTGAAATTGGGTTTCCTTCCTTTCCACAACTCATATGCAATTGATTGTGCTTTTCGATGGGGTACTCTATTGAGTATTTTATTAGCCTTAAGGATGGCTTCCCCCCAAAGGTTTCACGATAAACCAGAATTGATCATTAAGGCATTCATCATTTCATTTAATTTTCTGTTCTTCCGTTCCGCCAAACCATTTGACTGTGGTGTATAAGGTGCAGTAGTTTGATGAATAATACCATATTCCAAACATATCTCTGTAAAAGGAGATTCTTATTCTCCATCCCTATCACTCTGAATCATTTTTATCTTTAGATTCAATTGGTTCTCCACTTCATTTTTATATTGCTTAAATGCATCAATCTCTTCATCCTTACTATTAAGAAAATATACATAACAAAATCGAGTGCAGTCATCAATAAAAGTTATAAAATACTTTTTTCACCACGAGATTGTGTCGACTTCATATCACATATATCTGTGTGAATTAAGTCTACAGTTTTGGAATTTCTTTCAACAGAATTATAAGGATTTTTGACAAACTAACTTTCCACACAAATTTCGTATTTCGATTCATCGCATTTAAAATCAAGAAAATACTTCTAGAGTAACCAATTTTAGCAAGGCTTTGTAATTTATATGTCCCAAATGGGCATGCGTAAATCATTTGACTCTAATAAGTAAACAGAAGCATAATTTTTATTAATACTGTCAACAACCATTACATTCATAATTGTTAAAGTTTCCTGTTTTTCTTTCAACCACCGATGAGGGACAAATACCTTTTCATTAAAGTATAAGAAGACTTTTCAAGTTCCCAACAATTTAAGAATTCAACTTTACAAGTTCTTTTCTTTCCCTCTATTTCCCATAAATTCTTGATACATACCCAACATATATTATATAAATAATGATAATTAACAACATAAAATACTTGTAAAAAACATATAAAAAATTAAATTGATTCAAAAAAATTATTATCTCTATATCAAATAAAATGGATAAAAGAAGTAACATCTCTTATTTAATTTGAAAACTACATAAAAAGTATTGTAAATCTCAATAATTAACAACATTTGATTGACTTTTGAAATTTATTTGTGCGACATAAATCAGGATAAGAGAAATAACACATATTATTAAACTTTTTTTAAAGACGAGTACACTAATGATGATGATGTTGTTATGCCACCCCATATGGTAATTAGATAGAGAGTTTCGAGAAGAATGATGACAATTTTAGTTTGTATAGTCTATGGAGGGATGCTCAAGAAAAGGAATTTGAGTCAACTAAGGGACTCAATTCTAAGGATGATTGAGTTTACCGAAATAAAACTTTATAATTTAGTCTATTTGTTCATATTAAAAGCAAAGAAATGGTTACAAAAAAAGATATATAGAAAAGAGAAAAATATTATTCTTTTTTTTTCATTGTAAATGTGACACTGATGGAATATAAATTAAACAACTTTGAGTATTTATGATTTTGTGTATGAGTAAGAATTTTAAATTAAGAGTTTTAGAATTGAGATCAAATACAAAGATTGTTAAAAATAAATAAGAAAATGAAGACATAAAAAATGGGAAAAGACTAAACATACGGTATTAAAGAAAATTTTAGTAGTTAAGTTGGTTTACTACCTCAAAACTTGTTGATGAGAGTTAGATTTCCCACATTGTAATATCCTTCCTCGTTTTCCTTTTCAATAACAATCAAAAAAATATTGTTAATATAAATCATACAAAGAAAATCAAATCATTCAACATTCAATGAGAAAATAAATAAAGTTACCCTATTTAACCGGTATTTAAATAATTTGAATCATATTTTGTGATATCTTAATCTCTATTTCTTTTCAAACAATTTTTGAGTAAACATTCAAAATTTCATAGTAAATGGATAACTTAAAAAAAATAACAACAAATTAAAAAAAGAAATTCAAAAATGAAAAGAACAAACGAACTGACTTGAAGAGTTGTTCGGGCTTTAGGCTGAAAGGGGGAGAAATAGGAAAGTTGGACAGCAATGGAAGAAAGTAAAATATTAGGGCTTAGAAAAAAGGAATATTGAGTGACCTGGTTAAATAGAATAAAAGGTGAAGTTTACAAGGATCACGCGCGCACGCACGCACACGCACACACGCACCCTCCACACACAATTACAAGTTAGGTCATGATCGACATGTCTGCCTAGTAGCTGCACTACTTTTCCTTTTTTTGAGGGTTATTTTATTTTAATTTGTTTGTCTTGTTTTTTAATTTTTTAAATATTTAAAAATTATGTAATATATGCTATAAATAATGATTACTACCAACTTAAAATATTTGTAAAAAACATATAATAAATTCGGTTAATTCATAAAATTAATATATTTATGTCAAATAATATGGGATAAAAGAAGTAACATGTATTATTTAATTTGAAAACTTCGTAGAAAGTATTGTAAATCTATGTAATTTACATTATTTAATTGACTTTTGAAATTCTTTTTGTATTACATACATCAAGATAAGAGAAGTAACATATATTATTAAACTTTTCCGAAGATGAGTACATTGATGATGATGATGTTGTTGTGCCTCCACATATGATAATAAGATAGTGAGTTTCGAGAAGAATGATGACCATTTAAGTTTGTATCATCTATGGAGGGATGCTCAAGAGAAGGAATTTGAGCAAAATAAGGGACTCAATTCTAAGAATTATTGATTTTACTGAAAAATAACAATATAATTTAGTCTCTTTGTTCGTATTAGACGAAGATAAATGGTTAAGGATAAAAGGTAGATAGAAAAGGGAAAAAAATATCTTTTTGTTCATTGTAAATGTGACACTGATGTAATATCAATTCAATTACTTTGTGTATTGATGTTTTGGTGTATGAGTACGAATTTTAGAATTGATATCAAACACAAAGCTTGTTAAAAATAAATAATAAAACGAAGACATATTAAATGGGAGAAGACTAAATATTAAGGGAAATTTTAGTAGTTAAGTTGGTTGACTACTTGAAAAATTGTCGACGAGAGTTTGATTCCCCATACTGTAATCTCCTTCCTAATGTTCCTTTTCAATAACAATTAAAAAATATTGTTAAAATAAATCATACAAAGAAAAATCAAATCATTCAACATTCAATGAGAAAATAAATAGTGTTTCCCCATTTAACTGGTATTTAAATAATTTAAATCATACTTTATGATATCTTCACATTCATTCCTTTTCCTGACAATTATTGAGAAACATCCTCTCATGGTTACGTATATTTATTCAAAATTTCATAGTATATGTATAGCAGAGAAAAAGAAGAAGATAATAAAAAAAAGTAATTCAGAAATGACAAGAACAATCGAACTAACATGAAGTGTTGTTCGTACTTTTGACTGAAAAGAGGAGAAATAGGAATGTTGGGCGGCAATTGGACAAATTAAAAGAAATTAGGGCTTAGAGAAAAAGAATATTGGTTGACATGGTTAAATAGAATGAAAGATAAACTTTACTAGGATCACACACGCGCACGCACACGAACGCCTGCTCTCACGTACACATGCACACGCGCATACACGTTGTCATACCTCTTTTTTTCTCTCAATATTTTGATTTTATTTGTTTTGAAAGAAAAAGAGTTTTTCCAATTAAAGTACATTTTGAAAAGGGATAATTATTATTCAGAGTCGCCACTTCGAATTGAGTTTTGGTGTTACAAGTCACCTTTTTTAAATCCCTAATCAAAAGGAGATTTGACTCTATTTTATTGGTCTACGAACTAGAAATTCGGGTAAGAAATTCTGTTGAGCAAGGGGAAGATGTTAGGCACCTCTCGAGTCTCGTGGGTCTGGCAGGGTCGCTTTATTGACTTTAATATGACTTAACTTAATTTTTGGATATTATAATATTTAATTAATAATAAAATTGCTATTTATCCTCAGATTTATTTTAAACTTATTTAAAAATGGCTTATTTATTTTAAATGGTTTTAATTTCTTTCCACATCCAAAAATTTTAAACTTGAAACATCCCTATATATATCTATATGTGTGTTTTTTTTTGCTTATATTTGTATATTTTTATTTTTTAATGTTATTATAGAATTTCTACAAATTAGAATTCGTGTAAAAAAGAGATTTTTTGAGTTCAAGATAATTTAAGAATATATATTTATTTATTTACGAGATAAAAATAAGAAAAATACATAAATTTTATAAGATTTGAAGTTAGTTTTATAAAGAAATCCTAAATAAATTAGGAATGTTTATTTTAATTTTTATATATATATATATATATTATAATTTTCTGTATAATTTGTTGCTCTCTCTTTTTTTTAAAATTTATTTTATCATTATTTTCATTTTATTATTATTTTATAAAGTTTGTTTTCTTCTCCTCTTTTTTTATTTATAATAATTTTTGTTACCTTTTTTTACGTTCTAGAAATCTGTTTCTCTCTCTTCTTTTTTATTTTTTCTTTTTTCACGTTTCTTTTTTATTATTATTAATATTATTTTCTGTTTCCTTTTTTTTAAAAAAAATCTGTAATTTTTTTTTGTTTTATGCTTTTTTTTAATTTTTTTATTCTTTTGTTCTCTTTATACAATTTCTCAAATTTTACTTTTTTTTATTATAATTATTAATAGTATTTATCAAGCTGTTATCCACGAATTTGAAATCACGATCAAATCTCTAACTCTAACCTAATTCTCAAAAGAAATAACTAGTTTTTTTCTCTCTTTATGTTTGCTTGTTTTTTTTCTTTTCTATGTCTATCAATCTCAGTTTCTGTGTGTTCTCTATATTCCTCTCTGTATCTTTTTTTCAACTGAACGTGGGTTATATAATATTTTTTTGGTGAGAATCTGGTGCTAATTAAAAAGAACGTATTAGAGTGAGATTATGATTTAATTTGAAAATTAGTTGAGAAAATTGGGGTTGAGATAAGGATATTAAATAAATAAATAATAATAACAAAATAAAATAAAAAAAATGTGTAAAGGTTTTTTATTTTTTTTTTAAAAGGAACGTCCAAAAGAGAGGGAGAGAAAAAAAGAAAAAATAAAAAATAAAAAAAAATAAATGGGATGAGATTTTATAGTTAAATATGTTAGGAAGTTGGAAATAATTAGGATAAGGTAAAACAAATTTGAAATCTTTAGAACTCCTCTTTTCTTTTCTTTTTTCTATATTTTTTCATAATATTTTCTATATTATTATTATTTTTAGACTAGATAATTAACAAATAAATTAAATTCCCAACTTGTATTTATCAATTTTTTATTATTAAACTATAATTGATCGTATGATTTTTATTAATTTACAATTTATTATTTTTATTTTATTTTAAATATAACCATTTTTAAATTGGAGTAAAATATATTATGTTTTGGTAAAAAATTAGGTGTTCACTGTATGCCCCTCTTTGCTTGAAAACATGAAGAGTTTTCATGCAAAGATGTGGACAATGTGACTAATTTTTTACTGAAATATTTATGTGAAAAAATATAATAGAGAAGAGGTTTGACTGTGTCCTAACTTTTTAAAAACTACCTATCCTAAGTTGATGATAAGGAGCCAGACGTAGTTCCAATGAGTTAGGTAGTCGAGTGAGGTTTTGTCGAGATTCCGGTTCATAACTCTAGCTATTACATACAAAAAACAAAAGGCAGAAGGAAAGGTATGAAATCATATCTACTCCGATAGTGCTAAGCTTTCATTTTGAATTCTTAGATATCGCTTCACCCTCTTTGGTAGGTTCATCGATTCCAAACTTCGCTCTGGACATTTGAATTTAAGACTTGAAACTTCATGACTTGACTTCAGCTACTGACGTTCTTCCGCATGATATTCTTGAAAACTTATTTTCTTGAAAGGATGAATTCTCTTATTTTTTAACTGCAAATTTGTGAACTATGTAGAAACCTGCACGCACAAAACAAAATTTCTGCCTAGTTTGCACTAGAAAACTTTGTAAGTTATTGATGAAAGTTATAAAAGTCTATACTAATAAAAATAATATTTTTATAGCCTATTACAGAATGTAAGAAAAAAAAGACAAAAGGGAGTTTTGTACCCAAATTGCAATCAGGGGTTATTGTGCCCTGTGAAGACATAAAAAATAAAATAGGGGTTATTGTGCCCTATATACAACCCAGAGGTTATTGTGCCCTCTGAAGACATGAAAAATAAAATAGGGGTTATTGTACCCTATATGCAACCAGGGGTTATTGTGTCCTGTGAAGAAAAATGATAGGTATTATTGTGCCCTATATGAAATCAAGGGGTTATTGTTCCCTCTGAAGACATGAAAAATAAAATAGGGGTTATTGTGCCCTATATGCAACCAGGGGTTATTGTGCCCTGTGTACACATAAAAAAATGATAGGGGTTATTGTGCCCTATATGCAATCCAGGGGTTATTGTGCCATGCGAAGACATGAAAAATAGGATAGGGGTTATTGTTCCCTATATGCAACCAGGGGTTATTGTGCCCTGTGAAGACATAAAAAATGATTGGGGTTATTGTTCCCTGTGAAGACATGAAAAATAGGATAGGGGTTATTGTTCCCTATATGCAACCAGGGGTTATTGTGCCCTGTGAAGACATAAAAAATGATAGGGGTTATTGTGCCCTATATGCAATCAAGGGGTTATTATGTCATGTGAAGACATGAAAAAAAAATTGGGTTTATTGTGCCCTATATGTAATCCATGGGTTATTGTGCCCTGTGAAGACATGAAAAATAGGATATGGGTTATTGTGTCCTATATGCAATCTAGAGGTTATTGTACCCTGTGAAGACATGTAAATAGGATAGGGGTTATTGTGCCCTATATGCAACCAGGGGTTATTGTGCCATGTGAAGACATAAAAAAATGATAGGAGTTATTGTGCCCTGTGAAGACATAAAAAATGATAGGGGTTATTGTGCCCTATATGCAATCCAGGGTTTATTGTGCCTTGTGAAGACATGAAAAATAGGAAAATGGTTATTGTGACCTATATGCAACAAGGGGTTATTATGCCCAGTGAAGACATAAAAAATGGTAGGGGTTATTGTGCCCTATATGCAACCAGGGGTTATTGTGCCCTATGAAGACATGATTTTATATATATATATATATATATATATATATATATATATATATATATATATATATATATATATATATATATATATATATACACACACACACACACAGATACATTTCTTCTTTTCACTTATATTATTAACATTATTAATATTATTATTCATCGTTATTTTATTTTATTTTTATTTGTACATTGAACAAACTAAAAGTAAAATAAAATGCCTCAGATTCAATTAAAAATCGCATATTATATGAAAAGTAAAGATTCAAGAACATACCATCACGGAGTTTGTCTCTCGCAAACTATTTACATGATTCTGCCTTATACCTGTTTTAAGTCAAAGAAATGTATTGTTAATTTTCCTACATGGTGGTTGGTTCGTGACTTTGAGTATCTTGTAATGCTTGATATCTGGATCCGCCCCGCTTGGAAGATTCATCCCATTGATGATTGTGCGAATATCTTGTAGATTTTTTAAAAACTGTCCTTATCTTTCCTTGAAACACTTTTCATGGACATTCTAACTCATTACCATTTTTTGCATGTTGTGTGCTTCATTCTTTCCCAAGCAACTTATATATTTTCACATGGTATCGATTTATGATATTTATTTTCTTGATTGGTTCACAACCATAGTCAATATGGTGCATGTCCCCAACATTCAACTGTAAATACCGTAGTCAATTTTGTGAATTTAATTTTATTTTCTCACTTGACACGAGTTCATGCTGAGAATGAAAAATAAAAACTCAAAGAAACACAAGCACACATGACACAAATGAAAGGGTTATGAAGGAAAAATTGTGTCTTTAGAAGTAGTAGATAAATAAGAAAATGTTTAAATGATGTGAAAAGAATTTTATCTGAAAGTACGTGACAACTTTGAAACATGACATGCAATTGGACCGAACGTTTGATCTTTTTTTAGTTGTCTGAATCTCAGTAAACAATGTTGCACCATTCTGTCTAACCTTGCCTTTTATCATGATTGTGCTCATGTCATGACAAAATGTCATCATTCGATTAGTATCGCCTTTCATGATTTTTCTCCAATAAGACATTCTAATCTTTGTCACTCAACTAAGCATCGTCTTATAGTTCCCGTAAGGGTTTTCACTCACAACACTCTCTTCTTCTTTTTCTCCCATAGTTCGCCTACATAATGTCTCAACCTTTAGAGAACTAAAGAACATGATTATCTTTTTATTGAGTGATAAGACTGAACCCTAATGAAGGGCTGCCTACGTATCCTTTTAGGAATCAGGTCAAACGTAGTTAAATGAATTTTTCATGTTTTTTTTTTCTTTTTTTTTAAACAAAAATTTAAATTTTTTTTTTAAAAAAGCACCAGACCAGTGGTGTTTGAGATAAAAGAGGATACATTTTTATCTTCTTATCATAATAATGAGAAGGAGTGCTAAATATAGTATCTCTTGATCAAATCTGCATTGACAATTATGTCAATTGCCTTTCCCTCCATATCTGCCAACTGCAAAGCTCCGTTGGATAACACGTGCTTAATAACATAAGGGCCTTGCCAATTTTGCGCAAACTTTCCCTTGGCCTCGTCTTGGTGGGGAAGCATACGTTTCACAACATGTTGACCCACTTCAAAATTCCTTGGGCGTACTTTCTTATTATGTGCCTGAGCCATCCTCTACTGATATAATTGACTAAAACAAATTGACGTCAACATTAGTTTTCTATTATCAGTGCTAATTGTTCTAACCTCGATTTGACCAATTTTGTATCCTCGATTTCTGCTTCAACAATGTTTCGAAGAGAAGGGATTTCATCTTATGCGGGTATGACAGCCTCAGTTCAATAAACCAATAAGTAAGGAGTTGCACCGACTGACGTACGAACAGTCGTGCGATATCCCATGAGAGCGAAGGGTAATTTCTCATGCCACTGTCTATATCCTTGCACCATATTCCTAAGAATATTCTCGATGTTCTTATTTGCAGCTTCAACAACCCTATTTGATTTGGGACGATAAGGGGTTGAATGACGATGAACAATTTTAAATTACTCACAAACTTCCTTCACCAAGTGGCTATTGAGATTCATTGCATTGTCTGTAATAATGATTTTTGGTATGCCAAAACTACATATGATGTTGGAATGAACGAAGTCCTCCACCTATTTCTTGGTAACTGATTTTAATGTGACAGCTTCTACCCATTTGGTAAAGTAATCGATGGCAACTAAAATAAACCGATGACAGTTAGATTCTTTTGGCTCTATTGGCCCAATAACGTCTATTCCCCATGTAACAAAAGGCCATGGAGTAGACATAGGATGCAACTCTAAAGGGGGTGAGTGAATCAAGTCGCTATGAATTTGGCACTTATGGTACTTGTGAAAAAATTTGAAGCAATCTCGCTCCATGGTCAACCAATAGTACCATGCCCAAATAATCTTTTTTGCTAGGACGTAACCATTCATGTGTGGGCCACATACCCCTGAGTGTACCTCATTCATAATTGTTTCCACCTCTTGATTATTCACACATCGTAATAAATTCAAATTTGGAGTCCTTTTATATAATATATCGCCACTTAAGAGGAACCCATTGGCGAGTTGCCTCATAGTTCTTTTTTGATCTCTATCAGCATGTAGTGGATATTCTCTAGCTTTTATAAACTGTTTGATGTGGTGATACCAAGGCTCACCATCTGCCTCTACCGCAATTATATTGCATTAACTATGTTGATGCCTAACTTGGATTTCAAACGGGTCAATGTAGGTATTACCTGGGTATGGAAGTATCGATGCTAGGGTGGCCAAAGCATCAGCCAACTCATTGTGAAACCTGGGAATATATCTAAATTCAATGGACTTGATCTTTTTTATGAGATCTTCTAAACATTGTTTGTACGGTATGAGCTTAATGTCTCGAGTTTCCCATTCGCTTCGAGCTTGTCGAATGAGCAAGACGGAATCCCCCAAGACTAAGAGCTCATGTACGTCAAGATTTATTGCCATATTCCAAACCATGATGCAAGCTTCGTATCCTGTTGTGTTTTTTGTAGAAAAGAATCGAAGTCGTGCTATGGAAGGATAATGACAACTGGTTGGTGAGATAAGAAGTGCCCCAATTCCCACTCCGTTTTTGTTGACAGCCCCATCAAAATATAATTTCCATATGGGGTTATTATCAAGAATTTCTTCCTCGATAGAGTCGATCTCTTCATCAGGGAAATATGTCTTTAAGGGTTCGTATTCATCATCAATCGTATTCTCTGCCAGATGATCGGCCAACGCTTGTGTTTTCATGGCGGTGCGAGTAACATACACAAAATCAAATTCGGTAAGCAAAATCTGCCATTTTGCCAACCTACCCGTCGGCATGGCTTTTTGAAAAATATATTTCAGAGGATCCATTCGAGATATGAGGTAAGTGGTGTATGACAAAAAATAGTTCTTCAATTTTTGGGCGACCCAAGTTAAAGCACGACATGTTTTTTCTAATAGAGTGTACTTTACCTCATAGAATGTGAACTTTTTGCTCAAGTAATAGATGGCTTGTTCTTTTTTCCCCGTGACGTCATGTTGTCCTAGAACGCAGCCAATGGAATTATCCGTTACCGAGAGGTATAAAAACAAAGGCCTACCAGGCTCTGGGGGGACCAGTACCGGAGGATTTGCTAAATATTCTTTAATTTTGTCAAAAGCCTTTTGACACTCACTTGTCCATTTAATAGCATAATCCTTTTTCAATAACTTGAATATCGGCTCGCATGTAGTAGTGAGTTGAGCGGTGAATCGGCAAATATAGTTTATCCTTCCCAGTAAACTCATGACTTCAGTTTTGGTTTTTGGAGGTGGCAATTCTCGAATGGACTTTATCTTGGAGGGGTCTAATTCAATGCCTCTTCGGCTAACTATACAACCCAAAAGCTTGCCAGATGGAACTCCAAATGCACATTTAGCCTGATTAAGCTTGAGATTCTACTTTCTCAACTTTTTGAAAAATTTTCTTAGATCACGCACATGGTCAATTTGCGTTCTAGACTTAATGATGACATCATCGACATATACCTCAACTTCTTTATGCATCATGTCATGGAATATTGTAGTCATAGCTCTCATGTAGGTTGCCCTTACATTTTTTAGACCAAATGGCATGACCCTATAACAATATGTACCCCACGGGGTAGTTAAAGTAGTTTTTTTGCGTCATTTTCATCCATGAGAATTTGGTGAGATCTGGTGTAGTAGTCCACGAATGATTGAATATCGTGTTTAGCACAATTGTCAACCAAGATATGAATGTTGGGTAGTGGAAAATTGTCTTTTGGACTTGTTTTGTTTAAATCTCGATAATCAACACAAACTCTGATCTTTCATTCCTTTTTTTGTAATGGCACAACATTAGCCAACCAAGTTGTGTATTGGACGACCCTGATAACTTTTGCATTCAGTTGCTTCATGATTTCCTCTTTGATTTTATCGCTCATATCTGTCTTAAATTTTCTCTGCTTTTGCTGGGCATGTGGAAAATCAGGATGTATGGGAAGTTTGTGAACTACCAAATCAGCACTTAACCCCGACATGTAATCGTATGACTAAGCGAAGACATCTTTGTATTCAATTGAAACTTGAATTATGTCTTCTCAAATATTTCGATCGACCTGAATGCTTATCTTTATTTCTTTCACTTCTTCAGGAGTTCCCAAATTAAACACCTCTGTTTCACTTAAATTAGGTTTAGGCTTATTTTCAAATTGATCCAAACCTTTTTTTTTCTTCATCAGCTTCATCTTCATCATATTCCTTAGACTTAGGATTCATTGTTACGAGATTAGACAACTTTTTAGAATCTAATTGTAAACTCCGCATGCATGTCATATTATTAAAGTTAACATAACTAAAATGAAAATAAGATGACAAATATTAGAAAGAGTAAGAAAAGAAAATGACTAGAACTTCATTGTATTGAATGGGAAAGGATAGAAGGGTTACCAATAAAGTGAAACAACTATAATGTTTAAATTACAACCCTGAGATTAATCCAATAAAATAAAATAAAATACAGCAAAACAAAACTACCATGACTTCTTTTTTGTAGGGAGAGGAGTGGCTTTCCAGTTATTGAGTTGGACATTCGGGCCGATAAACTGCACATCCATATGACTAGTGCCCTCACCCCTCTGAGTCATGTTTTCCTCATAAAACATTTCCTTGATACCTTGACACATTTCATCCACATCATTTTGGATTGGTAAGTCTGGACACGGTTCACCTTGAGATTTAATGAAAGATTGAGCAATATGGGGGATCGGCTTCGACAGATTCCAAGCATTTCTTTACGATCTTTTACCCATTTTCTATCAAATCTAGTTGGATTGAAACCCAAACCGAATGTATCTTGATTACTGATACGCTCAAACTTACTTCTCAAATGAGAAGTAAAGCGGTCGTGTCAAGTAAATAACCCAACTAGTGAGGTTGGGATCGTTCCCACGAGGAAAATAGTCTAGACTTAACTCCAACTTGTTATTACTATTGTTCGGTTGATGACTTCCTTAAAAAGTAAAAGCATAAAGGGGGGGTTTGTACTTCCTAATAAAATAAAAATAACTAACGAACTTGATAGAGACACTTAACAGCTTTTAATGTTGAGTTTTAATCAAGTAATCAAAGTAACTAGGGTTTACGTGTTCCCCACAGGTTCATAACTTGATAATTCTAGCTATAACAATTCTTTCCTAGTATCTTGCATTCAAAGTGATAAGTTATGTATTTCTAAATCCTTGGTCCGGCATCTAGAAAATATCACTCCGCACCTTGGTCCGGCTACGTGTGTTTCTTTCCTAACCCTTATCCTTACCTCATATTAAGCATCATATTCGATATTTGACTCAGTTATTACCTCGTACCAATCAATACTAGCCTATTAGATAGTATAAACTAAATCTATGTTAATAATTCTTTTCCTATTATCTACCTCCTTGGTCCGGCAAGTAGCATTAAGGCGAGTTCTAACGTTGATCATCCGTTAAAAAGACTTCTAAGCGAAAGAATTATTAATACATGCAAGACACCATTCTAGAATTGTTATTTTAGCTAGGGTTTATCTCATTATTTGCCTGTGGTTCCCACAACCCTAGTTATAGAGTTTAGTTCCTCATAGCCATAAACACAATATTCAAATATGTTAAACAAGAATTCATGTACTTACTTTAATGAGAAAGAATAAAGTCCGAAAATTTGCTTGATTAATCAACAAGAGTTACTTGTAAGAATCTCCTACAATCAAACACTCAGAAAAACAAAGTCTAATAATATGATGTTTAATCTCCAAGAGTCTAACCTCAAAAACGAGGTTTTTCGAACTATTTATAAAAAAATAAAAACCTAATTAAACAAGGATTCTAATTACTGCAAATCTGCCAAAACGCGGCTGGGTCGACGGACCACGCGACGGAACGTCGTGGTCATGACGGACCGTCGTGGGCTCCGTCGCCCCATACTTCGTGCAATTCTTCTGCTGCTTTCTTCATTCCCCTCGACGGCAAGTGTGACAGACCGTCATAGGCACGACGGTCCATCGAGGGTCTTCGTTTCAAAATACTTCAATTCTTGATATCTGGGTACTGGGATCACTTCTCTGATCTTCGCGACGGACTTGCAGGACGAACCATCATGGCCATGACGGACCGTCACAAGCTTCATAATCCCACACTTGGTCAGACTTCCCCATCTTCCTTCAGCAGCTTCTCTACGCTGCCACCTACGGACCGTCACAAGCACGACGGACCGTCATAAGCTCCGTAGGTGGTCTCTTCTGCATTTTTCGCTCAAAATCTCCGTGATTCGACTTTAGATGATTTCCTGCAAAACAAAGAAAACTTATATCAAAATTAGCATAAAAAGGCTTACGGACACACTAAACTTAAGGAAAAAGTATTAATTATACCGTGAAACCACGGTATATCAATTACCCACCGGACTGATAGGATTCACAATTTTTTTGCATGGACAAACCTAACCCCTTTCCGGGTTTATAGACGTTTTGTACCATTTAAGCCACTGCCATGACTGAAGTAGAGGACAGACGAGGTTGGAGGATAGGATTTCCTTCTAAGAACTGATTAACTGTTATTATCTCCAAGGCTTGATAGTTGAGGGATTCACAACCTCTTTTAGCCTCAATGCATGGTATTGAAGGATCTCGGGTGATTGGGAGATCATCTTCACCATGGACAATGATTTCTTGTTTGACATGTTCAAACTTGACCACTTGATGTAGAGTAGATGGTACAGCTCAAGCCATGTGGATCCATGGCCTACCCAAAAAAAGATTGTAAGACGTGTCCATGTCTATAACTTGGAAAGTGATTCCAAACTCCGCTGGTCCAATTGTAACAATTAAGTATATTTCACCAAGAGTGTCCCATTTTGCACCATCAAATGCCCGTACACACACATTGTTAAAACGAATCCTATCAGTGTTGATTTTCAAGCTTTGTAGAGTGGAAAGAGGGCATATGTCTACACCTTATCCTCCATCAACCATGACTCTCTTCACATAGTGTTCTTCACATTTCATGGTTTAATGGAGAGCCTTATTATGTCCAGATCCTTCCAAGGGTAATTCATCATCAGTGAAAGTGATTCTATTTACATCAAAAATTCGATTGACTATCTTTTCCAAGTGACCAACTGTAATATTTTCTTATATATGTGCCTCATTCAAAATTCTGTTCAACACATCACGATGTTCTTTAGAATGTATGAGTAATGACAATAAAGAGATTTGAGCAGGCGTTTTCCTCAACTATTCTATAACAAAATAATCTTGAGCTTTCATCTTTTTCTGAAACTCTTCAGCATCTTCCTCAGTGACTAGTTTTTTCATCAGCAACTGATATTCTTTGATTTGTTTGTCCCTCTTTAATTCTTCCGGAGCATAACATCTTTCGGAATGAGTTAAGACTCTTATATTATTTATTTCTTCGATAATCTCCTTTCCCTTGTGAGTAACGACGACTTTGTTGTAGTTCCACTGAACGACCTTGGTGTTTGTGATCGGAAGTTGTGCTACAATTTGTATCACAACTTGCTCTTTCATACTTTCTGGATTTTGATCAAACGTTTAAAATTTACCAGGAATGTAGCATTTTGGTCCATTCAACGGTACGTATCCTCTTTTTATAGATTCAGCGACATACAACACTAGCTTCCTCGAGTTCCCAAAATTCGGACGTGCACCTTTAACAATTATTGGTGCCCTTTGTATGGGTTCTAAAACCATTCTAGACTCTTATTTTGAAACCTTGCTTTCTACTTTTGTTCTACTTGTTTGCTCATGATCTTAAAAAATGTCAACCATCCCCACAACACGCTTATTATTATGAGCACGGAGTGGGTTATTGGTGACATTTGGTGCTTCCTCATTGCGTACCTCGATTACCTTATCCTCGATTATCTTCTAAATTACTCTTTTTAGGGTCCAACATTTCTTTGTGCTATGACCTGGAGCGTTGGCGTGATACTCGCATATAACAGTGTGATCAAAACCTCTTGCATTTGGATTGACAACGTACGGATTGACACGTTCAACCAGTCTCAATTGCATTAATTTCCGTAACAAACTCGTATACGAATCCCCATTTGGGGTAAAATTTTCTTTTTGACCTTGTTCTCTCGTATAGTTTGTCCGGGGACGTCGATTTTATGGCCCTAGAAATTTTGTTGTTGGGGTGATAAACTTGTAGGGCAGGCCCCCACAATTTTTGGTGCGAAGGAGGCCGGACATATGCCTTAGTATTGAGAACTGCATATTGGGACGGGTAATAACGCTGAGGAGAATTATATTGTTCTTGTTGGACTTGACCATAAGGACTGTTCATACCTATTTGAACACCTCTTGATCCAGATGCCTTCATGGACCCTTCCTCCTTCTTTTTTCGATTGGTAAAATTACCGGATCCACTTTGTATTTCTTGAGTGGTAGCTCTAATGGATGCTTGACTCACAATCTTACCGACTTTATGCCATTCTCTACCATTTCTCCGATCTTAATCGCTTCGGCGAAAGGTTTGCCTATTGCGGCGAGAAGATAATGAAAAATGTCAGGTTCTGGAGCCTGGAGAAAAACATCAATTAACTCACAGTATTTCATCGGCTGTTTGACTCTAGCCGCATGCTCCCTCCATCTTATGGCATATTCCCTAAAACTTTCAGATGGCTTTTTTTTCCATATTAGCTAGGGAATTGCGATCGGGAATAATATCGATATTGTATTGAAATTGTTGGACAAAATCTTGTGCCAGATCATCCCAAACGTGCCAATGAGAAATGTCCGGATCGATAAACCATTCTGATGCTACGCCCGTTAAACTCTCTCCAAAGTAAGCCATAAGAAGTTCTTCTTTTCCTCCGGCTCCTCACAACTGATTACAGAATCTTCTCAAATGAGCTACTGGATCGCCATTACCATTTTATTTATCAAACTTTGGAGTTTTGAACCCTAGAGGCAAGTGAACATCTTGAAACATGCATAAGTCCTTAGATGAGACATTTTTGAGTCCTCCCTGACCTTGCATATTCCTTATGTTTTGTTCCAAACTCCTCATTTTCCTTGCAATTTCTCCATGTTCCTTATTATTATGTTTTTCTAAACTTCAAGGGGAGAACTCACCATTGTGGTGGTAAGAGTTAGGAACATTGAAAGTTAATTTAGGGGCATGACCTTGGCCGTATTGATCTTTGAGTATAGGGTCATCATTGGATTTTTGTACCAATATCTGTTGACGAATTGTATTTGTTTGGACGTTAGGCATGAAAAGTGGATTATTCATCATTGATGGTTTTAACAAGTTTACTGAGGAATTTCCGACAGTATTAGATGTGTTAATGTAGGGTCTAAACCCAGGTGGATAAACCGGGTCACTTGTTGAGACTTGGATGGGGAATCGCATATTCGCATCCAAATATTCTGGAATTGAAGGAGGGGAGCTTGCCCATTCATCCAAGCTTCGTCCATTTCAGTCATCTGTTGTCTTAAAATTTTAACCTCTTCTATAGGATTCGATTCTTGTGCAACAATTTGGGTTTGTGCGTCTTCATTTTCCGACTCAGTTCCGTCTTTACGTGTAATTTTTTCTTTCCTTTTTGAGCTTGTGTTATATTGATGAGATGCCAGCTCTCCTCACAAACCAACCACCTTTTAAATTCTCTAAATTCTCATATATATTCAAAAACATGTGTTAGGATTCAACATATTGAGGATATTAAATTCACAATGTATGTTCTGCACCTAGATTTTCATATGTCTATAATGTGTTTTGGAAGACTTTTATGTTTCATCCCGGCTTTGGACGACTTGCTTATGTCATTTGGTCCCCTACTTTACTTACTTGAATAAATTGAATGCATTTTGATTGAACCTATTAAAGGTTGCCTACGTATCATGTTTCAACATGAATCAGATCATTACGTAGTTTATGTGGATAAATTTCTTTCAAAAAAAAAATACTACATTTTTTTAACTTTAAAATGAAAATACCATTCCAATCAAAATGACCAAAATAAAAACATCAAAGTACTTAAGATTAAAACAAAATTTTACGAACTAAAAAGAGAAAAAAAATTAAAAAAAATCCATCTCTGACATCTCCGAACTAGAGTAGACCTTGAACAAAGCTTTCGGCAGATGTGGGGCTAATGCACGCGCCTCTCGACCTAGGCTCTCATCACTTCGATGGAGTTGACCACCATAAACATCAATCAAGCTCTCTGTCAATTGAAGCACTTGTCCTTTCGCCTCCTCCATACTCTCGTGACAATTCTGCAACCATTCTTCAGTAGTGACAACTGCATCACTCAGATACTCTTCATGTGCTTGAAGCTCTTCAATTTGGTTATGAAATTCTTCACTCTCTTCCATTCATTGATTTCTTTCGGTCACCACTTCTATTTGGTTCAATGTGAAACGATGTGCGATGTCCCTTTCTCGTCCCATAGAGGTTTTTAATTGATTTTGTAACCTAGCTTGCTCATGAATTAAGAGGCTCTTTTCTTTCTTATATTCTTCCTCTTGTTGCTCCATAGCACCTGTGACAATGCCCAAATCTTCATGTAGGGTTCGAATAGTAGATAGATGCTACTTTTCAACCCTTTTTTCAATCAATGTAACTCTTTCCTCGAATATTGCATCACGTCGAGACAACTCTTCTTTAACATTTTTTAGGTCATTGCTTAGGATATCTAAAGTATACCTATAATTTCTTTCCACCTCGAGTCGGGCCTGATTGATTCTTACTTCAATTTCCTCTTCTCGAACTATGATTTCTCGCATTGATCCTTCGGGCTTGATCAAAGAACCAATGGAGGTATAAGGGGTCAACTTCTCTTTCAACACGATCATCAACCATAGATTTCGAACTTAAAGTTCGACTACCACCCCAAATCTTTTGAGCTTCTGATTCTCTATCTCGATCTTCAAATTCTACCTCCCACACAAAATTCTGCGGTTCCTCGACTTTAGGTAAAATTTGTTTTTGTCCTAGTTGGCGTAGAACTAGGATGGGTATGTATGGTTGGAACCCGCGAAGTCCTGTCAGAACGAAGAATGGACAATAGGAAGACATAACAATTACCTCACTAGCAGGAAACCAATGATAGTTCCATGTAATTTTGATGCCGTCAATTTAAGAAGATAATGTCTCCATGCTTTGACACATTTTGGCAAGTTGTCACCTAATTCTTTCATCCTTTTTGGCTGGCTAAAAATATAACTCATCCAATCGGATTTGAAATCTGTCACAAAACGATGGCTATATAGGTGCTCTAAAAACCACCTTTGCAATAAAATGCTACAACCTTAAAAAAATCTCCCCCATCTCTACATTTAGTCAAAGAACGATAAATATCAGCCAACATCATCGGAAATATAGTGGATATTCTTTTCTTTATCATAACAGTGACTATTCCTGACAGACGAATATTGATTCTTTTATCCTTCCTTAGAAAAACCATAGCTTCCAAGAATGCTACCATGAATGCTTCTTGTCTATGTTTTTCCCAAGTAGGGAGGTGTTGTCCATTTTTAAATGTTTTCCGTAGCTTGAAGATCATTCCTTCTTTTCATATCTTGAGTACAAGAATTCCAATGAAAGCAACCCATTATCAAAACACTCCTTATGAGGATGGATGATGTGCATCTGTTCTAGAAATTTACATCTGTTGACACTCCTAGGGGCTATCAATGTTTTAGTTCGAAGATTCTAGCCTAAGCCTGTAAAACCACCCAATACTTCTAATGTAGGCGTCAACTCAAAATCACTATTCAAAACACATCATTTGTGGAATCCCAAAAAGGAATCAAAGCCTCGATAAAACCTCTGTCAGGACTAAATCTCATGATATCTGTAAGCAAACCAAGATGTTTGAATATCTTAGTCCGCCTAAATTCATGCATATCGTTCCACCAATCCATTAGTAATTGTGGGGTTTTATCTGTGATTATAAACTTTGGGGGATCATTGACCATTTAGACTAGTTCATCCCTTGGTATTTTATCACACCTCATAGATCTCATGATTACCTGGTTGAGAAAAAGAAAATCGAGATTTCAAAAATCAAATTTAATTGTGAAATTTTTATAATTCGAAATTATTTAGTGGAGTAGTTAAAAAATAAAAATAAAAATGTTCGGAATGTCTAAAGTTATCATTGATTCAGGCTGTTTTTGAAAAGAATGACCAGATAAAGAGATAATTTTGAAAAGAAAAAGAGAAAGAAAAATAAAAGAATGTGTATATGTACAATTCAAAAGACATATATACATATATTATTGATATTATTATATTTATTATTGATGTATTATTTTAATAAAAGTGAAAATAAAATTGAGGATTAGGTGTGTATGTATATATATGTGGATTAATTTGTTTATTTTGAATCATTGGTTGAAAAATAGATATTTATTTCTTTAGTCGATTATCCTCAAGTCAGTCAACATTTTGTTACAGTCTTCACATGATGCAACAAGTATAAAAAAAATGCACATGATGGTCTCACAATAAGATATTTGTCCTAGTCAGATTGGGCCCCTATGTCAAACTCGCTAAGTTACATGCACATGATGTAAATAAATCGGAACCTAGTAAGGATTTTAGTAATTACCAAGGGGTCCAAAAACTTGTGATTTTCTATATGTTCTTTACAATTTGCACCCTCCGAGATTGCATTTGAACGCGTTAATACCATACTTGGCGTAATTAAACTTATTATTTTTTTTGTATTTGTAAGATAAAGACAAGGTTTTATGTCATATAAATATAATAATGAAATATATTAATGACATGATCAAATTACTTTAATTTAACTTGAAAAATGAATTAAATTGATTTTTGAGAAGTAATCATCAAAATATATAATACTTTAAATATTCAAAAGTATAAGCTATGTAGTAATCAATTTATTATTAACACAAAATAACGAAAGTAAACTTTAAAATATTAAATGAATTAAATGAATGTAATAATTTTAAAAATCAAATATCATAATTACCATACTAAGATTTCAAATGCCGTATCTGTCTTAAAGTTTCAATTCTACTAAGGTAAGATATCTAGACTGGTTGTAAAACGAGCGGACAACTCAAGTCAGGGAGTAGTAACGTATCGGTAGCAGCACTTTTTGGCTTTGTGCATGGGTGCTCCCCATCCTAAAATGGTGTGACTAAATATCCTTCACCATGGACCGAAGATCCACTGGCTATCTTTACAAAGTTGGGGTGGGCAGTCGCAATTCCCATAATTATATTAATGAGTACTCATAGTTGTGTGCAAGAAAACAAATTATATACCATTCAAATAATATTAAAATAAAAATAAATATACAATTAGCACATTAAGAAAATAAATACAATATCCAAAAATGTAAATAAATAAGTTATAGTCATACATAAATTAATATTTAAAGCTCGAATTCTAGTTAATCCCTAGCGGAGTCGCCACCTGTCACACCCTTTTTTCTCTCTAAATATTTTGATTTTATTTGTTTCGAAAGAAAAAAAGTTTTTCCAATTAAAGTGAAATTTGGAAAAAAGGATAATTATTATTCAGAGTCGCCACTTGGAATTGAGTTTTGGTGTTCGAAGTCACCTTATTTAAATTCCTAATAAAAAGGAAATTTGACTCTATTTTATTGGTCTGCGAACTAGAAATGCGAGTAAGGAATTTTGTTGACAGAGGAGAAGGTGTTAGGCACTCCTCGAGTCCCGTGGTTATGGCACAGTCGCTTTATTTACTTTTATATGACTTAACTTAATTTTTTGATATTATATTATTCAATTAATAATAAAATTGTTATTTACCCTCACATTTATTTTAAACATATTTGAATTTAGCTTAGTTATTTTAAATTGTTTTAATTTTTTTCCACATCCGTTAATTTTAAACTTTAAACATCCGTATATATATGTGTGTTTTTTGCTTATATTTGTATGTTTTTATTTTTTAATGTTATTATAGAATTTCTACAAATTAGAATTCATGTGGAAAAGAGATTTTATGAGTTTAAGATAATTTAGGAATATATATTTATTTATTTACTAGATAAAAAATAAGAAAAATAAATAAATTTTATAAGATTTGAAGTTAGTTTTTATAAAGAAATCCTAATTAAATTAGGAATGCTTATTTTAATTTTTATATATATATATATTATAATTTTCTGTAAAATTTGTTTCTCTCTTTTCTTTTCTTTTTAAATTTATTTTTTCATTATATTTATTTTATTATTTTTTTATAAATTATTTTTTTTCTCGGCTTTTTTTGATTTTCAATAATTTTTGTTACCTTTTTTTACGTTCTTTTTTCATTAAGTTTTTTTAATTTCTTCTTTTATATATTTTTTTCATTCTGCTTCCCTCTTCTTTTTTATTTTATTTTAGATTGTTTTTTTTTGTTTTCTGTAATCTGCTTTCTCTCTCTCTCTTTTTATTTATTTAATTTTTTTCATTTTTCACGTTTTTTTTATTATTATTTTTGTTTTCTGTTTCCTTTTTTTTAAAAAAAAAACTTTTATTTTTTCTTTGTTTTTTTTGTTTTATGCTTTCTTGTTTTTTTTTTGTTTTTTTTATTATTTTGTTCTCTTTATACAATTTCTCAAATTTTACTTTTTTTTTTAATTATAATCATTAACAGTAATTATCACTATTTTATCATGAATCTCTAGATGAAATTTACAATTCTACTTAGATAAAAAATTACTAATTATTATATATCCTAATCTAACAAGTCTAGAATAAATTCAACAAAAATCTTCTAAAGTAAAAATAGACGGGAAGATATATTAATCTATTTAAATTAAACAATTCAATATCATGAAGCGACATAAATTGCAAAATCTATCTAAAAAATATAATAATAATAATAATAATAACGTAACAATAATTAATATAATACATGTGATTTGAAGTATTTCATGCTATTGGAATCAACTTTTCATAGAAGTAATATTATTTAAATCACGCGAGAATTTATAGTTAGCTCGCTGCGAAAATTGATACCACAAAAGCGAGTTGTTATTCACGAATTCGGAATCACGATCAAATCTCTAACTCTAACCTAATTCTCAAAAGAAATAACTAGTTTTTTTTCTCTTTATGTTTGCTTGTTTTTTTTTCTTTTCTATGTCTATCAATCTCAGTTTCTGTGTGTTCTCTGTATTTCTCTTTGTATCCTCTCTGTAAAAAAATTTTCAACTGAACGTGGGTTATATAATATTTTTTGGGTGAGAATCTGGTGCTAATTAAAAGGAACGTAATAGAGTGAGATTAGGATTTAATTTGAAAATTAGTTGAGAAAATTGGGGTTGAGATAAGGATATAAAATAAATAAATAATAATAACAAAATAAAAAAAATGTGTAAAGGTTTTTTTTTAAAAAAAGGAACGTCCAAAAGAGAGAGAGAAAAAAAAATGGGATGAGATTTTTTAGTAAAATAAGTTAGAAAGTTGGGAATAGTTAGGATAACGTAAAACAAATTTGAAATCTTTAGGACTCCTCTTTTCTTTTCATTTTCTATATTTTTTCATAATATTTTCTATATTATTATTATTTTGAGACTAGATAATTAATAAATAACTTAAATTCCCAACTTCTATTTATCAATTTTTTTTATAATTAACTATAATTGATCTTATAATTTTATTAATTTACAATTTATTATTTTTATTTTATTTTAAATATAACCCTTTTTTTAATTGGAGTAAAATATATTATTTCTTGGTAAAAAAATAAGGTGTTCACACACCCATGCACGCATCCCTACACATAATAACCAGGTAGGTCATGATCAATATGTCTGCCTGACAGCTGCACTATTTTTCCTTTTTTGATTATTTTTTTGTTTTAATTTGTTTGTCTTATTATTTAATTTTTTATGTATTTAAAAATCATATAATATATAATAAATAATGATAATCACCAATTTAAAATACTTGTAAAAAACATATAAAAATTCGATTGATTCATAAAATTACTATATCTAAGTCAAATAAATGAGATAAAAGAAGCTACATGTATTATTTAAATTGAAAAGAACATCGAAAGTATTGTAAATCTTAATAATTAACAACATTTGATTGATTATTTAAATGTTTTGAATATTAAACTAATGATGATGATGTTGTTGTGCCACCCCATTTGATAATTAGATAGAGAGTTTTGAGAAAAATGATGACAATTTTAGTTTGTATCGTTTATGGAGGGATGCTCAAGAGAAGAATTTTGAGATAACTGATACGCTCAAACTTACTTCTCAAATGAGAAGTAAAGCGGTCGTGTCAAGTAAATAACCCAACTAGTGAGGTTGGGATCGTTCCCACGAGGAAAATAGTCTAGACTTAACTTTAACCGGTTTTACTATCGTTTGGTCAATAACTTTCTTGGAAAGTAAAAATATAAAAGGGGGGTTTGTATTACCTAATGAGCAAAAATAACTAATGTAATTGAAAGAGACAGTTGACAACTTTAAATATTGGGTTTTAATCAATGAATTAAGGTAACTAGGGTTTACGTGTTCCCCACAGGTTCGTAACTCGATAATTCTAACTATAACAATTCTTTCCTAGTATCTTGCATGCAAAGTGATAAGTTATGTATTTCTAAATCCTTGGTCCGGCATCTAGAAAATCTCACTCCGCACCTTGGTCCGGCTACGTGTGTTGCTTTCCTAACCCTTATCTTTACCTCATATTAAGCATCGTATTCAATATTTGACTAAGTTGTCACCTCGTACCAATCAATACTAGCCTATTAGATAGTATACACTAAATCTATGTTAATAATTCTTTTCCTATTATCTACCTCCTTGGTCCGGCAAGTAGCATTAAGGCGAGTTCTAACGTTGATCATCCGTTAAAAAGACTTCTAAGCGAAAGAATTATTAATACATGCAAGACACTGTTCTAGAATTGTTATTTTAGTTAGAGTTTATCTCATTATTTGCCTATGGTTCCCACAACCCTAGTTATGGAATTTAGTTGCTCATAGCCATAAACACAATATTCAAATCTGTTAAATTAGAATTCATGTACTTACTTCAATGAGAAAGAATAAAGTCCGAAAATATGCTTGATTAATCACCAAAAATCACTTGTATCAATCTTCAATAATCAAACACTCAAAAACACAAAGTCTAATAATCACAAAGTCTAACTATATGGAATTTGATAATCAAAGAGTCTCACCCCAAAAACGAGGTTTTTCGAACTATTTATAAAAAATAAAAAAACCTAATTAAACAAGGATTCTAATTTACGAAATCGCCAAAACGCTGGTCGGGTCGACGGACCATGCGACGGACCGTCGTAGTCATGACGGACCGTCGCGGGCTCCGTCGTCCCGCACTTGTCCAATTTCTTCAGCTGCTTTCTTCATTCCCCTCGATGGCAAGTGTGACGGACCGTCATAGGCACGACGGTCAGTCGAGGATCTTCGTTTCAAAATACTTCAACTCCTGGAATCTGGGTACTGGGATCACTTCTCTGATCTTCACGACGGACCTGCAGGACGGACCGTCATGGCCATGACGGACCGTCACAAGCTTCGTAATCCCACACTTGGTCGACTTCCCATCTTCCTTCAAAGACTACTTACGCTGCCACCTACGGACCGTCACAAGCACGACGGACCGCCATAAGCTCCGTGAGGTGGTCTCTTACGCAATTTTCGCTCAAAATCTCCGCATTGACTTTGGACAGATTTCTGCAAAAACAAAGAGAAACTTATATCAAAATTAGCACAAAAAGGCTTTTGGACACACTAAACTTAAGGAAAAAGCATTAATTATACCGTGAAACCACGGTATATCAACACCCTCAACTTAAATTCGTTGTTTGTCCTCAAGCGACGCACTATGACTCACTACACAATCTTTGTACAATAGTATTCATGTTTTATCCTTTGCAATCATTTGGCTATCAATCCCGCCTAATCCCATCAAATCTATGGATGCTATCACTATTAGGCTTGACTTTTGTGGGATTCGAACATGACACAGACTCACCATGCACTAATACCTATCCTTTTCAATTTCTCACCGAGGTGCTAACAATTCCGGTATTGCAACTAGTGTCCTCACTTTAGAACAAAATCCTCATTTTTCACACAATGATTTCAGTTTGAGTATAAGGATTACATTTCAACACTCGCTCTCAGAACAAAGTCACACTCATTCATACCTATTGCCATAAGCTTGCCCTTATTTTCACTACCTTAAGTTCGCTATACAACCCTTAGGATCACGATAGGACTTTTTTTTAGCTTGTAACGTAGGCTCAGAGCCAGGTAGGGTATATTTAGGTATACTTTAGTGACTTTTTGCCCTCCTTGACATATCGGCTAAACCTTCCACCCTATATCACTCTATCTCACTCAGTTCCTCCTATGCTTTCACCTTGCTGTTTCCCTTCTTTCTTCATTTGCGTAAGTGACTCTTTTCTTTTCTTGTTTGTAATTCTTGAATATATATATATTTATTTTTTTTTATTTTTTTTAATTTTTTTTCAACGAGTTCTTGAGTCACTTTACTTTTGTTCTTTCTCTCTCTTTGTTCTTTCAACCCCACTTTCCAGGGCATTCCTCAAAACAGCCACCCTCAACTCATGGCTTTGCCATGAGTCAAGGTACACAGTACCCAAAATCGGGTCAGGGCCAAAACGAAGGTTGTTTATACATTAGCCACCCTCAACTTATGCTTTTGGCATAAGCTGAGGTGCACATGTCCAAGGAGGGACCAGGGCCAACATATTGTTCCCAGAAAAGGTCAGTTGGGGTGAAAAAGAAAGGTCTAATTTTAAGCTCAAATTATTTGGATCAAAGAAGGATTAACTTTCATTTGGTTTCTTTATTTAGGCTAGAAATGGGCTATATTGAATAAGGGCCTATGATCATTTCCTAATTGTTTGTTACAGCTTACTTTTAGCAGGACTAACCAGACAAGTTCTAGCTCAGTACCAATAGTGGACTATTCAACTTCCCTCACACTCACTTGACATCTCATCACTATACCAGATTATCAGACACCTAGTTTGACTTGAAGATTTAGAGTAATGCGATGGTGTAACTCTATTTCATGTTTAGAGCCACACAATTATCAGTTACTACGCCTAGTCATGCAACATTTTCCAGTTTTATCGGGATATCATTTTAGCCATCATGCTTCAGAGTTAAACTTATGTACAAAATATATAACGTGCCGGTTCAACAGAAAAATAATCAGTCTTTTGGGGAAAAAAAACACAGGCAAGAAAACCCCAAAAGAGGATAGTGAGTTGGGCTACTCAGACTTCACCCTAACACTCACTTTCCATTTACCCCACCCCCAACAAAAAGCATGCAATTGTCCCCAATGCATAAAAAAAACTAAAGATTAGAGGGTTAGGTGAAGCAAACCTGTGGCGCATAGCGCCGTCGATCAGCAAGTTGGTGGGTCCGGTTTCAGGAACCCACTGACCTGCAAGTTGGACACCTCGGTGGTGTCTCAGCAATCTGGACACCTCGGTGGTGTCCTCGGCAACAACCGCTCCTTGATTGCCTCGTGATCTCTGAGTATGGGAGCTAGAGGCCCCAGCCGCTATCTGTGATGCTCGGATCCGGTGTGCCTCCGCCTCAGCAATTGAGGCTCTCCTCGCGGCCTTCAACTCGCGGCGCTCCTTCTTCTTCGCTCGCGCCTCATCCTCTCCTCGATCCCTACGCCTCTTGGCACTCTCTGGAGGGGGGGATGGTGGAATGTCAGGAGTCGGAAACAGGGCCGCCAGTACAGTGTCCTCAGCAGGATCGACAGCCTCCGGTACCCTTGTCGCTAGGATTGTGTCGATGTTCCGCTCAAGACCGAGATCGCGGCTGAAGAGTCGACACATCTACCGGAGGGGCTGGACGAGCTAATACTCGCAATTCAAAGGCATCGAGGCGCTGGTGCACCTCAGCAACCTTCCGCTGCATCTGCCTCTCCATGCGCGCTTCAGACTCGGCAATAGACTTTTGCATCCACGGTTGGATATGATGCAGAAGAGTGGCCATTTGTGCCTCCAGCTTTTGGACTCAAGCAAGCGGGGCTGGTGTCGGTAGAGGGGCCGTGCTACTACCCAGGATAGACTCGACCGGGGTAGTGTCCGTGGATGCCTGTGTAGCTGTGCGGGCCTGGGCCACCGTGTCCGCAAGATCATCCGATAGTGGTGGCAGCTCTGGACGGGGCCCTCGACGTGGGGCCAACTCATTGGCCTCGTCTCTGATGAGGCCGACGTCAACGGTACCCGGCGGAGTCCTCAACTGATCTATGTGCCATACGGGCACACCTGCAGACCTGCAAAGAGCAAAGATCATGCACGGAAAGGGGTAGGTGGTGGTGACCTTGAATGCCCTCTCGTGCATGACTGCCTGGAGAAGCCATGCATGGTCTACCTCGAAGCCGGCGATCATCGCCGCTATCAGCACTGCACGATCCCAGGTGACTATGTTGTCGGCAGCTGTGGGGGAAAGGCAGTGACGCACGAGCAGCCACAAGAACTTGGCGACGAACGTGAGGTTGGCCTTCTTGATGGCCCCCTTCGGCTCAGTGACCCAGTCGGCACCCTCTCCGTCGACTGATAGGTGCAGGGCCATCCACCTCTTGGTGGTCTCTCTCAGTGTCCGCTCGCGCATGAAGTGTCCCTCCTTGACTATCTGCCAGCGATAGTCAAACTCGGCAGTGGTCGGGGTCCGAGTAGCATCTGCACTCTCGCCGTATAGGAACCGGCGGATGGCGGGCAGGGAAATGTCAACCTGCACGCCCCGGACGAGAACCTGCTCCAATGGGGCCTGTTTCGCGGGAGCAGCCCGCCTGTCGATCTGTGATCGGAGAGTCGCTACGTAGGACGCGTAGAACTCTCGAACCATCTCCTCACTGTAGCGTCCCAATGGACGGTTGTCCCACTTCAGGCGATGCCTGGTGAAGATGTTGTGGATGTCCGGCATCGAGGGGAGACTCCCTGTAAGTACCCGCCGCTCCAGGGTGAGTGTCCGAGTCATTACCCCTTTATCAGTAAGGAATTTTGCGTCGGAGTACACTTGAAACTGGCCTTCGACGCACCACCGGTTTGGCTGATGCACGGTCTTTGGAGTGGGGACCGGGGCTGGTGCGCTGGGTGTGGAGTCTGAACTGTCAGCCTCATCAGACGAGGCCGACGCTGCAGCAGTGGCTGGTGCGGGAACCTCAGTAGATCCTGAAGCTTCCTCGGACCAGGATACTCCTAAGGCCGACGCTCCTTCCGCCGTTGGTGGCCGACCCGCAGGGTGTGCGGTCGATGCGCGCCTCATCGATCGGGAGGCGGTGACTACGTCGGACGCCACCGCCTTCTTGGGTGTGGCTCGGGGCACGTGCAAAGACGGGAAGCGGGCGGCGGTGCCTGGGGCATGTATTCGGTCCCGCTCATCATCAGACCTGATGATCAAGCGTGCAGACGGGGCCACAGACTTGGATCGCCCGCGTGCGTAAGCTCGGTCTTGCTTGGGTGCCATGGTCGATAGTACCTGAAAAGGATCACTATTAGTACGAGTAATGTCAAACAAGACAAGCAAGCCCATACAACATAAACATTGAAAATAGTATGTTAGTGATAGTGACACTGTAGCACACGACGGGACAGATGACGGCTCGTCGTGGCTACGACGGACCGTCATGAGGTCCGTCGTGTTGTACTTGGTCGATGTACATATAAAGAACCCTGAAAGAGGGGTCTCTGACCATCATGACGGTCTCTCAGGACGGACCCTCGAGTGTACGACGGCCCGTCGTAAGTGTCCGTCATAGGACACTTGGAAAAGTTTTAGAGACCCTTAGAAACAGGGTCTCTGACCATCATGACGGTCACTCAGGATGGACCGTCGAGTGTACGACGGCCCGTCGTAAGTGTCCGTCATAGGACACTTGGAAAAATTTTGGAGACCCTTTTCAGAGTGGTCTCTGACCATCATGACGGTCACTCAGGACGGACCGTCGAGTGTACGACGGCCCGTCGTAAGTGTCCGTCATAGGACACTTAGAAAAGTTTTAGAGACCCTTAGAAACAGGGTCTCTGAAAACCATGACGGTCGTGCAAGACGGACCGTCGTGGGAGTGACGGTCCGTCGTAAGTGTCCGTTGTTGGACACTTGGAAAAATTTTGGAGACCCTTTTCAGAGTGGTCTCTGACCATCACGACGATCGTGCAGGACGGACCGTCGTGAAGACAACGGTCCGTCACAGGCGTCGTTGGGGAGGGTGCTAGGGCTTATGCGACGGACCCTGCGACGGTCCGTCGTGTACACGACGGACCGTCATCGGGGTCTCGTTCTGTCTACCAGAGACAGAACTGTAAGTACCCTAAGCAACCCCAATGAACCCACGTGGTCTTGTAGTGTTGTGGACCTATATGTGTCTATCCCACTTACCTAGGAAACTATTAATGTGAAATAACCTATGTCTAGGGTTATGATCATGGCAAATTCAAACATTTAGAGCCTAGGTCTAGATATAAGCATATCAAGGGAACAACATACGACTAAGAACAAATCTAATACTAACTAATAAATAAAAATACAAGAGAAATGAGTACAAATTAAGAGACACATACCTTGGGAATGGAGAAAACACAAGTGGGGAATGATTCAGTTAGCAAGGTAGACACCTTACAGCAGCAACACCGACTAGTGGATGATAAGTATAAGGTTTAGGAGGATTTTGGGGGCAATGATCAGTGGGGGGGAAGTTGAAAAGAGAGTGGAGATGAGAGGAATGAGGAAATAATGGGAGAAATGTGGAGGGGCGGGAGGATAAACGGTCAGATTTTGAAAAGGGTCGATCGGGTCGGGTCGGGTTAATTTCATTAAGCGCTGACGGGTCCCTGACGACGGACCGTCGCGCATCACGACGCCCGTCGTAGTGTCCGTCGTGTGTGCCCTAATTTCAAAGATGAAAGTTATACGTGCCTGGTGTGACGGATGATACGGGCTGTCCGTCACGTGTCGCGACGGTCCGTCGATGTATCCGTCGATGGTCAGCTGCAGAGTAGTTTTCTGCAGAATTTCTGGTGATGTGCTGCAAATTTAAAACCCATTAATAGAAAAATGCTACTATTAAAAGACAATAAGTATTGGGTTGCCTCCCAACAAGCGCTGATTTAATGTCGCGGCGACTGGGGCCACTTGATTACTCGGACTTCATCAAGATGGTATGCCTCGATCACTTCATTCCCGATGCTTTCTGCCCAAAATAGAGTTTTATTCTATCTCTATTCTTCTTAAACCGCTCCCTCTTTGGCTTTTAACTCAATCGCCCCATGAGGGAATACTTGGGTAACAGTAGGGGCGATCCATTTGGACTTGAGCTTGCCAGGAAGACAAGACACCCCGAGCTGTCTACAAGTACCAAATTCCCAACCATAAACTCTTGTTTTGCAAATTTTTGTTCAGTTCCCTTCTTCATCTTTCCTTTGTGGGATATGGCCGATACCGATTGGAGCTCACCACTGCCTCATGGTCCTACAAATGTTGAAGGTGGCTTCTTCATTATTCAACCAAAATTTCATCCGTCCTTCTCCATATCGGCTAAAGCTCTACCAGCAAGGAATGGCCTCCCAAGAATAATGGGCACCTCAAAATCGACTTCGCAATCAAGAATAACAAAATCTGCTTTGGAAAGATGAATGACTCCACTTTTACTAGCACATCATGGAGTATCCCTATGGGCTTTTTCACGATCCGATCGGCCATCAAGAGTCGCATCGCGTGGGTTTTGGATCCCCAAACCCAACTTCTTGTAAATTGAGAGGGCATTAGGTTTATGCTTGCCCCAGATCACATAATGCTTTCGCAAAATGTAATGACCCAACTGTACAAGGAATAGTGAACGCACCGGATCTTCTTTCTTTTGTACTAGGGATCTTGTAGCGATAGCACTACAATGCTGCAATCTATCATCATCCTCAAACGTGACCGATCTTTTCTTGGTGACCAGATCTTTCATAAATTTGGCATAACCGGGCATTTGTTCTAGAGCTTCTACCAAAGGGACATTGATAGAGAGATGCTTCAACATTGTTATGAAGCGCCGGTATTTACCATCCTCAGTCTTTTTCACTAATCTCTGAGGGAAGGGTGGTGGTGGCCTAGGCATGGGAATTACCTTGATGGGTACTTCTGCATCTTTTCCATTACTTTCATCCGCTTCACCACTACCCTTTACCACCTTATCATTATCCTTTCTCACATTGTTCTCAGCAGATGGCATGGGTGGGTCAATGGTTTGCCTACCACCTCGAGTAGTAATTGCCATACAGTGTGCATCATTCTTTGGATTTTGGACAGTGTTGCTAGGAAGAGTGCCCGGTTGCCGTGTGTTCACTGTCGCAGATAATTGGGCCACTTGCAATTCGATCTGTTTAATCGAGATTGCGTGTGTTTCCACTTTTTGCCCAATACTAGCTAAATCACCCCTTAATTCTTTAATGTGCTCATCACTAGCATCGAACCTCCTCATCATTTTGTGCAACATATCCTCAACTCGCGCCATACTATCTCCACCATCCCTAGGAGTAACTTCACGATTTTGAGGAGGAACATAGGGTCCACTCCTGTCGTTTCTATTACCATAGTTACTCCTGTTGAAGTTGTTGTCGTGGTTGGAGTTACCATCTCGGACATAATGACCCTCACGGTTGTAGTTACCATAGTTCCGACCTTGGTTCCCTTGACCTTGGCGCCAATTATCCTGATTTGATCCTTGGGCGCTTGGTCGGAAACCCCCCATTTGTTCATTGACTGCATAAGAATCCTCTTCATAGTAACATTCACCGTTAGGGGGTGGTGGTTTAGCCAAGTAGTTGACTGCATTAACCTTTTCTGCACCCCCAGTGACATGTTTTAGTACCAACCCAAGCTCAGTTCTCATCTGTGCCATTTCTTCACGAATATCGTCTGTGGCTGGGTTGTGAGTGGACTGCACTGCGAAGGTGTTTCTCCCTGTATCGGACTTCCTAGTACACCAAGCTTTGTTGTTTCGGGAGATTTTCTCTAATTTCTCAAAGAATCTCAAAGATAAGGGCATTCTCCATAAGATCCACCTGCTATAGTGTCCAACACCGCTTTATTGTTATCATCCTGTCCCCGATAGAAGTATTCCTTCAGAGACTCATCATCAATACGGTGATTTGGGACACTTCTCAAGAATGAGGTGAATCTATCCCAAGAACTACTAACCGACTCTCCTGGTAGTGCCATAAAGTTATTCACCCTGTCTTTGTGGTTTAATTTCTTGGAGACCGGATAGTAGCGTGCTAAGAAGACATCCCGTAGTTGGTTCCAAGTGAAGATGGAGTTGTATGGGAGCTCAGTAAACCACATAGCAGCCTCTCCCGTCAGTGAGAGAGGAAACACTCTGAGACCTATTACATCTAGATCCAAATCAGGCCTCCCCACACAACTCTTACACACTGCCCTTACCTTAGCTATATGGGCATGTGGATCCTCAGAAGGTAGCCCTGAAAACAAACCTCTGGCAGTGAGCATTTGCATCAGACTACTAGTTACCACAAAAGTGTGGCCTGTAGGTAGAGGAGGCAAAACCAGTGGCCCGTCCGAATCTGCTATGTTATCATAGCCTCTGTAGTATGCTTGGGGCCGTGGAGCGGGATTCTGTCCCCTCTGTTGATGTTCACCCGGAGCATCGGGTAACATCTGACCATGAACATCAGCCGGAGCTGGGATGTTCTGGTTTGGATCCTCATCGTTGATTCCCAAGTTACGATTCATGTTTCGCAGTGTGCGTTCTAGCTCGTGATCGTAGGGGAACAACGGTTCTCTTCCTCTCCGTGTATTTGGCATACAAGGAGGATAATTCTGCAAGGAAATCAAAAACAATAAAACAAAGTAAAATCAAGAAAATATCAACTAAACTATAGTAATAAGTTCAAGTTAATCTAAAAGCTAAATTCCCCGGCAGCGGCGCCAAAATTTGATACGCTCAAACTTACTTCTCAAATGAGAAGTAAAGCGGTCGTGTCAAGTAAATAACCCAACTAGTGAGGTTGGGATCGTTCCCACGAGGAAAATAGTCTAGACTTAACTTTAACCGGTTTTACTATCGTTTGGTCAATAACTTTCTTGGAAAGTAAAAATATAAAAGGGGGGTTTGTATTACCTAATGAGCAAAAATAACTAATGTAATTGAAAGAGACAGTTGACAGCTTTTAATATTGGGTTTTAATCAATGAATTAAGGTAACTAGGGTTTACGTGTTCCCCACAGGTTCATAACTCGATAATTCTAACTATAACAATTCTTTCCTAGTATCTTGCATGCAAAGTGATAAGTTATGTATTTCTAAATCCTTGGTCCGGCATCTAGAAAATCTCACTCCGCACCTTGGTCCGGCTACGTGTGTTGCTTTCCTAACCCTTATCTTTACCTCATATTAAGCATCGTATTCGATATTTGACTAAGTTGTCACCTCATACCAATCAATACTAGCCTATTAGATAGTATACACTAAATCTATGTTAATAATTCTTTTCCTATTATCTACCTCCTTGGTCCGGCAAGTAGCATTAAGGCGAGTTCTAACGTTGATCATCCGTTAAAAAGACTTCTAAGCGAAAGAATTATTAATACATGCAAGACACTGTTCTAGAATTGTTATTTTAGTTAGAGTTTATCTCATTATTTGCCTATGGTTCCCACAACCCTAGTTATGGAATTTAGTTGCTCATAGCCATAAACACAATATTCAAATCTGTTAAATTAGAATTCATGTACTTACTTCAATGAGAAAGAACAAAGTCCGAAAATATGCTTGATTAATCACCAAAAATCACTTGTCTCAATCTTCAATAATCAAACACTCAAAAACACAAAGTCTAATAATCACAAAGTCTAACTATATGGAATTTGATAATCAAAGAGTCTCACCCCAAAAACGAGGTTTTTCGAACTATTTATAAAAAATAAAAAAACCTAATTAAACAAGGATTCTAATTTCTGGAAATCTGCCAAAACGCGGCTAGGTCGACGGACCACGCGACGGACCGTCGTAGTCATGACGGACCGTCGTGGGCTCCGTCGTCCCGCACTTGTCCAATTTCTTCAGCTGCTTTCTTCATTCCCCTCGACGGCAAGTGTGACGGACCGTCATAGGCACGACGGTCAGTCGAGGGTCTTCGTTTCAAAATACTTCAACTCCTGGAATGCAGATGCGGGATCACTTCTTCGATCTTCACGACGGACCGTCATGGCCATGACGGACCGTCAAGCTTCGTAATCCCACACTTGGTCGACTTCCCCATCTTCCTTCAAGTACTTCAGCTGCCACCTACGGACCGTCACAAGCACGACGGACCGTCATAAGCTCCGTAGGTGGTCTCTTACGCAATTTCGCTCAAAATCTCCGTGATTCACTTTGGATGATTTCCTGCAAAACAAAGAGAAACTTATATCAAAATTAGCACAAAAAGGCTTTTGGACACACTAAACTTAAGGAAAAAGCATTAATTATACCGTGAAACCACGGTATATCAATAACTAAGGGACTCAATTTTAAGGATGATTGATTTTACTGAAACAGAACTTTATAATTTAATCTCTTTGTTCGTATTAAAACCAGAGAAATGGTTAGGAAAAAATGATAGATATAAAAGAGAAAAAAATTATTCTTTTTTTTTCATTGTAAATGTGATACTGATGGATATAAATTCAATAAGACTGTGTATTTATGCTTTTATGAATGAGTACAAATTTTGAATAAGAATTTAAGAATTGAGATCAAATACAAATCTTGTTAAAAATAAATAAGAAAATGAAGACATATAAAATGTGAAAATACTAAGCATACGGTATAATGAAAATTTTACTAGTTAATTAAGTTGGTTGACTATCTCAAAACTTGTTGATGAGAGTTCGATTCCCCACATTATAATCTCCTTTCTCATTTTCCTTTTCAATAACAGTCAAAAATATTGTTAAAATAAATCATACAAAGAAAAATCACATCATTCAACATTCATTGAGAAAATAAAAAAGTTACCCCATTTAACCAGTATTTAAATAATTTGAATCATATTTTGTGATATGTTCATATTCTGACAATTGTTGGGGAAACATCCACTCATAGTAGTTACATATTTCATTCAGAATTTCAAACTAAATGGATAAATTAAAAAAAGAACAAGAAAAAAAAAAAGAAATTCAGAAATGACATGAACAAACGAATTGACTTAAAGAGTTCTTTGTGCTTTTGGCTGAAAGGGGGAGAAATAGGAATGTTGGGCAGCAATTGGAGAAAGTAAAAAATTAGGTCTTAAAAAAGGAATATTGGAGACCTGGTTAAATAGAATGAAAGCTGAAGTTTACGAGGATCATGCATGCAGGCACGTGTATCCACACACGCGCGCGCGCATAACCCGCACACTCCTATGCACGTACGGGCGCACCCTACACATAATAACTAGTTAGGTCATAATCGACATGCCTGCCTGGCAGCTGCGCTATTTTTCCTTTTTTGTTGATATTTTTGTTTTAATTTTTTTGTCTTGTTTTTTAATTTTTTAAACATTTAAAAATTATGTAATATATACTATAAATAATGATTATTACAAACATAAAATACTTGTAAAAATATATAAAGAATTTGATTAATTCATAAAATTAATATACCTATGTCAAATAAAATGAGATAAAGAAGTAACATGCATTACTTAATTTGAAAACTAAGTAGAAAGTATTGTAAATCTCAATAATTAACAATATTTGATTGACTTTTGAAATTCTATTTGTATTACATACATCAAGATAAGAGAATTAACATATATTATTAAACTTTTCCAAACACGAGTACAGTAATAATGATGATGTTGATGTTGTAGTACCTCTGCATATGATAATTTGATAGAGAGTCTCGATAAGAATGATGACAATTTTAGTTTGTATCGACTATGGAAGGATGCTCAAGAGAAGAAATTTGAGTAAACTAGGGGACTCAATTCTAAGGATGATTGATTTTACCGAAACATGACTTTATAATTTAGTCTCTTTGTTCTTATTAGAAGAAGAGAAATGGTTAAAGAAGAGCAGTAGATAGAAAAGAGAAAAAACTATTCTTTTTTTAATTGTAAATGTTACACTGATGTAATATCAATTCAATAACTTTGTATGTTTATGATCTTGTGTATGAGTACAAATTTTAAAATTTAGATCAAACACAAATCTTGTTAAAAATAAATAAGAAAACAAAGACATATTAAATGGAAAAAGACTAAATATACGGCATTAAGGGTATTTTAGTAGTTATGCTGGCTGACTACCTGAAAAATTGTTGACGAGAGTTTGATTCCCCACATTGTAATCTCCTTCCTCATTTTATTATTCAATATCAATTAAAAAATATTGTTAAAATAAATCATACAAATAAAAATCAAATCATTCAACTTTCCTTGAGCAAATAAATAGATTTACCCCATTTAACCGATATTTAAATAATTTGAATCATACTTTGCGATATCTTCATCTTCATTCCTTTTTTGAACATTTTTTGAGGAAACATTCTCTCATGGTTACGTATATTCATTCAAAATTTCATTGTAAATGGAAAGCTGAGAAAAAGAAGAAGATAATAAAAAAGGAATTTAGAAACGACAAGAATAAGCGAACTAACTTGACGAGTTGTTCTGACTTTTGGCGGAAAGGGGGAGAAATAGGAAAGTTGGGCGACAATTGGAGAAAGTAAAAAATTAGGGCTTAGGAAAAAGGAATATCGGGTGACCTAGTTAAATAGAATGGAAGGTGAACTTTACAAGGATCACGCACGCACAGACATGCAAACCAGCTCACACGCACACATGCGCACGCGCATACACGCCCTCACGCACCCCGCACACACAAAAATCAGGTAGGTCATGATCGATATGTTTGCCTGGCAGCTGCACTATTTTCTTTTTTTGGTTATTTTTTAATTTGTCTGTCTTATTTTTTATTTTCTAAGTATTTAAAAATTATATAATATATACTATAAATAATGATAATTACCAACTTAAAATACTTGTAAAAAATATATAAAAATTTGATTGATTCATAAGATTAATATATTTATGTCAAATAAAATGGGATAAAAGATATAACGTGTATTATTTAATTTTAAAACTACGTAGGAAGTATTGTAAATTTAAATAATTAACAACATTTGACTAACTTTTGAAATCTATTTGTGCTTCATACATCGGGATAAGAGAAGTATTACATATTATCAAAAAATTTCTTAGATGATTACACTAATAATGAATAAGATAATTAGATGGAGAGTTTAAAAAGAAATGAAGACAATTTTAGTTTGTATCATCTATGGAGGGATGATCAAGAGAAGAAATTTCACTCAACTAAGGAACTCAATTCTAAGGATAATTGATTTTACGAAAATATGACTTTATAATTTAGTCTCTTTGTTCGTATTAGAAGGGGACAAATGGTTGAGGAATAAAATTAGATAGAAAAGAGAAAAAATGTTATTTTTTTTCCATTTTAAATGTGACAGTAATGTAATATCAATTCAATAACTTTGTGTATTTATGATTTTGTATATGTACGAGTTTTAAATTAAGAATTTTAGAATTGAGATCAAATAAAAAGCTTGTTAAAAATAAATAATAAAATGAACACATATAAAATGGGCAAAAGACTAAACAGACGATATTAATGAAAATTTTAGTAGTTAAGTTAGGTTAACTACCTCAAAACTTGTTGATGAGAGTTCTATTCCCCACATTGTAATCTCCTTCCTCACTTTGCTTTTCAATAAAAATAAAAAATATTGTTAAAATAAATCATACAAAGAAAAATCAAATTATTCAACATTCAATGAGAAAATAAATAAATTTACCCCATTCAACCAGTATTTAAATAATTTGAATCATATTTTGTGATACGTTCATCTTTATTTCTTTTCTTCAATTGTTGAGGAAACATCCTCTCATAGTTACGTATATTCATTCAAAATTTCATAGTAAATCGATAAATTAAAAAAAAAATAAAAAAAATGAATTCGGAAATGACAATAACAAACAAACTTACTTGAAGAGTTGTTCGGGCTTTTGGCTGAAAGGGGTGAAAATAGTTAAGATTGAGCGGCAATTGGAGAAAGTAAAAATTATAGCTTAAAAAAGGAATATTGGGGACCTGGTTAAATAGAATTAAAGGTGAAGTTTACGAGGATCACGCAAGCACGCGCACGCACATACACACGCGTGCATACACTCGCACATGCGCATGCACGCACGCACGCAACCTCCACACACAATAACGAGTTATGTCATGATCGACATGCCTACTTAGCAGCTGTACTATATTTCCTTTTTTGATGGTACTTTTGTTTTAATTTGTTTGTCTTGTTTTTTAATTTTTTAAATATTTAAAAATCATGTAATGTATACTATAAATAATGAGTATTACCAACATAAAATACTTGTAAAAAACATATAAAGAATTTGATTAATTCATAAATTTAGTATATCTATGTCAAATAAAATGGAATAAAAGAAGTAACATGTATTATTTAATTTGAAAACTACGTAGAAAGTATTGTAAATCTCAATAATTAACAATATTTAATTGACTTTTGAAATTCTATTTCTATTACATACATCAAGATAAGAGAATTAACATTTATTATTAAACTTTGCCGAAAACAAGTACAATAATGATGATGATGTTGATGTTGTTGTACGTCTCCATATGATAATTATATAGAGAGTCTCGATAAGAATGATGAAAATTTTAGTTTGTATCGTCTATGGAGGGATGCTCAAGAGAAGAAATTTGAGTCAACTAAGGGACTCAATTCTAAGGATGATTGATTTTACCGAAACATGACTTTATATTATAGTCTCTTTGTTCGTATTAGAAGCAGAGAAATGGTTAACGAAGAATGGTAGATAGAAAAGAGAAAAAAATATTCTTTTTTTAATTGTAAATGTGACACTGATGTAATATCAATTCAATAACTTTGTATATTTATAATTTTATGTATGAGTATGAATTTTAAAATTTAGATCATACACAAATCTTGATAAAAATAAATAAGAAAATTAAGACATATTAAATGGGAAAAGACTAAACATACGGAATTAAGGGTATTTTAAATTTTTGTTGGTTGACTACCTGAAAAATTGTTGACGAGAGTTTGATTCCCCACATTGTAATCTCCTTCCTCATTTTCCTTTTCAATAACAATTTAAAATATTGTTAAAATAAATCATACAATGAAAAATCAAATCATCCAACATTCCTTGAGAAAATAAATAGAGTTACCCCATTGAACTGATATTTAAAAAATTTGAATCATACTTTGCGATATCTTCATATTCATTCCTCATTGTCACGACCCATTAATGGGTGTGATGGCACTCGTCTTATCCCCCCACCAAGACAAGTCAGCCTAAAACCCAATATCTAACAAATTGCGGAAGTAAATGACAATCCAACAACAATTTTCATTATGAAACCAAGTCATATTAATTCAATCCCCCAAACCAGGTTGTCACGTGCACAAGCCTCTAATGTAAATATTAGAATTGAGACAAAGTAGAAGTTTGCAATGAAGTTGTCTTTCAAGTAAAAACAAAGTCATAAACTGGAGTAGGAAAGTTCGCTGAGATGACAAACAGCTACCTCACAATCCTCCACAAGATGCCTCGGTAACGAAGAGAATGGAAGGTATCACAAAAATCCGTGCTCGTAAACTAAACAAAAATTTGTAGAAGCAAGGGGTGAGTACCAAACCACGCGGTACCCAACAAGCAAACCTATAAACACAAGTTAAGTGAACAAAATACGGGTACTCCTTACAGTTTACAGTTTACCAAACACACAACTCAATAACCACACTCTATCAGTTTACACATTCTCAATAACAACTCAATATTCAACAGTCACAAGCTTCACAGAGAAACAATCACAAGATCAGTAAAACACGTGTTCAAGTTCATCAATAATAAAATGTGCAATGCCATGAGATGCAATGTCAAATATAGTGATGCATGTCTTTATTAACGATACACACCCGCTGTCTCTCACTCTGGGACCGATGGGGGACATATCTGTCCATGCATCTGTCGCGGCGCACGACACGACCCTCGAAAATAGTAACCTTCGTAGCGCGCGATATCAAAATATGATATCCATCGCGACGCGCGATACGAACCTCGAAATGGTACATCCTCTTACCACAACCATGTCTCAGATACAATGCAAATGACATCCTCAAATGAAAATGAGGAGATAACTATTTTGATACCAAAGCGCAATTTACAACAAGGAATACAACACCAACAAATAAGCAACAAGTCTCTAAATCATTCTCAACATCACACAAGGAAATACACGAATTCCATACGCTTAAGAAGAGTTTAGAAATCCACTTGCCTTAGTCAATCGAATAATTACTCTTGGACTTGAGCCTTCCTTTTCCGTTGAGCTTCCGAACCAATGGAATCTATTCAATTATATATTCACAATAAGGTTTCAGAACTAACAACACTCACACTTTTATGTGTTTAATGTTAACCTAAATATTCACTCCAAAGTTATAATCAAGTTCGTAATTCTTGATGCCAAGTAACGTTTCGACTATTATATTTTTCAAGTTTCAAGTCTAGAATTTCATCCCAATTTTCTTTTTCAATATCATAATTTAAATGGTACTCGAAAAATATCATTCACCCAATATTTAAATAATATACATACCAATATATCAAAATTTGAACCATAATATAATAACTAAGAATCTAAAAATTACACTCGAAAGAATTCATATTAACATAGCAGAATTATGATCCATTTTCTTTCTTTTCAACTCTTTTCCTCTAACCCATGATTCAACAAGCCTTCAACCCTAAAGCTTTTATATAATATATATATAATTACACATCTTAATATATCACATTTGGATCTTAGTATGGTTATTATAATACAAAATCCTACCAAACAATCGATTAACCCACCAATAACCTTCAGAATTAATATCTTAAACTGACATACATTACACCAAAAAGAATTATAAAAATTCTAGGATTTCCAATGGTTAAATTGTCAAGATTATAATTCATAGCTTTCATGTCTATGACTACTTAATTAACTACATAGTTTCTCACAATTTCTTTTCAAACACAGCACATTAAAAAAAACAGTGAACTAGCCGCTTTCTCAAATCAAAATGCAAAAAAAAATAAACACAACCTTAGCCTATTATTATATTATATTATATTATATATATATATATATATATACATATATATATATATATATATATATATATAAAATTTCCAATGAAAATTACTTAAATATTAATTATTGCCACAATGTATCATCTTTAGAAAATGTCCACACAAATTGCCAGAATCCATGTGCACAATAACCCTTCAAAGTCAATTTTCTCTTTCTTTTTTTTTCTTTTTCCTATTTCACCACTAATTTTTTATATTATAAAAGAATTTCACAATTATGAATGTATACAAAATCATTATTTAAGAATTTAGTTCTTACCGATGTAGTTTGGCCGCCGATTTGGTTATGCAGAGATTATGAAATCCTAACGGGAGGTTTCCTGTTTGTTTTATTATTATTATTAAAAAAAATGATATAGGGTATTAACTTAATATTTTGACTTGGCCCATTAACCACCAATATAATAAATTATTTAATATATATGCATTAATTAAATAACTGTAGTTTTTTTTTAAATCAACTTTACCGACTAATTATAAATGACTCGGAACAACTACCGGGAGGGTTAAAACTATAACTTTTACAAAATTTTCTAAATATGACTTTTCGGGTCATTACATTATCCACCACTAAAAATCATGTTCGTCCTCGAACACGAAGTGAAAGAAAGTACCTGAAGCTTAAAAAATCTGAGGGTATCTGGCACGCATGTCGGACTCTACCTCCCAAGTTGCTTCTCCCACTGATTGGTGCTTCCACTGCCTTTTTACTGAAGCAATCTCCTTGGTCCTAACCTTTCGAATCTGCCTATCCAAAATAGCTATAGGCTCCTCCACAAATGTCAAGTCTGGGCCAACTCCACAGAATCAAGTGAAAGCACATGAGATTCATCCGGAATGTACTTCCGAAGCATAGAGACATGAAAAATAGGACGAACTGCCGACAAACTAGGTTTCAAGGCCCTCTTATAGGCCAACTCTCCCAATCGACTCAAAATCACAAAAGGTCCAATGAATCTAGGGCTAAGCTTGCCCTTCTTTCCGAACCTCATCACACCATTCATGGGTGATACTCGGAGCCAAACATGATCACTCTCCATAAACACTAAGGCTCTAACTCTCCGGTCTGCAAAACTCTTTTCTCGACTCTAAGCTGTCAATAATCTATATTGAATCATACGGACTTGCTCCATAGCATCTCTAAGCAAGTCTGTATCCAAAGAGTTCATCTCCGCTTAATCAAACCAACCAATCGGTGATCTACACCGTCTACCATAAAAAGCCTCAAATGGGGCCATCTGGATACTAGAGTGATAACTTTTATCGTAGGCAAACTTTGCTAAGTGTAAATGTCGATCGCATCTAGCACCGAAATCGATCGCACATGCTCGAAGCATATCTTCCAACACCTGAATCGTCCGCTCAGACTGACCATCTGTCTGAGGGTGAAAGGCTGTACTCATATCAAACTGGGTACCCAGACCATGCTGTAGTGCCATCCAGAAGTGAGAAGTAAATAGTGAACCTCGATCAGATATGATAGAAATAGGAACTCTATGTAGTCGTACAATCTGGCTGATATATAGCTCGGCTAACTTTTCTATCGTATACTTCACCCGAACTGGGATGAAGTGGGCAGATTTCGTCAGCCTATCCACAACGACCCAAATAGATTCATAACCACCCACTGTGGTAGGAAAACCCCCAACAAAGTAGGAATAGGCATCCTCTAAGGTACACCCTGGGCCGCTGGTGCTCACACTTAACCTGCTGGCAAGTCAAACACCTTGAAACAAAGTTTGAAATATCCCTCTTCATCCCACACAACCAGTAATGTTGACTTAGATCATGATACATCTTCTCCGCTCCCGGATGGATGGAATACCGAGAACAATGAGCCTCCTCAAGAATCAATCTAATCAAATCGCCTGTCTTAGGCACACAAATCCTGCCTCAGATCCGTAAGACACCAATTGAATCAAGGACAACCTCCTTAGCTTCCCCACTCAATACTTTGTCTCGAATGAGACATAATTTTTCATCATCAAATTGGTGTGCTTGAATCTGCTCGACTAAAGAAGATTGAGCCTCAATAAAAGCAATAATCCCATCACTCTCCTCTATGATCTGCAATCGGACAAGACTGTTAGCTAACAATTGAACATCTCTAGCAAATGGTCTCTCCTCAATACTAAGAGATGCAAGACTCCCCATGCTATGAGTCTTCCTACTTAAAGCATCGGCCACAACATTGGCCTTCCCCGGATGGTACTGAATTGTCACATCATAGCCCTTCAGCAACTCAAGCCATCTCCGCTGCCTCAAGTTCAAATCTCTCTAACTAAAGATATACTAGAGACTCCGATGATCAGTAAAGATCTCACAATGCACTCCATACAAATAATGACGCCATAACTTAAGTACAAATACCACTGCCGCCAACTCTAGATCATGAGTAGGGTAGTTCTTCTCATGGGACTTCAATTGCCTAGAAGCATAAGCAATCACTTTCCCATTCTGCATCAAAACACCACCCAATCGAACTCTTGAAGCATCACAATACGCTGTAATGCCTACACCCTCCTCAGGTAGAGTCAACACAGGAGTTAAAGTCAAAAAAGTCTTGAGTTTTTGAAAGCTCTGCTCACACTCATCAAACCACTGAAAATGCACATCCTGTCGAGTCAATCTAGTTAATGGAGCTGCAATAGTAGAGAAAATCTGAACAAATCATCGATAATAGCCTGCCAATCCCACAAAACTTCGAATCTCAGTAGGTGAAGTAGGTCACGTCCTGCCTCTAACTGCCTCAATTTTTTCCGGATCTACTGTAATACCCTCCTTGGACACAACGTGTCCCAAGAATGTCACAGAAGTAATCTTGAACTCACACTTTGAGAACTTGGCATACAACTTCTCTTCTCTCAACCTCTGAAGACAATCCTCAGGTGTCAGACATGATCCTCCTCAGTTTTAGAGTAAACCAAGATGTCATCGATGAAAACAATCACAAAAGTATCAAGGTATGGTCGAAACACCCCATTCATCAACTCCATGAATGCTGCAGGAGCATTACTCAATCCGAAGGACATCACTAGAAACTCATAATGCCTATACCGGGTACAAAAAGTTGTCTTAGGGATATCTGATGCCCAAATCTTAAGCTGATGATACCCAGACCTCAAATCAATCTTAGAGAACAATGATGCTCCCTTTAATTGATCACATAAGTCATCAATACGCGGAAGAGGATACTTATTCTTCACTATTACTTTGTTCAACTGTTTGTAATCAATACACATCCTCATAGTTCCATCCTTTTTCTTCACAAACAATATAGGTGCACCCCAAGGTGATACACTAGGGCGAATAAAACACTTACTCAATAAATCCTGCAACTGATCCCTCAATTCTTTCAAATCTGCTGGGGCCATACGATATGGAGGTATAGAAATAGGTTTAGTGCCTAGCTCCAAATCAATAGCAAAATCGATATCCCTATCGGGAGGAACACCTGGAATATCAGAAGGAAATACATTGAGAAACTCTTGAACCACGGGAACAGAGTCCATGGGAGGTGATTCAACACTAGTATCCCGAATTAACGCTAAGTAAGACAAATACCCCCTCTCCACCATTCTCTGAGCACGAATGAAAGAGATAACCTTGCTAGGATAAGAACCACTAACACTCTTCCACTCAACCCTCGGAACACCAGGCATTGCTAAAGTCACAGTCTTAGCATTACAATCAAGGACAGCGTGATAAGGAGAAAGCCAATCCATACCCAAGATAACATAAAAGTCTACTATCCCCAGAATGATTTAGTCTACCCAAGTATCATACCCAGCCAAAGAAACAAGAAAGGATTGATACACTCGATCCACCACTAAGGGCTTACCCACGGGTGTAAAAACACAAATAGGTACAGTCATGCTATCACATATCATATCAAATTTAGCAGCAAAATACGTAGACACATAAGAGAATGTAGAACCTGGCTCAAACAACACAGACGCAGGTCGATCGCATATTAGGATGATACCTGTAATAACAGCATCAGAGGTCTCTGGCTCAGGTCTCCCGGGGAAAGCATAGAAGTGGCCTCCTCGTCCACCTCCATCCTGGGTGGTACCTCTACCCCCACTCTGATGAGCTGCAACACCACTACTAGAAACTCTATCACCTCTACCTGACTGAACTCTGCCACGACCTCTACCCTGTGGTGCTGGTGGTCTAGTCTGGAGTGAAGAATTCGGTTGAGGCCCACCACGACCTCTTTGAGAAGTACAGTGTCGCATAAGATGATCGGGATATCCACGAGTAAAACAAAATCTCTGACCTAGGAACTACTGTGGACCCTGAAAACCCACTATAATTTCCTCGCCTTGTAGTTCGCTGTTGTGAACCGTACGAGCCCTGACCTGGGCTATAAGAACCCCTAGATGTCTGGCCACCCTCAAATGTCGGCATAGATGCATGAATAGGTCCCCGCTGCTGAAAAGAACCACTCACTCTCTGTGATCCCCTACCTCCAGATGAGGCACCATGATGTTGTCCTGATATACTGGCCCTTTTAGGGTCTCCAAACTCCTCTCTCTCCATCAATTCCTCCTCTTTGACGGCGCCCACAATGGACTGGAAAGAAGCCCCCTCCCTAGATGCCCGAAACACAGCTGACCTAATAGAGAAAGTCAATACCTCACAAATCTGCGGATCCTCTCTGTCTCATATGGAATAATGGGCAACGCATGCCTAGACAATTGGAAAAAACGCGCCTCATACTCTGTAACCGATAAACCATTCTTTCTCAGACTCTCAAACCTCAAGCGACTCTCCTCTGTCACGCTTCATGGGATAAAACGATCTTGGAATGCACTAGAAAACTGCTCCCAAGTCACTGGAGGAGATCCAACTAGCAAAACCCCCGAATAAGTCCTCCACCAGTCTCTCGCTGGTCCACGAAGCTGGAGTGTAGCATATCGAACCCCATGTGAATCAGCTAATCCAACCACCTCTAGTAACTCTCGGCAGGTAGTTAGAAACTCATGAGCGTCCTCGCTCTTCCCACCCTGAAACTGAGGTGGGTCCATCTTTTGAAATCTCTCATACCTATGATGCTCATCCTCTGTCAGAACAACCATCGATTCAACTTGACCCCCAACTGCTGGTGCAACATCTTTCAGTACGCGGGATCTACTGGTAGTTGCCCCAAAACATCCTGAACAACTGGAGCTTGTTGCTGCTCTTGGGTCTGATCCCCTTATCTAGTACGAAAGTCATGTGGTGTGGTAGTCGCATTACCACCCTGAGAAAAACCCTTTAGCACACTTAACACCCTCAATAGTATATCAAGAAGCAAGGGTTTGACTACAGGATCTGGAGGAACCTGGTCCTCTCTGCCATCAATTTGAGGTTCTGTAGAGACCTCTCTAGCACGACCTCTCACTGGTGCTGCTCCACGTCCACGACCTCCGGCTACTGTCGTACTACTAGCACGACCTCTAGCTCAAGATCTACCGCTACCTCTAGCTGGGGCCTCAACAACTGCCTCGGGTAGTGCCTCCCCTCTACCATCAGTAACATTAGTTCTAGTCCTCGTCATCTGTCAAAAGAGTATACAACAACTCAGTACTAAAGAAGGTTACTACGCACGATGACAAGGAATGAATAAAAGGAAGTTTCCTAGTAATCTTTATAGCCTCTTAGAGATAAGTACATACGTCTCAATACTGATCCTTGAGACTCTACGTAGACTCGACTTGTATACACGTGAGACCTATGAACCTGGGCTCTGATACCATTTTTGTCACAACCCAAAAATGGGTGTGATGGAACTCGTCTTATCCCACCAAGACAAGTCAGCCTAAAACTCAATATCTAACAAAGTGCGGAAGTAAATGACAATCCAACAACAATTTCTATTATGAAACCAAGTCATATTAATTCAATCCCCAAAACCAGGTTGTCACATACACAAGCCTCTAATGTAAATATTAGAATTGAAACAAAATAGAAGTGTAAAATGAATTTGACTTTCAAGTAAAAACAAATTCATAAACTGGAGTAGGAAAGTTCGCTTAGATGACAAGAAGCTACCTCACAATCCTCCACAAGATGCCTCGGAAACGAAGAGAATTGAAGGTATCACAAAAATCCAGGCTCGTAACCTACATAGAATTGTAGAAGCAAGGGGTGAGTACCAAACCACGCGGTACCCAATAAGCAAACCTCTAAACACAAGTTAAGTGAACAAAATACGTGTACTCCTTACACCCTATATAAACCTCCAAGCTACATCCTAACAGTTTACAGTTTACCAAACACACAACTCAATAACCACACTCTATCAGTTTACACATTCTCAATAACAACTCAATATTCAACAGTCACAAGCTTCACAGAGAAACAATCACAAGATCAGCAAAACACTTGTTCAAGTTCATCAATAATAAAATGTGCAATGCCATGATATGCAATGTCAAATATAGTGATGCATGTCTTTCTTAACGATACACACCCGTTGTCTGTCACTCCGGGACCCATGGGAGACATATCTGTCCATGCATCTGTCGCGGCGCACGACACGACCCTCGATTATAGTAACCTTCGCGGCGCGCGATACGTCCCTCGAAATATGATATCCATCACGGCGCGCGATATGACCCTCGAAATGGTACATCCTCTTACTACAACCATGTTTCAGATACAATGCAAATGACATGCTCAAATGAAAATGAGGAGATAACCATTTTTATACCAAAGCGCAATTTACAACAAGGAATACAACACCAACAAATAAGAAACAAGTCTCCAAATCATTCTCAACATCACACAAGGAAATACACGAATTCAATACGCTTAACAAGAGTTTAGAAATCCACTTGCCTTAGCCAATCGAATAATTACTCTTGGACTTGAGCCTTCCTTTTCCGTTGAGCTTCCGAACCAATGGAATCTATTCAAGTATATATTCACAATAAGGTTTCAGAACTAACAACACTCACGCTTTTATGTGTTTAATCTTAACCTAAAAATTCACTCCAAACTTATAATCAAGTTCGTAATTCTTGATGCCAAGTAACATTTCAACTATTAAATTTTCCAAGTTTCAAGTCTAGAATTTCATACCAATTTTCTTTTTCAATATCATAATTTAAATGGTACTCACAAAGTATCATTCACCCAATACATAAATAATAAACATACCAATATATCAAAATTTGAACCATAATATAATAACTAAGAATCTAAAAATTACACTCGAAAGAATTCATATTTACGTAGCAGAATTATGATCCATTTTCTTTCTTTTAAACTCTTTTCCTCTAACCCATGATTCAACAAGAGTTCGACCCTAAAGCTTATATATATATATATATATATATATATATATATATATATATATATATATATATATATATATATATATATATATATATATATATATATATATATATATATATATATATATAAATAATTACACATCTTAATATATCACATTTGGATCTTAGTATGGTAACCATAATACAAAATCCTACCCAAAAATCGATTAAGCCACCAATAACCTTCAGAATTAATATCTTAAACTGATATACATTACACCAAAAAGAATTATCAAAATTCTTGGATTTCCAATGGTTAACTCGTCAAGATTATTAATAGCTTTAATGTCTATGACTACTTAATTTACTACATAGTTTCTCACAATTTGTTTTCAAACACAGCACATAACAAAACAGTGAACTAGCCGCTTTCTCAAATCAAAATGCAAACAAAAATAAACACAACCTTAGCCTATTATTATATTATACATATATATATATATATATATATAATTTCCAATGAAAATTACTTAAATATTAATTATTGCCACAATGTAACATCTTTAGAAAATGTCCTCACAAATTGCCAGAATCCACGTGCACAATAACCCTTCAAAGTCAATTTTTTCTTTTTTTTTCTTTTTCCTATTTCACCACTAATTATTTATATTATAAAAGAATTTCACAATTATGCATGCATACAAAATCATTATTTAAGAATTTAGTTCTTTCCGATGTAGTTTGGCCGCCGATTTGATTATGCAGAGGTTATGAAATCCTAACCAGGAGGTTTCCTGTTTGTTTTATTGTTATTAAAAAAAATTTAAAATGATATTGGCTATTAACTTAATATTTTGACTTGACCCATTAAACATAAATATAATAAATTATTTAATATAATCCATTAATTAGATAACTATAGTTTTTTTTAAATCAACTTTACCGACTAATTATAAATGTCTCGAAACAACTATCGGGAGGTTTAAAACTATAACTTTTATAAAATTTTCTAAATATGAATTTTCGGGACATTACACTCATGGTTATGTATATTCATTCAAAATTTCATCGTAAATGTGTAGCTGAGAAAAAGAAGAAGAAAATAAAAAAAAGAATTCAGAAACGCCAAGAACAAGCGAACTGACTTGAAGAGTTGTTGTGACTTTTAGCTGAAAGGGTGAGAAATAGGAAAGTTGTGTGGCAATTGGAGAAAGTAAAAAATTAGGGCATAGAAAAAAGGAATATCAGGTGGCCTAGTTAAATAGAAGGAAAGGTGAAGTTTACGAGGATCATGCACACGCACACATGCACACCAGCTCAGACGCACACATGCCTACGCACATATGCACACGCACGCACGCACCCCGCACACACAATAACCACGTAGGTCATGATCGATATGCCTTCCTGGAAGCTGCACTATTTTTCCTTTTTTGATTATTTTTATTTTTTGTCTGTCTTGTTTTTAATTTTTTATGTATTTAAAAATTATACAATATATACTGTAAATAATGATAATTACCAATTTAAAATACTTGTAAAAAACCTGTAAAAATTTGATTGGTTTGTATCAATTCAATAACTTAAAGTATTTATGATTTTGTGTATGTACGAGTTTTAAATTAAGAATTTTAGAATTGAGATCAAATACAAAGCTAGTTAAAAATAAATAATAAAATGACACATATAAAATGGGAAAAAGACTAAACAGACAATATTAATAAAAATTTTAGTAGTTAAGTTTGTTGACTACCTCAAAACTCTTTGATGAGAGCTCGATTCCCCACATTGTAATCTCCTTCCTCACTTTCATTTTCAATAACAATAAAAAATATTGTTAAAATAAATCATACAAAGAAAAATCAAATCATTCAACATTCAATAAGAAAATAAATAAATTTACCCCATTTAACTGGTATTTAAATAATTTGAATCATATTTTGTGACATGTTCATCTTTATTTCTTTTCTGACAATTGTTGAGAAACATCCTCTCTTTGTTCGTATTAAAAAGAGAGAAATGGATAAGGAAAAACGGTAGATAGAAAAGAGAAAAAAATTTACTTTTTTTTCATTCTAAAAGTGACACTAATGTAATATCAATCCAATAACTTTGTGTATTTATGATTTTGTATATGAGTACGAAAATGATGACATACTAAATGGGAAAAGACTAAACATACGGTATTAAGTGGAATTTGAGTAGTTAAGTTTGTTCACTACCTAAAAAATTATTGACGAGAATTTGATTCACCACAGTATAATCTCCTTCCTCATTTTCCTTTTCAATAATAATAAAAAAAATATTGTAAAATAAATCATACAAAGAAAAGTTAAATCATTCAACATTCAATGAGCAAATAAATAGAGTTTCCTCATTTAACCGGTATTTAAATAATTTAAATCATACTTTATGATATCTTCATCTTCATTCCTTTTCCAGACAATTATTGAGGAAACATCCCCTCATGGTTACGTATATTTATTCAAAATGTCATAGTAAATATATAGCTGAGAAAAAGAAGAAGATAATAAAAAAAAGGAACAAAGAAATGACAAGAACAATCGAAATGACTTAAAGAGTTGTTCATACTTTAGGCTAAAAGGAGGAGAAGTAGGAAAGTTGGGCGGCAATTGAAAAAAGTAAAAGAAATTAGGGTTTAGAAAAAAAGAATATTGGGTGACCTTGTTATATAGAATGAAAGTTAAAGTTTACGAGGATCACACGCGCACGCGCATAAACGTACGAACGCAATCCCACACACAATAACCATGTAGGTCATGATCGATATGCCTGCCTGGCATCTGCACTATTTTTCCTTTTTTGATTATTTTTATTTTAATTTGTCTATCTTGTTTTTTAATTTTTTAAGTATTTAAAAATTATATAATATAAACTATAAATATTGATAATTACCAACTTAAAATTCTTGTAAAAAATATATAAAAATTTGATTGATTCATTAAAATTAGTATATTTATGTCAAATAAAATGGGATAAAAGACGTAACATGTATTATTTAATTTGAAAACTACGTAGAGAATATTGTAAATCTCAATAATTAACAACATTTAATTGATATTTGAAATCTATTTGTGCTACATACATCGGAATAAGAGAAGTAACGTATATTATTAAAATATTTCGAAGACGATTACACTAATGATGATGATGTTGTTGTGCCACCCCATAGGATAATTAGATAGAGAGTTTCGAGAAGAATGATGACAATTTTAGATTGTATCGTCTATGGAGGGATGCTCAAGAGAAGGAATTTGATTCAATTAAGGGACTCAATTCTAAGGATGATTGATTTTACCGAACCACGACTTTATAATTAAGTCTGTTTGTTTGTATTAAAAGTAGAGAAATGGTAAGGAAAAAAAGATAGATAGAAAAGAGAAATTTTGAATATAAATTCAATAACTCTATGTATTTATGATTTTATGTATGAGTACGAATTTTAAATAAAAATTTTAGAATTGAGATCAAATACAAAGCTTGTTAAAAATAAATAAGAAAATGAATATAAAATGTGAAAATACTAACCATACGGCATTAATGAAAATTTTACTAGTTAATTAAGTTGGTTGACTATCTCAAAACTTGTTGATGAGAGTTAGATTCCCCACATTATAATTTCCTTCCTCATTTTCCTTTTCAATAAAAATTAAAAAGTATTGTTAAAATAAATCATATAAAGAAAAATCAAATCATTCAACATTCAATGATATAATAAATAAAGTTATCCCATTTAACCGGTACTTAAATAATTTGAATCATATTTTGTGATATCTTCATCTTTCTTTCTTTTCTGGCAATTGTTGAGTAAACATTCCCTCATGGTTACGTATAATCATTCAAAATTTCATAGTAAATCGATAACTTAATAAAAGAACAAGAAAATAAAAAAAGGATTTCAAAAATGACAAAAACAAATGAACTGACTTGAAGAGTTGTTTGGGCTTTTCGCTAAAAGGAAGAGAAATAGAAAAGTTGGGCGGCGATTGGAGGAAGTAAAAGTTAGGGCTTAGAAAAAAGGAATAATGGGGACCTGGTTAAATAGAATGAAAGGTGAAGTTACCAGGATCACGCACGCACGCACGCACACGGACACACACGCGCGTGAATACACTCGCACACCCGCACACCCGCATGAACGTATGCACACACCCTCCACACACAATAACTAGTTAGGTCATGATCGACATGCCTGCCTGACATCTGCACAATTTTTCCTTTTTTGATGGTATTTTTGTTATAATATGTTTGTCTTGTTTTATAATTTTTTAAATATTTAAAAATTATGTAATATTTACTATAAATAATAATTATTGCCAACTTAATATACTTGTAAGAAAAATATAAAAAATTTGATTAATACATAAAATTGATATATCTATTTCAAATAAAATGGGATAAAAGAACTAAAATATATTATTTAATTTGAAAACTACGTATAAAGTATTGTAAATCTCAATAATTAACAATATTTGATTGACTTTTGAAATTCTATTTGTATTACATACATCAATATAAGAGAATTTACATATATTATTAAACTTTTCCGAAGACGAGTACAAGAATGATAATGATGTTGTTATGCCTCCCCATATGATAATTAGATTGATAGTTTTGAGAAGAATGATGACAACTTTAGTTGGTATCGTCTACGGAGGGATGCTCAAGAGAAGATATTTGAGTCAACCAAGGGACTCAATTCTAAGGATGATTGATTTAATCGAAACATTACCATATAATTTAGTTTCTTTGTTCGTATTAGAAGAATAGAAATGGTTAAGGAAAAACGGTAGATAGAAAAAGAAAGACATATTCTTTTTTTTCATTGTAAATGTGACACTTATGTAATATCAATTTATTAATTTGTGTATTTATGATTTTGTGTATGAATACGAATTTTAGAATTTAGATCTAACACAAAGCTTGTAAAAAATAAATAAGAAAACAAAAATATATTAAATGGGAAAATACTAAACATACAATATTAAGGGGAATTTCAGTAATTAAGTTGGTTGACTACCTGAAAAATTATTGACGATAATTAGACCCACATTGTTATCTCCTTCCTCATTTTTCATTTCAATAATAATTAAAGAATATAGTTAAAATAAATCATACAATGAAAAATCAAATCATTCAACATTCAATGATAAAATAAATAGAGTTACCCCATTTAACCGGTACTTAAATAATTCAAATCATATTTTGTGATATCTTCAACTTTATTTCTTTTATGGCAATTTTTAAGTAAACATCCTCTCATGGTTACGTATATTCATTCAAAATTTTATAGTACATGGAAAAATTAAAAAAAAATTTCAAAAATGACAAGAACAAGTGAATTGAGTTGAAGAGTTTTTCGGGCTTTTGGCTGAAAGAGAGAGAAATAGGAAAGTTGGGCCGCAATTGGAGAAAGTAAAAAAAAAAATTAGGGCTTAGAGAAAAGGAATATTTGGTGACTTGGATAAATAGAATGAAAGACGAAGTTTATAAGGATCACGCACACACGTATGCATGCGCATACACACACACACGTGTGCACCCGCATGCTTGCGTGCACACATAGACACACGCACACGCATACGCGCGCGTACATGCATATACATGCACACACGTTCACATGATGCACCCCCCCCCACACACATACAATAACAAAGTAGGTCATGATCTACATGCATGCCTAACAAATGCATTATTTTTCCCTTTTTGATTGTGTTTTTATTTTTATTTGTTTGTCTTGTTTTATAATTTTTTAAATATTCAACATTATGTAATATATATTCTAAATAATGATAATTACCAACTTAAAATACTTGTAAAAAACATATATAAAATTTGATTGATTCATAAGTAATAATGATGTTTTTTACCTACTAAATTATTATTGAAAAAATAATGATGTTTTTTTTCTTTTGACTTTTCTAAATAAAATCAACATAATTTACGTAATTTTACTATTAATGCAAAATTACAACTTTTTTCTAATAGTTTCTTCATTTAAATTAAATTAACTGATACATGCTATAGGAAAACTATCAATTTTTAAATTTCAAGATTTTAATTTTTGATAAATAACAATGCTAGCATTGTCACTTGAAAAACAATGTGTTCATTTAGTACTTCACTATCTTCATTGTGAAGTTACCACTGGTTAATAAATCTACATATAATTAGATTAATAATATTTTTGTTGATATTATTATTTTAAATGATTTTGAAATTAAGAAAAGAGTAACATTAAATGGATAAATTTTATAATGTTTAAATTTTATTTAAATAAAAATTTGAGGTAATAACAAGATAGATCAAATATATAATTTAAATAAAATAAGTTTGTGAAATAAAAAGATAATGAAAGAAACGCGCCAAAACAAAGGACTAGCCAAAAAATTAATATATGAAAAAAATAATTAAAAAAAGAGAAATAAAGTTTTATCGTCCCCTTATTATCTTTGTGAGATAATGTACCACTTTTTATCATGTTAAAATTTTAATTTAGATGTAAGTCTAGTAATTAGATATCGTGCTATCCCAAATTCATAATATAGATTGATTATTAATTTTAGTCCACTAAATTCAATTTTAATCACATTATTTAATACCTTCAAACTATATAAATTGAGCCTATTTTTTAATATTTTAAAATTTAGTTCACGTCATACTAATTAACATCTACAAATTCAAATCAAACCATTTGACACCTTACAATCCTCCAAACCCTAGTCACACCATTTGACACCTCAATTCTGGTTTGTTATGTTGTTTGTTTGTTTTTTTTTTGTTCAAAATGTTTGTTATGTTGAGTATGCTTAAGTATGTTTGTTTTTATTCTTTTCTTTGGGTGTGAGGTATAGTGTGTCAGAATAGATATTTTGATGAAAAATAATATTTATCAGTTTTAAAATATACTAAAAAGTAATGTTGAGGTTTGTTATTTACGCACGAAAATCAACCACAATATATAGTATCAACGTAACACTAAAATACAAAATAATTCAGGGTGTTATCTAACACATTTTCACACATAAGTGACTTATCGTACTTGAACCATTTTAATTACACTAGCTACAGTTTAATTAGTTAAATTCTAATGACCTATCAAATGACTCTTAAATACTTAAACGTAAAGAAATTATGCTTGGAATGATATATTACTGTGTGATGGAGAGAGACTTGTTAAAAAATATGTGAGTTATTGTGTGTAATAATTACTAATAAATTATTGCTAAAATTGAATATGATGATATGTTATTTCAGAAAAAATTATTTACCATGATAAATTGTTGCTAAAAATTTTCGTAAAAGTTTTTTAACCAATTTTCTTGTCCCTTTTTTTGAAACAATTAAGTTTATAGATAAAAAATAATTTCTTGCAACATTATTTTGTTGCTAAATAATCGCATAAGTCATACCGCTGTGATTTTTTACCAATAAAATTTTATCTATGGAAACTTTTTTGTTGTGTAAGTAATTAGCTTTCAGTTACAATATAATTTATCAATGCATAAGTTTTTTCCAATAATATACATCAACACCTACTACAATTTCTTTTCTTATTGCCAAAAGCACTTTTGGCAACAATATTGAAATTTCACAACAAGAAAATTGTTGTAGTTGTTGTATTATTATTATTATTATTATTATTATTATTATTATTATTATTATTATTATTATTATTATTATTATTATTATTATACACATTTCTTAAAATTTTAATTACATTTTTAATACTAACAAAATTACGTATGTACTTGTAATTTGTACTCAACTAACAATTATATCTTTTAATTATAAAATGTTATACGATTTTATCAATATCATCTTAATATTCATATAATTATATAAATGAGAACCCTAGGCCTGCCTATGTGGTATCACCACAAATCATAATTTCTTTTTAACTTATTTATTTCCAAAATTAGCCTTCCCTTTCATCAAAAGTTATGATTTTTATGAAAAGTTAAGACTTTTTATGAAAAGTTATGACTTTTATAAAGAGTTGCAACTTTTACGAAGATCTGCGACTTTTATGACTAGTTGCAACTTTAATGAAGAGTTGCAACTTTAATAAAATTATATGACTTTTTATGAAAGATTGTAACTTATCTGAAGAGTTGTGACCTTTCAAATAAGGCACAACAAGCACTAATTCATTCTATCTTATCAAGGCATTCTATGGATTAGTGACATATAAAAAATAAAGGAATATAGTGGGATGATAAATATTGTATTCAACCTTAATCAATTGTTTGGGGTTAAAATGTACGGTTGGATTCAATGAATTACCCTTCAATGTAGGATGAATCTATATATCAAATGTTAAAGAAATATTTATGTCCTCATAAACATTAGATTAAAAGTCCCAAAAAATAAAGTTTTAACCTTATTGATCAAAACATAAACAACAAAATATGTCTTTTGTCTATCAAAGTAGTGTCATCGACTGTATATGATCTTGAATAACTTACTTGCCAATACATCATTATTTGAGCGACATACGTTATTTCATTGAGATCCAAGCGATGCTTTATATTTTAATAAGCTTATCAAGTGCACAACAAATTATATAAGATGTATAATAATTAGATTCTGCATGTAGAGGCCTTGAATAGGAGGAAAACTCTCGTAGTTGATGATTAAAATGTTTCTACCACTATTTGAAAATACAAATATAGACAATGAAACAATTAGATATCTTTTCAAAAGACATTGTTGATGAACAACTACAATTAAATGAAGAATTAATTACAAAATCCATAAACACTTAGAATCAAATCTTTTTATGTTAAGATGAAAAAAGAATTTCGTATTTTCTTTGAATAAAATATTCTTGAAATTTTATCATAGGATTGTACCCTCTTGAAAACACTTATATTATCAAATGCTCAGAAGTATATTAATTACGTAGTTCCACTAACACGCACACCTATGTGGCGCCACCACATATATGAATTCCCTATTAATTTATTTACATTTAGAACTATTCTTCTCCTTTTCATAAAAAGTTGTGACTTTTATGAAACGTTCCGACTTTAACGAAGAATTGTTACTTTGATAAAATATTTTGACTTTTATGAAATGTTGTGAGTTTAATGAAGATTTGATACATTTATGAGAAGTTGTGACTTTTAATAAAAGTTGCGACTTTAATGAAGAGTTGCGACTTTTATGAAAAATTGCAACTTTTATTAAAGGTTGTGACCTTTCCAAAGTGTTGCTACTATTCTAAGTAGTTGTAACATTTTTGATAAGGCAGAATAAAATTTTTTACACTACCCTTTGTTGTCTATGAATAGGGGATTTCCTCTCATTTTAAAAAAACAAAAATTCTAAACCTCCCCTTCTTCTTTTTCTCCTTCTCCTTCTCCTCCTCCTTCACAATTAAATATTTGTATACTTTGCTCCTGTTGAGTTACTCACTAACACCATTGCTTATTTGTATACTTTGCTCCGGTTGAGTGGCTCACTAACACCATTGCTTATTAAGGATAAATGATAATATGTAATAATTTTCATTTTTCTTTACATTATAATGTATTTTACTACATAATCTTGTATGTACGATAATATAGTGTTCTACATATAATGTCGAATATGTTCTAAGGACCTTTTTTTATTAATTCTGTGACACTAAATTTGTGCGCGAAACACAGGTAATTTTACTTGTTTAATATTCAAATAATAAGCCTAAATAAAATTATCAAGCTCTTTTAGAAAAATTGGTTGAATTATGCTAACTTTACCCAAAATTCACATCCAATTTTAACTCATAATTTTATCCAATTCATGACCCATAAAAAAAACAATCCAATTGATCCTCGTGAACTTCGTCGTTCATTATATTTAACCAAGTGACCCTATATTCCTTTTTTCTAAGACCTAATTTACTTCTACTTTCGCCAATCGCCGCCCAACTATCCTATTTCTCTCTGAATAAACCTTACCTCGATACAAGAACCAAGTTCTTGTGCTTTTGTAGCAACACAATAAACAGGGATTTTATCGTGGAAATCTTCCTAACTCAAAAAAGGGAAAATCACACCGAAGTTTTATATTAATTAAAGATTAACAACTCACTTAATTCATGAATCTAACTCTAAACTTCTACCCTTTTGGATTAACTATAAAAAAAAATTCTTCATTGTTCTTAACTCACAAAGAAGTCAAACTCGCTTGTTGATTACAAAAACTCTCAACTCTTCTTAACTCTAACCACCCAATAACTCAAACCCACTTCTTGTTTACAATCTGTCAACCTCTCTCTTACTTTATCCAAAGAAGTCAAACCCACACATTGTTAGGATTTTCGATAAAGGGGTTCAAAATTCGTAGAAATAGACACATGGAGTTAGCCGAAGGGGGTTGGACATCTACTAAATATACATAAAATATTATTTTAACCATGTATAAAGAGTATAATTTTCTGTCGAAAGGGGTTAGGATGAACCCCCTTCTACCAAGGTGGCTCCGCCCCTGCTTGTTACAATTCTCTCAAGACTCTAACCTCAAGAAGTCAAACTCAATTCTTTTTGCACAATCTAGAAATTATTACAACTCAATAATAAACGTAGAACAAATCAACATAGAATTATAACCCTAAATTTTGATTGATCAGACTTCAACATTCAATTTTTCAGTGTGGAACAGCACTCATGAACCTTGTCCTGATCCAAAAGCTTGAACTACTCTTCAAGTCAGTTCGTTTGTTTTAATCATTTGTGAATTCCCTATTTAATTTTCTTCTTGTTTTTCCCAATTATCCATTTACTATGAAATTTTGAATGAATCTACGTAAATAAGAGGATGTTTCCTCAAAAATCGTCCATAAAAGAAATGAAGATGAAGATATCACAAAATATGATTGAATTTATTTTAATGCCACTTAAATGGGGTAACTCTATTTATTTGCTCATTTAATGTTAAATGATTTGATTTTTATTTGTATGAATTATTTTAACAATATTTTTTAATTAGTATTGAAAAGGAAAATGAGGAAGGATATTACAGTGTGGGGAATGGAACTCTCACCAACAAGTTTTCAGGTAGTCAACCAACTTAACTACTAAAATTCCCCTTAATACCGTATATTTAGTCTTTTCCCATTTTATCTTTCTTTCTTTACATATTTATTTTTAACAAGCTTTGTGTTTGGTCTCAATTCTAAAATTCTTATTTTAAAATAAAACTCTGATACACAAATAACAAAATACACAAAGTTACTGAATTGATATTTCATTAGTGTCATATTTACAATGAAAAAAAGAACAATTTTTTTCTATTTTCTATATACCCTTTTTCCTAACTATTTCTCTGCTTCTAATAATACGAAAAAAAAGACTAAATTATAAAGCCATGTTCTGGTAAAATCATTCAACCTTAAAATTGAGTGCTTTAGTTGCCTCAAATTCTTTCACTTGAGCATCCCTCCATAACTGATACAAAATAAAATTGTCATCATTCTTCTCGAAATTTTCCGTTTAATTATCATATGGGTAGGAGAAGGGATATATATATATATATGTGTGTGTGTCCTACTTCCATCTAACCTACAACCGAAACATGTCCTACTTACAACAATGTGTGGCTAATCAAGGGCTGTGATTGATCATTGCAATATGGAACAAGCCATGAAATAAAACCTTCTTTTGACAAAACTTGTATCAACTGGCTCTTGGGAATATCTTGGTTATTAGAAAGAGACAGACAATATTTTTCAAGATAGAGGTTCTAATCCATCCATGAATGTGACGTAGAGAATGTTGGTTTAGTTGGTAGTGACTCATATAGATGACATTGACTAACTAGCACAAAAAGATGAGAAAAACTGTCAATACTCAACGTTCTAATTTTTTAATAGTTTAGGATTCATACATCAAAAATTAAGTTGATGTTAAACATAAATTCTTATCTAGTCAAGAAAGTACCATTACAATTACATATTAAAGCTAATCTCAAAATGTAATATAGAATACAAGACAAAAGAAAACATAATGAAGAAAATTTAGCAAGGAAAATTATCATCAATGTGTGTAGCCAAAATAATATTTTGGAAATCATAATTAAAGTATTATTAAATGTTAACCATGGTACGTGTTTAACTTCTACTAAACCCCTCCTCCAACTATAAAAGTTGAAAATAAAGGTCTAAACCAACACATGAAAAAAACACTTCACATTATGAAGAAATCAAATCATTTTCTCCTTTTTTTTTTCTCTTTTTGAAACTTTATGCACAAAAATTACAGATTCCTCTCAGGTTTGATCAACAATCTTAATAGCTAGAAGCAAAAGAAGGTTGTCGAATTTCCACCCAAAAAAATAGCCTTCTTTTGCTTCTAGAAATTCAGAGTGTTGATCCAACCCGTGAGGAATCTGCAGTTCTTGTGCATAAAGTTTCAAAAAGGGAAAAAGACTTCGATTTCTTCGTAAACTGAAGTTTTTTTTCCATGTGTTGGCCTAACCCTTTATTTTCACGTTTTATAGTTGGAGTGTTTAGTAGAGATTAAAATCGTAGCATGGTTAATATTTAATCATACTGTTACGACCCGATTTCAAACTAAAAGTTTGAAGCCGGTTTCGTAACTTTGGCAATTTGTTAAAGTTTTTTAAAATAAAAATAATATTGGGAGTCGCCACTTAATTTTTTTTAGGAAAAATTAAGAAAACAATTTTGAAAGGTGTTTTGGAAAGAATACATTTTAAATAAAATCAGAATTTTGGATAAAGGTTCAAATAATTCTCTAAGGAAGGGTTAAGGAATCTTAGAGAATCCGCTAACACGCGGTTGACAGAAAAATTTTAATGTTGACTACTTTTTAAGAAAAAACTTAGTACTATTTGTGAAAATTTTGTTTTAAAATAACTTAAGTCTTTTAATACTTATATACCACAAAGTAAGACTGCGTTAAAAGTTTAATCAAATTTATATCTTTATGGATAATATATTTGATGATTGGATCTATATGTTTGTGAAGTTGTGTTGTTTCTATGAAATCACAATAATCTTTTTAAAACACTCATGAATATCATCGTACAGGTATAGCCTGAGAGCGCAAAAATCACGACAACGATAATAATTTTATAAATATAATGTGATAGAATAAAACTTTGAGTCAATAAAACAATTCTTGATTCATAGAAATTCTAAACTACATCAATTATTTTATGAAATTAATTTTATTTTAGCAAATTCCGACGTAGAGTCTACAAGACACTAAAGCACTGTATTCAATGTTTTTTTTTCTGTATTCATATATGAAACCCAACTAAAACTTTTTTTTTATTCATTACTGTTCTTTTTTCCATATGGTTGATTATACAAAAACATGATTAGGATAACTCAAAAAAAAATATTTTTATAAATGTCCAGTTTCATTTATTATAAATACCTTACTTATTAACTAGTATTTAATAAGATGATTTTATATCTTACAATTTTATTGTTGCATAATAAATTGTAACAAACTTCTGTTGACTGATAGTCTTGAATGTAGAGTTAGAAACTTCTAGATCCGTTCATTTAATTATATTTATTTTTCTCTACATATAGAAAGAGAACACACAATTATATACATGTATGAGTCTTAATTTCTCTCTATGTCTGAGCTTGTAAACATATAAAAATATTAACTACTAGTTCTTGATTATAATTTTTTTGGGTGGAAATGTAAGAACTACTCACTCTTTCCTTCCTTTTACAGGTAAACTATTTTTAGTCAATTGTTTCTCCATTGTTTCATTCAAATTGTTGTAACTATTTTTTACAGTTGTTCTTGTGAGGAAATTAATTTATGCATACACGTTATATATATGTATATGTATGTATGTGATCATGCATATAAACCCTTTTCTTTTCTTTTTAATCGGTGTTTTTAAATGACTTTGGAATTTGAGGATTTTGTTATCTTGCTGAGTTCATATCAAATACTTTTGGGTTTGAAGCTTTGATTTTGAGATTCTGTAAAACATTTTGTGGTGAATTATTTTACAAAGTGTCATTTTTCAAGTGTAAATTTTTAAACTTCTATAAACATAAATTGGTATGTACTACTTTTCAATTTTGAATGATTAAAGAATGAAGATTAAGGATATATCTCACCGAGTTGTTGAATCTTTATTTAGTTTCAAAGAAAATAAATTTAAGTAGAGATTTTGTTTAGTCATTAATACCCTTGTGATCAGTGTCGGCTCAATGCTTATTAAAATAAGGAACATGCCTTAGGTCCCCAATTTTAGGGGGCCTCAATTTTTCCCCAAAAATGATTTTTGTGTTAATTTTTCATAGAAAGAAATAATTGTTTATGATAAATGTATCATTTTTATTAAAAAAAATTATTTATTCTCCTTAATCTCAATCACAATGAAGAAAACAAGAAAATGTTGTTTGTCTTCTTACATTCTTTTCCTTTAAACTCATATTATTATATTTTAAACCCCCTTTTTACTCTATTTTAAGTTACAATAATACTGTGTCAAAAATATAAATTGATGGTAAAAATGTGTAGAATAAACTGAAATTGCATGTTTAGATTGACCTTTTTAGATGTTTCTAAAACAAAAAATGTTTCTAAGAAATTTTTTCAAACTTATGTTCCTTTACTCTTTTTTAAGGAATTATAGTTCGTAAAGTAATCAAGTTGAAGGGGTCCATAGAAAAAAATTTGGCTTCATTTTTCTATTTTTCGGTTTAGATAGAGAAAGAGTTGAAACTAAGGGTACACTCACTAGAAGATTTGCTTTGAGATTTTTGGTTGCCTACTACTATCTTGAAACCTCTTTTCTTGCGGGGGCAAGAGTTGAAAGAGATCTGGCTGCACTATTATTTTCCTGAATATAGACTTCTACCTTACAATTCACAAAATTGACAAATTTTTAGCAAGATAAAATGTAATAGATTCCGAGAATGCTTTAACTTTTTTTATTAGTAGTTGTCCAAATTAATAATCCTATACTCTTCACTCCCTTTTCTCCTGAATGGCTGAGATAGCAACTGCATGATACATCTAAGAAGGAGTTAAACAAAATCGAGTCTAGTTTTCTCATTGCTCGAGACCTGCAGTATAGCCATGCATTGACAAATTCAAGTGTTAGCCAAGATGGAGTGGAGTATTACCTTTAGCGGCGAATATAATTGGTTTTAGTTTGCCACAAATACCTATCTTTAGTGGCGACTAGCGGTTTCAGTTGCCACAAATCAATCAATAAAATTAAACTTGTGTTTCGTAAACCAGTTCAAGGGTTAGAGGAGATTCGTTAATTTTCAAAATTCTTCATATTCTGAACTCTGTTCTCTTGAGTTTTATTGTTAATACAACAATGCTTGTTCATTTAATTTTTGTTTTGGAGTCAGTGAAACAAACTTTAATTTCTTGCTACATCAGTTAAGGTTCTTACAAGTTTGTTCACCTATGCCACTTTGTCGAGTTGTAGCATGACTACATGGATTAATTTGCGTGAACAAAATCTTATCACGAAATAAAACAATTTCTAAAAGGATATTTGGGTGAAAAAGAACAGATGAAATAAGTACATACACCAAAACTCGAAATAATCCAAAGCAAACAAGAGTTTCAACATAATATAAATGTAATATAGTTCTACTTGGAGACTTTAATACCAAGGCTATGATCCTATTGCCTCAAGTTACCCAAATTCAAGAAAAAGGACATGCAAGAACTTTTGATATCTTCCAGTTTGATAAAAATTATCCAAAGGGAACAAGACTTTCAACATAACTATAAATGTCATGGATTTTCTTTTTCTTTGGAAGCTCCGTGATTTTTAATTCCCTCCAATTCTTTCTTTTGACATCATAACAGAAACAACGGACTACACTTGAACTTAAGTACAAGACAAATACATTCTCCCCATCACTAGGAGTGGGAGATGATATAAATATAGGGTTTTTTTTATTGCATATAAAGGGAAAGCGAATGATATATATCGTTCATTGTTTTCTTGGAGTCTACTCTAAAATCCACACGTCCATGTATCCACTTCGACTTACATAATTATAATCTATGACTTTTAATTTACCCTTCACCTTTATCAGCTCGTGACAGTTTGACTGCGACTGTGACAAAAATGTTTTCCACAATGCAATAATTTCATATTTTTCAGATTTAACGTATAATGCAACAATAGAAGATTTTTAACCGTTTATAAAAGGCTCATAGATGAATTGATAGATAACTCCACTTATGCAAATACCCAGGCCACTAGATAGAGCACAAGAGAAAACATGTTGAGTCTCTCTCCATGATCCGTCTATGACTAAAATGATAATTCAGTATTTTAGGTATCCTTCTTGTGCATGAAATTTTGTCGAGACAACTTTGTACTTGTTTTGTTTTGGCTCAAAACCTATGAATAGTTAGACCAAGGAATATCTTTATTTGGATTGGGAAAAATTCTTAGTTCTTTTGTGTTGGGATTGAAAACTTGGAGAGTTGATGATGTCCAACCACAAAATAAACCTTTAACGGATGAATTGAATGAATAATATGTATGGACATGATTTTTGAATTTAATAAAGAGGAAATGTCGTTTGTAGAACCTGTGTTATTGTCTAATTCAACTTTTAATCCATGTGATATTTGACTTGCACCTTGAACTAATCAGACTGAGCGATTTTGATCTAATAAAAAAGATATGTTAACTTCGTTAACGATCTTTATTAACGGAAAGGACTATTTTGGTTCTATTAAGTATTGGATATCCTACTTTATTTATTGCCTAATAAAATAATTCTTTTATCATTTAAATTTAGTTACTCTAGGTTCTTGTGCTAGCATACTGTCAGAAGTATCGTGGATTGCACTTACTTATACTTCTTCATTTTTAAATTCCCTCTCTCTCTCTCTCTCTCTCTCTCTCTCTCTCTCTCTCTCTTAGAATGACATGAAAATATATCAGTGTGTTCTTCTCCTTTCTTATCTCTTTCTCTCTCTTAAAAATCAAATGGAGAGATCCTAAAAATTTATTTAACTAAAGGAAAATATATTATGGAGCTCATCCTGGAATAATTTTTGTTTCAATTGAATCAATTTTGAGATTTCTTCTTAGTTCTTCTTCAACTCGAGATAAGCTATGTCTTTTTGATTTCTCCTTATCGATTCGGTCAAGCAAGTTTGGTTCTTCAACTTACATATTTGAAGGTTTAATTTTCTTCTTAGGTGTGTGCATGACAACTCTAATTTAGTTGATGTGATGAGTACGCATGTGATGAATTAATTTGGGAATCACTTTTTATTTTGCATAAATCTATTTGTATCCATTTTAAAATTGTAGTAACCCCTTTTGAAGGTGCTGAAGATGAAAGGTCTTAGCCTATAGGTCCAACAATTTCTTTAACTCTAGGATTTCAATGGGATCCTTGTCGTTTGCGAAGGTATCTTTCACTTTGCAGTATTTCAGATTGATTAATAGTGAAATTAATAGCTATCTACATTCAAATGTCACATCTCACTAAAAATCAGTAAAATGTGGTTAACTATGAAGTTTGAATTTTTTCTGTAGTGAAATTATTTATCTTGATTGTGGAAAGACAATATGCATTTCAAATAATTTGTACTATATTGACTTGTAAAGCATGATAGTGAAAAAACTTATTCTAGATATTAACTTATTGAATTGTCTGATGTAAGATTGTTATATGGGTTTTGCATTAACCCAAATGGTGTGTAGATGCTGGAGACGAAATCAATTACTGTGATAACGGAGTTAGAGCTCTGGCTTCATATCCAATCAAAGCAAATAAGAAAGGTATTGGAGAGTAGCACGTTCCAATGACATTCTGATTTCTCAAATAGATCTATACCAATAACATTCTGATTTCTCAAATGGATCTATGTGTTTGAAAACATATATACACAATGCCTTAAGTAAATGCATATCAGTTGTGAACATATTCTTGTGGAGCTTATAGTGTAACTCCTCCTCCTTTAGATGCTATGGGAATCGCGAGCTTCATTAATCTATTTTATGTTGTAAGACAAATTTGTCGTGAACACGTTTTAAGTCTACCCTATTTTTCCTTAAAGAAAGTGATAGAAGCTCCTTTTGGCTCAAGGTTTGAAGAGTTCAGAAAATTTACCTGACTCAGGTTCTGTTTGCATCTCTGAGACGGGAGATGTGAAGCCAGGAGTTGCAAAGAATAGCAGGTTTAATTTGGCCAAAGAACCTACAGAATCATTGTTTGCTGAAGAGAATAATCATGCACAAATGGAACTTTAATCATTGAAGCGTGAAGATAATGGTTCTCATCCTGTTGATTGATGTGAAAAGAATGCTTTTACGTCATATACTAAAAGTGGTTATTCTGATACAGATTCTATGGAAGATATCGATGAAGAGTTTGACACAATCTTAGCTTTCTCCCTTTTCACTGTTGTACAAGCCACATTACATGTAGTTGCCGAAAAATAAATTAGGAGATAGAAGGGTCATGTTTTAGGCTGTGAATCTCCCTCCGGTGCCCGTTCTATTCATTTTTTGGATATGTAGAAACATTTCAATCTTTTTATTGTTAAAACAATGCATTGATGCATGTGATCTTGCTATACTCATCTGGGAAAGGTTCAAAATTCAGAACAAAATCAAATGGTTTAAGTTACATCTAGTTTTAAGAGGAAACAAAAACATGTCACCAAAACATAAACAACTTCAACGTAAATAGGAATGAGAACAATGAAAACACATGCACCCATTGTCATGATAAAATGTTTGGCTTGTATTCAAGGAACATTTTTCTATTAACTATATGATCTATTTTCGACTCGTTTTCTAATTTGAGAAAGATCCTCCTGTAAGCTTGACAATTAGACATATTGTTTTCCCATTTTCTGGATGAAATGTGGCCTTGTACCTTCTGTAGAATGATCATTAGTTTGTTCTAAGATGAATGCAAATCTTCTGTTATATTCTAAGTGTTTTGATGATCCTCACAATACGGGGACCTGGTCTCTAGCAGGGTGCTCTCGTCCAGATACAAATGGGCTACAGCCGTAAAAACTGTCATGTCAAGTTTTAGGTGAAGTGCAGTGTCCTACACCAAGAGGAATAGCAGACGAGATTTTATGTTTTAGTATCTTACAAATGCAAGGACCTTGTCCCTCACAGAGTTTTCTCCATCAGGTGCATAATGGAGTACATATGTAAAAGCTGTCCACGTTAGAAGGTTGGTGAAGCGTCAGCGTACTACACCAATCAGAATGGAGGAGGGTGTTTGTCGAACGGATAATGGCTCTTTACGTTTGATATTTTCAACACGACAAACTCCAGATTCAATTCATTAATCCAAAGAAGGAAGTTAGCAGCCAACCTTTTGAAGAACTCACAAGGGAGTTTGTAAGGGACTTGGTCCCCGCAAGCCTCCGACGTGAAAAGGTGAAAAGACAGCTATCAGAAAAGCTACCTTCTTTGATGCAGTAGGTGTATAACTTTTCCAACAGCAGGCCTTCAACCAATGGGATGACCTCAACGAATTTGTTGTTAATTATATTATCTTATTCCAACAAACACAAATCAAGATTTGGCAAACTCAACTTGGATTTTCTTTCAAAATTTATAAGCTTGAAAAGTGAAGGCCATTATCAAGGAAGAACACTGCTCATATAAACAAAGGACCAGATGGAGTGCTAAAGAGTATTTTCGTATTTAGGGCTTTGTGTCTTATGTGCTTACATTGTAAATCTGTTCCTAATCTATAAAGGATACAAATCTTGTTTCGTCTTCTAGAAGTCTATGTCATCTAGAGTTAGGTGATTTAGTGGGCAACATTATTTTCGCTTAGTCAAAATCAAAATTGTCCAAAGGGTGGGTTTTAGTGGAAGATGGGGTATCCGCTTAGGAAAATCAATATTAATTGGTGAGGGTTAGTATAGTGGGTAGTGTTGTATCTACTCTAGCTCAGCTAAGTGATAGGAAGTATTACTTAGCATAGAGATTAGCAGGCTAGTCTCTTGGTGTAAAACTGGTTCTAATTTTTCTTGTGAGAAGATTAGTGTACGCAGTTCGAAAAGTCCTGTTGAGACAGGTCGTGGTTTTTTTCCCTTGAGAAAGGAGGTCTTCACACAAAGTTTCTTGTTCAATCTTTACTTTCAACACTTATTTTACTGTTCATTATTATAACTAAGTTGAGAACTTGGTCCCATTGAAAAATGTGGACACAACTTTTAGTTGATGTTCTTGTTGAGACAAGGAACCTGATCCTTGACTTATAAGTGGACGGATACATTCCAATTAGTGGTATCAGAGCAGGTTCTCTCTATCTTGTTAACAACAAGAGAGAATTCTATGGAAAGAATGGTTGCTCCACTAAGATGGAAAGAAGGTCGGTCTTAAATGAGGCCACCCTTGATCGATGGTGAGCATTATCGGTTGTGAAAGCATTACATGATTGTCTTCATTATGGCTGAAGATTGCGAGCTGTGGGATGTTATTTGTGACGGTCCCTATGTCCCATTTATTGAAGTAAAATATAGTGATGTCACAAGGAGTGTTCTCAAAACTCGACAGCAATACAATGATTTTGACAAACGAAAAATTAAGAAAAACCTTAAGGCTAAAATGTTCATAATGTTTGGAATTGGACCAACAGTATATAATGTGATCTCTCCGTGTGAATCAGCTAAAGAAATTTGGGATCTACTGAGGACCACATATGAGGGAACTGAGGAAAAAAGGGCAGATCAGACTGGGGATGTTGATCAAAAAAAAGATACTGAAAGGGATGAATCATTAGCGTCCAAGGTTTCAAAATATGATGAAGCCTTTATGGCGAAATCTGACGATGTGGAAGATAAAGAAGAGGTAACCCTTTTTGATCTTAAACAAAACATGCATATTAACTGTGTCATGAAGTTGCAAACTCTAGCTACTATTTTTATTGACTATATCATTGTGTGAACAACAGAATAGGAGTTAATGAACAACAAATTAGATATTCTTCATGTAGAGGTAGCCTATGTTGACCAAATGTCTGTTGCGGAAGAAAAATTGATAGTTCTAGATATTGAAAATCTAGAACCCAAGAAAAAGTTGAACATGTTGAGTGAGAAATCAGGCAAAGGAAGGGAGAGGCTATTGGCATACAAATGGAGCTAGAAGCTAGTATGTACAGTGCTAAAAATAACTTGTTATGGCCTTGAGAAAAATTATTAGTTAGAAAGGGACCTGGTCCACGTCAAACAAGAACTGAACAAATATCTCAAATGGGCCACCTCTTTGAAATTACTTGCCAATCTTACCAGTTAAGGTCAAAATGATAGACAGGGATTAGGAAATTCAAGCAAAAATCCTTCTTACAATCTCCATGGCAAAGATGTGCTCATGTCTAATAGTTTTTCGTGTCTCCAATGTGGTTGCGATGGTCAGTTGAAGAAGGATTGTCTATGTTTGAAAACGACCCAGGATAACCTCTCAAAATATTCTAATAAGAGAAACAGGAAGACAAAGGGACCTGCTCAAAAGAATAACGAGAAGAATAAGGGACCTGGTTAACATACCAGCAAGAAGAAAGAGGGAACTATTCAACATCGGAGCAATCATAAGAAGGGACCTGGTCAACAGAATAATTGGCAAAAAAAGGGATCTGGTCAACAGAAGAATTGGGAGAAGAAGGGACCTGGTTGTTCTTCTGCCCCCAAGTTGAAAAATATCAATTTGCCTTACTGGACAAAGAATATTCTTATCACTCATTTATATGCTTACTGGGAACTCCAACTGAAGTGGGTTCCCAAGGCTAACACGTGATATGATATTCTTGTCAGAGGAAATGACAGCAACCAGTGTTGATTCATGAATGGCGGATGCTCAAAGCACTGGGAAACTGAAAAAAATTTCCTCTCTCTCAAGCCACTTCAAGGTGGAGGTGTTGTATTTGGTGATGGCAAGAAAAGATATGTTCTTTTTGTGAAGGCATGTTTGTAAAATCTATAGAATACGCTATTGAGGATGTGTACTATGTCAATGATTTAACTACAAATTCAATTGTTTAATAGATTTGTGATGAATGAAATTATGTTAAGTTCTTATTAGAAAGAACGTATGGTAACAAACTTTCTTTCTTGGGCAACGATCTTGATAGAAGAGAGATGCAAGAACATGTGTATTGCTGATCTGTTTACTGCTCATTATGTCAGTCTCACTGAACTTAAGGCTCGAGGTAAGAATGTTGAGGTATGGCACAAGAGACGTGTTCATGTATGTGTTGCTTTACTGCACAAACTTGTGTCTGGGGTCCTGTTCCCATATGCATATGACAAAGGTTGTGACAATGGTGTTAAAGAGAAGCATCTCATACTACACTTTAGGTGAAATATGCAGCCTTTGAATATTTCGAGGAACTTTCGACTGAAGTGATGAATGTTACATGTTATGTGACGGAAATGATGATATTAAGAACCTTAATCTCAAAGATGTTTGTAAGAGTATTTGTGATATGTTCATCCTCCTGCAAAGCTTATCTGGTGCATAAAAATGTGTGCATTAAAAAGGGTTTTGATGTGATTTTTGATGAGCCAAGAAGAATTGAGAAGTAAGTTGCAAAACAAAGAAGATTCTGAGATAGAAGAGCTGCTTTAGATTCAGAGAGATGATCTAAATAGTGAGCTTGTTGAAGAATATTCTCTTCATGAATACAGTAATCTCAAGAAAGCTTATGCAGATGATGTACCAGATTAGGGACCCGGTCCTCTAGACAGTGCTGAACAAAGATGATGCAGTTCAAACTGATAATGTGATTTTTGAAGGTGAGAATGAAGAAGTTAATCAAGCTCAGTTTTAATGAAGAAAATTCTGAAAGTCGATTCTCTAACAAGCTGATCAGTTGTCAAAGTTGCTCTTCAACATTGGATTCAAAAGAGGTAAAATTGTCAAAAGCCCTCTTTTTGACATTACAAGGAAATGAATTGTTGATCCTTCAAGTGTATATAGAGGAAGTCATCTTTGGTACTACCTTTTTAATTATTGTGTGAAGAGTTTTTCGTATTCATGGGTAGTGGGTTCTAAATAAGCACGATGAGAGATTTCTTTTTAGAGCTACAAATTTAGCACACCTTTAAAGGTACCCTCGATTTTCCAGAAAAAAAAGCACATTAATGTACTATTCAAATGGCGTAACATATTTGAAGTCAAGAAAATGATAAAGAGGGATAATTTCATCATGAATCTTTGTAAGAAGGAAGATCAAGTGGATGACATTTTCGCTGAAAATCTAATCACGGACAAGTTGAATACTCTCATAGGAGCTTAGTTACAGAGAAGAAGACAGCACAACATTCAGGGGTCATTGATGTCTGATCAAAGAGAGGGACATGGTACCACTTTAAAGAAGCTTGTGAAAGGGTTTCATGTTTTGGGTGCCTAGAAAATTAATACTTTCTTGAGCACTAACTTGAAGCTGGATGCTGATCAATGGGTTTGAAAACTCTACTCATGTACAAAGGAAAATATTTTGATGGATGCTGAGAAAATCTTAAGTCATCTAAAGAAGATAGAGAACGTGGTCCTATTTTGTCCATCAGGAGACTTTTTGATTTGTAGTACATGGTGTTGTTGATTATGCTGGGTATCAAGATGATAGAAAAAGTACCTCAAGAACTTAAAGTTCACAAAAACTTAAAGTTCACAAAAACTTAACTCTTGTGGAAGAAGCAGCAACTTAAAGTTCACAAAAACTTGGCTGAAATAACCATGCTGATGATGGAAATGCTAAAACCTTCTTGAATGGATCATGCTAAAATCAATCAACTCTTCAATGACTATGCAAATGGAGAACGTATCATTGTTTTTCGGTTATGTATGTTTTAGCAAGTTCAGTTTCATACCTTTAGTAGGTACACACATGGAAAAGGGGATGAAGGAAAAGGGAGGTCAGGATAGATCTAGGCAATGACATTCGAACTACAACGAGCGTCCTGGTCCTTTCTCGAAGGTTAGGAATCTTAACATTTCTATTTGAATTATGCATGACAACCATCGCAATTGCCACATGTCTGTACTTCAGGAATCTGACTATTGTCTCATCTTTTGAGTACCAAAATGATACCTCCTTCTTTCTTTATATTCCATATTTCTTTCTATTTTCCTAGAAAAATCAAGTTACCTTCCAAATATCAAGGTGATTCAAAATTCACTTTTTTCTTCTTTTCAAACACAATATAAATTGTTAACCCCTTTATTCTTGCTGAAGAATTCTCTGATGAAAATGTATTAAGTGTGAAGAGGGATCTGGTCCTTCATGAAAAATGAAGAAGAGGAAAAGATGATGTTCAAAAAGGGAGAAGTTGATATTCTGAGAACTGAAAATTTTCTGAAGAGGAAGGTGTCATAATTAAAAATAAATTAAAAAATTAACTAAAAAAAATTCTTGGTTCCCCAATTGTTAATCTATTCATCTCAGAGGCCTTGAGTATTTTACGTTACCAATGTTTTTGTTATGAGAAACTCAGGCTGGTGTTGGAAGCTATGAGAGTTTCTCTTGTTCACTAGAATACTGAAATGGGTTTTCTAAAAGTCTAGCTTCTGAAACAACACTATTAGAGGGACCAGGTGCCAAAACAAAAAGAAAAAAAAAGGAAAATTGGCAGCCTGAAGGTTTAACATACAGGTTGGGCTGCACAGCATGCTAAACATTAAGAGAAATATGAAAATATCATGATAAGGGATATTCTCTATTAATTATATTCTTTCAATTCCTTCTCTCTAAGTTATACCTTCTCTTCTATCTCTCTATGGCAGTCCTCATTACTCTTTTTTGCCATTGTTCTACTTTCCGTTTGTAATCATACTTGCAATGCTTTGATGGCTAATTTTTTTTATGGATGAAAATGGTCTTGTTTCTACTGACTTGTCTCATTACTTTATGCCTTTTTACTCATGCTTAGTGTTGTCCAAGTGTCCATGAATTTGCTTAAACTGTAGTTCTGTCAACTTGGTTTACTGCTTTAACCCTTTTTTATGATGTCAAAAGGGGGAAAGTTGTTAAGGTAAGGTATGAGATAAGTGGTGTTACAACTTCTCGAAGAAGTATGAGATCACTGGTGTTATCATTGCTTCAAGAAGACATGGATCATGCCAATAAAGGGAATCAATGTTAGCTTCTTGAAGAGGAAATGGTTTTGCCGACAGGGGGAGTACATGTTTGCTACCTGAAGAGGATGGTCCTGTCGTAGGAGGAAGAAGATGTTTGTCATCATCAAAAAGGGGAAAATTGCTATCTTGATGTTTTTATGATTTGACAAACTTAAGGGATGATTAAACTCCAGTTACCCTAATAATTCTTGTAGATAGGGGGAACTAGTGAATATGTTTGTCAACATCAAAAAGAGGGAAAAAGCTACAGTTATGTTTTGATGATTTTATAAGCTTTGGGGATGATTAAAATCCGGTTACCCTAAGATTTATTGTTGATTGGGGAACAGATGAATATGTTTGTCATCATCAAAAAGAGGATAATGCTATATCGATGTTTTGATGATTTTGACAAACCTCGGGATGAATAAACTCCAGTTACCCCAAGAATCTTTTTTATGGGTGAATTGGTGAATAAGTATGTTATCATCAAAAAAGTGGAAAATGTTAGTTCGAAGTTGATTAGAGATATCGTTTCGAAGTTGATATGAAGTTTTGATGATTTAACAAACTTAACCATTTAACAAAGGAACTAGTTCCTTCTTTTTGGAACTGCTGACAGTGAGATGAATGATAAAATCAATGTAGGTTTATCTGTGTGCTATCATCAAAAAGGGGAAAAATGTTATATTCTAGTTGTTCTGATGATCCTCCCAAATGCGGGGACCTGGTCCCTGACAGAGTGCTCTCATCCAGATACAAATGGTGTACAACCATAAAAGTTGTCATGTCAGGAGTTAGAAAAGTCCAGTTTCCTACACCAATAGAAAGAGCAGACGAGATTGTATGTTTCAGTATCTCACAAATGCAGGTCTTGGTTCCTCACGGAGTTTTCTCCATCAGGTGTATAATGGAGTACAGTTGTAAAAGTTGTCCACCGCAGAAGGTTGTTGAAGTGTCAGCGTACTACACCAATCAGAATGGAGGAGGGTGTTTGTCCAATGGATAATGACTCTTTATGTTTGATATTTTCAACATGAAAAACTCCATATGAAATTCATTCATCCAAAGAAGGAAGTCAGTAGCAAAAATTTTAAAGAACTCACAAATAAGTTTGTAAGGAACCTGGTCCCCGCAAGACTGCGACGTGAAAAGATGAAAATACAACTGTCACCTCTGATGTAGTAGGTGCACAACTTTTCAAATAGCAGGACTTCAGCCAATGGGATGGCCTCAACGAATTTGTGGTGAACTATATTATCTGTTTCCAACAAACTCAAATTTAATATTTAGCAGACTCAACGTGGATTTTATCTCAAAATTCATAAGCTTGAAAAGTGAAGGTCATCCTCAATTAAGATCACTGCTCATATCAACAAGGGACCAGATAGAGTGCTAAAGAGTCTTGTTGTATTTAGATTTTGGTGTCTTATGTGCTTACATTGTAAATATGATCCTAATCTTTAAAGGATACAGATCTTGTATTGGTTTCTAGAAGTCTAAGTCATCTAGATTTAGGTGATTTAGTGGGCAACATTGTTGTTGCTTTGTAAAAATTTAAATCGTCCAGAGGGTGGGGTTTAGTGGGCGGTGGGGTATCCGCTTAGGAAAATCTATATTAATCGGTGAGGGTTAGTATAGTGGGCAGTGTTGTATCTACTATGGCTCAGCTAAGTGATTTGAGATTTACTTTTGCTTGTGAGAAGATTATTGAAACGTAGTTTGAAAAGTCCTGTTGAGACAGGTCGTGGTTTTCTTCCCTTGAGCAAGTAGGTTTCCACGTAAAGTTTCCTTTTAAATTTTTACTTTCATTACTTATTTTACCGTTCATTGTTATAACTGTGTTGAGGACCTAGTCCTATCGAAACAAGTGGACGCAAGTTTTAGTTACTGTTCTTGCTGAGTCAAGGAACCTTGTCCTTGACAGATAAGTGGACACATACATTCCAACAACTTCTCAATGGGATTTGAGGTTGTGCCCTTGGATTGTTAAGTTGAATGGCCTACAATACATAATACGATAAACTAAATTAGTAAAGTTCAATATAGACAACATAAATACACAATGTCAATTGTAATTAAGATTTGTTTAGTCACAAATGAAGAGTTGGATTGTACTGATGCAACACTATCAGATAGAGTGCTTGAGACCTACATCAAAATTACATTTTTTGTATTTATATTCTTAATATATATTGAAGGGAATCAACTTATTTTAAAACTTATTTCTGTTTCATTATTAAGTGTATATGAACCTTCTGTTGACAATCTGGTGAACTTGTTGCAATTGAACCTCGGATTGATTGTTCTTTATAGATAGGACATTTTCTACTATTATGTCCTGTTTTTCCAAACAATCAACATTTCTTTTTTCCCCTTTCTTGACGATTTTAATAGGGTACTATTTCCAAAATCTGATTCTTTTTTAGTTGTCTCATCATTTCCTCTCTTTCTTAGTTTTCTTGGTCTACGTGGCTAAGCTTTATATATGGGTGAAATGTACACCCCAGTCTTAGACAATTTCTCAGAGCTATTAATTGGTAAAATAGATGGATAATAACTCTTCATATATTGCTCAACTGTGTAACATTCATGAACATACTTTTCAGGTTCATCCTTCTTAACCCATATAGTTGCGACAACATGATTAGAAGATATTCCTCTTAAGTCCCATCTCTTATAAGAACATGTCCTCTCCTTAAGTCAACAGAGAATAATCTTATCTTTATTTAATATTTATCAATTTATCACTGATAGCATTATGTTAACAATACATATAATAACTGTCTCACTTAAAGGATGTTTTTCAATGTTGAGTTGATAAAATCTAACCTAAAATTACTACCGAAAAAAACATTATTGAATACTAACAATTTTCATCTAAATAGTGCGAGAACAATTGATTTTGAATAAATATATATATGAAATTTATTTATTTTTTAGGCCATGAATTGAAATTTCGCTTTAGACCCCCAATTACGTTGTGCCACCCTGCTACTATCTTAGCCAAAATTTGATGGAGATTGGGAAGAAAGATTACTTGGGCCTGTGACATGCATTAAAATTTAAAGTAATAAACTTTCAAAGTCTAGATTGCAAAGACAAACTAGGCATACCATGCATTCACTCCCTATGACCCTGAATTCCATATGTACTCAGAGCTTTAACAAGTTCAGTGTAAGATTTCACTAGCAAACTTCCACTCTCACTTATCCAACAATAATTTTGTATTTGATGTTACATCACTCTTCATATCAAATTATTGTTAAAGTTCACGTAAATCTTCTTATGCAATCAAGACACGTTAGCTTACCGCAATTAAATAGCTTCTACAAATGTAATGAGAAGAAAACACAAATAATGAAGGAAATTTTTGTAATTCAACTTTTTTGTGCATAAACACATACTAATGTTGAACTAATTTTATAATTAATGTGTATTTACATTTTTTTCCAAGTTAAGATATTGTTTGTGCGCGAGGCACTTCAATGAAGGATTTGAGTACTGTCTGTGCACGAGACTTACTGGTAACATCTCACTGCTATTTATAAGTCTAATTTTAAGTGAAAACCATTAGCATGTTGAATAATATTATAACCTGGAGAATTTCTTTGTGATTCAAATGATTGTCCATATACAACATAAGACACAAATTTAACTTTAACTGCATCACAGTGAGTTACGTCGTTAGCAAATCCTTGCATTTGATGGATAATAATATCCCTTGACCTGGTGTATCTTTGACATAGTTGATGATTCTTAATGTTGCATTCATATGTGATTGTTGCATAAACTGAATTAGAGTTTGAACGTTGTACGCTATATCACGCCTTGTATTAACTGTGAGGTATAACAACATTTCTATTACTCTTTGATACCTTCCTTTATCAGTAACCAACTCATCAATTGCATCTTTGGTGTTGCTTAACTTATTGTTTCATTATAGATGATAAGTACAATTTTACACCATTATCTCGAACTCCTGATAAGCTTTCCTCAACTACATCCTTTTGAACAATTATTCAAACTACGACTATCATATCCTCCTCCAATTTGCTACAACATTGCCAAAGACATAAAGGAAAACTCAAAAAAGAAATTCAAAGACACCAGAATGCTTGAAAGCAATTAATAATTACAAGCAAATGCTTAAACTAAGATGTTAGCTGGGAAAAAGCGAATGCATAAGCCCTAAAGGGGTAGTAAACACATGTAAGAAGTTTGAAACATAGTCTTTCATGAGTCATAAGCTCATAGATGATTAGCCTCTCATCTCCTTCCTTGCAATACCTAATAGTGAGATTGAGAATGAAGTTTAGTTCAGTTTGCCACATCAGATATAGAATTATGGAAATTTTAGTTTGTATCATCTATGGAGGGATGCTCAGGAGAATAAATTTGAGTCAACTAAGGAACTCAATTCCAAGGATGATTGATTTTACCGAAACATGACTTTATAATTTAGTCTCTTTTTTTGTATTTGAAGTGGAGAAATGGTTGAAAAAAAAAGGTAGATAGGAAAGAAAAAAATGCTCTTTTTTTTTTCATTGTAAATGTAACACTGATGGAATATCAATTCAATAATTTTGTGTATTTATGATTTTGTGTATGAGTATGAATTTCAATTTTAGAATTTTAGAATTTAGATCAAACACAAAGCTGGTTAAAAATAAATAAGAAAACTAAGACATATATCGATTCTCCACATTGCAATCTCCTTAAAATACTTGTAAAAACAAGGGCACAAGCGCGCCACGCGTACGTGTGCACACACAATAACAACGTAGGTCATGATTGACATGCCTGCCTGACATTTCCACTATTTTTCTTTTTTGATGTTTTTTCTTGTTTAAATTTGTTTTTCTAGTTTTTAATTTTTTAAATATTTAAAAATTGTGTATATATACTATGAATAATGATAATTACCAACTTAAAATACTTGTAAAAACATATAAAAAATTCGATTAATTACTTAAATTATTAGATATATGTAAAATAAAATGGAATCAAAGAATTAACATGTATTATTTGATTTGAAAACTGCGCAGAAAGTATTTTACATCTCAATAATTAACAACATTTGATTGACTTTTGAAATTCTATTTGTGCTACATACATCGGGATAAGAGAAGTAACATATATTATTAAACTTTTTCCAAGAGGAGTACACTAATGATGATGATGTTTTTGTGCCTTCCCATATGATAATTAGATAGATAGTTTCGAGAAGAATGGTGGCAATTTTAGTTTGTATCGTCTATGGAGGGATGCTCAATAGAGGGAATCTCAGTCAACTAAGTGACTTAATTCTAAGGATGATTGATTTTACCAAAACATTACTTTATAATTTAGTCTCTTTTTCCGCATTGGAAGCAGAGAAATGGTAAGTAAAAACGGTAGATAGAAAAGAAAAAAAATGTTCATTTTTTTCATTGTTAATGTGACATTGATAGAATATCAATTCAATAACTTTGTGTATTTATGATTTTCTGTATGAGTACAAATTTTAAATTAAGAATGTTAGAATTGAGATCAAAGACAAAGCTTGTTTCAAAAAAAGTGAAGACATATAAAATGTGAAAAGACTATATACGGTATTAAGGAGAATTTTAGTTGTTATGTTGGTTGACTACCTGAAACTGTTGACAATAGTCTGATTCCCCACATTGTAATCTCCTTCCTTATTTTCCTTTTCAATAACAATTAAAAAATATTGTTAAAATAAATCATACAAAGAAAAATAAAATCATTCAACATTCAATGAGCAAATAAATAGACTTACCCCATTTAACTAATATATAAATAATTTAAATCATATTTGCGATATCTTAATCTTTATTCCTTTTCTGGACAATTGTTGAGGAAAATTCCTCTCAGGTTTATGTATATTCATTCCAAATTCATAATAGCTGTATAACTGAGAAAAAGAAGAAGAAAATGAAACAAGGAATTCAGAAATGACAATAACAAGCAAACTGACGTAAAGAGTTATTCGGAATTTTAGCTTAAAGGGGGAGAAACAGGAAAGTTGGGCGTCAATTGGATAATGTAAAATAAATTAGGGCTTAGAAAAAAGGAATATTGGGTGACCTATTTAAAAAAGTATGAAAGACAAAGTTTACGAGGATCACGCACACACGCGCACGCGCGCGCACTCACACGCTTAAGCGCACACACACGATAACAAGGTAGGTCAATATCGACATGCTTGACTGGCTGCTACAATATTTTTCCTTTTTTGATGGTTATTTTATTTTAATTTGTTTGTCTTGTTTTTAAAATTTTTAAATATTTAAAAATTATATAATACATACTATAAATAATGATCATTACCAACATAAAATACTTGTAAAAAATGTATGAAAAATTCGATTGATTTGATAAAATTATTATATCTAATATCAAACAAAATTTGATAAAAGAAGTAACATGTATTATTTAATTTTAAATCTAACTAGAAAGTATTGTAAATTTATTTGTGCTACATACATCGGTATAAGAGAACTAACATATATTATTAAACTTTTTTCGAAGACGAGTACACTTTAATGATGATGTTGTTGTGCTTCCCCATATGATAATTATATAGATTGTTTCGAGAAGAATGATGGCAGTTTTCGTTTGTATCCTCTATGGAGTGATGCATTAGAGAAGGAATTTGAGTCAACTAAGGGATCGAATTCTAAGGATAATTGCTTATACCGAAACATGAAATTATAATTTTGTCGCTTTCGTATTAGAAGCGGTGAAATGGTTAGGAAAAAAAGGTAGATAGAAAAGAAAAAAATGTTCTTTTATTTTTCATTTTAAATGTGACAATGATGGAAGATCAATTCAATAACTTTGTGTATTTATGATTATGTGTATGAGTACGAATTTTAAATTAAGAACTATAGAATTGAGATCAAACACAAAGCTTGTTAAACCAAATAAGAAAACTAAGACTTATAAAATGGGAAAAGATTAAACATATTGTATTACGGGAAATTTGAGTAGTTAGGTTGGTTGACTACCTTAAAAATTATTGGCGAGAGTTCGATTCCCCACATTGTAATCTCCTTCCTCATTTTCCTTTTCAATAACAATTGAAAAATATTGTTAAAATAAATTTTACAAAGAAAAATCAAATTATTCAATATTTAATGGGAAAAAATAGAGTTACCCCATTTAACCGGTATTTAAATAATTAGAATCATATTTTGTCAAATCTTCATCTTCATTCATTTAATATACAATTGTTGAGGAAACATCCTTTTAGAGTTACGTATATTCATATAAAAGTTCATTGTAAATGGATAACTGAGAAAAAGAAGAAGAAAATAAAAAAAGAATTCAGAAATGACAAAAACAAACAAACTGACTTGAAGGTTGTTAAGGCTTTTGGCAAAAAGGGCGAGAAAATAGAAAAGTTGGGTGGCAATAGGAGAAAGTAAAAAAAATTAGGGCTTGCAAAAAAGGAATATTGGGTGACCTATTTAAATAGAATGAAAGGCAAAGTTTACAACGATCACGCACACACGCACGAACAGGCACGCGCGTGCACACATCCACGCGCGCACTCACATATATGTGACGCGCACGCACACGCAATTACCAGGTAGTTCATGATCGATATGCTTGCCTGACAACTGCACTATTTTTCTTTTTTGATGGTTTTTTTGTTTAATTTGTTTGTCTAGTTTATTAATTTTTAAAATATTTAAAAAAATATGTATATACACTATAAATAATTATAATTACCAACTTAAATTACTTATAAATAATATATACAACATCCAATTGATTCATATGATTAATATATCTATATCAAATAAAATTGGATAAAAGAAGTAACATGTATTATTTGATTTGAAAAAGCTATGTAGAAAGTATTGTAATACTCAAAAATTAACAACATTTGATTGACTTTTGAAATTATATTTGTGCTACATACATTGGTATAAGATAAGTAACATATATTATTAAACTTTCGAAGACGAGTACACTGATGATGATCATGTTGTTGTGCCTACCCATATGATAATTGAATAGAGAGTTTTGAGAAGAATGATGACAATTTTAGTTTGTATCGTCTATGGAGGGATGCTCAAGAGAAGGAATTTGAGTCAACTAATTGACTCAATTCTAAGGATGATTGATTTTGCCGAAACATGACTTTATAATTTAGTCTCTTTTTTCGCATTAGAATTTTCATTATAAATGTGACACTGATGGAATATCAACTCAATAACTCTGCGTATTTATGATTTTGTGTATGAGTGTAATTTTTAAGTTAAGAAATTTAGAATTGAGATCAAACACAAAGCTTGATAAAAATAAATAAGAAACGAAGACATATAAAGGGAAAAGACTAACATACGGTATTATGGAGAATATTAGTAGTTATGTTGGTTGACTACCTGAAAAATTGTTGACGAGAGTTTGATTCCCCACATTGTAGTCTCCTTCCTCATATACCTTTTCAATAAAAATTAAAAAATATTGTTATAATAAATCATACAAGGAAAATTCAAATCATTCAACATTCAATGAGCAAATAAATAGATTTACCCTATTTAGCCGATATATAAAAAATTTGAAACATATTTGTAATATCTTCATGTTCATTCCTTTTCTGGACAACAGTTGAGGAAACAAACTGTTAAGGAAACATTATCTCAGGTTTATGTATATTCATTCAATGTTTCATAATAAATAGATAACTCAGAAAAAGAAGAAGAAAATGAAAAAAATAAAATTCAGAAATGACAAGAAAAAGCAAACTGACTTGAAGAATTGTTTGGGCTTTTGACAAAAAGGGGGGGGGATACGAAAGTTGTGCGGCAATTGAAGAAAGTAAAAAAATTAGGCCTTAGAAAAAAAGGAATATTGGGTGACCTGCTTAAATATAATGAAAGGCCAACTTTACGAGTATCACACAAGATGCACACGCGCGCACACACACACGCATAAGAGCGCACACACATGATAACTAGGTAGGTAATTATCGATATACCTGCCTGGCAACAACACTATTTTCCTTTTTTATTGTTATTTTGTTTTAGTTTTTTATTCTTATTTTTTTAATTTTATTAATATTTAAAAATTATTTAATCTATACTATAAATAATGATAATTACCAACTTAAAATACTTGTAAAAACGTATAAAATATTTGATTGATTCACAAAATTAATATATCTATATCAAATAAAATTGAATAAAAGAAGTAACATGTATTATTTAATTTTATAAACTACGTAGAAAGTATTCTAAATCTCAACAATTAACAATATTTGATTGACTTTTGAAATTCTATTTGTGCTACACACATCGGGATAAGAGAATTAACATACATTATTAAAATTTTTGGAAGACAACTACACTGATGATGATGTTGTTGTTCTCCCAATATGATAAATAGATACATAATTTCGAGAAGAACGATGAAATTTTTCGTTTGTATCGTCTATGGACGGATGCTCAAGAGAAGGAATTTGATTCAACTATGGGACTGAATTCTATGGATGAGTGATTCTAAGGATTATTGATTTTACTGCAATATGAAATTATAATTTAATCTATCTATTTGTATTAGAAGAAGTGAAATGGTTAGGAAAAAATGTAGACAAAAATGTGGCACTGATGGAATATCAATTCAATAACTTTGTGTATTTATGATTTTGTGTATTACGAACTTTAAATTAAGACTTTTAGGACTGAGATCAAAAATAAAACTTATTAAAAATAAATAAGAAAACGTAGACATATAAAATTGGGAAAATACTAAACATTCGGTATTAAGGACAATTTTAGTATCTAAGTTGGTTGACTACGTGAAAAATTGTTGACGGAAGTTCGATTCCCCAACATTGTATTCTCCTCCTCATTTTCCTTTTCAACAACAATTATAATTTATTGTTAAAATAATCATACAAAGAAAAATCAAATCATTCAACATTCAACGGAAAATAAATAGAGTTACCCCATTTAACCATTATTTAAATAATTTAAATCATATTTTATGATATCTTTATCTTCATTCCTTTTCTGGACAGTTGTTGAGGAAACATTAACCCATGGTTACGTATATTCATTCAAAATTTCATAGTAAATGGATAGCTGAGAAAAATGAAGAAGAAAATCAAAGAAGGAATTCAGAAATGACAAGAACAAGCGAACTCACTTGAAGAGTTTTCAGGCTTTTGGCTAAAAGGGGAAGAAAAGGAAAGTTGGGCGGTAATTGGAGAAAGTTAAAAAAAAATAGGGCTTAGAAAAAATTAATATTGGATGACCTGGTTAAATAGAATAAAAGACGAAGATTAAGAGGATCAGGCACTCAAACACGCACTCACATATACACATGCGCGTGCACTCGTTTACCGCACACACACACGCATGCACATGCACACGCAATAGTACACACGCACACACGTTCACCTGCACACGTGCGCACACACGCACACACGACACCCTCTCTTAACACATAATAACTATCATTCTGAAAAGGACATTTGACAATCTAAACAATGTTTGTATCACACAAAATTGTAAGAAATAGGAACAAAATATTAGTGAGGAACAAGCTACCTCACGAAGAGCTTTTAGAACTCAATGTTTTTATTTTTCTTACTTGCTTGAGTCAATGTTTGTGACATGAACACTTGGGGAATGTCAATTACAAAATCCTGTAAAGAAAGCTGGTCAACTTAGATGTTTTGCATAACTTTGAGTGCAATAAATAAAAATGTCAAGTTTTTGTGGAATCTTAGTATGTTGAGCATTCGTATAAATCTGTTGAAAGGAATTGTAATCCCTTAGAATTGATTTACACTGACATTTGATATGAAGTTAACACCAGCTCATGGTGAGAAAAAGTATTTGTTACTTTTATTGAGAATTGCATTAGAAATGACTATGTCTATTTGCTGAATGGTAAGGGTGAAGCAATATAAATGTCTAGACAATGTAATATTGTAGTTGAAAATCAGTGTGAAAAAATATAAGAAGTGATAAAAATGGAGAGTATAAATCTTATTGTGCAGAAATATGTTTGGAAAGTGGAATATCCATCAAACTACTGCTATATTTACCTCAATCTAATGAAAAACCCAACGTTGAAAGAAATGATGGATGCATTATTTATTAGTTCGGGTTTACAAAAAAGTTGTGTGGAGGAACTATCCTTACTGCAAAAGGGAACAACAAAAAGTTTTGTCTTTTTAGAAAAAAGCGATTTTGTTTGATCAGAATACAATCTTTTCCATATGAGAAATGGAAAAGAAGGAAATCCAACTTAAAGTATTTCAAATTGTTGGGGTATCTAGTCAAAGTCCAAGTTCTTATTCCTAAAAGAATTAAAATAATACCTATGACTGTAGACTGTAAAATTAGACTTGAATAGTCTAGAAAAGGATCTAAAAGCCTTAGGAGATTAAAAGGATAATATACTTAATAAGAGATTGTGAGGATTAATTATTGTTAAAGGACATTTACTTTCTTCGAATATGTTTTGGTAACATTACTTGTGTCTCTTGTAGACTCATTCTTTGGAAAGATGGTGTCCATAAACGATATTGGAAGTTAATTGATCTTCTTCAAGAAAAGAAACCTTTTGGTTCAAAGTGAATCTTTAGAAGCAAAATAACTGTTGATGGAACTGTTGAAAAATATAAAACAAGACTTTGTGTCAAAGGCTTTAGACCAAAAAATAAGGTTTTGATATTGTCAATATATATATACTCGTTAGTAATTAGAATTACATTCATTTGGATGCAAAAATTATTAGTGTGGTATATGACCTCCAAATTAATCAAATGACTGTGAAAAGAAGTTTCTTAAATGTAGAATTGGAGGAAGAAATTTACATGGAACAACCCGAGGGTTTTGTGGTTCCCAATAAATAAAAGAAAGTGTGTGAACTTGTTAATTGACATTATGGAAGCACCCAAACAATGACATAATTTGATCAAACCATGTCGGCGAATGAATTGAAGAATGATGGAAGTGATAAATAGGTTCACATTAAAATCATAAGGTCAATGTTTATTTGTATATTGGTGATATGTTGATCATCAATGGAGACACTAATGACATAAATGCTACTAAACATATGCTATAAAGCAAGTGGAATGAGAATTATTGGAGTTGCTAATGAGATCTTAGATATAAGAATTCGTAGAACACCATAATGTTTATCATTTTCATGGACTCATTGCATTTGAAAGGTACTTAACTAGTTAAAATATTTGGATGTCAATATTGTCAAGTCTCAAATAAATGTGAGCTTTGCATTTCAAAAGGGTAAAAAAAATGTGACTCACAATTGGATTGTGCTAGAGTTTTGGGAAGCATGATTTATATCATATAGTGTGTGCAATCAGATATAGCATTTGCTATTTTAAACTGAGTCCGTTCACAAGTAATCCCAAATAAATTCATTGGATGACAATAAATAGAGTTTTGGAGTATTTAAAATAATACTTAAAACTATGTCTTGCATTATAACAATATCCAACAAAATTGAAAGATATACTGATGCAAATTGAATCATCGGAAGAATAAATTAAAATTCACGAGTGGATATGTATTTACTATTGGTAGATGAGCAGTCTCTTAGAAATATTTCAAAAGAGACATGTATCGCTAGATCTTCAATTATCCTTGAGCTAGATACTCTAGATAAGGTCGGTGAATTAGTTTGAAAGACTTCGGAATTTATTGATAGATATTCTATTTTGGCCTTAACCATTGGCATTAGTATGCATACACTTTCACAGTCAAGATGAAATAGGTAGGTCATGAAGCATGATGTATAACGGAAAGTCTCGTCATATATGACATAGACATGATACCTTTAGAAAACTACTCTCTAGTGGAATTATCAGAATTGACTATGTAAAGTCAAAGGATAATGTATCAGATCCACTTACAAAAAGGCCTAACTAGAGAGGAAGTTAAAAGATCATCTAAAGGAATGAATTTATAGCTTAGGACAAGTCATCATGGCGGTAACTCTATCTAGAAGACTGGAGATTCCAAGAGCTAGATTCAAGGAAAAAAATAAAGTTGTGAATGACGATTCAGAATTGTCAACAAACTCAATCCATTTACATGATGAAGACAAAGCTCAGGGACAAGGATACAACATTAAGTCTTGCTAATGAGTTAATAAAGATTAATTATTTTAATGATTTTGCAAAGTTTGGCAAAGTTGAGCAAATATTGTATTGACGCGATAACACGATTAGGAATCACCTATGTGAGTGTGAAGTGTAAGCCGCTTCAAAGAAGATGATTGTCAAAAGCCCATCTCTCGATACACTCATGAAACCAGGATGTGTTCATGGTTAAAACGAACACAACCGTAAGAACCATAAATGGTAAAGGGTTAATCGTGTGACATATGGTTGTATAGGTATACACCAAAGTTTGACAGTTCAAAGATATCACATCTACCGATTGACCGAGTATAACCGACATATGTTCACTACTAAAAGTCCAAGGGGAAACCTACTCATCCAGATGCAATTAATTCTTGCTTGTAAAGTACACATACTTGTTCGTTTCTCTGTCTTTGAGTCATTCCCCTTTCATGCAGGGGATTGTTGGGTTTTAAAAAGGTGTGAATCGAAAATAAAGAGTTGCGACTTTTATGAAGAGTTGTGACTTTTATGAAAAATTGTGACTTTTATGAAAAGTTATGACTTTTATGGAAAGTTGTGACTTTTATGAAAGGTTACGACCTGTCTGAAACATTGTGACTTTTCCAAAGGTTTGTGACCTTTCCGGTAAGTCACAATAAGAACCTTTTAGCACTACCCTTTGTTTTCTATATATTGAGAGATTTCCTCTTATTTTAATATAGTATTAATGTACTTCTTCTTTAACTACTAAATCTAGTATTCTAAGTCTACTTTAAGGTCGTCTAGTGGTTCGCTGACACACGTGTTTTTGATATCTATTTTTTGGTGATTGAGATTATTTTACACTGGGAGGTCATATTAAAAATTAAACCTCGGATACTAGAGGAGAATAATTTCCTTAAGGGGACACTGTGAGTCCAGTGGACTTGATCTTTTTGATATTAAAAATTTTCCAGATTCTGGTACGTGTATTACAAATTATAGATTTGTGAATTAATTTCAGTTCTTCTATTCTTTTGTTCTTCACTGGTTCATTAAACTTGGTAACTTCATGTTTATGCAAAGTTTGTTGGAATCAGTAAGATTTTTTAGACACATATTAACAATAATTCTTCTTTACGAAAAATATTTCGTAATTTTTTTAAAAAAATCTGTTTTGAATTCTAGTTTCGCTACTAATTTCTATTTTCTAGTTGTGAAAATGTTCTTGAACTTTGTTGTCTTAATAAGATGTTCAATTTTTTTGTCCTAAGTATGTTTGAAATACAAGATTAACTACAATAACCAGTTAGGTCATGATCAACATGCGTGCCTCGCAACTGCACTATATTTTTTTTGATGGCTTTTATGTTTTTATTTGTTTGTCCTGTTTTTAAAATTCTTAAATATTTGAAAAATATGTAATATGTAATTTAAATAATGATAATTACTTAAAATACTTTTAAAAAATATATCAAAATTTGATTGATTCATAAAATTAATATATCTATGTCAAATAAAATGGGATAAAAGAAGTAACATGTATTATCTTATTTAAAAACTTCATAGAAAGTATTGTAGATGTCAATAATCAACAAAAGTTGAATGCTTTTGAAATTCTATTTGTGCTACATACATCGGTATAAGAGAAGTAACATATATTATTAAAATTATATATAAAAAGTACTATAAATATAATAATCAAAAGAAGTAACATGTGTTCCTAATATTTAATTTGAAAACTACATAGAAACTATTGTAAATCTCAATAATTAACAATATTTGATTGACTCTTTAAATTCTATCTGTGCTACATAAATTGGGACAAGAGAAGTAATATATTATTTAATTGACTATCTAAATTCTATCTATGCAATCAAAAGGGAGACAAAAACAATAGATATTGAGTCCGTGCTAATACAAACAATTGTGACTAGTGTTATAGCTACGGCGTCAAGTTTACTCACAAGAGATAATCTGTATCTTTGAGTTAAATTTATATATTGATTAGGTGTTGTGGATTAATATAACTACTCTAACTGAAAATTTTGAGTAAACAAAAAACTCTTTTGACAAAAACGTTATATTATGGCTTAAAATTTTGTAAATATTAGGAAAATCACAAAAAATTTAGCGTAAATGGTATGATATATCCCTCAATTTTCCATATGAAGTTGATGTCTTTGTTATGAAAGTGATTCATATATACCCTTATCATTATTAAAAAAAAACCACATATACCCACTACCGTTAAAAAATGAGCTCACATATACCCTTCATTTAACATAAATGAATGTAGCATCTCAAATTCTAGATAAACTAAGGTTAAGATAAGAAAAACAAGAAGAATCAAATTTGGAAATAAGTAAGGAAATCTGGATAATTTCCATATTTAAAAAATGAGTTTTGTTCATTTTCAAACGGCCATAGTTTCCATCTCAGGAGGGGTTTGAGTGAGTTCTTTATATAAAATGTTGTCGGAAGATATTTTCAACGACGCCAAGATTACGAATTTCTGAGGTCGTATGAGTGAGATATGACTTTCGAAATTTGGGTTGTTGAGAAGAGAAAATTACATATCCGAATTTGCTAAGGGTGTTTTGGTCTTTTCCTAAGTTATTTATTAAATTCATTTTTGGGGCAATATGTTGGGGTCTAAACTAATACCATTAAGTTTACACACTTAAAAAATAAGCTAGGGTTGTGAAAGAAAGTAGAAAAGAGGAGAAGCGAGAAGAAGAAGCAAGAATGCCAAGAATTCGATCATTGATTTCGTCGGTGGTGATCCTTGACAAGGTATGTGAGATCGTTCGCTGTATGGTACTTTAACCCACACTACAATTTGATTCATTACTAAAATTTATAGTTAATTGAAAGGAAATCTGAAGTTCTTGAGAAAAAGTTTGATGTTCTTGTCGGTCGAATTAATGTTGAGATCTGTCTGTTTTAATCTATTTTCCGGACTGTTCTTAGGTTTAAAATATTGGATAATAAGTTTTTTTATGGATAATAAGTGCTTGTGGTAGGATCCATGGGAATTTTAGAGGGTTTAGAGATGAAAAAAAGAAGAAGAAAGTTGGAAAAACCTGTAGGAGAGATGTTGTGGGGCTGCGCCTCAGGACAGAGTCTATTCATCAGGGTCTGGCATGCCGCGCCTCACTGTGCGCCTGAGGACAGCCTCTGTCCATCATGCTATGGTGCTCCGTGCCTCTCTGCGCGCCATGACCCCTAGAGACTCCGTTCTTTCCCTATCTCTTTGTACTAGTTCCGAGGTGATATACCCTTCGTTCTTAGTTTATTCAAACACTCTAGATTATATCTAAATGTCATGAAATCATCCATTAACATGATATAATGATCCTTGAATCCACAATTCATTTCAAGGAATGTTAACATCAACGTCAAGGAGCTTAAGATTCAAGTCTAGGAGTTAGGAAGCAAGTCAAAATAAAGTTATCAAGTTTCTACTTTAATTTAAAGACTTAATGTTCAAGTCAAGTAAGAGTAAAGAGTTGAGTTAATTTCTCAAAAGATATAAGGGAACTAAGAATGTTAAAGTTTCAAGTAAGCATAGAGTATCAAGTTGAGTTCACTTCTCAAGAGTTATAATGGAACTAAGTAGTCCCTAAGTATTTAAACAAAATGCTCTAAAACTTTTGAGAAGGGTAGCTAGACTTCCAAAGAGCCTATGAATAATTTTAATAGAATAAAGAGAAAGCTATGCTTTCCAAGAGATCTTTTTAAAAATCTAAGTTTTGAGCACTATTCTCAAACCAAAGAATTAATAGGTTTTTAAGCATAATAGCCAATATATTTTTGGGAGTAGTATTTGAACACATATTTGGGGGAGAATTCAAATAATTCACAGCCCCCATAAACCATGTTAGCCACCATGTCTAGAAAAGGGTCATTAATTTTTAGATGATTTCTTTTCATAATTTACTAGTGGATCCATTTGGCAGTTGAGGTCTTATACCTTTGGTCGGGTATAGGATGCGCTGACAGTGTGTGGTAGATCGCTGAATCATTACTATAGCTTTTAAGTGATGGTTGTCTGTTAGAGAATATATATATATATATAAATATAAACTCATAGGATTAAGCATTTTTCAGTCAGCATTTCTTTATATTACATATATTTTAACTGCACATAATGAATAAGAGTTAGTATATCATGAGTTGAAACGAGTCAAGGGTAATTATTCATTCTTACTTCCTTTAAATCCTAAGTTTTGTATAGATTTCCAATTTTCATACTCATACACTAAATGTACTGATGTCAGTTGGCCTATATCATTTTATGATGCAGACGCATGAAACCAAAATCAGCACGCGCCGTTCGTTGATCCTAATCTAGCTCCTGACTCAGGGTTAGCCTCCCTGCATTCCGCAGGACATACAAATCTTTTACTTTTAGTAGTTTAGTCTTAGGATGTTGTGAGTTTTGTCCCAACATCCTTCTTCTCTCAATTTAGAGACTTCATAGACACTAGTATTTTAGTTAAGAGTTTATTGTTCCGTTTTGAGACTTGACGTCGTCATGGACAGAAATTATATGAAGTACTCTCCTTTAAACATGTATTATTTCTTGTTTTAGATAAGTTTATCCTTCCTCTGAGTTATGTAAGCCAGACAAGGGTTTGCTTATTGGGCCAACAATGGTCTTCCAGTGCGAGTCCCGCCTAGGGTATAGGCTCGGGGCGTGAAAAAATTGGTATTAGAGCACAGAGTTCAACAGTCCTTGTAATTCTATGAATCCGTTTCCGTAGAGTCTTAGTTATCGATGTGAAGCACTCCACATATATGATTAGGAAGTTACAACATTTAGGAATGTTTTGCTTTTTTCATGTTGTGCGAAGAGTTTATCTCTAAAGTCTCTCTCTCTAATTCGTGCATACAAATATATTTTAAAATCATCATGACTTCAAGAATATCATTCAAAGGTCGACCAAGAAGAAATGTTGAGGAACAAGATGTTCCAAATGCACCATAAGTGCAACCCTAAGGAGAGGTTACCAATGCTGAATTCCAGGAAGCTTCTTGATGCTAAGTCGGGTTGTGAAAAACAAGGTTGGGCAACAGAGAGCAGCTTGACATGAACGAGTTGATACCCCGAGAGTTCGTTAGTCTATGAGATGAACCCTCCTTGTTTCATTGGATGAAGCCCTACTGAGGATTCGGAGAACTTTGTGGAGGATCTAAAAAAGGTGTTTGAGGTAATGCATGTGGTAGATGTTGAGAGGGTTGAATTGGCTGCATATCAACTCAAGGGTCTAGGTAGAACATGGTTTTATCAATGGAAGGATTGTAGAGCTAAGTATGCACCACGTTCAAGTTGGTCTTGCTTCGAAGAAGCCTTATTTAGGAGGTTCTTTCCTCGCGAACTTAAGGAAGCCAAAGTGAGGAAGTTCCTTACTCTGAAACAGGAGTCCCAAGAGTATACATGAGTATGGGATGAAGTTCACCCAGCTATCTCGCTATGCTATGGTCAAAAACATGAGGAGCAACATGAGTCGGTTTGTTAAAGGGTTGGGTCGCGCTTCAACTAAGGAATGTAGGGCTTCCATGTTAATAGGTGACATGAACATATCCAGGTTGATGGTATAAATGTTCAACAAGTTGAAGAAGAGAAGGTCAAGGATAGAGAAAAGTACAGAAACAAGAAGGCCAAGACTTGAAACGAGTCTGGCCAACAGAAAGGTGGTTCAAGACAACCACAATTCCAGAAACCAAAGGGGCATGCACCATCATCTGCTAGTGCACCTACACCCGGAAACCGAAGTGAGTATAGTGGCCAAAATTCGCATCACTTCAAGGGTAGGCCTACTCAGTCATAAGGTAGTGTGGCACATGGAAGTACTAATCCTCCTGCCAGTGCCAAGTGTGGTAAGAATCAATCTGGCATCGGTCATGAAGGATTCACAAGTTGTTTTAAGTGAGGTCAAAAGGGTCACTTCATGAGAGAGTGCCCCAACGAGAGGAAAGGCAGTGCAAATCTGGGCAATAGATGTCAATCTTCATTAGTTTCTCCACCAAACATGACTTCACCTAGGGGAGCTACGTGTGGTAGAGGCGGAGGAACAAACTGCTTGTGTGCTCTTAATAATTTCCATGAACAAGAGAATTCGCCAGATGTTGTCACTAGTATGATTCGAGTCTTTGACTTTACTCTTATGCATTATTATACCTTGTATCTAGTTTATGTTTTTTAACTCCTTATGTTGCTAAGAACTTTGGAATTTCTCCTAAGAAACTTAACGAACCATTAAATGTATCCACACCTTTTGGTGAATTTTATTCTAGCAGAAAGAGTCTATCGTGATTGTCATGTTTTCATAAGTCACAAGAGTACCATGACTGATTTAATAAAGTTAGACCTGGTATATTTTGATGTCATTCTAGGTATGCATTGGATCCATGCCTGTTATGAATCAATAGATTGCAGAACTCGAGTTGCCAAGTTTGAGATTCATAATGAGCAAGTCAAAGAGTGGGCTAGTAGTTCAGTAATGCCTATGTGTTGCTCATTTCGTACCTTAAGTCTAGGAAATTTATTTTCAAGGGGTGTACCTATCACTTAGTCAGAGTTAATTACTCAAGTGTTGAGGTACCTTCCATTCAGTCAGTTCCTATAGTCAGTGAGTTTCTGAAAGTCTTTCGTGATGACATACCTAGAGTTCCTCCCGAAAGAGATATAGACCTCGACATAGACATCATCTCAGATACTCGTCCTATATATATTCCGCCATACAGAATGACACTAGCATAGTTAAAAGAGGCAAAGGAGTAGTTGAAAGATCTGTTCGATAAACGGATTATTCCACCGAGTGTATCACCTTGGGATGCTCCGGCTTGTTTATTAGGAAGAACGATGTGTCCCTTAGGATGTGTATAGATTACCGTCAGCTGAATAAGGTGACTATCAAGAATAAATATCCTCTTACAAGGATAGATGACCTTTTTGATCAAGTTTAGGGTGTTTCTTGCTTTTCAAAGTTTGACCTCAGATCCGGCTATCATTAGTTGAGACAAAGGGAATGTGATATTCCCAAAATATCTTTTAGAACAATGTATGGGCATTATGAATTTTTGGTTATGTCCTGTGGTTTGACAAATATACCTACCACTTTCATGGATATTATGAACAGAATATTCAAGACTTATTTAGATTTTTTTGTCATCGTCTTCAGCAATGACATACCTATATATTCAAGAAATGAAGAAGATCATGCCAGTCACCTAAGGGTTTTTCTTTAGATGCTGAGATATAATGAATCATATACCAAGTTCTCCAAATGTGAGTTTTAGCTTAAGTCTGTGGCATTCTTAGACCACACTGTTTCTGGTAAAGGTATTAGCGTTTACGCTAAGAAGATTGAGGTAGTTTAGAATTGGCCTAGATTCACATCTCCAACAGATATAACGAATTTCTTGGGTTTTCCTGGTTATTATAGAAGAATTGTTGAAGTATTATCATCTATCTCCTTCCTTTAACCAAGTTAACACAGAAGGCATTCAAGTTTCAATGGTCTGAAGCTTATGAGAAAAGCTTTCAGGAGTTGAAAAGGAGATTGACTACCGCTCTTTTTTTCACCTTACCCGAGGGTACTGAAGGAACAGTGGTGTATTATTACGCATCAAGAGTTGTCTTGGACTATGTATTAATGCAGAATGACAAGGTTATAGGTTAGGCTTTGAAACAGTTGAAATTTCATGAAAATAATTATCCAACTCATGACTTAGAATTAGCTGTAGTAGTGTTTGAATTGAAGATATGTCATCATTATTTATATGGTGTTCATGTGGATATGTTCACTGATCACAAGAGTCTTCAATATGAATTCACTTAGAAAAAGCTCAACCTTAGATAAAGAAGGTGGTTGGAATTACTCAAGCATTATGACATGAGTATTTTATACCACCCAGGTAAGGCTAATGTTGTTGCTGATGACTTAAGCAGGTTGTCCATGGGAAGTACTTCCCGTGTCGAAGAAGAAAAGAAGGAGTTAGAAAAAGATGTGCACATACTTGCACGTTTGGGAGTCTGGCTTATGTATTCTACAGAAGGAGGCATAGTGGTGACAAATAAGGCTAAAACATCATTAGTGTCAGAGGTTAAAGAGAAGAAAGATCAAGACCCTATTTTGCTTGATTTTAAGGCAAGTGTCCATAACCAAAGAGTATTGGCCTTTGAACAAGTGGGAGACGGTGTGATGAAGTATCAAGGTAAATATGTGTACCTAAGGGGGATGGACTCCAAGAGAGGATTTTGAAAGAGGCTCATAGATATAGATATTACATTCATCCGGTTTCCACCAAAATGTACCATGATTTGAGAGAGGTATATTGGTGGTATGGCAAGAAAAAAGATATTTGTGTTATTTTCCAAGTGTTCAAATTTTCAGCAAGTGAAAGTGGAACACCAAGACCTAGAGGTTTAACTTAGAATATAGAGCTTCTGGGAATTGAAGTGGGAGATTATTAATATGGACTTCATCAAAGTATTTCCAAGATCGCGAAGGTAACATGATTCCATTATGTAAAGTTGTACCTTCATGAAGTGGTAAGAGTTCATGTATTTCCGATCTCCATTATTTCATATAGAGGTGCACTATTTATAGCACAATTCTTGAACTCTTTCAAGAAAGGTTTGGGTTCCAAGGAGAATTTGAGCATTGCTTTTTATCCTTAGGTAGATGGACAAGCAGAGCGTACTATCCAGACCTTAGAAGATATGTTGAGAGCTTGTCTGATCGAGTTCAAGTGAAATTGGGATGATCACATACCTCTCATTGAGTTCACTTACAATAATAGTTATCATTCAAGCATCCAAATGTCTCCATATGAAGCTCCTTATGGTAGAATATGCAGATCTCCAATTAGGTGGTTCAAAGTTGGCGAAGCAGGGTTGATAGGACAAGATCTAGTTCACCAAGCTATGGCGAAAGTGAAAGTGATTCAAGAAAGGTTGAAGACAACACAAAGTCGACGGAATTCCTACATAGATGTTAGAAGAAGGTTATTAGAGTTTGTGGTAGATGATTGGGTGTATCTTATGGTTTCACCTATGAAGGGCGTTATAAGGTTTGTAAAAAGGGAAAACTTAGTCCCTGATATATTGGACCTTATAGGATCTCCAAAAAGTGGAAAATGTTGCTTATGAGTTGGAGCTACCCAAAATTTAGAAGCCGTCCATCCGATATTGCATATTTCTATGTTGAAGAAGTGTTTTGAGTGATCCTTCATTGATAGCACAAACAGAGAATTTCCGGTCCAGATTTTGGAGCAGCAAGTTGGCATGTTGAGGACAAAAGAAGTGTCTTCAGTCAAGGTCCTTTGGAGGAACCTGTTTGTTGAATAAGAGACTTGGAAGCAATGGAGCATATGAAGAAGACAGATCCACATATCTTTTAATCTGGAGATAATGCAAATCAAGGTACTGAACTCTCTTCTTAGCACTTTATAAGATTATGTATAATCATGTCATTAATTACTTTTATGGTTTACTGCTGAAATGATATTACTATCCTTAGCTTAAACAAAGAATTCTCATTCGATGATGAATGTTACAAAGGGGGGAGATATTGGAACATTTTGAGTTCTAGACAAACTAAGGTTAAGCTAAGAAAATAAGAAGAATCATATTTGGAAATAAGTAATGTGAGTTTTTGTCATTTTCAGACGGCCATATTTTCCAGCTCAAGAGGAGTTTTGGCTTTTTCTTTATATGCATGGAAATCTTGTCGGAAGATATTTCCAACTATGCCAAGTTTGCAAATTTCTGAGGTGGTATGACGGAGATAAAACTTTAGGAAGTTGCGTTGTTGAGCAGGGAAAGTTCCAAATATGGATTTATTAAGGGTGTTTTGGTCTTGCCCTATGTTAATTATTAAATTCGTTATTGGGGTAATATGTTGGGGTTTATATTGATCCCATTCAGTGTACAAAATTAGAAAATAATCTAGGCCTTTGAAAGAAAGGAGAAAAGAGGAGAAGGGAGAGGAAGACGCAAGACCGTCAAGAATTCATTCATGGATTTCACTAGGGGTTATTCTTAACAATGTATGTAATATCATTAGGTGTTGGGTCCTTTCATCCACCCTCCAATTTGATTCATTAATGAAATTTATAGTTAATTGAAAGGAAATCTTAAAATTCTTGAGGAAAAGTTTGATGGTCTTGTTTGTCGAATTATTTTTAATCTCTATTAGTTTTAATCCATGTTTTTGGACTTTTGTTGGGTCTAAAATATTGGGTGATAAGTTATTTAAGGATCCTAAGTGTTTGGTGTAGTATCCATCGGATTTTGGGAAGGTTTAGAGATGAAAAAAGAAGAAGAAAGACGAAAAAAACCCGTTAGAGAGATGTTGGGGCATCGCGCCTCCAAAGGGCCTCACGACAAAGTCTTTTCGTAAGGATCTCGCATGCCACGCCTCTCTGAGCGCCTGAGACAGCCTATTTCCATCGGGCTATGGCGCTACGCGCCTCTTAAAGTGCCAAGACCCCCTGGAGACCCCATTCTTTCCTTATCTCTTCTTACTAGGTCCTAGGTGATATACCCTTCATTCTTAGTTGATTCCAACACTCTAGAATAAATCTAAGCGTCATGAAATCATCAATAAACATCATATCATAATCCTTGAATCCATAATCCAATTCAAGAAAAGTTAACATCAAAGTCAAGGAAGTTAAGAGTCAAATCTAGGAGTTAGGAAGCATGTCAAAAATAAAGTTATCAAGTTTTCTAAAGTCATTCACAAACATTTTACTTTGTTTTAAAGACATAAAGTTAAAGTCAAGAAAGAGTAAAGAGTTGAGTGCATTTCTCAAAAGCTATAAGGTAACTAAGTTGGTTTCAAGTAAGTACATAGTATCAAGTAGAGTTGACTTCTCAAGAGCTATAAGAGATCTAAGTAGTCCTTAACGAATTTAAATAAAATGCTTTCAAACTTTTGAGAAGGAAGGAAGCAAGACTTCCACAGAGCCTATGAATAGTTTAAAAGAAGAAAGAGGAAACTATGATTTCTAAGAGAGCTTTCTAAAAGCTACGTTTTGAGCACTAACCTCAAACAACAAAATTAGTATGTTTTTAAACATAAGAGCTAGTATATTTTTTGAAGTAGTATTGAGCACCGTTATGGGGGAGAGTTCTGATAAAACACAGCACCCATAAAACATGTTAGCCACCATGGGTAGAAAGGTTCATAGATTTAGATGATTTCTTTTCACTGTTTACTAGTGGATCCATAAGGCATTTCAGGACTTGTACCTTTTGTTGGGTATAGGATGCGCTGGCAGCGTGCGGTAGACAGTTGTATCATCACTGTAGCTCTTAAGTGATGGTTGTCAGTTAGAGAATCTCCCTCAGGTAAATTGTATTTTTATACACAACAATATTGTATTTTCATAATACATTAGTATTGTATTTTATATACTTCTCAGACATTATTGTGTACTTGTATATAGATTGAATAAGAGTTAGTAGATAATGAGTTGAACAGAGCCAAGGTAAGTATTCATTGTTACTCCCTTTCAAGCCTAAGTTTTGTATAGCTTTACAACTTGCATTCTCGTACATTCAATGTACTGATGCCAGTTGGGTTGTATCATTTTATGAAGTAGACGCAGGTAGCCAAGATCAGAACACGGCGTTTCGTTGATCTAGATCGATCTCCAAGAGTTAGTGGTGAGACTCCTTGCATTCTGAAGGACATCCATATCTTTTACTTTAGTAGTTTAGTCTTAGGATATTGTGGGGTCTGTCCCAACATCCCTCTTCATTCAGTTTAGAGGCTTCGTAGACACTAGTATTTCAGTTTAGAGTTTATTGTTGCTTGTTGAGACTTGAGAGCCAAGATATTATATGAAGTACTTTCCTTTAAGCATGTCTTATTTCTTGCTTAAGATGAGTTTAGTCTTCCGCTGACTTTAGTAAACCAGGCCAAGGGTTCGCTTGAGGGCCAACAATGGTCTCCGAGTGCCATTCCCGCCCAGGTTATAGGATCGGGGCGTGACAGTGAATAAATTAACTTTAATTATATTTCCAACTTTTAATTTTAAAAAAGTTCATGTAGGGTTATATGTGATCATTTTAGCAACATTCAAGGTATATTTTTATCTTTTAGATACATAAATTATTTTTTGACGTCTTTGATTATCATTATTTAAATTTCTTATTCTTATTTTTGTTCTATAATTCCTTAGTGTAAAGAAAAAAATAACACTAATTTTTTGTGGTTATATTATAATTAAATACCTTTTTTTTACTATATTGTTATTTAGTTTTTGTATTCGAAAAAATAATTGGGTTGTATATTATAAAGTGTACAAGAATATTAGTGAAACATGAATTAATTTGACCATAATAATAATAAATTTAAGGGGAAAAGGACAAATATACCCTTAACTACCATAAATGGTATACAGATACCCTCGTTCATACTTTTGAGACATTGGTGCCCTTTAATCTATCACCGCTAGACATCTTAAAATTCAACTAAGCACTTACACATCACCCACTAAATCAACTCGCTCCTAGATTACTTAGAATTTTCCTAAGCAACAAATAATCTTGCCCACTAAATAAGTTAGACTAAATTGGTTTAGACTTTTACAAGGAACACAAGATCTGAATCCTTTGTAGATTAGGAACAAATTTACAACGATAGTATAGAAGATATAATCCTAAAACAACTAGACAACTTCAGCTCTTATCATGTCCTTATGTTCTTTATGATGATTTTTCACCTTTTGTTATCCTTTGCAAGAGTTCTTGAGAATCTTCAAGTTTTTAAGACTTGTAAAATGATAAACACAAAAATTAAACTCAACAAAGATACTTCATCACTCTATCAGATCCTTTTGTTGAGTATGAGTTTTTTATATCTTGAAGATGACTTTTTCTTTTTAATCTTATGTATTTTTTATATCTTTTAACATGAATTAACTAAAGTTAAACTAAGAAAAATAAGAATAAATAAAATTTGTAAGATGGGAAATCTGGAAAATTTCCAGATTTCAAAAGTGAGTCTTGGTCATTTTCAAATGGTCATAACTTCCAGCTCATGAGGAGTTTGCGTGAGTTCTTTATAGGGATGGAAAAATCGTCGGAGAAATTTTTTTAACGAAGACAAGTTTGCGAATGTCCAAGGTCGTATGAGGGAGATATGACTTTTCGAAGTTGAGCTATTGAGCAGGGAAAAGTTCCAAATCTGGATTTTTTAAAGGTGTTTTGGTCTTTTCATAAATTAATTATTAATTTCGTTTTGGGGTTTTAAGTTGGGATCTAAACTGATCGCAATCATTTATTCCATCTAGAAAATACGCTAGGGCTTTGAAAGAAAGAATGAAAGTGGAGAAGGAAGAAGAAGACAAGCATGTCAAGATTTCAATTCGTAGATTTCATCAGGGGTAATCCCTAACAAGGTATGTGAGATCATTTGGTGTGGGTTCTTTCACCTATCCTCTGACTTGATTTTTCACATAAATTTAGAGTTAACTGGAGGCGAACCTTGAAATTCTTGATGAAAAGTTTGAAGTTCTTGTTGGTTGAATTGTTGTGGATCTCTCTTAGTTTTAATCCATGTTTCCGTATTGTTTCATGTCTAAACTATTGGGTGATGAGTTAGTTACGGATCCTAAGTGTTTGGGTGGCATCTATGGGAGTTTGGGAAGGTTTATAAATGAAAAACAAAGAAGAAAGTCGGAAAACCCGTCTGTAGGGAATCGGGGTGACACGCTTCCAAAGCCCCTAGAGACAGAGTCAGTCCGTCAGGCTCTGGCGCGCCGCGCCATCCAGAGCGCCTAAGGACAGCCTCTTCCCATCAGGCTCTAGCGCTTCACGCCTATCAGAGCGCCCGGACCCCCTGTAGACCTCGTTTTTTCCCTATCTTTTCATATTAGTTCCTAAGTGATGTACCCTTCACTCATAGATATTTCCAACACTCTAGAATACATCTTAACATCGTGAATCATCTATAAACATGAGCTCATTATCCTTGAATCTACAATTTAATTCAAGGGAAGATAACTTCAAAGTCAAAGAAGTTAAGAGTCAAAGTTTAAAAGTTAAGAAGTAAGTCAAAAGTTAGTTATTAAAGTTTTTAAAGAGTCTAAAATAATTATTTATACTTTGTTTTAAGGATCAAGTTACAAGTTGAGTAAAGACCAAGAGTTGAGTTCATTTCTCAAAAGCTATAAGGGAACTAAGTATTCCCTAAGGCTTAAGTTTCAAGTTAAGTAAAGAGCAAGAGTCGAGTTCATTTCTCTAAAGCTTTAAGGGAACTAAGTATTCCCTAAACGTTTACAAATGTTTGACATCCAGTAAAAAGGGAACTAAGAGTTCCAAACGAGTTTTATACTAAAAGAGAATATGTTCCTTAAAGGAGATTTTAAAGCTAAAGGGTTCAACAAATTATCTCAACCCAAAGAAAAGAGAGTTTTATTAAAAGTATGAGCTAAAGTAAGTTTTGGGAGTAGTATTGAGCAACGATATGGGGATGAGAGTTCATATAAACTCAAGTCCCCATGTAAACTATGAATCCATCATGGGATTTGACGGATAATACTTTTTTAGATGATCACGTAAGTTTATCTTGTGGATCCACTAAGAAATGTAAGGTCCTATACCTCAAGCAAGGTATATGATATTTTTAGAAGCGTGGGAAATATGATGTATCACCATTTAGGCTCATAGTGGTGGTTGTCGGTTGGAGAATCTCCAACCAAAGTTATATTACTTTCGTATATAAGTAGAGTTGAGTTTATTATTCTTTTATCTTTAATGAACAAAGAGTTTACACTATTTTTTAAGTTTTTTATATATATACTGTATAGGTTCTTATTGCTTTATGTTGAGTTATTATCTTATTAGATGAGAAGATCCAAGGTAAGTTTATCTTCACTCCACTTCAAGCTTAGCCTTGTTCTAAGCATTCCAACTTTCTTACTCGTACATTCAATGTACCGATACTAGTTGACCTGCATTATTTTATGATGTAAACACAGGTATCCAGGAACAACACGCAACACTTCGTTGATCCAGACCGAGCTTAAGAGTCAGTGGTGAGCCTCCTTGCATTATGGGGAAGATTATTTTCATTGCTTAACTATTTTATCTTTTAGGATGTTCTGGGGTATGTCCCAACATCCCTCTTCAGTTAGTTTAGAGGATTCGTAGACAGAAGTATTTTAGTTTAAATTATTTTCCTTGTTGGGACTTAAGTGCAGTTTTGTCCAGAGTTTATGAAGTATTTGTTTCGAACATGTTTTATAAGTTGAATTTAATCTTCCGTTCAGTTAAGTGAATAAGGCCAAGGGCTTTCTCGAGAACTAGCATAGTCTTCAAGTGCCGGTTTTTCCAAGGGTTTAGGCTCAGGGCATGACAAACTTTGTCTCAAAGCACAGAGTTGAAGAGTCCAGGGAGTCTATCAAGCCGTGTCTGTACAGTCGTAGTCATCGCTATGAAGTACGTCACATCTATTATTAAGAGGCTACGACATTTAGGAATGTTTCACTTATTTCATTTTATTTCGTGCAAAGAGTTTATCTATAAAAGTCTATCTCTCTAATTCGTTCTTACACATATTTTCAAATAATCATGCCTCTAAGAAGAGCAGTCAGAGGTCATACGCAAAGAAATGTTGAGGAACAAAAGGTCACTAATGCACCAGAGGTGCAACCCCAAGGAGAGGTTATTAATGATGAATTTTGAGAATCTATCTGGATGTTGAGTAAGGATGTGACTAACCAGGTCGGGCAACAGAGAGGAGCTCGGCAAGAAGAGGTTGGGCTTGCTTCAAAGAAGACTTCTTGGGGAGGTTCTTTCCTCGCTAACTAAAAGAAGCCAAGGTGAAGAGTTACTTACTTGAAACAGGAGTCCATGAGTGTAGATGAGTGAGGGTTGAAGTTCACCCTGCTATCTCACTATGCTCTAGAGATGGTGAAAGACGTGAGGAGCAGAATGAGTATATTCTTTGCAGGGTTGGGTTGTGCTTCAAGTAAGAAAAGTAGGGCTGCTTATTGATAGGAGATATGAACATATCAAGCCTGATGGTGTATGTCTAACAAGTTGAAGAAGAGAAGGTGAAGGATAGAGAAGAGTATCGAAACAAAAAGGCAAAGACTGGGAATGAATTTAGCTAATAGAAAGGTGTTTCAAGTCGACCACAATTCCATATATTAAAGGGGTATGCACCATCATTTGCTAGTGAACCTGTGCCGAGAAACAGAGGTGAGTATAGTGGCCATATCTCGCAAAACTGAAAGCCTAGACTGGCCCAATGTCAAGGTTGTGTGGCATAATGAAATAATGGGATTTTTTGGGCGTGGTAAATGTGGTAGGTACCACCCTTGAAGATGTTGTGATAGTCAGACATGTTGCTTTAAATGTGGTCAAGAGGGTCACTTTTTTAAAAAGTGCCCTAATTACAAGCAAGGTGGTGGATATATGGGCAATACATCCCAATATTCATCATTTGCTTCACCAAGCAGGGAAGCCCTGGAGGAGACACTTCTGGTACTGGCGGAGGGGCAAATTTTCTCTATGGAATCACTAGCCGCCAAGAGCAAGAGAACTCTCAGACTTTGTAGCGGGTATGATCAAAGTCATTGGTTTTGATATTTATTCTTTATTAGACCCAGGATCAAGTGTATCCTTAGTAACTCTTATGTTGCAAATCAGTTTGAAATTCTCCCAGAAAAGCTATATAAACCCTTGTGTGTTTCTACACCTATTGGTGAATCCGTAATAGAATAAAGAGTCTATTGTGATTGTCCTATTTTTGTCAGTCACAAGAGTACTAGGGATGATTTAATAGAGTTAGACATGGTAGATTTTGATGTCATTGTAGGTATGGACTGGCTTCAAGCGTGTTATGCATCAATAGATTGCAGAACTCGAGTTTTCAAGTTTAAGATTCCAAATGAGCTACTTATTGAGTGGGTTAGTAATTTAACAGTTCCTAAGGGTCGTTTTATTTCGTACCTTAAGGCAAGAAAATTAGTTTTTAAGATATGTATGTATCACTTATTCTGAGTTAATGACTTAGGTGTTGAGGTACCTTCCCTTCAGTCAGTTCCTATAGTTAGTGAGTTTCAGGAAGTCTTTCCTGATGATCTACCCAGAGTCCCTCCCGAAAGAGAGATAGACTTAGGCATAGACGTCATCCAAAATAGTCATCCCATCTCTATTCCACCATATAAAATGGCATGTGTAGATTTAACTAAAAAAATAGCTGAAAGATATGTTAGATAAAGGTTTCATTCTACCAAGTGTATCACCTTGGGCGCTCCGGTCTTGTTTGTTAGGAAGAAAGATGGGTCCCTTAGGATGTGTATTGATTACCGTCAGTTGAATAAGGTGACCATCAAGAACAAATATACTCTTCCAAGGATTCTCCTCTATATCTTCTCCTTTGACCAAGTAAACTCAGAAGACAGTCAAGTTTCAGTGGTCTGAAGCTTGTAAGAAAAGCTTTAAGGAGTTGAAAAAGAGATTGACTACCGCTCGGTTTTGACCTTACCAGAGGGTACTCAAGGTTTCGTGGTGTATTATGATGCATCAAGAGTTGGCTAGGGTTGTGTTTTATTGTAGAATTTTCATGAGAAGAATTATCCAACTCATGACTTAGAGTTGACTGCAGTAGTGTTTGCTTGGAATAATGGCGTCACTATTTGTATTGATTTCATGTGGATATATTCATTGATCACAAGATTCTCCAATATGTGTTCACTCAGAAATAAGTCAACCTCAGACAGAGAATGTGGTTGGAATTACTCAAGGATTATGACATGAGTATTCTTTACCACCCAGGTAAGGCTGATGTGGTTGTTGATGCCTTAAGCAGGTTGTCCATGAGAAGTAGTTTCCATGTCGAAGAAGAAATTAAACAGTTAGCAAAACATGTGTATAGACTTGCACATTTGGGAGTCAGACTTATCGATTCCACAAAAGGAGGCATAGTGGTGACCAATAAGGATGAGTCATCATTAGTGTTAGAGATGAAAGAGAAATAATACCAAGACCCTATCTTTCTTGATTTTAAAGCATGTGTCCATAGCCAAAGAGTATTATCTTTCGAACAAGGGGGAGATGGTGTGCTGAAATACCAAGGCATATTATGTGTACCTAAAGTGGATGGACTTTAAAAGAGGATCTTGGAGGAGGATCATAGATCCCGATATTCCATTCATCCGGGTTCAACCACAATGTATCATGATTTTAAGGAGGTATATCGATTGAAAGGCATGCAGAGAGATATTGCTGAATTTGTTTCCAAGTTTTTGAATTGTCAGCAAGTGAAAGTAAAACACCAAAGTCCTTGAGGTTTAACTCATAGAACTTCCAAAGTGAAACTGGATATGATTAATATGGACTTCATCAAAGATTGCCAAGATCGCGATGACAACATGATTATATTTGGGTAATTGCCGTCAGAATGACAAATTCAACCCATTTCTTGTTAGTAAAGACTACCTATTCGGCCGAGGATTATGCTATTTTTTACCTTCAAAAAGTTGTAAGACTTCATGGAGTTCAAGTCTCCATTATTTCAGATAGGATTGCACAATTTACTGCACAATTCTAAAAATTCTTTCAAAAAAGTTTTGGATTCATGGGTGGATTTGAGTACTGTTTTTCATCCACAGACAGATGACAAGCAGAACGTAATATCCATACCTCAGATGACCTGTTGAGAGATTTTGTGATCGACTTCAAGGGAAATTGGGATGATCACATACCTCTCATTGAGTTCTCTTACAACAATAGTTATCATTCGAGCATCAAAATGGCTCCAGATGAAGCTCTCTATGTAGAAGGTGTAGATCTCCTATTGGGTGGTTCGAAGTTTACGAAGTAGGGTTGATAGGACCAGATTTAATTCACCAAGCTATGGAGAAGGTGAAAGTAATTCAACAAAGGTTGAAACATAGTCTCCAAATCCTACACACACGTTAAATGAAGGTCATTAGAGTTTTACGTAGATGATTGGTTGTATCTTAAGGTTTCACCTATGAAGGGCGTTATAATTTTTGTAAAAAGTGGAAACTTAGTCCCCGTTATATTGGACCTGATAGGATCTCAAAAAAATGGAAAATGCGGCTTATGAGTTGGATCTACCCCAAGAGTTAGCAACGGCCCATCCCATATTAAATATTTCTATGTTGAAAAAGTGCTTGGGTGATCCTTCATTGCTAGTGCGAACGGAGAATTTTGGGATTAAGGATAACGTATCCTATGAAGAAGTTCTGTTTCAAATTTTGGATCAGCAAATTCGCAAGTTGAGGACATAATAAGTTGCATCAGTGAAGGTCCTTTGGAGGAACCAATTTGTTGAAGAAGCGATTTTGGAAGCAGAGTAGGATATGAAAAAGATATATCCACATCTCTTTGAACCCGAAGAGAATGCAGATCAAGGTACTAGATTTTCTTCTTAGCACTTTATATGGTTTCATATAAACATATTATTACTTGTTTTGGATTGTTGAGTGTTGAAATGATGTTACTATCCTTAGCTTAGTGAAATAATTCTCATTTGAGGACTAATGTTCCCAAGGGGGAGATACTGTAACATATCATAACTTAAATTAACTAAGGTTAAGCTATGTTAATCAAGAATAAACTAATTTGGAAAAAAGTTGCGAAATCTGGAATATTTCCAGGTTTCAGAAGTGATTCTTGTTCATTTTCAAATGGCTATAACTTCCATGTCCGAAAGAGTTTGGGTGAGTTTTTTATATGGATGGAAATTTCGTCAGAAGATCTTTCAAAAAACGCCAAGTTTGCAAATTTTTGAGGTCGTATGATAGAGATATGAATTTCGTAAGTTGGGTTGCTGAGCAGGGAATAGTTCCAAATCCAGATTTGTGAAGGGTGTTTCAGTCTTTTCCTAAATTAATTATTAATTTCGTTTTTGGGGTTTTAAGTTAGGGTATAAAATGATCCCAATCAGTTTTACCATTTAGAAAATAGGCTAGGGCTTTGAATGAAAGGAGAAAAGAGGAGAAGAAAGAAGAAGACACAAGAACGCCACGATTTCAATTCGTGGATTTCGTCGGGGGTGATCCCTAAAAAGGTATGTGAGATCGTTTGGTGTGGGTTGTTTGAACCACCCTCTACCTTGATTATTCGCATAAACTTAGAGTTAATTGGATGTAAACCTTGAAATTCATGACGAAAAGTTTGAAGTTCTTGTTAGTTGATTTTTGTTGATCTCTATTAGTTTTAATCCATGTTTCCGTACGGTTTTCGGGTCTAAAATATTGGGTGATGAGTTATTTAGGGATCCTAAGTGTTTGGGGGGATCCATGGGTGTTTGGGAATGTATACATATTAAAATCGAAGAAGAAAGTCGAAAAAACCCGTCTGTTGGGCATTGTGGCGCTCAAAGCCCCTCAGGAAAGAGTCTGTCCACCACGATCGGGCCTGCCGCACCAGCCAGAGTGCCTGAGACAGCCCCTGTCCATCATGCTCTTGCGCTCCGCGCCTATTAGAGCGCCCTGACCCCCGGGAGACCCCGTTCTTTTCCTATCTTTTTGTATTAGTTCCTAAGTGATGTACCCTTCATTCTTACTTGTTTCCAACACTCTAGAGTACATCTAAACATTATGAAATCATCCATAAACATTATATAATGATCCTTGATCCATAATACAATTCAAGAAAAGTAATAACATGAATTAAGTAAGCTAGACCAAGGGTTCGCTCGGGGACCAACAATGGTCTTCAAGTGCTGGTTTCGACCAGTGTGTAGGCTCGGGGAATGAGAGTGTTGTTGTTTGCAAAAATCATGTGTTTTTGTTATTGGAGAGGAGACTAAATTAAAATGGACCCAAACCCTTGGGACAAGGTCAGTGGATGAAGGCCTATTTTCATGAAAAATTGTGCAGCAACCACATCAATTGGCAAACTGTTGAAAGTTTGTTTTTTTGTCCTTTTCTCGTTCACATACTTCCTGGGGACCAGGTACCTTGCTGCATGTTGTTGACATCCAAATTTTGCCTAGCATTTTAAAAATTCATAAATTTTAATGTTCTATTTATTTAATTCTTCATAATGAATTTTTTATAATTTTAAATAAATTTATCAATAACTATCTTTATTTAGACAAATTTAGGATTTTTTATTAGTTAATTTTGATAGTGCACTTTCACATGTCATTAGTTACGTTTATTTTATTTTTTCGATTCATTTTATTTGTTACGTTTGTTAATATTCATGTTGATATTTTGCACTGTCTAGAAATTTATTCAAATATGAATAAAATTTGCATACGCAGTTGATTGATAATTTTGGGCCACAATTCCAAGCAAACAAAATTTGAGTTCATTACATAATTATTTATGGGAAAATTGTATATAATGACAAACTAATAATTTAAATGAAATGCTATAACTACACTTTGATTTATTTTGTCATGTAGAAAAATGTTTATCAGTTGTCTCTCTCCCTCAAACTCTCGCATGCTACTCTCCCTCTCTCGCTCCATCTCTCACTCGCACCCTCTCGCTTTTGTACAAGCACAAAAGTATAAGATGCGCTTGTGTTTGTATAAAGAGGGAGAAAATCTGATATATACATATATTTTCGTTCCCCTCTCTCCCAGATCTCGCTCGCCACCCTCACCTCTCTCGCTTATACAAACAAAAACGAAATGTATGAATTGTGTTTTTGTTTGTATAAAGTGAGAGAAAATTATATATACAAATCCAAATACATGTATCTTCGTCCTAACACTTATAATTTTACAACACAATATGCCCCTGCCTATTTCTTTTGTCTTTCTCTCTTTCTCGTTTTATACATAAACAAATTATACAATTAATTTTTTGTACATGTATAGCGAATTATACAACTGATTTCTTTATATATGCATAGCGAATTATCCAAAAAATTTATATGTATCGCGAATTACTTCCCTCTGTTCCACTAAAATATTATTCAGAGAGAAATATTTCCAAATAATGTCCAAGCGCCTACACACACTCACACAATATTCTTTTTGCCATCACGCTCCTATATGACAAACACATTTTTTTAAAAATGTACAAGTTATTAATCAATATTCTAAAAGAACTAAAATCCTTAATCTTTCGTAGCTTCACATCCAGTGGTGGATTCATGATTTTCATTAAGGGGTCAAAAAAAGAGTAGTGATTTGAACCCCAAAATCACTAACCAAAATCACTAAGTCAATCTCTAATCTTATAATCAAGAGGTTCAAAATAAATATATAAACATAATAATTTTTAAAAAACCTTAAATGTGTAACGTACTATTTATGTTCTCCCCTGTTTACACCACCTCTATATATGGATGGTGAATCAGAAAATCAAATATCTATACACAATCTGAATCTGTTTGGATGGTATGAACATATTCCCTGTGCACCGATATGGAATTTTGATGTCACTATTGATAGAAAAGAATAATACAACTCAAATGCTATCGAACTCAGAAAATAGGAAGTAACAGATATTTTTATCATTTGAGTTGCAATTACACACGTCTGGCATTGCTTGGTTTATTATTGTCCATTTTTTAACAGTCCGATTGTTTTATTTATTTTCGTATTCGATTAGTCGATTAGATGGTTCCTGTTTTAGTAAACTGAGGGATATCGAAAGTGCAGTATTTCTACTTTTCCACTTTTTGTCTGAATTTTTTGAATAATATTTTGTAATCTCTTCGCTTTCCTTCACTACAAAGGATTGAAGTTATTATGTAGAATGTTGATCGACATCAACACATTTCGAAAGATTGCAAAACAAAGGTGTTCATAGTGAAAAAAAGAGTTAATATCTCATATGCTCACTAAATTAAGCACTCTTTGCTTAGAAAGTCACACAACTATGTTTTTAAATGCAAAAGTCACTCAACTATTAGTTCTTTTCTCAGAAAGCACTCAACTATAAGTGTTTCACTTTCTAAGTCACTCAACTATGAATGTTTTACTTACAAAGTGACCCAACCTATTTAATTTAATTTTTTCATTAAAACTTACAAACATGAAATTTTTATTTCTTATTAAAATATAAAACAATAAAAAATATTCACTTAAACTATTTAATAACTCGATTCCCTAAAAGTATATTTATTAACCTTTTATTTTACCTTTTTTCTCCAATTGTGTGTGAATGTAATGGTCTCCATGCATTGTTCATAAAATATAGAAATTACTAAATTACTTTTCTCATATTTGATTAGTTGCTCAGATGGTTCCTGTTTTAGTATATACGCATTAAAATTTGGATGTCACGGGCACTAATGTCCCAAAAATATGATTGAGGATATTTGTATAGCATTTATGATAGTTTGGGTACATTTATGATAGTTTGGGTACAACCCAATTATTTTTTCAAATACAAAGCTAAATAACAATATAGTAAAAAATAGTTTTTGTTAGAAATCCACTTAATTGTGTGGATGTTTCTTTAACCTAGCCTAATGTAATGTAAACATTTATTATATAAATTTTATATTATAGAAACATATTATCAAATATTGTAAAAGGATGATTTAAACATCACATAAAGGACGATCTTTCACCCTTAGGAAATACACAACAAAAGTGATAAAATAATATTGTCTACTCTATATTTCTCATTATTATTTGTCTTCCATTTCTTGTTTAGTATTATTGCATTTTTCTATCGTTTTATAACACGTTATCAACATGAGTCTCTAAACAACTGAGACATACTTAATTCTAAATTAATTCCTAAAAGAAAGTTAATCAATTTTTTTTCAGAGTCAGGTATATATTTGTGTGTTTATAACATCTCTAATAGGACTTGCATAAATCATTATTCTACAATTTAACTACTGCATATATAACTTGATTTAGCTATTATTATGATACTCTATTTGGCATAATAATTAATACGTAATAGATTTATATTGTTATGTGATTTACTACCTTATAACTATAAATTACTTACTAAAGTAATATGATAGAATGCTAGTTAAGATAAATATTTTCATAAATTATGATAATATATTGGCGTGTGTCATAAAAAAGAATATTATTGTATTAAATATGACTTCAAACTCTTAAGAATAAAATTGGCGTTATATTGTATAACAATTAAAATTACACATTAAATCTATTGATTCAATACGCCATTAGTTTATATGTTTTTAAGACATTCAATGTGCACGCTTGTAACATATAATTTATTATATAATCATATTATAATTTATCATTTAAACATTATATACAATTTATTATAAAGAAATAATCATCATAATATTAACTCAATTATTTTATGATAGTTTCTTCATGTCAACTTTGTAAAAACATGAATTTGTGGCACTTGACATTTCTGGAAAGAATTATTTGTCATGGTACTTCATGCTGAAATTCACCTTACCGCTAAGGGTCTTGGTGATAGTATTATCGAAGAAAATATGACATCAAGTCATGATAAAGCGAAAACAATGATTTTTTTTCGTCATAGTCTTGATGAAAGCCTGAAGGTTGAATACCTAACAGGGAAAGATCAAGTTGAATTGTGGAAAGGTTTGAAAGAGAGGTATGACCACCTCAAAGAAATGGAATTACCAAGGGCTTTTTATGAGGGGATTCACTTACGTTTCAAGATTATAAAATCGTAATTGAGTATAATTCTGTTGTATTTAGATTAACTTCCCAATTGAATTTATGCGGGGAATCCAAGATTATAAAATCGTAATTGAGTATAATTCTGATGTATTTAGAATAACTTCCCAATTGAAATTATGCGGGGAATCCAAGATTATAAAACCGTAATTGAGTATAATTCTGTTGTATTCAGAATAACTTCCCAATTGAAATTATGCGGGGAAACAATAAAAGATGAGGACATGTTGAAAAAGGCACTAACTACTTTCCATGCCTCTAATATGATATTACAACATCAATATCGTGAAAAAGATTTTCAGAAATACTCTAAACTGATCTCAGTGTTCTGGTGGCTGAGCAACATAATGACCTTTTGATGAAAATCATGAAGCCTGTCCTGTTGGAAGTGCTCCATAACCGAAGGCATACGCGATTGAACCTCATGGCCAGTTTGAAATAAGAAAAAATAATCAGGACCGGGACAATGTGCGCGGCCGTGACAAAGACAAAAGACGAGAAGAGGGTGGAATCAAAATAATATTATGGTAGATAATATTTTTACCTATAATGCTGTAGTTGAAATAATGCAACAAGATGAGGATTTGGAAGCAAGATCTATGAACGAATATAGACAGAGAAGTGATTGGTCAAAATGGAAGGAAACAATTCAAACAGAATTGGCTTTACTTGAAAAACGTGAAGTTTTGGACAAATAGTCCGAACACCTGAAGGTGTCAAGCTAGTGGGGCATAAATTCGTTTTTGTGCGAAAATGCAATGAAAGTTTTAAAGTCGTAAGCTATAAAGCATGACTTGTGCCACAAAGATTTTCACAAAGGTCTGACATTGATTATGAGGAAAAGTATTCTCCTGTGGTAGATGCAATTACCTTTAGTCCCGTCACTTGGTTCATACCTTCTTGGATTAGTCTTCAAACTGAACAACATGGCCTTGCCGTATTTGATAATTATGAAGTTCATGAAGATCTTCAAATGCATCTAATGGACGTTGTCACATCTTATTTATATGTCTCAATAGACGACAATATTTTTATAAAAATTCCTGAAGCACTCAAAATGTGAGTAGCATATAAAACTTCAAAAGAAAGTTTTTTAATAAAGCTTCAGAAATTCTTATATGGATTCAAACAATCAGAACGAATGTAGTATAATCGTCTTAACAAATATTTGCTAAAAGAAGGGAAAAAGAATGACCCTATTTTTTCTTGTATTTTTACATGAAGGTCTAATATGAATTTGTAATAATATATGTTTATGTTGATAAATTGAACATTATTGGAACTCCTAAAAAGATTTCAAAAATCGTTGAGTGTTTGAAGAAATATTTTTAAATGAATGATCTAGGTAAGATAAAATTTTGTCTTGGCCTTCACATTAAACATTTGATAAATGGAATATTTATCCATCAATCAACATATATTGAAAAGGTTTTTAAAAAATTTTACATGGATAAATCACACACATTGAGTACTCCGATAGTTGTGAGATCTCTTTATATAAATATAGATCCATTCCGACCTCAAGAAAGTGATGAAGCGGTTCTTAGTGATGAAACACCATATCTCAGTGCTATTGGGGCACTAATGTACCATGCCAACAAACCTGACCAGATATTTGTTTCGCAGTAAGTTTATTAGCATGATTCAGCTCATGTCCAACAAGAAGACATTGGAAAGGTGTAAGCATATTTTCAGATATCTTCAAGGAACAATTTATATGGGATTGATGTGTTCTAATGCATCCAAGTCATAATTGATCAATTATGCATATGCAGGGTATTTGTCTGATCCGCTTAAATCCTGATCTCGGACAAGCTATTCATTCAACTATGAAGGTACAACTGTATCGTTGCATTCGATGAAACAAACAATAGTTTCTCCTTCTTCAAATCACGCTGAGATGGTAGTCATTCATGAAGCCAGTCGAGAGTGTGTATGGTTGAAATCAATGACTCAACACATTTTGAAGTTATGCAGTCTTCTTGTGCAAAAAAAGTCTCCAATAATATTATATGAAGATAATGATGCTTCAATAGCACAATTAAAGGGAGGATATATCAAAGGAGATCGAACAAAACATATTTCACCTATTTTCTTTTTCACACATGATCTTCAACAAAATGGTGAGGTAAATGTCCAACAGATTCGTTGGAGTGATAATCTTGCAGATTTATTCACTAACTTATTGTCAACGTAAACATTTGAGAAGCTAAGATATAAGATTGGGATGTGTCATCTCCAAGATATCAAATAAGTTTTTCATCAGGCGGAGCAAATACGCGTTGTATTCTTTTTCACTTAGCCATGATTTTTTCCCATTAGGTTTCCCTAGTAAGATTTTAAATGAGGCAGCACTCAAAGCGTATTACAAGATGTGTGTACTCGTTTTTCTTTTCTAGGCTTTTTCCCAAAGGGTTTTTCCTAGTAAGGTTTTAACGAGACACATTATCTATAAACATCAAAGGGGGAGTGTTACAAATTCACTTAATTGTGTGAAAGTTTCTTTAACCTATCCTAACGTAAAGTATACATTTTATTGTATTAATTAAATATTATAGTAACGTAATATCAAATATTGTAAAGGATGATTTAAATATCCTATAAAAGGATGATCTTTACCCTTATAAAATACACAACAAAATAGATAAAAGAATATTGTGTAATCTATATTTCTCAAACGTATTTGACTTCCATTTCTTGTTAAGTATTATTGTATTTTGGTCCCGTTTTATAAAAGTTTTAAATTATAATATAGCCACAAGAATTAGTTTTAGTTTTTTTCTTTACACTAAGGAATGAATGAAAAAATTTAAATAAGAATAAGAAATTCGAATAATGATAATCAAAGACGTCAAAAAACAATTTATGAATGTAAAAGATTAAAATATTCGTTGAACTTTTCTACCAGGATCATTTATACCCCTACATGAACTTTTTAACAAAGGCATAATACATAAACATGATCCTTAATTTGATGTCAGTTGGCAACTATGACCTTTAACTTTGGGTGTGCACAAGTAAACACTTAAACTTATATAAAATTGAACAAATAGACACATTCATCCTACATTGCACCCGACATTGAAATTATGTGTCCTATGTGGTATCCTATATGTATTATATCATGTAGGACACGTGTGTTTACTTGCTTAATTTCATACAAGTTTTAGTGTATACCTGTGCAGTTGGAGGGCATTGTTGTCCGCTGAACAAGTTAAGTGTCATATTTATGTAATATGTCTTTTAAAAAATAAATGTCAAAAATATTATCAAGACATAATACATAAATATGCCCTTTAAATAGGCTTCAATTCACATTTATACCCTTCAACTTTAGGTGTGCACAAGTAAACACTAAAACTTGTATAATGTTGAACTAATAGACACACATTTCCGACATCTCATTTTTTGTCTTACTTTTGTTCTGCCACGAAGGACTCATGTGTCTACTTATTCAAGTTTATGTGTCTACTTGTGCATACATAGACTTTTGATAGTAAATTAAATTGAATTTAAATATTTTAAGTTTTTATGTTTTGTAATTTATAGTATTTTTACGTATTTTTGAAATAATCTATAATGCTTCTCTTGTCTCACATATAGAATGAAATAGTCAATCAAATGTTAGTAATTATTGAGATTTACAATATTTTCTACGTAGTTTCCACATTAATTATTAAGAGTACATGTTACTTCTTTGATTATTATAATTTATAGTACTTTTTTTGTAAAACTTTTATAATGTATGTTACTTCATGTATCCCAATGTATGTAGCACAATTAAAATTCAAGAGTCAATCAAATGTTGTTAATTATTGAGATTTTCAATACTTTCTATGTAGTTTTCAAATTATATAATACGATGTTACTTCTTTTATCACATTTTATTTGACATAGATATATTAATTTTATCAATCAATTGAGTTTTTAAATGTTTTTTTACAAGTAGTTTAAGTTGGTGATTTTCATGATTTATAGTATATATTTTAAATATTTAAGAAATTAAAAAACAAGACAAACAAATTAAAATTAAAAAATCATCAGAAAAAGAAAAATAGTACAACTGACAGCCTGGTTATTGTCACTTATTTATATATACTAGATTTATGCCGCCCGTGGATACAAATTGCTTACTGAAAATTTTGATAAATTTCAATAATTATTAGATATTTGAGGTCAATTATTTGTATGACAAAGTTCTAATCAAAGCAAATTTATAATTACAAAGATACTTTAAAAGTGCCACATATATAGAGGAACGTCAATAGCCTTTTCTTGTTTGTCAAAAGTTTGACTAAAATAAGAAAATTAAGCTTTTTGATTAATAAGAAAAAATCAAACAAACAATATAGATTGCTGACAGACTACAACTCAAACTTTATTTTAACTGTTGCGTCTCATTCAAACTGCACAATATGAATAAGAGTTAATGATGACGTAGTTAAGCTATAATTGAAACTTTATTTCGAATCATCAATAAATAATAGCATAAAAAAAGATTTATTATTCAAATTGATGGGTTTGAAACATATAGTATCTTATAAGAAACTATCATATATGCCTATTCACGAAATTTCAATGCATAATAATTTGCAACATTTCAATTTTATGGATGTCCTGTAGATGATCTCCGAAAAAACCCTCATAATTTATCGCAACATGTAGTAGTGTAGAAGAAATCAAGACTGGTGGATCAATTAAATTAGAACTCTAGATCAACCAAGTTCCTTTCCTAGTTTTGAAATATCGAAATGCAAGATATGCATTTCAGTAAGTTTTGCTACAATATCATAAATGAAGATAATAATAATCGTAAAATTCATTCAATAGAGATAAACTTGCTTCAGGATATCATTGGTCTCTATTGTGCAACCATAAATTGCATGAAAATTTTCTTTTAAAAAACGAACAAATATAAAATCTAAGTAAAAGAACAAAATATAAAAATTGACAAAAAATGACGATATATGTTTAAATTTAAACCCTTTTCTTTGTTGGTTTCAACATTGTTCAGTCGATTCTTAGAACCATCAGACATGGTTTTTCTCATGCGCAGATACAAATTATCATTTGACATACAAAAAGTGCTAAGCGAAATTTGTGACACGAGAGTCAAGAGAAAATGCATAATACTATTATTGACGATTCGTACATAAGAGAACCTCATTACTGTTTGTGCTTTAAGTTCAAATTGTGTATCAGCATACTCTAATGGTCCTATGTTTTATACCTCTAGGATCTCACTTATAGATGCTCCAAGTTCATAGTTTCCAAAAAACCATAGAAGTCTAATGAGTGGGGAATGAAATAATTGAACATTTCATATGGTTGTGATGCAGAGGAGAAACATGTTCTAAGAAAAGACCCGGGCATATTAAATGCAACATCACAAGGAGGAGTAAGACATTCCAACTCTAATCGTAAAATAAAAATGTAAGTTCTATATATAAAGCTTATCCATTGACCAACAATATATGTTAACTATCTTATCCATCCTAAAATACATTTTTGGAAATCTAGCATATCATCTCATTAAAAGTTACTTTCGAATAAGTCTCTTTTTCCTTCTTCTCCCTCACCCTTCCATCCTTTCTTCTCTTTCATGGTCCTTCGCTCGAAATAGAAACACTTCGTTTTTCTTCTCTCTTTTTTTAACGCCGAAAGTTGCAGCGTGTCTGCCTAAGGGTTTTAGCCCGATCCATTTATTTACGTTTAATGCAAATAGCTTATGTAATTCCTTTTTCAAAAACTTATGACATATATAACCTTATTTAATTATACGGTATTACGATTTCGGAGAATCCAATACACATCCAATGATATTTTCTTTGAAGAATTCAAGCAACATGGATAAGTAACGTAAACTTTTGCCATGTTTGTGCAATTTGAAGTTCAAATTCTTCAACTACAAATTCATTAAGTGACATAGACGGCCAGAAGTTTTTCAAGAATGTGAATAATGCAAAAATAGGTTGAAAATGGATCTTATCAAAATCGGGAAATACATTGACAATGTTATAGTGAAATTCAGATTACATTTTATAGGTTACGTAGCAAAATACTTTATTATAGGAAAAAATATTATTAACAAAGAACAAGTTTTCTTTTATGAGTTGTATTTTACATAAGCTTTGGATCCATGCGGTCCAAGCCAAGTTCCTTTGTACATGAAGGAACTTGGACTCGAATAGAGCCTCCACACCCTGAACGGTGATGCTAGTCATGCAATACTAAGTAATCCAATATCAAGTTAAGGAAAATTTCAATTGATATTGAAGATATTAGTATGTTGATCATACTGACGTTTACACAATTGAGAAGGCTGTGTATGTTTGTATAGAGGTATATGTGTGATAAAAATGTGAATATAAACAACACTTATGCGTCAATTCCAAGAAAAATGGTCTATTTTTGTTGAAATTAATGCATTAATGTTTAGTTTTTTGAAATTTTCTCTTTGTTTTTCAAGAAGTCTCTTTACAATTTCGTAATATATGTATCAAGTAAATTGTGATGCATGTATTTAGTTGTTTGCGTAAGACTTTTTGTTTTCTATTTTGAGTAGTATAAATAGTGATGTAGTTTATGATTGTAATCATCTCAAATGACCTTAATTAGCCTATAATAAACTTGAACATCTTCTAAAGATATTATTTTTCCTTCCATATTTCCTACAAATTGGTATCAGAGAAGATTTTCGTTCTTAATCTTGAGATAGGTGAAGAAAAAAATATGGCATCCAAAACAAATAAAGGTGCTGATTCATCAGTTGTTCTAACTCCATTTTTTGATGGAACTGATTTTGAATACTTGAAGATAAGAATGAGAACACATTTGAAAGCTGATGGTTTGAGGACTATTGTTCTAAATAGATTTGAAGAGCCAGACAACGATGGTGATCTTACAGCATCAAAGATTAAATATCTTGAGGCTAAGTATCGTTAAGATGCAAAAGCCTTAAGGAAAATCCAAATGGGAGTCTGAAGAGATATTTTGCAAAAATTTCTACTTGTGAGACTGCAAAGGAAGATTGGAATTTTCTGGAAACTGAGGTGTATGGTGACAAAAGGTACACACTATAAATATTCAAACTCTTAGAAGAGAGTTTCAAAATTTAAAGATGATGGAATCTGAAAAAATTGATGAATATTGCACAAAAGTCATGATTATTTGTAATGAAATGAGAAAACATAGTGATACTATTTCTGACCAACAAGTTGTGGAAAATATTCTAATTAGTTTCACAGAAAAGTATGATTACATCCTTGCTATTACTGAGGAGACTAAAGAGCTTTCTATTCTTTCTATCAACGAGCTAGTTGGATCATTTCGTGCACACGAAAAGCGAACTTTTTTCGTGAAGATCAACCCAAACAGACGACTTTCCTGTCTAAAACAACTGAGATTCTCAAAATTTCTCAAAAGATCTTCAGAAGAACAATCACAAGCCAAAAAAGAAGCAGGATCATTATGGTTCTTCCAAAAAGGTTGAAGAAAAAGTTGAAAAAAACTCTATTCTTTTTTGTAAAGTTTAAAAAAATACTAATCACAATGTAGAAAAATATTGGCACAAAGGCAACCCCCAATGTAACTTTTGTAAAAATTTTGGCCACGTTGAAAGGGATTGCACAAGAAATGGTAGCAAGCAAATTTTTGTGAAAAATTGGAGGAAGAAAGGGACGAAAACCTTTTCTTTGCTTCGAAATTTGATGCTTCAACAAAAAAAATTTATTGATATGTCGATTGTCGTTGTAGTAATCAGATGACTGGAGATGAAAAAACACTACTAAAATGAAGATGTGGAATGAAGCCTTATTTGATGCAAAAGGTAAAGGTACTATTTCGATCAACATGAAAGGAAGCGGTAAGAAAATTCATCATGTTCTTTATGTTCTTGACTTGGAAGAAAATTTGCTTAGGGTTGGTAAACTCATGGAAACTGGTTATGCTCTTGTGTTTAGAGATAATTATTGAAGGATTTATGATAAAATTGAGTCAAATCAAGTCATTGTTGAAGTGAAGATGATAAAAAGAAACTTCCCTTTGCAATCTCATTACAATGCATTAAAAAATGAAATTGTAGATGATTCATGGCTTTGGCACAGAAGATTTTATCACTTGAATTTTCATGGTTTAAAGCTTCTCAAGCAAAAGGACATGGTGCAAGGACTTCCTAAGATTCATACTGAGGTGGATAAATGTGAAAGTTGTATATTGGCGAAGCAACACAAGAAGTCTTTTCCAAAAGGGGTGTCTTGGAGAGGAAGTGTACTTTTGGAACTAATTCATACCGACATTTGTGGACCAATAAAAACTCCATTTCTTGGAATTCAAAGGTATTTTCTAATCTTTATTGATGATTTCTCAAGAATGACTTGGGTTTATTTCTTGAAAGAAAAGTCTAGAAAGAAATTTAAAGCCCTTGTTGAGAAGCAAAAAGGTTGCAGCATCAAAACCATTCGCAGTGATCAAGGAGGTGAGTACACAAGTCCAGAATTTGAAGAATATTGCCAAAATGAATGCATTCAAAAATAACTTACAACATAATATACTCCTCAACAAAATAATGTATCTAAATGAATAAATACAACAATTGTTGAAATGGCCAGAACTATGATTAATGATAAAGGGCTAGCAAAATATATTTGGGCAGAAGCAGTGTATATAGTTGTTCACATCCTTAACAGGTGTCCAACAAAGGCACTAAAAGACAAGACACCATTTAAAGCTTGGAGTGGAATAAAACCTTCTATATGTCATTTTAAAATTTTTGGGTGTATTTATTATGCTCATGTCCCTGCTGAGAAGAGAACAAAATTGGATGAAAAAAGTCAAAAATGTATCTTTCTTGGTTATAGGGGTGTTAAAAAAGTCAAAAATTATGAAGAAGTAATAAAGCATGATTTTTGGAAGAAAGAAATAGAAGAAGAAATTCGAATGATCGAAAAAATAATACTTGGGAGCTTGTGGTTATACTTAGTAAAGAGAGCTTGTAAGTCTAAAATGCATTTACAAAATCAAACTCAATCATGAAGGAGATATTCAAAAGCATAAAACAAGGTTGGTTGCTAGAGGCTTCACGCAAAAACCTGGTATTGATTTTTATGTAATTTTCTCTCCAGTTAATCGTCTTGAGACAATTAGAACTGTAATTATTATTGCTGCATAAAAGAAATGGAAGATATTTCAACTTGATGTTAAATCAACATTTCTAAATTGAAAACTTGATGAAGAGACTTATTTTGAGCAACCTCAAGGATTTTTTTTAAAGGGGAAGAGGAAAAGGTGTACAGGCTAAAAAAAAAGCTCTTTACGGGCTGAAGAAAGCTCCAAGAGCCTGGTATAATGAAATTGATACATACTTTCTGAAAAATAATTTTCTGAAAAGTAAAAGTGATGCCACTTTGTATGTGAAGAAAGAATATGGTAGCATTATCATTGTTTGTCTCTATGTGGATGACTTGCTCTTTACAGGAAATGAGGTAAAGATGATGCAATATTTCAAATAAGATATGATGCAGGCTTATGAAATAAGTGAATCTTGTTAGATGACATGATGGCATGAAGAGTACTGCTATTTATGTTTTCTTATTTGTATCAATTATTTGTTCTTGGTTATCAAAAAAGTAAAGTATTATTGCTCAATGCAATGCCGAAGCAGAATATGTTTCAGCATCCAAGGCTACATCTCAAGTTATTTGGCTTAAGAGAATATTTGAAGACATTGGTGAAAACAAAAAAAAAAGGGATTGTTCTGTATTGTGATAACAAATCAACAATTGCAATTGCCAAGAATCTAGTCAGCCATGAAAGATCGAAGAATATTTCCGTCAAGTATCATTTTATCCGAGAAGGACAATATAAAGGCGAAATTCAGTTGCATTATTGTCAGACAGGAGAATAACTTGCTGACATCTTCACCAAAGTACTTCCTAGAGAAAAATTTTGCTATCTTCCAGAACGCATTAGAGTTATTAAGTAAATGCATTAAGGGGGAGTGTTGGAATAAATGCATCAATTTTTAGTCTTCCGAAATTGTCTCTTAGTTTTTCAAGATGTCTCTTTAGAATTTCGTTGTACATGTATCTAATAAATTGTGCTACATGTATTTAGTTATTTGTGCAAGACTTTTTGTTTTCTATTTTGAGTAGTATAAATAGTGATGTAGGTGATGATTGTAATAATCTCAAGTGGTCTTAAGTTGGCTATAATAAACTTGAGCATTCTCCAAAGATATTATTTTTCCGTCCATATTTCCTACAATTTTCTACTGGCATATTAAATATCCGACTACATAAAAGATTCACATAGTATCATTTTTAACTAATTGTATCCCTCAGATAGATCTTTTCCTACCATTGTACTTGGAATCAAGAGATTGTATTGCGAATATGATTTCACAATATCGTGTTCGCAATGGAATATTAAAAAGTGAAAAAAAATACATTAGATGCTTTCTTATAAAATGGGACAAAAGATCAGGATATCTCATGAAACAAAAGACTATAATTCATTGAGGACAAAGAATGGGGAAATAATGAAGAATAAGAATTATTTAAGTTAAAATCTTAGTAAAATAGTTCATTGTGAGAGACACTAAGTACGACAACATAAGAACACAATTTCATAAGTGTAGTCTAAAGTGAGACTAATTAACAGTGAAATAGAAAGAAGAAAAAATAATTGGGATGGCTCTTCTTTCCCATAGACACAACTTTGAGAGGCTCATCACTCTTTCTCTCACCGTGTTCATATTTAAAATGATCAAATTCACTGTTTCCTGTCTTTCTTTATAAGAAATAGATTTAAAGCCCCAACAACACTATTCATTATTAGTAAAGAAACAATATTACTTTAAAACAAGGTTGGAAAGTTCCACAAACATTAACCATTGAGTTATTGAGAGCATAGTCCTAGCTCAAAAGCTAGAAACCCATTTGATTTTTTTGAAACTAGAAAGTTTAATAGGACAAATCTCAACAATACAATTAGGGTTCAATGTATCTCCACTTCCTTAAGAACTATTCAAGAAAAAAACACTAAGAGTTAAGTCAATGCATTTTGATATTGTAATTTTTGTATCTTATCTCATCTGCACTTAGATACATGTGGCAATAGATAGAGGTGGCAATTAAAATGTGATACTACCTCAACTATTACTATTGTGTCTTAGTTTCAAACAAGTAGGATCTGATTATATGAATCCTCTCAGATCATCTTTCTCTATTATAATTTATATTATGCAACACATTTTAAGTATAATAAACTACACACATATGAGGAAAGAACAGTCCTTATAACAGAATATTAGACATCTCAATCTAAGTAACATTGAATGTGAAGCTAGTTCCTCAAGTAGAATACATTAGAAGGAATAATAAAAGTTCTTGTTTTTACCTTTTAAGGAACCACATCTACCTCTACACATAAACTGTACTCTTTAAATGGAACACATCCTAAATGAATAAAATATTAGCACACCTAAAAGAATTTAGTATGAAAAAGTTTTCAATCTCCCAATTTAAACTCTATAGCTCATGATATAGAATCTTTAAAATGAGGCATAAAGGCTGAGTTGTGAAATTTTTCGAGGACAACGCATCGTTGAGCTTGGAATCTTGTTTGGGGTTCTCCTTTTGAGGTAAATTTTGTAAAACACCTGCTGTCACGACCCCCTTCTTGTGAGCTTGATTTTGGAAGTTTGGGACTTGTTTTCTCAGCAATTTTAGGTTCGATTGGAGTGATTCTTGAGGCTATCTTGAGTGGTGTTTCATGGAGAACGTGGTGGCGTGGTTTGAATTATATTTGAAGCAATGTTGAAGGTAAAAATGTGTTTTAGCTTCTGTTTTAGCTCATTTTCGAGATTAACTTTTGGAAAAATTTAGAATATGATTTTCCAGCCATTTTAGACCCGAATTGGTGATTCAAGAGCCCAAATTGTGTGCTTTTTCACGAGGATCGTCTTGGTATGATTGGTTTCAGCAGTTGGACCTTTATTTCTGGTAAATTCATGTAAATAGCTGCTGCCATTATTGTTATTTTCAGCGTAACATTGGGGTATTGGTTGCATGTTCGTGTTTGGACTATTTTGAGCACCAAATTGTGTTCCAATTTGGAACACAAGTTCGGAAAGTTGTTTAGGACCTATATTTGGGGTTAATTTTGGAATTTTCAGAGCGGTTTCCACTTTTCCTGTCACGTCCAAAATCTAGACCCCAGACGAGACCGGCTTCATTAACCTCTTAGAGGTCGCACACAAGCCTACATACGTTATTCTTACCTCACCTAGATTAGTTTTAGCGAAAAATTTGAATTTTTTTATCTTTAACATATTTGCTAAATATTCTTAATATTTTATAATCTTTCATCATCAACAATCTAATATTAAAGAGATAAGAAACTGAAAGAAATAATTCATTAAGTATTAATTGTACAATGGTCAAAATGGCACCAATACAAAGTCTGAACCAAAACAGGAAAGAAACGCTAGTGGATCATGGTTCACTAGATCAACTCTAAAACTACACTAGAATATAAAATAGTAGCATCCTCGAAAGCGCAAGAAACTACGGAACTCCGGATGAATGCTGACGTCCGGATAGCTGCAACATTGAACCTGTAGCTCGATCGCCCACCTGTGCCTGCACCTAAAATAGTATAAATATGTTGGGTTAGTACACACTTGTACTAAGTATGGGTATATGCAAGCACACACCAAGGACATGTTTGAGAAATAATATCTCTTTCCTAACGCTATGATTTTTGGAAGTCAAGTTAGTAGAATTGCCAAATTGAGATTAGGAAAGTTAGTGAACATTCAAAATTGAGTTAGTAAATTCATGCAATTAGAGTAACATGCATCATTATGAATATCGTATTGAACCAAACAAATAACTTCTTCACACCACACATATCATAGCACATAACATATGTCACATAACTTCTTTCATATCATTCATTCATATGCCATGAGACCTTGGAATCACGGAATTGACATTAAGACTTTCCAAAATGAGGGATCAACACATGGGACCTCAACTAGGGAGTCTTCATTAGCCAACACAGAGTCTGCTTCATTCATTCATACATATTTCATTTCATTTCATTCATAGGCTAGTACAAACACAAGTTTTAGCTAGGGTATAGTTTAAGACTTTCATCGGGTTTGCTGTGCAATAATCAAGAATAACCTAATGTCATTACCTGAGTCTACCTCACCTCTTGATTTTCCTATCCTAACATCTTTGGTATCATTTCATTATGTGCTTCATTTGAGACTGTCCTCATTCATTCATTGGTAACTTTAACTTTAACCAACATAGATCATGTGAGCATCATGAGATCCAGTGTCTCCCCGACACAGATAAGAGGTGGACACTGGCCAAAGTGACTCAATTACATGCTAGCGTTTATGGGAATTTAACCCTGCCAGAACCCTATATTGACAGTATAGATTCAAAAACTAGGAGATATATAGAGACCCATACCTGGCAAGCTGGACAGTGTAATCTCATTAGAGTTACGTGAACCTTCGCTCTTCCCGTAAAAAGGCATCCCCTCTCATAGCTAGCCTATCGGTGCTCAGTATAAAGTTCCATTACATTCAACTCATATGTCATGGAAGCTGACTTCTAGTATGATGACAACATAGCTCATTAGGTGATTTCTCATCTCATTATTAGCATTAAGTGTGCTAAACTCAATACTTTCATTAAAGTGTTCATAGAGACTGGTCTCTTCATTATCTTACACTCTCATTAGTGAGTACGTATTTGTAACATTTACTTAGGCTAATTAGAGATTTCTCTGATCATATACATTAGCCTCATATAATGTTATGACCACATTCTTCATTATTAGCACCTTTGGTTTTCATAGTTAGTCACCTCTTATTACGTGAATGTTCATTTCTTCATTTCATAGTTCATCTAATCATATGCCAATGAACTTGGCCATTGATTGTATCTTACACTCATACTTAACCCTCCTAGGGTTCATCATTTCATTACGTACATATTAGGTTCACTTATTTTTTAACATATGTTAGACTTGTGTGTCTATACATACAAGCCATGGGTCTTCATTCATAGTTCGCTAAGTGATTCTTACTTTCTTAAGATTATGTAGTACAAGACTTATGTATCTTGTATATATGCCAATATCTTGATGTTTGATCTATGTAGATGGCATTAATCTTAGATATTTTACTGATGTATGACTTATGAATCAATACGGAAGTTTGGGCAAGCGAACCCATATCTTGAATCAGTAGGATATCATTTATATTATTCATTGATTTTATTTCTAATATTCATAACATTAGAACTCTTAATTAAATCTCAACATTTAAATGGAAATATTAATTTTCTATTTTAATTCTAGTCTTAGTTAAGCGTAGGTTGGGGGTTCGAACCTCCACAATCCTTTTTAAATTTTTATTAGTCTCTTGTTTCCCATTCTTGCTTAAACTAAGAGGTTGCGGGTTCAAACCCCCACAACCTCTTTATTTTTCCTTCAATTTTCGCTGGAGAAGGGAAGTTGTGGGTTCGAACCCCCATAGTCTGCTTACATTTTTTTTTAATTTCGCTCGTGCTTCAGCCCTTGAGGTCGTCGGTTCGAATTCCACTCCTCGCGTTTTTTTTCTTCTTATTTTTCTTTTTTCTCGCGCGTACCTGGAGGTCGTGGGTTCGAATACCACGCCTCCCATTTAATTGCTTAATTAATTTTTCTCATCTTACTTCCCCCGATTCGCGAGTTCAATTCCCCCCAGCCCTATTTCCTTTTCTCTTTCTCTCGAAAACAGTGGCCAATGGTTCGATTTCCCCCTGCCTCTTTTTTTTTTCTTTTCCTCCCTCGCGACAACTAGTAGCTAAGGGGTCTATTTCCCTTAGCCGCTTCAACATTTTTCTTTTTACCAGCCATTGCAACATGTAAGGTCTTGGGTTCAATTCCCATTGGCCTCACTTATTTAATATTCCCTTTTAAAACCCAGATTTCAACATTATTATAGAGTACCCAAATCTTGAAAATTCTTGTCATTATCCAACTCATTTTTAGTCACATTGTTCATATGTTTAGTTGGTTAGAAGGTGGTTATTTCAATCCACTATATTTCATGGTAATGAACAGCACGTTGTACACACATTGCACACATAAAATACAAAAGAAATACATAATTCATAAAAACCCAAAATAGTGGCCAAAGCCACTACCCACATGCACACACACACACCAACTTTCTGGTCACACATTTTTAATATTGTTTTTGTAATTTCCCTCACATAAAACATATTCACAATTAATATAAATACATCATTCATGCCTAAATCGAGCAGCACAACATACCCATCCTACGAATTCGTTTGAGAGCTAATGACAAGGACATACAAAGGGGAACAACCTTAGTTTTCAAGACCTTGATAATCGTTAGAGTGAAAATACTCTTGGAGAAAGAATTCCCGGAGAGAATTCCATACCTTTTGATGTTGTTAAAGTTTGAATCTGCTGAAGGAAAACTCCTCCAAACCGCGCCCAATTCTCCTCCACGTACACACCACTCGACGAACAACCTCCTTTTGCCTTGACGTTTTTGATTACCTTGCTTTTCTTAAAACTTTTAATGTGTTTTTCAAGTGTGAAGAACAGTTGTTATTAGACTGTTCTTGAGCCTTCTTGTTTGTTAGAGCGTGAGAGAATGAGAGTTGAGACACGTGGAAGAGAGTTGAGAAACGTGATGGAGAGAGTTACTAGGATTAGGAGACTATATTCAAGACTTAGTAAAAGTAGGATTTAATTAAATTAATACAAAATCTGATTTATTTTTGAGAAAATCTGATTTATTTTAATTAATAAGAGCTGAAAAGATGAGGATAGCATGATCTCATCTCTGCCTCAGCCTCCCATGTAGCACCCTCAACAAGATGATTTCTCCACAATACCTTCATTGTGGCAATGTCCTTGTTCCTCAGCCGCTTAACCTGTCTATCTAAGATCTCAAGAGGTACCTCCTCATAAGACAAGTCTTCACCAACACCCAAAACATCCACAGGTAGAATCGAAGATGGATCACCTAGGTACTTCTTCAACATAAAGACATGAAAGACTGGATGGACAGAAGCTAGCTCCGCAGGCAATGCGAACTCATAGACCACCTCCTTCTCCAGGTCTCCAATTATTCCCGTAAGGAACCTGCTCATCTCATCCCTATTGTTCAAAACCAGGGAAGTAGCATACCTTGATAGCTTTAAATCTTCAGGGAATACTTCCTGACCCTCATAAAACCTTATTTAAGGTTGATGAACTCCTCAACCTTGCCTTCCCTCATCTCTCTAGGGAAGAAACTCTCTAGAAATGTTGTCTTGAACAGTTCCCAAGTGACTGGCACTCCACCCAAAACATGGCTATCTTTCCACATTTTGCACCAAGTTTGTGCAACATCCTTGAGCGGATAGGAAGCCATCTCAGCCTTCTCAGTATTTGTGGCCCCCATAGCCACCAGAATCTTATGTACTTCGTCAAAAAACTCCAGAGGATATTCTGATGGCTTAGACACTTTGAAAATAGAAGGATTCCATGTGAAATCTCGTAGTCTGTCAGCCATGCTGCGAACCAATGGGTTCTCCATTTGAACATCCTGCTGGTTGACTTGGGCAGTCACAGCATGAGACTGCATCGTGATGGCCTGTGCCATCTAGGTTAGATATTCCCTCACCTCAGCATCAGTCCACCCAGTTGGGTTAACTGCCATGGACACTCCTTCAGTTGGGGCTTGGGGTAGATTCGGATTACCCCTAGCTACTGCTCTTCCCTTTCTCAGACCCTTAGTTCTCCAAGTTTTCATTCTCTAAAAACAACATGGATTGATGTTAGGAACGTTCATATAACCAATAACTTAGACATTAGGAAAAGCATGATAAGATCAAAAAAGAGAAATTTTTCCTACGCTTCTTGCAGTCTCTAACCCTAGATAGTGGTGCACTTCACTACCATGACTTAGAAACTACTCAATGTGTTTGATGTGACCTTATTATTTTTGGAATTTAACCTAGCGCTCTGATACCAACATTGTTACGTCCGAAATCTATACCCTAGAAGTGACATGCATCTTTACCCTCTCAGAGGTCGCATTTAAGCCTACATACGTTATTCATACCTCACCTAGATTAATTTTAGCAGAAAATTTGAATTTTTTTTATCTTTAACATACTTCCTAAATTTTTTCAATATTTCATAATCATTCATCATCAACCATATAACATTAAAGAGATAAGCAACTGAAAGTAATAATTCATTAAGTGTTAAATGTATAATGGACAAAAGGGCACCAATACAAAGTTTGAACCAAAACAGGAAAGAAACGCTAGTGGAACATGCTCCACTAGCTAAACTCTAAAACTACGCTAGAATGTAAAACAGTAGCATCCTTGAAAGCGTGAGGACTTACCAAACTCCGGATAAATGCTGACGTCTGGATAGATGCAACAATGAACGTGTAGCTTTATCTCCCACCTGTGCATGCACCTAAAACAGTATAGATGTATAGGGTTAGTACACACTTGTACACTTATTAAGGGTATATGCAAGCACACACCAAGGACATGCATGAGAAAGAACATCTCTTTCCTGATGACATGATTTTTGGAAGTCAAGTCAGTAGACTTGCCAAATTGAGATTAGGAAAGTTAGTGAACTTTTCAAATTGAGGTAGGAAGGTCATGCAATTAGAGTAACATGCATCAATATGAATATCGTATTGCACCCAACGTATAACTTGTTCACACAGCACATATCATAGCATAAAACATATGACACATAACTTCTTTCATATCATTCAATCATATGCCATGAGACTTTGGAATCATGGACTTGACATTAAGACTTTACAAAATGAGGGCTCAACACATGGACCTCAAGTAGCGATTATTCATTAGCAATCACAGAGCCCGCTTCATTCATTCATACATACTTCATTTCATTTCACTCATAGGCTAGTATGAACACCAGCTATACCTAGGGTATAGTTTAAGACTTTCATCTTGTTTTTTGTGCAATGATCAGGAATAACCTAATGTCATTACCTAGGTTGAACTCACCTCTTGACTTCCTATCCTAACACATTTCGTATCATTCATTTCATTATGTTCATCATTTGAGGCTGGAATCATTCATTCATTGCAAACTTTAACTTTAATAGACATAGATCATGTGAACATCATGAAATCCAGTGTCTCCCCCACACCTAAAAGAAGTGGAATTACCGGCCAAAGTATCTCAATAACATGCTAGGGTTAATGGGAATTTAACACTGCCAGATCCCTATATTGGCAGTATAGGATCAAAGACTAGGAGATGTATGGAGACACCTACCGGGCTAGCCGGACAGTCTCATCGCATGAGAGTTACGTGAACCTTCTCCCTTACCGAAAGAAGGCATCACCTCTCATAGCTAGCCTATCAGTGCTTAGTATAAAGTTCCATTACATTAAACTCATACGTCATTGAAGCTGGCTTCTAGTGTGAGGACAACATAGAACAGTAAATGATTTCTCATCTCATCATTAGCATTAAGTGTGTTATACTCAATACATTCATTAGAGTGTTCATAGAGACTGGTCTCTTAATTATCTTACACTCTCATTGGTGATTACGTATTGGTAACACTACTTAGGCTCATTTGAGATTGCTCTCATAATATACATTAGCCTCACATCATCTTGTCACCACATTCTTCATTATTAGATCCTTTGCTTTTCATAGTTACTCACCTCTTATTACGTGAATGTTCATTTCTTCATTTCATAGTTCATCTCATCATATGCCAATGAACTTGTCCATTTAGTGTATCTTACACTCATACTTAACCCTCCTAGGGTTTATCATTTCATTACGTACATCTTAAGTTCATTTACTTTTGAACGTATGTTAGACTTATGTGTGTATACATACAATCCACGGGGCTTCATTCATTTTTCGCTTAGTGATTCCTACTTCACTAAGATTATGTAGTACAAGACTTATGTATCTTGTATATATGTCAAGATTTATTTGATCTGAGTAGATGGCATTATTCTTGGATATCTTACTCACGTATGACTTATGTATCAATACGGAAGTTTGGGCAAGGAAACCTAAATATCACTAGGATATCATTTATATTTTTCATTGATTTTATTTCTAATATTCATAACATTAGAACTCTAATTAAAAACTCAACATTTACATGGAAAGACTAATTTTTAATTTTTAATTTTAATTTTTCTCTTAGTTAACCGAAGGGTTTGGGGTTCGAACCTTCACAATACTTTTTTTTTATTAGTCTCTTGTTGCCCATTTTTTCCTAAACCAAGAGGTTGTGAGTTCAAAACCCCACAACCTCTTGATTTTTCCTTATATTTTTGGTGGGGTAGGGAGGTTGTGGGTTCGAACCCCCACAACCCCCTTATTTTTTTTAATTTTTCTCGTGCTTCAGCCCTTGAGGTCATGGGTTCGATTCACACTCCTCGCGTTTGTTTTCTTCCTATATTTCCTTTTTCTCGCGCGTACCTGGAGGTCATGGGTTCGAATCCCACGCCTCCAATTTATTTGCTTAATTTATTTTTCTCTTCTTTCTTCCCCAGTTCGCGAGTTCAATTCTCCACGGCCCCATTTTCTTTTCCCTTTCTCACGAAAACAGTGGTCAAGGGTTCGATCCCTCCCAGCCTTTTTTTTTCTTTTCCTCCCTCGCTACAAGTAGTAGCTAAGGGGTTCGATTCCACTTAGCCCTTTCATTTTTTTTCTTTTTTCCAGCCATCTCAACATGTGAGGTCTTGGGTTCAATTCCCATTGACCTCACTTATTTAATATTCCCTTTTGAAACCCAGATTTCAACATTATTACAGAGTACCAAAATCTTGAAAAATTCTTGTCATTATTCAACTCATTTTTAGTCACATTGTTCATAAGTTTAGTTGGTTAAAAGGTTGTTATTTCAATCCACTACATTTCATCGTAATGAACAACACATTGTACACACATTGCGCACATACAATACACAATAAATAAATGATTCATACAACCCCAAAACTATGGCAAAAGCCACTGCCCACGTGCATACACACACACCAACTTTCCAATCACACTTTGAATATTGTTTTCGTAATTTCCCTCACATAAAACATGTTCACAATTAATATAAATATATTATTCATGCCTAAATATAGAAGTATAACATACCCATCCTACGAATTCGTTTGGGAGATAATGACAAGGACATACAAAGGGGAACAACCTTAGTTTTCAAGACCTTGTCGTTCGAAGGAAAATACTCATGGAGAAACAATTCCAAGAGAGAAACCCATACCTTTTGATGTTGTTCAAGTATGAAGCAGCTAACCAAAAACTCCTCCAAACCATGCCCAATTCTCCTCAACGTACACACCACTCGACGAACAACCTCCCTTTGCCTTGACGTTTTTGATTACCTTGCTTTTCTTAAAACATTTCATTTGTTTTTCAAGTGTGAAGAACAATTGTTATTAAACTGTTCTTGAGCCTTTTTATAAGTCAGAATGTGAGAGAATGCTAGTTGAGAAACGTGAGGGAGAGTGTTATTAGGATTAGGATAGTAAATTCAAGACTTAGTCAAAATAGTATTTAATCAAATTAATATAAAAGATGATTTATTTTAATTAATACGTGAAATGACCATTATGCCCTTAAAGTTGGTCCATCTCCATTTCTTGTGATTTTTGAGTATAAACAGTCGTAATATTGTAGCTACTTTTTTGATAGTGTGTAAGCATTTTGAGACCGTTCGAAAAGGAAAAGCTCTGGAGAAGTGATACTTAGAGCGCTCGTGATCTGCCGATAGGTAGGCTACGATTTCCTCCTTTCAGGAACGTATGAATGCATGTTGATTAGTTAGAATTTGGGTTGGTAGTTATTGAATCATGCATAGATTTTAGAAATCATGTTTTTGGCCTATTTTCGGGAATTAGCGGGTAACATTTAACATGCTTTGGGTTATTAATTGACCCTCTTTGCGATGTGAAGTACTTGTATACTTGATTATTGTTAATCTGATTTATTTTGGGCTTAGATTAGGTTTGACTAAGGCTTGCCTTAGAAATGCATGATTCGAAATTGGTACGACTTAGTTTATATCCAATGTCTCTCGGACAGCTTAAATCCTTGTAGACTGGTGTAGCAGACTTGAGTCTTATAGTTGGGGCCTTATCTAGGCAATAATCTTGCTCCGGATATAGTTATCCTTTTTTTTCTTCAATGTTACAACTTCACGAGTTACGCCGGTGATAATGAGTTCTTCTCTTCAATTCAAAGGTTATTTTTGATTAGGTTCCAAGGATTTATCTTGATTGGCTATGTGTGGATAGCGTTCCACGGGTATTTATGATTATGGATAGAGAGAGTTTCCTTTAGCAGCTATATTAGCACCTTTAACGGGCATCCGAGTTCAAGGCCCGGCCTCGACTTTATTGATGATTTTCGAAGAGCATCAAGTTCAAGATACGAACTCGATCATCCGCATACATTTTTAGAGAATCCGGTTCAAGGTCTGTCTTTATCACCCACATACTTAAGTAGAGCATCCAGTTAGAGGTCCGACCTCAGTTATTTATACTTGTGATTGTCTACTTGGGCACTTCTGGCGACCGTGAAATTCGAGGTCCGGCCACCGTATCATCAGATTCTACTAATTGGGTTTTAGGTTCTAGTTTGATGTTCTCCAACCTTGGGTTCTATTTTCTTTAGTTATAGTTATTCCGTCTACTCGTCGGGCTTATAGGGTTCCGTTCGGGTTTTTATTTAAACTTGCGCATGAGTTTACCTTTTGGGCTTATGGGGTCTAGTTAGGTGTAGCTATATCATATACATTACTTTAGTTAGTTCTTTCCAGAAACGTGTGCATTCCATAGTTACTTAGACTTCCGTTCTTGACCTCTGGTTGTTTTATTCCTTCTTTTCATATTGTTTTTACTTTTCAAATTTAGTTGGCCTATGATGCCTACTAGGTACCTATTGTTTGGTACTCAAGTTACGCTCTGCATCTATTTTCGTGATGTAGGTTCGTGCACCAGTAGCCAGCGTTGATTGAGTTCTTGAGACAGGGATGAGAACACGGTGTTTTGTACAATTTCAATCTCCATCGTTACATATATAGACTTGTATTTTACCTTTCGAAACAGTCCAGTTTGGTAGTCCACTTTTGGGACTTGTTCTCGTTTTGGTAGTAGCTCTGTACTAGTGACTTCCAAGTTCTGGGAGGGATCTTTATTTGTATATATGTTTTGGTTTCCTTCCACTTATTTATACTATAGTAAATTTTTCCTACTCTTGTTTAGTCTCTACCCTCAGACCCATTACATGATGTTCTGGGTTATGGGTCGGCTTACCTACTGCTGGTTTATAGTAGGTACCATCATGACTCAAGAAATCGATCATGACAAGTTGGTATCATCAATTTATTTTCTTTTTAAAACCTCATTTTGATATACTTCATTGGTTCAAAATAAAACTTTGCATGAAAGGGAAATCTATAAGCAATAACATCCACCAACTGCCATAAGAGCATATTAGTAAAAAATCATAATCAGTTCCATTGAATTTGTGAAACTCCATGTATGTAGATATGTAAAATTTAACTCTAAAATTTCATCATGTGTTAGATAAGAAAACTTAAGGACTAATAGAGATACAGATTTCACTGAATCAAATATTGTTCATCAAAACTAAAATATGAAAAAATGAACATCCATCTCATAATTTCACTGAAATTAAAAAGTAAAAACTACTTCATTTTGCAACATGTCTCATGTCTTCAACTGTCGTCCAGTAAATCTTTGGACATTTTATCTACCAAAATGTTAACCATTAGGTCTTTATTTAGTGTAATATCTTTTTTTGAGGAATCTCTATCATGAAGTAGTAGAAGCGTTGTGTCTTTAGTAGTGGTGTGGATAAAGACAGGATGGAGGGTTGGAGAAACTTGAGTAAATAAAAAAAATGAGATATTAATTTTTTGGTGAAACTCAAAATTTGTTGGTTCAATAAAGAAACATTGAAAAAAACCCAAAAAAAAATTGTCTTAATATCAAGGGTTTCTACAATATTTTGTGTTCTCTTCAAAGAATAACTTGCTATTTACACATTGATGATTGGTATTGCATAACATCCATAAAGAGTATATAAGAACGGCAATACACTTGTAAGATATTCATTATCACAAAGTAAAATTTAGCTAACCTCTATAGATCGCATATCTAAGTTGAACTTCCAAATGATTCAACTAACTTTTGTTACAAAACATTATTCGAAGTCTACATGTATTAAATGAGTGAATTGTATTGAATTAAAAAGTCTATACAAAAAACTATAACTTTTATTTGCAAAGACATTCAAATTTTTTTAAAACATCGTCATTTTGATATACTTCACTAGGACCGAAGAAAATTTTACAAGAAGCAAATCTTACTCATCAAAATTACAGATATCACAATTCATAGAGTCAAAGTTTGATCATCAAAATATAAAAAATTAAGCAACGAACATCCGGAATATCATTTTTTTTAAATTGTCTATAAAAATTCTGAAATTACAAAGATAAAAATTACCTTTGTTCCAACATGTCTCACGTTCACTTGCTAATTGATCTTTGGACATTTAATTCTTAACAAAGCATTGTGAAGTCTATTAAAAAACTTTGTGAATTCTGAAGAAAGCTTTAAATTAGTAATAGTTTGGCCTTTATTTCCTCGTCTCTCGTATCTGTCCATCTTTTTGGGGGTGACAATAATAATTTAAGAAATTTTATTTCAGTTAGTCAGAGTGCGTTTAGTTACACTGTAAATAAACATTGCAACTTGGAACTAAATACTTTTTCTTTTTGTATGATTCTGATTTAGTGTGCCCACATTTTATGTTTTGCTCAAAACACACTTTAAAAATTACTGTTCTCTCAGTATATCTTTACTTGTAGATGTTTTATTTAATACTCCCTTTCAAAATAATAAATAAAAAATAAATTTTACTACATTGATTTTATCAATTATAAGCTATTTACATGTTTGGAAATTAATAATAATGATAATAAAAAAATACAAAATGATAAATTATCTCTTAATTTTTCAAATTGAATAAGTAAATTTTGACAACAATTTTTAATATAATAGACAAGTAAAGATGGACGGAGAAAATATTCCCTATACTGAAAATAAATGTCCTTTTAACTTATTTATTTTCACTAATCAAGATGGTGTTTTTATGATACCCACAAAATTAAATAACAACATAAAATAGTAGAGTATTAATCAAATTTAGATTTTCAGAGCATTAATAATAAGGTTAGTTTAAAACTTTCTTCTTCAATCTTATTTGTCTATTCTAAAAGTTATTTTCATTCAACACATTCATATTTTCTATAGTATATGGTGGTTCCTAGTCCTGTTATGAGTGTAGTGAGTCGGAACAAATCAATAGAGAATGCGCTAGATTTAGAGTAGGAGACCGACATAAACAATGTTTTGTAAGTGATTATTACTTCATTTCTATTTATATAAAAGTCAAAATTGACTAGTGTTTAAAAAAATGACTAAAATTTCCAAATTTGGCTTGAAAAAATGAACAGTTTCATGACAAAACACTAATATGGTAAAAACATAAAATATGTTATTTTAAGGAAAGTGAATACAACTTTTTTTCCTTTTTGCTATATTCGTATTAGCTGGTCTTGATTCATTTAATTCGTGTTTGAATAAAATAACATTTTTACCAAATATAACCACTGCTAATTAATGCAAGGAATGTCCATTTTTGGAAGAAAAAAAATTAGATTATGAATTTAACATGTGATTTAGTTCCTTTGAAAAACTCTAAACCTTCTTTAAAGAATGAAGAAAGTTGAAGAAGATATGGTGTTCGTCCTGATTAGTGCGTCTCCATAGATTAGAAAATTGGAAAATCGTGGCTGCTAAATTCTCAAATTTCATTTCCAAATGATGACTATGTATTTTTCAATTTATGTATGTAGAATGTCAGGTCAAGTATGAAAGTTTATAAGGGCGTTTTAAGAGTCTATATATGACAAATTTTAATGAAGAAGAAGATGAAAGTGGTTTCATAAATATGATGGCAGATAAACATACAAAGACTGATAGAGATTATTGCACAGAGCAAGTCATATTAGGAGATACTCCAATTCAGTATGATTCATCTTTTTAATAATTTTGTCTTTTTTTCCTTTTTTTTTTCTTATCATATTTGAAGAATTGTGCATTTTCAGAAATTAAATGTTTGATCCAAATTTATATGCTGATTATTACAAAAAAAAAAAAAAAAAATTGTGTAAGAGACACAAAATGTATTAAAAGATATATATCTTTTCTACGATTAGGAGTTGGGGCGTAAATAAAGTGTCACTAATTTGTACGATCTACACAAAAAGGTTTCAATCTTTCTTGTCAAAAAAATTGTCCTTGATTCCAATTATATCATTACAGAATATGAAGAGAAAAAAACAATCACTATCACTAAACATCAAAACTACACTGTAAATATATTTAGGAAAAAATGTCAAACAATATTATTAACTTTATTATTTTTAATAATGAATTTCATAACTAATTCATATTTTTCTTTATAAAAATCACTAATTGATTGTTAGCATTGAGGATTGGCCCCATATAATTATTCATTAGTTTTGCACTTTTAAAAATATTATTAAAATTTACTTTTTTGGTACACTGAAAAATAACAAAGAGTATAAAACTAAATTTTGATAAGTAAAATTGCTTAAATCTTCTAGGAGAAAAAATTCATATTATCGATGATGTCTTTTAAAACCACAAATTCTTATTTATTTTTTAAAATAAAACAATATTTAGGATAGGAAAATTAAAATGGAGGAGGAGATTTTTAAGGTAGGAGTTGAACCCTCAACTATAAATTAAACTTTTAGCTAGTAAAAAAAACAGAGCGACTAAGATTCTCTAACTATGAACTCTTTGTATGTTAGGATATTTATTTCTCAAAGAGCTTGTATGATTATTTTTCATCTCTCTTCAAATACATATTTTGTTCTTCCCGATGATTTCTATTAAGTGTTTATAATTTTCACCAATAGTCATATGAGGCTGGAATGATCTATCCACATTTTTATTGTAAGTCTTACAACAAAATTGTATTTTAATTATTGATATCTTTATTTATGCTATGTTTATGTATGGAAAAATCTCAGAATATTATTAAACGGGAAACTGAAGAAAGAAAAAAAATTAAATAAGAAAAAAAGTGATGATAAATCTAGTAAAAAGATGGAGAATATTAATCAAGATTTCGTAAATATCCTTAATGTGGTGAGATCTCACAAGCATTCTTGTCTTTTTAAATCTCGATTTTTCAAGTCAATACATTGCTAATCTATATATTGTGGTTTGTTATCCTTATAATTTAAATCTCGACTTCCCACACGCTTTGCTCTTTTATATATTACAAAAAGGAAATAGTATTTTCTTAATTGAAACATGATTATCTTTTAAGTTCACATCTTTTTATCTTTAAATACATATTTAATTTTGCTCAACACGAAAAATAGAATTCTGAAATTTGTAGTCTTAAATACAATATTTGTGTTACTATAAAACTTCTTACTAATGATAAAATAGAAATTTTAAAGCTTGATTGTTTTGAAATATAGACATATGTCATTTATTTTTAATAGATTGATAATCAAATAATGCCACAATCGGAAAGAAGAGAGTATCTGACATGTTTATTACCAAAGGTCATTTTTTTTTCTTTTTAAACTGATTGTGAGGTCAATTTTATAGTATAATCATCATAAAACAATGCTAATATACAATCCTTATTATTGCAAATGTTTATATTTTTTTAGAAAGATCTTTATTATTTTAAACAAATGAAGCAGCATATGGATTTACAATATGCTTTAAAGATTATTTAAAACAAGTTAAGATAAGATGTTTAATTGAACGTGAAAATCAACAGCTTGCTTAGAGTTCTCTTGTTGATTTTCAACTATGTTATTATTTATTACCCAAATTAAAATCTTCAATATTTTGTCGCGCTTAAACCCAAAGACAATATTATGATAGTAATGGGTAAGAAACTCTTATTTTGTCGTGAAATTGTGTGTGAATTACCAGCAACAGGTAATCCAATGTTTCCCAACCAAAAATTGGAGAAAAGGGCATATAAGGCAAGTAACAAAGCTCAATAAGTTGAGTCATCAGTTAGGGTGCGTGAGAGAGTGAGAAATAAGTTGGCTTGAGAATTCAAGAACGATCAAGTTTATGATTACAAAGGGTAACATAGAAGAACGACAAATAAAAAATAAGAATATTTTGAAAATAATGAGTGAAGCTTATTAAAAGGTTGTTGACTTATATATAACTTTTACGTGTATTAAATTTCTTTTGTTTCGTTATTCTTGTAATAATTTCACAATTTATTATCAATGTAGATTGGAGAGAATAAGTAATAACCTAACCCTCGTCATGTGCTTTTTTTATATCTCTGGGTTTTATTATTTGCATCAACATCTTGTGTTAGTAGAACTTTGGGAGTAATTGCCGTTTTTTAGTGACTGAATGTGGTCAGCCATGACCATAACTTCTTATTGTTGTTGGGATATTGCCCATGTTCCAGCCAAAGGCTCATGGCCTAATCCTATTTGGAAAAGGATTGGAATTATTCTCTTTATTTGGTTTCCAATTCTATTAGGAAAAGGATTATAATAGTAATCCTATTTGTAGTTGGTTTTGGCTTTGTAAGGAAAAGCACAACTCTATAAATACATGATGGTATTGAGAGAATAATTAATTGTTCATTGTTATTGTCTTTGAAAGACATTAGAACATAAGAGAGGTTTTTTGAGAGAGCTTTCAACAAGAGAAAAAGAGAAAAAGAAAAGGGTTCTTTTGCTGCAGTTTTTTTCTCCGACCATCGACCTTCAGATCGTGTTTCCCGATTAACTAACCGTTGGATAGAGCTGAAATTATGACTAAGTGTCCCTGAAATATTGGTGGTTGATCTGAACGGTGGAGATCGGATTCAGAGGTCAGAAAAATCCTGTTTTATCTGCTGAAAAAAAGCTAGATTTGGGTGGTGTTTCTTTCTATTTATCTTTTGTTGGTGTAGCTATTGTTTGTTCTCTTTTGGCACTTTTGTGTAGTCATTAGAAGAATATTTATAACCCTCTTATTTTTATAGTGAAGCTATACGATCTTGTCGATCTCGTGGTGTTTACCTTCGGTTTGAAGGGTTTTTCCATGTTAAACTTGGTGTTCTTTATTGTTAGATTTTCAGTTTCATTTTTTCATCACAACAACTGGTATCGGAGCTAAGGTTATCTTTATGGAGGGTAATACAAGCAAGATGGTATGTCTAAACGGAAGAAACTACAACATATGGAAAAGCAAGATGAAAGATCTATTGTTCGGTAAGAAGATGCATCTTCCGGTTTTTTCTGCTCATAAACCGAGAATGTGACCGATGAAAATTGGGAATTTGAGCATCAACAAGTATGTGGATATTTAATACAATGAGTTGAAGATAATGTTCGCAACCATATCGTGAATGCAACACATGCTAGAACATTGTGGGAAAAGTTGGAGACGCTTTACGCTTCAAAAACTGGCAATAACAAGTTGTTCTTGTTAAAGCAATTGATGACATTTAAATACAAGGTGGGAACTCCTATTCTTGATTATATAAATGATTTTCAGGGTATTCTTGATCAGCTATCAGGAATGGGTGTTAATTTTGATGATGAAATACAAGGACTTTGGGTTCTTAATACTCTAGTAGATTCTTGGGAAACTCATCGTGTTTCTTTAACAAATTTTGCCACTGGTGGAAAGGTGACTATGAAATATGCAAAGAGTGGTGTGTTCAATGAAAAGGTTAGAAGAAAATCTCAAGACACATCTTCACATTCAGATGTTCTAGATATAGAAGATCAAGGGAGACATAAGACAAGAGATCCGAGGAGTAGAGGTAAAAGTAGAAGCATGTCAAAATTCAAGAATCCAAATATTACATGTTATCATTGTTGAAAGAAAGGACATATTAAAAGATTTTGTAAACAATTGAAGAAAGATCTTAAAGAAGGGAAAAAGGAAGAAAATAATGAAAATAATGTTGTTTATGTTGTCCATGATGACCTTCTCTTCGCTTGTGATAAAGAAGTCATCAATTTTGTATCTCAAAATACAAGTTGGATAGTAGATTCTGGAGCTACATCACATGTCAAACCATGACAAGACTTCTTTTCATCTTATACTTCTGTTAACTCTGAGGTGTTAAAGATGGGTCATGCTGGTGAGATTAAGGTGTTTGGTGTTGGCACTGTTTGTTTGAAAACCAATACTGGTTCAACGTTGGTCCTTCAGAATGTCAATCATGCCCTAGACATTCCAATAAATTTGATCTTTGTAGGACAACTAGATGATGATGTCTATCATAATGACATGTGCAATGGCCAATGGAAGCTCACCAAAGGCTCATTGATTTTAGCTCGAGGAAGAAAACATTCAAATTTATACGTGACACAATGATCGATTCTTGCTGACTCTATAAATTTGATGGAGAGTGAGACTTTATCAGAATTGTGGCACGAGAGGCTTAGTCATAAAAGCAAGAGGGGGATCACCTATTTGGCTAAGAAGAATTTGCTTGCTGGTATGAAACAAACAAAGGTAAAAAGATGTGTTCATTGCTTAGTAGGGAAACAGAAAAGACTTTCTTTTCACAGTCATCCTCCTGCAAGAAAGTATGAGCTATTGGAGCTAGTACACTCAGATTTGTGTGGTCCTTTCAAAGTGAAGTCAAAAGGTCGTGCACTTTACTTTGTACTTTCATTGATGATCATTCTCGCAAGATTTGGGTATATCCTTTAAAATCCAAAGATCAAGTGCTTGATGTGTTGAAACAGTTTCAAGCCTTATCTGAGAGACAAACGGGAAAGAAATTAAAATGTATTCGCACTGATAATGGAGGTGAGAATATTGTTCCCTTTGATAAGTACTGCAAATCGCAAGGAATTCGTCATCAGAAGACTCCTCAAATAAATGGTTTGGCAGAGAGGATGAACAGAACTTTAGTTGAGAGAGTTAGATGTGTGCTTTCAGAGGCTAAACTTCCAAATTCTTTTTGGGCTGAAGAACTTAACATTGTTGCTTATGTTATCCATTTGTCTCCTGTTGTTGCTTTGGATGGTAATGTTCCAAACAGAGTTTTGTTTGATAAGGATGTTTCCTATGATCACTTGAAAGTGTTTGGGTGTAAAGCTTGTGTGCATGTTCCAAAAGATGAGAGGTCGAAATTGGATGTTAAAACTAAGAAATGTATCTTCATTGGTTATGGTCAAGATGAGTTTGGATATCGCTTTTATGATCTAATTGATAAGAAACTCATTAGAAGTCGTGATGTTGGGTTCTTTAAAGATCAAACTATTGAAGATATTGACAAGACTAAGAAACTAGATTCTCATACTGATGAGAGCTTAATTTATGTTGATCCAATTCCTATTATTGATACATCTTCTGCACATGAGGGAACCCAAGGTAATGATCAAGATAATTATGAGAGTGTAGAACATATATTTGTTCCTACTTATGATGTTGTGGTTGATAATCAACCAACTCATGTTGGGATGACCACTTCGGATGCTCCAGAAACCTCTTGTAGAAGATCTACTAGAGAGAAGCGAAGCTCAACACGTTATTTTCATGATGAGTATATTCTATTGACTAATATGGATGAACCTGAAGGTTATGATAAATTCATGTTATATACTCATAGATATAAGTAGAAAGAACTCATCGTAGACAATCATGTGTTTTGTAGAAGTGTGGCAAGCAGGAAGCCTGCCAAGAGATCCTCCACTTGAAGTCTATTTGGCCCCTTGGCTGGAGGAGGAGTTTATTGGGCTAATGCCCATCTTCCAGCCAATGTCCCATGGCCTAATCCTATTTGGAAAAGGATTGGAATTATTCTCTTTATTTGGTTTCCAATTTTATTAGGAAAAGGATTGGAATAGTAATCCTATTTGTAGTTGGTTTTGCCTTTGTAAGGAAAAGCACAACGCTATGAATACAGGATGGTATTGAGAGAATAATTAATTGCTCATTGGTATTGTCTTTGAAAAACATTAGAACATAAGAGAAATTTTTTTAGAGAGCTTTCAACAAGAGAAAAAGAAAGAAAGAAAAGGGTTCTTTTGCTGCAGTTTTTTCTCCGACCTGCAACTTTCAGATCATTTTTGCAGATTAACTAACCGTTGGATCGAGCTGAAATTTGGACTGAGTGTCCCTGACATCGTGGTGGTTGATCTTAACGGTGGAGATCGGATTCAGAGATCAGAAAAATCCTGTTTTAGGTCCCGAATAAAAGCTGGGTTTGGGTGGTGTTTCTTTCTATTTATCTTTTGTTGGTGTAACTATTGTTTGTTTTCTTTTGGAACTTGTTGTGTAGTCATTAGAAGAATATTTGTAACCCTCTTATTGTTATAGTGAAGCAATTTGATCTTGTCGATCCCGTGGTGTTTACCTTTGGTTTGAAGGATTTTTCCACGCTAAACTTGGTGTTATTTATTGTTTGATTTTCAGTTTCATTTTTTCGTCACAACAATTGTAACTATATTATTTCACTCATTATTCTACCTTTTAATGCCTTGTAACTCATGCAACCTGATTTTAGATCATTTATTTACCTCATAATCATCCTATTCATTACAAGGGAGAATTCTCCCCTATTATAAATACTGATGATCTTACTTTGTTTTTTTGTGTAAGTACATATAGAGTTCATAAAATTGAGTTAAAAGGTAATGTTCTTATTAGTTGAAGGGGGTGTTTTTTTTATGGAGTTTTTGACTCAACTCTTACCTGGTGTATGTTGAGTTGTACTCTAGTGGTTGGGATTTGTTGTACCCTAGAGGGATCAAGTAAATACGATTACTACTGGACTGATGAAAAGATTTATTATTGTGGGTTTCAATCTTCTTAAAAATGAGCGAGATATCCATGTCTCATCCAGAAGATATTTTTCTTCTTCAGTGTATTTCAACTAGGGAATTTGGCCGTGCTTCGCGCGGTCTTTGAAATAAATGTTAAAGAATTATTTTTTAAATCAATTATATATATGTTCTTTGTAAACCCAAACATAATATTATCATTTCTTAATTATATATTAATTATGAAGATAATTTTGAGATGATGATTACAATGAAACTTAACAAATTTAACATCTATAATCTATTACAACTGGGTACCTTTTTTTTTAGTATCTAAAAATTATGTTGCAATGTAACTGAAAGTACTAATGAAAATATCTACAGGTCTTATTATTCTTGTCATATTGATATGATAAAAAACCTTTAAATATTTCATTTTTCAATCGTTCTTGTTCTTTTTTCTAATATACAATTTAGAATTGTATTTTTTTTTGCATAAATCACGTAAATTGATATTTTAAATTTTTAGTTGCAACTATGAAAAGATAAATGTTATGTTGCAATCATTAAATATGATTTTTTAGAAAGTAATTAAAACGTTACACTACTGATTATTAAGTATCGATATATTCAAGTTCGAATGAGAACATGATTTTTGTATTAACTCGCTTACTATATTTTTTATCTATATCTGTAGGTGTGTATGTGTGTGTGTGTGTCTTTATATATACATATATATAAAGAGAGAGAGAGAGAGAGAGAGAGAGAGAGAGAGAGAGAGAGAGAGAGAGAGAGCGATAAATAGATTCATTTTAACAATACAAAAATATTTGATAGACAATAAAGTTCGTCACATATTATATAGTGATTAATATAATTGAAGGTTAATTGAATCAAACACTTTGATATTACGTTTTAATTTCAAATATACTCCTTGCATTTTCAAATTAATGATTGAACCTTTTTCTCCATAAAATTAATGTATGGATACCCATGTGAGATATATATTCATAACTAAGTATATTAAAATATAATTTTTAAATTTAACATAAATTTTTTTATGCTAAATTTTGTGATTTATTTTTAAAATATATCAAAAATCTAATCAATTTATCTAAACATTTGTATTCAATATTTTTAAAACAAAATTTAAAATTATACATATTTAACTAAAACAACGTAATTTATCAAATGAATAAATAAATATTTTTCCTATTTTTAAATTTCATAAAATAAATATATTAAATATTTATATTCACAGTTCTATTTATTTTAATAATTATATTTTAATAAACTTCTAAGGAGTTATAAAATTATGATTTTGATAGTATAAAGAATATAAGTATTTAATATTAATATATGTGTGGAGTACAATTTACATATAAGTAAATCAAGGTAAAAAAAGAACAATTTTGACTCAAAAATTTTCAATTTCATCAATTATGGGATCAATATTTTCCACTCATTAGATATAACTTTTTATTACTTATTTCAATTTATATAAAATGTAACGTTAAATTTTTAAAAAAAAACTAGAGGTGGGATAAAAAACAATAAATAAAATAATGAAAGCACAAGTTATAGTATTGGTTCATTAAATTACACTCTTTTTTTTAAAAAAAAAATGATATTTTTTATTTTTGGCAAAAAATATTTTCTATCATACTTCATTTTTTTTAAGGAATAAGTTGCGACACAAGTTGAGAACTTTTGACATTATATTGTTTGGTCTTAATCAATTTCTTTCAAAGTTTAGTTTTAATGTTTTTCAAATTTTCTATTCTTTTTATCTCCATTCTAGTTCAAGGTCCTCTAAGTAATTTATATATATAAACACAATAAACCATCTTACGTTTAAACATTTTGATTTGGGGTTATGAGGAGTTATAGAGTTTATGAAATATAAGTTATGAAGATAAATAGATGCATATTTCTTAGTTTAAGAAGACATTATTAATGAGATTAATTTAAGTGTGAATGATAAAGTTAAAGTTCAAATTATTTTTGTAGGATTAATTTCTCCCATTATTTATTAATTGGATAAAATGAATAGGTAAAGGTTTTACCAAATGAAGAAACATAAAATGTGATAAACAAAAAATTACAATAAAGAAAGTGTTCTACTCAAAATTAGTTGTATCATTCACAATTTTATACATATTCTCATACGAGTTTACTACTCAATTAATTAACATTGTCATGTGTTATTCATTCACATTAAAAATATATCAACTTTAAATGTTTAATTAAAATAATTTACAAAGTGATATCGGGTGTGATAATTTAGAAAATATTAATATAAAAAAGTTAATACTAAAATAAAATTTATTCATTTATTTTGTGATTGATTACAAATATGATAGATCATATCATATATTTTAAGGGGAAACTGATAAGAAAATCACTTCGGTATGCACTCTTGGGAGAGTCTTTTGACAGAATCCCTGAAGAGCCGAATATCGAACCTGTGAATTACGACGAAGCACTACAAGATAAAGATGCAGAAAAATTGTTTGTTGCTATGAAATCAGAAATGGAGTCTATGTACTCAAAAAAAGTCTGGGATCTTGTAGAACCACCAGTTGATGGAGTCAAACCCATTGGATGCAAGTGGATATATAAGAAAAAGAGAGGAGTAGATAGACAAGTGCAAACTTACAAAGCTAGACTTGTTGCAAAAGGGTTTACTCAGAAAGAAGGGATCGACTATGAGGAAACTTTTTCGCCAGTAGTCATGCTTAAGTCTATTAGAATTCTCTTATCCATTGCTGCTCATTATGATTCTGAGATTTGGCAAATTGATGTCAAAACAGCTTTCCTTAATGGAAGTCTTGATGAAAGCATATTTATGCGACAACCAGATGGTTTCATAGAAAAAGGAAAAGAACACATGTTGTGCAAGCTTAAAAGATCTATTTATGGATTAAAGCAAGCTTCTGGGGCATGGAACACTTGCTTCGACAATGCAGTCTAGTCTTTTGGTTTTGAGCAATGTCTTGATGAGTCTTGTGTGTACAAAATGTGGAATGGAGATAAAGTGGTGTTTTTGGTATTATATGTAGATGATATCTTGCTCATAGGAAATAATGTGGGCTTGATGAATTCAGTTAAGAAATGGTTGTCCACAAACTTTGATATGAAGGATTTGGGAGAAGCTGCTCACATCCTTGGGATCAAAGTTCTACGTGATCGCAAGAAAAAGATGTTAGGTTTATCTCAAGCTCTTTATATTGATACAATTCTTACCAGGTTTAGCATGCACGATTCCAAGAAAGGTTTTCTTCCTTTTTTTCTTTATCTAAGGATCAATGTCCTAAGACAGATGAGGAAACAGAAAGCATTAAGGCAGTTCCTTATGCATCAGCGGTAGGAAGTCTTATGCATGCCATGTTATGCACTAGACCTGACATTTGTTTTGCCGTAGGCATGGTTAGCAGATATCAGTCTAATCCTGGACGAGAACATTGGACAGCTGTTAAGCATATAATCAAATACCTTGAAAGGACTAGGGATTACATGCTAGTCTAACATTCGGATGAGTTGGTGCCCATAGGGTACAAAGACTCAGATTTCCAGTCTAGTATGGACTCTAGAAAGTCGACCTCAGGAAATGTGTTTACTTTGGGAGGTGGAGCCATTGTTTGGAGAAGCATCAAGCAAACTTGTGTTGCTGATTCTACCATGGAAGCCGAATATGTAGCAGCTTCTGAAGCAGCTAAGGAGGCAGTGTGGCTCAGAAGCTTTCTGAAAGACTTGGCGGTCGTTCCTGCAATAGAAATGCCACTTACAATGTTTTGTGATAATAGTGGAGCGGTTGTAAATTCAAAGGAACAACGAAGTCATAAGAAGGCAAAACACATTGAGCGAAAATACCATTTGATTCGAGACATAGTACAAAGAGGGAATGTGATGGTGGCGAAGATTGCATCAGAGAACAACCTTGCAGACCCTTTCACAAAAGCTTTACCGCAAAAGTCTTTTGATAGACATGTTGAAGGAATGGGTGTTAGAGTTGTAGGTGCATGGTTATGAGTCTAAGTAGGACATTGTTAGGATATACTATTAACCATGTGTTTTGATATAGTATTAATATTGAACAATTGTTTATTCATTTATTCAATTCAATAAAGTGTTACATTAAATAGATCAATTGTCATATATGTGTCCTTAATTTATATAGTAGATGATTTGGTGTATAGAGTTTAAGCTTATACGCAGAAGATTAAATCATCAGTTCTTATAAGTTAAAAATTTATAGTTCACAATCATAGATGGAAATTTGGACAAAATCATCAGAAAGATTGTAGCACGAGATTAAATGTAATTTATCTTGATTATGAGAATGGCATAGTTCTAACTTCTCGTGCTAGTGCATTTGGTATGTATTGAACGAGACCAAGCAGAGATAGTTGTTTTAGACTGACTGATAAAAACATATTCTCTAAACTATTAAATGTACTTATATTCTAAATCTTGATATAACGATTATGATCTGTATATATTAATTATCATTTTGATTTATTAAAAGGTAAGATTCTGAGATGGGTCAATATGCCTGGTAGATTGGATGATAATAATATATATTGGTGAAATAATTAGTTAGTTAATAGAATCTATGTCTTAGTATAGAGATTGATGATACACCTTTTATGAGAAGCTTGTAAGTTTTCATGTGTAAACCCGTCCGGTAGATTTATGAATCTGGCACATGAAATAAGTTAAGTATTGCTCTAAAAGAAGTGAATCATTGAATTAAATTCGTTAGTAATTTAATTTATTGATTAGCATCGGTAACCGTAACATGGGGAATCAAATAAGTGTTTAATGGTGAATTTCGAAATAAATAGAGGAGTTCAATTACGAATTTTAAGTGGAATGATTTGTAATTTATTATGGTAAGAATAATTCAAATTAATTATTTAGAATAATTTTCATAATAGGAAGCCTCAGTAATAAATTCTGTGGTCCCTCCAGTTCCCAATTTAACTAGAACTCAGAATCCTATTTTCTAGTAGAAGATGAAAAAGTAGCGTGAGTTTTTTTGAAGGGAAGAAACGTGTGTTTCAATTTTTCTTGAAAATTTTTTTTGCTTTCTTCTCCTCTTTTGACTAGGAAGACATCTCTATAAATAGGGACTCTTCTAACATAGATTGAGAGAGTATTCTATACAATAATTGCCCACCCAAGTATTGAGTGAGTTCAATTATTGATTGGGATCACTGTAGAAGGCTATAGAACTGGAGTTGTATTTACTTCAAGATATCTGCACACGCTTCAAAAGGTAATCTTGAGTTAATTTCAGCATACTTTGTATGTGATAACTATTTGTGATTGTTATTTATATTTTATGCAAGATGTATGATTCTGGAATGCTTCCGCTGTATATGCTTTTTTCCAACAACTGACATCAAGAGCCATACTTGCATCTTTATACATAACCTAAAACATGCATATGTGAAATTATATGTATGATTCGTGATTGTGAATTTTATTTTATCACGAAAAGGACAGAATGGATAAAAACTTGATTTGATTTGTTTTTGTTAAATGCATACGGTAATAGTTACTTATAAAATTTATTTGTAAGATTTGATAATATTTCATATTGTCATGCACGATGTTCTTTCGTTGGATAATTTCAAGAGAAATTTCGATTGCTGCACCGATCAATTTTTTTTGTTGTCTTGTAGCAGCATTCATGTGCAATTGTATATTCATTTTCCGTAATTTATGTGGCTGGTTGTTTTTGATATAATAAAAAAAATTAAATTATGTGCCTGGCTGTTTTTGATATAATAAAAAAAAATTAATTTAATTTTTTTTGGCTCACATGTTTTACTAATAGAAAGAAACTTTTGATTTTGTACAAATAAAACAAAATAGTATGCCTGTAGTTTTCTTGTTCATATTATTGGCAGCCATAATTTTTTTAATCAAAAGGTGTATTATTGAATATATATGAGATGGTACATGGAATGTACGAAGATTTGGTGGGCGCATATTTTCTTTCTGGAAATTTTTTTGTATAAAATTTGGAAGAAAATAAATGGTGATGGGTAAATTTTTTACCAAGATTAAATATTAATGAAGTATTAAGTTTATGTGTTGGCTTAGACATTCCTCCCCATCGGATGAATTTAATACAAGTCATTACGTATTTAATCGCTAGTTTGATAATTTGTATTAACTCTCCTAAACTGAGTAATATATGATTGGATCAATGCAACTAGAGGATTTTCACTTGACTTAAAGTAACAGTAGACTCTCCAACAGAGTTAGGTCTGTATAAGTTTATAAAGTGAGTAATCGGTCATTATATATGTATATTGTATGAATAGTTCTCCAATCCCAACGATTGGCTATTTAAGATGCATGAATGTATATGTATATCATGAGTTTGAATGTAAATATTCAATGTTATATGACTATGTTATTGATCTATTGTAACTATTTCTTTAATCACAGATTCAACATGTCTCTTTTTAATCCCATTAGTACTATTTGGGGTCAAAACAAACTAGAGGGTTCTAACTATGTTGACAGGAGGAGAAATCTTGACATTGTGTTAACTGCTGAAGAATATAAGTTTGTGCTTCATGAGGAATGTCCATTGAAACCAAATGATCTGTCTAGTGATGAGGATAAGTTAGCTTATCAGAAATGGCGCAAAGCTGATGAGATGGCGCGATGTTACATTATGGCTTCAATGTCAAATGTTTTGCAACATCAACATCAAGCTATATTGTCTGCTTTTGAAATTCTGGAGAATCTCAAACAAATGTTTGGAGACCAGGGTCGATCAGCTGAGCAGACTGCCATGAGAACTCTCATGAACACTAAGATGGTTGAAGGCACTCCTGTAAGAGACCATGTTCTAAAGATGATAGGTCTTCTGAATGAACTAGAGGTTTTGGGGGCTGAAATTGACAATGACTCCCAAGTTGAGATGATATTGCAGTCTCTGCCTGATAGTTTTCAACAATTTTGCCTAAATTATAATATGAATAAGATGAGTTTATCTTTGGCACAATTGTTGAATGAGCTACAGGCGGAAGAGACCCTTGTCAAAAAACATGCACCATCAATGGCACTTAATGTTGAGAAAGGTTCTACTTCTAAACCGCAAGGTGGACATACGAAGAAAAAGTCTCACAATGCTAAGGCAACTGCACCTCCAACTGGGGGAGTGAAAAAGTCTAAGTGTAAGTGTTTTCATTGCAAGACGTCAGGTCATTGCAAGGCACATTGTCCAGTTTTCTTAGCCAAGAAGAATAGCAAATCAGGTAACTCACTTTCACTTGTCGTTGAAACATTTTTAGAGGCTGTTTCTACCACTTCATGGTGTGTAGATTCAGGAGCCACTGATCATATTTGCACTACCATGCAGGGGTTTCAAGAAACGCGCAAGCTGGTACGAGGTGAAGTTAGCGTTTTTCAAGCAGATGGCTCTGCAACTCCAGTTTAAGCATTAGGAAATATTATTTTTTCGTTTTATAGTGGTAGGGTTTTAATTTTAAAAGACGTTCTATATGCAACTGCTGTTAGAAGAAATTTAATTTCAGTTTCTAAAGTTTCGAGAGATGGTTATGATGTTAGTTTTTCTGATAACGGTTGTGTTATTAGTTATAGTAAACATTTTGTCTCTGGTGGTACATTGATTGATGGTCTTTTTATTATTAATGTCTCTCCAGAACTGCAACAAATCGTAGAATTGAACAATTTTAACCTTTCAAGTAAAAGAAAACGTTCTTCTGATTTTAATGAGACTTATCTATGGCACTTGCGTCTATGTCATATAAATCTAGAAAGGATTTCAAGGTTGGTTCGATATGGACCTTTAGGTTCATTAAAAGTGGAGGCACTACCAACATGTGAATCTTGTTTAGTAGGAAAAATGACTAAGAGACCTTTTCCCTCAAAAGGAAATAGAGTCAATGATAAACTAGAGTTAATTCATTCTGATTTGTGTGGCCCAATGAACATTCAAGCAAGAGGTGGGTACGAGTACTTCGTGACCTTCATTGATGACTACTCAAAATATGGATGTATATTCGTTGCGCCGTAAGTCTGAATGCTTTGATAAATTCAAAGAGTTTAAGGCTGAAACAGAGAGAGGACATGGAATATGTATCAAGTCATTGCGATTTGATCGTTGTGGCGAATACCTCTCTAATGATTTTATTAGTTACTTATCAGAACAAGGAATTACATCTCAAATATCTGCACCTAGAACGCCACAACAAAATGGTGTATAAGAAAGAAGAAATAGTACTTTTTTAGAAATGGTAAGATCAATGATGAGTTACTCTTTTTTGCCGTATTCGTTTTGGGGATATGCCATAGAAACTGCAATTTACATTCTGAACTTAGTTCCTTCTAAATCTGTTCCTTTGACACCCATTGAACTGTGGACTGGGCACAAACCTAGTTTGAGACATATTCGGTTTTGGGGATGTCCAGCACATGTATTAAAAGGGAAGGCAGAAAAATTGGAACCTAAAACAGAAGTATGTGTTTTTATTGGATACCCTAAAGGAATGAAACGTGGCCTTTTTATAATCTTAAAGAAAAGAAGGTCCTTGTGTCTACCAATGCCAAGTTTCTGGAAACGGATTTTTTAATAAACCACATTCCTATAAGTAAACTAAATTTAAAAGGAATTGAGCAAAGAGAAAACAAATCAATCTACTGAACATTATGAAAACCAAATTCAAACCCCACATGTTAGAGTTAACATACCATTGCATTATAATAGTGGGAGAGATGTTAACAAACATAAAATTCTGCAAGTACAAGATCTTGAAAATTCATTGCATCAAGGTAGTGGGAGTAATAGTGAGCAGATTGCATTAGAGGAAGAAGTTGTTGATATCTCTGCACCGCAAGATACTGAAGATAACATGAAAACTCAAGATCCTAAAAATGATGTGGTTCCACCACAAGATCATAATAATGCAAATCTCTCTGAACCTGCCCTGCAACTGTAGTTTCTCGTTGTAGTGGGAGAGTGATAAGAAAACCACTTTGCTATGCACTCTTGGGAATGTCTTTCGACAGAATCCTTGAAGAGTCGAATACCGAACATGTGAATTACGATGAAGCACTACAAGATAAAGAAGCAGAAAAATTGATTGTTGCTATGAAATTAGAATTGGAGTCTACGTACTCTAACAAAGTCTGGGATCTTGTAGAACCACCTGTAGATTGAGTCAAACCCATTGGATGCAAGTGGATATATAAGAAAAAGAGAGGAGTAGATGGACAAGTGCAAACTTACAAAGCTAGACTTGTTGCAAAAGGGTTTACTCAGAAAGAAGGGATCGACTATGAGGAAACTTTTTCGCCTGTAGTCATAATTAAGTCTATAGAATTCTCTTATCCATTGCTGCTCATTATGATTATGAGATTTGGCAAATAGATGTCAGGACAGCTTTCCTTAATGGAAGTCTTGATGAAAGCATATTTATGCGACAACCAGATGGTTTCATAGAAAAAGGAAAAGAACGCATGTTGTGCAATCTTAAAAGATCTATTTATGGATTAAAGCAAGCTTCTAGGGCATGGAACACTTGCTTCGACAATGCAGTCAAGTCTTTTGGTTTTGAGCAATGTCTTGATGAGTCTTGTGTGTACAAAATGTGGAATGGGGATAAAGTGGTGTTTTTGGTATTATATGTAGATGATATCTTGCTCATAGGAAATAATGTGGGCTTGATGAATTCAGTTATAAAATGGTTGTCCACAAACTTTGATATGAAGGATTTGGGAGAAGCTGCTCAAATCCTTGGGATCAAGGTTCTATGTGATCGCAACAAAAGGATGTTAGGTTTATCTCAAGCTCTTTATATTGATACAATTCTTACCAGGTTTAGCATGCACGATTCCAAGAAAGGTTTTCTTCCTTTTAGACATGGAATTTCTTTATCTAAGGATCAATGTCCTAAGACAGATGAGGACATGCCATGTTATGCACTAGACCAGACATTTGTTTTGCCGTAGGCATGGTTATCAGATATCAGTGTAATCCTGGATGAGAACATTGGACAGTAGTTAAGCATATAATCACATACCTGAAAATGACTAGGGATTACATGCTAGTCTATCATACGGATTAGTTGGTGCCCAGAGGGTACAAAGACTTAGATTTCCAGTCTGGTATGGACTCTAGAAAGTCGACCTCAAGAAATGTGTTTACTTTGGGAGGTGGAGCAATTGTTTGGAGAAGCATCAAGCAAACCTGTGTTGCTGATTCTACCATGGAAGCCGAATATGTAGCAGCTTCTGAAGCAGCTAAGGAGGCAGTGTGGCTCAGAAACTTTCTGAAAGACTTGGCGGTCGTTCCTGCAATAGAAATGCCACTTCCAATGTTTTGTGATAATAGAGGAGCGGTTGCAAATTCAAAGGAACCACGAAGTCATAAGAAGGCAAAACACATTGAGCAAAAATACCATTTGATTCGAGACATAGTACAGAGAGGGGATGTGATAGTGTCGAAGATTGCATCAGAGAGCAACCTTGCAGACCCTTTCACAAAAGCTTTACCGCAAAAGTCTTTTGATAGACATGTTGAAGGAATGGGTGTAAGAGTTGTAGGTGCATGGTTATGAGTCTAAGTGGGAGATTGTTAGGATATACTATTAACCATGCGTTTTGATATAGTATTAATATTGAACAATTGTTTATTCATTTATTCAATTCAATAAATTGTTACATTAAATAGATCAATTTTAATATATGTGTCCTTAACTTATATAGTAGATGATTTGGTGTATAGAGTTTAAGCTTATACACAGAAGATTAAATCATCAGTTCTTATAAGTTAAAACTTTATAGTTCACAATCATAGATGGAAATTTGGACAAAATCATCAGAAAGATTGTAGCACGAGATTAAATGTAATTTATCTTGATTATGAGAATGGCATAGTTCTAACTTCTCGTGCTAGTGCATTTGGTATTTATTGAACGAGATCAAGCAGAGATAGTTGTTTTAGACTGACTGATAAAAACATATTATCTAAACTATTAAATGTACTTATATTCTTAATCTTCATATAACGATTATGATTTGTATATATTAACTATCATTTTGATTTATTAAAAGGTAACATTCAGAGATGGGTCAATATGCCTGGTAGATTGGATGATAATAATATATATTGGTGAAATAATTAGTTAGTTGATAGAATCCATGTCTCAGTATAGAGATTGATGATACAACTTTTATGAGAAGCTTGTAAGTTTTCATGTGTAAACCCGGCCGATAGATTTATGAATCTGGCACATGAAATAAGTTAAGTATTGCTCTAAAAGAAGTTAATCATTGAATTAAATTCGTCAGTAATTTAATTTATTGATTAGTATCGGTAATCTTAACATGGGGAATCAAATCAGTGTTTAGTGGTGAATTTCGAAATAAATAGAGGTGTTAAATTACGATTTTTTAGTGGAATGATTTATAATTTATTATGGTAAGAATAATTCAAATTAATAATTTAGAATTATTTCCATAATAGGAAGCCTCAGTAATAAATTCTGTGGTCCCTCCAGTGCCCAATTTAACTAGAACTCAGAATCCTATTTTCTAGTAGAAGATGGAAAAGTAGCGTGAGTTTTTTTGAAGGGAAGAAACGTGTGTTTCAATTTTTCTTGAAAAAATATTTGCTTTGTTCTCCTCTTTGGACTAGGAATACATCTCTATAAATAGGGATTCTTCTAACCTAGATTGAGAGAGTATTCTAGACAATACTTGCCCACCCAAGTATTGAGTGAGTTCAATTTTTGATTGGGATCACTGTAGAAGACTATAGAACTGGAGTTGGATTTACTTCAAGATATCTGCACACGTTTCAAGAGGTAATCCTGAGTTAATTTTCAGCATACTTTGTATGTGATAATTATTTGTGATTGTTATTTATATTCATGCAAGATGTATGATTCTGGAATGCTTCCGCTGTATATGCTATTTTCAAACAGAAACAATATCCAATAGATATAAAAAAAATGTATCATAGGTAATATATCGTTAATTCAATCATGACAATATATATATATATATATATATATATATATATATATATATATATATATATATAAATATATATATATATATATATATATATATATATATATATATATATATATATATATATATATATATATATATATATATATAAGTGTGTGTGCGTCTTTTCATCTTCAACGACAACAACATTGAATATAATATTATTTTTTTGTTCAAAACGAAGAAATAAAATAAAATACAATAGAATAATATTATTTGAAATCAAAACAATACAACAATGAATCTTCAAAGTGTTTGAAAATCATTCAAACTTTTATATACTATGACTCTATCTTCCGGAATATCCTAAATAATCATGCTTCCTTCTTTATTTTGTTGAACTTGTACTGAATAATGTGATGAATCTTTGAAGAATATATATATAATCTTCATCAAAGTGAAGGTCATATTGTGACATCATCTTTTCTGTCTTCTAATTTGTTATTAAGTACATGATTGATGAATAAAAAGACGAAGAAAAGAAAATTAAAAAACCTATACTACTAAAAAGAAAGAAAGAAAAAACGGAAATTAACATTCAACATCTCTATATATGATTGGTATTTATAGATCGGATAAACCATAGTAATAGTTAAAAGGCAATTGAAAAGACATGTTATTTAAGTTGAGAATATCAATAGATGGAGGATTTCTTGTAACTCATTAGATATAATCACAATAATAAATATGCTTGAATTTTTTTAATCAATAAACAAATTATATATATATATATATATATATATATATATATATATATATATAGATAGATAGATAGATAGATAGATATATAGATAGATATATAATTCTAATTTCACCAACAAAAAACTACTTGATTTTCCATATAAATATATGTCATCCTGCAATTTTTTATTTTATTTTTAAAAAGTTTGTAATATTTGATCAATCAAAGTACATCTACGAGTAAATATAAATTTGTTTTATCTATTGCTATTTTGTTGTCATATTTTTTCTTTACAACCAAGTTCAGAACTTTTCTTTTGAATCGTGTGTATATTAAAACCAACATTTTTTATCACACAAGGATATGTGTAAAATTTGTGTGCACCTTAGTCTCCTCAAACTCACTTATAAGATTAAGCTGAATATATTGTTCACTACCAAAAACACGTGACTTCAAAAGAGTTCTGAACAAACTCATGTTCTAATTGAGGATCAATAAAAAACAACCTGTTTATCTCGAAAAGATAAGGGAATTTGTGCACATTCTACCTCCTTATATTGAATATGTTGTTCGCTACTAAAAAAGTCCTCTATCTGATATAAAAAATCTTACTTCAAAAGTAGTTTGGAAAAATTGACCTCGCAAAATCAAATATTTAAAGAATTAAAATCAAAATCTAAAAATCCAAAGAAAATGTTTTGTTCAATTTTTAGTCATACACCATAGTGATTTTTACACACACACCCTCCCCCAACTTCAGTTTAAATTGTGTAACTAATTGACCCACCAAAACGTTCTATGAGGATGGGAGGGGAGAAGGGGGTAATGAGTTTCCCTCCCAGTAACTGGAACTTCTACAAAACAATGGGGCTAAATTTTGCAAAAAGAGGTAGTTTTTTAGATCCGTTTGAGAATTTTGATAGTAAAAAAGCTAAGATTTTTATATATTGATTGTTTCATGTTTTAATTTTGATGGATTTGTGTCAAAAGCTTGTATAGAAAATTTTCAAAAATAAAAAAACTTTATTGATATGGCGAAATTTCAAATTTGGGTACCCATTGTTTAGTATTGACCAAATCCATCTCAACAAAAATAACATTTGGGTGGCTAATCCCCACTCGAATTGCCACATCTATTCTATTGAGAAGGATGTGAGTATCTCACCTCGGTACAAACACGAGGAGTACTCCATCCTAATGTGCCTTGGATGATCCACACATTCTTTATTGTCCTATTTCTAAGATATAAATTTATAAATGAACCACACATTCTCTAGATCGTTTATTTCACCACAATGTGGTGTGAATTCTAGCTTGATGCATCATGATTTGTCGCATTCGTATTCTTCAGGTCTAATCCCTTCACTTCATGACTTCGACATGAGTGATTGTAATCTCTCGGTGCCTATTCTTAAACCTCTATGGAATCTCACAAACATAGAGGCTTCATACCTTGGTAATAACCATCTTGAAAGACTAGTTTCCGATTTCATTAGATTTGGAAAGCTCAAGGAGTTATCAGTTGGCCAACTTTATTTCGCTAGAATTTTCATCCAATTACCTGACCGATACGTTTACATCCAATTATTGGAGATGTATTTGTACTTAGTGGGTTGAACTTATCTCATAATGTCTTAGAAGCTCATAGACCAGTGACATTGCAAATTTTATCTGTTCTAGAATCATTGGATCCTTATCATAAAAAATCATCTGAGAAATTCCGCATCAACTTGAATCCCTCATACTTCTTGATTCTTAGATCTCTCTCACAGTCACCTATGTTTGATGCATCCCCACGAGAATTTTTTTATAATACATTGGAAAAAAGTTCATATCAAAGAAATTATGGGCTACGAGGGTTGCCACTCTCAAAACAGTGTGGCAGTGATGATAGGATATAATAAGTGATAACTCCAACTGAGAAGAAGAAGAAGAAAAATGTCACAACTGGAATCTGGCCCCAGATGAGACCGGCGTCATTGACCTCTCAGAGGTCGCAAGCAAGCCTACTTACGTCACACTTACTATACATAGGTAAATTTTAGCAGAAAATTTGAAATTTTTTATTCTTTAAATATACTTGCTAAACATTTTTTTATATTTCATAATCGTTCATCATCAACCATCTAACATTTAAGATAAAAGCAACTGGAAGAAATAATTCATTAAGTATTAATTGTATATCGGCCAAAATAGCACTAATACAAAGTATGAACCAAAACAGGAAAGAAACGCTAGTGGAACATGCTCCACTAGATCAACTCTAAAACTACGCTAGAATGGAACACAGTAGCATCCTCGAAAGCGTGAGGACCTACCAAACTCTAGATGAACGATGATGTCCTGATAGATGCAACAACGAACCTGTAGCTCTACTATCCACCTGGGCCTGCACCTAAAATTAAATGTTTGTATGAAATTAGTATACACTTGTACTAAGTATGGGTATATGCAAGCACACACTATGTACATGCATGAGAAAGAATATCTGCACAATTTGTGATTGGGAAAGTTATGACATGAGAGTGACATGCATCATTATAATTATCGTACAACACACATCACAAAACATCTTCTATAGCACATATCATAAAACACATAATTTCTTTCAAATTATTTATTCATATGCCATGAGACCTTGTTATCACGTACTTGACCTTTAGACTTTCCAAAATGAGGGCTCAACATATGGGAACTGAACTAGGGAGCCTTCTTTAGCAAACACAGACTCGTCTTCATTCATTCATACGTACCTCATTTCAGTTCATTCATAGGCCTGTGTTAACACAAGAAATACCTAGGATGTAGTTTAAGAATTTCATCGGGCTTGTTGTGCAATGATAAGGAATAACCTAATGTCATTACCTGAATCTAGCTCACCTCTTGATTTATTTATATGATTGATTTAAGTCTGGCCTCATTAATTTATTGGGAACTTACACTTTAATTGACATAGATCATGTGAGCCTCATGAAATCCAGTGTCTCCCCCACACCGAAAAGAGGTTAAATCATCGGCCAAAGTGACTCAATAACATGCAAGAGTATATGGAAATTTAACCCCGCCAGATCCCTATATTAGCAGTATAGGTTAAAAGACTAGGAGATGTATGGGGACCCATACCCGGCAAGCTGGACAGTCTCATCTCATGAAGTTACATGAACCTTCACCCTTCCTGAAAGAAGGCATCACCGCTCATAGCTAGCCTATCGGTGCTTAGAATAAAGTTCCAGTACATTCAACGCATACATCATGGAAGCTGGCTTCTAGTATGAGGACATCATAGCTCAATAGATGATTTTTGATCGCATCATTAGTATTATGTGTTTTAAACTCAATATTTTCATTAGAGTGTTCATAGAGAGTGGTCTCTTCATTATCTTATACTCTGATTGGTGAGTACGTATTGATAACATTTACGTAGGATCATTTGAGATTGCTCTCATCATATACATTAACCTCACATTAAGATTGTCAATGCAGTCTTCATTATTAGCACCTTTGGTTTTCATAGTTACTCACATTTTATTACGTGAATGATCATTTCTTCATTTTATAGTTTATCTCATCATATGCCAATGTCTTTTGCCATTTAGAGTATCTTACACTCGTATTCAAACCTCCTAAGGTTAATCATTTCATCACGTACATCTTAGGTTCACTTATTTTTGAACGTATGTTAGACTTATGTGTCTATACGTACAAAGCATGGGGCTTCATTCATAGTTCGTTCAAGTGGTTCATATCTTCCTAAGATTATTGAGTACAAGACTTATGCATCTTTTAGATTTGTCAAGATATTAATTTTGATATTTAGAGGCAGCATTCATTAAATATCTGTTTACGTATGATTTATCTGTCAATACGGAATTGGGCAAGGGAACCCGATTTCTAATCCCTTGAACAACACTAATATTTTTTTAAAAATTTGATAAGTGCATTTTTCAAATTTTGGGAGACCCTAGTTCGATTCCCATCAAGCGCATAATATTTCTTTCTTGTTCTCCTCCCCTTTTTCGTTTTAAGGCAAGGAGGTTGTGGGTTCAATCCCTGACAAGCTCATTATTTTTTTTATTTTAATTTATTTCTTTACTTTCTTACCTATCCAAGAGGTTGTGGGTTCAATCCCCACTCTCCACATTTATTTTCTCCTTTATTTTTCTCCTCACTCTCTGATCCCTTCAAAAGGTTTTGGGTTCAATCCCCACTCTCCACATTTTATTTACTTCTTTATTTTTGTCCTAACTCTCTCATCCATTCAAGAGGTTGTGGGTTCAATCCCCACTCTCCATATTTTATTTTCTCCTTTATTTTCATCCTAACTCTCTCATCCATTCAAGAGGTTGTGGGTTCAATCACCACTCTCCACATTTTATTTTTACTTCATTATTTTCATGATTTTTAACATGGTGAGGTCACGATTTCAATCCTCCATGACCTCAATTGTTTTAATTTATTTTTTTTCAACATTTTGAACCCTCTTTGCTTACCGAAATTCATCAATAGAAGCTGCAAATTTTATTTTAAATTTTTTCAGCATCCTTTCATCAAGTTACATCTTAGTTCTTAGGGGAATTTCGTAGTGCATTTAGAACGTTTTAGGTGCGTCTTCATGTATTCGTTTAGCCAAGACATTATCCCTCAAATCAGCCACATTTCTACTTATATGAACATCATATTTACATCAACAGGTGTACATGAAATATAAAGAACTATCATGCCATTTAAAGTCATAAACCATGAACAATATCCACGGCAACAGGCACATACACATTTAGTTACATTTTCGGAAATATCAACATAAGTCACATAATTCCAAACATACATATAAACACATAATAATCATGAAAACAGGTTTCATCCCTAGTTTTCTATAAGGAAACATAACAAACCTATGATTCAATGGGAGCTAGTGACAAGGACATGCAACGGGGAACAATCCAAGTTTTAGGAATGAACATTTTGAACCATAAGGCGTCTCTACCTTAATCGATGTCCAAACGCTGATGTTACTGCCCGAAAACTCCTCCAAACCACTCACAATTTACTTCAACGTACACCTCACTCGACGAACCTCTCTTAGCCTTGACGTTTTGTTACTTTGTCTTTTACTTAAAAATTCTTGTGAGTTCTTCAAGTGTGAATAACTCTTCATGTATTTTCAATTCTGGAAATTGATTTTGATAGAAACTAACGTGAGAGAGAGAGATATGGAGAACGTGAGAGAGAGATAGAGTGTTATTAAGATTAGGAGACTAAATTCAAGACTTAGTCAAATAGGATTTAAATTAGATTAATACAGATCTGATTTATTTTAATTAATACGTGAATGGACCATTATGCATTGAAAATTTCAAAAAAGAATTCCGGATCGTTACAAAAAGAAGAAGAAGAAGAAGAAAATTCACCATGATCAGTTAGAAGACGGTTCTCATGGGTTACAATTATGCTCTAGTTATTGGATTGTCTCAGTTAGAAGACGGTTCTCATGGGTTATAATTGTGGTCTAGTTATTGGATTGTCTTAGTTTGAAGACGGTTCTCATGGGTTTACAATTGTGGTCTAGTTATTGGATTGTCTGTAATATACATAATTTTGTCAACTCAATGTCCTGTGTGGTTTTTAATTATGCTTGTAAAATTGGACCATAAAATTATTAAGATAATGAAAATGCACAAGAAAATATATTAATGTGTCACCTCCAGAAATTCAACTGATCTTTATCTTTCAGAAGACCACTTTTTATGTATGATGTATTTTAGAAATCCATCGTCCTTAAGACTCTTAAGTTTAATTCTTTATCTTTAATAGTTTGTGATCTTTGCATAAAGCGTTTGTTATTCTATAAATAATAATACATGACTTTCATTTCTTTGAGACTTGACCATATGTAGAAATACATTCGTATGATAAACATAAATCAGACACAAACTTGAATCTTTAGATTATTCAATCGAACAATATGTGCGATCACTAAAAACATTGTATTTCACTCAATTCTTTCCAAACTAGTAACTAGTCTCGATTACATTGTATTTCATTATGTTAAAAACTATATAATTTGATTCAACCTTGTTACCTTTTACACCTTTTCAAGTATACCACCTTGGTGCGACATGGAGAATGTGATGGCCTAATGTTAAAAGTGGTTCCTCAAAACCAGGAGATCAGCTCCACTTTTTGATGTATCAATATACAACTTAAAAGTAAAATTAATTTATGATAGATTAGGTTGTAATAAATGACTAAATTTGATTAATTAGTTGCTATATTTTAGGCTGTAGTTATTGGCAATAATTGTAGCTCATTTTACTCCTTTTCTTTAGTTTTTTAAGTTATGAATTCATGCATTATTTCAATAAACGATGAAACAAAACCTTGTTTCTTATCTTTTCTTTCTTAGTAATCATGATAGATTAGTATCTGAGCATTTCCATCTTGAGTGACCTGTAAGAAGACAGTGAACCATATAAACCCTTCTTTGAACTACAATCTTAAATATCTTGTGAAAAAAGTGAATTCTGAAACAAGCTTCTTAACTTCACCAGTCTTCAATGGTGAGAATTATCAAGCTTCGACAATTAAAATTTCGGTTCATCTTGAAGTGTTGGATCTCTGGGAAGCAGTAGAAGAGGATTACGAAGTAACTCCTTTCGCTGATAATCCAAAAGTGAATCAGATGAAACATCACAATGATAATAAGACAAGGAAAGCCAAATCTAAAGCTTGCCTTTTCTATGCAGTTGCCCTTTCGATTCTTGCCAAAATTACGCAAATGAAATCTGCTGCAGAAATTTAGGAGTATCTAAATAAGGAATACCAAGGAAATGAAAGAGTGCAGGATGCAAGTGATTAATTTGATTCTTGAATTTGAAATAAAGAGAATGAACGAATCACAGACTGTAAAAGACTCTGTAGAGCAACTACTAGACTTGGACAACAAGGTGAGATTGTTCGTTAAAAGGTCTTGCACTTGTTGTTATTTTAGTGTTACCTCATCCGGAAGGGGATCCTTATGGAGGGGTTTCATCCCCGCTTCTGTATACATGTTCATGCAATTATTCAAGTGTCTGAGGGAGTTTATATTGGACAAAGTTTCTACAACTTGGGTCAAGACTTATAAGGGTTGCTATTAGAGGTTTTCAGGTTACGGTGACCATTAAATATATTCAGATTTGTGTTAGTATATGGTGGTTCCTGGTCCTACTATAAGTGTGGTGAGTCAGGAAAAATCAATAGATATTCTTCCAGATTTGGAGCAGGAGGCCGACCACAATAATGTTTTGTAACGTTGTTGCTTCATTTCTGTTTTTAAAAAATAAAGTTTGGAAAGTTCTTAAAAGGGAGTAAAATTTTAAAAATTCAACTTGGAAAAAAATTAATAATGTCATGAAAAAACACTAATATTGTATAAAAAATGTTATTTTAAGAAAGTGAATGCAATTTATATATACCATGATTTTTATGAGAAAATGACATTAAACAAGAAAACATTTATTTCTTTTTACCTCATTCGCATAAAATTGTCTTGATTTATTCAATTCATATTTGATCAAAATAATTTATTATGAATCTATCAACTACTCATTATGCAAGGTATGTCTATTTGAAAAAGAAAACATTTGATAATAATTTACCAAGTGATTTAAATCCTCTAAAATAACACTCAAAACTTTTATTCAAAAATGGAGAAAGTTGAAGAAGATATGGTGTTGGAATGTTCAGCGCGATGTCATGGATTAGAAAATTAGAAAATGATGGCTGCGAAATTTTCACATTCCATTACCAATTGACGTTAATGTATTCTCAAATTTTCGTAAGTAGAATGTTAGATTTAAGTATAAAAATTTAAAAGGGTGTTGTAAGTGTCTATATCAGACAAATATTAATGATGAAGAAGATGATGAGAGTGCATTCATAAAGATATGACATATAAACTTACAAAGACTTATAGAGATTATTGGAAAAACTAAGGGGTACTCCATCTTTTTCAAAAATCTCTATTTTATTTCTTTTTGAATATATTTTACTTATGATATTTGAAGAATTACGAGTTTTCACTAATTTGTTGTTTGATCCACATCTATGATGGTTTTTACAAAATTAAAATTATCTACGAGATACAAAATATATTCAAAGATCTATTATCTTTTCTAAAACTTAAGTGTTGGAGAACAAAAAAAGTATCTTAAGCTGGTACAATCAAAACTCCAGTGTTAAAATATCTAGGAAAAAATTCTCAAACAATACTATTAGCTATATACTTTTTAATAACGAATTTCCTAGCTAATTATGTTTTTATCACTAATTTATTGTTAGATTTGATAAGCGGCTCAAAATAATTCTTCATTAGTTTTACTTTCATTGTCCAAATCTATGTTGCATATTTTTTTTTTTGGTACACTTTAATAAATCTAAAAAGGAAAAAGTAAATTCTGACATTTTAAATTGCTTAAATATTCCAAGAGAAAAAACTTCATATTATTGTTGGTGTCTTTCCAAATTAGAAATTCTCCTTTATTTTGAAAAAATATAAATAAATAAATTAGGGTTAGAGAAAGAGAAAATGTAGGAGGGGATTACAGAGTAAGAGTCAAACCCTCACCAAAAAATTGAATGTTCTGCTAGTCAATCAATATACCTACTACGATTTTCCAACTAGCAATTCTTTGTATGTTGTGATCATTATTTCACGAAGAGTCTATAAGATTATTTACAATCTCTATGCAAATGAATATTCTATTCTTCATTTCTATTGATTGTTTATTATTTTCACTAATAGCAATATGAGAGTGAAAATATATATATGCATTTTTTGTTTAAAAGTTGACAGCAAAAAGGTGATATGGTTGACAACTATGTTTATGTAGGAAAAGATTTCTGTGTTTGAACAAAGAATAAAGTTAAATGAAGAAAAACTGATTATAAATAAAATGACAAAATGGACAATGTTTATTAAGATTTGATAAAAATCATTGATGTGATGAGATCTCACAAGCATTGTTGCCTTTTAGAATCTCGACTTCCAAAGACATGTAAATACATTGTTAATCTAAATGTTATAGTTTCTTATACTTATATTTGTACTTTAATTATAAACTAAAACATTGACAATTAAAAAGAATACTTCATTTCTTCAATTTCATGTCACACTCTTTCCTCTTTGACCTATTATGAAAAAAATAGTATTTCATAATTGAAACAAGATAAACTTTGAGATCCATATTTTTTTATCTTTAAAGACATGCATACTTTGACTTTTCATGAAACAAATATATTCTAAAACTTATGGTCTTAAATGCATAGTAATATATTGTGTGAGTTCAAAAATTCTCAATTATGATATAATAAAAAAATTATAGCTGGATTATTTTCAAATACAGAAATATGTTATATATTTTTTAACAGATTGATGATAAAATGGTTTTACACAAAATCGAAAAGGAGCATATGACATGTTTTATACCAAAAGTTAGTTTTCTACTTTTGAAACTTATTTTGATGAAAGTTTACAGTGTAGGGATCATAAAAAATGGATTATATGTTCGTTATTAATTCTAATATTTATATATTTATGGATAGATATATATTATACTAAATAAATTAAGCAACATATGAATTTACAGATTATTCAAAACAAGTTAGCACAAGATGTTTTTTTGAATTTGGAAATTGTCAATTTCTTTAAAGATCTCTAATTGATGTTCATCAACGTCATTGTTTATTACCCATATGAAACTGTTCAAAATACTATTGCGCTTGAAATCAGAGCCACTATTGTAAGGGGAATCGGTAAGAAGCCCTTATCTTATCAGAAAGTTGTGTGTGGATTATATGCAACAGGAAATCCAATGTTGGCCAGACAAAAATTTGAGAAATGGGGCATAAAATGCATTTAGCAAAGCTCAAGAAGGTGAGTCATCAGGGAGGAGGAGTACGAGAGTGAGAAATAAGGCTTGTGAATTCAAAAACGAATTGTGAGTTTTTAGTAATGTTTTGTTTGAACCACATTTGTAATCGTTTTTAAAAAATCAAAATTATATACGAGATAAAAAGTATATTCAAAGATATATTATCTTTTCTAAAGCTTAAGTGTTGGAGCACAAATAAAATATCACAAATTCGTACAATTTGCAATAAATTTTATTTTATTTTCAAATAAAATGTTCTTGATTCAATTTTATCATTACGAAAACAACCATCATCATTAAAAGACATCAAAACTCCATTGTTAAAATATTTAGCGAATAAGTTTCAAAAATACTATTAGCTATATATGTTTTAATAAGAAATTTCTTAGCTAATTCATGTTTTTCTTATAAGAATTACTAATTGATTGTTAGATTTGATAATCTGATCCAAATAATTCTTCATTATTTTTGTCTACTTTCAATGACCAAATCTATGTTGTATATCTATTATTTTTGTACACTAAACTAAATCTAAAAATGAAAAAACAAATTGACTAGTCAAATTGCTTAAATCATCCAAGAGAAAAAACTTCATATTATTATTAGTGACTTTCCAAATTAGAAATTCTTCTTTATTATAAACCAATATAATAAAATAAAATTATTGTTAGAGACAGAGAAATTGTAGGAGGGGATTACTATGTAGGAGTCGAATCCTCACCAAAAAACTGAAAGTTAAAGCTAGTCAATTAACATGGTTAATAAGATTCTCCAACTAGCAATTCTTTGTAAGTTACAATCATTACTTCTCAAAGAGTCTGTAAGATTATTTATAATATCTCTTCAAAATGTATATTTTATTCTTCATTTCTATCGAGCGTTTATAATTTTCACTAATAGCAATATGAGGGTGAAATTATATATATGTGTTTTTAATTATAATTAGATAACGAAAAGGTAATATGATTATTGATATCTTTATTTAGGCTATGTTTATGTAGGAAGAGATTTTCAAATTTTTTCAGAAAATATGTTGAAGAAAGAATGAACTAAAATAAAGAAAAAAGTGATGCTAAATTTTAATGACAAAATGGAGAATATTAATCAAGATTTGATAAAAATCTTTGATGTGATGAGATCTGACAAGCATTGTTGTCTTTTAGAATCACGACTTTCCAAGACAGGTAAATACATTGCTAATCTATATGTTATGGTTTCTTATACTTATTTTTTCGCTTCAATTATAAACTAAAACTTTGACAATTAAAAATAATACTTCATTTCTTCTATTTCGTGTGATGCTTTTTTTCTTCTTTAATCTATTGTAAAAAAATAGTATTTTCTTAATTGAAACATGATGAACCTTGAACTTCATATCTTTTTATGTTTGAAGGCATGCTTACTTTGAATCTACATGAAACAAAAAAACTAAAACATATGGTCTCAAATACATTATAATATATGAGTGACTATAGAACTTCTCAATTAAAGTAAAACAAAACAAATATGGTTGGATTATTTTCAAATGCAGACATGTAATATATATTTTTAATAGATTGATGATTAAATGGTGTCAGAGTAAATAAAAAAGAAGTATATGACATGTTAAATACCACAATTCATTAATTTTTTTTTAAAACTCATTGTGAGGTCTAATTTACAGTGTAAGGATTATAAAATATGAGTTATATATTTGATATTAGTGCATATATATATATATATATATACATATATATATATATATATATATATATATATATATATATATATATATATATATATATATATATATATATATATATATATATTATTCAAAATAAGTTAGCACAAGATGTTTTTTTGAACTTTGAAATTGCCAATTTCATTAAAGATCTCTTATTGATTTTAAACAATGTCATTTTATTACACATATGAAGCTCTTCAAAATTATACTGTGCTTGAACTGAGATCCATTGTTTTGAGGGGAATGGGTACGAAGCCCTAATTTATTGCAAAATTGTGTGTGGATTAGATGCAGCGGGCAATCGAATATTGGCCAAAAATAAATAGAGAAAAAGGGAAAATAACGCACATAACAAAGCTCAAGAAGTTGAGTCATCGATGAAGAGGAGTACGAGATTGAGAAATAAGTCATGTAGATTCAAGAATGATCAAAATAATGATTTCGAAGAGAAACATAGAAGAATGACAAAAAAATATTTTGGCAATAATGAGTGAACCTTACTAGAAGGTGGTCGAATTTATAGAAGATTTTTTTGTGCATTAAATTTCTTTTGTTTTGTAGTTATGGTAATATTTCATAATTTATTATCAATGTACATCAGAGACTATAATTAATCTCCTAACCCTTGTCATGTGATTTTTTTATATCAAGATTTTATGTTTAATTTTGAACAAAAAAAGTCACATAATTCAGTTGATAATGTGAACAATTGTTTTATACGTAATCTACATCAACCTTCTTTTTTTAGGAAATAATAATATTCAATTGTTTAGTACATTTGATCATTTTAATAATAGTTATTATTTAATTTTATCCTATCCTATCCTAGTCTGTCGCCCACTCTTTCCAGTAGAACGTTGGAAGTAGTTATCTTTAGTTTAGTGACTCAACACGATGAGTTATGGACATAGCTTCTCACTAAAACTTCATTATTTCTGTAACGACCTGTTTCGTCGTTTTGAGCAGCAGATTTTATTTCTGGAAAAACTGGCTAAGATTACGGACACCACGACGGACCGTCATAGGCACGACGGTCCGTCACAGATGTCTCGTTTCAATATACTTAGAAAATCTGAAATTGGGTACTGAAAATCGACTCTCTGAACTTCGTGACGGAATGGCAGGACGGACCGTCACAGGTGTGACGGACCGTCACAGACCATTGGTGAAAAATTGGGTCTCTGACCCTTGCGACGGACAGCAGGACGGACCGTCGCAGGCGCGACGGCCCGTCACAGCGTGCGTAATCCCAGTTGGAGTCGGATTTCTGGTTACGTTTTAAGGGACGTTTTTGACTATTCTTGCCTTAATTATAAAGTTAGTGGGTTAATACTAATAAGTCTGATTACTTGGGGGTTAAAAGAGTTAACCTTAAGTTAATTAGTGGGGTATTATTGCCATCTTTTATTCTCAATTATATACTAATTAGGCTAAAAGAAAGAGGGTTTTGGAATAAAAGAAAATAGAAAGAACAAGAGAAAGAGAGAGAAAGTTGAACGAGAGGGAGAATCGAACGAGAAGGGAGAAACGAAGCTTTGGGAAAATTCTTGCTTGATTCAATTCTTTGGTGGAGGTAGGTTATGGTTATTTCATGCTATTCGTAGTAAACTCTTAATAGCGAATGATATGTGTTAGTAATATTGTGAACCCTTCTATATGCTTAAATTGTATGCTTGCATGAATATGATTATCAAATTGTGAATAAATAAGCATGATGAAGCTATTGAATCCTAAATCTTGAAAAGAAACCGTAATCTACTTTGTTAATGATGATGCCTTGGTATAAAAGAAGGCTTGATGAACGAAAGTGGTGAGATTAGGGGATCGGGTGCCACGTTCCGGTACCATGATAGAATGAGGATCGGAGTGTCACGTTCCGACACCAGGATAGTATATGGATCGGGTGCCACGTTCCGGTACCAGGATAGTATATGAGGATCGGAGTGCCACGTTCCGGCACAAGGATAGTATGAGGAGCGGAGTGTCACGTACCGAAACGAGGGGAATAAAGATAATGAATCTTGAAATATGTTAATGAATTCAATCTAATGAACTTAATTCCCAAATGAGTATGATGAGGAGGCGTGAGTCCTCATTTATGTACTTGGTGTTGTGACCAAGGGTTATGGTAATTGTAAATGTTGCATGCTAAGGATATTAGTTGATTTTATGATATTACTTGATATATACTGTTTTCTATTTTGAGTTGTCCGATGGTTTCTACTCAGTACTTGTGGTTGTACTGACCCCCCTACTTTTATGTTTTCTTCTTTGTTATTTGTGGAATGCAGCAAACGTTCCGTCAACTTCAACTCAACAGTAAATCAAGCCAGTCTTCGTCACACCGGATGTTCAGGGTGAGCTAACGTTTCTAGCTTGGACTGGGTCTTCTTCTTCAAGTCTTGATGCCTTGAACTTCTGGCATGGACTAGCCTTCTATTTGTTTTGTCTTCTTAGATACTCTTAGTTTAGAAATTTGAGATAGATGTTCTTGTGATGATGACTTCCAGATTTTGGGGATAATAATAATAGTTTTGAATTGTTTTTATTAATGAGTTTAAGTCTTCCGCATTACTTTCTGTTGTTATATATTGAAATGATAAGGGTTAAATTGGTTGGTTCGCTCACATAGGAGGGTAGATTTGGGTGCCAGTCGCGGCCCCGTTTTGGGTCGTGACAAACTTGGTATCAGAGCATTAGGTTCGTTGGTCTCATCACACAAGAACATGTCTAGTAGAGTCTTAAGGAACGGTAGGGGGACGCCTTTACTTTTCCTTGAGAGGCTATAAGACTTTAGGAAAATTCCATTCTTTCATTCTTTCTTTCGTGCTACTACTTGAGTCCAATTGGTATCTAGGTGATACAAATTGGTATCTGACCATCTTCACTCTATTTCGCAGATGGTTAGAACTAGAGCAACGACCGCACCAAAGAAGAACAACGGAAAGACAAGAACGACCGAGCCAACCACGGGGCCGTGGGCTCGAGGGAAGAGTAGCGGCAAGAGGCCGTGGAAGAGGTCGTGGGAGGACGCCCTCTAGAGGAATAGGACGAGCACCTAGCCCATCCGATACTAGGCGGTGACTCCTCCACCGATCAAGAGGTGATAAGAGAGGGTGAGGAAGGGAGAATGAACAAGCGCAACATGAGGAATTGCCACCCCAACCTACCCAGAGATGATCAACCAAGTACTTGCTTATCTTAGCGGATTATCCGATCGGTCGAGCACCTCCAGTGGTTTCTGCACCAACACCTCCGGTTTCAGAGGTACGACATGCGGCTACTATGGCTCCCCGCATGGACGCCTCATTGGAGATAGGCACATTCCCACGTCTGACTACTGGACCGATAATGACAAACGATCAGCACGAACTTTTCAGTAAGTTCTTGAAATTGAAACCTCCAGTCTTCAAGGGTGCAGAATCTGAAGATGCTTATGATTTTCTGGTTGATTGTCATGAGCTACTACACAAGATGGGGATAGTAGAGCGGTTTGGTGTTGAGTTCGTGAGCTATCAGTTTCAAGGGAACGCCAAAATGTGGTGGCGGTCACATATAGAGTGTCAACCAACAGAGACACTCCCTATGACTTGGGAATCATTCTCTAGCTTGTTTATGGAGAAGTATATCCCAAGGACTTTGAGAGATAGAAAAAGGGATGAGTTCTTGAGTCTTGAGCAAGGAAGGATGACGGTTAATGCATATGAGGCTAAATTCCGCGCATTATCTAGGTATGCCACCCAACTTTGTTTCAGTCCACAAGAATGGATTCGCCGTTTTGTGAAGGGGTTGAGGTCAGAGTTGCGGATTTCGGCCTTACAGGTAGTGGCAACGGCAAAATCCTTCCAAGAGGTGGTAGACTTTGTGATAGAGGTGGAAGGAGTGAAGCCAGAAGACTTCACCACGACATCGACAGCGAAGAGGTTTCGAAAGGGAGGTGAGTTCAATGGTTCGTATACTAGAGGACAGAGTTCTGGAGGCTACTCAGTTCGAGCAATTCAGTCTTCACTACAGACTGCAGTTGGGGGTCCACCTCAGACCGGCCAACACTTCTCTGAGAGACCTATGCATGAACCCATAGAGTGCTATGGATGTGGGGAGATTGGACATATTAAGAGATATTGTCCAAAACAGAGTTATCGGCCCCCAATAGCTAGAGGTAGGGGTAGTCATGGTAGAGGCCGTTATTCTTGAGGACGTGGTGGTCGAGGTAATGGTGGTCACCACAACGGCAGAGGAGATGGGCAAACTGGAGCCACTACTACGCAACATGGTAGGGGCAACGGACAGACGAATAATGGGGCCCATTGTTACGCTTTTCCTGGGAGATCTGAAGCGGAGGCATCAGATGCTGTCATCACAGGTAACCTTTTGATTTGTGATTGCATGGCTTCCGTATTGTTTGATCCTGGATCCACATTTTCTTATGTATCTTCCTCATTTGCTAATGGTCTAAATTTACATTGTGAATTACTTGACACGCCTATTCGTGTTTCTACTCCGGTGGGTGAGTCTGTGATAGTTAAAAAGGTGTATAGGTCTTGTTTGGTGAATTTTGTGGGGAGCAACACCTATGTAGATTTGGTTATTTTAGAAATGGGTGACTTTGATGTAATTCTGGGTATGACTTGGCTTTCTCCTAATTATGCGATTTTGGATTGTAATGCTAAAACGGTGACGTTAGCCAAGCTTGGGGCAGATCCGTTAGTGTGGGAGGGCGACTACACTTCCAATCCGGTTCATATCGTGTCCCTTCTTTGTGCTCGGGAGATGATTAGTAAGGGTTGTTTAGCTTTCTTGGCACATCTCAAGGATGACACTACTCAAGTACCTTCGATTGAGTCGGTTTCGATAGTCCGTGAGTTTTTGGATGTGTTCCGTGCAGATCTTCCTGGCATGCCACCAGATAGGGATATTGACTTCTGCATTGATCTTGAACCAAGCACTCGCCCCATTTCTATACCCCCTTATAGAATGGCTCCCGCAGAGTTAAGAGAGTTAAAGGCACAACTTCAAGAGTTGTTGAGCAAAGGCTTTATTAGACCAAGTGCATCTCCTTGGGGTGCTCCGGTTTTGTTTGTGAAGAAGAAGGATGGGAGTTTTCGGATGTGCATAGACTACCGGCAGTTGAACAAGGTAACGATTAAGAACAAGTATCCTCTTCCTCGCATTGATGACTTGTTCGATCAACTACAAGGTGCATGTGTCTTCTCGAAGATCGACTTGAGATCCGGTTATCATCAATTGAAGATACGGGCGACGGATGTGCCAAAGACTGCTTTTCGAACTAGATATGGGCATTATGAATTCGTAGTGATGTCTTTTGGTCTTACGAATGCCCCTGCTGCGTTCATGAGCTTGATGAACGGGATTTTTAAGCCATATTTGGACCTCTTCGTGATCGTATTTATTGATGATATATTGTTATATTCAAAGAGCAAGAAGGAACATGAGGAGCATTTGAGAATGGTGTTAGAGTTGTTGAGGAAGAAAAAGCTTTATGCGAAATTCTCCAAGTGTGATTTTTGGCTAGATGCAGTGTCCTTCTTGGGGCACGTAGTTTCTAAGGATGGAGTGATGGTAGATCCATCTAAGATTGAGACAGTGAAGAATTGGGTGAGACCCACTAATGTGTCAGAAATAAGAAGTTTCGTGGGGTTAGCTAGTTACTACCGCCGATTCGTCAAGGGATTCTCTTCTATTGCTTCTCAATTGACGAACTTGACTAAGCAGAATGTTCCCTTTGTATGGTCAGATGAATGTGAGGAAAGCTTTCAGAAGCTTAAGACTTTGTTGACTACCGCACCAATTCTTACTTTGCCAGTAGAGGGTAAAAACTTCATTGTTTATTGTGATGCATCCTATTCTGGGTTGGGTGAAGTGCTAATGCAAGAAAAGAATGTGATTGCTTATGCTTCGAGGCAATTAAAGGTGCATGAACGTAACTATCCGACCCATGATTTGGAGTTGGACGCGGTAGAATTTGCACTAAAGCAATGGAGACACTATTTATATGGGGTTAAGTGTGAGGTCTATACAGATCATCGTAGCCTACAGTATGTCTTTACTCAGAAAGATTTGAATTTGAGACAGAGGAGATGGATGGAACTACTGAAGGACTACGACATCACTATTTTGTATTATCCGGGGAAGGCGAATGTTGTAGCAGATGCGTTAAGTAGAAAGGCGGGAAGCATGGGAAGTCTAGCTCACTTGCAAGCTTCTAGACACCCATTGGCTAGAGAGGTTCAGACTATGGCTAACTACTTGATGAGGTTAGAAGTAAATGAGAAGGGAGGACTGTTGGCTAGTGTGGAGTCAAGATCTTCTTTTCTTGACAAGATTAAGGGGAAACAGTTTGATGATGAGAAACTAAGGCAAATCCAAGATAAAGTATTGCGAGGAGAGGATAAGGAAGCACAAATCGATGAGGAAGGTGTTTTGAGGATAAAGGGAAGGGTATGTGTACCCCGTGTCGATGATTTGATCAACACTATTCTGACAGAGGCTCATAGTTCAAGGTATTCGATACATCCGGGTGCAACAAAGATGTATCGTGACCTAAAGCAACACTTTTGGTGGAGTAAAATGAAGCGTGATATTGTTGACTTTATTGCCAAGTGTCCAAACTGTCAACAAGTAAAGTACGAACACCAAAGGCCCGGAGGAACACTTCAGAGAATGCCCATTCCGGAATGGAAGTAGGAAAGAATTGCAATGGACTTTGTGGTTGGTCTTCCAAAGACAATTGGTAAGTATGACTCCATTTGGGTGATTGTTGATAGGTTAACTAAGTCTGCTCACTTCATTCCGGTCAAGGTGACTTACAATGCAGAGAAGTTAGCCAAACTTTACATCTCGGAAGTGGTGCGATTGCATGGGGTTCCACTCTCCATTATATCAGATAGAGGTACGCAGTTTACTTCTAAGTTTTGGAAAACATTGCATGCAGAATTGGGTACTAGGTTGGACCTTAGTACTGCGTTCCATCCTCAGACCGATGGTCAGTCTGAGCGAACGATTCAAGTGTTGGAGGATATGCTTCGTGCATGTGTGATAGAGTTTGGTGGTCATTGGGATAGCTTCCTACCCTTAGCGGAGTTTTCGTACAATAATAGCTATCACTCAAGCATTGATATGGCCCCATTTGAAGCATTGTATGGGAGGAGATGTAGGTCTCCCATTGGTTGGTTTGATGCATTTGAGGTTAGACCTTGGGGTACCGATCTTTTGAAGGATTCATTAGAGAAAGTGAAGTCTATTCAAGAAAAGCTTCTAGCGGCGCAAAGTAGGCAAAAAGAATATGCAGATCGAAAGGTTAGAGACTTAGAGTTCATGGAGGGTGAACAAGTCTTGTTGAAAGTATCGCCAATGAAAGGGGTGATGCGGTTTGGTAAAAGAGGTAAGCTAAGTCCAAGGTACATTGGCCCATTTGAGGTACTAAAGCGAATAGGAGAGGTGGCTTATGAATTAGCCTTGCCTCCAGGGCTTTCCGGAGTACATCCGGTATTTCAAGTGTCCATGTTGAAAAGATACCATGGAGATGGAAACTACATCATCCGTTGGGATTCAGTTTTGCTTGATGAAAACTTGTCTTATGAGGAGGAGCCTGTTGCTATCTTAGATAGAGAAGTTCGCAAGTTGAGGTCAAGAGAGATTGCATCCATCAAGGTGCAATGGAAGAATCGGCCGGTTGAAGAAGCAACTTGGGAGAAGGAGGTCGATATGCGAGAAAGATACCCACACCTGTTTACAGATTCAGGTACTCCTCTTTCACCCTTGTTTTCCTTCTTGTGATCATTCGGGGACGAACGATGGGTAAATTGGTATCTATTGTAACGACCTGTTTAGTCGTTTTGAGCAGCAAATTTTATTTCTGGAAAAACTGGCTAAGATTACGGACACCACGACGGACCGTCATAGGCACGACGGTCCGTCACAGATGTCTCGTTTCAATATACTTAGAAAATCTGAAATTGGGTACTGAAAAATCGACTCTCTGAACTTCGTGATGGAATGGCAGGACGGACCGTCACAGGTGTGACGGACCGTCACAGACCATTGGTGAAAAATTGGGTCTCTAACCCTTGCGACGGACAGCAGGACGGACCGTCGCAGGCGCGACGGCCCGTCACAGCGTGCGTAATCCCAGTTGGAGTCAGATTTCTGGTTACGTTTTAAGGGACGTTTTTGACTATTCTTGCCTTAATTATAAAGTTAGTGGGTTAATACTAATAAGTCTGATTACTTGGGGGTTAAAAGAGTTAACCTTAAGTTAATTAGTGGGGTATTATTGCCATCTTTAATTCTCAATTATATACTAATTAGGGTAAAAGAAAGAGGGTTTTGGAATAAAAGAAAATAGAAAGAACAAGAGAAAGAGAGAGAAAGTTGAGGTCAAGAGAGATTGCATCCATCAAGGTGCAATGGAAGAATCGGCCGGTTGAAGAAGCAACTTGGGAGAAGGAGGTCGATATGCGAGAAAGATACCCACACATGTTTACAGATTCAGGTACTCCTCTTTCACCCTTGTTTTCCTTCTTGTGATCGTTCGGGGACGAACGATGGGTAAATTGGTATCTATTGTAATGACCTATTTAGTCGTTTTGAGCAGCAGATTTTATTTCTGGAAAAACTGGCTAAGATTACGGACACCACGACAGACCGTCATAGGCACGACGGTCCGTCACAGATGTCTCATTTCAATATACTTAGATAATCTGAAATTGGGTACTCGAAAATCGACTCTCTGAACTTCGTGACGGAATGGCAGGACGGACCGTCACAGGTGTGACGGACCGTCACAGACCATTGGTGAAAAATTGGGTCTCTGACCCTTGCGACGGACAGCAGGACGGACCGTCGCAGGCGCGACGGCCCGTCACAACGTCCGTAATCCCAGTTGGAGTCGGATTTCTGGTTACGTTTTAAGGGACGTTTTTGACTATTCTTGCCTTAATTATAAAGTTAGTGGGTTAATACTAATAAGTCTGATTACTTGGGGGTTAAAAGAGTTAACCTTAAGTTAATTAGTGGGGTATTATTGCCATCTTTTATTCTCAATTATATACTAATTAGGGTAAAAGAAAGAGGGTTTTGGAATAAAAGAAAATAGAAAGAACAAGAGAAAGAGAGAGAAAGTTGAACGAGAGGGAGAATCGAACGAGAAGGGAGAAACGAAGCTTTGGGAAAATTCTTGCTTGATTCAATTCTTCGGTGGAGGTAGGTTATGGTTATTTCATGCTATTCGTAGTAAACTCTTAATAGCGAATGATATGTGTTAGTAATATTGTGAACCCTTCTATATGCTTAAATTGTATGCTTGCATGAATATGATTATGAAATTGTGAATAAATAAGCATGATGAAGCTATTGAATCCTAAATCTTGAAAAGAAACCGTAATCTACTCTGTTAATGATGATGCCTTGGTATAAAAGAAGGCTTGATGAACGAAAGTGGTGAGATTAGGGGATCGGGTGCCACGTTCCGGTACTAGGATAGAATGAGGATCGGAGTGTCACGTTCCGACACCAGGATAGTATATGGATCGGGTGCCACGTTCCGGTACCAGGATAGTATATGAGGATCGGAGTGCCACGTTCCGGCACAAGGATAGTATGAGGAGCGGAGTGTCACGTACCGAAACGAGGGGAATAAAGATAATGAATCTTGAAATATGTTAATGAATTCAATCTAATGAACTTAATTCCCAAATGAGTATGATGAGGAGGCGTGAGTCCTCATTTATGTACTTGGTGTTGTGACCAAGGGTTATGGTAATTGTAAATATTTCATGCTAAGGATATTAGTTGATTTTATAATATTACTTGATATATACTGTTTTCTATTTTGAGTTGGCCGATGATATCTACTCAGTACTTGTGGTTGTACTGACCCCCCTACTTTTATGTTTTCTTCTTTGTTATTTGTGGAATGCAGCAAACGTTCCGTCAACTTCAACTCAACAGTAAATCAAGCCAGTCTTCGTCACACCGGATCTTCAGGGTGAGCTAACGTTTCTAGCTTGGACTGGGTCTTCTTCTTCAAGTCTTGATGCCTTGAACTTTCGGCATGGACTAGCCTTCTATTTGTTTTGTCTTCTTAGATACTCTTAGTTTAGAAATTTGAGATAGATGTTCTTGTGATGATGACTTCCAGATTTTGGGGATAATACTAATAGTTTTGAATTGTTTTTATTAATGAGTTTAAGTCTTCCGCATTACTTTCTGTTGTTATATATTGAAATGATAAGGGTTAAATTGGTTGGTTCACTCACATAGGAGGGTAGATGTGGGTGCCAGTCGCGGCCCCGTTTTGGGTCGTGACAATTTCACTCATTGTTTTATCATTTTATGTTTGTAATTTATATAATATCTAGGCCATTTATGTACCCAATTTAGTGCCCCTGTAATTTTCCTTTTCATCATTGGAAGGAAGACTTCTCCTTTATAAATAGTGATGGTATTTTTTGTTAGCAAAATATTTAGAATAATTATATTTTGCTTAGAAAATGAATGTGGTCATCCATGACCATAACTTTGAAACTTCATTATTTTATACTTTATGTTTTGTAATTCATGTAACACTTAAGCCATTTATCTACCCAATTTACGATTTCATATTCTTCCTATTCATTGCAAGGAAAAATTTCTTCCATGTAAATATGGACGGTCTAACTTGGTTAGGAGAACGTTGAGAGTAATTATCGTTTGTTTAGGACAGAACGTGGTCAACCATATTGGGGATAACATCCCATTGAAACTCCATTATTTCAATCATTATTCCATTTTTATTTGTTTTCAAACTCATGTAATTAACATTTAGGTCATTTATATACCCAATTTACTATACCATAATCTTCTTATTCATTGTATGAAAAAATTTCTCCACTATAAATAGTGATGGTCTTATTTTTTTAGCACAACGTTGGGAGTAATTGCATTTTATTTATTTATTAAATATGGACAGTCATATTGGCCATAACTTCTCATTTACACTCTATTATTTAACTTATTATTCTATCTGTTTATGCGTTGTCACTCATGTAACATCCACATCATTTTTTTACCCAATTTACTACCACATAATCTTATTCATTACAAGGAAGAATTTCTCTATTACAAATAGTGATGATCTTACATTTTTTTGTTGTATTAGAAAATATAGAGTGCATAAAAGTGAGTTAAAAAGAAACTTCTTATTAGTTGAAGGGAGATGTTCTTTTTATGGAATTCTGGATTCAACTCTTGTCCAATATTTATTTAGCTGTACTTTGAAATCCAGGTACGTTGTTTGGAGGGGACAAATTAAGAAGATTATTGCTAGTTTGTAAAAAGAGTTTTTGTGATGAGCTTAAATATCCTTAAAGAGAAAAAAATATATATTTATGCCTCAACATAAAGATAATTTATTTTCAAATGTATTTTTAAAATTTCACCATCAAAAACTACTTGACTTTCCCATATAAATATATATCATCTAGCAATTTTCTAGTTCATTTTTTTAACAAAGACTTTATCATCTAATCACTAGAAGAATATCTACGTGGAAACCTAAATTTGTTTTCTATATTGCTATTTCGTTGTCATATTTTATTCTTACAACCAAGTTTCGAAATTTTCTTTTGAACCGTCCGTCTATTAGAAAAATATTATTATAACACAAAGATAGGAAAAAAATATGTATACATCATAGTTCTTACCCTCCTCAAATGCGCTTGTGAGATTATACTAAATGTTCACTACTAGAAAAACCGACTTCCAAAGAGGTCTGGGTAGATCCATCTTTTGAATTGTGGATCAATTAGAAAAAAATCTTTTTTTCATGCCAAGGGGTAAGATTTATGTACATCCTACGTCCTAGACACAACTGTACAGTAGTATGTTTTTGCTATTAAAATATGATATTGTCAAGACTTCATTAGAATAAGTGATGGTGATGTTTAAAATATTTATAATAAATCTTGACAAATTTCCTTACAAAGAGTGATCATCAAAATTTTGTCCACAAATATATGGATGTATCACCAGTTCACCACAATATTTTCAGCATTAACGAAAATATCATATCGATTGATTTGTATGTCGTTATATTTGGCATATTTCTGAAGGAAGTGGAATTGATACACTCGCTACTAGTATTGTTCAGCTTTGTCCAGTTATACTTTGTAGTTTTAGAAAAATCAAATCATTCTTTTGCTATTAAACTAAAATTATGCTCTTGACAACTCAATGATGTATTAACGTTTGTAGAACTTTTCCAGCCCATTTCAATGAAATACTTATATTTACTAATCATAAATTACATAGTTCTTCTTAGGACCGAAAATAAGCAGGAGTAATGCGGAAGCTAGCAAAGAAAACCTCGAAAGACCATGAGTAAAACCACAACGAGAAATATATCAAAATACAAAGATTTTACGTGATTCGGTCAATCGACCTACGTCCAAAAAGGAGATAAGCAATCCATTATATTAATTAGAGTACAAAATACAGAGAGAAACAACCTCAACCAATTCACTCGGAATACATGGGTGGTTCACACATATGATAGCATATCAAACTTGTGACCCATAAATTCTCCCCCTAATCCAAACTTTTAAAGCCCTTAAGACTACATTGTGAATGCTTTTTAAGTTAGAAGGAACATGTCTCTATTTATAGAGTCCTAAACCTTTTCCTATTAGAAAAAGGATTAGTCAATACAAAAACTTTTCCTATAAGAAAAACCTATTTATAGTAAGAAATCAGGGTAAATAAAACCCGACAAATCTCCCCCCTGACCTGAATTTCTAACAAAATAAATTTGTCCACCTTCTTGACTTAATCTTTAACAACTTGCTTCTCCTCTCCATAATCTCCATTGCAAAATTTATGCTTCAACATAGAGAATCTCTCTGAAACAATTTCTCCAATAAAATTATTCATTATTGTCAAAAAAGGTTGCGGCTAGAACTACACCCGTTAAGATGAACACCTCTTTCTAATCTAGTTTAATTATGGACTATCGAAACACTAAACATGACTCCACCATTGAATTTGGATCTGATAGCACTTGTTAGGATCGAAAATAGGCAGGAGTAATGCGGAAGCAAAGCAAACCAAGAAAGACCACGAGTAAGAAGACAACGAGAAATTTATCAAAATACAAAGATTTAACGTGGTTCGGTCAATCGACCTACGTCCACAAAGGAGAGGAGAAATTCACTATAAATATGAGAGTACAAAATACAGAGACAAATAACCTCAACCAATTCACTCGGAATGCATGGGAGGTTCACACAAGTTTTAGTGTATCAAGCTTGTGACCCATAAATTCTCCCCCTTACAAAAACTCTTAAAGTCCTTAAGACTACATTCTGAATGCTGATTAATTTATAAGGAACATGTCTCTATTTATAGAGTTCTAAACCTTTTCCTACTAGAAAAAGGATTAGTCAATCCAAAACCTTTTCCTTAAAGGAAAACCTATTTATAGTAAGAAATCAGGGAAAATAAAATCCAACAGTTCGCAGAGTTGAAATTTCGCTTATCAAAAGGGTTGAACATGTTGAAGTGTGACATTTTATATGAGCAACTTTTTATCAATTAACCAGTAAAGGGATAATGAGCAATGAACTTGTAGAAATTATAGCTATGGGAAAGGAAAGTTGTGAGGAATGCAATGATAATAATCTGGAATGTTGTTTATCCATTAATATTTTTTAATTTTATTTTTAAGGTTAATCAATATTTCTCTTTCTTGAACTTTTGAGTAAGATTATAACTTAAAAGAACTGTTAATTACCATTCCTATATTCTATTGTTCAAATCTAGGAATTCTTCCTTTCTGCTTCCATTCTTTGTTCTCAATCAATTGAAAGTTTTTATTTCTCGAGTTATCCCAATATGTTGTTCGTATATTTATGAGCAAGCATCTCACCTATGTTTCTATGCACTTTTTAATATTTATTGCTAAAATGATATCGTGAAATAACTTTGACCATACAAAATAGTAAATTCCTTCAAATTTACTTCATGTTCAATAAAGACTCACTCTCTTCACTTGCAATACAGTTTTCTTACTTAAATAGTATTTCCCATAGAAAGTAAGATATGTCAATATTGAAGCTGAAAGTGTAGGTAAGGTAAGAGTTCTCAATATTCCCTTTAGCTAATGATGAAAGAGAATAGGAGGACCATTTTTCTTGAGATGATAATATTGTGCCCTTCTAATTTGATGCACATAATTTTCGTACTGACAAAATAGGTCAAAAGTATAATTGATACGTAGGATACATGACATCGATCTATCATCGTCATGTACTTTTAGTTGTTCGCGCATTCTTCATGCAAGGCGATTCAAATTAAAGGTAGGAATTTCAACCTTTTAGTCTGTGACGTAAGTACTTGAACATGAGACAAGATTCAATGTTTACCAAATTCCTCTATGGAGTAAATAATCCTTGGTCATTGTGCATGAAGTTCATTGAGAGAATGAACAAATTCGATTCATATTGTTCTCAAATTTTTGGAGGAGCTAGAAAATTCTTTAGGATTACATTATCTTAGGTGATCAATACATCTCCCATGCTATCAACATCTACAACAGATAAAAATTTGATTAATTATATTCCCACCCTATCCGAATGTAAGTAGTTGTGAAAGGGGGATGAAGGTATTTACAACATGAGGAACTCACGAAAATCATGACAATTTCATATTTTAAATATTTTGAAAATTTACATGATTGACATTTCTTTAACATATTCTAGTACTTGCTACATTACCCTGAAAAACCTTTTTTTAAAAGATTTTCTTTGGTTGTATTGACCATTTTATTAATTGACCAAAAAATAAAATAAATTTTTGGCTCAAGCCCAAAAAAAACTATCAAACCAATTTATTTCTCATATTATTAGGGTAAAGCCCACTTTCATTAACCCTACCTATAAATACTAACTTCAGCTTCCTATAGGGCTCATTTTCTTTTTCTTCTCACTATGTTGCCTCCTTGTACAACTGAATGTTACTCTAACCCTTCTCTTGTGGGTTGTACCAACTCTCTAATCAAACGTTCTCGTCTCTCTTCTTCTTACACAAGATATATCACTCAACCAAGGTAATGTAACTCCTATATTTTCCTTCTCTTTTTCATCTCCGTTCTAACTCTTTGTTGTTCCTCCTGGTGAAAGAGTTTTTTCTCGGAAAAAATTATCTTGAATTTAGAAATTTTCTTTTGAGTTTAAAAGTCTGCTATAAGAGAATCAAAGGAAACTCTTCAATTTCTTACCTAGAAGATGTTAATTACTCTATTCCAAATCACACATATAGTCATTGCACATTACTAATATATATTTAGTGATTTCAGATTATCACATAAAACATGTAACATTATATTCATGTTGTGGTGTCGTATACATATCATGATGCGAAATGGATTAGTCATCAAGGATATGAAGACCATCAATTTGATTCGAAGCAATTTGGATACCTTAGAAAATTAATAAAAGAAGCATGGACGGTCTACAAATTACTGAAATGGGAATTTAACTAAGAGATGACTACATTTTAAATAAGTAATAGATTGAACTTTCCTTGGTTTTATCTCAAGGGTATTATTGTAAATATCTTAGGTTAGTCTATCTACTATTATAAATAGTAGAAACTAGGGTTTATTTAGGGGTTGATTTTTGAATGAACATTTGATGTTTAGACTTCTTTGTGAGCTTGGGGAAACCCTCATATCTATTTTATTGAACCCTCTTGATAAGTCTCCACTTGTATGAGTTCAATTTCTTTTCACCCTCAGAGTTTATCCTTAGTAATCAAATGTCTTTTAGTTGCAAGGTCATTTTTTTCCTTCTGAATCTCTCTGTCTTTCTTTCTATTTCTTGATAGTATATTTCGTTTGATTGATTGTAGTTCGCTTTATTGATCTTGCATCTATGATTACATCAATTTGTATCTCTCCCTCTACCTTTTTATTTCTAAACCTAATATCTTGCTTGATTGATTGCGGTACTAGGTAAGTTTATCCGTACAGGCATAAACAAAACAATCATCAAGATTTTTTTTGCTACCGTTGGGTATTGTACTTGATATCTTATGGTTGTCAACTAACTTCCTTGACGACCAGGTAATTTAGATTGAATGCTAAAAAATTATATTTCTGATGCAAATTTTTTTTCCTCTAGTGAAGAATGTATTGAATTGCCTTTTTATTATGTTCTGTGAACCCTACTATTCTAGGTAGGTATTAATTAAAGTTATTTTGGTGCACCACCCATCTGTGAAGTTCTTTATGTATTCATAATTTTATTATTAGATTAAGATTGTGTTGGGATTAAAAGTATAACTTACGCATTTCACCTTTCATCCATTCCTCCCCGCTCGATCAAAAATATCAAGAGAATTGACCCCAACTAGCTTAGAATTGACATGCAATTATTGTTTATATCAATATTTTTTTGACAAATGCCTTTATCATAACTTCCACATAATTCCTAATAATGTAAATTTTATATATTAGTATGATCAATATATTGCTAGTATCTTTGATGTTCACTTAAATTTAGCTTAATTTGGTATTTAATTACTCAGCATTGGGTAATGCAGTGAGTGTGCATGAGTTATTATTTTCCATGTACCTAATGCTAAGTTTCACTTCACATGGACCAACCATATCTTATGTAAAAAATAGATCATAAAAGAAATCTTGTTAGCATTGCATCGGGCATAGGGTGCACATGAGTTATTGTTGTCCAGATACGTAATAAAAAGTTTTACTTGGCTTGGACTGCAATGATCCATAGCCTATGTGAAAATATAGGACATAAAAGAAAACTAATACTGTAATCTTTTTTCTATATTAAAGTATTTGGGAGACCTATTAAATTTTGAGACATCTAATGCTAGAATTTTGGTAATTTGAATGAGTATGATTTGCGAACATTGGCAACAATGATATTGAACCCAATTTAAACATGTCCTAAGCTACAAAGTATGTTGAGCTCATTCGGGAGGATGTTCCCGCTAATAGGGACTTTCCAAATTGTCATACTTTTCTTGAGGAAGTGTCTGATCTCATAGAGTTCCACAAAATTTTGGTGTCTATAAATGTCCTCTACTTCAAGAATTGACGGAGTGTAAACTTTATAAACTCAAAAACAATATTTGAAGTACACTCACATAAATGGATTTTCAATCTTTCTGGTTTGTGGCTTTAGATTTTCATTTGATTTGTGAGAGAGGAGATGAAGGCTAAATTGTATCACAATGGGAGTGCCAATATATTTGCAATATATGTTCTCAAATACAAAAAAAATATATTTCAATCAAATAACTAATGAAAAGAATAATTTTATTCATAAAGATTGTGAGTGGAAATATGTTTATCCCTTTATTCCTCTCTTAAGATGTCTCGGTGACTCAAGGGCTGTTAGTGTCAGTCAAACTAAGGATGATATGGACCTCCATAGGATTTATTTGATCTTTGTGAAAGGATTCTATGGATCTTGTAATAATATTTTGTTGTCAAGAAGAGTGCACCCACGTCTCCATCACTTTATGAATATTTCATGAATATATGAAACTTACAGATTCCTATTTAAGAAAATATACTACACTTAATATAAGTGTGAGCTTGAGTTTAGGGTAAGAAGTCTCCAAGAACATTACATGAAATAGGACTCATCTTGTAGAGACCCACATAATATTGATATCTCAAATGTCGAATTCTTAAATGAAATTGGACTCAACTTGTGCTGTGAATTTTTTTTGGGTTAAATAGTTTGCTTAACTGTCTTGTTGGATAGAGTTATATTGTGTGATCGACTATTCTATAAGAGGTCTTATGCTTAAAAATATAGTATCTTATAGAAGCCAATATCAACAAAGATCACACTCTAGCAAAGTACTCAATAACATCTCCAAGCATATTTGGGAAAGTACTTTCACTCTCCCATATAAATACGAACACGAGATCCAATTTTTCAAAATGCTGCACAGTACAACATATCTGCCTTTGAAGATCTAGCGAGGCATGAAAAATATGCTCATGCATACTAGCCTTAACTTCAGATTTAGCATAACATTCATTATTTACAAGAATAGACCGCAAATAAGTAACTAGTCTATGAATAAGTCTCGAATATTTTAAATAGAGATGTGTTGTAAGAACATAATCTAGCACTACATCTCCATGAAATTCCAAGTGCTAATAACATCGTGGCATATCAGGTAGCATGTAAGATCCGCGAGTTAGCGTTTTAACAAGCAGCGAAGGGTCGTGAAACTTGTAATGTAGCACTGATTTCCATGTACCGTACATTGACTAGCTTCTTAGAATTCACGATGAAGTAACTAAGCAATGGTGCATCAATAAAATTAATGTCCATCCCAATCATTTCATAAATGATATAGCTGCTACTTCGCCTGTGCGAGCAGAGGTAGGCACCTATTAGTGCCTCAACAACATCAGCTACTCTCTTGTTTCTACTCTCCTTCTTTACCCTACAACACATTTCTACTGAAGGTATCAAGAACTCTTTGCCAAAGTTGTAAACTTGAGAATTATCACTAGGAATGCTCCTCACTTTAAGATTGAATGGTTCATTACGGATAAATGTCAGAATTTTAGGAGCACATCCAAGCTTGAACAATGCAACATTGGAAATGATTTTATTTATTTTTAATGTTGAGAACACCCTCATGATAATTTTCATAAGTCTTAAACAATTGTATACTAATAGCATATGAAAGAAAAGAGTCGTCAAGATTCTCAAGTGATTCCAAATGAAAATTCTGGAGACATTTCTTAGTTGACATTACTTCCAAAATCTTATCGATTGGGGTACAAAATTTTTATTTTGTGGTGATTCAAAAGTATTCATTTAAAGTTTATATGGCATGGATGCTTTCCCTATAAGGTCTAAAGGTTCTAACTCGGTAGATAGTTATTGGAGAGAGATTGTTGACCTCAAGAATCTTATAAATTCTAGGTATATACATATGGTAGTGAATCCCCATACTCCGCCGAACAAATTCAGTGCTATATAAGTATACCTTAGAATTCATAAGATTCTCTAGGTCAAGAATCTTTTGTCAATTACTGTCTTTCGTGCTAGAACCTTTAGACTTATTAGGGTAAGCATTAATGCTGAATAAACATGAAAAGGATGCTCTCGAATCATTGCAAACTAAAACTTTTTATCCCAACTTGTAATATTTTGAAAGGAATGGCAACAAAGAAATGCCTCTAGAAGTTTCATTTGCAATCACTTGGAATACTTGGAGACTCTTTTCTCAAATGTGATGTCAGTTTACAACTATTTAGGACTTATGAAAGTCATCACGAGGTTTTACTCAGAATTATGAAAAATAAAATCATTTCTAATGTTACACTTTGCAGTTCTGGATGCGCTCGTAAATTATGAAATTTATCCGTAATGAACCATTCAATCTTCTAATGATAATTCTCAAGTTCTTTGATTAAGAGTTCCCTTTGCCTTCAATAAAAATGTAGAGTAGGCTAACGCAAACGATGAAATAGTAAGAAGTAGTCAATATTGTTGAGGAACTAATATGTGCCTACCTCAACTCGTGTGGGGAATTACCATTTATGAATTTGATTGGGTTGCACATTGATTTTGTTGATTCTGAGAATCTAGTTAATATCTGGTACTTTAAACCTTGCTACTTACAAGATCCATGATCCTTCATAGCTTGTTGAAACTCTACCTCAGGAATCATATTCCACAATGATACAAACGCTAGGAATTCTTGGACGTGCGGTGCTAGATAATTTTGTTACAACACATATCTATTGAAAATATTTGAACTGGCTCCATGAAAAATTATTGATTTGAGGTATACTTCTGTAAACAATAAATGACATGCTCAATCTGCACTTAAGGCTAGCATGCACAAGCACCTTCTTCTTCAAAGACAGATATGTTGTACTATTGAGGAGTTTTGAGAAACTGGATCTTGTGTCCACGTTCGGATGGGAGGCTGAAACTTGCTTGGAGATGTTGTTGGGTCCTTCGTTGGTGCGATCTCTTAAGACCTCTTCTGGAACCGTTGATTACACCTAAATCAATAAAACTCCAAACAATAAGTGAGTTAAGTGAACTATGTTCCCAAAAGGTTATCTGAAAAAGAAATCAATTTTTTTCATTAGACAGAGATTCGACATTTGTAGACATAAATATTGTGTGGGACTCTACAAGACGAGTGAAGTTTTAGTTAGAATTCTTGAAGACTAATCCTAACTCACAATATAAAGGGTACTATAACGCTTAGAGAGGGATCTCGAAAATTCCATAAATTCATAGAACATTTACAAAGAGATCAAGATGTGGGAGGACTCTTCATGACAACAAATACTTCATGAAAATCAACAAAATTATCTTTTACGTGGAGATTAAATAAAATTCACTTTAGGTGGAAATCGTCCTATAGAAGAATCAAGAAAGGGACAAAATTGTACTCAAACTGATAATTATTAAAATATTCTTCTTTCTTCATATTTATTTTGTTGTAGGAGTTTATTTTCTATATTGAAATTTGTTGCAAATAATTTTTTTCTCCTATAACCCTAACTAAAATTTATAATTAATTTTGGGGTTTGATTCGAGTTGCAGAATTGGTCTTCGTGATTCAAGGGTTTTTAGTGTTTGTCAAACTAGAGGGTGATGTAGACCTCCATAGAAATTATTTGATCTATGGGAAAGGATTTTAGGGATCTTGTTAAAATATATGGTTGTCAAAAAGTGTGCACCCACATCTCCATCACGTTATGTATATTTGATGAAAATATGAAATTTTAAAAATTCCTATTCAAGAAAATACTAAACTTAATATAAGTGTGACCTTGAGTTTAGGGTAAGTAGTCTCCAAGAACCTTAAATTAAATGAGACTTATCTTGTAGAGTCCCACGTAGTTTTTGATATCTCAAATGTCGAATTCTTAAATGAAATTGAAGTCATCTTGTCCCATGAATTTTTTTGACTCAGATAGTTCACTTTAGTCTCTTGTTGGATAGAGTTATATTGTTTGATTGACTATTCTATAAGAGGTCTTATGCGTAGAAATGTAGTATCTTTATAGAAGCCAATACCAACAAAGATCACACTCTAGCAAAGTACTCAATAACATCTCCAAGCACATTTGGGAAAGTAGTTTAAGTCTCCCATCCAAACGTGGATACGAGATCCAATTTCTCAAAATCCTCAACAGTACAAAATATCTGCCTTTGCAGATCTAGCAAGGCATGAACAATGTGCTCATGCATACTAGCATTTACTTCAGATTTTTCACGACCCAAAACGAGGCGCGAGTGGCACCCACACTTATCCTACTATGTGAGCGAACCAACCAATCTAAACCCCAACATTTCAAACCATAATAAACAGAATATAATGCGGAAGACTTAAAACTCATTAATATAACCAATAAATAACTCCTAAAATTCAATACTTATTATTCCCAAAATCTGGAAGTCATCACCACAAGAACATCTATCCTCAAATTACTAAATCTAAGAGTATCTAAGAAGCTAAAATAAATAAATAGCTAGTCCATGCAAGAACTTCAAGGCATCAAGACATGAATGAGAGAAAATCCAGTCCGAGCTAGGAACAATAGCTCACCCTGAAATCTGATTATGCTGAGGTCTGGCTACAGTTGCGGTTGAGTTGATGTCGACGGTACGTTTGCTGCACTCCACAAATAACAAAGAGAAAACATACAAGTAGGGGTAAGTACAAGGCACAAGTACTGAGTAGATATCATCGGCCAACTCAAAATAGAAAGCAATATATATCAGATAATAGTATAAAATCAACCATAACACTTAATAGGTGACAACAACAAGTACCATAACCATTGGCCACAACCCAACCACATCTATGAGGACTCAAGCCTCCACTCCATACTCATTTGGGAAACAGGTTCTTTAGATTGAGTATATTAACATATTTCAAGATTCGTTCTCTTTACTATCCTGGTTTCGGAACGTGACACTCCGATCGACTACTATCCTGGTGTCGGAACGTGACACTCCGATCCATCTACTATATTGGTGTCGGAACGTGACACTCCGATCCATCTACTATCCTGGTGTTGGAACGTGACACCCGATCCACTTCTACTATCCTGGTGTCGGAACGTGACACCCGATCCACTACTACTATCATGGTGTCGGAACGTGACACCCGATCCACTACTACTATTCCGGTGTCGGAACGTGACACCCGATCCACTAATACTATCCTGGTGTCAGAACGTGACACCCGATCCACTACTACTATCCTGGTGTCGGAACGTGACACCCGATCCACTACTACTATCTTGGTGTCGGAAAGTGACACCCGATCCATTAACCTCATTCTCTTAGTTCATCAAGCCTTCTTTTATACTAAGGCATCATCATTAACAGAGAGGTTTTAGGGTTTAAAATTCAACAGCCTCATCATGCTAATTCATCACAATTTAATAATCACATCATGCAACCACACAATTAAGCATATAGAAGGCTTTACAATACTACCCAATACATATCAATCGCTTTTTAGAGTTTACTATGAGATAGCATAAACCATAACCTACCTCCACCGAAGAATCGTGATCAAGCAATCTACTTTCCCAAAGCTGCGTTCTTCTCTTTCTCTCGATCGTTCGTCCCTCTTTCTCTTTTTCTTATTCAAACCCTTTTTCTTTTACCCTAATTGTCATATAATTAAGTATAAAAAATAATAAAAATAACCCACTATTTCTTCCAAGTTATCTCCTTAACCCCCAAATAATTGAATTATTAACATTAATCTACTAACTTTATAATTATAAGCATGAATAGTCCAAAACGCCCCTTAAAAACTTTTAACAGAAATCCGACCCAGTTAGGGTTACGCAGCCTGTGACGGTCCGTCGTGCCTGCGACGGTCCGTCCTGCTGAGTCGTCACAGAGTTCAGAGACTCAACTTTATTTAAGAAGTCTGTGACGGACCGTCATGCCTGTGACGGTCCGTCCTGCCATTCCGTCACGAAGTTCAGAGTGTCGATCTTTGTACCCAATTTTCCAGAGTCTAAGTGTTTTGGAATATGACCCCCTCGACGGTCCGTCGTGCCCATGACGGTCCGTCGTGGGATCCGTCGACCTAGACAGTTATTACCAGAATATACTCTACTGCTCAAAACGACTAAACAGGTCGTTACAAGATTGAGCATATCATTTATTATTTACAAAAGTAGACTACAAATAAGTTATTAGTCTTGGAATGAGTCTCGATTATTACAATAGAGATGTGTTGTAACAACATAATCTAGCGCTAAACCTCCAAGAAATTCCAAGCGCTAATAGCATCGTGGAATCTTAGGTAGAATGTAAAATTCGTCAGTTAGCACTTTAGCAAGCAGCGTAGAGTCTTGAAACTTGTGTTGTAGCACTGATTTACAAGTACTATACATTGACTAGCTTCTCAGTACTCATGATGAATTGCCTTGGCATAGGTGCATTAATAAAATCAATTTTCATCCCAATCATTTCATAAATGATATAGCTGCTACTTTGTCAGCCCGAGCTGAGGTAAGAACATATTAGTGCCTCAACCACAACAGCTACTCTCTTGATTTTTATCTCCTTCCTTACCCTAAAAGACACCTCTACTTAGGGCATCAAGAAATCTTTGCCAAATATGTAATCTTGAGAATTATCACTAGAATGTTCCCCACTTTAAGATCGAATGGTTCGTTACTAATAAATCTCAAAATTTTACGAGCACATCCAAGATTGAACAGTTCATCATTGGAAATAATTTTTTTTTCTTAATCTTGATAAGACCCTCATGATAATTTTCATAAGTCTTAAACAGTTGTATACTAATAGTGTATCTGAGAAAAGAGTCCCCAAACTTCTCAAGTGATTCCAAATGAAAATTCTACAGACATTTCTTTGTTTTCATTACTTCCTAAATATTAGCGGTTGAGATACAAAGTGTTACTTTGTGGTGATTCAAAAACATTCTTATAAGTTTATTCGACATGGATGCCTGCCCTATAAGGTATAAGGTTCTAGCACGGTAGATAGTTATTGGCGAAAGATTGTTGACCTCAAGAATCTCATGAATTCTAGGTATGCACGTATGTTAGTGAATCCCCACACTCCGCAGAACAGATTCACTGCTATATATGTATAACTTAGAATTCATATGATTCTCGAGGTCAAGAATCTTTTGCCAATAACTATTTGTCCTGCTAGAACCTCTATACTTTATAGGGGAATCATTCATACTGAACAAACTTGAAAAGAATGCTTTCGAATAATTGGAAACTAAAACTTTGTATCCCAAGTGGTATGATTTTTTGAGGAATGACAACAAGGCTATGCCTCGAGAAGTTTCATTTGGAGTCACTCAGGTAACTTGCAGACTCTTCTCTCAAATGTGATGTTAATTTACAACTATTTAAGACTTATGAATGTCACCACGATAATTTACTCAGAATTAAGAAAAATAAAATCAATTCCAATTTCGCACTTCGCATCTTTGGATGCGCTCGTAAAATATGAAATTTATCGGTAATGAACCATTCGATCTTCTAACGTGAATCATTCCTGATGATAATTCTCGAGTTCTTCGATTAAGATTTCCCTTCGCCTTCAATAAAAATGTATATTAGGTTATAGAAAAAATTAGAAATAGTAAGAAGTAGTTAATGTGGTCGAAGAAATAATAGGTGCCTACCTCATATCGTGTGGGGAACTAGCGGCTTTACCATTTATGAATTGCATAGGGTTACATTGATATTGTTTATTCTGGGAAGCTAGTTATTGTGTGGTACTTTGAAACCTTGCTACTTACAAGTTCCTTGATCCTTCATGGCTTGTTGAAACTCTAACTCACGAATCATTTTCCACAATGAGATGACTACTAGGAATTCTCGGAGATGCAGTGCTAGATAATGTTGTTACAACACATATCTATTTCAAATATCCAAAATGAATCCATGACTAATTATTGATTTGAGGTATGCTTTTGTAAACAATGAATGATATGCTCAATATCTAATTAAGGTTGGCATGCATAAGCATCTACTTCATGTCTCAACAAATCTGCAAAGCAAGATATGTTGTACTATTGAGGATTTTTGAGAAATTGGATCATGTGTCCACGTTCGGATGGGAGGCTGAAACGTGCTTGGAGATGTTTTTGGGTCCTTCGTTTGTGCAATCCCTTAAGACCTCTTCTGGAACAGTTGATTACACCTCAAATAATAAAACTCCTACCAATAAGAGAGTTAAGTGAACTATATGCTCACAAAGGTTATTTAAAAAAGAAATTAATTTTTTAATGAGACAGAGAATTTAAATTTTTAGACATCAAAACTGTGTGGGACTCTAGCAGATGAGTCTAGCTTCAGTTAGAATTGTTGAACACTAATTCTAACTCACACTATATAAAGGATAATATATCCCTTAGAGAGGGATCTCGAAAACTCCATAAATTCGTGGAACATGTACAAAAGATCAAGATGTGGGCGGACTCTTCGTGACCACAAATTCATCATGAAAATCCACAAAATCCTCTTTACATGGAGATCAAATAAAATCCATTTTTGGTGGAAATTATCCTACAAATGAATCAAGAAAGTGACAAAATTTTACCCAAACTATTAATTAGATAACATATTCTTCTTTCTTCGTATTTATTTTGTGGTTGGAGTTTATTTTCCATACATAATATTTGTTGCAAAGAAATTATATCCTACAACCCTAACTAAAATTAATAATTTATTTTGGGGTTTCATTAGTTTGATTTGAGTTGAAGAATTGGTAAGATTCCATTCAATATTGTAGAAAGAATTGAATATACATTAATCAAATCCTTCATTCAATAGTCGAATAGATCATTTCATGAAATTAATCAACAAAATGAGAGTAAAAATAGATCAAGTGTCTTTGGGGTCATCTCATACCTTCTAAGTAGTATTTATCTGTACAAAGTATGAATATGCACACACAAGATTTTCTGAAGTTTAACTTAAAATTATGAGTTTCTTGTAAGTTGTCATGAGATGTTACAAAATGTGGAGTTGGTGAAGTCCGACAGAGTAGATTACACTATTTTCACATGTGTGGCCTATCTAGGAATTTGTGGGAGTCTGATGTTGATACTAGACCAACATGTTCATTCCATGTAACTTGCAAGAAGAGAAGTGGGGTCAGTTTGAGAACTGGACTTAAGATTGTACTTCATATTTTTTTTTTGGACATAATTTCATGCCTTGTCTCACCATTCTTTGGTGATTTTACCTAATGATACTAAGAATTTGTCCATTCATGAGAAGTTTGGCTTATTATATACGTGTAGTTTTTATCAAACAACCTTTGTATGGATTTTTCAAAGAGCAGTCAAGGTGGTCATGGAGCTTATGTGCTGCATGGAATTTATGGATTTGGCGGACAAGAGGTCTTGCACTTGTTGTTATTTTAGTGGTACTTCATCTAGAGGGGGATACTTTAGGAGGGATTTTCATCCTCGGTTCGGTATACATGTTCATACAATTATTCAAGTATTGAGGGAGGTTATACTGGACAAAATTTCTACAACTTGGGTCAAAAACTTATTAGGGTTGCTATTAGTGGATTTCAGCTTAATGTGAAAATTCAATATATTTGGATTCTTGTTAGTTTATTTAATTTGGAGTTAATTTTTAAAGTTAAAACTTTGTATTTGAGTAATAGATTTTATTCTGTTTTAAGCTTTTGCATGCTTAAGTTAGTCTTCCACTTGTAGTCAGCCAGGATGAGAGTTCGCTTGGGGATCAACAATGGTTGTTGAGTGCCAGCCACGTCCATGGTGTAGACTCGGGTCGTTACAATATTATCTTGGTGTGATCATGGAAGTTTTTAATGGACATCACATAGATCCCAATACTCTGAATGCTACTACTAGCAGGTTTGTTGCCATGGAATTCCCCAAATGTACGATCAGCTCTTATCTGAAAGTTGAACAACTAGATCTTAACTTTCCATGTATTTTTTCTTCTGTTATACATGACTAAAATGCATATAAAATGGTCGAAAATTTCAGTCTTGTTTGTCTTTTTTTAATGGCATCCGTTAGGCAAGGTTCTTAGGGCTAGTTTTATCAATTAATAATAGAAGTGGAACTCAAAGAGAATATTACAATTAACGAGATCTAGACTTTTTTACTAATCCTAACGAGGTAACACGCCTCTATTAATTAATTAACAAGCATGACGAATATAAGAATTTTAAAAAACTAGGTACTCTGTGAATATTATAGTGTTTATAATAAACTCTATGATAATGTTATAATTGAGGGTAATTAAGTAATCCAAAAATAGAAAACTTTAGATTACGGTTGAGTTATCAAGCACACACTTCATTTTATATATGTATGAACTTAAAAAGATGTCTTGCCCGTCTAATTTAACACTTATTTTATCTCGTCTTCTTCATCTAATCTATCCAACAACTCTTGGTAGATCATCACTTCTTCTTGAATTTATTGGATGTTCTTGACACGTTTCTTCTAGTCACATTGGTAAGTGATCTTTGAACAAATTCCTCCATAACCTTACAATCCCAACTATGTCACATTCCATGTGTCCTCCTTTTGGTTTTGAAGCTTCCTCTCCTTTGTTGCATAGGTGAAAGATCCTTATTCTTGACCACCTTATCAAAGCAAATGTCAAGCGTAGCAGCTTCTTCATCACCACAAAACATTTAATTACCCAAGTTAATATCACAAATTGTAGTTGGACTTATAATGAGTTAAACTACAAACCATAGCTCATGACTCTTTGTCAATTATTCAATCCACAACAAGCTCCTCAATTTGACTAAATCCGTGGAAATCACCACCGACATTGTTGAGGATTTGATAGAAAATATGTGTGCACTATTAGTCAATGGGTCAGATCCTTGATAGAGTATTAGTGTGTAAGTAAATAACTCAAAGTAAAAGACAACACATGAGATTACGTGGAAACCCTCTTGAACAAGGAAGGATAAAACTAGGACATGTCACAACAACTCCATTATTACCAAAATAAGCAAAGATTCAAATTATAGACTTTAGTAATGAGATAAATGGATGACTGCCACATGGAATTTGCAATGGTTCACTTAAGTAATTTAAGTGTTGTGTTAAGAATGTCAAATTTCGGGAAAGGACAGGGTCCCTCCATATGGTTTGGATGTAACTGTCCAGATCTGCCCTGACCTGCCTTTTAAATCAGCATAATCACCTTCAAGTTTCTTCAATTGATTTCTTCAGACATTGATCTACTCAGTGAAGTTTCAACATCTCCAACTTTGATCTATTTTTTTTTTCATGAACAGGTTCCTACTCAGCGCTTTCATGCGAATATCAACAATTTGATCTCCAGTCTTTGCAAAATTGCGTACTAATGTTTCCCTTTTAAAAGTAATCCCTCAGTAAATGATGCCTCACTTAAATATGCTTAGTCCTTTTATAAAGACTGAATTCATAGTCATATTGAGACGACTTGTATTTTCCCACAGAAGAGGAATAGTGTGAGTAACCACTCCAAAGTCTCCAAGTTTCTGCCCATAAGAGTTGTAAACAACAAGCTTCTATTGTTACATTCTTTGCCTCAGCTATTGAAAGGATAACAATAGTTAGCTATTGAAAGGATAACAATAGTTTGCTTTTTGGGTTAACTAAGTAAATTGTCCAAGCTTCGCGCGGTGGTGAACTACATCAATATTCTATTTCCGAATATGTGACAATATAAGTATATTCTAGACGATACAATCCTACGATAAATTTTAAAGAATATTTTATCCAAAGAAGAAATGAAATAATTTTTAATCTTAAAACCAAAAAGATTTGATCCTAAGTGTTCATGAATTTTCTTTAGAATTCTTCTGTTTACTATAGTTGTTCATCACCAAAGTCTTTAGAAAAGATATGTAATTGTTTCATTATCTATATTTGTATTTTTAGAAAGTGATACAAACATTTTTTTCATCAACTGCGAGAGTTTTTCTCCTATTCAAGGTCTCTATATACATAACCAAAATATAATATAATTAGTTGTGTACTTGATAAGTTAATTAAAATTAAAACAACCCATCTCTTGGAGTTCAATGACATAATGTATGTCGCTCAATTAATTTGGATAAAATAATGTATTGGCAAGTACCTTATTCATAATCGTTCGCATTTAATGACACTATTTTGATAGTCAAAAGATATATTTTGTTGTTTATAATAAATCAATATGGTTAAAATTTTATTTTTCGGGAACTTTTAATCATATGTTTTTAAGGACATAATTATTTCTTTAATATTTGATTAATAACAATGCATCATACTTTCAGGGGTTATTGAATGACTCCAACCAAATATTTGAACCTCAAATGTTTGATTAAGGTTGAGTACAATACTTGTCATCCCACTAATTCCTTTATTTTTTTGAATGTCACTAATCGATTTGAATGCCTCGATAATATAGAAAGTTGAATAAATAAAAGTCCAAGATAGTGTTGGACCACCATAACTGTCACGACCCAAAACGGGGCCGCGACTGACACCCACATCTACCCTCCTATGTGAGCGAACCAACCAATCTAAACCTTAACATTTCAATATAATATCAAGTAAAAGTAATGCGGAAGACTTAAAACTCATTAACAAAATCAATAACTATTATTATCCCCAAAATCTGGAAGTCATCACCACAAGAACATCTACCTTCAAATTACTAAACTAAGAGTATCTAAGAAAACAGAATAAATAGAAAGCTAGTCCATGCCGGAAGTTCAAGGCATCAAGACTTGAAGAAGAAGACCCAGTCCAAGCTAGAAACGTTAGCTCACCCTGAAGATCCGGTGTGACGAAGACTGGCTTGATTTACTGTTGAGTTGAAGTTGACGGAACGTTTGCTGCATTCCACAAATAACAAAGAAGAAAACATGAAAGTAGGGGGGGTCAGTACAACCACAAGTACTGAGTAGATATCATCGGCCAACTCAAAATAGAAAACAGTATATATCAGTTAATATCATAAATCAACTATAAACTCAACATGTAACAACAACAAGTACTATAATCATCAATAAGTACCATTACGTTCGTCCATGAGGGCTCAAGCCTCAATACCATGCTCATTTGGGAATTAAGTTCATTATGTTGAGTATATTCTCATCTTTCAAGATTCATTATCTTTCTTCCTCTTAAGTCGGTACGTGACACTCCGATCCCCTACATGTGTCGGAACGTGACACTCCGATCCCCTATATGTGTCGGAACGTGACACTCCGATCCCCTATATGTGTCGGAACGTGACACTCCGATCCCCTATATGTGTCGGTACGTGACACTCTGATCCCCTAATTCTACGTGTCGGTTCGTGACACCCGTCCCACTAAATACTATGTGTCGGAACGTGTCACTCCGATCCACTAATACTATGTGTCGGAACGTGACACTCCGATCCACTAATCTTAATATATTCGTTCATCAAGCCTTCTTTATACTAAGGCATCATCAATCCCATTACTTTAATTCATCAAGCCTTCTTTTATACCAAGGCATTATCATTAATAAGTAGATTAAAGTTTCTTTCAAGATTTGCGATTCAATGGTTTTCATCATGCTTATTTCATCAAAATCACATAATCATATTCATTCAAGCATACATTTAAGCATATAGACAGGTTTACAATACCACCAATACATATCATTCACTATTAAGAGTTCACTACGAATATCGTAAAAACCATAACCTACCTCCACCGAAGAATTGAATCAAGCAAGAATTTTCCCAAGCTTCGTTTCTCCCTTCTCGTTCGATCCCCCTCTTGATCGATCAATCTCTCTCTCTACTCGTTCGTTTCTCCTCTCTTTCTGTTCTTTTATTTTTCTTATTCAAACCCTCTTTCTTTTACCCTAATTCATATATAATTAAGAATGAAAGATGGTAATAATGACCCACTAATTAACTTAAGGTTACCTATTTTAACCCCCAAGTAATTAGATTTATTAATATTAACCCTCAAACTTTATAATTAACGAAAGAATAGTCCAAAACGTCCCTTAAAACTTAACCGTAAACCGATTCCCAATCGGGATTACGCGACTGTGACGGGCCGTCGTACTGCGACGGTCCGTCCACGCAGTCGCCGCAGCTCTTAATTCTCAAGTGGATCAGGATCGCCGTCACACCGGTTGACGGTCCGTCCTGCCCCCTGTCCTGAAGTTCAGAGAGTCGATTTTCAGTACCCAATTTAAGAATTCTAAGTGTCATGGAACGAAACCTCTTCGACGGGCCGTCGTGACCACGACGGTCCGTCGTGACATTTGTCGTCCCAGCCAGTTTTTCCAGAAATAAAATCTGCTGCTCAAAACGACTAAACAGGTCGTTACAATAGATACCAATTTACCCATCGTTCGTCCCCGAACGATCAAAAGAAGAAAAACAATGGCGAAAAGGAGTACCTGAATCTGTAAACAGATGTGGGTATTTTTCTTGCATATCTGCCTCCTTCTCCCATGTAGCCTCTTCAACGGGTCGATTCTTCCATTGAACCTGGATGGATGCAATTTCTCTCGACCTCAACTTGCGAACTTCTCTATCTAATATAGCAACTGGTTCCTCCTCATAAGTCAAATTCTCACCAAGCAAAACTGAATCCCAACGGATGATGTAGTTTCCATCTCCATGGTATCTTTTCAACATGGATACATGAAATACCGGATGTACTCCGGACAGCCCTGGAGGTAATGCTAATTCATAAGCCACCTCCCCTACTCGCTTTAGTACCTCAAATGGTCCAATATACCTTGGACTTAGCTTACCTCTTTTGCCAAACCGCATCACCCCTTTCATAGGTGAAACCTTCAACAAGACTTGTTCACCCTCCATGAACTCCAAATCTCTAACCTTTCGATCTGCATACTCCTTTTGTCTACTTTGCGCCGCTAGAAGCTTTTCTTGAATGCCCTTCACCTTATCTAACGAATCCCTCAAGAGATCAGTACCCCAAGGTCTAACCTCGAATGCATCAAACCAACCAATGGGAGATCTACATCTCCTCCCGTACAATGCTTCAAATGGGGCCATATCAATGCTTGAGTGATAGCTATTGTTGTATGAAAACTCTGCCAAAGGTAAGAAGCTATCCCAATGGCCACCAAAGTCTGTGACGCATGNNNGGAGCATAGCCTCCAACACTTGAATCGTTCGTTCAGACTGACCATCGGTCTGAGGATGGAACGCAGTACTAAGGTCCAACCTAGTACCCAATTCCGCATGCAATGTTTTCCAAAACTTAGAAGTAAACTGCGTACCTCTATCTGATATGATGGATAGTGGAACCCCATGCAATCGAAAGATTTGTGAGATATAGATCTTGGCTAACTTCTCTGCATTGTAAGTCACCTTGACCGGGATAAAATGAGCAGACTTAGTTAACCTATCGACAACCACCCAAATGGAGTCATACTTACCCAATGTCTTTGGAAGACCAACCACAAAATCCATTGCAATTCTCTCCCACTTCCATTCAGGAATGAGCATTCTCTAAAGTGTTCCTCCTGGCCTTTGGTGTTCATACTTTACTTGTTGACAGTTTGGACATTTAGCAATAAAGTCAACAATATCACGCTTCATTCTACTCCACCAAAAGTGTTGCTTGAGGTCACAGTACATCTTGGTCGCACTCGGATGTATCGAATACCTTGAACTATGAGCCTCTGCCAGAATAGTGTTGATCAATTCATCAACTCGGGGTACACATACCCTTCCCTTGATTCTCAAAAGACCTTCTTCATCGATTGTCGCTTCTTTGGCCTCTCCTCGCAATACTTTATCTTGGATTCGCCTTAGTTTCTCATCATCAAACTGTTTTCCCTTAATCTTGTCGAGAAAAGAAGATCTCGACTCCACACTAGCCAACAATCCTCCCTTCTCATTTATTTCTAACCTCATCAAGTCGTTAGCCAGAGTCTGAACCTCTCTAGCCAATGGGCGTCTAGAAGCTTGCAAATGAGCTAGACTTCCCATGCTTCCCGCCTTTCTACTCAAAGCATCTGCCACAACATTCGCCTTCCCCGGATGATACAAAATAGTGATGTCGTAGTCCTTTAGTAGTTCCATCCATCTCCTCTGTCTCAAGTTCAAATCTTTCTGAGTAAAGACATCTTTGAAGGCTACGATGATCCGTGTAGACCTCACACTTAACCCCATATAAATAGTGCCTCCATTGCTTTAATGCAAACACTACCGCGGCCAATTCCACGTCATGAGTTGGATAGTTACGTTCATGCACTTTTAATTGTCTTGAAGCATAAGCAATCACGTTCTTCTCTTGCATTAGCACTGCACCCAAACCCGAATAGGATGCATCACAATAAACAATGAAGTTCTTACCCTCTACCGGCAAGGTGAGGATAGGTGCAGTAGTCAACAAAGTCTTAAGCTTCTGAAAGCTTTCCTCACATTCATCTGACCATACAAATGGAACATTCTGCTTAGTCAAGTTCGTCAATTGGGAAGCAATAGAAGAGAATCCCTTGACAAATCGGCGGTAGTAGCTAGCTAACCCAACAAAGCTTATTATTTCTGACACATTAGTGGGTCTTACCCAATTCTTCACTGTCTCAATCTTAGAAGGATCTACCGTTACCCCATCCTTCGAAACCACATGCCCCAAGAAGGACACTGCATCTAGCCAAAACTCACACTTAGAGAACTTGGCATAAAGCTTTTTCTCCCTCAACGTTTCCAATACCATTCTCAAATGCTCTTCATGTTCCTTCTTGCTCTTTGAGTATACCAATATATCATCAATAAATACGATCACGAAGAGGTCCAAATATGGCTTAAAAATCCCGTTCATCAAGCTCATGAACGCAGCAGGGGCATTCGTAAGACCAAAACACATCACTACGAATTCATAATGCCCATATCTAGTTCGAAAAGCAGTCTTTGGCACATCCGTCGCCCGTATCTTCAATTGATGATAAGCGGATCTCAAGTCGATCTTCGAGAAGACACATGCACCTTGTAGTTGATCGAACAAGTCATCAATGCGAGGAAGAGGATACTTGTTCTTAATCGTTACCTTGTTCAACTGCCGGTAGTCTATGCACATCTGATAACTCCAATCCTTCTTCTTTACAAACAAAACCGGAGCACCCCAAGGAGATGCACTTGGTCTAATGAAGCCTTTGCTCAACAACTCTTGAAGTTTGGCCTTTAACTCTCTTAACTCCGCGGGAGCCATTCTATAAGGGGGTATAGAAATGGGGCGAGTGCCTGGTTCAAGATCAATGCAGAAGTCAATATCCCTATCTGGTGGCATGCCAGGAAGATCTGCAGGGAACACATCCAAAAACTCACGGACTATCGAAACCGACTCAATCGAAGGTACTTGAGTAGTGTCATCCTTGAGATGTGCCAAGAAAGCTAAACCACCCTTACTAATCATCTTCCGAGCACAAAGAAAGGACACGATACGAACCGGATTGGAAGTGTAGTCACCCTCCCACACTAACGGATCTGCCTCAGGCTTGGCTAACGTCACAGTTTTAGCGTTACAATCAAAAATCGCAAAATTCAGAGAAAGCCAAGTCATACCCAGAATTACATCAAAGTCACCCATTTCTAAAATAACCAAATCTACATAAGTGTTGCTCCCCACAAAGTTCACCAAACAGGACCTATATACCTTTTCAACTACCACAGACTCACCCACCGGAGTAGAAACATGAATAGGCATGTCAAGTAATTCACAATGTAAATTTAGACCATTAGCAAATGAGGAAGATACATAAGAAAATGTGGATCCAGGATCAAACAATACGGAAGCCATGCAATCACAAATCAAAAGGTTACCTGTGATGACAGCATCAGACGCCTCCACTTCAGATCTCCTAGGGAAAGCGTAACAATGGGCCCTATCACCCGTCTGTCCATTGCCCCTACCATGTTGCGTAGTAGTGGTTCCAATTTTCCCATCTCCTCTGCCGTTCTGGTGACCACCATTACCTCGACCACCACGTCCTCCAGAAAAGCGGCCTCTACCAAGACCACCTCTACCTCTAGCTATTGGGGGTCTGTAACTCTGTTTTGGACAATTCCTCCTAACATGTCCAACCTCCCTACATCCATAACACTCTGCGGAGTCGCATAGGTCTCTCGGAGTAGTGTTGACCGCTCGAGGTGGACTCCCCAACTACGATGCTGTAGTGAAGACTGAATTGGTCGACTTGAGTAACCTCAGAGCTCTGTCCTCTAGAGTAAGAACCATTAAACTCACCTCCCCTTCGAAACCTTTTTGATGTCGACGTCGTGGTGAAGACATCTGGCTTCACTCCTTCCACTTCTATCACAAAGTCTACCACCTCTTGGAAGGATGTTGCCATAGCCGCTACCTGTAAGGCCGAAATCCGCAACTCTGATCTCAACCCCTTCACAAACCGGCGAATCCGCTCTTGTGGACTGAAACAAAGTTGAGTGGCATACCTTGATAAAGCACGAAACTTAGCCTCATATGCGTTAACCGTCATCCTACCTTGCTCAAGACTCAAGAACTCATCCCTTTTTCTATCTCTCAACGTCCTTGGGATATACTTCTCCATAAACAGTAGAGAAGGATGCCAAAGTCATGGGTGTGGCCTCGTCGGTTGACACTCGACATGTGATCGCCACCACATTTTGGCGTTCCTTGAAACCGATAGCTTACGAACTCAACGCCAAACCGTTCTACTATCCCCATCTTGTGTAGTAGCTCATGACAATCAACCAGGAAATCATAAGCATCTTCGATTACGCACCCTTGAAGACTGGAGGTTTCAATTTCAAGAACTTACTTGAAAAGTTCGTCGATCGCTTGTCATTATCGGTCCGAAGAGTCGACGTGGAAATGTGCCTATCTCCAATGAGGCATCCATGCGGGAGTCATAGTAGCCGCATGTCGTACCTCTGAAACCGGAGGTGTTGGTGCAGAAACCATTGGAGGTGCCTGACCGTGATCAGATAACCCGCTAAGATAAGTGAGAACCTGATTGATCATCTCTTGGGTAGGTTGGGGTGGCAATTCCTCATTCTGCTCTTGTTCATTCTCCCCATCCTCCCCTTCTCTTACCACTCCCTCAGTCGGTGGAGGAGTCACTGCCCTAGCATCAGATGGGCTAGGTGCTCGTCCTCTTCCTCTAGAGCACGTCCTCCCACGACCTCTACCACGGCCTCTTGTCACCGTTCTTCCTCGAGCCACAGCTCCAGTGGCTGGCTCAGATGTTTCTTGTTGTGCCGTTGTTGCTGCTGGTGCGGTCGTTGCTCTAGTTCTAACCATCTGCGATATAGAGTGAAGATGGTCAGATACCAATTCGTATCGCCTAGATACCAATTGGACTCAAGTAGTAGCACGAAAGAAAGAATGAAAGAGTGAAATTTTCCTAAAGTCTTATAGCCTCTCAAGGATAAGTAAAGGCGTCCCCCTACCGTTCCTTAAAACTCTACTAGACCTGTTCTTGTGTGATGAGACCAACGAACCTAATGCTCTGATACCAAGTTTGTCACGACCCAAAACGGGGCCGCGACTGGCACCCACATCTACCCTCCTATGAGAGCGAACCAACCAATCTAAACCTTAACATTTCAATATAATATCAAGTAAAAGTAATGCGGAAGACTTAAAACTCATTAACAAAATCAATAACTATTATTATCCCCAAAATCTGGAAGTCATCACCACAAGAACATCTACCTTCAAATTACTAAACTAAGAGTATCTAAGAAAACAGAATAAATAGAAAGCTAGTCCATGCTTGAAGTTCAAGGCATCAAGACTTGAAGAAGAAGACCCAGTCCAAGCTAGAAATGTTAGCTCACCCTGAAGATCCGGTGTGACGAAGACTGGCTTGATTTACTGTTGAGTTGAAGTTGACGGAACGTTTGCTGCATTCCACAAATAACAAAGAAGAAAACATGAAAGTAGGGGGGGTCAGTACAACCACAAGTACTGAGTAGATATCATCGGCCAACTCAAAATAGAAAACAGTATATATCAGTTAATATCATAAATCAACTATAAACTCAACATGTAACAACAACAAGTACTATAATCATCAATAAGTACCATTAAGTTCGTCCATGAGGGCTCAAGCCTCAATACCATGCTCATTTGGGAATTAAGTTCATTATGTTGAGTATATTCTCATCTTTCAAGATTCATTATCTTTCTTCCTCTTGTGTCGGTACGTGACACTCCGATCCCCTACATGTCTCGGAACGTGACACTCCGATCCCCTATATGTGTCGGAACGTGACACTCCGATCCCCTATTTGTGTCGGAACGTGACACTCCGATCCCCTATATGTGTCGGTACGTGACACTCCGATCCCCTAATTCTACGTGTTGGTTCGTGACACCCGTCCCACTAAATACTATGTGTCGGAACGTGACACTCCGATCCACTAATACTATGTGTCGGAACGTGACACCCCAATCCACTAATCTCATTATATTCGTTCATCAAGCCTTCTTTATACCAAGGCATCATCAATCCCATTACTTTAATTCATCAAGCCTTCTTTTATACCAAGGCATTATCATTAATAAGTAGATTAAAGTTTCTTTCAAGATTTGGGATTCAATGGTTTTCATCATGCTTATTTCATCAAAATCACATAATCATATTCATGCAAGCATACATTTAAGCATATAGACAGGTTTACAATACCACCAATACATATCATTCACTATTAAGAGTTCACTACGAATATCGTAAAAACCATAACCTACCTCCACCGAAGAATTGAATCAAGCAAGAATTTTCCCAAGCTTCGTTTCTCCCTTCTCGTTCGATCCCCCTCTTGATCGATCAATCTCTCTCTCTACTCGTTCGTTTCTCCTCTCTTTCTGTTCTTTTCTTTTTCTTATTCAAACCCTCTTTCTTTTACCCTAATTCATATATAATTAAGAATGAAATATGGTAATAATGACCCACTAATTAACTTAAAGTTACCTATTTTAACCCCCAAGTAATTAGATTTATTAATATTAACCCTCAAACTTTATAATTAAGGAATGAAAAGTCCAAAACGTCCCTTAAAACTTAACCAGAAATCCGATTCCCACTTGGATTACGCGACCTGTGACGGGCCGTCGTGCCTGTGACGGGCCGTCGTGCCTGCGACGGTCCGTCACGCAGGTCGTCGCAGCCCTTAATTCTCAAGTGGACTGTGACTGCCCGTCACACCAGTGACGGTCCGTCCTGCCCCCTGTCCTGAAGTTCAGAGAGTCGATTTTCAGTACCCAATTTAAGAATTCTAAGTGTCATGGAACGAAACCTCCTCGACGGGCCGTCGTGACCACGACGGTCCGTCGTGACATTCGTCGTCCCAGCCAGTTTTTTCCAGAAATAAAATCTGCTGCTCAAAACGACTAAACAGGTCGTTACAATAACATTTGAACACTCAAAGTCCATTCTTGGACATCCCATAAATGTTTTAACCACTGAAATCTCTATAAAGACCAAAGCAATTTAATTAACAAATTTAAGAATCTACATGACACCAATAGTTTAATGATTATATAAAACTCTTGATTAACATATATTTACTTCAACATTATGATCAAAAACATAAAAATAAACAAAAAAATTTAAAACATTTACTCAAAAACAATAATGAGCAACATAAGCATAAATTAATGACTATAATAAAACGTACCATAATATGTAATAAAAAAATGAAACATAGAGGAAAAAATAGATCCCATTGAATGCACATTGTTCCCTTAAGGAAATTATTCCATTCTAGTACCCGAGGTTTAATGGAATAGATCTTCTCATGACAGAATGATTCTATTAACAAGTGTGTTGATTCAAAAACAATGGTTGAGTGAGCCAGTCAACAAGAGCAAACTACACGAATATTTGATTGTGCAGAAGAAGAGGATGTTCAGAATTTCCGTTGTTTTAAAATGAGAGGAAATCCTTCTATTTATAGACAACAAAGCATAGTGTGTATAAATTCTTATTGTGTCTTATATGAAAGGTCACAACTCTTTGGACAAGTCACAATTATTCATAAAAGTCGCAATTCTTTATAAAAATTGCAGTTTTTTATTAAAGTTGCAACTTTTCAGAAAAGTCGCAACTATTCATTAAAGTCACAACTTTTCATAAAAGTGAGAATTTTTTTTATAAAAGTTACAAATTTCCATGAAAGGTAAGGCTAATTTTGAATTAAATGAGTTAAAAGGAAGTCCTGGTTTGTGGTGACGCCATGTAGGCGGACCGAGGATTCTCTTTAAAATAAATATATGATCTGATATGGTTAGGAGATAAGAGATGAGCCCAGAAAATGACGAATTCTTGAGGTGCTTTTTCTATCAACTTGATACCCATCATAGTCTACATCAACATATCCTATCAAATCAAATGAGTCTTCTGATGGATAGAATAGAACCGGGTCCTATCTTCTTCAAATACCTAAAAATCTTCTTCTAAGTTATATAACAAGACTCTTTCGGATTAGCTTGGAATATTGTACACATTTCGACATTGAACACAATATTACGTTGTAGTTAGTAACTCTATCTGACCGCTTTTTATCCCAGAGTGAACTGTCTTGTGCTACAAACTTAATGTCGAAGGTGAGCTTGGTTTGATCATAAAAACTAAAGTATGAAACAACGAATATCCATCTCATTTTTGTTACTATCAAAATTTTTAAACAACAAAGTAAAAGCTACCCCTTTTTCACACATGTCGTATGGTGTGTCTAATGGAAACATTTGGATTTTTGCTGAAAGATGTTCATGGAATCTGAAGATTTTTTGGGGCGTTTGGGGTTTGTTTTAGATGATCACCTCAGAAGGGATCCACCACTTTTTAGAGTTGATAAAATGTTTGAACAAGTCCAATCTAAGCTTCTTGGGAAACCAAAATTTCTGTTTGTTTTGCTTCGTGAGTGAAAAAATTTGGGGTATATACGGTTAAATTAATGTTCTTGTTCTCTTAATTAGTAGCTAAACTTTTTCAATCCGCCTTACTTCAATATCGAGTTATCTACTAATCAATAAATCAAGTACATTATACTAACCATATATGCGCCAATGTTTCCTCTCATGAAGCAGAACAAGAAGAAAATTTTGGTGCTTTAGGAAACTTAGATTGGACCTGGTCAAACATTTTCCCAACTCAAAGAAGTTGTGGATCCCTTCTAAGGTAATCATTAGAAGAAAACCCAACCCCTCAAAAAAATTTCTTCAGTTTTCATGAACATCTTCTTCCAAAAACCCAGAAGCTTTCATTCGACAAAACATAAGAAATTTGGGAAATAAAAGTAGTTTTAACTTTGTAGTTTCAAAATTTTGATAGTCATAGAACTGAGATGGATGTTCATTTTTTATGTTTTATTTTTTTAAGAGTAAACTTTGCTTTTGTGACATCCGTCCCTATGTCGGTCTATAAGTTGCCTTACCTAGCATATGATCGAATAGTTATTACGAAATTTCTAAGGACCGTCATGATTTTGAGGTATATATATATATATATATATATATATATACACACACACAATATTAGCACTCAAGATGAGACATACTAATTTATTTAAGAGAATAACGATGTGTTTCTTTATTTTATTCAACTTATTATTGAATTAGTTCTCTTATACTAATTCAACTAAGAGAATAGCAACATGTTTATTTATTTTATTCAACTTATTATTGAATTAGTTCTCTTACAATAAATGACTTAAATTATGTGATGGTGACTTTGATTCCATCCAAATCCCATTTTGAAATTCAATGATTATTTTCTTCTTTGTACTTGTGTTCATTTTTATATAGATGGTTCAATTATCATATTGTCACTACTATATTAAAGTTGTTAACTTAGATCTGCAATTCATTTTAGATTCTTTTTTCTTTTCTCTTTCTAGTTCTAATAAATTTTGGACGACTAGTAACAAGATCGAAAAAAGCTTATTTTTTTTCCAATTCATCATTTTCTTTTATTTCTTTAGTTATCTCTCAGTTATATTAGTATAAATACAATATATTATTGCAAGTCTTCACATCTCACATAAACATATATTTGGTTCCTCTTGGCAGAAAATGTTTGTTCACACTTTTTTGTCTTCTTGATTTTATGGTAAAATTATGTTTTTTTCATATGTTCGATCCTAACTTTTGATTTGTTGGCCATATATAAAAAAATTATAGTCTAGGTTTTCATAGTTTTGTATGAATATATACAAGATTTAGTTAAATTTGATTTAAGCAAAGCATAACAATGATTGAACAAAAGATTTCCTTTTATTGATTCATAATTCATCTACGGATTAATACAAATAAAAAAAAGGAGAAATATTATCTCCAATCCTGATTTGTTTAGTTTAAATCAAATTTAATTACTTTGAATATATATCCATACACAACAATGAAACACATATTCTAAAGCGTTGATACAAGTGCCCAACAAATCAAAATCTAAGATAGAACAAATGACAAAAAAACAAATTTACCACAAAGTCAAGGAGGCAAAAAGTTAGAACAAACATTTTCTATGCCAAGAGAAATCAAATATTCGTTTGTGTATTCTTTTATGTTAGTTTCTGTGAGATGTGAACATTTTCAATAAGTTACCATTGTTAGATGAATATAATTGGGAGATAAAGATGAAATACAATAAAATAGAGAACAGAAAAAACAATCTTCTGTCAATTTTTTTAGTAGACTTCAAAAATTTATTAGAACTAGAAAAAAAGATAAAGGGAAAAGAAACCAAAAAAGATAATTGAATATTAAAGAGATGGCAACATGTAGATCAGACCACCAGAATATTGGTGAACTAAAGAGCAAACAAGATTTTTGAATTAAATGTCAAACTGAGATTCACATAGAATCAAACTCACTATTGCATAATCTAAGTCCTTTATTGTTAGACTATTAAATAAACAATAATGGACTGGATAAAATAAAAACGCAAATCGATATTATTTAAGTTGGGTTTATTTGTCTCCTCTTGGTTAGTGTGCTATTCTCTCAATACTTACATGGAATGAATTCAACAACATTATTAATCTAGTGCACAGGTGTATTTTTGACTGTATCAAAATAATTCTTATAGATCTAAAAGAGTTAATCAATTATGTATTTGAACAATCCAATCCACTACTTAAGTCAATAAATGTTTGTTATTCTTAGACTTTAATCAAATTTATTTAAATTATTTTCTCAAAGTTAATGAAATTTCATGGAGTATATCATTGAACAATCAGATTCACTACAAACTTTGAGTACAATGTAAATTAAGATAGTATTATTTTTTTCTTTAATAAAAGACATTTGTAGTTATTTTGCTCTAAAGTAGAAGTTTTTTATTTTTCCTTTTTGGACTCTTTGTCACCTCTCTATAAACTTTCTAAATATATGCATTAATAAATGTTTGACACACTATAAACAATATCTCTCTCTCTCTCTCTATATATATATATATATATATTGGTCATTTAAAAAAATCAGTCTAAAGCCTTAGCCACATTATATGAACAACAATGGGAACACAAGTAACCTTATGCTCAGAAGTTTGATAAGGTACAATATAGTTCATTCATTAAAATAAAACCGAGTTTGGATATACAAAGTAATTATACATGATTATGAAGAACTATCTGAAGACGTAAATGCTATTAAGTATAAAAATGTTCATATATTTTGATTTTCAAACAGAATAGCATTTACATTTTTAGCAGCTAGATTTCTATGATTTGTAACAATGTAGGTCAGATGTAGTAATAATGAGGTACAAATAAAAAAAATAGGTGAGTTTTGTTATCTCCGACATTTAAATTATCAAACCAAAAATAATGAAATAACATTAAAATTAACAAATTTAAGATCGAAATAGAACGAGCATATAAAACATTGTTAGATGTCAAGTTGAATATGGACTATACAGGAAGACAAGAAAATATCAGAATGTAAGAGTTAATTGACATGAAAATAATTAAGCCACAAGTGTAGCGATGAGTTACAAATAAGATGGATTAGAAGGTTTTTAAGTACCTCTGGTTAGAATCTTGTCAAGCATCCACTCTTCATTGATTATCCGATTTAGATATTCAATATCTCCTTTTAGACTTAGGGGATTCAAGAAGGCCTTGGCCAAAAGAGGAATTTTATAATAGAGGTAAATTTTAAGGATAAAAAATTTGATAGAATAATAACCATTAGAAATCTATTAAAGATAGAAAAATAGTACTTTATACATAACATAAGTTACCTTGAGGAATGTTAAGAAACTATCCTTAAAAGATAAAATTAAGCATGTCCCCAATATGCAACTAGTTTGTCAGATGATTAACTAGAAGAATAAATGATTAACTTTTTAAGGACTCTACTTTTTTTCTATAAGAAGGAACAAACTTACTAACAAGGAAGGTCCCTAAGAATATGATAAATTTCCCTCAAGCTAAACAAATATTATATCAACAAAATATATTTCACTTCTCAAAAAAAAAAAAAAATCACATCCCAAGGTTTGACATCCATGTGGCTAAATTCAGTCAGAGCCCAGGCACAACAAAACTTTCTATTCTCGTTGAGACACCGTGAAGGGAAAATGTGATAAATATCAAAGGTAGCACCATAAAGAAAAGAGAGCTACAGATTTAACATATCTGTATGTTAGGGAAAAAATCTCTCTATTAACAAAAGTTTCTAACACTGCATTGTGGATGCTGTCATATTTACGTGAGAAGAGTAGTCTTCAATTTATAGAGTCCCAAACTTTTCCCTCAATGAAGGAATATTCCAAATATAAAAGAAATTAGATATTCCTTTAAAGAAAAATTAAAGCATTTAAGGTAATACTTTGATTTAACTTCAAAAGAAAAATAAACTTCAAATAAGGTAATAAAATAAGGGGAAACTCTAATAGGATCTTGGACTATAATATCTCCTCCACACCCTAAACAGTGATGCTAGGCACGCGATGCTAAGTAATACAATACAAAGTTAAGGAAATTTTTAATTGACTATTGATGTTATTTGTATATTGATCATACTAGTATAAAAGGTTTATACAATTTGGCATAACGTGTATGTTCTAATAAAGCTATATATATGTAAAAATAAAGATCAATATAAACAACACTTACACCTAAATACCGTGCAAATTAGGGTAAATTTTTTACCGGCATTTAAATATCATACAGGACAAAAGATTCCTAAAACTTAATCATAACTAATATAGATATTGTGATAGTGTCACAATATCATGTTAGCAATAGAATATTAAAAAATGAAAAAATATACATGAGATTTTTTCTTGTAAATAATGGACAAAAGATTAGGAAATCTCATCAAACAAAGAATTTTAATTTATCGAGGACAAATAATGAGTAAATAAGGAAGAATTTTTTTTTATTCAAGTTATAATTCCATTAAAAAAGCTCATAGTGAGAGACACTAACTATCATTAGTTGAGTCTTGTGAGAGACTCTAATTAACTATAAATATAAAGACGAAAAAATAACTTGGATGGCTAAACTAACTTTCCAAAATGTTAATATATCGTTCTTCATGACTCCTCTTTCCCATAGACACAACTTCTGCGGGATCGTCACTCGTTCTCTCACCATTAATTAATTCATCACAAAATTGCGTAGTTAAGGTCGAATTCACTGTGTTTGATCCTTCTTTCTAAGTGATAGATTTGCAGCTCCGACAACAATCTATTCATGATTAGTAAAGAAACCATAATACTTTAAAACAAGGTTGGAAAGTTCCACACATATTAACCATTGAGTTGGTGAGCATAGTTTTAGCTCATTAGCAAGAAAACCCATTAGAATTCTCTGAAACTAGAAAGTTTATTAGTACACTAATTTCAACAATGCATCTCCACTGCCTTAAGAACTATTCAAGAAAAACTAAGAGTAAAATCAATGCATTCTGAGTTTGTCATTCCAAGTATATTATGTTTTCAATACTACAATACATATGAATATAGATAGAGATAGTCAGTTTAAGTACAATACTACAAAAACTTCAACTATTGCATCTTAGTTTATATGAATCCTCTCAAACCATGTTTCTCAATTAAAATTTATCTTATGCAACAGATTTTGAGTATAATAAACTAAACATATATGAGGAAAGAGCAGACCTTATAATACAATTTTAGACACCTCAATCTATAGTAACATTGAATGTGAAACTTGTTCCTCTCGTAGACTTCATTAGCAGGCACGAAAAAGTTCTTGTTTTTACGTTTTAAGGAACCACTTCTACCTCTTTACCTTAACTGTTGGGAAAAGAAACACATCGTAAAAGAGTAACATTTTGGCACAATTAAAAGAAACTCAGTATGAAAAAGTACAACTAGAGCTTCAACTAATTTTCTATTCAAAACCTCATTTTTATTTACTTCATACATTGATGCAGAAGAAAACGTTGTAATAAAGGAAAATCTCTAAAACAATTAAAAGAAACTCAGTATGAAAAAGTACAACTAGAGCTTCAACTAATTTTCTATTCAAAACCTCATTTTTATTTACTTCATACATTGATGCAGAAGAAAACGTTGTAATAAAGGAAAATCTCTAAGAAATAGCACCCAGCAGCCACTATAAGCACCCACCAGCCACTATAAGATCCTATTATTGAAAATTTTTAACTAGGGTCCTCAAATTTGTGGAGTGTACATATGTAAAATTTAACTCAAGAATGTCATCATGTGTTATATAAGGAAACTTAGACATTAATAGAGGCACGAATACCAATGAAGAAAATCTTTTTCATGAAAATTAAAACACGAAACAATGAATATATCCATCTCTTTTTTTCATTGTTGAATTTCTAAAACAACAAAGTAAATATTACCTCATTTTGCAACATGTCTCATGTCTTCACAGGTCAGCCAATTAATGTCTAAACATTTAATTCTAAAGAAATTATAACCATTATGTCCTTATTTTGTGTTCATGAGTTCTTTGAGAAATCTCCACTCTGAAGGAGTAGCAGTCTTGTGTTTCCGGTAGTGGGGATGGAGTAGAGAAAGGATGGAGGCTCTGAGATGGTCCTTTAGTTAAAAATAAAAATTGAGATATAATTTTTTTTGTGAAACTTAAAATTCATTGGTTTGAAAAATAAACATTGACACAACCCAAATAAAATCGTATCAACATCAAGGGTTTCTAAAATATTTTGCTTTCTCTTCAAATAATCACATATGGATTGACACATATTTTTAATGTATAACATCAAAAAAGAGTATAAGAACGGTAGTATAATTTGAAGATATTAATTATGAAAAAGTAATATTTAGCTAACTTCTATAGTGTAATGCTTCGAGCCTACACCATGGACGTGACCGGCACCCAATGACCATTGGAGACGTTGAGCAGACCCTTGGCCTGACTTAACTCAGCGGAAGACACAACTTGATAGTCAAAAAAGTAATCTTTATCATAAATAACTTAGATTAATGTCTTGTAAAAAATGACACTTAAGTCTCCAAACAGAATATCTGAATGTAAGATAACGAGAGACTCAAATATGTCTGACTATCTGTCTATGAAACCTCTATAATACTAAGATGAATGTTGAGACAGGCCCACAACATTTTAATAAGGAAAAAAACTGAAAACAATTAAAATATTCCTCCAAAATGCAAGGAGGTTCACCATAGACTCTGGATGCTCAAATTGGATAAACAAAGTGCTGGATGCTGATCGTAGTTATCTGCGTATGCATCATAAGATGATGCAGGCAAACTGACATCAGTACATTGATTGTACGAGTATGCGAGTTGGAATGTTAACAATAACTTAAGGCTTGAGAGTATTTCTAAAAGAACTTACCTTGGCTCTGTTCAACTCATTAAATAGTAACTCAATATAAAGTAGTAAAGATAATACAATAACAAACTCAAATTTTCTTATAATGAAAGTAATATAGTTTCTATGCGAGATTCTCTAACCAACAGCCACCAATATGAGCCTAAGTGGTGATACAAAATCTTGACCACGCTGCCAGAACTGTCCATGATTTGGCATCGCATAGAACTCCTTAACATAGTGGATACACTAGCTTATCTTACGTGATCATCTAAAAAGTATGACCCGTTAATACCCATGATGGATACATGATTTACATGGAGACTTGAGTTAATGTGAACTCATATCCCCACATCTATGCTGAATACTACTCCCAAAATATACTTTACTTCATGCTTTTAAAAGAAATTTCTTTCTTTGGGTTGAGATAATTGTTGGGTATGTATCAAGAATTGAAAGGTAATAGAGGAAAGGAGAAGAATTTGAAAATAGGAGAGTTTAAATACATAAACATGCCTATTAAGAATTTGAAAATAGGAGAGTTTAAATACAAAAACATGCCTATTAATTGTTAAAAGGGTTGGAAAGAGGGACCCCCCTCGCGCCGTCATCGCCGTCGTCGTCGTCGCTCGCTTCGGCTTCATCTTCGCCTTTGGCTTTGGCTTTGACAAATGATCGATCGAGATTTTAATTATTTATTTAATTAATTAAATGGCCAAATAATATTTTCAATTAATTAGTTGATAAAAGAAGTTAACCAAAATGTTTTCAACTTTTTCGTAAACCCGACCCGACTCGGATCGGCGTGCGTGACCATTTTATATTTTCGTTTTATTTAAAATTCATGCCAGGACTGTTCTGAAAGGTTGCAACTTTCAGGAACAGTCAATACCATTTTAAAGTTTGTAACCTTTCATCAATGGTTGTGTCAATTCTGAAAGGGTTGCAGCCTTTCAGAACATATTCTTTTTGCCTATAAATACCACTTAGTCATAAGAATATTTTCCAACGAATATTCTGATCTTCCTTCTTCTTCTAAATTTTTTTCTTCGTGTACTTTCCTCTTGTGGATTGATTCGCTGACAGTTGTGTTTTTTGGTATATACTTTTTTCTTATTAAGATCATTTTACCCTGGGAGGTTATATTCCAAATCAAACCTCGGATACTAGAGGGGATTAATTTCCTTAATGGGACACTGTGCGTTCATTGGACTTGATCTTCTTCCAAACTAAAACATTGTTTCAGTTATGGTACGTTTGTCTTAAATAAAATAGTTGTTCATCTCGATTAATGATTCGATAAATTTCAGTTACTTGGTGTTTCTGATTATTTTATTAAAATCAGTAATTTCTGATTTTGATAACACAGAGTGATAAACAATAATTGCTCAACACTTTACCTTTAGAAATCTCTTGAAATTAATTTTCCCTTTTCATGCTCGAAGATCTTTTTGAAAATTTTAGTTTCCTCTTAACCTAAATGTAGAAATATTCATAAACATATTAGAGAATACTTAGTTCTCCTATAACTTTTGAGAAATGAACTGAACTCTTAGTAAATACTTAGTTTCATTATATTGCTTGCTTCAACTCTTTATATTTTACTTAAATTGAAACATGAGCCTTAAAACCAAGTTAAATCGTTCAAATAAGACTGTTGGAGACTTCATGAAACTACACTTTTTAAATAATACTCATGGACCCTTCAACAAACTTAACTTTGACATAACTTTTAACCTTTTAAACTTAACTATTCACTTTTTAGACCTCGATCTTAAATTTCCTTGAATTGGATTATGGATTCAAGGTTATGATTTGAGTTTTTTGAGGATTTCTAGGTGTTTAGAAATTACATGGGGTAATTAAAATAATTGGAAGGTGTTAACATACCATAGAAGGACATAAAATGCCTAAACTACGAACAGGGCATAAAATGCAGATCCGAGCGCGCCGCACCTGCCTCAACTGACTGAGGCCATTTCCTGGCGTATAGATGGTGATCCGAACCAGGCCTCATTGTTAGATGCCAGTTTTTGGTGCACTACAGGGCGACGTACGTGGCCTCCCCAGGTGCGTCTAACAGTCTTTTCAACTCATTTTTCAATCTCTAAACCGTCCAATCCTCCCTAATTCTTTCACCAAATACATGGGATTATTAATACCCTAAATACTTACTGAAATCAATCACAGACAATTAAGAGAAACAAGAATAAACCCACGATAGGCAGCCAATAATTTAATCAATAAGATTCCATATTTTTATTCAAGAACATCAACCGTTAATATGAAATCAACTCATAGATTTGCCAAATTGGAACAAATTGGTGTGTGAGTGAACTAACTCAACACAAAATATCTCACATACCTTATTTAGGATCACCCGTGACGAATTCCACTTCGAAGATCTTGGCGTTCTTGACAAGTTCTTGATCCTTTTCTCCCTTGTTCCTTATTATCTTTTCTCTACTCCAAGCCCTAAGAATAAATAACCATTCTTTTCTAAATTCAAACTTATTTTAGACTTAAATAAACCCTTAAATCGAATTAGAAATTAGATGGGTGAAAAGATAAGTTTTCCCTTTCAAAAGTTTGTAATTGGACTTTTCTTACTTCAATAACCCAACTTCTGAAGGCCATATCTCCCTCATAAGATATTGACATCTTGAGAAATTGAGTTTCGTTGGAAATTTGTTTCCAACCATATAAAGAACTGACTCTAACTCCTTGTGAGCTAGAAGTTATGACCGTTTGAAAATGACCGAAATTCACCTTTTCTCAACTTGGTTAAATTGTCCTGATTTTCCCCTTTGTTTCAAAAATGATTATTTATAGTGTCACAACCCCAGTCTATACTCTGGACGTAGCCGGCACTCGAAGACCATTATTGGTCCCCAAGCGAACCCTCATCTTGACTCATTACAAGCGGAGACTAACTTAAGCATACAAAAGCTTAAAATTGAAATGAACAACATTCAATAAAAATAATAATAAATTATTAATGCGGACTCCTCAATTATATTGCCTATCTATTCAAGATAGAAGTCGGGACAAGAACCACGACATCCTGACTAAATTCAAAAAAGTAAATGAAATCCTTCGGAAGCAAAGAGACTCACCATGGCAAACTCAAATCTCGAATGCATCAACGAAGATCTTGTTTATGATCCTAAATACCTGTGTGTACATCATGAGAATATGCAAGTCAATTGGCTTAGTACGTGGAATGTACGAGTATGTAAAGGGAAATCTATATCATAATACATACGCTTGAACTTAATAAAAAGGAAATATACTTATCTCTTTTTAACTCAAGTAAAATCAAGAATAATATACTCAACTAGAGATCGGAAACTCAACTCAATGAAAGGAAATTCAACTTTGGATACTCAACTCAATATAAAGCAAGAATAATTTTCACTCTTTTAACAATTCTATCCTGCCTATAACTAGATTGTTACTTCGTACCACCTATAGGTATAGGCATGCAATATATAGAAGGCTTTATAACATAATTAAAAAAACAACTTAGTTCATCAGAAAAATGCAATGACAAACTCAACTTTACTTATATAAGAAAGTAATATAGTTTATGTGGGTGATTCACTAACTGACAACCATTACTCTAAGCCTAAGTGAGGATACAACGTTTTACCTCACGCTGCCAAGGACCATCATATACCTTTCTATCGCTATAGAACCTAACTTTACTTAGTGGATCCACTAGTTTAACTTACGTGATCATCTAAAAAGTATGACCCGTTAATACCCATGATGGCTACATGGTTTTCATGGAGACTTGAGTTAATTTGTGATCTCTCATCCCACATCTGTGCTCAATATTACTCCCAAAATGTACATTAGCTCTTGATCTTTAAATAACTTCATTTCTTTGGGTTAAGATAATTGTTCCCTCTTCTTGATCAAAACTCTTCGGAAATCTTAGTTTCCCTTTAATTTAAATGTGAAAACATTTATAATCTTTTAGGGAATACTTAGTTCCCTTGTAAATTTTTAGAAATGAACTCAACTCTTTGCTCTTTGCTTAACTTGAAACTTGAATCGTAAATCAACTCTCACAGAATACTTATTTCCCTTATAATTCTTTGAAGGAAGGATTTCAACTCTTTATTCTTTACTTTAAACTTGATTCTTAAAACAAAGTTTAAAACGTTTTTAAAGACTCTTGAGAACTTTACTTTGATTTGCTTCTTAACTTCTAGACTCAACTCTTAACTCCTTTGACCTTGGTCTTATCTTTTTTTGAATTGGATTATGGATTCCAGGTTTATGATATCATATTTATCGATGATTTCATGATGTTCAACTTGGAGGGTTCATGAGGAATTATGAGCATAAACAATTCAACTCAAAGAATTCATGGATAACATGTAATAGTCCAATGATTAGAAATATAAACTCAAATGGTTTAGAAATTTATTACTAAAGACTTAGAACTTGAATATGTTACTCATCTCAAAGGTACTAAACTAATTGGAGTTCATGCGGATGTTATGGGCGTGAATGACTCGACTAAAGGGTCAAAATATCAATAAGGAACTCATGGATACGAATCTTATCATCCGCATACTTACTTCCTCAAAACATAGTTCAAATCAATGGTTTACCTCAAAGTAATCACTATTGAACTCAAAACCATTCTTGAACACTAGACTATTCGGCTTATAAGGTTCATGCAGAACTATGTTCATGAACAATTCGACTTGAAGGTCTAAGTAACTAGATGGAACTCATGTATATGAATCTCTAATTCTCTTATTTACTTCCTCAAAATATAGGTCAATTCAATGATGGATCTCAAAGAATTCACAGTTTAACTTAAAGTTTCTTGAATTCATGGTTCATGACATGAAGGATGTAGGTGATATTATAGACTTGTGAATACATTCTCCTTACTTTCATACTAACTTACTTGAGTCTTAAAACAAGATACTAGAAGTAGCTTAAAGTGTTTAGAATAAAAAAGAAATGAAGATACACTTTAAATAAGCTCAAACGGAGTGACCAGGGGCAAACTGGAGGGGGCAGATTACCATGGGTCTATCGGTGGCGTGGGGATCCAAACCCTCAAGTACAGAGAAGGGTTTAGGGCGCTCTGTCAGGCGCGATGTGTCCGGTCACAACCAAGAAATTCTGCCGAACGTCCTTGCTCGTTTTCTCACCCTAACTCATCTAGAATCAAACGGTTCTTCCCCAATCACTTGGATTCGATAACTTAACTTAATTACACTCAAGTATACTGAAACAAAAACTGAAATTACTTATATTAATCTCAAAATTCAACAAAAACGCAACCTTACAAGATTTAGAATGAACCTCAAGGACACATATCAAGAACTCAAATCTTTAAACTTTAAGCATGAAATTTCGCTGAAAAATAACATGCTTGGCGTGTGGGTGAACTAACCCAAAACATATGGAATCTTACATACCTCTTAGGGATTAGACCCATGGCGAAAAATCCACAATTAAACTCCATAACATCGATGAATGCCTTCATCCATTCATCTTTTCTCTTCTTTTCTCTTCTTGCCTCTTCTTGAACTATAAACTAAAAACCTAGGTGTATATTAGGATTTTAAAACTGAACCTAAAAGGATTAGAACCTAAAATATTTCTAAAAATGAATTAAATCTTATTGGGTAAGGAAAGGACAAAAATACACCTCATATTTTAGGCTAACTTTCCTTAACTGGACAAACTAACTTAAAAGGTCATATCTCGCTCATCCGAACTCGAAACTTAGAAATCTTGGAGGATTTTGAAATATAATTCAAAGGTCTATCCTATTGTATCTTGTATAACACCTAACTCATTTTGTGCTAGGTGTTATGATCGTTTGAAGTTTATCCAATACTCATACTTAACTCTCCAAATTTCAGATTTTTGCTAATTCCAATTTATTATGGTTGGAAATCTTGGTACTAATTCTAGTGTAATGACATTAATACTTAAGAAATTTTAAATTCCATAGTAAAATCTCACTCATTACGATGAACAATTCGAGTGTTAGTTTGAAATATTTTCTGGGGTGTTACATTTAGTTTCTTAGCTTATTCTTGGGTATTACGAGTTGCGAGTTGTTACAAATAGCTTGCACATCTAAGATTCAGACTGATTAATGTGCAATTAGAAAACATTATTCGAAGTCAACCAGTATTAAATGGGTGAATTAGATTGAATTTAAAGTCCTGTGCAAAAATAAAACATAACCTTTATTTTCAATGACCTTGAATATTTTTTAAAACCTCATCATATTGATATACTTCGCTTGGGGTGAAGAAAATTTTTGAAGAAGCAAAACTTATTCATCAACTTTATGAATGTCACAATTCATAGAAGCAAACTCATCAAAATTAAAAAATGAAACAACCAACATCTGAAATTTCATTAGACACATATGAAAACGAGAAATATTTATTTTATATTATCATTGTTTTTTGATTGGGACTGTGAATTCCAAATATAACAAGTAAAAGTTAATGGACATAGTAAAACACACATATGAATAAAACCCTAGATAGGCCAGGCTGATAGTGTTTTGGCCTTTACGCTCGTGTGGGGATTTTAGCATTCGTGATGATAGTTTGGGTTGGTTGGATTCGATCATGAGGACTCGGCTGCAACAATGAAGATCAGTGTAGCTACTTGTCTGAGTTTTGTATAGATGTTTTAATGTTTGAGTTTGAGCAGGTTAGGGAAGTTTAGGATTGATCCTTACCATAACTTTGGATAAGGTTTAGTCTACAATGTTGTTGAGCACACATAGATTCATACTCACACTTATTTATTTCTATACCTTTTTATGTAGATTCGCATCCAAGTACTTTGACTTGTGATCGATAGTGGTGTAAAGATAATTCCACTCAAGATTCTGATATTGTTGCTTGGTTGATCGGCATAATTCTGGGATGTCTTCTCTCCTCTTACTTTAGGTGGATTTCCCTCTTTTGGATTATTTTGAGACTTATTGAGCCGTACTCAAATTTGAATAGGCATTTACTAGTTTTGGATATTTTTGTATGGAGTTTCCACATTTTTTAAATGTTTTTTAAAAGGAGTTGTTTATTGCCTCAAATTTGTTTCCTTTCATATCTTTTATGTTTCGTATTTGGGCTGGCTTACCTTTTTGCGTGGTTGAGCGAGGCTTCATCAGTTTCCTTATTTTGGGTCATGAAATTTGGCGTCAAAACACAAAGTTCATTTCTGTCATAAGTAGAAGAAGTGACTTGTAAAGTCCTATAAATCGTTGTCGAGATGTCTTTTATCTATCGTTAATAATTTATTGGACATTAGAGAATTCCATTCTTTCTTTGTTATTGTGCGTACTTGATCCATTGGTTACTAAGATACCTTTTTCCACTCTCTCTTATATGTTGAGGATATGTGCCTCCATGGCTAGAGGTCACTAGATGTAATGACTTTGAATGTCATTTTCGGAAATTGGTAGAAAACTATAATTTTACCCCTTTCGATAGTTCCCGAGAGTCATGTTTGATCGGTTTATGAAGTCGTTTTTGAAATTTTATTGAAAACCCGTGATTCTCTTTGGAAGTTTCAAAGGTTTGGAGAGTTAAAGTTGTCAAAAGTGGGTTTTGTGATAAATGAAGCTATGAGTATCGAAATGAAATTCCATCATTACTTTCATCTCTACAATATGAAATTTGGTCTAACTGTGTTGTCATTATCTGTTTTTGAGTTATTACATGGATTTGAGCCTTTAAGTGAGCATGACTTCAGCGACAAGGGACTCACAGAAGCAAGGCTCACCTCTTGTTGACCTGTCTCTTTTAGCAACTTTAGTAGTCGCTTAAGCAACACCTGTATGGTCTTAAAAATGTCTGGGATCAATTTTGTTCCTTAATTTGTTCCTATGATTTCTCTTTCGATACAGCTCCGAATTGGGTGGTTTAAAGTGGTTGTTCAGTAAGCTTGGGACTACACATTTTAGTTAATGGGGAGCATGGTAACTCTTAGTTTGTGGTAAAAATTGTGTTTAGTGGGCTTCCATGGATTTTTTTTCTATTTTTGGTGACGTATTTGCATTTGCTAAAATCAAGTTGTTTTGAGCCCTGAATTGTGTTCCATTTGAGGACATAAGTTTGGGGTACTGACTTGGACTCTTTTACGAAATTATTTATGGAAATTCCAGTGCGGGTCTAACGCTTCCCATCTGGATTCTAAAATTGGTTCGTCTTTGTTTTATCTGTTTTTAGTGTCTTCACGACCGTTTTAACAATGTGATACTATTTTTTGTTGTGTGACAACATTTTGAGGCCATTCCTTATCCTAGATTGATCTTGAATGTGTAAATTCATGTTGATTTTGGTGAATTAAAGGCATGTACCTAGTTATTCGGTATTTCACACGATTAGGAGCATTCTAGTTAGGGTGATATGATAATCCTTATCTTGTGGTTTGTCTAGTTTGTGTTTTTGTTGTTGTTGTTGTTTTTGTATATTTTTAATGCTTTAGAATTGTTCTAGGATTAGACAAGGGCTTGCCATAGACTTGTGAAATGTGTAGCTTTTCTGGCCTTTTTTAATCTGCGAGTTTATTCAGATGACTTAGCTACTTTTCGATTGGTGAGCAAGAGATTAGTCTCACCTGATGAGTCTTAGTTTAGGCGTCTGCCCATATTTGATGACCTTTTATCCTTCTTCTCTCATTCTATAGACTCGTTGCAATATTTCAAGTTTCATGCTTTATTGGATGATTTTTTATTTGAGTTTGTTTCATCTTGGAGCATTTTTTAGATTACTTCGGAGTGGACGTCATTAAAAATTGGCATTGCTCATGGTTTTTATGCGGTTCTTCAATGATCTTGCTGATGCCCCTTGTCTTACTTTAGCTAGCTAGATGGGTGCCTCTAGGAGTTAACTATTTGGTTGGGCAGCCCTTGGGTTTACTCTTGTTAGCCGGGAAGGTGCCCCTTGGATTCTAGTGTCTTGATGGAACAGCCTTATCATTATTTTATAACAATTAAAGGCCCATATTATTCTTCTTGGATCTGGACTCAACGTACATCTTTCTTAGTATTAGCTATTTTGTGTACATGTCAGACTTATGACATATGTTCGGGATATTTTGTGTACCTTCTAGGCTTATGGGTCAGTAGGTTTCATTTAGATGTACTTAGTTCTTTATATTTTATTACGCTTGTGTACTTTGCTCTAAATTCCTCTTTCATCTCTATTTGTTTTTAGATTCCATCTTTTCATATTTTCGTTACCTTTCTTGCTCAGTCGACCTATAATTTTGATTGAGTACCTATTTATTTGGTACTCATGCTACACTCTCCATCTATTAGTGGAGATTATTTAACCTTTTGCAACCGTTTGTTAGAGGTTAGGGTGAGCACTTGGTGTACTAGACTTTCTTGTATCCTTCTATATTTTCTATAGCTAATCCTTTGTTTTTTAAGACAAGCTTGTAGTTTGGCCCACTTTTGAGAGTTGTAATATTTTGTTAAAACAACTGTGTACTTGTGATGTCCAGGTTCTAGAAGAATCTTATGTATATTTTTTTGGCTTGCTTCCGCTTATTGTCTTGTCCTTTTGCTAAATTGTTGCTTTTTCTTTATTATTTTACGCTTATCTCATTACTTGTTTTTCTGGGTTATCAGTTGGATTAAATACTATTGGGTTATCATAGGTGTCATCATGGCTCGAGAGTTTGGGTTGAGAGATATGCCCCACAAGTTGTGAAGGGATTTGTTGGACAAGAGGTAGCTTGCACTTCTTGTTATTTTAGTGTTACCTCATTTAAAAAGGTAGAGGATCTTCAAGGAGGGTTTTTCATACTTGGTCTAGCTGAATGTTCATGCAGCTATTCAAGCGTCCCAGGGAAGTTATTTTGATCAAGGATCCTAGAGCTTGGGTCAGACTTTTTAGGGTTGTTGTTAGAGGTTTTAAGGTCATGGTAACCATTTAGTATATTCAAATTCTTTTTAGTAGTTCCTAGACTGAGTCTTGACAAATCAATAGAGATTTCTCATAGTTTAGAGAGGTAGGCCGACATCAATAGTGTTTTGTAAAGCGGTCACTTCATCTCTATTTTTAGAAGAAAAAGGAGTAAAATTTTCAAATTAAACTTGGGAAAAAATCATAAAAAACATTAAAATCGTAAATATATATATTTGTTATTTTTTGAAAAATGAATACAACTTATTTGTTTTTACCACTTTTGCATTAGCAGGTCTTGATTCATTCAATTCATATTTCGCCACTATAAGACTATTACCGAATCTAGGAATTCTTCTTGTTTTCTCCAATTAATTGTCCTCAATTAAATTAAATTTCTTATTTCTGGAGTTATCCCTGTATATTGTCCATATGTGAATCATCTCACATAAATTTCGTTGAAAATTTCAATATTCTATCGGTAAAGCAATATTGTGAAATCTAAAGAGCAAATCATCCTTACTCATTGTGTATAAGAGTTCATTGGCAGCATCAACAAATTCAATTCCATATTATTCTCAAATTGAGAATGGGATACACTCTTCTAGAACAAAATTATCGTATCATATCATAACATAATATACCACTATACTAAAAGTGGGAGCAAAACTCAAAAAGTTCAATAAGTAAAATACCCTTGATGGTTTTGTTTTTTATTCTTCATAAACAAAACTAACAGGTAGTAAAAAAGAAAAAAGAAAACAGTTATAATGAAGTGGAAATACAAAAACTTGCATTTTCCTTCATATATATATATATATATATATAAATCAATCCATTAGCAGGATCATAAAAGATATAAACATTTGTTATCCAACAAAGAAATAATTATATTGAATGGGTGTTTATCAATTTTATCTTGTAATTTTAAACAAATTTTTGTTAAGAATTTACAACATCAATATAATTTATATCGTATATACTAAACAAAGCTGTATAAAGATTACAGAAAAGTCATGGTGTCCTACACAAATCTGTATACTAATTCTCGACCACTGCTAATATAAGCTTTTAAAAGGAATTTAGGTTTTTCACTTTTCAATAATCTGCTTTACCTTCTTTAATGGATTTAGCGAATAGCCCACCATGAAATCTGATGTACTGGACACTGGCTAGAGCAGAGGGCGAGTCGAAGTTGATGATACATAAGATTTTAGGGCGAGCTTTTCTTTCCAGCTCGTGTTGGATTCACACGATCATGGAATGATGTCCTTATTTCCGGCATAGACTATTCTACTTATTTAAAATTTGATCTATTTATTACTTTAGACTTGAAGAATAGAGAATAGATGTCCTTGGTATGATGAATTTTAGGTTTTCGGATAATATGTAATAGACTCTTGAGGTTTTTCTTATTTTTTCTTTAATAAGTTTTGATCTTCCACATTATTGTTGTTTTCCGTAAGTTGAACAATTGATATAAGTTGAGGTTGAAATCGTTGGTTCGCCCACCTAGGAGATTCAGTGTGGGTGTCACTCATGAATCATTTTTTGGATTTTGACAAACTTGGTATTAGAGCTTTAGGTTAAGTGATCTCATCATACAAGGACAAGTCTAGTAGAGTCTTGTGAACTGTACGAGAACACTTTTACTTTTGTTCGAGAAGGTATAAGACTTTTGGAAAAGTCATTTATTTCTTTGTCTCATACAATTAATTGAATACAATTGGTAACTAAATGATATAAGATGGAATCTAACCTTCTATACTCTATTTCATAGATGGCTAGAACTAGAGCGACAATTGTGGCAACACCAACACCAACAAGGTGTGTTTGAGCCAACTATTGGGGATATACCCCAAGGGGGAGCAATGGTGAGAGGTCGTGGTAGAGGTCGCGGGAGAAGGTCCACTTAAGGAAGAGGATAAGAAACTGGTCCAATTAGAGATATTGCAGTGATCCCTCCAACAGCTAACGATGTAGCGAGAGAGGATAATGAGAGGGAGGATGAGCAAATTCAAGTGGAAGAAGCACCACCCCAGCGTACTCTAGAGATCACCAACCAGGTTCTCACTTATCTAAGCGGGTTATCCAATCTAGGCCATCCATCCAAGCATTTTTTTACACAAGTAACTCAAGTTCAAGGAGTACAATATACAACTATTGTGTCTCCCAACAAGGATGCGTCATTGAAAACATGCATGTTTCCTCGATTGACTACAGAGCCTATATGACTATTGACAACCATGACCTCTTTATTAATTTCTTAAAGCTAAAACCTCCGGTCTTCAAGGGTACTAAATCAGAAGATGCTTATGACTTCCTTGTGGATTGTTACAAGCTGATTCATAAAATAGACATAGTGGAGCAATTCAGTGTTGATTTGTGAGCTAGGAATTTCAAGGGGATGCAAAAATGTGGTGGCGGTTTCATGTTTTGTGTTGACCATAAAAGGCACCACCTATGACTTAGACAACATTTTCTAGATTCTTCAAGGAGAAGTATATACTCAGACTTTTAGGGACATGAGATGAGATAAGTTCCTTAACGTGGAGCAAGGAAAGACGTCGGCTGCAGCCTATGAGGACAAATTTCATGCATTATTCAGATATGACACTCATTTTTGCTTTAGTCTGCAAGAATATATTCATCGCTTTCTGAAGGAACTGAGGTAAGAATGGCAGATTCCAGGTTTTGTAGGTAGTTGCTTCTGCAAAATCTTTTCAAGAAGTGGTTGATTTTGTGATAGAGATAGAGAAGGTTAAGCCAGGTGACTTCACCAAGGTGTCAATATTTAAGAAGTTCCATAAAAAGGTGACATTAGTAGTTCTTACTTTAAATGCAGAGTTCTAGGGGTTATCCACCTCGTCTTTTTCAGTCTTAATTGCAGGTTCTAGCTAAGGGTCCGTCACTAACGAGTTTTCCTTTTCTGCGTTTTGGGGTTATCTTTAGTCTTCTTCATCTTCAGAGAGACCTACTCTCGACTCAAGGAATTTCTATGGATGCGGTGTGGCTGGGAATATTAGGAAATACCACAGAGTCAAGCTCGGTATGATCAGAGTTACAGATCTCCATTAGTTACAGGTAAGGGTGGCCATGGTAGAGGTCGTCATTCTTGAGTAAGTGGTAGAGAAGGTAATGGTTGACATCAGTTCAGCCGGGGTGGCGTGCAGATTGGAACTAATAGATGTAGCATGATCTACACAATGGACAGACAGGCCACAAAGCCCATTGTTATGTTTTCCCGTGAGGCTAGAGGTAGAGGCATCCGATGTTTTTATTACACGTATTCTTCTAGTCGGTGATCCCATGGCTTCTGTATTGTTTGATACAGGATACACATTTTCTTATGTATGTCCCTTATTTGCATTGTGACTTACTTTATATGCCTATTCGTGTCTCTAGTTATGTCAGTCAGTCAGTGTTAGTTGAGAACATTTATAGATCTTTCCTATTCACTTTTGTGGGGAGCAAAACCTAAGTAGATTTGATTACTTTGGAGATGGTTGATTTTGATGTAATTGTTGGTATGACTTGGCTTTCTCTAAATTTTCTATCTTAAATTGTAACGCTAAGATGGTAGATTTAGCCAAGCGTGGGATAGATCCGCTGGTATGAAAGGGTGACTACATTTTTGCCCCAGTTTGTATTATCATTTTACTTTGTTCTAAGAGGTTGGTGAGTAAGGGTTGTACAAATTTTTGAGCACATCTCAGGGATGATACTTCCAAAGTTCCTTTGATCGTATCTATTTTGATAGGTCGTGAGTTTGTGGATGTTTTTCTTGCAGACCTGCCTGGTATGGAAATTTTTAGGGATATGGATCTTGTATTCAACAAAAGTCAGGGACACCCCCCCATTTCCTTTACCTTTATAGAATGGAGTAACCTATGTTTAGAGTGTTCAAGGCCCACCTTATGGATTTGTTAGGTAAAGGTTTTATTACACCGAGTTCCTCACATTGGGTTCTCCTCTTTTATTTGTGAAGAAGAAGTATGGTAGTTTTCAAATGTGCATAGACTAAGGCTAGTTGAATAAGGTGACTATTAGGAACAACTACTCCATTCCTCACATTAATCACTTGTTTAATTAGTTATAGGGTGCTTGTTTTTTCTCAAAAATTTATTTGAGGTAAGATTATCGTAAACTTAAAGTATGAGCAACGAATGTGCCAACACTGTTTTTCAAACAAGGCATGAACATTCTGAGTTCTTAGTAATGTCTTTAAGGCTTACGAATGCCCCTACTGCTTTGACGAGCGTGATGAATTGAATTTCTAAGCCATATCTAGATCTCTTCGTTATTGTATTTATTGATGATATATTGATGTACTAAAAGACCATGAAAGAACATGAAGATCATTTGAGAATTGTAGTAGGGTAGTAAAGGGAGAAAAACCTTTATGCCAAATGCTCCAAGTGTGAGTGTTGGCTCGATTTAGTGTCCTTCTCGGTGCACGTGGTTTCTAAGGATGCAGTAACAGTGAATCCCACTAAAATCAAAGCAATGACGATTTAGGGTAAGGCCTACTAATGTTTCAGAGTTAAGGAACATTGTTAGTTAAGCTAGCTACTACAGTCGGTTCATTAAGGGATTTTCTTCCATTGCTTCCCAATTGATCAAATTGACCAAACAGAATGTTCCCTTTGTATGGTAAGATGAGTATGAAAAGAGCTTCCCAAAACTCAAGATCTTGTTTACTACTGCACCAATTCTTGCCTTGCATGTGGATAGTATGAACTTCATTGTTTATTGTGATGCATCTTATTTGGTTTAGGTGCATTGCAGATGCAGGATAGCAATATAATTGACTATACTTCAAGACAACTAAAAGTGCACAAACGTAACTATCTGATCCATGATTTGGATTTCGCTATAGTTGTATTTGCATTGAAGTAGTGGAGGCATTATTTACCTTGGGTCAAGTGTGAAGTGTATACAGATCATCTTAATTTACAATACATGTTCACTCAGAAAGAATTGAATTTGAGGAAAAGGAGACGAATGGAGTTACTCAAAAAATGTTATATTACTATTCTGTATAACCCAAGAAAAGCTAATATTGAGGTTGATGCATTTGTAGAAAAACAGGGACCATGAGAAATTTAGCCCACTTACAGGTTTCTAGATGCCCATAAGCTTGAGAGGTTCAAACTCTTCTTAATAACTTTATGAGAGAGGAAGTAATTGAGAAATGAGGATTCTTGGCTTGTGTGGAGGCAAGAAATATTCTTGACAAGATTAAAAGAAAGCAGTTTGATGATGAGAAACAAAGTTGAATGCGAGACATGGTATTGGAAGGAGAGTCTAAGGAGGTTGTGATTGATAAGAAAGACATCTTGAAATTTAAGGAGCGGGTATGTGGGCCTCGTGTTGATGATTAGACTAATACTAGGCTCATAGTTATAGTTATTCTATACATCCTGATCTAACCAAGATGTATTGTGATCTGGAAAACCATTATTAGAGGAGTAGAATTAAGTTTACATTGTTGATTTTGTTGCGGAATGCCTAATTTGTCACCATGTAAAGTACGATCATCGGACGCTTAGAGGTACACTTCAGAGAATGTCCATTCCTGAATCTTAGTGGGAAAGAATTGCAATGTATTTAGTGGTTGGTCTGCCAAAGACATTTGGTAAGTTTGATTCTATTTGGGCACTTGTTGACGGATTAACTAAATTTAATACTTCATTCCAGTCAAGCTGACTTATATCCAGAGAAGTTAGCCAAACTCTATAGCTATGAGTTAGTTCGATTTCATGGAGTTCCGATCTCCATCATATCAGATAGTGCTACATGATTTAAAACTATCTTTTTGAGAACCTTGCAGACTGAATTAGGTACCAAATTGATCTTAGTACTGCATTTCACTCTCAAGTGCTATAGGATATATTTCGCGCCTACATGATAGATTTTAGCGTTCATTGTGATCAGTTCTTAGAGTTGGCAGATTTTTTATACAACAATAACTATCTCTCAAGTATTGGTATGTACCCTTTGATTATATGGGAGGAGATGTATGTCTCTCATTGGTTGGTTTGATGCATTTTACGTGATACCTTGGGGTACCGATCTTTCGAGGGAATCTTTGAGAAAGTGAAATTCATTGAGGAGAAGCTTCTAACATCTCAGAGCATGCAAATCAGTAGGTAGGGATTTGGAGATTATGGAGGGTGAGCAATTCCTGCTAAAGGTTTCACCCATAAAGGGTGTGATGTGGTTGTGTAAGAGAGGTAAGGTTAGTCCAATATATATATTGGGCGATGAAGTTCTTAAGTGTGATGGGGAGGTGGCCAATGAAGTAGCCTTGCCTCCAGAATTATCAGGTGTATACCCATTATTTCATGTTTCGATGGTGAAAAAATAGCATAGTGATGGAAACAACATTACTTATTGGGATTCAGTCTTACTTAATGAGAAGCTGCCTTATGAGGAAGAGCATGTAGCAATTCTAGGTAGGGACATCCTCAAGTTGAGGTCAAAGGTGATTGCATCTATCAAGATTTAGTGGAAGAATCACATGTTGAAGACTCCACTTGGGAGAGTGAAGCCAATATGCAAGAATGATATCCACATCTTTTTGTCGATTTAAGTACCCTTTATTACCATCACCTTCTTTTCATCGTTCAAGGACGAGCGATGGGTAGATTGGTATCGAATGTATCAACCCATTACGTCGTTTTGAGTACTATAACTTCTTATTGCATATGGCTCTTCCAATAAATTCTAAATAGGTATTTTAGGATATTTTTAATTATAGTTATCTAACTAATGAGGTAATTTTAACAATTAATTTAGCCGGGGGTTATCAAAATAATATTAAAATTAGTAGTGAGCCATATTTACCAATTTTATAATTGGCTATGTATAATAATTAAAGTAAAGAAATAATGTATAAAAGAAATACGAAATAAAAGTAGGCGGGAATGATAATGAATTAGTTGATGTATTAATTATTAGTCAATCATTGGCTGATAATGTGATAAATTTGGCTTAGAGTATAGGATAAATTTGGGTTAGAGTTGTCGCTAGTTTTCGAAGAGTGAGACTTTAATCTTAAATTTTATTGTGTTTTAATCATATTATAAATTGAGTTTTCATATATTGATATATGTAATTAAATGTTATGTGCATTATATAATTCGAATATCAGTAAAGTAATGATACATAGAGTAATTGAAACTTATCCTTATGCTTGAACTTTAGGAAAGTGACATTAGATTTGGGTGAGTTTTTGTGGCTATACATATAGTAATGGTGTCTATAGACTCATTTACTTATGAATTATGCATTTTTAATAGATTGGAATAGTTTTTAGGCATTGAGGAAAGGAAAATCTTTGGAAAATTAGTTTGCTCGACTTTGATTCATCGGCGGAGGTAGGTTAAGGTTTATTCTATGCGATAGATAGACTTTTAATAGTAATTTGTAATCAGTGAGTGATATAGTGAATTTCTCCATGTACTTGGTTATGTGGTTTGGCTAATTTATTTGTTATTTGTGATTGTTTGGAAATCCTTAGACCGTGAAATTTATAATCATGAACTTTCTCTATCGATGTGATATCTTGAATAAAGTAGGCTCGATGAAATATTGTTAATGAAGTGAATTATGGTGATAATAAATGGTAAATTAACGTTTTATTTGGACGAGTGCCACGAGCCAACATGATTTTATTGAATCGGGTGTCACGTTCCGGCAACATTAAAGGAAAACATATATAACATTCGGGTGTCACGTACTTATGAGAGTAAACGTGATGTCTAACATAAAATAGCAGGTTACCTGCCAAGAGGAATTTAAAGGATTATGTATATCCATTGAAGAGAAAAGCAGATCATTTTGAAAGAACAAACAAAATTACTCTGTAACAAGCAAGACTTGACACGATGATCTTATACAGGTGTATTCCAATAGAACTCTGCATTTTAAAATTAGAAGTACTTTCTCACCTACAACCAGGCCTATCCAAGGAAAAAAGTAATCAAAAGATAGTTTTCGAATCAGATAAAAGTTTAGCTGTGAGTCTGGTGGAGCTACGGCTCATTAGTTATCATTGCTAAAATACAGTAAAAAGGGACCTAAGCAGCAACCTCAATAATGGGTCACTTTCAAAATTCAAAGTTCACTCAACTTCCAACTTTATGAAACTAATGTAACGTACTTGTAAATACTTGGTGATTCCATTATGTTAGTAATCAAATTGTTAACTTGTTTTACTTTAATCATGAAGCATATTGGAAGAATATTCTCTTCAAGTTAGAGTTATCTTTTCATGGCTGCAAGCAAAAATTATTATATAAAGTAGTCGTCGCAAGCATTATGAAAGGCACTCAACTAAATTACGTTTGCATGTGCTAAAAAGGACATTTTATGTTTTTATCCTCCAGCTTGTGTGACTTGTATGATTAGTCTGTGGTTGTGGCCTTGTGGGTAGAATTAGGATACTTGGAGATTATAAATAATGAAAATAATTGGATGAGGGACAGACAGTAGGGTCTATGGTTTGGGAGAAACTATCCTTGCAGCTAAGTGAAACATTTACCTTAAAAAACACTAGAGCCCATTTGGATTGACTTTTTGATTTTTTTTAAAAGATAAAACACCTTAAGTACTTTTGAAGTGTTCGGATAAGTTAGAAAAGTGTTTATAAGCACTTAGCTTTAAACTAAATGCGATTAGGATATATAGTTTTTGGCTTAGCTGTAGAAAATGAAAAGTCAACCAAACAAGCTCTAAAGCGAATACCAAAGTACTCAAACAATCATGCAACCTTCACCAAATATTCAAATAAAACATGCAATTGCTCGATAATAAACTCTGTAGTTTATAAAAGATCGTCATATTAATATCGTGGAAAAATAAATAGAAATTTGATCAACAAGCAAATTACGTTGGCAAGACCAATTAATAACAATTCCCAAAACTAACTAAACATCAAGTTTTAATTATAAATTACCAATACTTAAATTTTATATACTTTTTACCCTACAAAGAGAACCAATAAACATGAAATACACTATATAAAGCCAAAATCTAAAATAGTACATGTTATAGTGATTCATTTCCACAATTTTTGTGGAAGAAACCTTCATCACACGAACAGTGCAATTGGAGAAGGAAGAAGGAGAAGAAATGTCTGTCATTTTGAAATTATAATATATATATATATATATCCTCTTACATGGATCCGAATTGACCCACATGGGTTTACCAATATAATTTTTTCATGTCACTATTATTATTTGGTGGATTTCCTTTTTTTTTTGTTTAACCAAGCTCCTGAGGTCTCTCTCTTTAAAAAAAAATAACCAAAAAAATATTTAGTGGAATAGCGACCTCATAAGATCTTTTTTAGCAACCTATTTTTAGGTCATTCTTATATATTTTTTAATAGTTATACTCTAGTCCATGTATTAGAATTGGTTAAGGGTATCACTTAGACTTGTAGTTTACCAGGTACTTTGGACTATTTTTAGACTAGGAAAGGAAGAATACTTTTGATAAGCATCAAAACCTAGGTTTTTAGGATCCAGCAGGCTATCCAACCGCAGCAACTTTTAGACTTGATGCTATCCCTTTGTCAGGTGTTGGTGTACAATTTATTCCCATATCTGTTATGCATAAGAGGTTTGAGAGATTCAAGGAGATAGATCCACTTCAGTTTCATAGTGGACAAGGAAAGAGTAAGTTGCAATGAGATGCTACAATATATGGAGTTGGTGGAGTCTGGCATAGTGGATTACACTACTTTTCACATGTGTAGCCAATTTGTGAAGTGGTGGCGGTCTGATGTCAATACTAGACCAACATGTTCATTCCTTGTAATTTGCAAGAAGAGAAGTGGAGTCATATTTAGTACTTGACTTGAGATGATATTTTAGCTCAATTTTGGGAAAACATTTCATGCCTTTTATCACCATGCTTTGGTGATTTTTCCATATGAAACTTAGAAAAAATCAATTCAATTCATTAGAAGTTTGACTTTTTATATTTGTGTAGTAACTTATCAGACAACCTCGTCAGGAGATTCTTTTTCTAAGAGCAGTTATGTGGTCATGGAGCTTGAGCTTATGCACCACAAGGAATTTATGTACTTGAAGAGCAAGAGGTCTTGCACTTCTTTTTATTTTAGTGGTACCTCATCTGAAGGTTTTATTCCCGGTTCAGTATACATGTTCATACAATTATTCAAACATCTTAGGGAGGATATTTTAGACAAGGTTTATACAACTTTGATCAAGACTTAATTGGGTTGGTATTAGAGGTTTTCTTGTTATGGTGACCATTCACTATATTTATATTCTTATGTTCATATTCTTGTTCGTAAATGGTGGTTTCTACTCCTACAATGGTGTGGTGCATAAGGACAAATCAATAGAGATTTCTCCAGACTTTGAGTGGGAGGCCGACATCAATAGTGTTTTGTGAATTTTGTTTCTTCATTTCGTTTTTTATAAAATAAAATTTGGAAAGTTCTTTTTTAAAAAGTGAGTAAAATTCACAATTCTACTTGGAACAATTTCATAACAAAACACTAATATCGTAAAAATGTTATTTTAAGAAAGTGAATATGATTTATATACCATGACTTTTATGAGAAAATGCTAAAGTAAACAAGAAATCACTTATTTCTTTTTGTTATATTCACATTAGTTGATCTTGATTCATTCAAACCATATTTGATAAAAATAAGACTTTTATTAATCTAACAAGTACTCATAAAAGGCAAGATATGCCTATTTTAAGACGATGAAAATTGGATGATAATTCACCATGTAATTGAGTTCCTCAACAAAAACACTCAAAACTTTTCTTTAAAAAAGGGATAAAATTGAAGAATATATGGTGTTCTCACGTTCAACGTGACATGATGGGTTAGAAAAAGATGTTTAAAGTGTCTATATAAGACAAATTTTACTAATGAAGAAAATGATGAGTGTGCATTCATAAAGTTGATGACATATAAACTTACAAAGACATTCATATAGATTTTTGGACAGAGCAAGACAAACTAAGGATACTCCATCTTTCTCATAAATCCCTCTTTTTTTTCTTTTTAATTATTGTTTTACTTATGATGTTTAAAGTATTATGAAATTTCGCTAATATTTTATTTGATCCACATTTGTGATGATTTTTACAAAAATAAAATTATCTAAGAGATACAAAATATTTTCAATGATATGTTATCTTTTCTACGGTCTAAGTGTATCTAGGAGATACATGATACAATCAAAGATATATTGTCTTTTCTAAAGCGTAGGTGTTGGAGCACAAATAAAGTATCACAAATTGGTACAATCTGCAATAATTTTTATTTATATTTGAAATAAAATGTTTTTTATTCAATTTTACCATTACAAAAAAAAATATCACTAAACATCAAAACTCCATTGTTAAAATATTTAGGGAAAATATTCAAACAATAATACCATATCATATAATTATATAAAAAAGGGTACATTAGGCGCGCCTACGTGGCGCCACCACAAACAAGAATTCTCTTAGATTTATTTATTTTCAAAACTAACCTTCGCCTTTCATAAAGTTGTAACTTTTATGAAAAGTTGCGACATTAGTTAAGAGTTGTGACTTTTATAAAGAGTTGCAACTTTTTTGAAAAGTTGTGACTTTTATGAAAAGTTGTGACATTACCGAAGAATTGCAACTTTTTCAATTAGTTGTAAAATTTCTGATAAGGCACAATAAATATTCGTCCGCACCATCCTTTGTTCGTACAATAAATAGAGAGTTTTTCTCTCATTTTAGCAAAAAAAATTATGAGTCTCCTCTTCTTCTTCTTCATAATTAAATATTTATGTAACTTGCTCCTGTTAAGTGGCTAACAGGCATCATTGCTTATGTTACAAATCTTGGATGTATTCTTACATTCATTAATTTGTGTGTATATATTATTAAAAATAAAAGATAACAATTTCTATTTTCCTTTACATTCTTAGTATTTCTTATTACATATTCTTGTGTGTAAGATAATATAAAGTTTTAGGCTTGGTGACCGATAGATTTTAAGGATTATTTTACAAATTCTTCAATGTAAATTTCTCACGCAAAGCGCAGGTATTTTTACTACTTAGCTACATAATTTTAATGACAAAATTCGTAGCTAATACATGTTTTTCTTGTAAAAATTATTAATTTATTGTTAGCTTTAATAATTGGCTCCAAATAATTCTTCATTAGTTTTGTCTACTTTCATTGCAAAATCTATGTTGTAAATCTATCTTTTTAGTACACTAAAAAACTATCAAAAGGAAAAAAAAATTGATAAGTCAAATTGTTTAAATCATATTACTGTTGGTATCTTTCCACACTAGAAATTGTTCTTTATTTTAAAAATAAAATTGTAAGGACCCTTAAAGATGAATTAAGGTGTCTAGTGCCTCACATGTGCCTAAAAAGGTTAATAATAATGTTATTAAGGTGTTTTAGAATGTGTATAAGTGATTTGAACTAATTTGGAGGTCACACCTCTAAGAACGTTCAAGACGTTCGAAAGTTAGTCTTTGGATTTACTAGTGTGTGCTAGTGTGCCTTTGCATGTTTTACGTTATTTTTTATGCTCAAATTGATAGTGAAGGACCTTAACATGGGTATGATCGTATTTAGGTTCGAAACGTCCGGGAAAGACTCCCCAAGGATCACCCAAAGGATCTTGTAGGAGGACCGTAACGTTGCCTTGACACTGCCTTGGCAATGTCCAAACGACGACCATGCGATCAGCAGATTGTGACTTCATCGACGCCCCATTGATTGGGGATGTTTCTCAAAACATAGAAGTGTGAGCCAGCCACCCTAGGAAGGTGTCTCAGTCACAAACGACAGAGCATCAGGACGGCTCGTCGATCAGACGACGCTCCGTCGACTGCCCTCCGTCTGCAACTGCATGTCATGCACGTGTCAACATTTTTGTAAATGCTGATATTGTCCGTATTAGATAGGTCCATTATGCCACTTCATGAACCCAATATCCCACTAAAAGCAATGTAGTTTACTACCCAAAGGCAGTTAACTATCCATTATCCAACTAATGGGAAAGTGGTTAATTGCCCGTTATCTCACTAATGGGATAATGGTTAACTACCCATTATCCTACTACATGAATCCACTATCCTACTACTCTAGTGGTTGGTAACTTCCAATAACCTCTCAACCGTTCTTGATGGAAGCAGAGTTATAAATTGGTCATTTGGTTCAACGGTCCCTAAGAACATTACTTCTAATAAAAACCATACCATCTAAGAGTGAGATTTTAAGTGCATAGAAGATGTCGAAGAAATGAAGAACTGTAGACTCCGACTATATCGCTAACAATGGATGGAGGTATATCGATTACTCTATATTTTGTTGCATCATTGCTCTGTAATGTCTAACATTTGGCATCAGAGCCGTTGAGTTTACTCTGCTTTGTTAATTGTCAGAATTCTCTAAAATCTCTCAAAATGGTTATTAAAAATTCAGCTCTTGTTTGAAATTTTTGGAAACATTTTCTAATAGTAAAAAGCAAAGAGATTGTTGTTTTGTTGCATAATGCTCAAAAATAAATCTTGTATATGATTTTGAGTTAATATTTAGTGATTCGTATAATTTTATTTGATTGGGATATAGACACAACAATCTTAATGAAATGATATTATATACTATATGATGGATTACTTAAAGAAACAAATGTCTAAGTGATCTAGAATTTATTTGATTAAAGTTTAGTCACGACATCTTTAATTGAATAAAATTTTAGAAGTTAAGGATTACATAAAAAATATTTAGGCATTAGAATTGTAATTAATTATGCATGATATGATAACTTAAATTCTTTGTTATTAAGTTGCATAATTAATTAAGATGAAATATTAAATACTTTTCAGAATTACCCACAGGAAGTATGAATGAGAGTTTAATAGTTTTGCCATAAAGATAAAATATTATGCTACTACTAGATAATTTTATAATAAATATGAATCTAATTGAATTAAGAATTTAGCTCAAATGCAATTGTTATGTCAGTAGATTCAACCTTATATTACTTGGCTGAAATTAATTTATATATATATATATATATATATATATATATATATAGATTATTTTTTTATTTTTGCATTTATGCAAAATGCATATTCCTCTGATGTTTGTGATATTTCCGAACTGAAAGATTGTTAGAACTGATAGAGGTGGTGAATATTATGGTAAATATATAGAAGATGGACAAGCAGAAGGTCTGTTTGCGAAGTTTGTTCAACAAAACGGGATTGTTGCACAATATACTATTTCTAGTTCTCTATATCAGAATGGTGTAGCAGAAAGAAAAAACTGAACATTATTGGACATGATGCATAGTATGTTAAGTAGATCTAAGCTACCTAAATCCTTTTGGATTGAATTAATTAAGACAACAACGTATATATTAAACCGAGTTCCAACCAAGGCTGTTCCAAAGACGCCTTTTGATTTATTCAATGGTTGGAAACCTAGTATGACACATATACCTGTATGAGGATGCCCGTCTAAAGTTAGAATTTATAACCTACAACAAAAGAAATTGGATAGAAATCCTAGGACCATTAATGGATATTTCATTGGATATGCCGAAAGGTCTAAAGGATACAGATTCTACTGTCCATCTAACAGTATACGATTAGAGAATCAAGAAATTCAAAATTTCTTGAAAATGACTTAATTAGTGGTAGTGATCAATTTAAGAATCTAATTTTTATAAGAGATCAACCTTCCATTTCAAGTCAAAAATTGATTGTTGTACATAATGCCCCTCAAGTTTTATTGGGTGTTGAGCAACAAATCAATGATTCCACAAGCTGCGAAAAACATGGATATAGATCAAGTTGTTCAAGTAATTCCTGAAATTATTGAACAACCAGTTGAACAAAATAATCCACAGGAAAATGTTGGTGCAACATTGAGAAGATCTACTAGAGAAAGAAAATCAGCAATTCCTAGTAACATTGTTGTATGTTTGCAAGAATATGACATTGGAGTTGAAAATGTTCCTCAATCTTTTTCACAAGCCATGAATTCTAAAGAGTCTGATTTGTGGTACAATGACTTGAAAGAAGAGATGAATTCTTTTTCGAAAACTAATGAGGTTTGGGATCTTGTTTATTTGCCTAGTGGTGTTAAAACCATTAGATGTAAATGAGTTTTCAAGACTAAAGAGGACTCATCAGGAAACATAGAAAGATATAAACAAAGATTCGTTACTAAAGGATTCACTCAAAAGTAAGAAATTGATTACACATAGACATTTTCTTCTTTCTCTAAAAAGATTTCCTTGCGCATAATATTGGCATTAGTAGCACACTTTGACTTATAATTGCAATAAATGGATTTGAAAACCGCATTTATCAATGGTGATCTACAGGAAGAGGTTTATATGAAACAACCTGAATGATTCACCTGTTGTAATGTTGAGCACTTGGTATGCAAGATAAATAAATCCATATATGAACTAAAACAAGCTTCGTGTCAATGGTATTTGAAATTTCATAATGTTATCTCTTCGTTCGACTTTGTTGAGAACATTATCGATCAACGTATATACCATAAGATAAGTGGGAGTAAAATATGATTCTTAGTTCTATATGTGGATTATATCTCACTTGCATTGAACGATAAGGGAATGATACGTGAGGTGAAACAATTTCTCTCTAAAAGTTTTGATATGAAAGACATAGTTGATGCATCTTATGTTATTGGTATTAAGATTCATTGAAATAGACATCAAGGTACCTTATGTTTATCTCAAGAATACTATATCACTAAAATATTATACAGGTTTCGATTGAAAGATTGTTCACCAAGTGTAGCTCCTATCATGAAGGGTTACAAGTTCAACTTGAATTAGTGCCCGAAGAAAAATCTTGAGAGGGAACAAATGAAGGACATTCCTTACGCTTCTGCTGTCGGAAGCTTGATGTATGCTCAGATTTGTACAAAACCTGACATATCATTTGTTGTTGGAATGCTAGGAAGATATTAGAGTATCTAGGTCTTGACCACTGGAGAGCTGCAAAGAAAGTGTTAAGATATCTTCAAGGAACAAAAGAATACATGCTTATGTAGAAACAATCAGATTACTTGGAAGTCATTGGCTACTCTGATTCAAACATTGCTTGCTGTATTGGTTCACGGAAATCATTTTCAGGATGCATATTTATGTTACCCGGTGGAGCTATATCTTGGAGAAGTGACAAATAGACTGTAGTTACTACTTCTACTATGGAGGCTGAGTTCGTTTCTTATTTCGAGGCTGCCTCACATGGTTTATGAATAAAGAGTTTTATTTCTGGACTTAGAATTGTCGACTCTTTATCTAAGCCATTAAGGTTATATTTTGAAAATTCAGTTACTGTATTTATCGCTAAGAATAATAAAAGTGGTAGTCAAAGCAAGCATATAAAAATCAAATATCTAGCCATAAGAGAAAGTGTTAAATAAGAAAGTTGTGATACATGGAAGATAATACACTGCAAGAGAAACTATCGCCATGATTTGTGTATTATATTTCATTAATGGGATAAGAATATACCTACCAAGTGGTACAATGTTAGCATTTTGGTTAATACTGATATTTTCCATAATAGATGGGTCCATTATTTTACTTCATGGACCCATTATCCCATTAACGGGAAGGTAGTTAACTACGCACTATCCCATTAATGGGAAGGTAGTTAACTATCCATTATCCCACTAATGGGAAAGTGGTTAATTACCCATTATCCCACTACATGAATCCACTATCCTTCTACTCTAGTGGTTGGTAACTTCCCCTAACCTCTTAACCGTTCCTTATGGAAGCGGTTGTAAATATGTCAGTTTGTTCAAAGGTCCCTAAGCACATTACTTATAAAAACTCCATACCATCTAAGAGTGAGGTTTTGAGTTCTTAGAAGATCTTTGAAGAAAATAAGAATTGTAGCCTCCGACTATATCGCTAACAATGGCTAGAGAGATTTCAATCCCTCCATATTTCCGCTGAATCATTGCTCTGTAATGTCTAATAGTACGCTGTCCATTAAAGGGGTAAATGAGAAATTCAACCCTCGTAAAAAATAGACCCTAGGCAGTTATTTTATCTATTTTTGGGTATATTAATTTAGTTAATAACATCAAAACCCCATTCCCAAATTTATTCATCAAATTTCACCCTTCCCTATCAAAACAAACTCTCTCTAGAAACCTCCATTGGAGATGAAACTAAAGAACATCTTAGAGTTTGGATTTTCATGGTTTCTTCATCAAGTTATCATGGTACTGCTATGTAATGAGGTAAATTAATCCTTCATCCTTAGTTAGACAGTCACCTAAAGAGTTCCTTCAATGGTTTTCAAAGAAGATTCTATGATCCAAATCCTTATGTGACAATATTGCCATAGATTCATTGTCAAATTGATTTCAAAAGTATGCTAATGATGAATTGGTGTTTGACTAATTATTTAATGATGAATTTAAATCCAATTTCATGAAGAACCCATCATCCTTATATTTTTTTAATTTAGCCTATAATTTGGGCGTTATGATCTTAACGTTAGGTTGATTGAATTGTGGTTCGATTACATTATTATGTATATTGCTACTGTTTTCTATATGAATTCATGGTGAATTATTGGTAATTGATCAATGATGATCAAAGCTTTGAGAATTTGTAAGATTGCCTTATTTCCTCTACTTTGCATAAATTTGGTAGTTGAATTGGCCTTGAATGACATTGTGTGGTATGGTCCACTTATGGTGGAGGTTTTACTTCATTTTCATTCTATATATGTTATAATCATGTCCTCGAAAGCAAATTGATGTATTGTGAATGTGTGGTTATGTTGATCACACAATGTGAATTTATATGTCTACTTTCCAATGCTAGTATCATGTTTTAGGTGTTGATAATGTCTACTACGTTTGAATGAAGGTAATAGGATTCGTATGGTCTATGTGTCTATCATTGATGAAATTATATTGATGGATTACCCCCTACCTATATACCCCTACATGAATGTGTTGTCTAAAGCATGGTTAGGAGTCTTATATTCAAATGTCGAATACGTCTTGTCTCATATGCTATAATGTGGTGTGTGATCTATGCATGAAGGTGTATTTTGATTTTAAGAGGGTGGATGCCTCAATATTTTGTTGATAGTCATTATGTAATCATGTTTACCAATGTACATACACTCACACTTCATGCATGTGTATGAGTAGGATAGATTCTAGTGTCTAATGAAAGGATAATTCTCATATGCACTATTGTCTGTTACTATGCATGTAAAGTATATGTTCTTGAAAGTATAAAAATGTATCTTAACGAGGATGACTTGTTAGGTATACTATGGATAAGAGTATGAGACTTTTCCTCAACATTGCACATGTGTACCTTGATAAAATAGTTCCTAAGGTGATTACTCTATGTTCATGAATATGAATGCATGATTAAGCTTTGAACATGAAATTAAAGTATATGTTATTATTTCAAGTATATGATCTGATGAAGTATGGATATCTCTAGTGTATAAATGTTGTATGTGAAAGTTTTCCTCATATATGAACACATACACACAAAAATGAATGCATACATAAAGCATGTATGATAATCTAGTAAAGCAGGGTCCTTGGAAAGGTGTTCTCAATTGTACTCTAAACTAGATTGTGCTTGAATATGCTATGTCCATGCGAACGGTTTTCTCACATGAGTTAGGTCGATAAAAGGACAGTTCTCATTTACAACCTTTGAGCTATGCATATCAGGGGTTAATCTACTAAAGCCTAATTTTATGAAAGTAATATTATTAAAGGCTTTTCAAAAAGTGAACTTAGTTTATCACCGAGTGAACTTAACAATGATAGGTTTTGACTCCCCTTGGAGGGATATTCACCCTATAATTTATCATGAGATGAGGAATCCAATGTTGATGGGCATGTAGAGGGTCAAGGCATATATCCTAGTTCCTTAACAATGTTGCCCACATAGGAACTAGCAACTGGATCCATCTAATATGCTACCATGATGTTTATCTTCTACCTTGGCAAGTAGAGCATCTCATTTCGATGTGGTGTGCCACGACACAAGATTTCATATTTAGTCCACATAGTCTTATGTCTGTTAAGGCTAGGGTTCCCCTAAAGTAAAATGGAAAATGGAAGTAAAGTGATGAACCTTAAATAAGATAAGCTAAGGGAAGTTTCTTAGTGTAGGTGAAGGTATGAGACTTTACCTATGCATTGCACAAGTAGTTCTTAAAGGGAGTTCGAGGAAGGTGTGCCATATCTATGTGTATATGTATATGCCTTTTATGCATGACTTTATGGTAATGACCTACTTGTATGATAATATGCAGAGTATGAGTCCTATTGTTTCTATATGATGAGGTCTTACTTTAGTTGCATAATGTTGGTCTTATAGACTATATGATAAGGTCTTACATTATATGTATGATGTTGGTCTTACTTGCCATACGATGAAGGTCCTACTTATGCATGTAGTTGACTATAGTATTCATGTTGATGTATGAAGTAAATGATAAGGCTTGTGGTCTCTGTGAGTTTACTTGGTATGTGTGAGATTATGGGGCTTCACATGTACATTGCACTAGTTGGCTTAGATGGAGACTAGAATAAGGTCTTATGATGTTTTAATGAAATAAAGTCCGAGCATGTATTTGTTGAATATTGCCTAGTATCTTGTTATTTGTAGTGTTGACTTGTATTTTATCTTGAAATGTGTCATCTATGTGGTATATCAAGTATGTTGGGTCATATGTGAAATATATGTCTCATGGTATGCTATGTTTCCATGAATATCTATGTTTGAAATTAATGAAGGTTGTATGAATGTTCACCTTGGTGACCTTAAGACCATCTCCAACCCATCTCTAATTTACTCTCCATTCTCTATATTTGGAGAGTAAAATAGATAATAAGTTCTCCAATCACTCTCTATTTAGCTCTCTATTCTTCAATTATAGAGAGGTGTTTGGAGACCTACTTTTTACCTCTCTATTTTATTTTTTGATTATTATAATATTATTTCTATTATATTACTAATTTATTCTTTATCATTTGTAATTATTTTCTAATGCAATATAACATTTAACAAGTTACTACTTCTGCCAAATTAACACTACTTCCGCCGAATTAATCATTTTTATTCTATTTTTTAAAATAAAGTATCACTTTAAATATGTGAGTTAATGTTATTTTATTATTAATTATATTATAGAAGATTATTAATTAATCCTCTAATATTTATCATAATTTTCTAAGTAACATAACATCTAAAACATATTATTGTCTTTTTAATTTTTTGTTTATTTTAAAAATTTAATTTAGATAATAATTATATTTCATTATGAAATATGCACAAAGGTAACATGATAATTCAAACAATCTACTTTTTATGTTATAGTGATAAATTATAAAATTATACTTTTGTAAATAGTATAAAAATATTTGATTCAATAGTTCAAAATGGAATATGGGAAGTAAATTAGTACACGAAATAATTGAATACAAGATGAAATTGTTAATTTGTACAATTTTTAGCTACACACAAAAAATGTTCATTTTAAACTCTGTAATATATTAATAGAACACTCATAAGAGTAACATAATAATCTGGAAAGTTAAGTATTTATGTAAGATTTAAAATAAATTTTATAGTTATACAAAATTTATGATGCAATTATATTTCATTAGGGATTTCACTTTAATTTGAATCGTTTATTATATGTATTATAAATAGTATTTATCGAAATTCATGTTATTTACAATAAAATATAATTCTGTATTATAAGAAGAATTTGAAAAAAATAAAAAATTAATTACATAAATATAGAGTGATTATTTTCATTAATAAAAAATTATTGATATTATGAAATCAAAAAATAAGAATGAAATAAAAATAATAATAACATTAATGAGAGAGAGAAAAACTTCTTTTTAGAGAGTAAAATAGAGAATTGAGTTTGAGTTGATTGTCTCAAAAAGAACTCAGTAAAAAAGAGGGTAGGGTTTGAGATGCCCTTAGGTGGTGCTTAAGTGTGGACAGTGGATTTGAACACTATTCATGCATTGCACCAAATGTTACGAGATGGTTACTTTGGGAGTTAATGAATTAAGGTAAAAGAAGATAATGTTATAAGTATGATTGACATGCTTAAATGCAATATATGTGGATTTGGTGTGTTTACATGGATGGTGTCTATACCCATATGAAGTATATGAACTATATTGTGTAATTGTGCCAATGTTTATGAATATTCTTTTGCATGATTTCTATTAAAATGTCCTCTTCACATGGCATGTTTTTGCATTATTGTCATACTTAGTGCCTTCTTGTATTATTATCATTCTTCTTTATATTTTTACACTAAGTGTAGGTGAATGATGACTAGAGGATGTCTGTTAACGTGAAGGGCTTGATACATGTTTCCAAGCTCAAGAAAGGGACTTATGATTCATGTATTTCCTATGTCAAGTTATTATTAATAGTTTATGTAATAGGTTTTTTATTATTTATGTTGTTAAGGGTCGTGTTCCTAGTCTATTCTATGGAAGTTGTATCTAAGATGACAAAAGAGACTTAGAGTCTAACAATATATTATGGCTATTTTATGTTTAAATGAAGTGATGATTCTTGCATATGATGCGTTATGAATGTTTTAAATTTGCTGCTAGATTTCCTATGACAATGCGATGAATGATGTCTATGGGTTGGTACAAGACCTCTGTGAGGTCAAGTACGCCAAGTTACTTCTAGGGGGTGCTCCCCGGTCGTGACAAAATAAAATTCGGTTTCGAGAAAGAGAAAATGGAAGAGGGAATTACAAGGTAGGAGTAAAATTCTCACCAATAAATTAAATGTGCAGCTAGTTAACAAAATACTACTAAGATTCAACAACTAGCAATTTTTTGTATGTCACGATCATTATTTAATCTATAAGATTATTTATAATCCTCTTCAAATGCATATTTTATTGTTCATTTCTATCAAGTGTTTATAATTTTCGTTGATACCAATGTGAGGATTAAATTATATATTCACATTTTTTAATTACAAGTTGACAGTAAAAAAGTAATATAATTATTGAAATCTTTATTTATATTGTGGGTAATGCAAGAAAATGTTTCCGAATTTTTTCAAACAAGAAGCTGAAGAAAGAATGATGTTTCATGAAGAGAAAAGTGATGATAAATTCTACTGACAAAATGGAGAATATTAACCAAGATTTCATAAAAATTCTTGATGTGATGAGATCTCGCAGGCATTGTTATCTTTTAGACTCTCCACTTCCCAAGACCGGTAAATACATTACTAATATATATGATATGGTTTCTAATATTTATATTTGTATATTAATAGGAAAATTTATAAGTACCCCCTCAACCGATGCCTAAAATCTCAGAGATACACTTATACTATACTAAGGTCCTATTACCCTCCCTGATTTTATTTTATAAATAAATTTTTACCCCTTTTCGGCCTACGTGGAACTTGTTTGAACTAAATGTCAACACACACTAAGATAGTGCCACGTAGGCCAAAAGGGGTAGAAAATTATTTATAAAATAAATTCAGAGGATAATAGAAACTTAGTATAGTATAAGTGTGTCCCTGAGATTTTGGGCATACGTTGAGGGGGTACTTGTGCATTATCTCTATTTTAACTATAAACTAAAATATTTTACATTTAAAAGTAATACTCCATTTCTTCTGTTTCATGTGACACTCTTTCCTCTTTAATCTATGATGAAAAAAATAGTATTTTCTTAATTGAAACGTGATGAACTTTGAACTTCATATCTTTTTATATTTAAATACATGTTTACTTTTACTACACATGAACCAAATAAAGTGTAAAACTTATGGTCTTAAATACGTTGTAATATTTGTGTGTCTATAAAAGTTCTCACTAACAGTTAAATAAATTATGTAGAGCTTGATTATTTTCAAATATAGACATATTTAACAGATTGATAATAAAATGGTGCTACATAAAATCGGAAAGAAGGAAGAACCTAACATGTTTAATACAAAAAGTCATTTTTTTTCCTTTTAGACTCATTGTATGGTCAAAATACAGTGTAAGGATCATATATTCATTAATAGTGCTAAAATTTATATTTTTTTCAAAAAGGTCAATGTTATAAAACACAAATTATGTAGCATATGGATTTACAGATTATTCAAAACAAGTTAGGACAAGATGTTTTATTGGGTTATGAAGGTAATTAGGCGTCATGCTGAATCTTACAATTGTAGATCATATGTTGATAAAGTAGCCGACACATAAAACTATACTAAAATACATTATATTATTATATGATATGTCAAATTAACCTACATAATTAAAACAAATAAAAGGTATAATGCACAAGTACCCCTCAACTTATGCCCAAAATCTCAGACACGCATTTATAATATACTAAGGTCCTATTACACTCTTGAGCTTATTTTATAAATAATTTTCTACCCCGTTTTGGCTTACGTGGCACTATCTAGTGGGCCTAGCATGTGCTGACATTTTTTTTCAAACTAGTGTCACGTTGGACGAAAAGGAGTAGAAAATTATTTATAAAATATTTTCAGGGGGCAATATGACCTTAGTATAGTATAAGTGTGTCTCTGAGATTTAAATAATACGATAAGGGGGTACTTATATTGATGGGCATGTAGAGGGTCAAGGCATATATCCTAGTTCCTTAACAATGTTGCCCACATAGGAACTAGCAACTGGATCCATCTAATATGCTACCATGATGTTTATCTTCTACCTTGGCAAGTAGAGCATCTCATTTCGATGTGGTGCGCCACGACACAAGATTTCATATTTAGTCCACATAGTCTTATGTCTGTTAAGGCTAGGGTTCCCCTAAAGTAAAATGGAAAATGGAAGTAAAGTGATGAACCTTAAATAAGATAAGCTAAGGGAAGTTTCTTAGTGTAGGTGAAGGTATGAGACTTTACCTATGCATTGCACAAGTAGTTCTTAAAGGGAGTTCGAGGAAGGTGTGCCATATCTATGTGTATATGTATATGCCTTTTATGCATGACTTTATGGTAATGACCTACTTGTATGATAATATGCAGAGTATGAGTCCTATTGTTTCTATATGATGAGGTCTTACTTTAGTTGCATAATGTTGGTCTTATAGACTATATGATAAGGTCTTACATTATATGTATGATGTTGGTCTTACTTGCCATACGATGAAGGTCCTAATTATGCATGTAGTTGACTATAGTATTCATGTTGATGTATGAAGTAAATGATAAGGCTTGTGGTCTCTGTGAGTTTACTTGGTATGTGTGAGATTATGGGGATTCACATGTACATTGCACTAGTTGGCTTAGATGGAGACTAGAATAAGGTCTGATGATGTTTTAATGAAATAAAGTCCGAGCATGTATTTGTTGAATATTGCCTAGTATCTTGTTATTTGTAGTGTTGACTTGTATTTTATCTTGAAATGTGTCATCTATGTGGTATATCAAGTATGTTGGGTCATATGTGAAATATATGTCTCATGGTATGCTATGTTTCCATGAATATCTATGTTTGAAATTAATGAAGGTTGTATGAATGTTCACCTTGGTGACCTTAAGACCATCTCCAACCCATCTCTAATTTACTCTCCATTCTCTATATTTGGAGAGTAAAATAGATAATAAGTTCTCCAATCACTCTCTATTTAGCTCTCTATTCTTCAATTATAGAGAGGTGTTTGGAGACCTACTTTTTACCTCTCTATTTTATTTTTTGATTATTATAATATTATTTCTATTATATTACTAATTTATTCTTTATCATTTGTAATTATTTTCTAATGCAATATAACATTTAACAAGTTACTACTTCTGCCAAATTAACACTACTTCCGCCGAATTAATCATTTTTATTCTATTTTTTAAAATAAAGTATCACTTTAAATATGTGAGTTAAAGTTATTTTATTATTAATTATATTATAGAAGATTATTAATTAATCCTCTAATATTTATCATAATTTTCTAAGTAACATAACATCTAAAACATATTATTGTCTTTTTAATTTTTTGTTTATTTTAAAAATTTAATTTAGATAATAATAATATTTCATTATGAAATATGCACAAAAGTAACATGATAATTCAAACAATCTACTTTTTATGTTATAGTGATAAATTATAAAATTATACTTTTGTAAATAGTATAAAAATATTTGATTCAATAGTTCAAAATGGAATATGGGAAGTAAATTAGTACACGAAATAATTGAATACAAGATGAAATTGTTAATTTGTACAATTTTTAGCTGCACACAAAAAATGTTCATTTTAAACTCTGTAATATATTAATAGAACACTCATAAGAGTAACATAATAATCTGGAAAGTTAAGTATTTATGTAAGATTTAAAATAAATTTTATAGTTATACAAAATTTATGATGCAATTATATTTCATTAGGGATTTCACTTTTATTTGATTCGTTTATTATATGTATTATAAATAGTATTTATCGAAATTCATGTTATTTACAATAAAATATAATTTTGTATTATAAGAAGAATTTGAAAAAAATAAAAAGTTAATTACATAAATATAGAGTGATTATTTTCATTAATAAAAAATTATTGATATTATGAAATCAAAAAATAAGAATGAAATAAAAATAATAATAACATTAATGAGAGAGAGAAAAACTTCTTTTTAGAGAGTAAAATAGAGAATTGAGTTTGAGTTGATTGTCTCAAAAAGAACTCAGTAAAAAAGAGGGTAGGGTTTGAGATGCCCTTAGGTGGTGCTTGAGTGTGGACAGTGGATTTGAACACTATTCATGCATTGCACCAAATGTTACGAGATGGTTACTTTGGGAGTTAATGAATTAAGGTAAAAGAAGATAATGTTATAAGTATGATTGATATGCTTAAATGCAATATATGTGGATTTGGTGTGTTTACATGGATGGTGTCTATACCCATATGAAGTATATGAACTATATTGTGTAATTGTGCCAATGTTTATGAATATTCTTTTGCATGATTTCTATTAAAATGTCCTCTTCACATGGCATGTTTTTGCATTATTGTCATACTTAGTGCCTTCTTGTATTATTATCATTCTTCTTTATATTTTTACACTAAGTGTAGGTGAATGATGACTAGAGGATGTCTGTTAACGTGAAGGGCTTGATACATGTTTCCAAGCTCAAGAAAGGGACTTATGATTCAAGTATTTCCTATGTCAAGTTATTATTAATAGTTTATGTAATAGGTTTTTTATTATTTATGTTGTTAAGGGTCGTGTTCCTAGTCTATTCTATGGAAGTTGTATCTAAGATGACAAAAGAGACTTAGAGTCTAACAATATATTATGGCTATTTTATGTTTAAATGAAGTGATGATTCTTGCATATGATGCGTTATGAATGTTTTAAATTTGCTGCTAGATTTCCTATGACAATGCGATGAATGATGCCTATGGGTTGGTACAAGACCTCTGTGAGGTCAAGTACGCCAAGTTACTTCTAGGGGGTGCTCCCCGGTCGTGACAAAATAAAATTCGATTTAGAGAAAGAGAAAATGGAAGAGGGAATTACAAGGTAGGAGTAAAATTCTCACCAATAAATTAAATGTGCAGCTAGTTAACAAAATACTACTAAGATTCAACAACTAGCAATTTTTTGTATGTCACGATCATTATTTAATCTATAAGATTATTTATAATCCTCTTCAAATGCATATTTTATTGTTCATTTCTATCAAGTGTTTATAATTTTCGTTGATACCAATGTGAGGATTAAATTATATATTCACATTTTTTAATTACAAGTTGACAGTAAAAAAGTAATATAATTATTGAAATCTTTATTTATATTGTGGGTAATGCAAGAAAATGTTTCCGAATTTTTTCAAACAAGAAGCTAAAGAAAGAATGATGTTTCATGAAGAGAAAAGTGATGATAAATTCTACTGACAAAATGGAGAATATTAACCAAGATTTCATAAAAATTCTTGATGTGATGAGATCTCGCAGGCATTGTTATCTTTTAGACTCTCCACTTCCCAAGACCGGTAAATACATTACTAATATATATGATATGGTTTCTAATATTTATATTTGTATATTAATAGGAAAATTTATAAGTACCCCCTCAACCGATGCCTAAAATCTCAGAGATACACTTATACTATACTAAGGTCCTATTACCCCCCCTGATTTTATTTTATAAATAAATTTTTACCCCTTTTCGGCCTACGTGGAACTTGTTTGAACTAAATGTCAACACACACTAAGATAGTGCCACGTAGGCCAAAAAGGGGTAGAAAATTATTTATAAAATAAATTCAGAGGATAATAGAAACTTAGTATAGTATAAGTGTGTCCCTGAGATTTTGGGCATACGTTGAGGGGGTACTTGTGCATTATCTCTATTTTAACTATAAACTAAAATATTTTACATTTAAAAGTAATACTCCATTTCTTCTGTTTCATGTGACACTCTTTCCTCTTTAATCTATGATGAAAAAAAAAAGTATTTTCTTAATTGAAACGTGATGAACTTTGAACTTCATATCTTTTTATATTTAAATACATGTTTACTTTTACTACACATGAACCAAATAAAGTGTAAAACTTATGGTCTTAAATACGTTGTAATATTTGTGTGTCTATAAAAGTTCTCACTAACAGTTAAATAAATTATGTAGAGCTTGATTATTTTCAAATATAGACATATTTAACAGATTGATAATAAAATGGTGCTACATAAAATCGGAAAGAAGGAAGAACCTAACATGTTTAATACAAAAAGTCATTTTTTTTCCTTTTAGACTCATTGTATGGTCAAAATACAGTGTAAGGATCATATATTCATTAATAGTGCTAAAATTTATATTTTTTTCAAAAAGGTCAATGTTATAAAACACAAATTATGTAGCATATGGATTTACAGATTATTCAAAACAAGTTAGGACAAGATGTTTTATTGGGTTATGAAGGTAATTAGGCGTCATGCTGAATCTTACAATTGTAGATCATATGTTGATAAAGTAGCCGACACATAAAACTATACTAAAATACATTATATTATTATATGATATGTCAAATTAACCTACATAATTAAAACAAATAAAAGGTATAATGCACAAGTACCCCTCAACTTATGCCCAAAATCTCAGACACACATTTATAATATATTAAGGTCCTATTACACTCTTGAGCTTATTTTATAAATAATTTTCTACCCCGTTTTGGCTTACGTGGCACTATCTAGTGGGCCTAGCATGTGCTGACATTTTTTTTCAAACTAGTGTCACGTTGGACGAAAAGGAGTAGAAAATTATTTATAAAATATTTTCAGGGGGCAATATGACCTTAGTATAGTATAAGTGTGTCTCTGAGATTTCAATAATACGATAAGGGGGTACTTATGCATTTTACCCTAATAAAAAGACGTTAACTATAGAGAGTAAAATATCCCCATAAACAAGACTGTCCAAACGACTACATCGTGGATCCTATTGGGTTATGCTATAAGAAAGGGATCTTCAATTTATAGCTCTCTAATCTTTTCCTCGAAGAAAAGAATAAACCAAATATGGAAGAAATTAAATTTTCTTTTTAAAAAAACATTTTTGGTTATATTTTAACTTTTATGTAAGGGGAAAAAAAACTTCACATAAGGAAAGAAAATTACGACAAAACCCTAATATTTTTTTCCAACTTGAAAATTGTCAATTTTTAATGATATCTTATTGATTTTAAAAAAAAAAAAATTTATTACCTGAATTAAACTCTTCAAAATTCTATTGCGCTTGAACTTGGAGTCATAATTGTGAGAGAAATGACTAAGAGTTCCTAATTTATCACAAAATTGTGTGTGGATTACATGCAACAGATGTCCAGACTAAAATTGGAGAAAAGGGGCATAATGCACATAACAAAGGTCAAAAATTCGAAATTTACTGCATCTCATTAAAGACTCACTCCACTTCACTTGCTATACAATTTTTTAACTAAATAGTCTTTGCCTATACAAAGTAAGATACGAAAATATTGAAGATGGAAGTGTAGGTAAGGTAAGAATTCTCTATACTCCCTTTAGCTAATGATGAAAAGATAATGTGGACCATTTTTCTCGACATGATAATATTATGCCCTGCCAATTTGATGCGGGTATTTTTTTTCGTCGCTAAAAAAAAAAAAGTCGAAGGTATAATTAATAAGTAGGACATCTGACATCGATCTATAATCTTCATGTATTTTTACTTGTTCACGCGTTCTTCATGCAAGGCGATTCAAACCAAAGGAAGGTATTTCTACCTCTAAGTCTATGACATAAGTACTTGAAGATTACACGGGTTTCATTGTTTACCAGGTTCCTCTACTATAAAAGTTTAATGGTTATTGGGACATCATTTATTATATGATTTTGATATCTATAGAGTAAATCATCTTTGGTTGTCACTGTGCATGAAAATTCATTGAGAGAATCGAAAAATTCGATTCGTATTGTTCTCAAATTTTTGGAGGAGCAAGAAAACTCTTTAGGATTACTTCATCTATGGTGATAAATACATCTCCCGTGCTATCATTATCAACAAAAGATAGAAATTTTATTGACTACACAAGCCTAATGTAAGTAGTTGTGAAAGGGTGATGAAGGTAATTACAATATGAGGAACTCATGAAAATCTTGACAACTCCATATTTTATTTGTTTTGAAAACATTACATGATTAACATTCCTTTACAATATTCTGATACTCGCTACACTAACCTTTTTCTTAAAAGAAACTTTTTGGTCGTATAGTCCATTTTATTAATTAACCTAAAATGAAAATAAATTTTTGCCCAACCTAAAATAAAAGAATCTATTTCTAATATCATTAGGGTAAAACCCACTTTCATTAAACATATCTATAAATGCTAACTTCAGCTTCCTCTTGATTTCTTCTCACTGTGTTGCCTCCTTACGCACGACAGGATGTTACTCTACTCCTTCTCTTGTGGGTTGTACCAGATCTCTAATATAATTTTCTCATCTCTCTTCGTCTCACACAAGATGTGTCACTCATTCAAGGTAATGTGACTCCTATCTTTTTTTCCCTTCTCTTTTTGATCAATGATATAACTCTCCGTTATTCTCCATGTGAAAGTGTCTTTTCTTGGAAAAGATTACTCTTTTTATTTTTAAATTTTTTTTCTAGTTTAAAAATCGGGTATGAGAGAATCAAAAGAAACTCTTCCATTTCTTACCTAGAAGATGTTAATTACTCTTTTCCAAATCACACATGTAATCATTAAATATTTTTTATATATATTTAGCAATTGATTAAAATATGTGGCACTATATTCATGTTGTGGTGTCCTATACATATCATGACGGGTTAAGGATTAGTCATCGTGGATATTAAGACCATCAATTCGATTCAAAGTAATTTGGAATCTTAGAAGATTAATGAATGAATCATGGACGGTCTATAATATACTAAAACTGAAATTTAAGCAAGAGATGTCTACCTTTTAAATAAATAATATACTAGACTTTCCTTGGTTTAGCTCAAGGGTATTATTTTAACTACATTAGCTTAGTGTATCTACTATTATAAATTGTAGAAACTAGGGTTTATTTTAGTGGTTGGTTTTTGAATAAACATTTTATTTTTGGGAATCTTTGTGAGTTTGGAGAAACCTCATATTTGTAAATTGGATCCTCTTGATATGTCTTCACTTGTATGGGTACCATTTCTTTTCACCCCCAGAGTTTATTCTAGTAATCAAATGTGTTTTAGTTGCTACAGAACATCCTTTTTTCTTCTAAATCTCTTTGTCTTTCTTTCTATTTCTTGATGATATATTTTATTTGTTTGATTGTAGTTCACTTTATTCTTATTGCATCTAGAATTACATTCATTGATATCTTTCCCTCTTCCTTTATATATCTTGCTTTCTTGATTGTGGTATATAGTAAGTAAGTCTATCCTTCAAGGCATAAACAAAAGAAATCACTATGTTTTTCTGCCACTGTTGGATATTGTACTCACTTCTGACCAGGTAATGTTTTGATTTTATGGTAAAAAAATTATATTTTTTATGCAAAAAGAATTTTTCTCTAGTGAACAATACATTGTATTGCCTTTTTATTATGTTCCATGAACCCTACTACTCTAGGTAGGTATTAAGTGAATTTTGGTGCACCTCTAATATCCGAAGATCTTTATGTATTCATAATCAAATTATTAGGTCAAGGTAGTATGGTATTGGAAGTATAATGTATACATGTCACCTATACATTCATTCCTCCGCGGCCTCATCCAACAAACAAAGATAATCTATTCCAACTAGCTTTGAATTGACACATAATTGTTGTTTATGTCAATATTTTATTGTCAAATTCCTTTCTCATAATTTTTGATAATGTAAACCTTTTATACTAGTATAATAAATATAGTGCTAGCTTTGATCACATAAAATTGTTAGTTTGGCGTTGAAGTACTTTGCCTTGGGTGTTGCAGTGGTGTGTAGAAGTTATTATTGTCCGGATATCCAATTAAAAATGTCTCTTAGCTTGGACCACAGTGATCCATAGCTTAGGTAAAAATATATATAGGGTATAAAAGAAAATATATTAGCAATGTATGTTCCAATGGGTGTGCATGAGTTATTATTGTCCAAATACCTATTGCAAAATTGGCTTGGGAAGCACTGATCCATAGCCTATGTAAAAATATAGGACATAATCATTTATCTGTATTAAATTATTTGGGTAACCTATTAAAATGTTGAGACATTTTATACTAGAAGTTTGGTAATTAGAATGAGTATGATTTGCGCACATTGACCGTGATGATATTGAAACCCAATTTAAGCTTGCCTGATGGTACAAAGTGTGTTGATCTCATTCCGGAGGATGTTCCTAAATTTTGAACAATTAATCGGATAAAGTTTTCTTAGTTTTAACTCAAGGGTATTATTGTAACTAGTTTAAGTTAGTTTATCTACTATTATAAATAGTATAAACTACGGTTTATTTTAGGAGTTGGTTTTTGGATAAGCATTTGATGTTTAGGCTTCTTTGTGAGTTTGAAGAAACCCCCATATATGTCCAAATGAACCCTCTTGATTGCTTATGTATGTCTTCACTTGTATGAGTTCAATTTCTTTTAGCTGCTAGACCGTCCTTTTTACTTCTAAATCTCTTTCATTATTTCTCTTTCTCAATAGTATATAATATTTTGTTTTCTTGATTGTGATTAAATTCTCTGTCTTTCTTTCTATTTCTAAACCATATATATTGCTTTCTTGATTGTTGTATTAGGTAATTCTATCCTTCAAGGCATATATAAAAGAGATCACTTAGATTTTTGCAACCGCTGGATATTGTGCTTGATACCTCATTCTCAAGTTACTACCTTGATGACCAGGTAATGTTTCGATTGAATGCTAAAAAAATATATTTCTGATGCAAAAAGAATTTTTCACTAGTGAAGAATATATTGAATTGGCTTTTTATTATGTTCCTTTAATGCTACTGTTCTAGGTAGATATCAATTGAGTTTTGTTGCAATTTCCATCTGTAAAGTTTTTATGTATTCATGATTTTATTATTAGATTAAGGTAGTTTGGGTATTGGAAGCATAACTTACACATGTCACCTCACATCCATTCGCCCTGATCCAAAAAATCAATAGAATTGACTCCAACTAGCTTAGAATTGACATGTAGTTATTGATTTTATCAATATTTTTTTGCCAACTTTTTTTATCATAATTTCCACATAATTCCTAATAGTGTAAACCTTGTAGATTAGTATGACAATATATTGCAAGCTTTGGTATTCACTTCAATTTTGCTTAATTTTATACTTAATTACTTAGCATTGGGTAATGCAGTGGGAGTGTATGTGTTATTATAGTCCATATACCTAATTCAAAGTATCGCTTTGAATGGACCATCTAGAGCTTATGTAAAAATATATGACATAAAAGAAAACTTTTAGCATTGTGTGTGGCAGTGGTTGTGCATGAGTTATTATTGTTCATATAACTAATGCAAAGTGTCACTTGTCTTTTACCGCATTTTAATATAATGTATGTAGAAATATAGGACAAAAAAGAAAATTCACCCATTAAAATGTATACACCAGAGTGATTTGTGTACATTGACATCAATGATACTGAAACCCAAGTTATACTTGTCCTAAGTTACAAACGTGTCAAGCTCGTTCGAGAGGATGTTCCCAGTAGTGGTGACTTTCAAAACTGTCATATTTTTTCTTGAGGAAATATATCATCTTATAGAGATCCACAATTTTGGTTTGTATAATGCCCTCTACTTCAAGGCTTATTACAGTGTAGACTTGATAAACTCAAAGATAGACTTGAAGTACACATCAGAATGGAGTTTCAATCTTTGTCATTTGTGGCTTTATATTTGCAATTAATTTGTGAAAGAGGAGATGAATGGTAAACTCATTCGCACTGGAAGAGCCAGTTTATTTGAATATATTTTCTCAAATATTAAAATATATTGCAATCACATAGTAAATAAAAAGAATGATTTTATTCATTAACATTGTGAAGTACAAATATGTTTCTCCCTTGATTCCTCTCTCTTAAGATTTCTCCGTGATTCAAGGATTGTTAATCTCTTCAAACTATGTGGACCTTCTTAGGATTTATTTGATCTATGTGAAAGGATTTTATTAATCTTGTTAAAGTATTTGGTTTTCAAGAAGAGTGCACCCACATCTTCACCACGTTATGAATATTTCATGAACATATGAAATTTCAGAGATGTGTATTAAAGGAAATATAATAAAGTTTATATAAGTGTGAGCTTGAGTTTAGGGTAAGTAGTCTCCAAGAACCTTAAATGAAATTGGACACATCTTGTAGAGTCTCACATTATTTTGATATCTCAAATGTCAAATTCTTGTCCCATGAAAATTTTTGTGGGTCACATTGTTCACTTAACTGTCTTGTTGGAGAGAGTTTTATTGTTTGATAGACTATTCCAGAAGAGGTCTTATGCTTAGAAATGTAGTATCTTTATAGAAGCTAATATAAACCAAAGATCACACTCAACCACATCATCTACTCTCTTGCTTCTGATATACTACTTTACCCTACTACAAATTTTTACTTAAGGCATCAAGTACTCTTTGACAAAGTTGTAAACTTGACAATTATCACTCGGAATGAGCCCCACTTTAAGATCGAATGGTTCATTATGAATAAATCTCATAACTTTACGAGCACATCTAAGCTTAAACAATGTAGCTTTTAGAGATGATTTTATTTTTTTTAATGTTGAGAAGACCCTCATGAAGATTTTCACAAGTCTTAAACGATAGTATACTAAAAGAATATCTGAGAAAAGAGTTTCCAAGCTGCTCAATTGAGTCTAAATGAAAATTCTGGAGGCATTTATTTGTTGTCATTAGTTAAAAAATCCTAGAGGTTTGGGTACAAAGATGTAGTTTGCTATGATTTAAAAGCATTCTTGTACAGTTTATTCGGCATGAATGCTTCCCCTCTAAAGTATAAAGGTTTTAACACAGTTTACAGTTTATGGCGAAAGATTTTTGACCTCAAGAATCTTATTTATTCTAAGCTATACACATATGGCAGTCAATCCCCATACTCCGCCATAATAGATTCACTGCTATACGTGTATAGTTTAGAATTCATAAGATTCTTGAGGTCAAGAATCTTTAGAACTTATAGGGGAAGTATGCATGTTTAATAAACTTGAAAAGAATACCTTTTGAATCATTGCAAACTAAAGCTTTGTATCCCAGCTTGTAAGATTTTGGAATTAATGACAACAAAGAAATGCCTCTAGAAGTTTCGTTTGGAATACATTGGGAAACTAGGATCTTGTATCCACGTTCGGATGGGAGGCTGAAACTACTTTTTCAATTTACTATGGAAATGTTGTTGGGTCCTTTGTTGGTGTGATCATTGTTGATTCTAGCTTCGACAAAGAATACTTGATACATTTATAAATGTAAGACCTCTTCTGCAACCGTTGATGATAGCTCAAACAATAAACCTCCAAACCAATACGAGAGTTAAGTTAACTATGAGCCCAGAAAGATTATTTAAAAGAGCAATCAGTTTTTTCATGAGACTGACACTCGACATTTGTAGACACAAAATTGTGTAAGACTCTATCAGATGAGTCCAACTTCAGTTAGAATTTTTGAAGACTAATCCTACCTGAAAATATATAAAGGGTAGTATATTCCTTAGAGAGTGATCCCGAAATTCCATAAATTCATAAAAGTTTTACAAAGAGAACAAGATGTTGGCGGACTCTTCAACAAAATACATCATGAAAAACCACAAAATCCTCTTTACATGGAGATAAAATTAAATCCATTTTAGGTGCAAAATATTCTACAGAAGAATAAAAAAAGGAACAAAATTGTACTCAAATTGTTAATTAATAAAATATTCTTGTTTCTTCATATTTATTTTGTTGTTGGAGTTTTTTTTTCCGTACATAAAATTTGTTGCAAGAATTTTTTTCTTTTAGAACCCTAACTAAAATTTGTAATTTATTTTGGGGTTTGATTGGTTTTATTCGAGTTGACGAATTTGATAAAATCCGTTAAACATTCTAGAAGGAATTGAATATTTATTGATCAAATCCATCACTCAATAGCTAAATAGATCTTTTGACGAAATTAATTAACCATATGAGAGTTAAGATAGAACAAGTGTCTTTCGGTTCAGCAGATACTTTCTAAGTAGTATTTTTCTTTACAACGTTTGGAGATACACATACAAAATTTGATGAAGTTTAGCTTAAAATTATGTGTTTCTTGTTAGTTGTCAGGAGATGTTACAAAATGTGGAGTTGGTGAAGTCCGACATAGTGGATTACACTACTTTTTCATATGTGGCCTATGTAGGAAGTGGTGGACGTTTGATATCGATAGTGTACAAACAGGTTCATTCCCAGTAACATGCAAGAAGAGAAGTGGGGTCAGTTTGAGCACTTGACTTAAGATGGTATTTGAGATCGATTTTTGGACAAGATTCCAGGCCTTGTCTCACTATGCTATGGTGATTTTACCATATGAGACTAAGAATTTGTCAATTCATGAGATGTTTGACTTATTATATCCGCGTAGAATCTTATAAGATAATCTTGCTGGCGATTATTTTCAAAGAGAAACCGAGGTGGTCATGGATCTTGAGCTTATGCGCCACAATTACATAGGGATTTGGCGGACAAGAGGACTTGCACTTCTTGTTATTTTAGTTGTACCTCATCTTGGGGGGATATCTAAGGAGGGGTTTTCATATTTGTTTCAATATACATATTCATGTAGTTATTCAAGTGTCTGACGGAGGGCATTTTGGAAAAGGTTTCTACAACTTGGGTGAAGACTTTTCAGGGTTGCTATTAAAAGTTTTCAGGTTATGTTGACTATTCAATATATTCGGATTCGTGTAATTATATGGCGGTTCCTAGTCCCACTGTAAGTATGGTGTTTTAGGAAAAATAAATAGATTTTTCTCCAATCTTAGAGCGGGAGGCCGATATCAATAATGTTTTGTAATGTTGTTGCTTCATTTCTCTTTTTATAAAATAAAATTTGGAAAGTTATTTCTTTAAAAATGTTAGTAAAACTTTCAAATTCAACTTGAAAAAATGAACAGTTTAATAACAAGAGACTAATATTGTAACAAAAAATGTTATTTTAAAAAAATGAATACAATTTATATACCATGACTGTTATGAGAAAATGCAATGAACGAAAAAACATTTTTTTACCACATTCGCATTAGCTGGTGTTGATTCATTCAATTCATATTTGATTAAAATATATTTTTTTACGAATCTAATAACTACTTCATTAATGAAAGGTATGTCTATTTTAAGAAGAAAAAATAGATCACAATTCACTAAGTGATTTAGTTACTCTAAAATAACATTATAAACTTTTCTTTGAAAATGGAGAAAGTTGAATAAGATATACTGTTGGCATGTCCATCACAATGTCACGGATTAGAAAATCGGTAAATGATGGCTGGAAAATATTCAAATTTTCATTTCCAATTGACGTCGTATATTCTCAAATTTTGTATGTAAAATGTTATGCTTAGGTATGTAAATTAAAAAGGACCATTTAAGTATCTATATCAAACAAATTTTACTGATGAAGAAGATGATGAGAGTGCATTCATATAATTGATGGCATATAAACTTGCAAAGACTTATAGAGATCATTGAACAAACTGATGGATAATCCATCTTTTTAATAAATCTCTCTTTATTTCGTTTAATTATTTTATACTTATGATATTTGAAGAATTATGTGTTTTCACTAATTTTTTCTTCATCCACATTTATGATGATTTTTACATAATCAAAAATATGTATGAGATATAAAATATATTCAAAGATTTTTTTATATCACAAATTTGTACAATCTGCACTAATTTTTGTTTTATTTTCAAATAAAATGTTCTTGATTCCATTTTATCATTATATAAAAAAACACTATCACTAAACAAAAAAAAATCCATTGTTAAAATATTTAGGGAAAATTGTCAAACAATGCTATTAGCTATATATTTTTTAATTACGAATCTTCTAGCTAATTCATGTTTTTTTCTTATAAAATCACTCATTGATTGTTAGATTTGATAATTTTCTCCAAGTAATCTCCGTTAGTTTTGTCTACTTTCATTGTTCAAATCTTATGTTGTATATCTATTTTGTTGGTACACTAAAATAAAATTAAAAAAGAAAAAATAATTTTTGACAAGTCAAATTTCTTAAGTCTTCCAAGAGAAAAGACTTCATATTATTGTTGGTGTCTTTCCAGACTAGAAATTCTTCTTTATTTTAAAAACTAAAATAAAATAAAATTTAGGGTTAGGGAAAGAGAGAATGGAGGAGGGGATTACAATGTAGTAGTCGAACCCTCATCAATAAATTGAAAGTTCAGCTAGTCAATCAATATAGCTAATAAGATTCTACAACTAGCAATTCTAACAGCCATTATTTTTCTGTGAGTCCGTAAGGATATTTTTAATTTAACTTTAAATGCATAATTTATTCTTCATTTATATGGAGTGTTTATAATTTTCACTAGTAGCAATATGAGGGTGAAATTATATATCTGCATTTTTAATTATAAATTGACAACCAAAAGGTAATATGATTATTTATATCTTTATTTATTCTATGTTTACGTAGGATAATGTTTCGAAATTTTTTCAAACAATAAGGTGAAGAAAGAATTAAGTTATATAAAGAAAAGAGTGATATTATGAGATCTCACAAGCATTGTTGCTTTTTAGAATCTCGACTTCCCAAGAAAGGTAAATACATTGCTAATCTACATGTAATAGTTTTTATACTTATATTTGTACATTAATTATAAACTAACACGTTGACAATTAAAAATAATAATTTATTTATTCTATTTCGCGTGATACTCTTTTCTCTTTGATCTATTATAAAAATATTCATAATTGAGATATGATGGACTTGAAACATCGTATATTTTTATATTTAAAGACATGCTTACGTTGACTCTACATGAAACAAAAATTCTAAAACCTGGTGTCTTAAATAAGTTGTAAAATTTGTGTGACTATAGAACTTCACACTAATAGTAAAATAATTTTTTTATAGATTGATTATTTTAGAATATAGACATATGTCATATATCTTAAACAAGTTGATAATAAAATGGTGTTAGATAAAATCGGAAAGAAGGGAGTATATGACATGTTTAATGCCAAAAGTTATTTTTTCTTTTTAAACTCATTGCGAGGTCAAATTTACGGGTTAAGGACCATAAAACATGGATTATATATTCGTTATTAGAATTATTAATTATACTTTTTAGAATGATTTGTATTATACTAGATAAATTAAGCAACATATGGATTTACAGATTATTCAAAACAAGTGAGCACAAGATGTTTTTTCAAACTTTAAAGATCTCTTATTGATTTCAACAACATCATTGTTTATTGCCTAGAAACTCTTCAAAATTCTATCGCGCTTAAACTAAGAGTCATTATTGTGAGAGGAATGGGTAAGAAGCCCTAAGTTTATCGCAATATTGTGTGTGGATTAGATGCAGTAGACAATCCAATATTGACCAGACAAAAATTGGAGAAAAGGGCATATAATGCACATATTCGAGCTCAAGAAGGTGAGTCATCGGTTAGGAGGAGTACGAGAGTGAGAAAAAAGGCTTGAGAATTCAAGAATGTTCAATATAATTATTGCAAATGAAAATAAAGAAGAATGATAAAGAAAATATTAGAATAATTTGAAAACTATGAGTGACACATAATAGAAGGTGGTCAAATTTATATATTATTTTTTGGTCTATTAAATTTCTTTTTTTTCTTTTGTTCTGGTAAGATTTAATAACTTATAGTTATTGTAGATCAGAGACTTTAATTAATCTCCTAACCCTTGTCATCTGGCTTTTTTATCTCAAGATTTTATGTTTTGAAAAAAAAGGTCACATAGTTGAATTAATATTTAGTTGATGATGTGAACAATTGTTTGATATGTGATTTGCATCAACCTCTTTTTTTTTTCTAGAAAAAAGTAATATTCGTAAAATTTTTAGTACATTTGGGCATTTTAATATTATTTATCATTTAATTGTCTCCAATCCTATACTCCTCTATTTCCCTTTCTTCGTAGGAAAACGTTAGTAGAACAGTGGGAGTTATTGTCTTTTGTTTAGTGACTGAACGTGGTCAGTCATGGCCATATCTCACTGAAACTTCATTATTTCACACATTAGTTTTATCTTTTATGTTTCTAATAATGTAATCTCTGGGCTATTAATTTAGCCAATTTATTGCGCTATTATCTTCATATTCATCATTACAAGGAAAAATTTCTCTCCTAAAAATAGTGATGGTATCACTTTGTTAGCAGAATGTTGAGAATAATTGTCTTTTGTTTAGAAAATGAATGTGGTCATCCATGACCATAAATTCTCATTGAAACTTCATTATTTTATCTTTCATAGCCTAATACACAGTCAATTATTACTAGTAGAATGAGGTATAAGCAAATATAATCAGTAGAGAAATAGCAACACAATATCTGAATATGGGACAAGCATAGAATAAAAAAATATTTTAGGACTTGGGAAAACTAAACTACACTCAAAGTAATTAGAAAAAACAAATAATCTGGAAAAAAAAACGGGCAGCCCATTAACAAAAACACATTGATTATTATTGTCTAATGGAGATAAAATTGAAGTAGCTAATAATTGTGTTATATTTATTGTTAATACATTGTTTGACGATCAAATTCAAAACCTAAGTACTACACTATTGATTAAAGGAAGGGACAATATTTTGAGTAAATTATCGAGATTTAATTTTGTCATTTAATGATATATAAGAGGTTATTACTCTTCTTATTACATTTATCATGTTAGCAAGTTGAAACCTATTTAAAACACAAAGGCGGACCGTGTCCAACGGGTGCTCGAGCACCCATTAACTTTGTAACGGAATATATATATCTATGTAGAAATTGATAGTTATTTGTATAAAATTAACATAGATCATCAAATAAATAAATGATTTAGATGTCCTAATTGCTCCTAGATGGGTACTTAAGATTTTTTTAGTGTTGTTGTATCAAGGTTCAAATCTCATTGTTAACAAATATTTTTTATATTTTCAGTTTAGAGCACCCAGAACCTTAAATTCCTTGATCCGTCACTGTCAAACGTCTATTTTGAACACTCCTTTATTTATGTTAGAGTATTGAAGCCCCAAAATTTCATTTATTTAATTCATAATTTTGATGTCTACATGAGTTTGGGTGACTTTGTTCATCCTTAATAAAACATATTCAATAGATATCTCTTTAAGCATCTTATTTTGAAAAAATCTCTATCAATTTTAATAATATTTATTAATAAATTCAGGTATGATGCCTATCTTTTTCTTTCTCATTTTATATGTTCCCTTAATATTTATTATTAGTGAAATTGTATGCATGTATACCTCAAGAAACTAATTTGTTCAAATAAATTTTCATTTGGCCATTTGGAGACTATAGATCAACTTTTAAGGTGATGTATATTTTGTGGGAGATCATTTCATATATATTCTTTCTCTTTAATTTAACTTAACCTAAACAACTAAAAAGACTTCGTTAATTCATATGTATGTTACCTCACACCTTTATTTTATTAAAAAATAAATTATGGCCACAATAAATTTATCTTGATCATTAAATTTGTTTCTTTGGCTGATTCTTAGCGCTAATCACAGACAAGATTATCAAGAGCATGTAATTGAATATTAACTAGGTGGTTGATCATGAAATATACTTTTTGCAAACATTCAAATTTCTACAAAATAAACTAACATAAAATAAATTATTTTCAACATCAAACATCTACTTCATAACGAATGACACATTCTTGATAGTTTTGTACGTGATTAGAGTTGTTACACCAGCATAACAAACAAGTTTAATAAACCAAGATAAATTAATCATGACATAATTAAAAAGGAGTTGTAAGAGAACATGCATGTGTATTAATGAAGTTGTTATATATATATATATATATATATATATATATATATATATATATATACATATACACAAAAGAGAATCCTAGTCCCGCTTACGTGGCGTCACCACAAGTAAGAATTTCCTTTTAAATTTATTTATTTCTAAAACTAATCTTCCTCTTTCATTGAAAGATATGACTTTTTATGAAAAGTTGCAACTTTAATGAAGAGTTGCGACTCTTTTCAATATTTGTGACTTAAATGAAGCAAGATTATTTAAAAAGTAGTGAGTTTTATGAAAAGTTGCGACTTAATGAAGAGGTACTTCATGAAATATTGTGACTTTTATGAAAGGTTGCGAACTTTGTGAAGGGTTGCAACTATTCAAAATAGTTGTGACCTTTATAATAAGGCACAATAAACATTTTTCACACTACCTTTTGTTGTCTATAAATAGAGGATTTTCCTCTCATTTTAAAAGAACAAGAATTCCGATCTTCTTCTTTTAGTATTGTAAAATTAAATATTCGTTTACTTTTCTCCTATTGAGTGACTTACTATCACTACTGTTTTTATATCAATGAGTTGATGAATAAAAATGTTTCTTCCAGAGAGGATGTAATTCTTTAAACCTCTGGTATTCGATGGAAATAGTTTTCTTAAGGGGACATTGTGCATTTAGTGGAATCGTTTTTTCCCTATTCATTCTATTTATACATATCCTGGTATATTTTGTTACGCTCATTAATTTACGCTTATGATATTAATTGTTGTTTTTTAGTATATGTTTAAAGTCTATCAATTATGTTTCTGCAAATTTATTGTCTCTTGTTATATTGAACATTTAAACATGTAGTAGTTTATCCACCGTCTAGAAAATAATGATTGTATTCAGTTCCATGACTTCATGTTTTGATATGCTATAGTAAATTCTATTACTTAATAGTACTATATATAGTCTTACATATTATCTATTTTTAAGTAGATATAAATTGCTCATTTATCAATTGAAGAAATATATTATGCATGTTCAATAGTTATAATTGCTTTCATGTTAAGGCGCAATTTTTTTTTTTTGAATATGTTAATAAATTTTTGAATTATTTCCTAAGACGTATATCACAATTGTATAATCTATGCAACTTAAATATTTCTTTTTATTATCAAATTCATTACATATATATTCTTATTTTCTTTTTGTTTTTGTTTTAATATTGATAAAGAATCAACGATTTATCATTTCGTGAATAATTTATTTTGAGTTATGTGACAATATCAAATAATGAAATTCATGTTGGGATATTGCTAATATTTATAAGAACCTTTTTTCCATTATTGTATTAGAATGGATACTATTAAAAAATTATTTTCAAGTTAAATGCAATTATTATTTGTGACCGCGCAAAGAGCGTATAAATTACCTAGTGTGTGTGTGTATATATATATATATATATACTTCATTTAAAGAATGAACTCCTAACTTGAATGTTAAATTACTATAATATCCTTATCTTATGATTTTGACTTTTCCGATGAGTTGTGACTTTTCAAAGTAATAAAAGAACTTCTTCTCTGGTTTGAGGTATTTGGTCAAAGTTGGCTTTAAAATCTCTCTTGGTAATTAAAGTTCTCATTTTTTAAACTAGCCAAAGGCTCTATGGAAATCTAGCTTCCTTTCTATCTCAAAATGTGAAAAGATTTGTAACTCTAAGAGACTACTGAGTTTCCTTGTAACTTTTTAGAGATGAACTCACTTTTTGCTCTTTTTTAAACTTGAAACTCAACTCTTAGGGAATACTTAGTTTCCTTATAACTTTTGAGATTTAAAATCAAATCATTACTCTTTGCTCAACTTGTGGATTGAGCCTTAAAAGAAAATAAGAATGTTTTTTAAGACTCTTGAAAACTTTGAGAACTCACTTTGACTTGCTTCTTAACTACTGTTAACTTCTTCGACTTTAATTTTAACTTTCCTTGATTTGTATTATGGATTTAAGGATGATGATCTCATGTTTATGGATGATTTCATGATGTTTAGATGTACTTTAGAGTATTGGAATTAACAAGGATTTATAGGTACAAAACTTAGAACTTAATATAATATGTTTAGACCCCAATTTAGTACCCAAAAATGATATAAAATAATCCGGTAAGGAAAAGACAACTTTGCCCTTCCCAAATTGGGATTGGACTATTGTTAATACAATAGCTAAACTTCCGAAAGACATAGTTCACTCATACAAAATTGAAATCGCGTAAACTCGGCAGCGTTGGAAAGATTTGTCCAAGGACTTTCCAACTATATCAAGAACTACCTTTAACTCAGCCTGATGTATATGTTATCTCCGTTTAACGTTTTCTAAAAACTTACTTTTATTTTTGGGAAATTTTTAAGATTTTTCCTGTTTTTTTTTTCAAAATTAACTATTCTTTAATTTCTTTGTTGAATCCTATCTATTTCGATCGACAAGATGTTACAATATCTCCCCCATGGGATATTTGAACTCGAATGAGAACTCTTTCACTAAGCTAAGGGCAGTAATATTATTTCAACACTCAACCAACAAAAGCAAGTAATAACATGCTTACACATAGTATTATGAAGTGCTAAGAGGAGAATTTAGTACCTTGATATGCATTCTCTCAAAATTCAAAGAGATGTGGATAGCTCTTCTTCATATCCTCCTAATCTTCCCAAGTTGCTTCTTCAACAAATTGGTTTCTCCAAATGACCTTGAGTGATGCAACTTCTTTAGTCCCAACTTGCGAACTTGATGATCAAAAATTTGAACCCGAATCTTTACATATGATAAGCTACCCTTAGTCCCAACATTCTCAGTTGGTACGATCAATGAATGATCATTAGTACAACATTCTCAGTTGGTACTATAAATGAAGGATCACCCATGATACGTGGGATACCGGATTAATCACTGCTAATTCTAGTGGTAGCTTTAATTTATAAGCTACATTGACCACTCTATTGGATATTCTATAAGGTCCAATATTCCAGAGACTAAGTTTTACCTTCTTACCAAACCTCATAACCCCCTTCATAAGTGAAACCTTACGATATATCAAATGGTCCATCTCAAACTCTAATGGTGTTCTCCTAACATTTGTGTAGGACATTTGGAGACTTTGTGCCGTCTTAAACCTCTCTTGTATCACTTTCCTTTTTTGTGACCTAAATCTGGTCCTAATAACCCTGATTAACCAACTTCGAACCATTCAATATGAGATATGCATCTTCTCACACAAAGAGCCTCATATGGAGCTGGATGCTCATGTTAACTGTTGTTGTAACGGACTCAATGAGAGGTATATTATTATACCAATTCCCTTTTATATCAATCACACAGGCTCCCAAAATGTATTATAAAGTCTGGATAGTACTCTATGTTTGTCAATCTGTCAGGGGATGAAATCTTATTACTTCTTAAATGTACAACTTATCATAATCCTCGACTGAATAGGTTGTCTTTACCAAAAAAAAGTAGGTTGACTTCGTTATTCTATCCCCAATTACCCAAATAGAATCATGTCGCCTGCAAAATCATGGAAGTCCATTGATGAAGTACATATTAATAATCTCCCACTTCTATTCCGGAAATTCTATAGTTAGGGACAAACCTCTAGGCCTTTGGTGATCTACTTTCACTTGTTGGCAATTTGGCACTTGGCAACAAACTCGGCAATATATTTCTTCATGCCTACCCGCCAAAATACCTCTCTCAAATAGCGTACATCTTTGTGGAACCCTGATTTATGGAATACCTAGAGCTATGAGCCTCCTCGAGTATCCTCTCTTAGAGACCATAAACCCTAGGCACACACAAGCTACCTTGTTTCTTTAACACACCATATCCCCTATGGTAAAAAATTAATACTCTTTTATTATGAACATTTGCCTTCAAGTCAAGAAAAATGGGATCTTGGTCTTGTTTCTCTTTCACCTATGACACTAATGAGGATTCATCCTCATTCGTCATCACTATTTCTCCTTCCGTGGAATCCATATGTCGGACTCCTAAGAGTGCAAGTCTATGCATATCTTTTGATAGTTATTTATTATCTTCTTCAAGATGGGAGGTACTACCCATAGACAACGTGCTTATGAGATCAACAACCACATTAGCCTTACCTGGTTGGTAAAGAATTCTCATGTCATAATCCTTGAGCAATTCTATCCATTTCTCTGAGATTAAGCTCTTTCTAATTGAATACATACTGTAGGATTTTGTGATCAATGAATATATCAACTTGAACACCATAGAAATAGTTACATCATATTTTGAAGGCAAAAACTAAATTGTCAACTCTAAGTCATGGGTTGAGTAATTCTTCTCCTGCACTTTCAACTATCTGGAAGCATATGCAACAACACATTTTACATTAGCACACAACCCAAACCAACTATATATGAATCACAATATACAACAAAAAGTTGAGTACCTTCCGGTAAGGTCAAAATTGGGGTAGTAGTCAACATCTTTTTCAATTCCGGAAAGCTTTTCTCCCAAGCTTCAAACAATTGAAACTTAATCGTCTTATGCGTCAACTTGGTCAAAGGAGATTATATAGACAAGAATCCCTCAAAAAACCTTGGTTAGTATCCAGCCAAACTCAAGAAACTTAAAATATCAGTTGGAGACGTGGGTCTAGGCCAACTATGAACTGATTCTATCTTTTGGGCATCAACTCTAATCCCATCCGCAGAAACTTCGTGGGCCAGGAATGCCATAGAATTAATCCACAGCTCACATTTTTAGAATTTAGCATAAAAATTATTATCTCTCAAAGTTTGAAGGAATATCTTGAGGGAACTAGCATGATCTTCTTCATTCCTTTAATTGATTAGTATGTTATCAACTCAAACGATAACAAATGTATATAAATAAAGTTTGAAGACTCTATTCAATAGATTTATGAATGTTGTAGGCGTATTGTTCTACAAAAAGAACATGACCAAGAAATCATAATTCCATATCTTTTCCGAATGTTATCTTTGTAATGTTACATTCTCTAACTTTTAACTGATGGTATCCTTAGCTGAGGTCAATTTTCGAGAACAGGAAACACCCTAAAGCGGATCGAAATGATAATCAATACTTGGAATAGGATAATTATTCTTAACACTAACCTTGTTCAATTGGCGATAACTTATACACATCCAAAGAGAACCATCTTTCGTTCTTACAAATAAGATTGGAGCGCCCCAAGGTGAGACACTTGGCCGGATGAAACCCTTATCTAACAGATATTTCAACTATTCTTTCAACCCTTTAAACTCTGTTGGTGTCATTCTATATGGTAGAATAGAATAGGATGAGTATCTGAAACAATATCTATACCAAAATTTATCTGGAAAGACTCTGAGAAGATCATCTGGAAAGAGTTCTGGAATCTCTTTTTACTACTGAAACTATCTGAATTAGAAGTATCTCAACACTTGAGTAATTAAATCAAACAAAGTGTAGATATACCCCTTTGAAAATAACTTCCTTATCTTATGCTACAAAATGAAGCGACGCTTAGGCACTACTCAATTGCTTTTCCAATAAAAAACTGGCTCATTTGAAAACTTAAACTTGACATCTCAAGTTCTACAATCGAAGGAGGAATATAATGCATGAATCTAGTCCATACCAAGAATTACATCAAAGTCTACCATGTCTAAATCAATTAAATTCGACATGGTACTCTTGTGATTGACGCAAACAGGACAATATCAATAAACTCTATCTACTAGAATGGACACACCAATAGGTGTAGAAAGAGTGAATGGTTCACTAAGTTGTTCAGGAATAAAATCAAAGTTCATAGAAACGTATGGAGTTATAAAAGATAAACTTGATCCAGGGTTTAGCAAAACATAAAAAGCAAATTCAAAGACTTGAATCATACCAGTGACAAGATATGTTTAATGCTCTTTCTCTTGGCGAATATTGAGGGCATACAAGGTGGTTTATTCCTCTGCGAGTGATAGAAGTATTTCATCCCGGTGAAGCCCTATTTGGTGGAGAAATTAAAGAAAATTGGGTTCTATTCCCTAGTACCATGTCCATGCTTATTATCTAGACAGTCTATCATAAAATTCCTGGTCTGACCACGCTTGAAACAACCAGCGCTACCCTCATGAAAAACGCTGGAGTAGTTATAACCACACTTGGCGCAGGCTGGAGCCTTGGTACTTTCTTGCGCCAGACTACCCGATGAATAGATAGGTTTTGTAACACCCTTAGGCAAAATAGACCAAAAATCAGTTTTTTTTCAGAAAAATTTGCAGGTGCAACAAACGGTTGCATCGATGGTCCATCCCGCACAACCGTCGATGGGATTAGAAACTTCCATAAATTCAGCTAGGAAAAATTATCTATGTCTTGATCAACGGACAGACCGATGGTCCATAGTTCGTAACCGTTGATGGAGACCCCCATTCACCCACTCTCAGACAAGAGCTACGGATGACCATCACGGTCCGTAGGTGGAAAATTCACAGACAGTTAAAGGTAAATATAGTTGAGTCAACTTCAAATGGTCATAACTTTTAGCACAAAAATGAATTAGTTTTACAATAAACTACCCATAGATAGATAATTCAATTATCTTTCCATAGCCACCGAACTTGCTAAAATTAGATCTCCGCGTAAAAGGTTATGACCATTTTAGTAAAGGACAGTCGAAAAGGCCCTAACGACGGACCCAACGATGGGGCGTCGGGCAGATAACAGACCGTTAGTCCTGGCCGTCGTTTGGGCCGACACTAACTTTACGATGGGTCTTTTTGACATTTCCCACTCTGTTTAAATCCTTTTTTAAGTCATTTTGACCCTAAATCATTAAATTTTCGTCAGTTTAAGCCTAGAAAAATAATTAAAACATATCAAAGTCAAATCATTATATCAAAACCTAGAAAATTAGAAGCAAGAGAGGAGAAAATGCTCAAAACCCCTAGTTCAAGAACGCCACAAGCTCCTGCAGTTCCAGCCTCGAAGCATAAATATTCTTGCATGAATTTCATCACAAGTATGTGAGATTTCACTAATGGTTTCCTTTCACCGATTGGGTCCCTTGTTTTCAGTCAGATTCTTGATTCTCTTGTCATGATTAAACCTAAGGTTTCTAAAACGTTGATAGAACTTCATGAGTCTATTAAATACACGTTCCAAATAAGATTATTATGTTATTACTCAGATTATCGCATGAATTCCAGAACCCTAGCTTTGTATTTCTTTAGTCTTTGAATTATACATGTTAGGTCAAATATTTCAGTTATTCAGTCATACATGACTTAATTTTAAAGCATCATTATCAAATTATGTGTTGCATTCTCAGTTTGCATGTTTTGTTTGGAGCTATCCATATTTACAGAAACTCATACATAATCAGTTAATTTACAGAATTAATTGGGATGTAAGTACCCTCTTTGGGTATGGTTCAACATACCCAATTAGTCCTACCACTACTAGCCAAGTAGGATGTAAGTCCCCTCTTTGGGCAAACTGTTTAGTGATCATGTTAGCATTCTTTTTTTTTACATTTGAAAGGGTATATTGGTTCCTCTCAATGGGCATATACATCGGACTCCACATTTATCTCATGTGATTTTTATCATCGGCTATTAGTAGCTCCCACAAATCACTCAGACTATCTGCATTGACCATTTATCAGTATATTCAGTATTCATTTTTAGCATGTTATAAATATTGAGGATATTGTATGAGATATCTATGAATTTGTGTTGTGTTATTGAATTAAAAAGAGTTTAGAGGAAATAACTGAACTCCAGATGCGTTAAAACCCGAAATGGAGAAGAAGAAATCATTAGATCTCTAGGTATGTGGGTGGGATGGCCCTCCACCACCGTGAAAGTATTCCCTAATATAACACTTTTACATTTAAAAGAGAGAAACATTGATTTTTAAATTATTTTATGAGTTCAAAGATGTTTTAGAGTATTATCTCTTTTAAGATGATGTTTTGGGTAATTACCTCAAATTAAGAAAGATTTATGTTTTATAAATTTGATTATGAGTTTATATATTATTAGGAGTAGTATTGAGCACCGATATGGAAATGAGTTAAGACAATTCGCATTCCTTATAAATCATGTAGCCAACATGGAGAAAGGGTCACACTTTTTAGACGATTCCTTATTGATATTAAGCATAGCTTAGTAGATTAACTTAGTTGAGTTGTATTGTACCCCGACAATGTTTAGGATAGTTCTAGAAGAGTGGGTATGACGTTGTATCATCACATAGCTCATAGTGAAGCTTGTCAGTTACAAAATCTCCCAAATAAGAGTAAGAAGTATCTTATTGTATTTTCACACATCATTGTCTTTGTATCTCTTGTTTAATAATGTTCTAAGCATTGCACATATCCTTGTTCCTTTTATATTGGAGTTGAGTTGAGGACAGATTATTTTCCAGTTTTATGAGTTGAGTTATCTATGCTTTCAATTCCCTCAAAGTCATGTTTTATGTTGCAGATAAAGGTGTTCACGTCATCAACAAGATCTTTATTAATATCACATGTGTTCCAGCTAGCTTGTGGTGAGCCTCATTTCTTTCTGGAGGGCTTAACACTTATATTACCTGTTCTGCTGAGTTGTCAGGGGTACTTTCCCAATATCTGTACTAGTAATTATGATTTCATGTATTGCTAGAGGTTGAGTAGTTTTTGGTTACTTTCCTTGTTGATGTTCAAAAACGTTGAGACAGTTAATTATGTTTTATTAAGTATTTCCAGGTATTCATTGAGTAATTTACAAGTGAGACATTTTGAGTTTAATTTTGCACTTATAGTCTCATTTTCATTGAGTAAGTCTTCCATTAATTAGTCAGATAGGTCAAGGGTTCGCTTATGGATCAGTCATGGTTCTCATGTGCCAGCCACATCTGTGGTGTAAGCTCGGGGCATGACATTATTTTATATCAGAATAAATTTTGTTACAAAAGTCATAAATGTTTTTTTATGCAAAAAATATTGCGTATATCTCTTTTTTTGTTTGTTTTTTAACCGCTAGTGTTGGGCAGTTGTTTTACATGTGTGTCCCATATTAATTTGTGTAGATTCATTTTATTGATACATTATATTTTATGAAACACATCCGCATAATGAGTAATAAAAAATTAATCATAAAATATGTAAGTTAATTTTGCCAAAAAAAAAAAAAGAAGGTGTGTAGAGCTGCTGGAGAAATGACAGGAGATTGCAATGCCTTATATAGCCATATCCTTGTTTTTCATCATAGCTTTATATTTTTGATCATCAGAATCTAGTGCTTATGAATTATCCCTTGAAATAATCCAATAGCATCAAAGTAGGATGTGAAGTAGTAAATAAGGCCTAACAACAATAGTTTACACGTGTGTACCATGGTTATTTGTGTTGACTAATTGTGATGATATTTTATATTCTATGTAAGGTAAGAAAATCTTCTGAATTGTTTGTGGATATTTGACTCTGGATAAAGGGAATTCATCCATTTTGTGAAGATTTCCGAAGACCAACAACACAAATAATGATAGCTAAAGATATGCTTCTTCAAAGAAGAATCTCGTAAGTCTCCTATACGAGTATGTACCAATTGAAATACTATAGGAAGTGTTGTTTTTATAATTTTGAAGGTCATCCAATAAATTAATATCATTTAAAATAAATATGAAAGTCGATTAGCCTGTTGAAAATCAATGAGGAAATGATGAATACTTTACTTCAATTAAATGGTTTGTATTATATTTTTTAAGAATTAAAATAAGATGTTTTATAGTACTTCAATTGTTTATTGGAGTTTGTAACCAAGCATAAAAAAAAGACAAAGACAAAAGTAATTTTACACCAAAATTGATTTTGATTCAAAAGCGATAAAGGTTATTTTTTATATAAAAAAAGTATTTCTCTTTTTTTTAAAAAAAAAACTAGTCATTGGCACGTTCGTTGCATGTGTCTCCTATGTGTATTTTTCTAGACTCTTTTTAATGATATTTTGTATTTTATGTACATTCATGTAATGAGTAGCATAAAATTTAATGTAGGATTTTACGGAGTAAATGTCACGCCCTTAGCCCACACCTTGGACATGACTGGCACTCGAGACTCATTGTTGGCTACAAGCGAGTCCTTAACATGAGTTACCTCTAAGAGGAAGAATTACTCATATATAAGATGAAATTATAAGATAGACTTTACTTAACTATCTCAAAAGATAAACTCAGAATGTTTTAAAAATATTCAACTAGCCAAAGAGGCAAGTCAAGTCTCAACATAAAAAACTCAAAATGAAAAGACTCATGAACAGTTGTATATCTATCTATGAAGCCTCTAATACTATGAGGGATGTCGGGACAATTCCCCCGATCATCCTAATAAAATTAAATTAAAAAAACATTTTTTAAAAAAGAGTGGATACTCTAGAAGCAATGAGGCTCACCTAAAAACTCTGGAACTTAACCGGATCAACCAAGTGCTTAATGCTGGTCCTGGTCACCTATATCTGCATCATAAAAGATACAGGCCAAATGCCCTAAGTACATAGAATGTACGAGTATGTGAGGGGAAATGTAAACACAATACCTAAGCTTGATATGAAACTAAAGAAGCAACTTACCTCGTTGTAAATCAACTCAAGTTTACTAAACTCATTTCAAAATAAAGCAGTAGTAAAGATGCATTATAAAGAAAAGCTTTAAAATAGTACATAGCAGCTTCATGTATTTAAAGTTATAATGAACTCTATTTGTATTCAATAATACAAAATAAACTATGTATTTGAAAATAGAAAATAAACTCTATGGGAGATTCTCTAACCGAAAACATCTGATGATACAAAATCTAGCTCACTCTACCAGAACTATCCTATACTTTGTTAGGGTATAAAATGTACTACTAAGTAGATCAACTAGTATATACTTAAAAGCAATAAGAAATCATCTAAAATGTATGACCCTTTCTACCTATGTTGATTACTTGGGTTATGAGAACTTTGAGTTAACTGAACTCGTCCCCGTATCGATGCTTAATACTACTCCAAAAATATAAATAGCTCATATGTTTTAAAACATAACTCTCTCTCAGTTTTGAGATTATTACACACAAATATTTCTCTTAAAAGATATGGTACACAAACTGTAACACCCTGTAGCCAAAACAGACAAAAAATTAGTTTTTCAGAAAAATCTGCAGGTGCTACAAACTGTGGCATCGATGGACCGTAGCCTGAACCACTGTCCATCCTACACATTCATCGATAGGATCAGAAACTCCCAAAAGTTTCAGCCTAGAAAAAATGGTTAAGTCTTGAACGACGGACAGACTTACGGTCCGTAGGCCAAATGATGGTTCGTACTTCATGACCGTTGATAAAGACTCCCTTCAACCAATCTCTGATAAGATCTATGGAAGACCAGCATGGTTAGTAGGTGGACCTACTGTCCGTAGGTCTGACTATAGATGGAAACTTTGTAGCCAGCTAAAGGGAAATGCAGTTATTCAACTTAAAATGATCTTAACTCTTAGCACAAAATGAGTTAGGTCTCCCATGAACTTCCGACATATAGATAATTGAATTATCTTTCCATAGCCACCGACCTTGCAAAAATCAGACCTTCGAGTAAAACATTATGCCAACGACAGGGAGTCAGGCGTACGACGGACCGTCAGTCCTTGCCGTCGTGAGGCCCGACTGCAACCTTCCCAGGGGTCTTTTTGACCTTTCCCACTCCGTTTAAACCCTAAGTTACTTTGTTTTGACCCTAAATCATCAGATTTTAGTCAGTTTAAGACTAGAAACATAACTAAATTATATCCAAGTCAAATCATTAAATCAAAACATAAAAAATTAGAAGCAAAAGAGGAGAATAATGCTCAAGAACCCTAGTTTAAGAAATCCACCTGCTACAGAAGTTCAAGCCCCGAAACATAAGTATTTTTCCGTGGATTTCATCACCCGGTATGTGGGATTTCACTAGTGGGTTCCTTTTACTCATTGGGTCCCTAGCTTGCAGTCAGATTCTTGATTCTCTTGTCATGATTAAACCTAAGGTTTCTAAAACGTTGATAGAACTTCATGAACCTATTAAATACATGTTCCAAATAAGATTATTTATGTTATTATCAGATTATCGCATGATTTTTAGAACCCTAGCTTTGTATTTCTTTAGTCCTTGAATTACACATGTTAGGTAAGATATTTCAGTTATTCGGTTATACATGCCTTAATTTTAAAACATCATTATCAAATTAAATATTGCATTCTCGGTTATGTGTTCGGTTGAGCTATCCAATATTTACAGAAACTCAGACATAATAAGGTAATTTACCAAATTCTTTGGGAGTCGCACAATACCGAGTTGGACTAGGGTTTAGTGTGCCCAATAGTCCCAGAACTACTTGCCAAGTAGGTTGTAAGTCCCCTCTGTGGGAATTCATTCTAGTGATCAGACCAGCATGCCTTTATACATTTGGCAGAGTATATTGGGTCCTCTCGATGAACCGTATACATCGGACTCCACATTGATATCATGTGGTTTTACTATCGGTTATTAGTAGCTCCCAAAGTTAAGTCAGACTCTATGCATTGACCATTTATCACTATATTTAGTATTAAGATTCAGCATGTTATAAACTGGCCATTACATCCAGTTAGCTTAGAAACCAGCACATCACGTTCAGATTATACTTGTTTTTGTACTTGTTAAGTTATATTTTATTTCAGCTTTACTCTATCCTACATGCTCAGTACCTCTCAAGTACTGACGTATACGTGCGCTACACTTCTCGTGATGTAGGTTCAGGTTCTCAGCATTCAGATCATGCATAGATCGATTTCCCGATCTCCAGTTCAGCAGATTCATTGGTGAGTCCTCATTCTCCGAGGACAACAGTCATGAGTTTCATTTTAGTGTTTAGTCATTTAGTTTCAGTCTTTGCTAGATTTAGATGGGGGCTTGTCCAGTATTTCTAGTCTAGTTTCGGGGCTATTTTCAGACATAGTTAGATTCAACTTAGTATTGAGTTAATTTTTTTTTTGTATTACACTCATTGTCTTCAAATATCACATTTATAGAATATGGGTATTCCACATCTTTTAATTTTAAGTCTGATTTAGCTTCTGCAACAGTTCATTATCTTTAGTATGCTCATGATAATTCCAGTAGGGTTAGCTTGCGATCACTTGTGGTCCTATGTTCCGTGTCCGCGTCTCGGGGGTAGCTCGAGGCATGATACAAAGCTTCTCAAAAACTCTTTTGGAAATCGGTGTTTCCTCTCATCTTAAATGTGAAAATATTTACTCTTGGAAATACATAACTTTAATGTATCATTTAAAATAAAATGAACTCAATTCTAATCTTTTGAAGACTCAAGTGCTCAATACTTTAAAAAAATTAAAATGATTGTAAAAGACTTATTAAAATTACTTGGAAGAACTCTCAAGGCTTGATACTTAGCTCTACCTTGAATTTGAATTATGAATTCAATGTTATGAATAATGTTATGAATGATTTCTAGATGCTTAGAAGTATATTAGAGTGATATGAATCAATAGGGATTAAAGGTACACTTAAAAAATACTTAGGCGGAGCAAGCGACCAAAAATGTAGGGCAGAAAACCTTAGCCCACTGTTGGTATGCTTCCCCAAGCCTCCATTTATTGGGGTTTGATTGGGCGCAATGCTGGCGCACCACCTCAACCTTCATTTATTGGGGGTCTAATTAGGCACACTATTGGTAAGCTATACCAGCCTCCATTTACTGGAGGTTTAATTTGGCGTGTTACACCTAACATCCATTTACTGGGGTTTTGATTGAGCGCCTTCTTTGAGGTGCCGCCCTTCCCTCTAAACAACCTGAGGAATTTTCGCATCTCGTTTTCTGATCCTAAATCACCTTTAATGTATTTACTTCCTAAAAAATTCCTTAGATTCAATTACCCAATACAAGTACAAAATAATCTACTCGTAAACAACTCTTAAACATAACGCGGTTACCTCAAGAACTCATCCTAATTCGTGAACGGAACGCGACTTCAAGAACATTTATCATGAACTCAAATCCTTAAACTTTTGAGAACTAAATTATCTAAAATAACATGATTGGTACATGGGTGAACGAACCTAACACTATGAGAACGCACATACCTCTTAGGGATCAAACTTTTTGCAAAATAACCTTTGAATTGCAAGAAACTTGAAGAACGCCTTGAGTTTTCTCCTTTTCTCCTCTTATTGAACCCTTCTCAAAACCCTAAGAGTATTTTTATTTATGCAAATTGAACTAAATAACACTTGAGCCCAAAAATAATTTTAAATTCATTTTGATCAAATTTGGTAAGGAATATACTAAAATACCCCTCACTAATTTGGGTAACTTTGCTTAACTAGTCAAGAAGATTTCAAATGGTCATATGTCCTTCAAACGAGCTCAAAACTGTTAACTTAGCCATAGCTTGAAAATTATCATGGGCCACCTAATGCATCCTTTACTAAAAGTTATGGTTGTTGGAAGTTGACCAAAAACTATTAACTTAGGCATAAGTTAAAAATTTTCAGATTTTGCTATTTCCATGGTTGGATGTTACAATATCTTCATGTTGGAAACATTCTTCCTTGAATGAGATTACTCCTAGTATAACTAAGGGTGTTAACATTGAGATTTCAGCTCCAACACCTCTAACACATTTTGTATATCATTTAAAGAGTACTAAGAAGAATTAGTACCATGATCCGGAATTTCTACGAACTCAAAGAGATGTGGGTATCGCTTCTTCATATCCTCCTCAGCCTCCCAAGTATCTTCTTCAACAAACTGAAATCTTCATAAGATGTTGACTGATGCTACCTCCTTTGTCCTCAACTTATCAATATAATGATCTATATCAGGATGGGAATCTCCTCATAATATAGGTTTTCCTTTATATTAATATATTCAGTAAGTATAACAAGTGAAGGATCGCCCATACACTTTTACAACATAGAAATGTGAAACACCAGATGAACTTCTGTATTTTCTGACTGTTTTTTATTTATTATTAATATTATTAAAAATAAACTATTTATTTAAACTAACAAAATCCAGTAACTTCTATTTGATACATGTCCCTAATGGTATAATGTCTCAAATAAATGATCACTTTAGCCCACCTACTATTGATTAAGTTATTTATCTAATCACCTAACAATTAATTAATTCACATTAAAATAATAATCCAATTTCCAAAAATGACATTCTGGGTCATTACACTCCTCTTTGCTGAAGATATCGCCTCAACGTTTCTATTATTATTCACTCGGTCAAAAACCCAAAAACATTTTACGTTGAGATCAAAATAAATACTATAAGAGAACAAAGAAAGGAGAATTTATCGGAAAAGGTGAGTATTAATTTTGTGATGCCGATAAAATTGATTATACGGAAAATTCATTGGGATAGAGAGAATAGATGAGTAAACCGAGAGAAAGATACACAAATGACATTTTTATATAGAAAAATCACCTGTGGAAGAATGCAGATTTAAGAGATTTGGTCTTGGGGAAGGGGGGGGGGGTGGATTACACAAAGCATGTATGTAAGGGGGAATTCTTTGTTTCAATTTTGTACATGAATGAATCCATTGTTACATATATTTACATATCTAGAAATGGAAAAAAAAGTCTGATGCATCCATCAATTATTGCGATTCAGAAATGATATATATCTAGTTAAATAAAGTGACTACATATATCGTTTAAATACACGGGTGACCCATATATACTTTTTTCGGCGAATAGAAATTATGAAAATAATTTTGATCTATTCTCGAAAAGTTTTATTAAACTAAATTTCATAAAAATTAAATATGACCGTTTTAGCAAAGTCCAGGGGTATATTTGATCATTCTCACATATGAATATTTTTTGCCTTCATTATATTAGTGACTAATTTGTATTTATTATTCTTAAAGATCACATTTATAATTTGTTTACTAGTCTCTGGACACGTGCATTGCCCATGTGTTTCATGTGAATTTTTATTGAAGCGTTAACACAATTAAAATTTCATGTAAATTGTATAAAATGAGTAATATTTTTTAATGTGCATCAAGAAACACTAAATAAAGGGCACGTGGTAATGTTTAAAATCAATTCTTTTGAACTACCACCGGTAAAACAATTCTACTGAAGCTATTATAAGTAATTTTTAAACTTTGTTTAGTATTTAACACACTTGCAATAAAGTCACATGAATAATTTGAGCCAAATAACAATACACACTTATGATAATGGCAAAACAATTCATACAAATTATATGCACACACACTAAAATTGTGAACAAAAAAGGTTAAAAGTTGAATTATCAAGTTTCAGGGTCATTTAAATATTTAATTAAACACAAATCATTTAATTAATAATATTAAAATGTAAATTTACATATATATTAATAATATTCATTAAAATGAAAAAATATAAAATAAATACGTTCTCACTCGTTAGTTCAATCAATTCATTACGTGGAATTGCTTTCATATTCCACAATTATTCTACCTTTAGAATTTCTTTTTAATATGTTAGATTTGTAAAATTTTCGGCAATAAATATAAACTTTAAACTAATACTATTTAGGAAGACCAAGTGACGGGCATATCTCTGTTGTCAAGAAAATCGTTTAACTTTTTCTTGCTAATTTTAATTTCCATAAGGAGTGACACACTTGGATCATTATTTAGACTTTTAGATTTTTATTGGTTGTGAGAGAAGGTATCATCAAGAACTCTACTCCTTATGTATTTTACACACACACACACACACACACAAAACAGACATATATGGTAAAAAAACCTTCAGAGCAGCCACGGTAACATTCACAAGTATTTTCGAGTTCACAAGAATTGAAAATTCTAACTCTAGAACCAGCATTGCCATGTCTACGACTGGTGCATGCACACACAACTTGAACGTAGTCATCTCCTCTATGTGACACACTCATATCGTGTAACTCCTCTAAGTTGAACATATCGCCTCACCGCTATTGTTCTTATTCACTAATTCAAAAACAAAATATTTTTGCATAAATAACAAAATTTTAATAAAATCCTAGAAGAGTACAAAAAAATAAAAGAAGCGATCGGAAAAAGGTGAATATTAATTTTCAGATGCCGATATGTAGAATTGTTCATACGGGAATTTGTTACAGAGAGAAGAGATGAGTAAACCGAGAGAAAGATGGATAATTAAGATATTTTTATAGAGAAAAATCACTTGAGACATAAAGTAGATTTAAGATCTGGTGTTGGGTGGGGGACGTATTACACAAAGTGTAAAAGTAAGAAGGGATTTTTAGTTTCAATTTAGTACATGAATTGATCCATTGTTATATGTATTTACATATCTAGAAATGGGGAAAATTTTTGATACGTCCTTATGTTTTTGCGATTAAAAAATGATATATCTATAGTTAACAAAGTTACTAACATATACTTTTTTATTACACCGATGACCCAAATAAACCCTTTTCGTCAAATAGAAGCGGAAAGAAAGATTTTCATCTATTCTTTACTTGTTTTATTTAACAAAAACCCATAAAAATTTCACATGATCCTATAAGCAATTTCCAGGGGTATATTTAATACTTCACGTATGAAATTTTTCTGCCTTCATTAACTTAGTGACTAATTTGTATTTATTATTCTTTATCATCACATTTATTTATTTACTAGTTTGTAGACACGTGCGTTGCACGTGTGTGTCATGTGAATTTTTATTCATTCCTTTAAAATATTAAATATTATAAAGGATACCATATGTCAAGTTTAAAAAAACACATAACAAGATTTCATGATAAGTCAATGATAAAATCAACATGTGTTTAACACAAACACATTATATATATTAAATTGACAATTATATATATATATGATAAAAAACATTCAGGGCAGTCAGGGTAACATTCAAAAGCAAGTTTTGAGTTCACCTGAATTAAAAAATTATAAGTCTTGCATCAGCATTGCCATGACACACACAACCTCCATGTAGTAATCGCCTCTCTGCAACACACTCATATCGTGAAACTCATCTTCGCTGAACATATCACCTCACTTATTCTTTTACTATTCACTCAGTCAAAACTAAAATAATACTTTATATAAAGATCAGATTTTTAATAAAATACTATAAGAGAACAAAGAAAATATGAGTATAAATTTTGTGATACCTATTTATAGGATTGAGTGTTTGGGGAATTAATTGCGAGAGAGAGAGAGAGAGCGATGAGAAATCGAGAGGAAGATCGACATCGAGAAAAGTCGCCTGAGGTAGAAAGCTTATTTAAGATCTGGTGTTGGGGTGGGTTGGGGGCGTATTGCACAAAAAATTTAAGTAAGGGGGGATTTTTTGTGAATCCAATATTACATATATTGACGTATCTAGAAATTGCAAAAAATTATTATACGTCCTTCAATTTTTTTTTGATTCAGAAAAGATATATCTCCAGTCAATAAAGTGACTAACAAATACCTTTTTATTACAAGGATAACCCAGATATACCCTTTTCGGCAAATAGAAGTAAAAAAATGATTTTGATCTATTCTTGACTTGTTTTATTAAACTAAAACACATAAAAAGTATATGTGATCCTTTTAGCAAAATCAAGGGTATCTTTAATCTTCTCACATATAAATATTTTCCTCCATCATTGACATAGTGACTAAATTGCGTTTATTATTTCTTATGATCACATTTATTTGTTTAGTAGTTTCTGGACATATGATTTGCACGTCTGTTTGATGTGAATTATTGTTTATGCATTCGATAATTGAATATTAATAAGGATACCATTAGTCAAATTTAAAAAGCACATAAAAATATTTCATGATAAGTTGCTAAAATCAACAACATGCGTTCAATACAAACTCATTTTACTGTATACATTTTATCATCGACTTATCATGAAATGTTCTTACCTGCTTTATAAATTTGACTAATGGTATCCTTATTAATATTTAATTGTTTTAATGCATCAACAATAAATCTCATGAAACAGACGTGCAAATCACGTGTCCAGAAACTAGTAAACAAATAAATGTGATCATAAAGAATAATAAATGTATATTAATAACTAAGTTAATGAAGGCATAAAAAGTGCATATGTGAGATGATTAAATATACCCTGGATTTTTCTAAAGGATCACATATACTTTTTGTGGGTTTTAGTTTAATAAAACAAGTCAAGAATAGATCAAAATCATTTTTTTCACTTCTATTTTGAAAAAAAGGGTATATTTGGGTTATCCTTATAATAAAAAGGTATACGTTAGTCAGTTTATTGATTAGAAATAAACCTTTTATGAATCCAAAAACATGTAGGGCCAGTAAGAATTTTTTTCCATTTCCAGATACATCAATATATGTAACATTGGATCTACAAAAAATTCCCCCTTACCTACATGCTTTATGCAATACTCCCCCAACCCACCCCTTATATACCCCCACCCCGAACTCAAGATCTCTTAAATAGCTTTCTGCCTTAGGTGACTTTTCTCTATAAAAATAAATCATTTGTCCATCTTCCTCTCGATTTCTCATCTCTTCTCTCTCTTATAATGAATTCCTCATACAATCAATTTTATAAAAAGGTGTCACAAAATTAATACTCATATTCTATGACCACTTCTCCTTTTTTTGTTCTCTTGTAGTATTTCATTAAAAAATGTGATATTTATATAAAATATTTATTGGTTATTGACTGAGTGAATAGTAAGAGAAACGGTGAGGTAATATGTTCAACGAAGAAGAGTTAAGTTATATGAGCGTGTTGTAGAGAGGAGATAACTATGTGGAGGATGTATTTGACATGATGATGCTGATGCTAGACTTATAATTTTCAATTCTGGTGTCTTCAAAATATTGTGATTGTTAATATGTATATATATATGTATATATATATATAAAATATTTTTTCTTTGTGTTTTTGTACAATATAATGTGTTTGTGTTAAAACACATGTTGTTGATTTTATCATTGACTTACCATGAATGTTGTTATGTGTTTTTAAAATTTGACTAATGGTATGCTTATTAACATTCTTCTATATGTTTGCTAGAGTACATTATAATTTATTTAGATGATGATCAGTTTTTGTAAACTTATAAGCTTGTATAGATTCTACTCTATTATTTTATTGGTTAAAAAAGTGAGTTTTGATAATGATTTAATTAGCTTTGAAAATGTTGAAATTTGTTAGTTAACTACTCTTCATAATTTTTATATATACTAGTTCTTGGGAATATGCATTGCATGTTTGTCCCATAAAATTATTATATAGTTAAATTATTATATACAAAATGTTGAAATTAAAATTATTATTTTTACCAATTTATATTTTATTCATTAAATAAAATTCATATAATCGAGTGATATATCGATCATCAAGCAAGAAATATGGAAAACTAATTAGGATACTATATCCTCTAATAATCTCTCATTACGCTCCTGTATTAGTAAATACACAAATATGCAGCTCCTTATAGAAACCATATTAGTAAGGAAAGGATAAAAGAAAGAAATATTATAAAAGTACATCTAGAAACGAATATGAAAGTCATATATTTGTAATTTCAGCACTAATAAACATAGATTTATAACATTCATAATTTCATAGAAGATTAAATTAAAAAAAAATAATTCGGACTTATATATATATATATATATATATATATATATATATATATATATATATATATATATATATATATATATATATATAGAGAGAGAGAGAGAGAGAGAGAGAGAGAGAGAGTAAAATAAATACATAAGGAGTAGAGTTCTTGATGATACCTTCTCCCATAACAATTCAAAATTCAAAAGTCTTAATAATGATACAAGTGTGTTACTCCTTATTAATGGTACATAGGATATAAATATTAAAATAATTGAAAATTCAAAATGAGTAAGAAAAAGTTAAATGATTTTCTTGACTACAGAGATATACCTGTCACATGGACTTCCTAATAAGTTTTAGTTTAAATTTTATATTTACTACTAAAAATTTTACAAGTCTAAAATATTAAAAAGAAATTCTAAAGGTAGAATAATTGTGGAATATGAAAGCAATTCCAAAAAAATTGAATTGATTGAACTAACGAGTGAGAATGTTTTTATTTTCTTTTGTTTCAATTTAATGAAATATTATTAATAGAAAGGTAAATTTACATTATAATACCAATAATTAAAGGATTAATGTTTAATTAAATATTTAAATGACCGTTTAACCTATAGAGGACAAATTTGATAATTCAACTTTTAACTTTTTTTGTTCACATTTTTTGTGTGTATGTAATTTACATGAATTTTTTTATCACTATTATAAGGTTGTATTGTTATTTGGCTCAAACTATTCATGTGACTTTATTGCAAGTGTGTTAAGTACTTAACAAAGCAATAAAAAGATATTATGATAGTCACTTTATTTAATTAGAGGTATATCATTTTTGAATCGTAATAATTGAAGGATATGTCAGACTTTTTCCCCATTTCTTGATATGTAATATAAGTAACAATGGATTCATTCATGTACTAAATTGAAACAAAGAATTCCCCTTTACTTACATGCTTTGTAATACCCCCCCCCCCCCCCCCCCCCAGACCAGATATCTTTAATCTGCTTTCTTCCTCAGGTGATTTCTTTCTATAAAATTGTAATTTGTGCATCTTCTTCTCGGTTTACTCATCTCTTCTCTTTCTCCCAAATTTTTTTCCATATAATCAAGTTTGTATACCGGAATCACAAAATTAATAATCACCTTTTTCGATCACTTCTCCTTTCTTTGTTCTCTTATAGTATTTTATTAAAATTTTGGTCTTCATGTAAAATGTTTTTGGGGTTTTAACCAAGTGAATAGTAATAGAAGCGGTGAGGCGATATGTTCAGCGAAGAGGATTGCAATGACCCGGAAGTTCATTTATGGAAATTGGATTATTCGTTTAACATGAATTAATTAATTGTTGGGTGATTGTACAGAAATGTCTTATTCGATAGTTAGTGGGCAAAAGTGATCATTTATTTAACACGTTATATCATTAGGTACATGTATTAAATATAAGTTAGTGGATTTCGTGAGTTTTAAGAAATAGTTGATTTTTAATAAGAAAAAAAAGAGTCAGAAAACACAGAAGTTCATCTGGTGTTTCACATTTCTATGTTCTAAAAGTGTATGGGTGATCGTTCACTTGTTATACCTATTGAATATATTGGTATTAAGGACAACCTATATTATGATGAAATGCCCATCCAGATACAGATCGTTCGTTTGGGAGGTTGAGGACAAAGTATGTAGCATCAGTCAACGTCTTATGGAGGAATCAGTATGATGAAGAAGATACTTGGGAGGCCGAGGAGGATATGAAGAAGAGATACACACATCTCCTTGAGTTTGTAGAACTTCCATATCAAGATACTAATTCTCTTTTTAGTACTCTTTAATTGATATACTAAATGTGTTAGAGGTGTTTGAGCTGAATGTTCAATGTTAACACCCTTAGTCCTACTAGGAGTAATCTCATTCGAGGAAGAATGTTCCCAGCAGGAAGATATTGTAACATTCCACCTTGGAAAGAGCTATATTTAGAAAAAGCTAAATTGGAAAGAGCAAAATTTGAAATTTTTTATGTTATGCCTAAGTTAACAGTTTTCAATCAACTTCAAACAACCATAACTTTTAGTAAAGGAAGCATTAGGTGGACGAGGAAAATTTTAAAGTTATGCCTAAGTTAAGAGTTTTGAGCTCGTATGAAGAACATATTACCATTTGAAATATTCATGACCAATTAAGGAAAGTTACCCGAAATGGTGAGGCGAATTTTGGTCTTTTCCTTACCAAATGTTATTAAAACGAATTTAATGTTATTTTTGGTCTCAAGTTTGATTTATTTCAGTTTGCACAAATCAAAATACACTTATGTTTTTCAGAAGGGTTCAAGAAGAAGAGAAAAGGAGAAAACTCAAGGCTGTCTTCAAGTTTCTTGCAAATCGAAGGTTGTTTCGCCAATATTTGATCCCTAAGAGGTATGTGAGTTCTCATGGTGATGAGTTCGTTCAACAACATACCGATCATGTTATTTTAGAATAATTTAGTTCTCAATGTTTTTAAGGATTTGAGTTCTTGATAAGTGTTCTTGAAGTCTTGTTTCTGTTCTTGAAATAGGATGAGTTTGATGAGTTCTTAAAATAATCGCATTGAGTTTAAGAGTTGTTTTCGAGTAGATTATTGTGTACTTGTTTTGAGTAATTGAATCTAAGCAAATTTTAAGAATAAATACATTAAAAGTGATTTAGGATCAAAAATCAAGTTGAGAAAATTCGTCAGGTCGTTTAGAGGGGAGGGCGGCGCGCCAGCAGTGCGCCGAACCAGAACCCCAGTAAATGGATGTAAGGTGCAACAAGCCATAAGTGCACCCAATTAAACCTCCAGTATATGGAGGCTGGTGTGGCATACCAACAGTGTGCCTAAATAGACCCCTGGTAAATGAAGGTTTAGGTGGTATGCCATTAGTGCGCCTAATCAAGGCTTGTGGCAGCATGCCAACAGTGGGCCAAGGTCATCTGCCCTACTTTTTTCAGTTATTTGCTTCATCTAAGTCTTTTTTAAGTGTACCTTTACTCCATAAGCATCTAGAAAGCATTCATAACATGAATCATAACATTGAATTTATTATTCAAATTCAAAGTAGAGCTAAGTATCAAGTTTTGAGAGTTATTCCATGTCATTTTATAAATTCTTTTACAATCATTTTAAAAAAATTAAATTCTTGAGTACTTGAGTTTTAGAAAGATTAGAAATGAGTTAATTTTCTTTAAAATAATATATGGGAATTAAGTATTACCACGAGTAAATTTTTCACATTTAATATGGGAGGAAATACGCTTAAAATGCAAGTACAAACTGAGGAAACATGATTCTAAGACTGAATTCACGCATGAATGACTGAAAAACTGAAGAGGAACTATTACCTCAAGCTGGGGTAGAATCGGAAGGAAAGAGGTAAGAATACTTGGCTTTCATGGCTGCTTCTGTTTCCCAAGTAGCTCCTTCAACGAACTAACTCCTCCACAAAACCTTAACTGAAGCAACTTCTATATTTCTCAACCTTCTAACCTGACGGACAATAATCTCAATTGGTACATCCTGGTAAGAAAGATTATCTTTCACCGCCACACTCTCTAATGACACTACAGAGGCTGGATCACCCAGTTCAAAGAAACCAATAGACGATTATTTTCCACCGCCACACTCTCAAATAGCATAAAGGACTCACTATGGCCCTATCAAAGTTGTTTCGCCTACTTCAAACCAATCAACAGAAGATCAACATCTATGGCCTTACAAAGCCTCATAAGGGGTCATTTGGATGCTGCAATGGTAGCTAGTGTTGTAGGCGAACTCAATAAGAGAAAGGTGATCATCTTAACTACCCTTGAAATCGATCACATAGGCTGTGAACATATACTCTAGGGTCTGAATGGTACGCTCTGCCTGCCCATCCGTCTGTGGATGATATGTTTTACTAAGGTTAATTTGAGTACCAAGACACATTTGAAATGACTTCCAGAAATGAGAGGTAAACTGAGGACCTCAGATTATAGACAAAGGAACCCCATGAAACCTCACAATTTAAGTAAGGTAAATCTTGGCATATTCCTCCGCCGAATATGTAGTCTTGACCACCAAAAGCGAGAAGACTTAGTAATCCAATCAACTATCACCCAAATTGAGTCATGCTGTCTGCGAGTACGAGGTAACCCTGTGATGAAATCCATATTGATCACATCCAATTTTCAACTAGGAATATCGATCTCTTGAATCATACCTCTTGGTTTCTGATGTTTTACCTTGGCTTGCTGGCAATTAAGGCACTTACTCACAAAATATGCTATGTCCCTCTTCATGCCATTCAACCAATAGACTTCCCGCAGATCGCGGTTCATCTTAGTGGCACATGGATGAATATAATATCTGGATTTGTGGGTTTCTGCAAGGATATTTCTAAACTCACCCACATCAGGAACACACAATCTACCCCGGTAGCGAAGTACACCATCGCCCCCTTGGAGAAAACCTCCAATCCCTGATTGTGGACTGCACCCTTAAGTTTAAGCAAGATTGGATCAATGTCTTACTTTTCCTTAACCTACACTAACAATGAAGATTCTGCCTCAATTTGAGTTGTTACACCACTGTCGATATGCTTATAAAGCGAACTCCCAAAAGAGCAAACCTGTGAACATCCTTCACTAGCTCGTTCCTTTCTTCCTCAACATGGGCTACACTACCCATAGATAATCTACGAAGAGCAGCTGCTATTACTTTACCTCACCAGGATAATAATGCATTATTATATTATAATCCTTAAGGAAATCAATTCACCTCCTCTAACGAAGATTTAACTCTTCCTAGGTGAACAGATACAGAAGGCTCTTATGTTCGAGGTCATGAGTTGGATAGTTCTTCTCAAACACCTTAATTTGTCTAGAAACATAAGTTATAACCTTATCTCGCTGCATCAACACATAACTTAGGCCAACTCTGGATGCATCACAATAGATTACATAACCATATGAAACCTCTGGTAGAGTCAAGAGAGGAGTTGTAGTCAATCTAGTTTCAAATTCTGCAACGCTTTTCTCACAATAATCTAACCATTTAAACTTGACCATCTTCTAAGTTAACCTAGTCAATCGTGAGGCTATGGATGAGAATCCCTCCACGGACCTTCTGTAATAACCCGCTAAACCTAAGAAACTTCTTACATCTGTAGCAGAGGTAGTTCTAGGCCATTGTTTCACTGCTTCTATCTTCTGTGAAATCCACTCGAATCCCTTCACTATATATGATGTGACCAAGGAAAGCTACAGATTACAACTAGAACTCACATTTGCTAAACATAGAAAATAACAAGCTGTGAGAGTCTACAGAACAACTCTCAGGTGACTCGCATCTTCTTCCTCATTCCTAGAGTAAATGAGGATATCATCAATAAAGATGATAACGAACAAGTCCAAGTACTGCTGGAACACTCTGTTCAGCAAATCCATAAAAGCTGCAGGAGCATTGGTTTGTCCAAACAACATAACTACAAATTCATAATGACCATACCAAGTTCTGAAGGTTGTTTTCAGAATATCACTATCTCAAACTCTTATCTGATGATAACCCGATCTGAGGTCTATATTTGAGAAGTGACTAGTAGCCCCAAAATTGGTCAAACAAGTCATCAATCCTGGGATGGGATACTTATTATTAATTGTGACCTTGCTCAACTATCTATAATCAATGCACATTCTTAGAGAACCATCTTTATTCTTTACTTAACAACATTAGTCCACCCTATGGCGAAACACTAGGCCTAATGAAGCTCTTATCTAGAAGGTCTTTCAACTGCTCTTCTACTTCCTTAAGCTCTGATGGAGATATTATGTAAGGAGGACTAGAAATAGGCTGGATATTTTGGAGGAGATAAATTTTAAATTCAAATTTCTCTTTCGGGAGGGACTCCGGAAGATCTTCTGGAAAAACATCTTGTAACTCACATACTACTCGAACTGACTCAAGAGTTGGGGTTTCCGAGCTTGAATCCTTAACCCAAAATAGATGATAGAGATAACCCTTAGAGATCATCAATCTGGCCTTGAGGTAAGAAATGAATCAACCTATAGGTGCTAAGCTACTAGCCTTCAACTCTAAGATTGGTTCATCTAGAAGATGAAAACGAACAATCCTAGTTCTACAAACAACTTAGGCATAATAGGTATGTAACCAATCTATGTCTAGAATGACATCGAAGTCTACCATTTCTCGCTCTATAAGATTTGGTGAGGTGACTTTGTGATAGACTATGACATCGCAATTTCTATATACCCGTCTAGTTATAACTGGGTAACCAACTAAAGTAGAGAAAGAGAAAGGTTCTAAGAGAGTTTTTTGGACTATCACTGAATTGGAGGACTGCTATGTAAGGAGTAACAAAGTAAAGATTAGCCTCTGGATCTAACAATGCATAAACATCATGGTTAAAGACTCATAACATACCATTAACTACATCAAGTTACTATTCAACTAAACAGTCATATGTAATATTACTAACTAATAATAAATATGTTGGTAAATTTTACCAATGGATTAGTGATAGGTTGGTATATTACCAACTATTTTAATGATTTTAGTAATTTAATAACTAGAATCTTTATTAGTCGGCAAAATTTCCAACTAATTTTATATTGGTTGGAAAGTTTACCAACAAATTACATTTCCTTACTAATTTACCGACACATTTATATTTTGTTGGTAAATTTAGCAACAAAATCTTGTCGTTAGTAAATTTGGTTAGTAATTCATTGGTAATATGGTTATTAATTATATAAACATTTTTTGTCATATTTACCAACCGATATATATTCTTTGGTAATATTACCAATTAAAGGTATGTTTTAGTAATATTTCTGTTGGAAATCCATTGATAAAAGTTTGCTAAATTTGGCGCCATTTTTTCCCACCGTACGTACCAACTAAAATGCTTAGTTAGTAATATTTATGTTGGTAATCTGTTATAATTTTGTTGTTAAGTTTTAAAACATTATTCGGTTAGAAATATGTTGGTAATTTGTTAGTAGAATACTAACAAACTTAAGTTGTTAGTAAAATATTTTGGCAATTTGAGGATTTTTTGTAGTGCTTGTACAATCTTTGTGGTATTTCTCTACTGTTTGATATCTTAAGGATATTAATATGTTGATCAGAAAAATAATAATGGAGTGTTCGACACAAAATAAAGGATAATATGGGACATCTTAGTGGGTATAGTGTTTGAAAGTTTCATTTGCATTGATTAGTAGTTGTGATGATAAATACTCATGAGTGTAAACTTTAATATGTTTTAAATTACCAACCTTCATATCTATTACCTTTTTTCTTTCTAAATATGATTCTTTGAATTTGTAGAAGATACTGATATTATTAAATATGATCATAGTACAAGAACGACTCTACATAACTATAAATAAATAAAAAATTATTGTGTAAATTATCGAATTACTTTCTCCATTAATTTAATGAAATACTTGGCATGATTATTAAAGTTTCTTCCATGTGAAAAGGAGGTTGGGGTTTCAGTGGTGGAAACAACCTCCTATAGAAATGTAGGGTAAGAAAGCGTAAGACAATTTGTATGTCTTTCTCAGAAGCAATTTTAAACATATCTCCCGCCTAACAACGTGCTCCTCAAGACACTCCCAATTTCACCATTGTGTTTCATTCCTTACTAACTAACACCTTGTATTCTTATCTACTAGCTGGTGTCATTAATTGAGCCTCACAATTCTTTCTTATCATTACACATTCCGTAGATATGGAATTTAATAGGAATTGTAACTTATTTCTTTAAGACCATTTCTATGATTATGAGTAGAATGAACATCTAACTTCTTAAATGTCTGTGTGGCCTATCAATTATATACATGGTCGTTAACAAACCATAGTATGTTTTCCTTTCCTAAAAAGCATGAGTTATTTCCCTTCATACATAGTGTGGTTCCAATTTTAGGATTAGATAGTCAAACAATATATAAGTTATAGTTATCTATGAAGCCCACACCCTCTTCTCCATTATCAATCGAAGATTTGATAACTAGAGATCATCTTGAGAGGAAACAAATAACCCAATTTTTTTAAAGTACTTGGCTTGATTTGTGCATAGTAAATGAGTGATGTTTGTAAAAATCTTCAATTCTTTTTTCAAACGATGGAGTCTATCCATCACCATATATGAAATGCTACATGTATTTATGGAGCTATCAATACTTCAATTTATATACTCCAAAAGGATCAAGATTTGATTTTTGAGTTAGTAGAAAGGTAAAGTTGTGAGACTAACAATTTTATGTTTTCGTGGAGTGAAGCTACGTACTCTTGAAGAGATATATATTTTTAGGGGATTCTACATTTTGATTAGCTCTTTTTTGTGCCCCCCCGTCAATCCCTTGAGTTGACAGAGATCAAAGAAAATCTTGAAAGTGGTCAAATCAAGCTTATCAGATTGAAGACCAATAATAAAATAGATGGTTGAATTTTTTCATGAACAGTTGTTGGGATTTTGAGCATGAAGCTTTTCTTTTTTTTTGGTTATTCAGATCTGTTCTTTCAAGTGAAATCAGTTTTTTTTTTGTTTTCTCAATAGCTTTACTTTGGCGAAAGGTATATGACTAGCGTTTGTGTCATACCTCTAGCCAGGTTAATAGCTATTGGAAAACATGAAAACCTATTTAACTGGAAGCAGAAACTTGATAACCAACAATATACTTTAATTATTAGTCTTCGATCCAATAAACCCCCTTTGCGCATTTTCAAGATTTTCGTCAATCTCTACCAACTATGGTGATTATAGGGGGTACAAAACAAGGTTACCCAAAATCGAGAAGCCCCCCAAAATCATCATATCTTCAAGAGTAACAATAGCTTCAGCCCATGGAAACACAAAAATGCTAGTCTCACAACACCACCTTTCTAACAACAAAAAAAATCAAGTGTTGATCTGACTCTATAAATTGAACTCTTCATAGCTCTATAAATCCATGCTGCTTTCCATACAAAATGATGGATAGACTCCATCATTTGAACTTGTTCTTATACATTTTTTTTGATGCCTCCATTCATTGCAACCATGAATGAGTCCTTCAATGGACACTCATATTTAAATGGAGAAGGAATTGACAGACCTCCTACATATTAACACTAGTTATTAAATTACATGCACAAATGAATTGATTTTAAAAATAGAAAGACCCAATAATTTCATACAAATATCACTCATTCACTATGATCTGCATAAATAATGCCAACTACTTGAAAAATATTTAGTTATCTTTGTCTCCATCTAGGCAATCTCTACTTATCAAATCTTTGATTGATAACAAAGTAGTAGGTGAAGATTTCAATTTTCCTCTCCCATTCTCGGATGTCACAACCCCAGCCGTCGTGAGTGGCACCCACACTACAATTCGGTGGAGATTCAAGATTTAACAACCAACAAAAGTTAGAAATCTAAAACTAAGATATTTAAGTTACGGAAGCAAGTTAAATAACTAAAGGCAAGGTTCCATAACTGAATATAAATCCTAGTTCTATGAAAAAGTTTTTCGGCCCCGATTTTTCCCCTTTGATGTTTCGATAACGATGAAATCCGATCATTACAACAGATACCAATTTACCCATCAATCCTCCATGAGAGATAAACTAATGAAAGCTAGGTTTAAAAAGGACAAAGGTAGTACATGATGTCTCGCATATCCTTCTCAGTCTCTCAAATAGCTTCCACAAATTGACTATGATTCCATTAACTTTCACGGACTTAATATCTTTGGTCCTCAACTTCCGACCATCATGATGAAGAATAAGAATCGGTTCCTCCTCATATTGGAGGTCCTTGTATATGATTATTGAGTACCACTTAGTTATATAGCAACCATTCATGCGATATCTCTTCAACATAGACACATGAAATAGAGGATGTAGACCGGACAAATTTGGCGGTAACACCAATCATTACGCCACCAGCCCTACACGTTCACGGATCTAAAAGGGACCAATATAGAGAGGACTCAACTTACCCCTCTTGCCGAATCTCATCAACCCTTCATGGGTGATACCTTCAGGATAATATTCTTATCTGTCTGGTATTCTATATCTTTCCCCTTGTGATCCGCATACTTCTTTTGTCTACTCTGCATAATTAGAAGTTAAGCTTGAATTATCCTCACCTAATCTTGACCATCCTTCACTAAGTCAACCCCCAACGATTTTACAACTCTGGATTCAAACCAACCTATGGACAATCTACATCCCCTCCCATATAACTCCTCAAATGTTGACATATCAATGCTTGAGTGATACCTATTATTATATGAGAACTCACATAGGGGTAGAAACTTTTTCCAATGCCCTCCAAACTCTATTACACAAGCTCTCAACATGTCCTCTAACACTTGTATAGTCCTCTGCTATTGTCCTTCCATCTAGGGATGGAAGGCTGTACTAGAAGTGAGTTGTGTGCCCAATTCAAAAATGCAAATTCCTCCAAAACTTTGAAGTGAAAAAGGTTCCACTATCTGAGATGATGGAAAGGGGCATACCATGCAACCTCACTATTTCTTTTACATATATGCTAGCAAAATGTTTAGCGTTGAAATCCACCCTTACTGGATTGAAATGAGCTCACTTGGTCAACCTACTAACTACAACCCAAAAAGAATCGAATTCCCCAAAGTCTTGCAAAGAACAACCATAAAATCCATTGCTATCCTTTCCTACTTCAATTTGTGAATTGGAATCCTTTTTAAGTATCCCCGCCGGCCTTTGATGTTCATACTTCATTTGTTGACAATTCTTACACTTCGCCACAAACTTCTCAATGTCTTGCCTCATACCCAACTACCAATACACTTATTTCAGATCTCTATACATCTTGGTCACACCTAAATGAATAGAATAGCGCGAGTTAGGATCCTCCTCCAATAACCTTAGAATAAAATCATCAACTCTTGGAACACACATTTTACCCTTATAGATAAGCACGCCATTAACATCTAGAGTGGTTCATTGAGACATACCTATTGCATTTTTTGTTCTAAGCTCATCTAAATCTCCGCTTCTAATTGTTTTGCCTTGATTTCCTCCATGAACCTGGACTTAGCTTCAATGCTAGCTAACAAACCACATCTTTCTGAATTTCCCAACTGCACGAACTTAGACTCTAAAGCCTGAGTCTCCTTCACCAACAGTCGCTTGGTTCCACTCAAGTGAGCTAAACTACCCATACTTATCGTTATTTGACTCTAAGCGTCAACCACAACATTTGCCTTACCCGGATGGTATTGGATAGTCACGTCATAATCATTGAGTAATTCCATCCATCTTCGCTGCCTCAAATTCAAATCATTTTGGGTGAATACATGATGCAAACTATGATCATCACTAAATACCTCATACTTAACTCCATAAAAATAACGTCACCAAATATTAAGAGAAAATACAACCGCATCCAACTCTAAATCATGAGTGGATAATTCCTATCATGCACCTCTAATTGACGCGAGAGATAAGCTATGACATTCTTATCCGATAGTAACACAACACCCAATCTAGAATGTGAAGCATCACAATCAACAATAATGTCCTTAACCTCAATTGGTAATGATAAAATGGGCACAGTGGTAAAAAAAGAGTCTTAAGCTTTTGGAAGCTCCGTTCACATTTTCCTGTCCATTCAAACGGTACCTTATTTTTTGTCAGATTGGTCAAGTGAGTAGCAATTGAAGAAAAATTCCTAATGAAATGATGATAGTAACTATTAAGTCCCACAAACTCCTAACTTCCATCACCGAATACCTAATTCTCAACCATTGAGAACTTTTGGGAATCTACCTTTACACCTTCTTTGGACACCACATGCCCTAAAAATGCTACTGACTTCAACCAAAATTCACACTTAGAAAGTTTTTCATATAACTCATTCTTTCCAAGGAAACCGAAAACAGTACAAAGATCGTTAGCATGCTCTTCACTTACTTTTCAAATACACCAAAAATTTCATTAATACAAACTATCACAAAAAAAAAAGTAATTGAATACTCCATTCATCAAGCTCATGAAAGCTCCAGGTGCATTAGTCAGTCCAAATGACATAACCAAAAATTCATAGTGCCCATAACGAGTCATAAACACCATCTTGGGTATATATTTTGTCCTAATCTTCAATTGATTGTACCTGGATCTTAAATAAATATTAGAGAACACTAGTGCACCTTATAATTGGTCAAAAAATCATCTATCCTAGGCAAGAGGTACCTATTTCAAATTTTGACCTTATTCAATTGTCGCTAATCTATGAACATCCTCATTCTACCATCCATCTTCTTAACAAATAAAACCGGAGATCCCATGGGAAGCACTAGGTCGAATAAAACCTTTATCAAGAAGCTCTTGGATTTGATCCTTAAGCTCTCTCAACTCCTCCATAGCAATGCATAAGGGATAGATATGGGGCGCATAGCAGGCTCTAAGTCAATACAAAAATGTATGTCTCTATTAGAGGCATGCCAAAAAAATCATTTGGAAACACTTCACTAAATTCGGACACCACCTAAAGAGATCCAATGGATGGTGCTTCCATATCAACATCCTTAATATGAGCCAAATAAGCCAAAAAACGTTGCTGTACTAATTTTACTGCCTGGATGAAAGATTTAATCTTAAATTGCTTAGGCTTGTACACCCCTTCCCAATCTAATTTTTCCCTTCCCGTAATTTCTAGAGTCACAGACATAGTATTACAATAAGGAATAACATAATGTGAACACCAACAAGGTCATGCCTAAGATTATGTGGAAGTCAGCCATATTCAATATCACCGAATTAGCCTAAGTCTGAAATCCCATAAACAAAATAGAGCAAGCACAATAAACATGGGTGACTATGACGGACTTACCAACCGCGGTAGAAACATGTATAGAAACATCAAGAGTATCACATAACATCTCAAAATCAGAGGTGAATCTCACAGACACATAAGAATGAGTTGAACCCGGATCAAATAATACATTAGCCATTTGTTCGCATACAAGAATAGTTCCTATGATCAATGCATCAGACGCCTTTGCCTCATTCTTACTCGCCAAGGCATAACATTGAGCTCTATTATCCAATTGAGCTACCTCTCTGCTTGGTTCCGCTGCTACCTCTACCTTCGCTACCATTTTCTCTACCTCTATGACCTCTCTGATATTCTCATCGTCCTACTTGTGCACATCCGGTACTATTATTACCATTTTCTCCAGGTACAATTGCTCGTGAAGGTTGTTGTCCTGACTCAAGCGGACATGGTTGTGGGAAGTTCCTCATCATGTGTCCAAGTTCCCAATAACTAAAGCATGTGCGACCTCGAGATGATATGTTTCTCACCACGTGCCCAACACTCTGATCAACTGAAAAATTATTAGAAGAAGTTCCACTAGGTCAACTAGTAGACTGAATTTGCTTGGCCCCGAGTGTAGGTCAACAGATCCTCTAGCATTGGTGCCCTAAAAAGTTCCAGTATTCTTGGCCGTCTTAGACAACCCTTAGATTGACCGTATTTCTTCACCCCGTCCACTTTCATGACATAATTAGTCACTTCATTAAAACTCCTTCCTATAGAAGTTATGTGAACAGATAACATTTGTAGCTGATAATCCAAACCTCTATTGAACAACCAGATCTTTTCCTATTCCATGGTGACCAACTGTTTAGGATACATGGATAAAGGGTGGAACTTGGCTTCATAAGCTGCCATATAAATACTACCCTGGTCTAGTTCCCTGAACTCATCCTTCTTTCGATCTCTCAAAGTCCTAGGCACATACTTCTCAAAGAATAAGGCATGAACTTGGGTCCAAGTAATCGCATCGTAATGTAGAGACTCAGATTCCATGTAAACTATCTACCATTTCTTAGCCTCATCTTGAAGTTCAAAGGACACGAACTCAACTCCATGTTGGTGAATGATACCCAACCTATGCAACCTCTCATAACAATTTACTGTGAACTCAGAACTATCCTCTGTCTCCAAACCATGAAATATCGGGGGTTTGAGCTTCAAGAGCTGGTCAACATGTCATGCTTATTATCGATCGTCACAGCACCCAACAAAGGATAGAATAAGGCATAGTTACCTCCCTACCCAACAATATTATGCACATTGTTAGCAACAGGGTGGTTCACAGGAGTTTGAGTAGGTGAAATCATTCCAGGTCCACCCAGCTCTTTCAAAAAAAGACATGATTTGTTAAGCTAAGACCGGATTAATGGGAGGGATTCCTATGTCTTCAGCTTTCCCTCCTTCGACTTTCTTAACCTCTTCAACATTTTGAACGTCCTTATCTTCTCCTATCACTTTCTGATTTGCCAAAGGGTTCTCATTAACCGAAACATAATCATTTGGTACATCATCCACGATAGGCGCCACTCTCCCACGACCTCTACCCGTAGATTTTACTCTACCTCTGCCTTCAACCACAATCTCTCACTAAGGGTTCCTCGCTTAGAGTATTAGCAGACCTATGGTCCTTAGGCGATTATACCTAGTATTAACCTTCATGTAGAATAGTGAAACAAGTTATATACCAATTTGAATTGCCCGATGTCAATTGGAATCAAGTCATAGAACAAAGGAGACAAGAAAAAAATGGACCTAAATTCCTATAACCTCTAGAAAAAAAGTAAAGGTGTCCCCCTACTATTTCATGAGACTTTATGAGACTTATTATGGTATATCGACATTAACGATCCTAGGCTCTGATACAAACTTGTGACGATCCAGATCATCATAATTGGCACCCACACTACAACTCAGTGGTAGAACCACTAGAAACAACCAACTAAAGCAAGAACTCAAAAAGTTAGGCATTTAAGTTATGGAAGCAAGTTAAATAACTAAAGGCAAGGTTCCATTAATGAATAAATATTGAGTGTCTAACTAACAATGCGGAAGATAAACCTAGAATATGAAATTTACTGTACCAAAACTATAATAATATCCATATCTAACAATAGATTACTAACAAACTATCAACTAACTAAAGCAAGGTCTATGTCCAAATAGTGGACATAGACTAAAGAGAATTCTGCGGGTCGTCGAATAATGTGGATCACCTTTAAACTCAAGCGATCACCAATTTCCTACACAAGGTCCGGCTCCACGTCACATGAAGATTCTATGTACTCAACAAAAATAAAATCAAGTGCATAATTAGTACGCAACCACAATGAACTGGTAGGATCACACGACTAACCCACAAGTGTAATACAAACAAACAACTACAACATTATAACACATGCACAAATATAAACATATTCAATATTATCATAAAATCAATATTACAATTCACATAATTCATCACATAGTTTGTCCTCTTACGGAACTGAAAGTCANACTGGTCACATGCCTAATTTGACAATCAATCCAGGTTGCATCTCTTAATGTGGGCAACCGATCCAAGTTAGAGTGCTAGAACGGAGCAGGCGAACCGAATCACACATCAATAACACATCAAGATCATAAATTGAAGTCGTGATTTCATTGCATCGATATTCATAGATTCCATCTCAACATCTTTGATCAATATTGCAACATGCATACATATAAAATTATCAGAATGAACCAAATCAAGTGTATATCACACAATTATAGAATCACAACCATCACCTACCTAGAAACAAGCTTGAAACCCTAGACATCATCAGTTTATATATGGAAATCATTAAAACAACACTAAATTCTTGGGAAACTCATAATTTATGTACCCTAGTTCAAAACTCATGCCCCTAACTAGTCAATAAGGGTTAATTCCACCATAGGATTCTTCAAAAAATATTTCCCCATCAATATTAACTCATTCTAAAACGTTCTACGGATTAGAAAATTAGTTCGGGGAGGAAAAAACTTACCTCTATCTTTAAAAATTGTGGAAAACGTGTTGGACCAGGAGTCGTCTCTTTATTCACGAATTTCAAATCCGTCTTCCTACTATAGTGGCATCCATCACGCTATAGCGGCACTAATCCCATTGCAATGACACAAAATAAACCAGTGAGCTTGTCATAAAATAAAATCCTAAAACCCTTAATTCCAGCTCTGCCTCGCCCTCTACAACCACACCCTTGTCGTTTTAGTGGCGTTGCTGCAACGCTAGAATCCAACTGCAAAGGCACGAAGCGAGGTCATGAGTTTCTTAAATAAATTTCACTTATCCCTTTAAACAATATCCTCTTAACCTACTACAATCAGAAAGTCCCTAATGCTAAGATCGATTTTAGATGATCTACTTCGCCAAATTTAATTTCATAAAGTCGTACGAATTCTTAACGAGTTATCTTACCAATTATGTAATCAAATCTGAATTTACACCACCCAATTGCTACCTGATTTTCTTAAACCTTGATAACTCTAAATTCCTTCAAATCTAGACAGCTTGGATAAATCCTAATACTCTGGAAAAAAAATTCGACCTCAGTTTTTCCCCATCGACCATTACACTGGATTCTTCAGAAGTTGGGGTTTTAAGGTTAAATTTCTATGGGCTTCAATAGTTAGGGTATGTAGGGTGAAAAATTGTATGAGTTTCCATAGGGGTAGTTAGAGTGAAAATTGTATGAGTTTTTTCTTATGCGGCAGAAATTTTCCATTGAAATCTAATTAGTAATATAATATATTAGTTTTATTTTTCCTTTTTGAAATTTTAATCAATCTAATGCATTTCTAAAAATAGTACGGACATGTTTTCCACCAATTATAATATAGTGGAGACAATGTGTATGTTGCCACAAACACTTTTGACGACAAAAATCTCTTAAGCCCGAATAATTTGAATCTTAGGTATGCACGTTCATGTGCTTTCTGTCGCTTTCCCGAGCGGCTGGCCTCATGGGGGAACTACAACAATTTGATATTTATTTTCAAAATTATTTGGTCCGATACAAAATTCGTTACTAATTATTTATCTTTTGTGACAGAAATTTATTTCTTATTTAAGTCCACGAGCAATATATTGTTAGTAATGAAACGTTTTATATCGTAGAAAATTTGGTCCACTCAAATTTTCCACCATAAATAATTTGGTGCCATTTATTAAGTGTCATCAGTGACAAACTTTTATTTATTAGTGACATAGTATATTGCACAAATAATGCATTCAATTTGTGAAAAACTTGTCTGTCTTAAGATATATATAATTTTAATACTTAAAAATCGTCATAAAAATAACATGTTACAAAGAAATAAAAGTAAAAGTTCGTAGTTAAAGGTTGTAAGCTTTAGCCAAAATATTTTATACTTATTTGTGACGTTAGTTTTGTTTGTCATTGATAATTAAGCAATTAGTGAAGATTATATTATTGTTCCTAATCAACATGGGATTACGTGATGTCCATTGTTTTGTCACAAAATATGCAATATTAAAATAGTGACGACTTGTAGATAAAAATCAACTATTTTCTATGAATGAAATCGTAGCTAAAATAAAGTTATTTTTGCTTTACTTTTTTATGATTTACAACACTACAAGAAAAAGAGTTAATAACTACCAATATTTAGCGATGATTTGAAAATCTTACCGTAAATTTACCCTTTTAAATACAAGTTCTTATTATGGTTATGAATTATTTGATTTTTGAATAACTCAAGGAAGGGAAAATGTTCCTTCAATTGATTAGAAAAAAACTAGTCCCTAATACTCTCTGTGGGGTCACTTATAAAAGATGAAAGTTAAAGAAAATAGGCAGATAGCCATTATAATAAACATAATTAGGCTCCTCAGTATATTTTGCATATTTATGGGTTGTAGGTATAGTTTAAGCTGCACTGAGCGGCCTTGTTTTTATAATTCATACCTCATTTACTCAATTCACATATATTTGTATAGTTGATTCATTTTCTTCTGTATTTGCATAAGTTGGTTAGTATCAATTGATTTGTATTTTTTTTGTATCAATAATTTTTTATTGATTGAATCGATTGATAATTGCAGTCTTGGCGGAACAAGTGTTTTAAAAAGGAGTACCTATTTGAATACTTATGCTACACTCTGCACGTTTTAGTGATGCATGTCCTAGTACTAGCTATCAATGGTTATCCTTCATGTTGTCTTTTGAAACTTTTGGATATTAGAGACAAGGGTGAGAACTTCACCTATTGCACCAACATGTCTCCTTTGCTACCCCGACGCTTAGACCGACCTAGGATCACACATGACCCCAAGCTAACCCTAAATGGCATATCATAAGTAAACTATATAATGTGAAGTAAGAAAATACTATGCGAAACATTAAAATATCATATAAAATTATGGGGAATACCCATTACTATCCACATAAATAAACTATGTGTTAAATGACAAGTAAAAGATCAAACTACAAGATAAAGATGAATAGAACTATCTCTAAAATAAAGCTTGTAACTGACTAGAGACGATGGGACATGCCACGGCTAATTCTTGGAAAACTGAAACTCAATCACCAAATGTAAAAGATATATGTCTCTCGTCATTGGAGTAGGAGGACTCACCACTGATATTGTTGAGTTGAAGATCACGAATTGGTGTATATGTGACATGAATGTTGAGGACCTGAACCTACATAACAAGAGAATGTAGCACAGAGTATGCACCAATACTTGAAAGGTAGTGACATGCAAGATAGAATAAAGGAAAAAAATATAGGTAATTGAAAATAGAATACTTAGAAATTATATAAGATAAGCATGATAAATATACTGAATATTGAATATGAACTAAATTGAATGCAATGTCCAAGTTTATAACATAATTAAATGTAATGTTAACTTGTAACTAATAACCTGGACAATGGACTATAGACTGATTGTGGGAGCTACTTATAACCAACATAAAACAACGTAAGCTAACCGTGGAGTCTGATATATACTCCCATCGAGAGGACCCAATATATCAACAGAGTTATATAGGTTTGATTGGCGTGATCATCAAACCGATGCCCACAAAAGAGAAATATAAACCAAATAAGGCACGCTGCTTAAGGATTTTATGGTGATCGACCCTAGTTTAATTTGCTATAAAGACTATTCCCAACTTAATATGTGTAAATTATAGCATAACTGAAGTAAAATGAATAACTCAATAATCTGAAATGCAAATTTGAAAATGCAATATTTATTTCTGATAAAGAAACATTTGAAAACCGAGGCATATATCTTTGTTTATATTTCCTAGCTAGTGCAATTGATGAACTAAAATATATAAATGACTAGGGTTCTGAATTAATTGTAGAATCTACGCAAAAGCAATACTAAGAAATGGTAATATGATTGAGAACATTACAAAAACTAAATCATAGTAATATGCTAAAATTCTAGAAGCCTTCGGTCTAAATAGTTTGAAGGGAATAACTAATCTAATATATTCTAATGATCCAATGGGCGAAAGGAACCCAGTGGTGAAATCCCACATAGTTGGTGATGAAATTCGCAAAGATTTTTTTTATATTAGGTTGGAACTCAAGAAAACCTTCTTGCATTCTTTCACGACCCGAGTCTACAAGTTGGACGTGGATGGAACTCAAGAACCATTGTTGGTCCTTTGCGAATCCAAATCGTGGCTTACTACAAGCAGAAGACTAACTTAAGCATGCAAAGACTTAAAAACTTAAATAAAAGTTCACAAAATTTAAATACAAACTTTATGTCAAAAGAAAGCTCTGAAATAATCAAAATATTTAACTTGCTATAATAGGCAACTTAAGTCTTTAAAAGATTTAACAAAATAAATGATTTAAAAAAACTTATCAACTATACTGACTATCAATGAAGCCTCTAACTGATAATGATGGAAGTCGGGACAAGACCCATGACCTTCTAACTAAACTTAAAAATAAATAAAATCATCTAGAAGAAACCATGCTCACTATAACTAACCTGAACTCTCAGAAGTATCAACCGAAGCTGGTGTTGATGATCTTGAATACATGTGTCTACATCATCAAAAGATTCAATCCAAATGACTCCGTACGTGGAATGTAGGAGCGTCTAAGGGGATACAATTGATTCTTAATTCTTTGCATGAAACTCCAAATCCTAGGTATGTTGATTCATTATTTTTATGAATTACACTTGCTAGGTTAGTTTATTCGCTTTATCATGCTTAGGTTAAGAATGTTTCATTATCAAAAAATTTATATTCCATTTTTAGTTAATATGTCAATATTTTAGGTTATTCAATATTACAATTGGGAGTAGGCTTACCACCTAGTGGACTAAGGGTTAGTCACCCTCATTGTCCTAGACATACGTGCCCCCGTAGGATAGTAACCTTTATGGGGAAAATATTTAGTATCGCATTAGTCAAGACTTTATAACCCCATCAAGGTATATTGGATCCTCCCAATTGAATGATACATCGAACTTCACATATATCTCTCAAGTGTGTTATATCGCTTAACAAAGAGCTTTGACAAATGATTCTAGTGTATTTATTGACCATGTAATCAATTATAGTTCACTCATCATTCGAACATGTTTAAACTTGGTCATTGCATTTAATTAGCTACAGATGTTTCAAAGATTTCCATCATGTTCATATTATGCCATTGGTTTTATTGCTTTGTTTAGTAATATATACATTGTTAAACTTTGTCCTAACTTGCTCGCTTCAATACCTTTCAAGTATTAACGCATACTTTGTGCTACATCTTTTCGTAAAATAGGTTAATGCCCTCATCATCCAGATCACCCATAGATCGGCTCCCGATCTCCACTTCAGCAGTACCAGTGGTATGTCATCATTCTTCAAAGACGATTGACATGTAATCTTTGTATTTTGAGTGTTTGAATTTCAGTTTTATTAGAGTTAGTTGAGGAATGTCTAGAATCTCTAGTCATTTTATTCAGACATAGTTAATTTAGTTTTTAAGTGAGTTTGATCCTTTAGTTTTCACTAAACTCGCTTTTATATTTCAAATTTAGAATCGATATTCCCCATCATTTCATTCTATGCTATGTTATAAGCTTCAACATAGTATGTCTATTTTTGAAAAAAAAAATCTTTAAGTGTGCTTATTATATGCTATGACGGTTAGCTTCAGTGACTCGGGATCTTAACTCCCATGTTAACGTCTAGGCGTAGCCTCGGGGCGTGACAAAAAATGTGAGTTGAAAACAAGAGGAGATTCACCGAGCAAGCTTGGCTTGCCTGACTAATGTGGCCAAATGAAATGTGCATTGATATTTGAGTTAAACTTTGGAAAACTAAAGGAGAGAGAAATGATAAAATACTCAAAATCAGAAAAAAGAAAGAAATATATTTTTAGTTTTAAGATTACACTTGACCTTTGTGAAGAGCACTTTTTAGCTTTTGCAGTTTTTCAACATTGATCTTGATTTTATAAATTGAATTTAAATCCAAAGTGGGTTTTCTTGTACTTTTTTAATTTTATGTTACCTGTTGCTTATTTCATGGAAGATATATTTTTTCGCTTTTTGTGATAGGTGGCTAAAACCCCAAGATTTAGGGGTGGAATTATGGGGTTGGATGTTGATTTAATGTAGTATGTATTGTGTTATGCATCATATTGTTGATATTTATACATGAATTTAGGCTATTAAACCCTAAGATCGAGGGGTACGATTTCGGGGATTGAGTGTTTATTTAATGTGTGCATATTGTGTTATGCTTTGTATTATTGATGTTCATACATGAATATCGACTAATTATCATCTGTTAATTTATAGGGTACATTCATACTTCCAATAACTAGTCTATGCTCGAAAGAGTTTTATTAGAGTGAGTAAATAGTCAATTACTAGAAATTTAGGTAAATATCTGTAACTTTCTTGAAAATAGAGGTTGTGGGTTGGATCTATTTTGCCTATTTATGGATCAATAGAGACAATAGAGTAAGATATTAGATTGTTTAGGTTGTCATTTTGATAATACCAAATTTAAATTCTATGCATAGATGCTTTGAGATGGAAAGATGATTATAGTCATTGAAGATGACCTAGCTTATTCATGAATGTTCATCACTATAGAGTAGCACAATTACCCATATGTAAAATCTATTTCTCGTCCCTCAAGACTCGATATTTCTTGTCTTGAATTCTTCAAAGTTTTAAATTAACTATGACAATTGATGACTAAATATTTTTATTGATGGAATCATCAATCTAACTATTCTTACTATTTTAAATGAGAAATTTTACAATCTTAATTTTCTGATAAGAATTCTATAAGATATATCATTTTCTATGGGATTTGACCCTACCATGTCGCTCGGGTTTTATTTTCCATGACCGCTGTCCCTTTTACTTTTGGTTGAAAGAGTATATTTGAGCATTATCATCATGTTGTGGGCTTATTATATGATAGACTAGTGTTTCCTTAGACCCATACACTTTGTGTATGGGTCTATGGACTAGGTCTTTGTTGACTGGAATAACATACTTGGATCTCATAGGAAAAACATTAGTTTAGAAAGATACCCTACTTGTTAGTCGTTTTAATTTCTCTCCCTACTTTTACGACTTTAAGGCATTACTACAGGTTATTTACATTGTTTGTATTTAAGTGTTTCCAGGTTGGAGAATTTTGTAATATCATTGGAACCTATGTGAGATTATCTTTGGACTCAATATGCCCTCAGACACTCTTTCTAGTTAAAGATCTTACGCCCCCGGGAGGAGACTAGCTGGGCGACCTTAATATTTGAGATCCTCTACGGAGTTGACACGCCCCTGAGTCACTCTTTCTAGTTGGGTGATTTATGCCCCTAGGAATGGACGGTAATATTGGGCGGCTAGGGTTGATTGTCAGTTTTCCTAGCGGGTCTGGGATTTCGCTAGTTGGGTTGATTGTCATTCAACCTGGGCTGGGAGTTTACTGGTTCTTGGTTACATTGGCTCGGAACCTGGATAATTTTTATGTATTATGATATAGGTTATTCTTCTTTCGTATGGACTTAGTTATTCTTCGTACATGTTAGGCTTTTGAGTGTCTATTCGGATTATACTAACTTTCATACGAGTGTACCTTTTGGGATCATGGGGGTCCGATTATGCTTTGTGTATATGTACTAAGACTTACTTTGTGGTATGCTCGTGTTGTTTCTTTTAATATTCTCTCGACCTTTGTTTATGTCTAGACTCTTTCTTTATTGATGGTTTTTACCTTTTTAATTGGTTGGAGGGTACTTATGTTACACTATACTTCTTTTCGTGATGTAGGTCCTAGTATGACCAGCATGTCTCCTTTTGTAGATATGTTAATTTATCTTTGCCTTTGAGATTATTTGTTGTGATCCACTTTTAGACTTGTATTCAACGTGTCGACTACTCGTACTCGCCACTTTCTGTGTTTTTCAAGGGTTTCCTTTGTATATACTTTTTGGTTTGCTTTGCTTTTTTTTTTTTTTTTNTTTTGTCTTTCCTTATTTTTAGTATTACATTATGTCTAGTTCCACCCCAATACCCACTACTTCACATTTTGGATATGGTTCTTCTTACCTACTGGTGGGTTTTAGTAGGTGCCATCATGAATTGGGTAGTCGAGTCGTGACAGATGTCCTTGGCAAGATTAGCGACTACGTCAACTTTTTATGTCAAAAGCACTTTCATCTTCTATGGCCAAAGAGGGAAAACTCTTGACTCACAATTTTGATCTTGCTTTCATTAAATTACATTTGATTGATCTTCTAAGAAATTAAAAAAATATTATGTTATCCATCACTATAAATATCATTATGATACTATCGTTGTCACATTTATAGAATTACTAATAAAATACATTTTTTTTTTCATAAAAAATCCCTTCTATCACTCGTGTTTCATTTTAATAGATTATCTTTATTTAATTTCTAATTTCATACTTACTAAATTAATATGAATCAAGATTTTAACATTTTAAATATTTGTACTTCTACATACAAATTATATAATACACTAGTTATTAAATTAGAAGCACAAATAAAATTAATATAAACAACTAAAAGACCCAAGAAATACTTCAACTATACTTCAACTGTCGAGTCCATCCAAAAATCTCAACATTTGAGCTTTAATGGTTATCATTGACCGATTTCAATGAAGGACATTAAAATTCTGCTCAACAATTCAAGAACTCTAATTTCATTTATAAATGATTACTTGATCAAGTTCGCTTTTCAGTGGGTTTTGAGCTACTCTTTACACTTAAAAATTTGGCATCTCCTATCCAAATCAAAACATTCGCAGATCTTTTCTTTTGATTAATCGTGTTGTGTTGTTGGTGAGCTAAGTCAGATTTCAATAGATCATAAACTTCGCCATGGTTCACTATCATACAAAAGGTCAAAGGTCAATATTCGATCTTTCTTCAACGTAGTCGCTTACATATTTATGTGGTTTATTAAATATACTCATGTAATGCAAGTTGATAAATTAAGCATTTAAAGTTGTAACATATTATGAGTCTTTTTCTTTATCGTAGTTACATTCTATCTCGCAACTAATCTTTTTTGTATATAAGAATCATGTAAATTATTGTTTTTATGTCATATGTTTATCTAACTTTAATGATTTTAGGGCTTACTTAATATTACTCTCTCTATAAGAATTTTTATATTAACTAGAAACAAATATTTCTTTAAATATAATAAAGAATGATTTGTTTGAATCTTTTTTATAATCAAGATGTATGTTTGAACTAGCATGAATGATCCTTTAATCAGAAAAATAAACATGACTCACCTTGTTCAATTTCCTTTAATTTATAATTTCATGTACGATGCCATTTATCTATAGCTCAAAACTATTGCCCATTTACTTTTATTTTTTAATATCAAAACTACACTTTACTTCATTTTAATATGGTTTGGTGTTGTTGCTAAATGTTAATTCATATTGTTGGATTTATGATATCATATTTTTATATTTTGCTTTGGTTTGCATTAACTTTTACAAAACAGAAATGGTCTAAATTGTTTTCTCTATTTTATTTCTACATGTACACCTAGGGACAAGATGGAATCTTTATTCAAGAATCTTGCAAAAAGTCGAATCTCATAGATTTGACATTAAATCAAACTAGCACATGGAGTCAAGATTTACATTTTTACACAATCCAAATAGCAAGCAAAAGAAATGGTACTCACTTGAAGTCCCTCATGGCTACTTATATTTTTTAGTATTTATATTACATGTTAAAGTAGCTTGTGTGATTTAAAAGCGTCTGGTTCTTGTATTCACAATCTCTAACATAAGATAGAGCTTTTAATAAATATTTTTTAATATAAAAGGAAATAATATTCTATTTTAGAACCAAGCTTTTACATGCTTACCTTCAAAAAGCCTTCAAACCTTGAGAATCATTTTTTAAAACACTTGACTATGATCATTCAATTGAAAACAAATGGGTGCAACTATTTATTAAAACATTTCTTTTAAACTATAAGTTTTAAAAATTATTTTGGCCCATTATTAAAATTTGGAAAGATTATTACTTTATTATGATTGGGGTTCCATCTTCAAGTGTACAACATTTTTAAATCTTGAGTACGCTATTACTGTTTTCTCATCTTTCTAAGGCTAAATTTGTATCAATGCATGTAAGCAATTCACCCTATTAGTAAATGTTTTGGTAGTAATAATTAAAGGATGGTTTGACTTATTATTTCGCTTTTTATAAACTTAATCGATGAAAATCATTTCTACAATAAATTGTCCGAATGAGAGTTTTTATTAACTGATATTAGAAGTATTCATATATATACTATTTATCTACTTAGTGAATTTTTAAAGCCTAAACATTTTCTTTATATGGTACTTCTCTTAAAATACTAGTAATGTCTTCTTAAGTTATATTTTCATTTTCACTTAAGTCATATTTTTAATCAAATCATATATTTTTGTCAACCTATGTTTTGTTGGTTAGAGTTTTTAATTGATCTTATATAATGCTTAATCTCGTCCCTTTGGGATAACTTGAACTCATATTTAGAATCACATAAGTTAAGTAGACCATTAATTGAAGTTTATTTTAGCATTACTTAACTAAATATTAAGTGTCCTAATTTACCTAAAAACAATTAGGTGGTGACTTTCTAAGTTAAAAAATTTATGAATCTTTGGTTGTACACTATTTGACATGAGATAAAATGTGGTATGACAACAAACTCATCCCAAACACCTCGAGATCCAAACAATGGCCACTTTAGAACAAGTAAAAATAGAGGAATATTAGCAAATCCAAATTTCTGGGGTTCAATGTAGTCTCTAAATCCAAAAGTTGCTCCACACAAGGCATACCTTAATGGATAAAAGTTTTACTATGATATGCAGGTGTAGAAGTGTACTATAAATATCAATAAGAGGTACTTTGTAGGCACAAGACGAAAGAGCTCAAAAAATAAATTAAAGCAAACATAAATTATGAGAAAGTAAAGCAAGTATAGTATAAGAAGCAAAAGAAGAGATATTGCACAACTAACGTAAATAGAGATAGAGAAGAATAGAATAAGCAAGAGACATAGACAAAGGAACATAATTGAAGGTGCTATCCAAATAAATGTATCCCCTATAAAGGTTCATTATGGAAGCCAACTATCTGAAGACATAACATCGATAACCACCACAACACCTCACTTAGGAAAAGAGGCTAATCTAACCTGGCTAATTATCAAATGAACCAATCTATAGAGTCCAAACCATTTATATATATCTAAATATTTATTCAACAATAGATAAATAATTATATAAGCAAACAATAACCTAATCGACTCCAATAAGTCCGAAAGGTACAAAACAACAAACATACCCTCTACCAACCGCCATATGATTGGTGGTGAAATCAACAATAAATTATACAAGTGACAGGAAATGCATAGTAATGTGAGTTATACATAGAAGCATATGTTGTCATACAACCAAGTATGGATCTGATTAAAAAATTTCTATTGTTACTTTCGATGTCATGTATAAAAATTGTATTGAAAATATGTTCTGGAAGAACCCTTGAGTACATTAAAAGTCCAATTCATTCTACTATATGAAATATGAAACTTAAGATACAAAATGATGTCGAGCTTTAAGGAAGGAATTTTGTCTCATATTTCGCCCATATCGAATCTCTTCTTTCTACTTTGCTTGTACAGCCTTTATGGTATTTCTCACTGCTTGATTTCTTCAGGATATTAATATGCGGATCACAAAATAATAAAGAAATGTTCAACATAAAATGTAGGATAATATGGGAAATCTTAGTGTGTATAGTGTTTGAATATCTCATTTGCATTGATTAGTAGTTATCATGATAAATACTCTTTAGTGAACTTTATTATGTTTTAAATTTATCAACCTTCATATCAATTGCCTCTTTTCTTTCTAAATATAGATTCTTTGAATTTGTAGAAGATACTGATATTATTAAATATGACCAAGTACCAGATGGCTCTATATTACTATAAATGAAAAAATTGTGTTAATTATCTAATTACCGCTTCATTAATGTAACGGAATACTTGGAATGATTAGTAAATTTTAGTCCACGTGACAAGGAGGTTGGGGTGTTTGAGTGGTCAAAACAAACTTCTATAGAAATGTAGGGTAAAACTACATAAGAAAGTTTGTATGTTTTTCTCAGAAGGAATTCAAAAGTTATCTCCTACCTAACAACATGACCTTCACGACAGCTCCAATTTCATCATTGAGTCTCATTCCTTACAAACACACTTTATAATCTTATCTAATGGTTGGTGTCATCAATCGAGCCTTGCCATTCTTTCACATCATAACCATGATTTCTGCATATCATAGTAAATGAATGATGTTTGTGAAAATCCTTCGCTCATTTTTCATTCAACTGAGTGACCATTGAAAGTCTCCTTTTATGGTTGCAATGGATTGAGAGATCAAGAAATAAAATGGAAAGAATATGTTCAAACGATGGAGTCTATCCATCACAATATATGAAAAGCTACATGTAGTTATGGAGCTATAAAGAGTTGTATTTATAGACACTAGAAGGATCGAGATTTGATTTTCAGGTTGGTAGAAAGGTGCAACTTTTGAGACTAACGATTTTGTGTTTTTGTGGGGTGAACTACGACTCATTACTCTTGAAGAGATATTTCTTTTTAGAGACTTCTATTTTGAGTAGCCTGCTTTGTGCCCCCTACAATCCCTTGAGTTGGAAAAGAATGAAGAAAATCTTGAAAGTGGGAGAATCAAATTTATCGATCAAGACAAATAATCAAACTAAATTGTTGAATTTTTCATGAACAGCTGCTCAGATTTTGAGCATGAAGTTTTTCTTTCTATTTGGTTATTAAGATATGTGCTTTCAAGTGAAATACATTATTTTGTTTTTCCGAATATCTTTTACTCGCCAAAACGTATGTGACTAGCGCTAGTCGCATCCCTTTATCTTGGTTAATGCTATTGAGAAAACATGAGCACCTATGTTACTTGGAAGAAAAAACTTGATAACCAACAATGTACTTTGATTATTAGTCTTCAGTCCAATAAGCTCCCTTTACGCATTTTCATGATTTTTGATAATCTCTACCAACTAAGGGGATTGTAGGGGATACAAAATAGTGGTAACCCAAAATAGAGAAGTGTAACGACCGCTTAGTTGTTTCTGAGTAGCGATTTTATTTTGGAAAACTGGCCGAGATGACGGACCACGACAAAGCCGTCATGGGCACGACGGACCGCCGAGGGAGTCTCGCTTCAAAACACATAGAAATTCTGAATTTTGGGTACCGAAATCGACTCTCCGAACTTCGTGAACGGAACGGAAGGACGGACCGTCAGTTAGCGTGACGGACCGCTGCTGCACTCTTCAGAGAATTGAGTCTCTCAACTCAGGGATGGAGCAAAGCAGATTCGACCGTCGCAGTATCGACGCCGTCACACAGTCGCATAATCCCACCGAGCCTGATTTCTTAATTGTTTTAAGGGACGTTTGACTATTCCTCGCTTTAATTATAAAGTTAGTCGGTTAATGTTAATAAGTCTAATTACTTAGGGGTTAAAAGAGGTAACCTTATGTTAATTAGTGGGTTATTACTGCCATGTTTTATTCTTAATTATATGCTAATTAGGTAAAAGAAAGAGGGTTTTGAATAAGAAAAATAGAAAGAACAAGAGAGAGCGAGAGATCAAGAGAGAGAGAAAACGAAGAACATAGCTTGAGGAATTTGCTTGCTTGATCACTAATCTTCGTGGAGGTAGGTTATGGTTTTTATGCTATTCGTAGTAAACTCTTAATAGCGAATGATATGTATTGGTAGTATTGTAAACCCTTCTATATGCTTAATTGTATGCTTGCATGAATGTGATTATGAAATTGTGATATAATAAGCATGATTTAAGCTATTGAATCCTAAATCTTGAAAAAGGAAACCCTAATCTACTTTGTTAATGATGATGCCTTGCATAAAAGTTAAGGCTTGATGAACGAAAGTAGTTAGATTACTGGATCAAAGCCACGCTCCTGGCATCAGTGATAGTATATGAGGATCGGAGTGTCACGCCCGACACCAGGATAGTATATGGATCGTGCCACGCTTTCGCTACCAGGATAGTATATGAGGATCTGAGTGTCACGCCCGACACTAGGATAGTATATGGATCGGGTGCCACGCTCCGCATCAGGATAGTATATGAGGATCGAGTGTCACGCCCGACACAAGCGATAGTATATAGATCGGGTGCCACGCTCCGGTACCAGGATAGAATATGGATCGAGTGTCACGCCCGACACCAGGATAGAACGAGGATCGGAGTGTCACGCCCGACACCAGGATAGTATATGAGGAGCGGAGTGTCACGAACGATACGAGAGGAATAAAGATAATGAATCTTGAAAGATGCTAATATACTCAATCTAATGAATCAAATTCCTAAATGAGTATGATGAGGAGGCGTGAGTCCTCATTGATGTGCTTGGTATTGTGACCAAGGGTTGTTGTAATTGTAAATGTTGTATGCTAAGGATATTAGTTGATTTTACGATATTACTTGATATATACTGTTTTCTATTTTGAGTTGGCCGATGATATCTACTCAGTACTTGTGTTTGTACTGACCCCTTACTTTTATGTTTTCTTCTTTGTTATTTGTGGAGTGCAGCAAACGTGCCGTCGTCTTCAACTCAACCGCAACTCTAGCCAGTCTTCATTACTCCGGATATCAGGGTGAGCTAATGCTTCTAGCTTGGACTGGATCTTCCTCTTCATGTCTTGATGCCTTGAAGTTCCGGCATGGACTAGCTTTTACTTGTTTTAGCTTCTTAGAATACTCTTAGTTTAGTAATTTGATCATAGATGTTCTTGTGGTGATGACTTCCAGATTTTGGGGAATAATAGATGTTGAATTTTAGAAGTTAATGAATTGGTTTTTATTAATGAGTTAAGTCTTCCGTGATTACTTTCTGCTGATATTATATTGAAGTGTTAAGGTTTAGATTGGTTGGTTCGCCACATAGAGGGTAAGTGCTGGGTGCCACGCGTCCGATTTGGGTCGTGACAAACTTGGTATCGAGCATTAGGTTCGCTGGTCTCATCACATAAGAACGAGTCTAGTAGAGTCTTAAGGAACGGTAGGGATGCCTTTACTTTTCTTTGAGAGGCTATAACACTTTAGGAAAATTCCATTCTTTCTTTCTTTCTTTCGCGTTATTACTTGGATCCAATTGGTATCTAGGTGATACAAATTGGTATCTCCACCATCTTCACTCTATTTCGCAGATGGTTAGAACTAGAGCAACAACCGCGCTAATATCGACATCAAAGAAGACAAGATGCATCCTGAGCCGCCCATCGAGACCGTAGAGCTCAAGAGGAGCAAAGGGCAAGAGGTCATGCGGTAGAGGTCGTGGGGAGTGACGCCCTCAGAAGAAGAGGACGAGCACCTAGCCCATCCGGTACTAGGGCGCTGACTCCTCCACCGGCAGAGGAAGTAGTAAGAGAGGGGAGGACGGGGAAAATGAGCAAGCACGGAATGAGGAATTACCACCCCAACCTACCCCGTAGATGATCAATCGTGCTCTTGCTTATCTTAGCGGTTATCCGATCAAGGCCAAGCGCCCAAAGATTTTTTGCACCAAAGACCTCAGGTTCTCGGAGGTACAACACGCGGCTACCATGGCTCCCCGCACGGATGCTCTCATCGAAATAGGCACGCTTCTCGCCTGACAACAGGGCCTATAATGACAAATGATCAAAGATGAACTTTTCAAGAAGTTCTTGAAATTGAAACCTCCGCCTTCAAGGGTGCTAAACTGAGGATGCTTACAATTTTCTGGTTGATCACATGAGCTACTACACAAGACGGGTATAGTAGAATCCGGTTTAGTGTCGAGTTTGTGACTTATCGCTTCAAGGAACGCCAAATGTGGTGGCGGTCACATGTTGAGTGTCAACCAACAGAGGCACCACCTATGACTTGGGCATCATTATCTATCTTGTTTTTTGGAGAAGTATATTCCCTGATTTGGAGGGATAGGAAAAGAGATGAATTCTCGAGCCTAGAGCAAGGTAGGATGCTCTGCTATCGCATATGAGTGCATCTCTTCCAGATATGCCACTCACCTTTGTTTCACCCACAAGAGCAGATTCACTGCTTTGTGAAGGGGTTGAGATCGTAGTTGCGGATTTCAGCTACAGGTAGCGGCAAATAAATCTTTAAGAAGTGGTAGACTTTGTGATAGAGGTAGAGTGGAGTGAAGCTGCATGACTTCACCATGGCAACTACATCAAAAAGGTTTCAAAGTGAGGTGAATTTAATGGTTCTTACTCTAGAGGACAGGTTCGTGAGGTTACTCACCGATCAATCTGGGCCCACTACAGATCAGAAGTTGTGGGTCCACTCAGACCGGGTCAACACTTCTCCGAGAGACCTATGCTTGAATCCGCAGAGTGTTAGGACGGGGGAGACTGGACACATTAAGAGGTATTGTCCAAAACAGAGTTACACCTCCAAATGCTAGAGGTAGAGGTGGTTATGGAAGAGGTCGCCATTCCTCGAGGACACGGTGGTCGAGGTAATGGTGGTCACCAAACGGCCGGGTGATGGGCAAACCGGAGCCACTACATCACAACATGGTAGGGGCAACGGACAGACAGTGAGAGGTCCCATTGTTATGCTTTCCTGGGAGATCTGCCGAGACATCCGATGTCGCTATCACGGTGTAATCTTTCTGGTTTGTGATTGCATGGCTTCAGATTGTTTGATCCTTGATCCACGTTTTCTTATGTATCTTCTTCATTTGCATCGGGTCTTAATTTACCTTGTGAATTACTTGACATGCCTATTCGTGTTTCTACTCGGTGGGTGAGTCTGTGATAGTTGAAAAAGTGTATAGGTCTTGTTTGGTAACTTTTGTGGGGAGCAACACTTATGTCGACTTGGTTATCTTAGAAATGGTTGATTTTGATGTAATTCTGGGTATGACTTGGCTTTCTCCGAATTTTGCGATCTTGAATTGTAATGCTAAAACTGTGACATTAGCCAAGCCTGGGACAGATCCGTTAGTGTGGGAGGGCGACTACACTTCCAATCTGGTTCGTATCATCTCCTTTCTTCGTGCTAAGAAAATGGTTAGTAAGGGTTGTTTAGCTGCTCTGGCACATCTCAAGGATGATACTACCCATGTACCTTCAATTGAGTCGGTTTCGATAGTCCGTGAGTTTTTGGATGTGTTCCCCGCAGATCTTCCCGGTATGCCACCGGATAGGGATATTGACTTCACATTGATCTTGAACCTGCACTCGCCCATTTCTATACCCCCTTATAGAGTGGCTCCGCCGAGTTAAGGGAGTTAAAGGCTCAACTTCAAGAGTTGTTAGGGAAAGGCTTCATTAGACCAAGTGCATCTCCTTGGGGTGCTCCGTGTTATTTGTGAAGAAAAGGACGGGAGTTTCCTGATGTGCATAGACTAATGGCATTGAACAAGGTAACTTAAGAACAAATTTCCCATTCCTCTCATTGATGACTTGTTCGATCGATACAAGGTGCTTGTGTCTTCTCTAAGATTGACTTGAGATCCGGTTATCATCAATTGAAAATACGGGCAATCTGATGTGCCAAAGACCGCTGACCAGATATGGGCATTACGAAATTGTAGTGATGTCTTTGGTCTTACTTAATGCCCCCGCCGCTTTCATGAGCTTGATGAACGGGATTTTTAAGCCATATCCTGGATCACTTTGTGATCGTATTTATTGATGATATACTAATATACTCAAAGAGCAAGAAAGAGTACGAGGAGCATTTGAGAATGGTATTGAAATGTTGAGGAGAAAAAGCTTTTATGCCAAATTTTCCAAGTGTGAGTTTTGGCTAGATCTGTCTTTCTCGGGGTCACGTGGTGTCTAAGGATGGAGTGATGGTGGATCCTTCTATGATTGAGACAAAGTGAAGAATTGGGTAAGACCTCGCCAATGTGTCGTAAATAAGGAGCTTTGTTGGTTTAGCTAGCTATTACCGCCGATTTGTCAAGGGATTCTCTTCCATTGATTCCCAATCGACGAAGCCGACTTAGCGTAATGTTCCGCTTGTATGGTCGGACGAGTGTTAAGAAAGCTTTCAGAAGCTCAAGACTTTGTTGACTATCGCACCACCTCACCTTGCCCGTGAAGGTAAGAACTTCATTGTTTATTGTGATGCATCCTATTCCAGTTTGGGTGCGTGCTAATGCAAGAGAAGAATGTAATTGCTTATGCTTCGAGGGGCAAATTAAAGGTGCATGAACGTAATTATCCGACCCATGATTTAGAGTTGGTCAAGCGTAGTGTTTTGCATTAAAGCAATGGAGACACTTTCAGATGGGGTTATGTGAAGTATACACGGATCATCAGATCTCACAAAGATGTCTTTACTCAAAAAGATATGAATTTGAGACAGAGGAGATGTATGGAATCATCAAGGACTACGATATCACTATCTTGTACCATCCGGGAAAGGCTAATGTCAGGCACTTTGCAGTAGAAAGGCGGGGAGCATGGGAAGTCTTAGCTCACTTGCAAGTTTCTAGACGCCCATTGGCTAGCAGAGGTTCAGACTGCCAACGACTTTATGAGGTTAGGAAGTAAATGAGAAGGAAGGATTGTTGGCTTGTGTGGAGGCAAGATCTTCTTTTCTTGACAAGATTAAGGGAAAACAGCTTTGATGATGAGAAACTAAGCAGTAATCCAAGATAAGGTATTGCAAGGAGAGGCTAAGGAAGCACGAATCGACGAGGAAGGTGTTTTGAGAATCAATGGCGGTATGTGTACCCCGAGTTGATGATTTGATCAACACTATTCTCGACAGAGGCTCATAGTTCAAGGTACTCTATACATCCCGGTGCAACCAAGATGTACCGTGACCTAAAGCAACACTTTTGGTGGAGTAGAATGAAGCGTGATATTGCTGATTTTATTGCCAAATTTCCAAACCGCCAACAAGTAAAGTATGAACACCAGAGGCTCGGAGGAACACTTCAGAGAATGCCCATTCCTCGAATGGAAGCTGGGAAATGATTGCAATGGATTTCGTGGGTTGGTCTTCCAAAGACATTGGGAAAGTTTGATTCTATTTGGGTAATTGTTGATAGGTTAACTAAGTCTGCTCACTTCATTCCTGGCCAAGGTGACTTACAATGCAGAAGTTATCCAAACTTTACATCTCTAAGTGGTGCGATTGCATGGGGTTCGACTCTCCATTATATCGATAGAGGTACGCAGCTTACTTCTATGTTTTGGAAAACATCGTGCATGCGGAATTGGGTACTAGGTTGACCTTAGTATCAAGCCCATCCTCAGACCGATGATCACCCGAGAGAACAATTCAAGTGTTGGAGGATATGCTTAGCAGGCATGTGTGATAGAGTTTGATGGCCATTGGGATAGCTTCTTACCCTTAGCGGAGTTTTCATACAATAATAGCTATTACTCAAGTATTGATATGGCCCCATTTGAAGCATTGTAATGGGAGTGAGACGTAGGTCTCCCATTGGGTGGTTTGATGCATTTGAGGTTAGACCTTGGGTCTTGACCTTTTGAGGGATTCATTAGAGAAAGTGAAATCTATACAAGAAAAGCTTTTAGCTGCAAAGTAGACAAAAGGAATATGCAGATCGAAAGGTTAGAGACTTGGAGTTTATGGAGGGTGAGCAAGTCCTACTGAAGGTTTCGCCCATGAAAGGGGTGATGCGGTTTGGTAAGCGTGGTAAACTTATCCAAAGGTACATTGGTCCATTTGAAGTACTTAAGCGAGTAGGGGAAGTGGCTTATGAGTTAGCCTTGCCTCCAGGGCTGTCCGGAGTGCATCCGGTACTTCATGTGTCCATGTTGAAAAGATACCATGGGGATGGAAACTACATTATCCGCTGGGATTCAGTTTTTCTGATGAGAATTTGTCTTATGAGGAGGAACCGGTTGCTATTTTAGATAGAGAAGTTCGCAAGTTGAGGTCAAGGGAGATTTCATCCATCAAAGTTCAATGGAAGAATCGACTCCGGCCAAGAAGCCACTTGGGAGAAAGAGGTCGATATGCAAGAAAGATACCCACACCTGCTTACGATTAAGGTACTTTTTCACTTTATTTTTCTTCTTATGATCGCTCGAGGACAAATGACGGGTAAATTGGTATCTATTGTAACGACTTTGTTTAGTCGCTTTGAGCAAAGCAGATTTTATTATGGAAAACTGGCCGAGACGATGGACCTCTACGACGGACCGTCATGGGCACGACGGACCGTCGAGGGAGTCTCGCTTTCAAAACACTTAGAAATTCTGAAATTGGGTACTAAAATCGATTCCTCAACTTCGTAGAACTGAACGGCGTGATCGGACCGTCATAGGCGCTGACGGACCGTCATGCACTTCTTCAGAGAATGAGTCTTCGAACTCTATGACGGAGCAAAGCAGATCGGACCGCCGCAGCGACACGCCGTCACACAGCCGCGTAATCCCACCGATTCGATTTCCTTAATTGTTTTAAGGGACGTTAATTGACTATTCATGCTTTAATTATGTTAGTGGGTAACGTTAATAAGTCTAATTACTTGGGGTTAAAAGAGGTAACCTTAAGTTAATTAGTGGGTTATTATTACCATCTTTTATTCTTAATTATATGCTAATTGGGTAAAAGAAAGAGGGTTTCTGGAATATGAAAATAGAAAGAACAAGAGAGGGAGATCGATCAAGAGAGAAAACGAAGAACATAGCTTGAGGAATTTGCTTGCTTGATCACAAAATCTTACAAAGTGAGGTAGGTTATGGTTTTTATGCTATTCGTAGTAAACTCTTAATAGCTTAATGATATGTATTGGTAGTATTGTAAACTCTTTCTATATGCTTAATTGTATGCTCGCATGAATGTGATTATGAAATTGTGATATAATAAGCATGACGGCTATCAATTGAACTAAATCTTGAAAAGAAACCCTAATCTACTTTGTTAATGATGATTCCTTTGGGTATAAAAGAAGGCTTTGATGAAACAAAAAGTAGCGTAGATTAGGGATCGGTGCCACGCTCCTACTTCGTGATAGTATACGAGGATCGAGTATCACGCTCCGACCACCGTGATAGCATATGGATCGGTGCCACGCTCCGCATTTCGCACGAGCATATGAGTGATCGGAGTGTCACGCTCCGACACCAGTGA